>OW388289.1:63055919-64416919 GCA_936450465.1 Gibbula magus | reverse complement strand
TTAACATAATTGTTTGATATGTAAAATTATACTAAATTACATATTATTTATAGAAATAATACCAACTCACCTTCAAGTTGTTTTGTATATTGTATTGTATAGAAAGGCAACTTCTATAATATTGAACAAAAACTAATATATGTATAATTTTCAGAATTTTAGCAACTAATTTTTTCACCGTAATCAGAAATATAATGTACATGAACTTTTTGTGTATTGCATGTTAGGCTGCAAGGAAAACACTTCTAGACGAACATTTCTTCACTCCATCTCTCTTTGAGACAGTTAACTCTGTTATTCACCTACCATGGCCATTTCTAATCACCTATCACCACTTGCCTGTTATTCACATCTACGTTATTTGTCTGTTACTCACCTACTATCATAAAAAAAATTTTATTCATCCACTATCATCATTTGTCTGTTATTTATCCGTGATAATCAATTGCCTGGTATACACTCACTATCATCATTTCTTATTCAACCAATATCACCATTTATATTTTATACATCATCATCATGTGTCTGTCACAACATACTGAAAACAGAATCTGTATTGTTGAAATATGAAATTTTACGAGCCCTTGTTGTAATTTTAAATGCAACATAGTCCATGACAACAATCACATTATTTGTATCAAAGACATATTTCGGTGTATAATATGTTTGAAAGTTATATCGATTTAGGATGATTTAGTAAAAACATTGAAAGAAATATGATACCATATTCATAGCTCTACTTCTTTACACCGACTAACTAACTTAGTTGATATGACACCACTCTCTTCTGATATTTGTTACTAAACAAAATCTTCTGAAAAAGTATAACACGTCAATTCCATGAAGATGCAACCATTGCCAACATCATAAAGATATTTCCTTTTGATATTGAGTCTGTAACACCATTAATTCAATGAGCTGAAAGGCATGTGTCTTTTCATTATCAGGAATCCACTTTCATTTGACTTGCCTGACAGTGTGACATGAAGTGAATATTACAGAGCATCTGGTTAAGCTGACTTACGGCAATGTGCAAAGATAGTAATAAGAAAACGCCATTTATGTTATTTAGATCTTCAATGGCTTATGCTTCGCAGGAAAATCAGTTCCCTCTTTGAATTAATGCTGATTGATTATTAAGACTTAAAGTCAAACCTTATTCAACCCACAAATACATTATTGGTGCAAAAATCATTGATAAGAATGGTATATCGATTTATGTTTCCCAAAAGATGAAACCATGTTGAACAAATAGCTCCTTCGCACATACAAAAGCTGATATGCGCCTCTCTCCTTTGTGTTAGCAATTGGACGCAAGAAAGGAAGAACAAGCTGATTGCCTTCCCATATACAGTAGTATACGCTGTGTTTATTTAAAGAAGTGTCACCATGTTAAAATCCTTCCTTGCGATTTGACCTCTGTAACAGCAACAAATCAACGAGCCAAAGCAGGTATGGTGGCTGACAGAGGGAAATGAAGTGAGAATCCGAGAGCATCTTGATAATCTGACCTAAGGCAATTACCGCGGATTGTTCCAAGAAAGGTGATTTCAGATTTCAGGATCTGAAATGGCTGCAGTGATCTGCAATTTCTTTCATACCCAATTACACCCATAGGGCTCATTCACTGTCTACATAAGTAACTTATCATGTATTATGCATAAATACCAAATTTACATAAAAACCAAAATATAAAATTATTCAGTTCCGTTCTTTCATATCTTTTGATATTTCAATTTATCTCCAGAGACATATTTTCAGATTTCATTTGCGTAACTAATAATGCATATCATATTTTAAGTGACGATTTCTAGACCTCTTGTGAGTTCGCCTACCAAATCATGCCACGGTAATACACTTTGTTTATAAACCAACATTTCAACATCCATAAATGTATTGTATGGTTGGATTTCCGGCTCGAATGGGGACAACATCAGTGTTCAAAAGAAAAATACTGGAGGGGTTTTTCACACGATGATTCACAAATACAGTAAAATACAGTACTGACTTAAAATTGCTGCAGTGTAGACTTTTTCATCACATTATTCCTACAACTGTTACAATTTTGACGATAATGCTCTCAATCAAAGGAAGAAATACTAATCCTATTAATGCATTATTTTACATAATTTCAAGAATAGTCAAAACTGAATATTCCAAATTTCCAATATACATATTACGTTTTCCAATACATGATGTTCAACCGCATATATCAGCAATGAAAGATAAAGCACTGTTTTAATTCAATGAAAGACATAAAGACATTGGTCAAATGGAATGTTACAGATACAGTATGCAACATGTGTATCATATGTGTATCATATGTGTATCATCGGATTAACTTTTACCTTGCTTGTTTTTTTAAGTACTCAATTCAGTAATATTTGTTTTAACTGAAGACCTGACCAAGTTAACAAACGTTTACTCATCGATTGGCTGAGGATAGAATTGAAATATCGGCGAAAGGAAATTGATAAAAAGGTGACAACATGTAATATCCATTTCTAAACATCTAATGTTATCGTTCCAAATAGGTTTCATTCACGGATCAAACGACTGTTCATTCACCATTGAACGATCTGTAACGACTCCATTCTGTTTGACAGATTCTAAAGGACACATGTACAGATTATCGTTTCATGTAAACTAAAATACATGGCCAAAGTTCAAACAGTTATTTCAACTAAAATGTGAGATTTTAATGGCGTCTTTCGCACGCTGTGTTTATTACAGGCGTAAATCTCCATCATAAATGAATTTGTGTACAGAAAAACTTATTCCAGACATTACAAATTGATTTTATGCAGTACAAGTATTTTTTTACTTTTTTGGAACATTTTATTTTCTTTCACTTGTCCGGTAGTTTATCTACATGTACCTACAACAGCTGCTGAGATAATGGTGCAATGCTTTTTCTGAACAAATCTCACTGAGACAACAGTTGCTGCATTACTGATGGTGACACTTCCTTGTTTCACTGTAGACCGAAACAGAAATTAATGCATTTAAGTTATTCTCTGCAAAGATATGAAAATCAATTTTACAACCAAAGGGTTCCCTTGCATAAATAATTGCAAAAACGGGTGTCCTACATTTGTGTATATATGTATAAAAAAACGTTATTGAGTACACTATTTAAGGAAAAGATTGCAACACCATTCTTGCCTTAAGTAATTCATTATAAAGTTCTATAGGTCACACTACTGAAATGCACAAACAAATATCACCAATTAGTTGTGTGACTTCATTTAAATGGTAACGCAATCACTCTATGTATTTGCACACATCGACATTACAGCATTGAGAATTTCTCTATCTTACACTATGTCTAGCAGGGTACAACCGAAGTCTTATCAGAATCAGAGTTCAATGGACAATTACATATATCTTGTATTGTTTCAGGCAACGAGTTATATCTACAACGAAATAAAGAATCAATAACAGTTCTTAAAACCGCTATTGACGTCATACATATTTTGATACTGAAGAAAGGACTCTACATAACCATCATGTGATGTTCAGTGTTAAAGTAAAATGCTGATCCACTTTCCACTGAGTGGAAAATAAAAGTACAAGCACACATACAACACTTTATACTTTTAACGAGAATATATCTCCTTTTATGTGTTAAAAGACTCTCTATTAAACGTAGACGTTTAAGCAATATTTTAGAGATATATAGAGTTTCCTGTGCTATCTTTCTTCTTTGAATCAAATAAGAGGCTCAAGGGGTGTTTTTAAATGATAGATAATAATAACTCTTTATTGTCCTCAATACATTGTAAATCAGAAATTCGTTTTGTGCATTTCGCACCAGGACGCCACAGTGCAGTAATCAGTTAAAGCGTTGTTCTGTCCTTATAATACTGAGTATCAAGCAAGGAAACAACAACTCCCTTCTTTTAACATATTTTGGAATGACGTGACCGGGAACCCAATCCAGGTCTTCCTGGGTGCAGGACGATGAGCAGACACTCTAACAACAGAGCTACTTCCCCTGATGTTTACCAGGGTACACTTGTGTCTTGCTAGTTAACTGCCATATTAACATCCAGAATAATGACTTTCAGGTATACACGCCTCAGTAAATAGGCAATGCAATTCTCTGAAGAATGTTTGCGTTTTAACTTTGAATAATTTCTTACATTGAAGTTTACACGAATTCCCGAACGTTGGTTGGTTGAGAGCCCGGTTGTGTGATCAACATTTCAAGGTTCATAACCCATGAACTCTTGGAAAATCGTTCATACTCGTGTGAACGCTTTCAGTTCGTGTGAACATTAGCTCGTGGACTACTACTTTCCTGATTGAGCGTGATTTTCTTGGCGAAGTTTCAACAGTTACCACTTATCTCATTGATTTATTTGATTGAATACCATAATATCAATATCATACTACCTTCTGAATTGTTGAAATATATAAAACATTTCAAAGTGAGTCACAACGCCCATTCCAGAACCGAAATACATTCGCTGATTGATTATTAGCTAATGATTATGAACTATAAGGGGATTCGGATTTGAGCAATCGTGGTAATATAAAATTTCTTTTCCGACTGTTGTTAACATAATACTGACAAGCAAGCAAATGGTGGCCTCCATGCCGTGACGTTATTCAAAGGACGGATAACTCTGTTCTCGTGTCACTGAAAGATGAGATTGTATTACGCTTCATTCAGCATGATGAATGACAGGTTTCATCAAATACAAATGTAAGTAATCACGAAAAATTACGTAAGAAATTATAAGAATTGAATGTCAGCTTGTGTGTTTGCACTGGAAATTGTAACATGGCTTTGGTTTATCCTATGTTCCGATTGGTTGACTTCCCTACGTTGACTGACAATGAATACCCGCAAATTATCTGGAACAAATCACCGCGAACTTATAAATCATGTTCACAAGATTCGGCCCGACTCAAAATTTGATTTGTCTATATCTCTTAATATGAATGCACTAGTTAAATTGTTGCAAGATGGATGCCTTGTTCCTTGAAATCACGAAGCATGATGTCATATTTATCAACCGTATTGACGTCACAATGATAGCATCAGTGTCACAATGATCTAGGTCAATTTTGTTTGTTCCTAGGGGTTTTACTGTGTTTTGTGATGTCGTAGATAAGTGTATCGCCATCTAAAAGGATACTGGATATTATGAAGTGACCATAGTTGAATGACACTTTTCAGCGTTAAGTGTAAATTGTTGCTAATGTACATATTACGTTGAGTATTCACATTTGTGTTTACCTAACCACTCCTCTTGCAAAAAAGGAACTCAGAGATACATGTACAGGTACGCAAAAAGAGAGATCACCTCAAAACGCCTGATAGCGAACGGTCATGTTACAATATCCATAAATAGTTGCGTTTGTAAAATTTTCGGAATTCATTGTTTTTCAACACCGGTAAATATCACCGTTAAACAGCTCCGGCTTACGCCGTCGGTTTTAAACTAAATTTGCGGGTGTTGAATAACAATGAATCCTGGAAATGTTACATAAGCCACTATTTATCTTATAAGTGAATTATGTCAAAGCTGGATTCAAACCATGGCGTGAACATGCTCGCAAGCTTGCTCCGTTCACGGGAGTTTGAATCAAGCGTTGACATCGTTCATTTGACATATAACATTCTTTTCAATTCCATTTTAAATGAATTCAGGTCAATAGTAACCAGGAATAGTATTACACTGAATGCTAAAAAAGGTTAAAGATTTTACTGTTTCATTATCATCCAATTATAACCTTGGTCAGCCATGATAATAGTAATATAACAATCACGTTTAGATAATATTTGTCATTGGAAATGTTATAGGCTTGTATTTTACATTTTCTCTGAAGCCATCAAAGCTTTATTTAAATTATTTAAGACTCATTTAGTTACCTGATGATGTCACAACATATTTTACACGGATGCCACTGTTGCTGGTAAAACATTTTAAGCAATAAATAATAAGTCAGATTTCACAAAACCTGACCTTTTTACAATGCTCGATAAATGAGATACACATTGCATTTACATCAGATGCCATCCTTGTTCTTGTCTTTTCCCCTTCATTTACTTAAAGAGTTCAAATCGGAGTGGCATTAGTATACACATGTCCGGACTCATCTTAATTTGAACTAACCTGAAATGAGATTCAAAGGACTTATTAGCTTTGATGTATCAAACTACAGAGGTTATGAAACATGACTGACGCTGTCATTATCAACATTGATTGAATACAGATCCTTCGTTTAACAAGAAAATGGTTTGAGATTCCTAGCTGATACACCACGTCTTTATATATAATCTAAGCACTAGATTATCTGCCGTGTAGGATTGAAACCATGTCCTCGAACTATAGTGTGTAGAACTGATCTATGACTATGTGGTGAAAAACTGGACTTTAGGCAAATGTCAAAGTTTGAAATCAAGCAGTTTTTTTTTTATTTCAAGATGTTCAGGTTACTCTCTTAACCACGGTATGAGTACAGTGTTTACTAGGCAATAATGTATCCTCTCCACTTGTCAATTGATATATGATATGATACATGTAGCGACAACATAGTTCGGTGTGCAGTTGGTCGGGATCTTTATACACTGTAGTATTCATACATCTTTTGCTAAAAAAATGACATAAACAAATGGCAACCGCATGATTGATAAGTAAAACAAAATGTGTTTAAAGGATGCTGCTATATATGTGCAATGTATAGAAAATAATGACAATATAAAATTTCTACTTTTCAATTTCAATAGTTATAAAACCTTGAGATGTTGTACATACTGCAAAATATACAGTCATATTTCATATGATTTATCACTTTTTTAAGTTCAATACCGCAACCTCATACTTATTAATTGAATGTGTAGCTATCAAATCTAATCAATGGCAAAACTGATAAATGCAAATGAGTCCACACAAGAAGTACATGTATTTATGTATATCATCTCAACTCGTGTTATCAGGCCCCGGGGTCATGCAGAAATGTAAATTTGTGAATTGTGCAACTTTACTAACTGAATTTATTCTTTTTAAGTAAACCTTATTACCATTTTCTTGTTTCCGATAAAGGGTGCTTCATGGTCCTAAGGACAGGTCTGTAGGAAACTGAATTTATAACACACAAATATGTTGAGTTATTTGATTGGACACGCCTTCTAGCAACTGCTCTCTATAATTGATACTAGAGAGAAGATGGCAAATTTTGAGAACTGGATAGGGCTTATTGGAAGTCGGAAATGATTATATAATTCAGTTAATCAACATAAATGGTTTCACATACGCCTACAAAATATTATTATTCTATAGAATTTGAATTGGCAAAAGAAACAAGTCAATGTGAAATCAACTTTTAAATGTTGACAAAAACGTATGCTCATTTTCATGAACTCACCGTCGTGCAGTTCGCCTTATTTAAGATGTGTTAATATAAGATTCTACTTTCACAATTCATTGAAGGGTGTACATGTCTACAGTGACTCTGTCTAACTTTTTTTGAAGGTGCTGTAGCAACTAGTTTACACCAGAGAAAAGTAATAAAAGGAAGTTAAGTGGCATCCATGCAACTGCCCCGCTGGGTCTCATTATCAGCTAGATATGTCGACATCTAAACAGCGTCTTGCTCAAATAAGAATGTCTGTTTACGTTAATACTTGATGATTCATGACACTACAGAGCAAAATCGGATGGTTTAATAGAAAAAAATTGTCTAGTAAACCAATCAGAGGTGAATTGTAACGTCCGGCAGACATCTATTTGTCCGTCAATGTCTGGTATTGTCAATGTTTCGAATTTTAATTTGTTTTCTCAATAAATAATCGTGGCTATAGAGACCTGGGCCCACATTTTCGAAGCTCTCTTAGCGCTAAGATAGTCGTAAGTGCCATATAATAACATTGACTATCTTAGCACTAAGAGAGCCTCGAAAATATGGGTCCTGTAATCTTGGTGGTTTGTAGCTCGTTACTCATTAATGATGTTGGAGGGACCAGTCCCTTAAATCTATTTTGACATTACTTCAGGAACTAAAACTCGAATGCAATGGCCAACTTGGACTATGAATTATAGATTTGTTGCTCCTGTGATTCCTTAGTGTTTCGCCCTAAACACTTATGTTTGACCCCTTTCTCCTAAAGGTAAAACCCTGAAATGAACTTACATTATCAGAGGGGACACCTATTTATGGATTTGGTCTGACTGTTAATAGGTAAGTAATATGGAACCGGTTATTTACTAAAGTGTAAGTTCCAGTCAGTCGATAAAAAAGTAAAAGAATGTAATGTCAACATATTAGTTATGTTGTGATTTTATGTCAACAACTTGATTGCAAAATGTAAGAGAAACTAAAACTTATTCCAATGTTTGATTATGAACTGTGAAAACATTCAAACACAGAATACTATGAAAACCGGTAATGACGGCAGTTTATGTTTGAATTTCAAACACTTTACTGACATAATGGAATGGCCCCCTGGTTGTCATCCTGCAACATTTGTAATTTTACAAATGTCGTACTTCATGCTTACTTTTAATGCACCATTGGGTGAATTTTTGGAAAATGATGACCTCCTTGAAGGTTTTGGTTATCGAAAATTAATCATTAGGGTTTTTAGATTTTTAGGGAAGATGGTGTGCAAAAATAATTTTAAAAAGATTATACGAAACATCCCTTATTAAATAATATGAAAATGACATCATTTACAGATATTATCAAATATCTGCACTACTAACTGATATAATTATTTTCTTCTCATTGAATAATCAAATGTAAAGTTATTTTTTTTCATACTTTAGCTTGATAATGATCCGTTTAGTGAAAAAACAGTGCACTATAGGAAATAAACTGAAGTACGAAAGAAAGTTTACATCTCAGTTGGTTTCGATTATTTCAATATTTTAAAAGAAATGACGAGCATTTGATAATGGCACGATTCAATAACTCCTTTCAGCAGTAGTTTCAATGAATTAAATTGGTGACTGGTATTTTCTAAGAATATCTTTGTTTAATGTAGACAGGGTGAAAATTAAATTTACATCAAAATGACCCTTTATTGATTTTCACATGTGTGTATAACCAGTTGTGTTAATCCAAATTAAGTTTGGAAGAATTTATAAATCTAAAATGTCATTTTTTCAAAAACTTTTAAAAACCACGTAAAAGTATTCCTTGCCTGATGACTAAACGCCTCCACTTTTCAGTTTTAGAGTATGACATCGAAAACATAAGATCTAGATATTTGTTATTGAAAATCAAACATAGATAAAACAAACTGAGGTGTAAATTTTCTTCTGTATTTCAGTTTATATGAAATCGCTCAATGAAGTAATAAAGTCCAAACAAACTATCTTTCATTTAAAAAATAATGTAACACCTATGTTTACTTTAAATGTTCGAAAAATGCAAACAGCTTCTGAATTTACATTCTTTTCAAACAAATAAATAAATAAATTTATAAGATATATGTTAAGATATATATACCTGTTGTTTATAACGATAAACAATCCGAAATATTTGAGAAAGATAGATCAATAGATCTGATGTTGAAGTAGTTATTGTTTGAAGTTTATATATAACCACTGACTTCTTTAGAAGTAGACAATGTTTACCTAATTTGAAAAGATAATGATTTTAGCTAAAAATTGTGGGAAGATGACCGCCCACACTGATGACATGGACGTTTGTAGGCTGCAATAGATCAATAATCGACATAGACTTGTGTAAGAACAATATCATATTGTTCAGTTAGTGTTGCCTTATGTAGGAGGATAGGTACATATTGATAATATTTGTCCAATTTGTCATCAAAGACCTGTGTTTAAATCCATGGTTGTGCTTATAACGATTGCTTAATAGGTATTTACATTTACATCGACTTTTACAATATTGCATCATGTTCCTTTGGGGTATTTTAATCCTTTACACTACTTATTTTATCAAGTAGTGTACCAGGTTAAGTTATCTCAGGGGACATGTGAACATATATTAAGTTTTTAATGAAGGTTATTTTTGTAAAAACATTCAAATTGATGTTTCGTTGATTATGAAAGGCAATACGTCTGCATTTAAATGATATAAGCTCAAAGCGTGACAAACACTTTTAGCATGTACTGGAATGAACCATAATCCTCAGACAAGTTATTATCTTTTAGACTTTCAATACAAATAAAAATTGCCGTTGATGTAAAAAGCAAGCAAGAACAAATAATACGTTACTTCTACATGGACTTGAAATATTATTGGTTTTGGGGAAAAAAGCATAACACGACATAATCAGCATAAATCATGGATCTATGAATCATGTTGAAAAAAAACATACTTATGTTTAATGTTTCAATACATATATTTCGTTTTAACGTGTCCTTATACAATATATCAGTAGTTTATTCTAGCAGCAAACTAGGAGTTCCTCTATATTCAAATAAAGAAAACGGTTACGGATCACGAGTTATATATCAATGTGATATGAAACAATCGAAAGCGAGTTTGATACCGAATCATTCACAAGTTATATACAAGTAATAAACAAAATAATATTACATGAATGATAAGTTGGAGTCCTATGTTATCTTATATTTGTTTTCTTCTAATTGTGATAACATAATGTATTACTCTGGTGTTCCATGTGTATTGAAAGCAATTGGTAATGAATTTTATGATCTTTTGCTGGTCAGTTATGAGATAAAATTATGTATGTGTCACTTTTTAATCTACAACATGAATACGTTGCTTTATGGGATTTGAACATTTGTTCAAAAAATTGTTCAAAATCAATCAATTATATCTCACTGAAAGAATCTTTACAAAGTTAATGTCTCTGTTGATGTATGTGTTTACATAATCCTTTACGAAGTGCTCATTGCACATCCCTGAGCCCATGGAAAGTGGAAAGATAAAGTTTCAGCTGGTGTAATGTTTTCTGACACATAAATGAGAGCAATGAGGTCGTATTTAACAGACTTTAATGATGTTGATCACACGCACATTACGATGACCTTACGATCCTACATGATATCTTACAATTACATGACCAACATAACGATTACAAGGAGTACACCTGTTGCCAGCATGTCTAAGTCAAAATATTGTAAATGCAGCATACAGACGGCATTCTTATCCTCACGACTGACAAAGAGTGAAATACTGCATCTTAAAGGCTAACTTATTATACATGAACCGAACAGCACTTCACAGCTGTTACACTGTAATGGGCCGGGTATTTTGGCTGTACCATTTCCTGTGTTTCCAGATGTGCCAAATGATAAGAACCTCATTAGAGACGCTCACAGGACGTGTCACTTAGTTGTCGTACTGACATGAATAGTCTGACTGATAGCTGCAGATTCCTTTCATTTGTATGCGAACCTTCCAGATTAAATGTTTAGTTTTTAAGCCCCTGGCGTATTCCGAATTGTAACTATACGAAGCTTGTATGATGTATTCAATGTGGATATGTAGATAGATGTGTAAGAAGTAGTTCGATCTGTTATAACAGAACTATATTATTTTCACTGAAACAATAGTTCTTTGAAGGAATTCCTTTCTTCTCATTACATATTGCTCATTCCTTATGATATCTAAACCATAGTAATCAGTGGACTACCTGCAAGATATATTACACCAGCTCATAACATTGTTGTCGACTTTTGTATACATTAGAAGGAAATTTGGTGTATATCATTGAATAAGTCTTAATAAATGTTTGAGTAATAACTTATATCTTTTTTCAGAATTGAAGGGCAGTTTCAGGAAACAAGGGAAAACTCTGTGTTTTGTACAAGATGTTTCTTCCCAAAACAAAATCATCAATAGGTGACATATATTATTCCTATTTATTCATATTATTTATTGGCCCTACTAAACCCATTTACATCGAACTGTACTACTAAGTAATTTCTGAATATGCACGTGATTGAATTCACCAATGATAAATCAATATCATTTATATGTGCGCTGCGTTTAAGGAATATGTTTTGATTAACCCACAACGTTATAACGAACTTGCTCCTGATAAATAATAGGAAGATCATTTCCTAGACAAAAGAACAATTAATAATTTATATTGCAATAATGATTGGGTAGGATAAAACTGGATGTATAACCATGATCTACAATCTAGACTTTTGTAGATAAGCAATCATCCAAACGATACGGAAAACCTATTTTAGCAACAGGAATCACGATAATGGAGTACATTTTAGCATGTGTGCTAAGCAAAAGTAGACCCATGTGTATACATCTTAAGTTGTCCTGATAGGTTAAAAAGGTGAAACGATACTCAAATGTAGTGTGAAACAAATCATCTTACAGGTTAATTGATTACAGACACTAAAAGCAGGTATAAAACAAATGACAGTAAAATGTAAGGCGTAATATCATCTACGACAACCAGATGTACATCTAAAAGTTTATACTCTACATTTGCCTTTAAAAAATGTATAAATGTAACGGTATATCAATTATAACACAAGGCTAGCTTTACCTTCAGTCTAAAATATTGTTAACTGTAAATATAACTGAAATAGTATGACATTAACAATTTCGTTTCGATAGATAATTATAAAATAGTTTTCTAAAATAATATGCACGGTACACAAAAAGAATCAAATTCCATAGAAGATTTGAAAACTATTTCATAGCAGCAACGCAGCAACGCAGCAACGCAGCAACGCAGCATCGCTAGAGATTCAGGACACCTCCTTTACGGTATAGATCTACTTTTTGAAAACTTGGAAAACTATTTAAAAAATTGCTTTAGATCAAGAGTTTGAAGATTTAGTGCAGTTTTCCTCATTGAATATAGAATGGAAGTTTTACAGCAATCTGCTATAATTGTCTTACCCTTATGTTAATTCATTGTTCAATTTATGAACTGCTTCGTTTTGCTAAATGTCCTTTATGAAACAATGACTGTATAGTTAAATGTTGAACATAACCAAAACTTAAACGGTATATTCAAGCGTTTTCAATAATATCACCTAACAAACATTCTTCTAGTTCTATGTTCTATATTCTAAGTTCTAAGACTATATATAAATAAGTTAATCTTTTGAATAATCTAATTCCATACTGGCGTTTACAAGTTTAATCCACAACCACACCTCAGGAATTCCTCTGCATTCTTCTTAAATTCCTGACATAGCAGGGGCGCAGCAAATACATGTAACTAGACAAGACATATCCTCGAAACAGACTGTATAGAAAATTATTTCAGAAATTGTTTTAGACCAAGAGTTTGAATATTGAGTGCAGTTTTCCTAATTGAATATAGAATGAAAGTTTTACATCGTTCTACTATGATTGTTTTCACCTCATGTTTCGTATTAATTATTCATTTTATGAACCACGTCCTGTAGCATAACTACCCCTAATCAGTGAGCAAATAGTTGTTAAACAACACGTCATCAGGATGGTAAAGAGCTAGACATTTGCTAAATGTCAGTGGGTGAATGCAAGATTGATGCAAGTTGTGTCCTGCTAGTCGTAAGCTTAGTCTAATTTACGAACATCATAACATAACATAATCTATCTACATATATGTATGTCAGTCACATCATTTGTGGCAATTAATGAATAAACCCCAAAGAGTAAAATTGTCTATTCCCAAAGGTTTATTTGAAGCTAATGAAATTGTCAAGTCAGATTGGTAATAGTAATTTAGTGTCCATTTACAGTTTCATGTATGTTACTCATATTTGAAATGAATAAGCATATCATCATCATCAACATCATCGTTATCATATAATTGTGATATTTAACTGACATCCGAAGATATGATGTCCGGACATTCTGTTCGACCAGATGTGGCTGATGTTAATAGTATCATTAGACCCTTCTCCAACAGGAAGTGCCACTTAGATACTCATGATTACCTGAATATCGTGACTGCTTGATATCATGCTGTGTCAATTATATCAAGAACATGCATAACTAACACACAGTGCCTATGTCTCTAACATCTAGAACATTTAATACATCAAGTGTTACTTCCTTGATTTTATTCGGAGTATCAATACGAAAACGTCTTCAGCTCAATCGTTCGTTTTTAATTTATTTGTCCACCATATATAAAGCAAAATTGAGCCATGAAACCATGAGCCATGAGTAGGACATATTTATTTGTCCCATGAGTTAAATGAGTATATAACGTGATACACACATACTTTATATTTATTATATGAATGCGGCAGTAAATACTAATTCTAATGGTAATGTTAAAACAGTTAAATTGTCACTCAAAATATAAATATAAGATTGTTTTAAATGCCCTACCATCAGAGAAACCTTATATAAACCTCATAAGTAACAAATATGTTTAAAGTTGTCATGTGATATGATAGTAGTAAGCAGCTAGACAGTGCCTTTGATTTTTGTTGATTCACTTTAATACATGTATGTAAACTCTTTATTTAAACACTTATTAATCATGAATCAAAAGACTATAGATGTCAAAACACGCCACTTCATTTCATCATACATTACTACTTTTTGAAATATCCTATATTCATCATATGGCATCCATCTTTCTTTCACAGGAAGATGACGGTAAAGTATATCAGATATCTTTGAGACATCTTTGCCAATACTTAGCACTGAAAGAAACTGTAAAATAGCTCATACACATTCATCATTCTTAAGTATTACATGTCATTTTGACATTATGAAATATGTCAGACACAAAAAACGATCGCGCGGGAGGACAGCAGTTATAAATCAGTATTGTGTTTCAACCCATAACTCAGCCATAAATATTATTGTTCACATATCCCACATGTTATGATGTCTGTGCAAGTAAATGGGTAAATGAAATTGCACATCCTGAAATGTTAATGTATAAATGTTTACATCGCAATGTCCATATACAAAATGATAACGAATAAACATTTGATTGCAGTAGAACATCTGTTTTAAACATTTGGTTCACATTGCATTCGGAAATTGTCACCCAAACCTTTTTTTCACATATTTAAGCTGGTTGACAGCAATTGGAACATCTGTAATCTGACTTCACATGTCAAAGAGAGTTTTTTTTATTAAATACACTGTTATCAACAGAGTTGTTGTCCTCGTTGGAATTCTCGACTACTTCAATCTTCTCTAGGGACATACACATGTATGTTCTTTATTTCAAGTAAACAAGTATGATATATACAAAGAACATTATGTTAGGTTTGACTTCTTAAAACGTCCTCCGCTGACCTATGGTGATACTAGCATTAACAACAATTCATTTTTACGTTTTTAGGACTTAGACATATGTCGACATGTTCAGAAATACATAAAAATAAACATAAATACTTTGCCTTGTCATCCTTGACGACTTGCGTACTATGATTGACAACAATAATAAAATAACATCTTCCATCTTCTATAAAAGGCTTCTTACTCCATCAAGCATGCTAGATATCCCCTGATACGTTCAAGTACATTGTAATATTTCTACTTAAATCAAATACAATCTATCTTGAATTCTCAGCTACTTTCAGTTTTTCTATACATTGTATTGAATAAAACGATAAGGCGGGGATAGCATCAGGCATCATATTAACACTTTCTGTCATTATGTTCATTTACTGTTTTACTCTTGTGGTTCAGTCTTCTCTACATTCATAAAAAAACATGAGGATTTCACGTTAGCAGATATACTTAATGGATATCTTAACCTTAAAGGAGTTGTTAAATGTTGGCAAAAAGTGTTTCAAATTTTGGTTGAAAGAATGGATTAATACCTACATGTTCATAAAGATGAGAGTAGTTTATTATCAGTGTTATTATTGCTAATATTTGAAGGTGCCAAAAAGAAATAGATGGCCTGACAATGCATAGCAAGGCATTCAATCGAAATATCGTGGACACTTGTGAGTGGCATCCTCCTTATAAACAGATTAAGGGTGATTCAAGAAGTAGTTTAACTTAAATATTGTTTTAATACAAAGAAAAAGAAACAAAATGATTGATGGTGCCAGTAAACGTAATTACTAGGTCCAGATAGTTATTGATATGCTATCATCATTTGTTTTCATATTTGATTCAGTACTTAACAAGGCCAATTATAAGCTCTGACTTCGGCTTTCGCAATGGACTTAGATGCCTCTGCAGCACGTTGCCGAACACATAGATAATGAGCATCTCAGTACAAAATGTTCTGAATCATGATTTACTCCCAGACAGGGCAAAGTTTCAGCAGGTTAAGTGTTTTCAGACGGATAGATGTGAGCAAATCGTGTCGGACTTTATCAGATGTATTGCCTCCAATACAGTTTTCGAAGTTGATTATCTGATATCAGTAACTACCAGTTACGATGCACCTGCTACTTCGCAAACATGTTATGTGAACCAATTAGCAGCAATCATGACAGAAGAGTGTATAAATCATGTCACAAAGTCAGAGCCTGGATCCATAAAGCAAACATAAACACTTTCATCTCACCTGTAATGGAATAGTATAAGTATTATTTCGGATAACATATCATCCTTGTGTACATTGTAGATGTATACATCGGATTTTCGATAATGATTTTTCATACATTAGTTTATCATAAGCAGTGAATTATCTAATGAGTGAATAATATCAACACATCATCATTAAATTAATTTATGTCACGTCACAGAGTTTAATTGTATTCCATAAGTGTCATTTCAGGTAATGTAACGATTACAAACAATAGATGATTGGTTTACCGGTTGACACTGTGCAAACAAACAAGTGTGACCGTCTCTTTAAAACTGTGGCTCACGCTTTACACTGCCACTAATTTGTCTGGAATTTTTATGATCTACATGTCTCATAAAATGTTCAACAAGAATTATATGGTGTTTTTGGGAGAGCTTTTGAGGAGTTGAGATGGCGCCACCAATAGAACTTAATCAAATATGGCGGAACACGTTGTGACACTCGGCGCTAGCTAAGAGGTGTAATTGTCACTTTAAAATGATAAATCAACCTAATTCTTGGGTCTCAGATATAATGATTGAGACATGGTTAAGACTGATCAGTTGGGTTTAAGATGCAAACAAAAACTTTGAGCCTTATTATCTCCTTTGCTTCTTAAGGAGATCCATGTCACTATCTTCACTATCATCACTATCATAAACAATTGTGTTAAAACTACCTGAAGTTAACGTTGGTATTCTTCAAAGCAAGTGGTGAAATGGTACCTTCTAATTCTAAAATGTTTAAAACAGTTACATGATGATATAATTTTAAAACATATTTCAAAATATCATAATATGGGCATGTGGGTATTTCATTTTATCGATCAAACAATCTTCCTCTTTCAAACAATTACAATTTTGCAGACAGAAAGAAAAAGTAATTTATATTGTCAACAGTCTTAATAGACTTAAATAATTATCAGGACAATTGTATTTATTCATTAACATTGCTATGGCCAGAAAGTATCACTAAAGTTTGCCGGCGATCTAGATTGTTTTAATGTTTTTTCTGTTGTGCTTGTTTTTCTGAAGACTTAATTCTAAAAATAGTCTGTTTTGGATAATAAATAACATTGCAAACGTACACGTTCTTGTACTTTTCCGGGACCAATTTCTGGCTTTCTGCAAGTACTCAGAGCAAGGTACCAACCGCCAGCAGCTAATTAATTCTGCAATCGTGACCTCGTGATTTTCGACTCTATGATAGCCAACGTCAAAGAGGTGTAACATTTCTTTTTGAGTTATTAAGTGAAGGGTAAACAAACAGGTACATGGTGGGATTTGTTCCTAAATTGATGGAACGACCTTTGTCATTTGGTTAACATAAAATAAATGAAAGAACAGATTATATTCATGAAGAGAAAATAATACAAAATCCTCCTATCTTGTTTCCAGTGCACTTGTCTTAGTTTACTTGGAAATACTTAAGATTGCGACCTAGGCTTTTAGCTGGTAATTACCTGTCGGCATTAGTGAACGTGATTTCACCCAGTAACATGCTGTATTTAAACAATTTACAATGAAATACAAATGTAACACTAATATATTGCATATAAACTAAGGATAAATTTTGATTAATATTAATTACTTTGTTCACTTTGTTAATGTAAAATGCAATGTATCTACAAATTACAGTGTGTATTAGTTTATATTAAAATATGTACTCTTCCACATATTCAAATATATATACTATTCCACATATTTGAAAAGACCGATACACTGGTCGAAATGAGCCCATGATGTTTCAGTCAGAACATGTCAGTAATGCTTTATGATCCGACTAAATAGATCACAAAATATAGACAGTACTGAGGGCAATAAATAAAAACAAAAGTTTATTATATTTTCGACAAGGATAATTTAGTATAATAAGATAATTACATCATTTACTTAAAATGTGGTAACAGTTTAATACCGCCCACGTAGTGAAACCAATTATAGAGAAAGACATCAAAGAATTACAGCTATATGAATATTTGACACATTTAGAAACGAGTTATGACAGAATAAACTGCCTCAAGGATTTAATCTGTCATTGGTTACATAAAATGTAGCATGTAGTCCGGGAAGGCGTCATCTGAAATTACAGTCAAAACCCCAGGGCATTGTCAGCAAAGGTTCTAAACCTTGCTGCAACCATGTGTGAGGTTTCTGAAAGAAGTCGTTACCTAAACAAGAAAAACCTTTCAAAGGCCGGACTGGAGGCATCTTATAAAAGCTCGAAAATAGTGCAAAAATTATATGTACATGTATGTCATATGTAGGTATATCAAAATTGAGACTGCATTTTAGCCTAATTGGGATAACAAGATTTGATTACCAAGCAAACAATTAGTTGTTCAATTTTAATGTCTCAAATAAAAGAATGGTATCCTGATCATTTAAGTTGTATTACATAGGTATATACTGTATTAACATTTTACATACGTTATTTATGCATACATAAAATTCTAATATATATAATCTATCATCATTCATCTTCCCCGATTTATTTTAACATATTTCTAAGTAGGCCTATTCTAGAATTTAATCAAAACGTTGTTTGGAGTTTTGTAATTGCTAGATTCCAGCAATAAGAATATGTTGGCCCATTTTCCGTGAAAGAAGCAGTCAACCATTTGCTAAAACTTTGCTAATTTTAAGTATACCAATTCGATTGATTATGAAGCATATTTTGGTTTATCTGTGGAAGGAAGGCATATGGATCTATGTTTAGTCCAATGATATGCCTAATGCACAGGACAAAAAGGGGTGGAATCCGACTTGGCGGATCTTGCCGGATCCTGCCGGATCCCCCCTTAATTGGGATACAGGGATCCGACGGCATATACCTTGCCATATCCAGGATCCGCCCGGATACCACCAGATCTCTCACCGGATCCTTGCTGGGTCAAAATATTGGTATATTCCCCCGGATCCCCCGGATCTCTTGTCGGATCCTCATGAGGTGTGGATACTAGGATCCGCCGCCGGATCCTCAACGGTATCTCAAAAGGCAAGGATACATGGATCCGCCCCCCGGATCCTCACCAGATCCTATTCTTATGACCAAACAATGTTATGGTAGAAGAAACACTCATCTAAATTCATTTATGGTACAATTAGTTAACAAATAACATAGACATTTATATTTGAACAATTATTTATTTCATTATATTGCATATCAAGATACATTTTTGAATATGGCATTCGCTATCATTCATCAAAACAATAACAAATTCATGTGAATAGATAAACGTAGCATTTCATTAAATCATAATGGGAGCAGTAAACTTGAACCTGTGCTACTGAGCGCTATGTTCCACACAAATCTTTTCCAAACTGCAATTCACCAATAATACAATGTCTTAATGTCTTAGGTTTCAATTAGGAAAGAAAATGTACATAAAATAAGGAGTATAGTGATATTACAGAATAGTTCTGTAAAATCAGAATTTATATCACAACTAATCAACAATTAATAGGTATCTTTTGACTTTTAGTTGCCACATTTGCTGTCACATTACATTTGTACATTCAGTGCCCCATTTAACAAAATGTAAGGTAATTGAAAACCAATAAATGTGGATAATCATGTTAATTGAGTCAATCTCTATACACATACGGTAATCATGATTCATTGAATGCAGATAGTATCAAATGCCTGACTGTTTATGAAATAAGTTGTCTTGTTAAAATGTTAAATTATTGAATTTCATAGTTGTAATACCATATTATGATACTAAGTGATATTCCTGGTACCATTATAAGCTATTTACTGAGAAAGTTGATAATTATACCAGAAATATATAGAGATCTGTTATCAAATAATGAAAATAAAGATGTTATCAACAAAGAAAACAAGGTAAATAATGAGCATAGCTCTCTCATACCATTCTTATCAAAGTGATATAATAAGGTAAGATATATTGCAGCAGGTTAAAATTAACTTACATGTATACTTTGGGAGATACTCATAGTTAAAAAAATCTATGTTACAAGGTAACATAACCCAAATACAACTAGGAAATCTACATTATTGACCGATTTAATGTGTTAGGTTCCTTAACGCCTCAACATATGTCAGAGATATGAAGGGAAAAGAAATTACTTCCTCATAATGAAGAAAATGTATAATAAATTAAAAGGCATCCTCGGTTACCCAGGGTTTTATATGTGCTCCGTTACTCTCTTAGCTATATCACCCCTGGGAAACTTGATCAGAGAAATCTGTACTCAAAATACCCGCCCTTGGCCGGCATGAGCCAATCAAACTACTACGCAGCTTGGACCTGCGAGCCAATGACAATTTATATCACGTTGCAAAACACGCAAGGTGATTTTGTTAGCCATCCGTCACCGGTTATCTCCCTTGACAATTTCTGTCTTATCCTATTGAGCATTTTCTTTGGTCACTGACTTCGTCACGCTGGCCAAGGGAGGGTAATTTTAGTACTGATTTCTCTGATAGAGTTTCCCAGGGGTGATATAGTGGAGAGAAATGGAGCATATATAAAACCCTTGGTAACCGAGGATGATTAAAAGGGTGGAAGATCACAATATACAAATTGTAAATCTACAAATTAAGATTTTATTATTTTATAAATTTATTAAGTTCTGAAGTAATGAGTGAACCAAGAAACTAACCGATTTGTTCTCAATGTGCCTCCGTCCCTATTTACTTACTTTACTTTACTTTATTTGAATATGCTATATAATATATAGTACACGTTTACTTTCATTAATTATAATTAGTCAAATAGTTACTGGTTAGAGGAAAAGTTGTCACTGAAAACATGATGTAGTTTATCAATGCTGGGGGTCATCAAGACAGACTTCTGTGATTTATAGGCGACTCAAGTCTGCTGTACAATGTGTAATGTGTTTAGTACTGTTTATCATGTTATATACCTCAAAACAATATTTATCATTATCATAATACCTTTAATGGCTTACTTTTATCAAATAAAGTTCACTTTTCTTATTCATCAAATGAAAGAGCTCAAATGCTGAGTGATATATATATAGAGGACACCAATACACAAACCACTCCTAAACTGTAGGTAAACTGGGTTATTGGTACATTGAGAAACACAAAAGACACAGGGAGGGCTCACTTCTGTTTTTTTGGCGGGTGCATTATTGTAGTGATCGTCCTTTTGCTGATCTGGAGACTGGTGTTGACTGTGGTAGAGAAGAGGGGGAAACGGAAATGTCTGGTGAAGATGGTGAAGTTAGAGATGATAATGATGATGATGATTTGGTAGGGGGCAAGGTAGGCTTGTCAAGGTAGTTATCTAAAAAGTAAGAATAAAACACAGTTAAAATGACTAAATTTATCAAACATTTGTAGGGCTAATAATATTAGCTGGGCTAATATAACAGAACAAATAACATTTCTATTCCAATATGATTTCATGAAGAATCTTCGCTCTGATCATTTAATTTCAGAGGGAAAACAGAGGGAAATTTACTCGTAAATATGAAATTTCACATTATGACATACTTATGGTAATATGCACTGAACAGTATTATCAAGTCCAAAACAAAAAACATACCCGAAGTATGATGATACTTTGCTCTTATGGCCCAAGCTGGGACCTTAGATGAAGGCTTGAACCTTGAATAATTTGCAGGGTGGTCTTCCAGTTCCATGACTCCCCCTAGTTGGTCGAGGATCTCCTTTATCTCCCTCAGCTGCTGAGACTCCCAAATGAGAGGCAAGACTAGTCGCTCTTCAGTCTCGTCATCCGTCATATCTTGTGATGTGCAATCTCTGGTCAATACTGTCAGGGCCCTGGTTTTCCATTCAGTAGTTCGTCTCGACTTCTCAACGGCTGCAACTCTTTTCATTTTCTGTAACACAAAAAGACATCTTAGCATATCTGTAACATTGACAAAATTATTTGATACAGAGCAACAACATATGCCACACTGTTGCCACAGACATTCCATCCCATTTTTAGTTAGGTAATATACTTGATTTCTTGATGTCATTTAAGCAAAGTTTTCTGTAGCTCATCACTTTTAAGAGGTGAGGTGAGTTGGGGTTTAACGCCGCTTGCAAGCGCATTTCACTTATATCACGGCTGCTAGTATTATGGCAGGCAGAAAGCCCGCAACCCCATGTGGCTATAGTTTGCGGTGAAACCTGCGAGCCTCAGTTGGAACTAGCGAACCATGGGTGGTACTACGCTGAAATTCAGTTTAGCATGCACCCAAACCTTACTGCGTGCAGAACAGTTCTCTACTGCAGACAAAGTTGCCGTGCCCCTGGCGGGATTCGAACACCGGATCTCTTGATCCGAAGCCGAACGCGCTAACCACTGCGCTATCCCGCCACTCACTTTTAAGAAGAATGACAACTAACTCCACATTGCATTTATTTCAATTTCTTTGTCAGGTATTGTTTTGGTTAATATATTGACATCCTTATATGTTATGTCAAGATTTAAAGGATAACTACACTGCTTCAGACAATATACTTATCACTTTCACAAATACAAATTGGATAAGCAATATTTAACCAGATTGAATAAAACTTATTCTGTTAATGAACAAACAACCAACACCTACCCTTATCATTCTCTTGTTTCATCTGTTGGCGGCCCGATGGCCCCCCTTTCCACTTAACTCTCTGCCGTGATCATGTCGTTGATTGCACCAGACTTGGCGGAAAGCATCTGTAACAAAAATCATTAATGCAGAACTGAAGGCAAGGCTAGAATTAACACGTGCTTTGGCCTAACTATTATATTTACTTATATTTACTTAACTAACTAAACATGGATACTATTCATCTGATTGAAATTGACTATTCCGAGGAATTAAATCTGCAAAATAGTTCATATCAGGTTACAAACTTGTTCTATACTATGATTCCTCGCCTGGCAATGTCTGAGGACACCCCGTACAGGCGCGTGTTCTGTACCAGTTTAGCACAGATAAAGCCCAGTCAAATAACTGACGAATCACAGCATACTCTTTAAACAGTCGCCGTTTTGAAAGTATTCAGAACAGACGAAAGGATAGCTGTTTGGAGTTATCTGCCCAAGCACAGTGGGCTGTTATCATACCTCCAAGCAATATGAGTTTGTATCCCGATTAAATTTATGTACTTTTTTGCAACTCGTATTCTTCAGAAAAGTGTCTATTTTAATCAGACTGCAGACCGTTTTTGTTTTCTATCAACAGTGTATTATATATGAAAACATGAAATATCAATATTAATATGACATTAGGACAGAAACACTGATCAAAACCTAATAGACATTATGGGATACTAAACACTCAACCCTCTACTCTAACAGACTATCACATGTTTAACTATTCTCAAAACAGAGTAAATGTAAACTACCAGGCAAAAGAAGTATACACCTTAGTTGGTTTTATCATATGTATGATTTTTAAATACAAATATCTTCAGTTTTCAACATCATACTCTAAAACTGAATAGTGTAGGCCTTTAAGTCATCAGTCAATGAACTACGTCGGTTTTTTTTTAAGATTTAAAAATAATTTGGATAAAAAACAAATGTTAATTGACATATTATATAAGACATATTGTATGCACAAATCATTTAATCTGCTTAATTCAGTTCACATTTACAATATTTTAAACATGGTAGGGTTCATGTTATTAAACAAAGATATTATAACTAAAAAGTAAGCAATCGCCAATTAATTCATTAAAACAACTGCAGATAAGTGGTATTGTATCATGCTATAATCAAATACATCTCTATTTTTTAAATGAGGTACATTTTGTATGTACTTTGTTTGCCTGTCAGTTAATATGTAGACTTTAACAGGAACAGATTTTTGGACCATTCACTGCAATAATAATTTCCATTAAATTATTCATAATTACCATCAAGAATGACTTCAGTTGCCCAAAGTTGGTCGGTCTTGTTGAGGATGATCTCTTTAACAATCTTGTCACGGGCTGCCGTCACATCATCATCATATCTGGAACAAACATAAAACATTAGTTCAATACCAATGAAAGATAAACATACAAAACCGTAGCTGGTAGCTGACAGGTATATATACTCCTAGTTAATTGACTTAGGATAGAAAAAGAAATGATCATGGTTATTATAGGGTAACAGAGTATTTGTATTTGTGTTTTTTCAGTGCGGTATAAGAATCTTCCTCATTCAAACACTATGAAGCAACACAATTTCAATGACTTTTCCATGACTTTCAAGGATGGTCCTAGAGTTTTCCATAAGAAACGAAGCAAGGTATGATAACTTTGATGCAGGATTTGTATACATTTTGTAAGTTAAAATAAGATGGAAAGTAAGTACATGAGCAGAATTGTAAAAAGAAATATAAAATCAATTAACATTTGTATTTATGCCGGTTTACTTTTTTCATAGTATTTTCTTCAAGGTCATGAAACTAATAGCTAGATTCCATGACCGGTATGAACACTTATCTTAATTACCGGTAGGTTATTTGATTGAAGCATCTGTTTACAACAATGCATCATTGACATTGATAACATATTATGAAAATGACGTGATAATAACAACATAACTTTCAATAACTTTGAAAGGAAGACAATAATGCATTGGTTTTCATTGTCAATGATGGTTTTAAGATTATTTAGACAAATATCATACATTAAGCAAATTTACCTGTGAGTCTTGCTTCATTTACTCACACAATTTGAAAAGGACTCATAAAAATTTTAACTGCGAGTCCCTGAGATGCAAGGTTTCATTTATACTACCGTAATAGGATTACTATGGAGGGACTATGGAGTGTTTATTTTCTGGGACTCATAAAAGCTGGTGATAGTGAGTCCCTGTACTCTAAAAGTCATATTGTAGATTAATCACTGAGTAACACAAATTTGAAATTTAGTCTTTAGATATAAACAGATAAAGAAGCTTACTTGACAACTGTGAGAGACAAGGTAATGTTCTACAGATCAGTTATTATTACAATAAAGAGATGGTAACTTACGCTTCATAGCTTAGTATGACTGGCTGTACACGCTCGTTAAACAGTCTCATCATGTTGTTGACAGCATTCTGTCTGGAAATAAGATGGATTTGTTAGCTAAAAATTTGGCTGTGTTGTCAAATTGTACAAACAAACAATGAACAAGACATTAGCTAGTTACATAATCATGAAAATTCAAGACTTGAACATTTTGTCAGCTCATTATGAAACTTCTATGAACTTGAGCGCAAATGAGCATCATCATAAACATCATAAAGTGATAGACAACAAACATTTAATACCAAATATTGAGTTATTTCATTTATTTTTTATTTTTATTATCAATATTCTAACAGATACCAAATTAGTTTATCATGGTATTTTGTTTGGTCAGATATAAGTTACACAATAAAATGTATGCCACAATGTTAGATCTTTTCAGGGGCGGATCTAGAGGGGGGGGTGGGGGTGGGTGCACGGGTGCGCCCTCTTCATTTAACATTTTAAAAAAAGACCATTGAAACCAACCTGAAAACCTGCACTCCCCCTTTTTGCCACAGACATAGTACATTTACTCTTCAAGATATTAATCTATCACTAAGCAGAAAGACCCCCCCCCCCCCCCTGTAATGTGAATCAAATAACCCACTGCTGCGAAGCTGCTTCTGCTTCCACCCCCCCCCCCCCCCCCCCCCCACCCCCCCCCCCCGGCTGGAAAAGTGCACCCCCTCTTTCCCAAAAAGCTGTATCCGTCCCTGCTTTTACTTAGATTTCAAAACACAGATGGATATGCTAAAGCTGGAACGGAACTTCCATAAATAGCTTGGGATATCCCTTGTTGGTATCGACCAATGAAATGTCCGAAAACGGCATACACTCGCTGACTGTCGAAATTCCGATTCACTAAATGAGACAAGACAAGGCATCAAAACATTCTCCTCAACGAATTGTCTCCAATTCAATTTGGATAAAGATCATATGCAAAAGTGGTGAAGTGTATTTATATTAATTTTAAAACAAGTTTATTGTCAACATTGGTTTGTGTCCGAAAACCAAGCACTCGAGATTATAGTTTTGGGGGGTAGGCCTAAATCTTATCAATAAAGCTCCACAAATCGTTTCACGCGACATATGAAAACCAAAATGTTAAAAAAAGTGGTGTAATTACTACTAACTCCTCTAAGAAATAGACCTAGTTGTTTTAATGTGAACACAATTAGATTCTACTTACTGACATTGGTGACAAGGGTTCTGCTACCGAAGGCCCAGATTTCGATGTCAACTTATTGTAGATCCTTGACGATGGAATTTGTGTCACTGATCGTCTTTTCCATCCTCTCGAGTCTTCTGAGATTCTCCATTGTATTGTTGGTGTTCTTACTTGTAGGAAAACTACTGCTGACATCATGAATCTTAGAACCAAGCCCTTTTATATCCAACTTGTGTATTGCAAAGGAATCATGGGTAGATAGGTTCTCGTAACTTCTCGGTAATTTTCGGTGTTGCTGTTGCAGGCCGTGGGCGTGGCCTTTTCTATATCTCGGTCGGGCATTTTAATAACTACTTTTCTGAAAAATGACTTACCTTACTTTCAGTTCCATTTCATTATAAATGCATGTTAAGTTTTGCATATTTTATTCGGTTCTAAAATGTACCATATTACAAAAGGTGCTTGTTTAATTCTTACTCAACTTTTATAGGCCTATTCACCCCAATGCAAACGCTTAAAATATCAAATACATATAAGACTATGTCATTGTTTTTGCCTAATATCATTTCTATCTCATCGAGTGAGTAAGTGATATTTTCACGAGTGGCGCAGTGAAAATATGACTTTATATTGCTTATGTACAAATATGGATTATATTTTCATTATTATCACATATTTCATTACTAGTTATATGATAAATAGATGTTTCAAAGACAACCAATTAATGAACGGTCGACACTTAAGGCACTATAGGCATATGTCCCTATCGCTATCTTAGGTTTGTATTTGTTTTAAGACCGATTAAACGCTTTATAGAAGCAATTCTGTCTTCATATTTATTTGATTTAAACTTTCCAATATTAAGTTTGTCTTAATGGTTGCAGCAAACCTAGATCCATTGTCCGGTTTTCGATTTTGACCACGAATTTATTTGAACATTAAATTAAAAATTAAATGTTTCAAATAGGCTGCAACATAGGGATGTCTTTGAAGGGAATTTAGATGTGGAATGTACATGTTAGAATTGTTTCGAAATTGTGGTTGTATATCTTTGTGTATGCTAAATGTGGAGTACATTTCCAGACAACGCCACATATGGTGGTATATTGATTCGAAATACGTACGTAACCTCTTTTTTTTTATCATTTGTGTATATATAATTGCTTACTCATATGATGTCAATTGATCCCGCCTCTATCATGACTTGTTGTTATCTTGCCGCTCATTTCCAATCCAATTAGTTCAAAGGGGGCAATAAAACACCTGTGCCGCCGTATATTGTCGGGCGGCAAACAGGATAACTAATTTCGGTGTCCATAAACGGATCAGTCCACTGTAGTCAACCAACCATGACCAACGAAAAGAAGTGGCGGGAATTAAGGGGGGGGGGGGGGTGGAATCGACATCGGTTTTAAATAAAATATTAAATATAAGTGTAAAAAATGTCAGGTCATCATTTGTAACATGCAGATAAATACTATTGGAGAAGTACATCATAACGAAGGTAAATGAAACTAATTTGGGACGCTACCAGCCCATACGACATTTTCACGTTATAATATGACTTAAACGCTCAGGCTATATATAAATACTACCATGCAACATTATTAAATTGCTTAAATTGTTAAACGATGGTAGTTTTCCTTGATCAAAACCATAACTCACAGCGACAAATAGTGAGGAAAGCTTCAAAGAGAGTGCATGAGAATCTTG
Organism: Gibbula magus; assembly: GCA_936450465.1. Classification (NCBI taxonomy): domain Eukaryota; kingdom Metazoa; phylum Mollusca; class Gastropoda; order Trochida; family Trochidae; genus Gibbula; species Gibbula magus. The sequence goes on along the minus strand of OW388289.1, from coordinate 64,388,643 downwards.
ACTTGATCTTTTGAAGACACCTTGGTTTATTGTGAAATAATAACTGTAATAGCAGATCATGTGTATATCTGAGTAACATTGACATCCCCTATAAATCCTTGAATAATACAATATTTCACACACCGATGTCAATCAGAGATTATTCAAGACCTATTATTACGATAATTATTTCCAAAGCCACTGAGCTGCATGTTAACTGTGTGTATGCATTACAAACAAATTACTAGTAAACAATGGCATTTATTTTTTCAATCTGCTAAACTTCAAATGGGTTTTAACTCTTGAAATCGCCCGGCGACTCCAAAATTTATATCATATTTGAAATCAGCACCTACTTGTATAGAAAGTAGACCTACTATATAAACTAAAAGAAAAATACTAAAGTTCTTGTAACTTTTGTCTCTGGGTAGACGTTTTTCTGATTCCCGATCACTGACCTACTTTAAAAAAATAAAAAGACTAAAAATATAATCACTCATAAACGATGTATATAGTTTTCCATTTGTCATCACAAAGTTATTCTTGATTTGCTTCTCCGTAAACATCATCGAGAAAACACGGAAAGACACGAGCATTTTCGATTGCATGAAAGTAAGCTCCTTTCATCGATATGGCGCATTCGTAATACATTCCCTGCACTGTCATGGAGCCTGAGAAACGGAAGTCAGATCAGAAGCAACAGAGTTGACTTTTCAACATCAATTCAAGACCGAAGTATACAAGCAGACGAAAACTAACAGGTAAGAAGTATCCGTAGTTATGGCTTCAATCCTCACTTTTGTATAAGGACGTCCTCACTTCTAACACGAGCACTGTATTGTAAAACAACTGTTGTGTTGAGTAACAGACTAAGAGTAAGAAATTGACTGGAAGAGTAATCGTAAATCATATGTTTTGGCTGTGAATTTAAAAAAAAACAACATTTCGCTAATTTCGCTAATTGCTATATATTGTCGAAAAAGTGTATTCGGTGTATTCGGTGACTATCTGGAAATTACAAATGTTTGTTCAAAATAAGCCAGTCAAGTTGAAAACCCCAATGTACTGTTTGTACCCTCGTGTTACCTGGCTGTTTCCGTGGCAATATTATCAATAAGAAACTTCTATGCTATCCAGTGGGGTTGCAATTTAAGTAGAGAGCATCTCGACCTAAGATTTATACTGTACAGTACTGTTACGAAGTGTACAACTACATCTTAACTAAAATTGTTATATATGCTTAAAGTATTTATATTGTTGTGTAAATATGACATTGTCAACAATATTTCGCTCAAACTTTTTATTTAGGACATATTTATGAATTCATTCAGACTACTAAGTGTTTAACGAACAGAAAACTTTCTAGCTTGGCTGCTTGAATATAATGTTACCTCAAATTCTGTATGCAATCCAACTGATTGACAAAATAGGTGCTGATTGATCATTGAGCAGGTAGGGTGAAATGAGGTCATATCATTATGTAATATCAAGAAAACAGGTTACTTGAGTGTATGTTTCCTATTTCCCTGGTATTAAAGGCACTTTATCACATCGTTCTTATTGAAATATAGTGTATAGTTGTTATACAGGTATGAGATGACAATATAAAATAAGTCTGGTTGACTTTGTCTAATTGTTCTGAGAAATTAACAAGTTCAACACATACTAATAATTAACATTAATTCTTATAAATTAAAATGACATTACAAGATGAAAGAAGTACATTCATTGCTTTAAGCATGTTCAATGCATTGTAAGGTAATGTTATGCAGTAGAGAATAACCAAATCATATAAAACCATGAGTGTAAAGTTTGTTTTTGTATAAAGTTCCTAATTTTTAGAAATCTGAGGAGTACCATTTTACTGAATACACTATCATAACTCAATGGTAACCAAAATAAAGGATATTACCCAATGGGTCAAAAAATTATGCGAAGCACTGGTTCTTAAGAACAAATTATTGTACCAATCATGGATAGATAATACTTCTAAATAAACATAAAGAATTCTAAAATGATACATGGTTGTGTAAATTCATGCGACTTGATATCCCTTTTTCCTCTCAAAGATTTGTTATCCTTGCTTGTAAATAAGTTAATTTTCCTGTTAAAGTTTCCAACCCTGACCAAAAGCCTACTACCATATATGCGCAGGTCTCGAAAAGACGCAATGCCTGTTTGAGGTCTGAAACAATTGATGGAAATTAGTATACAGTGTAAGGCAGTGTTGTGGGCTGTTGCAGTGTTGTATGAGTTTGTAAATATTTTCAATTTTCATTTGAATTGAGTACTTGCAAAGGTTAATGAAAAAATGACAGTTTGCTTCTGGATAAATTTTTTTTTCACACTTCATTCATTATTTGTTTTCAGGATAGATTTACAACATCAGGACAAAGTATTTTGTGAGAGTTCCAGTGATCCAGGAACAAAATACAAGCACAAAATTACAGAGACTCAGAATACTGTTCCAGCTGAGCCTCTCTCGAAGTATGCGAGGAGGAAACATCAATTTGAAATGCTTGGTATGTAATTGCTTTGAGTTTATTTATTTTGGTTTTCTCAAACAGAACTTTGAGTTTTTAATATAAGAATGTCTAAAGTAAATACATTATCAAAAACATCTGATAGTCATAAATCAGCAGTGATCCATTGCAGATGTCATTGATTTAAACATATTTTAATTCATGATGAAACGAATTGGGAACAAGCTATCCAATTGGGAACAAGTTATCCAATTTTGGATACCGTTGCATATATTGAGACATGCAGTGCTGTCAGGTGGAACTTTGCACCCAAGCGATAAAATACCATTTATAATGTGAAATATTTCACCTGTGAATAATGATAATCTATCTGAAGATGGAAGTTTCGGGAATAAGGTGAATGCAGAAAGTATAAGTAAAAACGATCAATTCATTGGCACTTAACGTAATCAACTGTCCTCATGTTTGATTAGGTCAAATAGTGTATTTAAAAGACAAATACCATGTATTCAAATTACTAACTGTAAACTTTAATGGCACTGTAGCCCGTATCTTTGCATATTTTGTTTTCTCAAATTTGCTTTTTATCCTGAAAGTTTATACACTATGTTGTTATGTTAGAGGGTAAAACATCTCATTACATGACCAGATAAGCCGTATCCATAGTTACGGTTATCCGTATTGAAAGAAAATGTTGCGACTAGACATTGGTGTGGAAGTCTTCTGTGTGAGACATAGATTTGTAAGTTTCATGCAAATTTGAGAGTTCTGACGGCAAGATAATTGAACATTATATCATCATACATGCTACCATATTCAAAACTCTACCCTGAGTGTTCAAGTATCGTTACAGTGGTCATATCACTTGAACTACCTTTCGAGAAGCTATTTTAATGTGAATTCATTAAAATTGGCAGCTTGAAGGCAAAGTAGACACAGACTATGTATGATTGTTTCACCATTAAAATACATATTATTTTCATTTGATTAGCTTATTAAACTGCTTAAATACCTTTTGCCTTAAGTTGTGGTCAGGACATTCTGTAACAGTAAGAACCATGTGCCATTATTGACATTGGGCTGTGAATTTTGCTGATTTCTGTCTTGTTTGTCAGTAAATTGTCATCAAGTTGTTTAACCCTCGAACGACTTAAAGGGCGTCTATTGGACCCAAGCTGAATGCTTTTACCTGTAATACATAAATAAAATCATCTAATTCAACCTGTTTTTGTGTATGATCAAATTAACCATATTTACACAAGAACAAATATCATTGATTGTTTATCTTTATTACTTACAAATGTACATGGTTTTATATTATTATTTTTATATATTTCCCACCAGGTGGGGTTTAGTGGACCCCAGCATTAAAAAGGTCACGGATGGTCACGAATATATTAGAACCCAATATTCATTAAGAAACTTAACGATGCCTTTCTTATATGTCTCTTAAATGATTTGAAATTATTATTGAATGAAAAATTAACCATTTTTAATTATGCCCAAAAAGTTTAAACAATGGTGTGTAAAATGATAATTGATAATGAGTCATTTTTTTAAAAATCATCCAAAATCAATCAAATTTGTTGCGTGTGTATAAAGCAATCTTTCAACTACAATATCACAATTTGGTTTTCAATCAAATGTTTTATATTTAAAGAATATATCTGGTTCAAAGAGACCCACCCTCAAAAACGAAACAAACTATTATTTTCGTCCAATTTTCTTGGTCAGGATCATTTCAAAATATGTATACTTCCAACAAATACAGCTGAGTAAGCATTGGTTAACATTTGTGAACATTTTGTATCATTTGTGTCAGAAATTCTGTGGGGTCTCATAGACGAGGGTTATTCAACATCCTTTAGTCTCTTGATCCGTTGACAACATTTAAATATCATCTTAAATTTCTGAAACATTGTATTCACTATTTTGAATTTTGAGGCATTCTATATCTATATAATTGTCAGAGAGTGTGCTATATAGCCAGGCCATGAATAGAGAAGAAAGCTATTTCATCAAATATTACATTGTGAAATTATCTGTTATATTTACAGATGCAGATGTTGCAGATGCAGACACATAAGAAATAACATAATCATGTGAGTATAAAAGTTATGTATGGAATATGATATCTTCATGATTAAAAAGTAGAATTATGAACCTCTAAACTTTACCAATTTGGGCTTTTTATAATTTTATTTATAAAATATTTACCATGACGACATGATGATTTAATTAAACATATTGACTACCTATATGAAGTAGGCCCTATTTTTGTGGAAACAAAATTCAGATGGGAATTCCCTATGCATATGACTGGTTTGTTTTTTACCCACAACACAACAAGGGAGGGGGGGATGACTTGTTATGTAGAGTAATCATCAAGTTTAGATGACGAAACACATTTGCTACATGTGAAGGTGAATCTACTTTATCTATGGTACTTTTTTTCACAATACTACTCCATGTTATCATTTACTGTTGGTATTACTCATTCATGGGATACTTAAACCTAATCCGATTTCAAACATGAAAATAGTCGAGTAAATTGGTTTATAATGTCCCTACCTACTTAAATAGGGTTGTAGTAAAAAGGGCCGAAAGTCAAAAGGGCCGAGCCATTTAGTCGAATGAGCCGTGTTCCAAGTCAGAAGGGTCGAACCCAAAAAATAACATAGCAAAAATTTAGGTTTCATCTCTTTTTAAATTTTTATCTGTGATATTAGATCTAATGAAAGGTCAAAAGAAATTAATATTGCCTGTTTTTAAAAAATAAATTTGTTTTAAAGATATTTCATCTATCCTTTTGTACCATGTTTTGATAAGTGTGAAAATATAGGTATTTTTAAAATACTGTGCAGGGATTGGGAAAGACACCTTTGACAATGGACCATTTTTATGACTTATAGTATTTCATATGGGTCATGGGCAATTTTTTCATCCAATGTGCAAAATGGCCCATGGCCCCTGGCTTTCCCAATCCCTGACTGTGACTAATGAGTGATGAATCGATATATCTGGATTGTTTTCTTTATGTTATTAGTGTGTGGGTATCTACATAATGTCTTGACAATAATTATACCCCCGCTATGAAGTAAGCGGGGGTATATAGCGGTCATTCCGTCCGTCCTTCCATCCGTCTGGTCAATTTTCTCAAAAACTGTCAAAGGTACATCAACCAAACTTTGTACAGTTGTTAGCCATGTTCTTCCGATCGCGCACAGACAATTTTCAATTTCTGAATTTGTTGTCGTTTCCATGGAAACATCACTTTTTGGATTTAGTTTTATTGTGTTCAATGGGGACAAGTTTTCTCGGATACTGTTCAACCTAGGTGAATGAAATTTTGGTTGTGAGTACTCATGACCATACTCTTTATCCAGTTTGAAAAACCAGTTCCGAAATATTAGTTTTTACGGAGTTATGGCCCTTGAATCCGAAGTTTAACTTAGTACCAAAAGAACTGTGATGCTCCAATGGGGACAAGTTTTCTGGGAAACTATTACATCTAGGTGAATGAAATTTAATATGGAGGTAGTCCAAATGATACTTTTCATCAACTTCGAAAACCAGTTCCGAAATATTATTTGTTACAGAGTTATGGCCCTTGAATCCGAAATTTAACTTAGTACCAAAAGAACTGTGATGCTCCAATGAGGACAAGTTTTCTCGGAAACTATTACATCTAGGTGAATGAAATGTTACATGTAGGTAGTCCAGATCATACTCTTCATCGAGTTCACAGTCCAGTTCCGAAATATTATTTTTTGCGGAGTTATGAAGCCCTTGAATCTGTAATTGAACTTTGTACAAATTCTCGGTGTGATGCTCTAATGAGAAAAATTAAGTTACCTAAAAAATATTACATCTGGGTGAATGAAAACAGTTAGTTCCTTAAATTATTTTGGACAACATTTTGATGCTTGAAGCTGTTTTTTAAACATAGTAACCTTCACAACTATAATTCTCAATGGACGGATAGCCATGCTCACTTTTTTCTTTTCTGTTTTTTGTTGTTGTTATATCATCTCTTTTAATAAGCACAGACTGACTAATAATAGGATACATTTTACTTTAATTTCCAAACAGAACTGATTTTACATCAAATCCTTTGGTATAATCATACATACTTTGTTGTATATTGCTGTAAACAGTTTTGTCACACTTTACACAATGGACAACCAGAGTGTAAGAAGTGAACATGTATGTTTAGGAGAAATGTACATGTATAGATACCATGACAGTATTAAATTGAGTTGATTTGTCATGACATTGAGTTCAGATACTTAACAAGGAAAACAAACTTACTTAGTTATGAAATTATATATCCAATCACTTCAACAACAAAAACATAGCACAAACCAAGGATTAATTTTGGAATTGATTGGGATCACTCGGCTAGTAAGCATATTACAACTATCAAATGTAGGTTGAATACAATGAATATATAATTTTGTTATTTTCAGCCCCTTTTCCTATGGGCTATGTGACCATTTACTTCAGCCCTTTGACTTTTTCACTCGGCCTTTTTTACTTTTCTTATCGGCCTTTTCATCCTTCAGCCCATTTGACCAGATCCCCTTAAATAAAGCATTTTGTTTGATTACGGCTTACTACCATAAAGTAATAAATAGATGATTAAATGAACCTTGGGTTAAAAAAATGTTAAGTCCTAGGTCACTGACATACCAGACTTTAGCTTGAATTCATTTCAAAGTTTACCAAAAAGTCACTAACTTGCCTTTAACAACAATTCATATCATCATTGGTTTCACAAAACTCATTGACAAAGTACTGCCGGAAGTCGTGGACTTAATGAGGTGGAAACGATTTTCAATCCATGATGAATAGGACATACATATCAACATTCAGCCTAGGGAAGACCACATGAGACTAAAACTGATGAAAGTTTTCTTTCTATATCAAGACCTTTATTTTTATTATCAAGACAATTTGTGTATTCTAGTTCAAAATATGATCTGAAAGCTTTACCAAGTTTATACGTTTAAACTGTAGCAACCCTGAAATAACCATCTACCTTTGCAGTATAACAGTGAATGTTTTTAATGTTTTATTCATTTTGTCCCTTCAGTCAAATGGAACTGCGCCCCAACATGAAGATCTCTTTGACAGCAATGTTAATTACCCAGGAACAGAGAAGAAACAAGAACCCTCTCCTCTGAACATTGAATATTGGATAATATAACATGATATAAATGTTTAGATTGTGATTGTATTGTAATGCTCCAATCTACAGTACAATTGAAATACTGTTTTTGACGTGTTAAACGCCCTGACATGAATACAATTATGAGAGAGGGGCGCTTGCTAATGTAGTGTGTATTTCCTTCACACAAGTAAAATGTTTTGAAAACTTGATTTTCAAAATAACATTTCAAACATTAAAAGACGTAAGAGGAAAGTATACACAAAGGCTTGGAGATGAGCTGCTTATTACGTTTTGAGTTATATTCATTCAGGGAATTTTTATTTTATATCACGTTAAGTTCTCCAGTTAAAGTACAGCTGTATATAGATGATAGAAAGATAGAGCAGGCATAAAAAACCATTCACTTAAAATCCAATTGATTGAACGTATATATTTACAAATGTGAGAATTTGGTATAAATGATTTCTGAAACCTATTTGTACATTATGTTAGCAGTGGGTGCTAAATACATCGAATACGGTAATGGAGTTGTTTAAATGTATTCCCACAGTGTACAATTGTAGATTATATTACGTGTTCCTTCAAGGGGTTCTTCCACGTGACCCAGTACCTTATCGTGGTGTGGGGGTTTGTGTGTCTCTCAGACCTTAAGAGCAGGATCAGTACAGGGAGAGTTCTGTCAGGGTATTTTTTGTGGAGAATAAAAAAGAGGGGACATTCCTGTTTATACAGTCAAATCTAAAGTCGTTATTGTAGTGATGTGCATAGAGCAATCTGAAAAGGTCAGAGGGTAAAAGTAAAAACAAAAATAATTTAGATTGTTTTGATAATTGCTTTCTGAATATATTTTTCAAATTGGAAAAATCATCTCAATTACAAATACTCATTCTCATTAATTTACTTTGGGCTTTTTTTTTTATGAGAAGACTGTTTTATTAATTTAAACATATAGTACAACATGCTTACAGATTTAGCATGGCGGTCTTTGGTTGAAAAAGTTTTAAAAATCCAAGTGTTATATTATCAGAAAGATGAAACATTATATATAGATGCCCTAGCTGTGTGATAAAAATAACCAAAAACTAAATGCATTCTTACAACAATTGTGATGACTCACTTTATATGATTATGCAGATTTATTATTTATTAGTTTTCAATTGCTTTACATGTTGTTAAATAGGGCAGTGAATGTACAAACCTAATGTGACAGCAAATACGACAACTTAAAGTCAAAATATACCTATTACTATTGTTAAGTTGTGATTTGAATTCTGTTTTTAAAGTATTATTCTGTAATATTATCATGCTCCTTATTTTGTGTCCACTTACTTTCCTAATTGAAACTTAAGACATTAAGACATTGCATTATTGGTGATTTTGCAGTTAAGTAGAGATTTGAGGGGATGCCAAGTAGCAAAGGTTCTAGTTCCAAGTATGAGTTAATGAAACGCTATGTTTATCTATTCATATGAATTTGTTATTCTTTTGGTAAATGATTTTAATGATGAATGCCATATTTTAAATGTATCTTGATATGCAATATAATGAAATAAATAATTGTTCAAATATAAATGTCTGTTATTTGTTAACTAATTGTACCATAAATGAATTTAGATGAGTGTTTCTTCTACCATAACATTGTTTGGTCATAAGAATAGGATCTGGTGAGGATCCGGGGGCGGATCCATGTATCCTTGACTTTTGAGATACCGTTGAGGATCCGGCGGCGGATCCTAGTATCCACACCTCATGAGGATCCGACAAGAGATCCGGGGGAATATACCAATATTTTGACCCAGCAAGGATCCGGTGAGAGATCTGGTGGTATCCGGGCGGATCCTGGATATGGCAAGGTATATGCCGTCGGATCCCTGTATCCCAATTAAGGGGGGATCCGGCAGGATCCGGCAAGATCCGCCAAGTCGGATTCCACCCCTTTTTGTCCTGTGATGACACGGTATCCCAATGCATGGTGCTTTCAGTTTGGACATACATACATATGGTTCTATCCAATATTAATTTATACATGTACATGCTTCACTGTCATGAATACAGTGTCAGTTCATTGAGTACAATACATATGCAAGTCTTATTGGCATTGACAAATTTGATAACCAAGTGGAAAGTTGGTGTGTTGATTGACCGCTACTATTATCAATTTGTAGATGCTTGCGTCGCTCAGATAACGTTTGCATGTAAGGTTTCTTGCACTGAATTGGTACATGTCTGCTCATTCAGGTGTAAAATGGTTTTGAATTGAAAAATGACATGTTTACTAATGCTGAGATTCTAAATAACAAAACGGTCGTTTGAAATTTTATTATATATTCATTATATTATATATAAGAATAATTATTTTTGATAACACATGGTGACGTGGTAAAAAAAATTGCTGTGTTCATTGTTAATATATCTTTTCAAAATATGAAGAGGCCAAGCATGATTGGTTGAAAGTTTATTTTGAATTCCAATTGTAATATAGGGTGAAATCACGACTGTGTTTACAGGTTGGAGGCGTCTGCGCCACCATCCAATAACACAGAGATCAGGAGGAGAACACACAAATCTGGCCATTGTGTAGCTATTTTTTTATACAAATATTTTCTTCAATCATTCTTGAAATTCTTGAAACTGTTCAACTTGATATTACTCTCACTATTTTTTTTTTAAATTCCGAAATGAATTTTAGACCTTTCATTACATTTTGTTTGATAATATCACCATGTGTATCAATATCAATGTAATAATGTCATATACCATGACAAGTTGATGATGAATACATTTTCATCATATTTATTGGTGAGCCACCTACATGTATTTATTCTATTCCCATTTGAAGAATATGATAAATATACTTGAATTGATCTTAATGAGTGTTCATCTACTAAACATTTAGCGCGTCTGTTACATCTTTTCTATTTAAGTTAGGAATTCAAGAAATGTGTACAAAGAAGCACCTGTGTGAATATGTTCTATCATCTGTCCTGTGTTATACATCTTCATTCTATTAAACTAAACAGTTCAATGGGTGTACACTGGGGTACACCTGCGTGAAGATGTTCTTGCAATACTTTGCTGGTTAAAGTGAATGTTGACATACAAACTGAAGGATAATGCCCGTCAGATCTCCAAACAACCATGAAAACAGACATTACTTAATCTACACAAATTTCCTTCCAATTAACATATTTTTGAAGAATTGTATTCAGGGATCAGGCGATTGAGGGTTGGTTATCTGTACTATGTAGTTTTGTGGATTTGGTTAATAAAGGACAATTATACACGTACACTTATATAATGATGAGTACACTGCATAGTTTGGCGGTTAACAATTCTTTAATGGATTTTTAGAACATTTGATGGGGAATTTTACACGAACAAGCAAAATGTGTTTTCACAGAGTTATAAGGTGATTCCATTATACATAGCATGTTGATCAATCTCTACTGTGATCATATGAATCAAAAGTCATGTCCCGATAATTTGAAACAGTATCAGACATTTGGGTAATGGAAATAAATGGAATTCAATTAAGTCCAAAGAAATTGACATGTCTCATTCAGGCAATTCGTGACATGTGGAAGGAGAATTTCCTGTTGTAAGTGTTTACAGCCCACTGACCAACATCCCTAATATGAACCACAAACTGCAAGCATTGCACGCATTGATGTGTGTACCAGCATAGTACATAATGTCCAGCGTACTTCATTTGCCATTGATCAATTTGTTTTAACTCATTTAAACCTTTCATTAAGATGATGGTTTAAAGGTGGAAGCTTTCTAGTCTGCTTTGTACACACCTATGTAACACGTTATTGAAGAGAACACTCAACTGCTGACTTCAGACAATATCTAGGTTATCTGAAACACAGTCATGGTGCTTATGTTGTTTTGGTCTTGTAATGTTCAACGAGAAGCAATTAAATAACACACTATTTATGTGTATCCTCTGATATAGGAATTTGAGTTCATTCAGATAACATTGGAATAAATATCAGGGCTCTGAAAGAACACCAGGGCCTGTAGCCAATTCCCAGCATAAAGTACCATCTGATATTTACACATGCATGCTTATCGGAATTAACTTGGTGAGGTGATTTGGGGTGCTGCTGTGACAGTCTGTAGGTCTGTATGATCCAGAATCAGGTCGATATTCTATGAAAGAAATATTTGATTTTACAAAATGTCTCGAAACTAAAAGTCATTTGAGAAAGATACTGTATTATTAATATCAACAATCTTTTTGAGAAAATAATCTTTATCAGATGGATACTACTAATGTATTGACCTTTGTGAGAAACCATTTGCTGTATGATACACATGACAGTCTGGTTTCGTTATTTATTTACCTGTTCCACTTCATTACAGAACTTCCAATTTGAATGATGTCAGTTGCCAAGGCTTACATACATAACAGAGGTTTGATACTATGCTGTGAATATATATGCTGGAAATAACCCTTGGAATCACTGTATAGCATGAGAAGTATGAACAAATGTAAACAAATGTTTACAATGCTTTGCTTTGAATTTCACAAACACTTGTTTTGTATAACTTAATTGCATTGTTTATAAATCAAATATAGTAAAACATCATTTAATAAAAGAACTTGTCACGTTTATCTTTTTTTTATTTAGAGACCATTGGATAAGTCGTTAATTTGAAAAGAGTTTGAACTTAAACATTAGGTAGCAATGCTCGCCTTTATTAATGGTTTTGTCAATTCAAGGGGACTAACTTACTTAGAGACATTATACAGAACTTCAAATAGGAGCCACAATACATGTTTATTCATTTCAAGACATTCAAAACATTTTCTTGATTAAGCATTAAAAGAAGTTTGGTCCAGGAAACAAATTAAGTTCAGTTCAATATAATTATCTGGCATCACAAGAAATACGCAACATCCATCTTGCTCAATTTTACAATTTTACTGCATTGATAGGGAGGTTTTAAATTGATGCAGACTGCATATTGAACATGGATTGTTAAGTTTCATTTCAAGTCAAGAAATATGATTTTGTATACAATTAAACTTCTAAATTGTCGTGTGAAACAAAAACAATTTTTTTTTATTAAGTCTCAAAACAGTCAAATTCATGATTAAAACGTACTTACACGTCATCATTATAATAACAAGAAATATCAGGTCATATCCAATACAATCTGCTTCCTTCTGCATTCAAAAAGTTGTGTGTACCATCAGACTCTTATAATCTGCATTTCAATTTGCGGAGTGGAGGGTGTCAACACGGTATGGTCGTACCATACCTGCCCATGGTATTAATATGCATTAATTATATCCAAGCTACGAAGTATTGTTGTTTCATAATAAGCATTCAATTGTAACATAGTTTACATGGCAAGAAATAGCTTGAGTACCTTTTGTGGGAGAGTGAAATATATTCTTATTTGAGTGTTTTGTCCTAATTCAATCTGATATATCAGCAATCTCTGAAGTTGTTTACATTTGAATTTGAGGATAATGTTAAAGTCTTTAGAAATAATATATGTCTAATGTTCAGAGAAGAAACTAATTAGTTATCAAATGAACTTTGTCAGAGCAAAGTACCTCAACGATTTGATCTGTCATCGGCAATTTCAAATCAATAGCTGCAGTGAGGAAATATGTCATATTACATTACAACAGAGGCGGATCAAAGCATGTTGAAAGGGGAGATTAAATTTACGTGACAGTTTTTTTTTAAATGCTGAAAGAGCATAGCTTCATAAGCCCTCCTTCATCTATCATAGGCTTTAAGTTTGGGAGCTTAAGCTTTTACGATTCATTAGATTATTCAGGTAATGTATTTTTGCATTATCGTTATCTAATTTTTGTATAATTGATGAGTAGAACCCATGGGCTTTATAATGAATTTAAGATATTTTACCTCGGGAATGTATGTTGCCCTATTGTCCTATTGCGTTGTGCATTCACGCAGGAAAACATCGTTATTTCATAATAATGCAATTATAAATTATTATGTTTATGTGATGCATGCCATTATTGATGTACAACTATAACATTGAATCGTAAATCTATCAGGCGTTGTCTATCTCAGAGGTAATAAGGTTATCATTCAACATTTGCTGTTTATGTCATACAAGCTTTTGTTATTATGAATTTGTTTCTATCATTTATTTTATCAAATACTTAAATGAAAGAAATCCTGATGATTCACATTTTTGTTGTTCATGTCTTCATAGGGGAAGATAATTAACAAATTTTGTAGAGAATACTCTTTTGACAATTTGTCAAATATATTTTAGTGTCTACAACTCCAAACTCATTCATGCGTTCAATTCCACTGACCGAAGCGAATAGCCATTAATAGTGATATTCATAAATAGAACACTTATATTGGTTTATTAACATCCTTCTTAAAAGATATGAAACAGTCAAACTGTGTTCACAGGAAAGTCAGGAGAAAGCTATTTTGAAAAAGTTAATTTCGGGAGAATCGTCATAGCCCTGGAGTCAACATTGTCAAAGTAAATAAAGGGAGAGAATTCCATAAGTTGCATGCACATGTCCGCGTTGATTAGACAAACAGTGGGTAAACTGTGTGGGTGGGTATTCTAATATAATTCAATCTTTATTGTAATTACACTGTGCCGTGTTCCCCTTTTCTCAGAGAAACTCAAATACATCCTGGAATCTAATGTGTCTTGAATGAACTCTCCTTAAGTGTTACATTACTCGCGGAATCTATATTTAACACCGATGTGTTGGTCAAATTATGATCGATTACCAAACTGTCTGCCAACTGAATACTTAACAAAGTGTTTTAAGGTTCCATTAACTGTACACACAAAACTTTGAAACAGGTTAATGAAATGCTATCACAGTTATTAACACAGTTGACAGCACTGCCAGGGTTCAGGATTTAGATTAGAAACTGATTATTCATGAACGGGTTCTTAAATTATTTTCATTCAGACATATGTCTATTGTGCACACATATTTGACATTACTGTTTATCGATGCAAGTTTCCAAAGGATAAATGGAATTGAGCAATTTAATCAATTTCTTCTTAAATTCCACTTCTTAAATTCAAATCGATAGTTAAAAAGGAATAGCCTTCTGTTACCATTTACATAATTGAGCATGGTTCGGTCATGTCCTTGTTGAATAATTAACGGTAATGATTTTGAAAAAAAGTTACTCTCATTCAATTTGTAGGTGATATCTGCATAAATTTCCATTAATTATCATATATTATATTTCTTTTGAAAGGAAGTGGTCGTTAAAGGGCCAGAAAAAAACATTGAAGTGATAAGCAATCGTTCTCTTACATAAGCATTTGATAATATGTAAATCCTCTCAAGTTGCACTTAGATGGATGCCTTACGGGTTACTCTTATATTTTTATTTATCTATAAATCGAAGTGTTTTGTTTTGTTTGGGCATTAAAGCTAAATATGCTCCCGTTCATGCAATTTAAACCATTGTCAATTTACTATTGTCATTCAGTGGTAGAATATCTAATTCTCAAGCATCAATATTGTTTAAAAATGTACAACTATATATATATACACATATACATATTATATATATTTATATGTATATATGAAAAGTTGAATAAGGTCGCACGTGAAGTAAATGTATATATGAATAAAATACTTCAGCCAACACTTGCTGTAGATATCATTTTAATACTTGATACGCGTATTTCGACTCATTACAACTCTTTTCAAAAGTTAATAAGACTTATCATAAGCGACCCGCATTTAATTATCGTATATAATTAATACAGAATGATATTCATTTATCATTATAGGCAGGACATCACAACAGTCTATAACAGCGGGAAAAGGTTATAATCATCATTATTTACAGGAATAACAGGAATAACAGGAAATACAGGAAATCACAACAGTAGAAAATAGAAATATATCAATGACGTCCTCAATCATTTTAGGAACAAATCCAAACTTACAACATTCAAAAACAAAACACTTCTGCTAGACAGAGGTAACGAATAAAGTTAATACAGAATATTGTTAAAGATAATATACAATTTCAGGGTATGATTATTTTCATTTTTATGTATGTGCAAACCCATGTGGGTGCTCAAATCGTTATTTCACAACGTTTTGGGAGAGAATGTTTTGTATTTGAATTGGTGAAATATGTAAATTCCCCTCTCATAGCTCGCCTTTTAAGTTTTTCAGAAATATGAACAGATCATATTTCAAACCAAAACCTCCTTTTTATATTGCTTGGTGTCTTGAGTCAGGATGTGACTATTTTTATTATACTCATGGGTTGAAATATCTTGCTCGTTTGTGGGTAAAGTTTCTTGCCCATTAGTTGAGATTTATACTATTTGCCATTTGGATTCTGTAACAGATGCTAGAAAAATCTCAGCTATTGCCATTACATTGCTGACAACATTGGTTTGAATTATCAATCGCGAACATATGTTATGATAAATAAGAGAAAAAAGAACAAGTATATATGTTTTCGAGCTTTCATTTACATAAACATTTCCTATTTTGCATTTACATTCAATAAATCAGCCTTTTAACATAAATGTAACTCAAGTACATTTTTAAATTCCGGATGTTTACTTTTAACGATGACTGTTGCTATGTTTGATATCAGAAGACACCAGGGTGAGGTTTTAACTGTTCAACTAAAATTATTTTTCATAAGTATCTAGTTTCTCTGAACGCAGCGTTGTGATTAGACTAGCAGTGCAGTGAGATACCGTTCATTGACACGTCATCAAGTCTGACATTACAATCTGATTAAAATCCACCCTGGCGCGAGAATAAACAGATTAGGAGTAGTGCATCTGTTTTTGTAACCAATAGCGATATGTTAGTGTTATAAGAAGACTTTGATACCCTCTCCCCCTCCATCTCCCCCTCGCTCCCCTTCTTCTCCCTCTCCCCCTCCCTCTCCCCCTCGCTCTCCCCATCGCTCTCCATCACGTGTTCTGTCAGTTGTGGAATAATTTATGTCAGTGCTATCTCTTCTACCATGGTATACAACATGAATTCTGTTTTATTCAGTAGGCTGTACACAAGTTGATCTCATGTTTATCGCACAACCAAACATAAGCGCACTATGATTAGGGTGTAATCGGGTTCTTGTACCAACATGTTGAACACACGTATTATCAGGACTAAACTATTTCCAAAAAAAACCTGATATGTATCTATATCAGAATTCTTCCTTTATACTGCTAAATTATTGTTAAATGGTTTACTTAATTATGTGTTTATTTGGAATAACAATTACACCTTCCACGTGTACTCTGTAACATTAACTGGTGTTTCATGTTGTTTACAAGTAACTGTTTTAATAATTCGGAGTGTAGACATCTGATGAAGTAGTTTAGGTTTTCTGAATTGTATTCACTAGTACGAAGTGAAAGCACTATAAAAACATTTGATGTTGAAATTCAATAAGACACGAAGATACTATTCTTCTGGTCCTTTAAGTCTAACTAAGTTGAAGTATAGATACATTAGCGTCAGGTTTTATTGATGAAGATCATATATATATACAGTTGAAAAAAAGTATATCGAATGATATTTTTACACTGAATCAAACAATGAAAGCAAACCAATCCCTTGTCCTATGTTAGTTATACGATGTGATAGTTTCATTGTGATGTGGAAGTCATCAACACAAACTGCATTTTCACCAGGAACTTTCAAATCATACATACGGAGAACTGTTACCTGAAGGCTCATAATAGATTTTAAATAATCATTTTTAAATGGACGGATTTGAGGCCGCAAAGCATCATCGAATAAGTGTGTCAGTTAAAATTACTTTGATATAGAAACAACATCTGCATTGTTTTTTTAGAAATTCCAGGCTTAAGACATGTCACGTTGTTATAAAACACTACAACATGCATACATATCGTCATGGTAACTTAAAATCAATGTTTGCATCCAAGACAGATGTCACCTGGTATTACTGTCAGAATCAAGGCACTGTCAGCAATAGTTGGGACATAAAGTAAACACGTGGATAGGTTACTTGAAACTGTCTGAACCTTAGTAACTTGAACACAGCGAGAATCGATAAATACACCCCACTGTATAATCTTGTGACATACTTATTTTTTGCAGCAATACGTTGACTGTCGTACATGTATATCGGCGTCTAAACATGCACGTGTTCCTGTGTGTCATATTCAGGTTCCCAGAATAATAATAGCTTATTCCCCTCGATTTCGCATGTTGGCAGTAGTATGAACATTTAAATTATCTTCGATGAAACATATGCCAACACAACTATTTAACATTTGCCAACACAACGGCAGTTTATTTCACCAATCGTGATCTCAACATTAAATAAGGTCACATTGATGAGTGTCATGTTTTTGTTGATGTTTAATGCATTTGATGATAGATAGATAGATAGAAACTGGCACAAAATCGGTGACACTGAATTCAAAATACAATT
Source organism: Gibbula magus (assembly GCA_936450465.1). Taxonomy (NCBI): domain Eukaryota; kingdom Metazoa; phylum Mollusca; class Gastropoda; order Trochida; family Trochidae; genus Gibbula; species Gibbula magus. The sequence continues at coordinate 64,370,575 of OW388289.1, read as the reverse complement.
TCACTCAAACAAGAGATTACCACCGAGAACATGAAACGGTTTCACTTAATACTAAATTATTGCATACTCGTTGTTTATATTGTACACAGTTATTATAACATTATAATATGAATATGAATAATAATAATACCATTTGCTAGTTGAAGTAGGTTTTATTTACTTTCCCCAAACAAAGAAACACACGGGTAAAGAGCAAGTTGTGAAGTGGCCCCATTTTAATAGAATTTAGTGAATGTTAGTATTTGTGTTCTAATGAAACTAAATAAATGCATATATTTTTTTTAGAATAGATCCTAACCTCTCTGTGTAATGTCTTTTTTATTGATAGTGCATATTGCACATGATGTCATCGATGCAATAAGCGAATTGGCTATATGAAATCGCTGCAATTAAATGGATGCTGGCATGGTTTCCTACATTTTAATGAGAGCATTCATAATGTACAAAACATGGAAATGACTTCACAATCACTAAGATGCCCCCCCCCCCCCCCCCCCCCCCCCCCTTCAGTACTGATACAAGCTATAGAGATTGACGGTGCGGAGAGCGCCTGTCTGGTAACTTCTTTTAAAACAGAAAGTAGTCCGAAATAAGAGTTAACTTGACAAGATAATAATAATGTCTATCTGTCATGACTAGATAATGCCGTCTGGGTGTGTTGGTGACACTAAGTATGACATCCTCTCTATGTCAACTTCAATAGTTGTGCTGCATGACCGTGTAACTAGTTAATATAACGAGGATATCTGACTTCCTGAAGGAACTTTTTTCAAGTTATGGATATCTTTTCAACATATCTGAATTTTTAAACAATCAGAGTAAAGCAGAGTATTCCCAATATCAGAATACGTTCTGTGACAGTTTCAATCCAATCAATCCAATCGGATGAAGACTACAATAGACCTGACCTTTCAAGAAACTGTGCTTTATTAATGACACATGCTTTGCAGTAGGTTGGATGTGTTATCTCTTCTTATCTTGTGCACTTCATTTCATCACATCAATCGGAGTGACGTTACCCAGAAGCATGGCCAGACTCATCATGATTTTAAGTGAATTGAATACAGACTAGAGGATTGACTTGTTGATTACCCTTAGATCTAGAATATGTATGCTGAAAATAGTAAATATATAAGAAAGTTTTATGAAAGGTTTTTGTGAATTATTTTGTTATACAATGTAAATTATCAAGATGTTGAGGTTAACCGTTAAGGCAACGCCAATGTCTGAAATACAGTTATGAGATTAACTACATGTAAATAATATATAGATCAAAGTCTACTTTTGCTCAAATGTAATAAAGTTCCAAATATGATGTCTTCAAAATGTCATTTACTAGAATCACTTTAAATTACAATTTAATCAATGATGACTGCCTCCTGTGATAATAATTTGCACTTTAAGATCAGATCACTCAGGATTGTCCTCCATGTTCTAAAGTTGTGCTAAGTAACTCTGTCCTTTTGAAATTGATAGTCTTACACAGACGTTTATTCTATGAATATCAAAACAGTTTGTTGCTTTAGGCATGGATATAATTTATGATTTATATTTGTTTCAGTTTCAGTTTTATCAGAAAACCAGAAGACATAAGAAAACTTTAAACTGCATCTAAAAACTATGCAATGTACAGCAGTATTTTCAAAGGTAAAATGTTTAGATACAATTGACTCTGTATGTGGACATTGTTTTGTTAGCTTTTAAAAGTAAATGAAGAAATATAATTGATCCTCTCTTACACCTGCTAAATACTCATGTCTAAAATGTTATTAATATGTCACTCAAAGAACATACACTATCGAATATTGCAATGAGACATTACAGTCAAATGAAAGAACTTCTAAGTGCTAAATCGTCATCAGCATCTTTAACAGAAGCGATTTCAAATCCAATTAATCTGCTTGATTGTAAGGCAAATATAACAAATCGTTTCCACTCAATAAAATTTATTTCAAGCACAATGCATTCCCTGATTCCGCGTTCGTCGACTAACTTATATATTTTACATTTCATATAAGTGTCCATGTAAAGTAAAGTGTAGTACAGTTTACGTTACTTTGACACCCTTTAATATCAATGAAGTAGCAAAACTCGTTATTGTTTTCATATTACGTGGATATATATGAATGTATTCCTTACCCAGTGTTTAAGCTTTGTGTTAGATAAGTGTTACAAGGAATTCAGTCTTAATTGGAACATTCGGGTATCATTCACAAATTGAAATGAGAAGTATTTCGAAGTCATATAGATGTTGTATTTGAAATTGAGCCTAACTTAATATGACTAAAGTTTACACATGAATCAATGTTAAAGCTTTAAAAGGAATCACTCTTTCATCTTGTATCTAAAACATTCAAAAGACAGATGCTCATTTCGTAGTAGTAGTTTCATTTCGGTCAGTGAAATATTCAAGATTTCCCCTGAAATGTTTTTACAGTGAAGAGAATGTAAAACGTGTAAGTTCAATAAATCACATATACTCACACTGGACCATGAGATGTTGAATTACTTGATAATGTAGGAAGGAAAATCCATATTTATCCATAAGATTATCCATAAGCTGTACTGAAGAAGTCATCAGTGATACATGTACAATGTGTGAAGAATAATTGGTTTTCTACTATCATCAAAATATAGCATTCAACAACAAAACACTCCTCACTCATATTTTTTTTAAAACAACAACAAACGTTAGAATAATATTGTTGAGCGAAACTTGTTCTTTAAAGCCTATGAATAATAAAACGTGAAGATCAGGACAAAGTCTCATTGAAGTCAAAATTAAAGGAATTATGTTCAATCAACATTGGTACCAAAACGAGTTGGCAAGTCTTTTAAACCTGTTCTTTTAAGATCTGATCTTCTGATTACAGGTTATTCACAATGCCTTCAGTGAGGTTTTATGGACCATATTCCAATTTTCACTTCTTTAACTAAGCTGTTTGTGTCAAATTGGAATAATCATACCTTCACTGCCATTGGTGATATGAACTGAGTGTCATCAAAACTTGACTTCTACGAACTGGAAATATTCAGTTCTTTAAGGATGTTCGCTCCTTCCTGTTAAACTTCAAAAATGAAATATGATATAGCAAATATTTTTTGTCATTTTTATTCACTTCATGATATTCTACATCATCTACATGTACATACTTTTTAAAAACAAATGAAATAAAGTAAATGTGACTTTAGAACCTCTAAAAAGTGCTTAAACAGCATAAATGGCCTAAATTTTTGTCAAAGCTTAAAACAACCCACACTACCATATATATGTTTTCATCGATTTCGGTAGGGGAACATGAACGTTGTAACATATCAAAAAAGGAAAAACAATAATACTAGAAATATATTTTAAAGTTTTTACAGTTTTTTTCTCATTTTCCCATAGACTCCCATGTAAAAATTGTACTTTAACCCACTATCTTACAGGCGTCATATCTCGAAAAAAAAAAACTATTTTTTAATGCTGATTTTTCAATCATATACTTTGATATTTTTAAAAATATAGGTAGGAAAAAAGTTGTATACTATAAATTTGAGGAGCGAACATCCTTAAACCTCATATTTGACATGGTAGTGGAACCTGCTAATTAATAAATGGGGAAGGACGAGGGAGGGTAAAGCGGGGGTGTCAGGAAGGGCACATGTTAACTAATTGTTTGATTTGTACAGTTATACAAATTATTATATATGGTAGTAATTTTGTTTGTATTCTTTTCAACTGAAAAAAGACACCAGCAACATTCAATTAGTCAAACATTTAAACAGATTGGATAATATTTAACGAAAACTAATTCATGTATCATTTTCTGAATTTTAGGAAATAGAAAAATAATAATTATCGATTTTATTCTACCAAGTACATGAAATGCTGTCTACATTCAGAATAAAAATAGATTGTTTCAAACTCTATTACAAAGTCATGTTAACTTAATATCGTGATACAAAAGTATGATGTGATTTACGTATTCCGTATTGTGCAGTCCGTATTGCATGTCTGCCGGTTCTACTTCTCTATATCTCATTACTGAAAAAAGGGTAGGCTTCTATGACAAATATGGAACAGCTTCCTTGTGCATTTGGATATGGATATTGAAATAGAAGATGTCATGGACACTATCTTCGAAGTTAATGTTCCTCTGTTTTCATGACATCTTCTGGTTTAATACTAACTAAATGCAAAACTGCGATTTTTCAATGTTGAATGATTGAGCTAATATATTAACGATTATGACTATTATCTATTCATCCATCAGTATTATGTTTTTTACCTAAATGAGATTCAAAGAAAGATTTACCTTTGATGTAAATAATATGACAAACATTATGTTTTTATTAACATTGATGGCATAAAGATACTTGCATAACATGTCTTTCAAAGTAATAAGCACATCTTTAAAGTATGCGTTAATAAAACATCTTAAGCATATTTAAATAAACGCCTATAAATCTTTAATTTACTATTGTACTATACTGAAAATACATTCGTAATCAGAAAACTGATTAAAACTGATTATCAAATAAATAGAACGTCACTATGTTTACCTAATTGGACGAGAATTTTATCTAAATGTCATGGGAAGATAAACGTCAACAGAGAAATGAAAAATACACCAGTGTGGGATTTTTATTTAAATAATAGATATAAGTATTTCTATCTAGATAGAAAACATCAATCGTTTTGCCTATTTATTAGTAAGACGAAAATAGGCTTTCTTCCTAATAAATACACATTTCACAAAAGTAATATATGCAAACTGATTCACCACGTACTAGAATTAACCAGAATCCTTTAAACTGTATTGTGATTTGCTTTTGGACATTCAAAACTTATAAAATCGACCAAAGTTGAATTGAAAGTTGTTTTGAATCATCAACATCACTCTTAACGAATGACATGATGAGGCAGTTGAAATCTATGTATTAATAACTGACCCTGGGCAGTATATTTAAGCTTTCTGTAATTTGTAAACTTCGAGATACAATAAATGTTTATTATTTCAGGCGCCTGACACATATCCTCACTATTGAAATAAACACTGATAATAAAGGCAACGTCCGAAAGTATCCTGTGATTTGTCTACTCTATGTGTGACATTTTTACATTTCAAGTCAGGTATGTTTTGTCCAGATACAGGACATCAGCTCTCAAAACCATGTTCTCACATGTGGTGTGCCTCAGGGATTCCTTCTCGGACCTATTCTTCAAGCTTGTGCATGGGATTGGCGATGTCATCACGGTAAATGCTGCTGGGTACAAGTCTTATACAGATGATACACGGACGTTGACATCATTCGTTCCTCAAATCATGGATTTAGAGATAAATCAGCTTGAACTGTGTGTATCAGAAACAAAAACGTGGGTGACAGAAAGCAGACTCAAGCTTAACGAAGATAAAACGGAAATATTGTTGTCAGGTTTAACATAAAAAAGAGCTAAACTTTGTGTTGACTCAATTCAGATCGGCGATTCCTCCGCCAGTCGTAAGTGCCATACATTAACATTGGCCTAAGACTATCTTAGCACTAATACAGCTTCGAAAATATGGGCCCTGGGGAGGCTCAGGTCAGCAACGTCTGTTAGACATGCTATTTCCACATCAGGAGTATTGCCACAGTGTTACGTCTGTTAACATTTGAGGCAGACCATTCCCTCGACAGAGGCATGGATCATTTCGTCTTGACTATTGCAACAGCCTCCTCGGCCGCTCTCAAGAAGCTATAGTGAGTTCAAATTGGGGTCGCTCAGGTCATTTTCAAAACCAATGTGTTCCTTCCAATCCAAAAGCATATCTTAATTTATTATCCAATTTGGGATAGATAAATAAGGTAGTACTAGATGGTAAAGGGACATTAATGAAATTGTGTTTTTGTCGTTATATATGAAACATTAACAGTTTTCAACATCCTTATGTATGTTAATCTGATTTTGAAAACATGTCTTATTGGATGAAATGGAAATTCAGACTGACAGTAGTGCATTCACAAGTGTGTGTTCCTTTTCTGGTACTAGGAAGTAAATGGGATTACCATAAACAATTATTTTCAACTTTATCTGCAACATCATTTCATCTTGAAATATCCATGGCTTAATGTTCTGTCCTCTGCACTTTATGAGTTACGGGACTCCATTTTCTAAACTTTCTCAGTGTTAAGCCGGAAGTACCATTCTTTAACATTGGCTTATAACTCGCTTAGCTTTCAAAGAGTTTTACAAAGCTATGAACCATATTTTAGAAGTTTAAAAATCTTCTTAAAGTGACTGCATATGAGTCTTGTGAAGACGTCATTATCCTCTACAAGGCTTGTTACAGCTTAAACCACCACTTCTGCCCATGCACTTTGCCTTGACATTTTTAAATGTTCATATAAGTAATCTATAACTATCAATATTTATATTTCATGCAATTACATATGTTGCAGCATGTTGTCCAAGGCACTGAGCAATATGGTAAACTCAATACATTTGCATACCCTGCTAAATGCAATTGGATAAAAGAAATGTCATTGACTCTGTAGCTCATCAGGCTTAAAATAATGAAATAGATAAGTAAATTTTCCAGAAGTATTTATCATAGGCATAAAATGACAAGAACTGTACGTGATGGAAAACAAGATTAACATAAGTTTGTTGTGACAACTTGTGACCCCACCTATTTGTGGTCACGATGTCACTAGATATACAATTGAAGATCCCCTTTGGCCAAGGAGTCTGTACACAACATTTCAGCTTTCTAGACCTTTTTGGTACAAGAGACGAAATTTTAAATAGTTCTTGTTTTCGGTCGTGGCCCCTGTGATCCCTATTGTAGGCCTCAATGTCACCAAATCTATAATTTAGAATCCTTATAGGTCATGGAGTATGTACATAACCTTTCAGAGCTTGTCGTACTGTAGAACAAGTCGAAACAAAATTAAGCTTACAGACGAATGGACGGACAGATGGAGGACGCAGGACGCCATGCCATACCATAGTCAGGCCTTCACGGCCTGATGAGCTAATAATAAGTTAACAGAATGTATATTTTCATTATGAAAACAATTGTTGTTTAGTCCCAAGAGGACAGACAGTCAGTTTCAAACCTGATATAGCAGTGAAAGAGTAGTTCATGATACAAGTTCTCCTGATGACTGATATAAAGCGCTGAAACACTTTTTTTTTTTTTAAATTTGTCATTTGTTATTAAAGTTTATATAATATAATGTTACTTTCTAACATCCCATTACAAGACCCAATAAGGCGTATCCATAGACAAAAGATATATGTATAGAAAGAAAATGGTGCGAGTTATACAGCGTCTTTGTTTTGCAACTCTTCATCATACACTCTGCAAAAAAATAAACGCACCGGTGTTGGAATGAATTTAATATCACATATCTTTTCACAAAATATAATTTCGATAATGTAAATGTTTGGATATGATTACAAGTGTCATGGGTTAATTGTGAAGCATGCACAAAAATCGACAAAAATTGCCTTTGTGACCTTTATATGTGAAACTTGAAAATAGTGCATCTAGAAAATGATTAAAACGCAATGCACGTGAATTGTGCAGGAAACATGATTAGAAACATTGACTTTAAAAGGCCAACGAAAACTGCTCATTTCACTGCAGAATTTGACGACTTTTACGACTTGTGAAAATGCCACGGTTGAATGCATAAAATCGTAATATAATTATTAGTCGTTTAGAAGCAGGCGAATCACAATCTAGTGTTGCAAGACGATTGAACGTTCACCACAGCACCATATCTCGGCTATGCGATCGCTACAACCGCTTCAACACGACGAAAGACCGTCCTAAGAGTGGCAAGCCAAGGGTGACTACTCCCAAGCAGGATCGCTTCATCTGTGTATATCACCTACGTCATCGGTTTGCCGTTGCCTCTCACTTGGTCAACCGAGTGCTCGGACTACGTCGAATCACATCTCAGATCATCAGGAACCGTCTCTGTGAAGCAGGTATTCGTCCTTATCGACCCAAAGTTGGACCGGTTTTGCGACGTCTGCACTGACGTCTGTTCAGTGGTGTACAAGAGTGCGAGCATGAGACCTGAGGAACTGGCGACGTGTCTGGTTTTAGTGATGAGTCGAGGTTCCTTTTGCACAGAAGAGTAGTTTTCTCCCCTGGCCTTCTAAATCAACGTCGACAACCACCTTATACACTTGCACAGCTTGCCAACGCGTTGCAGGAGAGGTGGCAAAGAATTCCCCAGGCAAACATCTGCAGACTTGTGGAATCAGTTCCTAGACGGTGCAGAGCTGTGGTTGCTGCAAGAGGTGGTATAACTAGGTACTGACTTTAACGTCCCCTTGTGTCATTCAGGGAACAGTGAAGTGACTTGGACATGCCTCTAACTAACAATTGTACATTAAATTGAATGTGTGCCGATGTTCAGTCACTTGTATTCATTTATAGTCGATTTATGCAGGGTTTAATCTGTCCAATAAATATCGAAATATTTCACCTGTGCGTTTCTTTTTTTGCAGAGTGTATATTTGTTGGTCTTGAGAGTTTAGACAGCAAGGTTGTTCACCATTCGATCATGGTGCCATATTTAAAACTCTACTCTGAGTGTTTAGGTATAGCTACATCAATCAGATCACTTGAACTAATTTCTAGCGGCCATTTGTATTGTGAACACCTTAAAATAAGCCTCGAAGGCTTAGTCGAACCATGTATATTCGATTTAGAAGTCTGTTCTTTGATTAAGGATGATTATTTAGCCTTTGGTAACAGTAATCTACATTTTTGTGAGAGCACTTTATTTCAGGAAGAACGGCGTGATACAGCGCCTTTAAGCACATTTTCATTTTTTCAAGTTGAATGTTGAATGGCTTTGAATAGTTGTTATGAATGTTTTATTGTGATAAAAGTGTGATAAAAGACGTGTTTAGGATATATATTGATACTAACAACATCATTCGTTATATTATTTATGCCATTTCTTCAGTTAATAAGAAAAGTTTAAAAGCATTGTCAGATTTAAAAGGGTATATAGTTCATCTAAATCTCACGATGCATGGCATTGTATGCTGCAAGTTCACATTTCCACTTGTTTGCCGAACAATCACATTACAAATGTACACTTTATCGTGACAGAGAACAAGGACATATCAGATATCAAAGTTTGCTTGAAACTTTTCTCTCAAAATATGCCATGTGTGACGTCTTAATGGAACTTGTTTTACGTGTTGTGAGGTCATTGCATTCTCACAATACGTTGTCAACGTTTCACTAATATTGTTGTGTTAAACTTTATCTATAAAACCTATGAATAATCAAACTTGAAGGACATTATACGCATGTGCTATTACAGGATAGGGACAAAATCTCATTGAAGTCGAAATTAGGAATTTAGTTCAATCAGCATCGTCACCAAAATCGAAGTCAGTTTTTCTAAGAGTCGGTCCTCTGAAAACAACCCGTTCACAATGCCTTCAGTCATGTTTCGTGGAGCATATTGTAATTTCCACTTCCTTTACTAAGTTGTTTGTTTCAAATTGAAATAATCATACCTTCAACGCCAGTGGTGATATGACCTGAGTGTCATCAAACGTGACTTCTACAGATCAATGATTCCAGAAGTTTCTCTAATTGGAGACATCACAACAGTGATTGTAATGTAATGACAGTTCATCATGGAAATATTCAATTCTCTCATGGTGGTAGAACCTGTTAAACTAATGAATGGGGAGTGGGAGTCGAGAAGGGCACATGTTGGTTGATACGTACAGTTATACTACATTATTTACATTATTATTCATAGACATAATATCAAATTACCGTAGGTTGTTCTGTATTGTATAGAAAGGAATATCACCAAATTCAGTTTGGACTAGTTTAAACAGATTCTATTATGTTGACCAAAAACTAATACATGTATCATTTTCAGAATGATGGCAAATAGAACAATTCCATTATCAATGTTCTTACGTTCAGAATTCTTCTTAAAATCGTTTCAAACTCTATTTTATGACCAGGCTAACTTTAGGAATACCATGTTATTTCCGTTGAATTAGTTCCTATTGTACGGCTGCTAGTTCTACTTCATCTAAACCTAATGTGCTAAAAAAGAGGGCAAGCTGGTGTAATAAATATGGTACAGCATACTTATGCATTTGGATCGTATGTATTGAAATCGATCAAGTCATGTACACTATCTTCAAACACAATGTTCCTCTGCTTCCATGACATCTTCAGGTTCAATATCGACGATTTAAATGCAGACATATAATGTACATGTTCTTTTGGCGTATTAAATGTTAGGCTACAAGGAAAACATATGTACTTGTTTGGCGCTCTACCCAATACATTAAAGCTTTTGAGATCTATAAGGTATAATGATTATACACAGGAAATACAATCAATCAATCAGGAATATATATATATATATATATATATATATATATATATATATATATATATATATATATATATATATATATATATATATATATATATGATTTGGGAAAGGGACTCAACATGAAGTAAAACTCGACCAAGTTGAATTGAAAGTTGTTTTCAATCATCAACATTACACTAGAGGAACAACATGAAATTTCCACTTGAAACCTATATAGTTTTACACAGTATAGCATGACATGATTTACAAACACAGTCAACAAAGTCCTCAAAGACGTAATTAAGATGATATCATGATTATTTGGGACGATATGGATGTGACTACTAAATTACTTCTAAGCGGATTTATTACTTACTTTAGATATTACCCTAACAGTGTATTTAAGTTTTCTGGAATATATCTACTTTCAGTACAATCAATGTTTATTATTTATTATTAACACATTTCATAACATGTCATTACGTTACTAGGAAATCCTGCTATTGCATCAATTGGCTAGTGACTCATAGTAAGCCTTGTCAAGTTGGAACATGGTTCTTTAAAGGACTGTTCCTGTTTCTGTCATACGCCTAGCAAGAACAAGTTCAACTTTCCCATGCAGTCTTTCACGGAACATTTAAAAAATGTTGGTAAAAATATAGGTCATTTTTGGTCGCCTGTGCAAAAGATATAACTAAGAACACTATATGCTAATGATCTTAGAAATAGATAGATCAAATATTCATTGATGGTATCTAAAACAATTCACAGGGGAACTTACATTACAAAGACATTTACATTTACATTTACAAGACATTCAATATATACACGAAAACTGCATAACCTCTTCGATATCCAATGGCAACAAATGGTATACTATTTCTTTCAAGAGTTTACATGATACACCATACTGCCAGGAATATTAACATATATAGGGTATCCACTCAAGAACGTTTAGCAAGACTTGATTTTCGTAATATTACTTCTTCTTATCTTAATAAAAGTAAATATTTGTGCGTGTCATACATTGTCTGCTTTTCTTCCTAAATTCATTTATATTTTCATGTTACATTTCCAGAATACGGACTGCAATAACGATATCTGTGGGCCTTAAAGGATATGGTTGATAAAGGAGGAATGCACTCTGTGAAATCAATTGCTAACATTTGCGAGAACAGTTATTGTTATGAACAAGTCTGAATGTGTACTATTGAACTTACTTTTGTTTGATTATAAGCTTACATGTGGAGGCGTATTAGGGTCACATGAAAAAAAACATTTTTGAAAATATTATCTCCTAATTAGGACTTGGTATCTCCTAATTAGGACATAACATCTCCCAATTAGGGAGGTGATATTTTCTTCTTTTTTTCATGACCCTAATACGCTGCAATACTTATGTACACGAGTGGAAATCGCTTGAACTTATTGTAACACTTTTGTTACTGTCCATCTACAATACGCCCGTATGTCGTTATTGTCACCTATTTATATGTGGTAAGTATGATATGTATGTTTGTTGTTTCAATAAGTCTACATTCATATAAAATTATTGATGAATGTAAATTATCTTGTATAATCATCAGTTGTTATTTCACTATTCCCTTAGCTTCATAGTGTACTAGTGTGTGCATGTACATGTAAGTGATTAAATAATTTCTGTGGTTACTTGTTATAATTATTTTTTGTCTTTTACTGAACACATCATATTACATCTTTAGCAGTATCTTAACTGTTTGTGTCAGTTAAAAATCTACAATTACAGAAATAACTTTTTGTTTATATCACCCTATACCATACCACACTTGCGGTGTGGCTTTTCCCCAAGTGATGAATGTTCGTATTGATCAAATTCTTCTAACATTCTAATTAATTTAAAAATATAGACTTGCTGCACATCCACACATTTTAATTTATTTGAAAGGATACCGAGTTAATTCACTGAAAGTGTGCATTGCATTGAAGCAGTTTACCGAAAGCAGTATTACCATTTACACTTATAACTGTTTTAAGTGTTCATACCCTAATTATTTTTTTTAAAATACATAATCAACTTGCTACTTTGAAAGAATAAACAAAGAACATTTCTTCAACCAATTTCTATTTGTGTTATTCACCTGCCATGATCATTGCTAATCACATATTCGTACAATTTGGCTGTTATACATCCGCTATCATTTATTTGTCTGTCATTCATCCACTGTCATAGTTTTTATTATCATCTATCATTATTTGTTTGTTATTGACCAGCTTTAATACATTTGTCTATTATACACCTACTATACTATTTTTTTTCTCTTTTATCCACCATCTATCATCATTTGTTTGTTATAAACCAGGTATCTTGATATGTTTGTTATTCACTCACTATCATTATTCATCTGCTATTCACAAGCTATACTATATTTGTTTATTATTCACCTACTATCATCCTTATTTGCTATTCCCCCACTATCATCATTGTTTATTTAACATATATCACGATTTGTCTTTAATACATCAACAATCGTCATTTGACTGATATTCACCATCTATCAACATTTGTCTGTCAACACCTACGGAAAACATAAAAATCTGTGTTGTAAAAAAATGAAATACTATGGGCTCCTAATGCAATATAGTCCTTTACAACACTGGCCTTATTTGTATTATGTTATATCGATTTCCCATGATTTAGTATAAACATTAAAAGTAACATGATAAAGTATCCATAGTTCGACTCCTTTAAACCGACCAACTTACTTTATGACAACACTCTCTGCTGATATCTGATATTAAACATCTTCTGAAAAGGTAAAAACAATAATTTATTCCAATTTCTATTCTATTCTATTTCTATTTTAAAGAAAAAAGGTTGGCATCAAGTTGCAACTGTTGCCAGCACCTTAAAGATATTTCCTTTTGATATGAAATCTGCAACACCATTAAGTATCTTTTCATTTTCAGAAAATTCACTTTCATTTAACTTGCCTGACAGAGTGAATTGAAGAGAATATTACAGAGCATCTGGAAAACCTGACTTACGGCAACATGCAAAGATTGCAATGAGAAAAGGCCATTTCTGTTTTGTAGATCTTCACTGGCTAATGCTTTGCAACAAAATCATTTCTCTCTTTGATTTAATGATGATTGATTTTTTAAGACTTGAAGTCAAACCCTGATTGATAAATGCATTATTGGTGCACAGATCATTGATAAGAATGGTATATCGATTTATATTTCATAAAAGATAAAACCATGTTGAACGAATAGCTCCTTTACACATAACGATATACATACTATGAGATGAGCCTCTCTCCTTTTAGGTAGCAATTAAACGCCAGAAAAGAAGAAAAAAAGCCTATGACCTTCCCATATACAGTAGTATACGGAGTGTTTCTGTAAACAATTGTCAGCATGTTAAACATCCTTCCTTGCGATATGACGTCTGTAACATCAACAAATCAACGAGCCAAAGCATAGCCAAAGCAAGTATCGTGTCTGACAGAGGGAAATGAAGTGAAAATTACAGAGCATCTCGATGATCTGACCTGAGACATTTAGCATGGATTGTAATCAAGAAAAGTGATTTCTGTTTCCAAGATCTGAAATGGCTGAAAATATTCAATGCTCTGCCATTCCCTTTTTGAATTAATGACCTTGGAGATGTTGGACAGGGATTCATTCAAATAACTTATCATTTACCTTTCTGAATAAATAACTTATCATTTATCATGTTTAAATACAAACTTTATATAAAAAAACTTTTTATATTTCATATTTCAATTTATCTCCAGAAAATTCATTTACGTAACTACCAATGAATGCCATATTTTTGGTGAGTATTTTCTCGACCTCTTGTGAGTCTGCCTACCAAATCATATCTCATTGATGAACGTTGTTTATAAAGTAACATTTTTACATCCACAAGTCTTATTGTATGGGGTAATATCAACGTCAATTTCCGGCTCAAATGATGACAACTTCAGTGCTCAAAAGAAAAGACTGAAGCGTTTTCTATATGATGATCCACAAATACTGTCATAGTACCGAGGTAAAACTGCTGCAATATAGAATTTTTCATCACATTCTTCCTACAAACCGCTACACTTTAGTTGACGCGGCTCAGAATCAAGGGAAGAAATACTAATACAACAAGAAAAAAGTGAGCATGGCTCACATACCCCCGCCAAAATAATTTAAGGAACTGACTTTGTTATTACAAAATTTCATTCACCCACATGTAATATTTTTCAGGTAACTTATTTTTTCCCATTAGAGCATCACACCGGTAATTTGTACTAAGTTCAATTACAGATTCAAGGGCTTCATAACTCTGTTAAAAAATAATATTTCGGAACTGGACTGTGAACTCGATGAAGAGTATCATCTGGACTACCTACATGTAAAATTTCATTCACCTAGATGTAATAGTTTCCGAGAAAACTTGTCCCCATTGGAGCATCACAGCTCTTTTGGTACAAAGTTCAATTTCGGATTCAAGGGCCATAACTCCTTAAAAAATAAAATTTCGGAACTGGTTTTCGAACTCGATAAAGAGTATCGTCTGGACTACCTCCATATTAAATTTCATTCACCTAGATGTAATAGTTTCCGAGAAAACGTGTCCCCATTGGAGCATCACAGTTCTTTTGGTACTAAGTTCAATTTCGGATTCAAGGGCCATAACTCCGTGAAAAATAATATTTCGGAACTGGTTAAGAGTACTAAAGAGTATGGTCATGAGTACTCACAACCAAAATTTCATTCATCTAGGTTGAACAGTATCCGAGAAAACTCGTCCCCATTGAACACAATAAAACTAAGTCCAAAAAGTGACGTTTCCATGGAAACAACAAAACATTTAAATCTCCAAAAATTGAAAATTGTCTGAACCTGATCAAACACCTGATGGGATGAACTGAATGAAGTGATAAAACTTACGCAAGATTGTGCATACTGATTGACACGTTCTTCACTACAGGTTTAAGATCAGACGAATCATCACATTATTTGATACTTCATACACATTTTTATACACAAGTCATTAAAGATCAACGTCTTGCATATACCTCTTGCCTTTGAACATTATATGTTCATCTTTTCAGTTTTATTTGTTTTTGAATTTATGGTTTAATTGTATCTCTAAATTCTCCACCATTCTCCTTTTCTGAACTTCTGAAAAAGACCAATAAAACCACATATATATGCAATGAAATGAAAAGCACTGTTCCAATTCAATATAAGAAATAAAGACATTAGTCAAATGGGATGTTATAGATACGGTTCACATGAAGTGTGACTCCTTTAGAGTATGCAACCTGTGTATCATATTGTAATATAACTACCCTATCATCAGATAAAATTTTACCTTTTTTCTTTTTTAAGTACTCGATTCAGTAATACTTGTTTTAAGTGAAGAGCTGACAAAGTTACAAAACGTGTATTCATCAATTGGCTGAGGATAAAATTGAAATATCTGCGAAAGGAAATTGATTAAAAGGTCACAACATGTAATATCCATTTCTAAACGTCCAATGTTATCTTTCGAAAAAGGTTCATTCACGGATCAAACGACAGTTATTTGTGGTAGTTCATTCTCCTCTGAACGATTTGTAGAATGTCAACCAATTCACGCCGATACGGATTATCATTTCATGTATACTAAACTATATGGCCAAATGTCAACGAAAAAAATATTACAACTAAAATGGCGTCTTTCGCACCCTATGTGTTTGTTACAGACGTAAATAACCATCGTAAAATGAAATTGTGTACAGAAAACTTATGCTTATTCCAGACATTACAAATTGACGTTATTCAGCAGCATTATTGTTGGACTCAGATAATTGTGCAATGCCTTTTCTGAGATATTTCCCTCTTCTCACTGAGCCAATAGTTGATGGATTTCTGATGGAGACACTTCCTTGTTTCAATGTAGACCGACAAACAAATTAGTGCATTTAGCCCATCTCTGTAAAGATATGAACATCCATGTTTCCACCCATGGGTTTCCTTGCATAAATAATTGTAAATAGAGGTGTTCTATATATGTAAAAAAAAACATTATTGAGTACACTCTTTAAGGAAAATATTGCCCACCATACTTGCATTTAGCAATTTAAAAGTAGTTAATTATAAAGTTATATAGATCACACTCCTGAAATGCACGAGCAAATATCACCAACATTTTGGCAGTGTGAGACTTCATTTGAATGGTAACACAATAACTCTACGTATTTGCATACATCCATATTACAGCATTAAGAATATATATTACCTTACATTTTGTCTAGTAGGTTACAAGGGATTATAAAGTGAGAGATATACCCATACTTTTCCGAGTGTATCGTATGATACCCGTGGGACCCTTACGGTCCCACGAGGCGCAAGCCGAAGGCGTCGCGGGGAAGAGTGTAGGGTATCATTTGATACACAAGGAAAAGTATTGGTATATCTGTCTTATACCCCACTTACGGTCGAGTTAAACGTATACTAGTTCATAATATTTCTAAACAAATACAGCTGAAAACAAGCTTGTGTATGAAACGCACAACCCAAATACGGCCTCATATGTGACAACTCCTGGGTACGCTCAGTCCATACTGTGTTGTATGGTTACCCATGTTTGGAGCTCGAAATCGAATTGATATGGCCCAATGACGCTATTGTCAACGCAGTCGCACGTGCATCTCGTTGAAATGTACAGCTAACGCCATCAACTGCATGGCTAATGTCAACATGGCTAAATATAGAAAACAGAGGCATCTTTCAGTAAGTTAAAACATTTTACACCCAAAATTAAATAACATTCGTAAATAAAAATAATTACAGACATTTGTGATATTATATCACGCACTATAAGAACCATATTCATATGGTCCTGAAAAAATGTACTTAGTTTCAACTGGCCTTGTGGTCTAATGGTTAGTACGTTCGGCCAGAAAGGAACAGGACACAGGTTCGATCCCAGGTGTCTTATATGTTCATATATAATCTGACATCTGACATCATATAAAGTATCATCACTTAGATTTGGAAATTTAGAAAATTAACTCCATTGTTTCTCAGTTCTTCATTTTACAACGCATATTCACAGCGATAACTCTTAATTGCATGAATTAGAGTGTTTTTCGGATACTTTGGACAACAGTTACCAAACAAATGAATCTAAGAAGCATGACATGATGCCACCTAATCCAGGCAATTGGACAATACACTGGTCATCGTTAGATTAGTGTCTATTTGTTTTCTTTGATTTTTAAGACAATGATTCTCTTTCAGAAGTACCTTGCAGGATAATGCCATTTAAAACCAAAGAGTAAAAACCGCTAAGCCAATACAATAATATGTTATTTTACCAATTATACTTTATGAAATGCCTTCTTGATAGCATCATTTTATTACTAACAACAAATTTGAAACAATAAACAATTTACCTCTTTATAATATCATTGCATTATATATCAAAATCAATTGCAGTTATGTATTTATTACGAATACACTCACGGTTGATAATGCTTTTGAGTGAAAACTTGCAAACCTACTGCTAACTAAACCTTTATTTGTCTTTGGATGCCAGTATCGCCTTGCATCATACTAAATTTGATACAAAAGTTTTTGGCTCCATAGCGCGGGAAAATGTATCTAAGTTATGAATTATGAAATTATTTTCGCATTGCTCATTCCAGTGGCTATCAGTTCCATATAGGTGAATCGTAACAGGCTTCAAGAGTCTACTGTACATGCCTCTGTATTTAGTTTTGACGAGAATACTCAACAGTAACTCATCTGATCTCAAATAGTCATCCAGATTGTAAGACACACATGTTGACAGGTTGAGGAAGGTTTTTGTCTTGCAATGTTCAAAAGCATCCAGATCACACATTAATGACAAGGAGTTTCTGTTTTGGAGCAGATAAAGATGATGTGTTGCTTACCTTGGAGAAGATACCATTAGATTAAATAACAGGATTCTGGAACAACATACAAAAATATTCCTTATCCATGAATAAAGTACGAGTGAAAATAAACTAATGTCAATGACATTGGCAGTGGAATAATTTTTCAAATAGGCAATGCAATTCTCTGAAGAATGTTTCGACTTTAACTTTGAATGAACTCAGGTCAGTAGTAACCTAGAATATTAAAACACTGAATGTAAATAAAGGTTTCCTTATCATCCAATTATAATCTGGACCAGCCCTTATAGTAGTCATATAACAATCACGTTTATATTATATTTGTCATTGGAAATTTTATTGACTTGTGTTTCACATTTTGTCTGAAGCCATCAAAGCAAATTATTTTAGCCTCTTCTAGTTATATGATGATGTCATAAGATTGATTACACGGGCGCCACAGTTGCTGGTAAAACATTTTAAGCAATAAATAATAAGTCAGATTTCACAAAGCCTGTCCTTTTTACCATGCTCGATAAATGAGATACAAATTGCATTTACATCAGATGCCATCCTTTTGTCCCCTTCACTTCCCAAAAGAGTTCCAATCGGAGTACCCTTAATAATACGCATGTCCGGACTCTTGATTTGAACTGACCTGAAAACAGATTAAATGATTCATTCTGTTCTAATCGTTGAATTTTGGAAATAACATTGTCCAAACAAAAGGTAACAATGTTTTCACATAGGTGATGTATAAAAGGAATATGTTTGTGCAAAATTTAAGTATATATTTAAAATAACAATTTAAAAGGAAATGTTCAAAATTTAATTTGCTATGATAATCGGAAATGTTAGTCTTTATTCATAGACAGATAGGTGGATGATTCAATTATCCACGAAGTTTGAAGAAAAATTGTGTTTCAGATTCGGAAATGCTTTAAGATTATATTGTAACTCTTTAAATTCCATCGATCAGGCAAATATAATACACTGTCGGTCAAAAGAAACGTCTACCAGATATCTTATCAGATTTCGAAAAAACTATAAACAGTCTAGTAATATTATAGTATTTTGAAGTTGCACCATATATGCATAATATATTTAAATTTCATAAGTTGTCATGTCACAAAAGAATGGCGATTGTTCATATGAGACAACGGAATTGTTTAGTTTTTGATCAGTACTTGACCAGAAAAAAACATTTGAAACAGATTTTCATAAAACCACAAGCAACAATACAGGCACACATTCGCATTAAAGTGGTGATGATGATAGGGTGCGCAAGTGAATCAACCAGAACTAACAGTCTTCATTGGACGTGGTTTTCATGAATGTTATTTACTCGAATCACATTTTTACCATTACCATGGGCTTTCATATTAATTATTGTTTCAGCATGAACGTGGAGACCACAATTAAGTAAATTTTAGAAATTATTTCATCTTTCATTTTAAGGAAAATCAAGTAGGCGTTTCTTTTGGCCGATAGTGTAGCTTATAATCACTAAGAGATGTTCGAAATGGCAATCCCAAGATATTTAAAACTTTTAGTTGTTTGTAACAGGTAAGGATTGGTTTATGTTTGCTATTTTTATGAGCTTTTCTACAGCTGTTTTAATATTGCATTTTGATGTTTTAAATTTAAACAGATTTGAATGAATATAGACAACAATATCAACTAATCATTTACCAAGGACAAACCTGGTAATATGAATGATTCTGTTATATATAAAAAGATGGCCAGTTTGTACGTGTGGTCGAACGGAAATGTATATGTACACCATAATATAAATACCATTTATATCAATTCACAATATAAAATCACCAGTATCTAATAACATATTATAAGAGGAATACATTTACTTGCTTAAACACGCACAGTATATATACCGGAATAATAAGGGGAGTTTAAAACATCTTTTAAATCCCCAAACAAATCTTAAACTAATAATCCATTCGTGTCCACATGCATCCATTATGTACGGTTCCTTTGGTTATCTTATATTGATCATTAGTGCTTAGTTAACTGTGTAAAAGTGAAATAATCATGCTGATCGAATACTTCACCTTTCAAATATTTCTTTAATTGCAAACCATTATTGTTTCAAGATACTGTAGATGTACTTCCTAACTAACTGTTTAACTAACAGTGTAAGGTTGGTGTTCAGCGTGACAGAGTATTTTTATATTAGGTAATTGACTTAACACAAACGCAAAATGAATGGGGTATTTCTAAAATGGATATAACCTAATTCTACAAAGATCAATTACAGAATTTAAATGAATCATTTAGCACTCACCATCAGTTATACTAATGTTTGAATGAAATTATAACATATAAGATGATTACCGCAAGATAGAAAGTGTTTTAACTTTTTTAGTCACCTGAGATTAGTAAGTTGATATTTAACATCAACAGCCTCAAAAACAAAATTTCAGGCAATACTCACAGGGAGGAATATTTGATTACATCTATTTAACATGTGTTCAACTTAAATTGTTATTTTATGAAATATCAGAATAAAATGACACTATATCGAAAGCTTTTTAATGTTAGTATACATATATGTAAAGAAAATATTGTCATTACATTGTCTTCATTAAATTATTTAGCCACAGATGAAAGATCTTAAGATCAAGATTTACCGGGGATCAAAACAGTATAAAATAGATCTTTTGTTCTTTATACGTATGTTGATTGTATACATTCAACCATGTTCTAGATCAAACCATCAGTAGTTAATGCGTTATGTTCTGTAAATGAGATTCAAAGGATGTTTTAGCTTTGATGTATCAAAATACAGAGGTTATGAAACATGACTGACACTGTCATTATCAACATTGATTGAAGACATATCCTTCGTTATGCTGTATATTCACAATGTATGGACAATAACAACAAGTGGTCTTTTCAATTGCAATAATTATAAAACCTTGAGATTGTGTACATACTGCAAGAAATACAGTATTATTTCAAATGATTTATCGCTTTTTAGTTATGAAAACGCAACCTCATACTTATTAATTGAATGTGAATCTAATCAACTGCTAAACTGATAAATGCAAATGCGTCCACACAAGAAGAACATGACTTATATGTAAATCATCTCAACTCGTGTTATCAGGCCCCGGGGTCATACAGAAATGTAATTGGGGATATTTCTTTTCTGGTCAGAATTCTGTGAATTGGGCAATTTAACTAACTGAATTTATTCTTTTTAAGTAAACCTCATTACCATCTTTATGTTTTCGATAAAGATTGATTGAAGGTCCCAAGGACAGGTCTGTAGGAAACTGAATGTATAACAAACAAAAATGTTGAGTTATTTGACAGACACGCCTGTTACCAACTGCTCTCTATAACAACTACTAAGTCCACTTTTCAGAACTGGATAGGGCTTGTTAGAAGCCGGACTCTCTCTATTAGTAACTTTTCATTGAAGGTACTGTATCAACTAGTTTACACCAGAGAAAAGTAATAAAAGGATTTGAAGAGGCATCCATGCAACTGCACGCCTGGTTCCCATTACCACTTAGATATGTTGACATCTAAACAGCGTTTCACTCAAATAACAATGTATGTATACGTTAATATTTGCTTATTCATGAAACTACAGAGCTAAATTGGATGGTTTAATGGACAAACTGTCTAGTAAAACAATCAGAGGTGAAATGTAACGTCCGGCAGTCATCTATTTATCCGTCAATCTTTCGTATTTTTTTTCTAAATAACTAATCATGGCTATAGGGCTTGAGAGTTGTAATCTTGATGTTTTGTAGCTGTGGTGAGTTTGTCTGATTAATGATGCCAGAGGGACCACTCCCTTACAATCTATTTTGACATTATTTCAAGAACTAAAACTCTAGAATAATTAAATATTGTCCTCAAATCTCCAATTTTCTTTTTTACCCCTTTATATTAAGGAAAGATGGGATGATATAAATGTGTTACAGTAAATTTAAGCGCGCCCCTTTTGTATACAGATAAGCCTTTACCCAAAACAACGTAATCCATTTATTTTGAGATTTATTCAAATAATAAATAGTTGTCACAAAATGTTACCGTAAGCGAGTTCGATTTCTGGGTCCCATTTCTCCTTAAAAGTAAAATCGTGAAATGAGCTTACATTATTAGGCGGTTCACTTATTTATGGATTTGTTTTGACTGTTAATAGGTGTGTAATATGAAACCGGTAATTTACTACTAAAGTGTAAGTTCATGTCTTGATTCTTGACTCAGTTGATAAAAAAGTAAAAGAAAGTAACATCAACATATTAGTGATGTTGTGATATTATGTCAACATATTTATTAAAAAAAGAATGTAAGTCTAATTAGAAAAACATTCAAATATTTGATTATGAACTGTGAAGGCCATGAAAACCGCGAAACGGTATATTACTTCATTTGTTGTTAAAACATTTACGCATTTAACTGATATTTTAGAATAAATTATTTGGAAGGCACAATCGAATTAGCAATTGTGTATAGAAGTAAATGACAATAAGCATGCTACCAGTTTAGGAGGCTGTACCACTAACCCTAAGATCAATCTTAGCCAATGATAGAAGATGGGCTTACGATTGATTTTAGAATTAAGATCGTTTAATTGAACGCCCCCTGGTTCTCATGCTGCAACATTTGTAATTTTACACATGTCCTATTTCATGATTACTTTAATGTACCATTGGATGAAATATTTTTGTTTAAATGATGATTTTTTGAGAATAGGGTGTGGAAAACTGCCTTTAAAGTGATGATACGACAGATGTACTATTCACTGATATAAAAACGATGAATGACAACATTAACAGATGCAATCAAAATGTCATTACCTCAATTTTTTAAATGTTTTAATTGTGTTCTCTCCATTGAATAATCAAATGTAAATTTATTGGTTTTCATACTTTAGCTTGAAAACGATTCGTTTTAGTGACAAAACAGTGGTAAAACGGAAGTAAACTGAAGTACAAAAGAAAGTGTACACCTCAGTTGGTTTCGATTAATTTCATATTTTAAATGAAATTAGATGCATTTGATAATGGCACGATACAATAACTATCAGTAGTTTGTATTAATTACATTGGTATTTTCTATTTAGAATATCGTTGTTTAATGTAGACAGGGACATTTTTTTTAATTTACACCAAAATGACCCCCACCATGATTATAATGTTGTAAATGTGCACAGAAGGATGCACATTTATTGAGTGTCATATAGAAGATGTCTTATATGTTGATGAACAGTTGTGTTTTATATAAATTAACTTTGGTAGAATCAATAAATTTAAAATTTAATTTTTCCAAAATATAGTATTCCTTGGTTGTTGACTAAACGCCAAACATATGATAAGACCAACTGAGGTGTAGACTTTCTTTTGTACTTAAGTTTATATGAAATTGCTCAATTAAGTGATAAACTCGAAACAGAAAATATCTTCCATTTCAAAAATAATATAAAATGAAAATAAATTAAATGTCAAAATCAAAGCTAAAGGGAACTATACATATAAAAATCTGTTGTTTATAACGATAAACGAGACTAAATATTTGTGAAAGATAGATCAATAGATTTGATGTTGAAGTAGTTATTGTTTGAAGTTTATATATAGTCACTGACTTCTTTAGAAGTAGACAATATTTACCAAATTTGAAAAGATAATGTTTTAGCTAAATATTGTGGGAAGATGACCGCCCACACTGATGACATGGACGATTGTAGGCTGCGATAGATCAATAATCGACATCGACTGGTGTAAGTATAGTTATGTAGGAGGGTAGGTACATATTGATAAAATATTTCTTATTTCCTATTAAAGACATGTGTTTAAGTCAATTGTTGTCCTTATAATGATTGCTTAATATACTTTGATTTTTGAAATATTGCATCCTGCTCGCTGAGGGTATGTTTAATCCGTTACACTCCTTAGTGTATCAACAGATTAAGGTACCACAAGGTGAACAATTATGATAGTTATTGCTGTAAAACATTCAAGTTGATGTTTATGAAAGGCAATACGTCAATACTTAAATGATATAAACTCAAGCATGTAGTGGAATGAACCTGAATCCTGAGACAAATCAACATCTTTTAGCGTGAGGCATTCAAAACAAATCAAACTTGCTGCTGATGTAATATAAAAGCAAGCGAGAACAAAATAATACAATACTTCTACATGGACTTGAAAGATTATTAGTTTAAGTTAACGGTAATAGATCAAGAGTTACTAATGTGGTATGAAACAAACTAAAGTGATGTTCATACCAAATCATTCACAAGTTTAAGGAAAATGGTATTACATGAAAGGAAGTTTAGTATTCCGTTTCTTACTGCCCAAATGAATCAAGCGAAATTGCCAACAGTGTGTTGAAACTACGACTAATGTAAGGCATGTACCATAGTGATTGTGGTACGATCATTGTGACGTCAAAATTGCAAACTAATGTGACGTATACTTTACACTAGTTTAATATGGTCATATAAATATTACACTGCAGTATCTTCTACGGGCGCGTAATAAGTACTCACAAGTATATGTAACTTGTATTGTTTTATTTTAAATGGTTTAAGTTTGTTCACTACATTAAAATACAGAATACGATGATTTGTGCTTAGCTTTAATAATTCCTTGAAAATCTGATTGAAAGCAGTGGGTTATCTTCGACTGCGGGACATTATCAGTTTGGATAAGGCATTTAGGTTCATACATTGTGGGAAATTAATAGTATAGGGGCAACTGACCTTGACATTGATCATTGACCATAACAGTTAGATTATAAATTGCGGAATACGACTTTAATACAATTATTATGAAAAAACTACATATATGTATTGGCGAGTTTTATCAAAGACATATCTGTATGGCATGCTTTTAATTCACAATCATTGTAAATATTTAAAGTGGTTATTGATAATCGGAAAACTGCTTACATCTCATACACAATCATTTCTTCTTTAACGCTGCAGGACGTTAATATATATACGAAAAAAGCTCTACATTGACAAATCCAACTGATAGAAGCTTATGCTTTAAACTTTGTTTTAATAAAGGTCACCATATGCAATATGTCAAACAACATGCCATTATTAAAATAAAATAAGATTTTGCGATTCAAAAAGGATGATGCTGCACAGTTACTCAACCTAATTACAAATTATTCCCATTGCCTGAAGTAAGGATTTTCTGATAGTATTTACTTCTAAACATTTACCTCCGGAGGCTTTGTCAAACGAAACTTACATGTATTTTTCTGAGATGTAAAAAGTTATAAAGGCTAAAAGGTTTCCATAGTGACCCATACACAGCTGTTTAAAGAGATTATAACGCACGACCATTTCAAACGTTTTTTTACGAGTGAATGTGAATATTTTGATAAACCATTCCAGCAGGCGAGATGAGCTGCGACATGTAATTGTTTGTTTATGTTTTACAGCCTAATCACATGTAAACTGAAGTCGCTAACGTTTCTGGGTATAAATCATTCAATCACACTTGCATTTTTAAACCCACTTTCACGTTTACATTATTTATTATGATCGATATTTCGGTGACTTAATGCATGTCCTTTGTTAACAGAGTGTGGATTCGTATGAAACAATGATTAGGACCTCAAGTGAGAAGATAACCTGTACATTTGTAACACTAACCACAGTGTCAGATTAACAATATCGGCTTGAACACAATTATAGAGACTAAATTAAGGTATGGGATCAGTCACTGTTGTCCCCTACGTGTTAGTTTTTGAGATACTGGCTTTAAAAGTATATATTAAAAGGCTGATGACTCATGTTCTTGGACGAAACTCAAAAGTAAATTTTATACAATTAATTTTAGCAAAACATCCATCAAGACAGTCAAAATCGGATTTGAAGCTAACCGATTGGGAATAATGCCGCCTCCAAAGGGATATATATTTTTCATTTATCCCTTTTAGGTTTTGAGATATTCGTGTGTACATGTAGAGATGTTATGTGCAGAGTTATCTCACTTTTCTACTGCAACAAAAAGAAAAGGATACTATCTAATCTAAGTTAGGACCTCAGTAACCATCCATGTCTATTTCATGAAAGTCGGTAAAAGCTGGAATCATTCAAATATATAATAATGTGCATAAGCGTAAGGTTTTAAAACATATTAATAGAATAGGTATTTCTGACTTTCATCTTGAAGACCTGTCAATGTGACATTCCTGACTTGAGTAAATGGATTTGTTGGTTTCCCATGTGGAGAATATTTGTGACATCGTAAAGTACACTATCACTGAATAACGTCAGACAGTCGGGGCAAGGCCCACCGACTGTATTATTTTTATCTCTATAGGATTTATAAATAACCAGTGACATTTAATTGATCTAAACCATTTGTGTTTATGACAATATAAACCTTCAATGTTCTATTTGTGTAAAACCGAAAAGCAAAAAATGAAAAATCATGAGGATGATTGTCATCTCTATTTAAACTGAAGGACCGCGCTGTTCTGTTCAGTTTAATGTTTTCCTTATTTCAGACACGTAAATCTACAAAATGGATGTGAATGGTTTGACGCATCAAAGTTATTGATTCTCTGGCCTGTTTCAAATCACGAACTAAAGATTAGAATGACATTTCTTAAACTAAACCTTTGCAGCGAAGTTTCAAATTAGAATGAATGATTTTAGCATTATTAGTCTGAGTCCTATGTTACCTTATATTTGTTTCTGCTTATTGTGATAACACAATGTATCAGTTACTCCGATGTTCCATGCGTAGTGAAACCAATCGGTAATGAAAGTTTATCATTCTTTGCTGGTCAATTATGAGAGAAAACATTATATATGTGTCATTTTGTAATCTACAACATGAATACGTTGCTTTCAGGGATCATTTGTTCATAAAATTGTTCAAATCAATCAATTATATCTCACTGAAAGGATCTTTACAACAGTTAATGTTTGCATGAAAGTTAAACATGGGTATAGCTACTGCAATACATTCTTCTCGTTGTTTGTGTTTTAACGGCAGTGACAAGTAAAGTGAATGGTATGACCTTACGATCCTACATGATATCTTACAATTACATGACCAACATAATGATTACAGCGACTACACCTGTTGCCAGCATGTAAGTCAAACTATTGTAAATGCAGCATACAAACAGTATTCCTATTTTCACGACTGACAAATAGTGAAAGACTGCGTCCAAACGGCTAGCTTTATCAAACATTAACTTATTTGTGGTCTGCACGGACATGAACTGACTTCACCTTACAGCTGTGTTACTATAATTGGCCGGGTATTTTGTCTATACCATTTCCTGTGTTTCCTGATGTGTCAGATGATAAGATCGGCATTAGAGACGCTTATATGTGTACAGGACGTGTCATTTAGTTGTCTATACTGACATGAATAGTCTGACTGATAGCTGCAGATTCCTTTCATTTGTATGCGAACTTTCCAGATTAAATGTTTTGTTTTTAAGCTCCTGACGCATTCCGAATTATAACTACAGCTATACCAAGCTTGTATGATGTATTCAATGTGGATATGTAGATGGATGTGTAAGAAGTACATTTGTAGTTCTGTTATAACAGAACTATATTATTTTCACTGAAACAATAGTTCTTTAAAAGACCTCCTTTCTTCTCATTACATATTGCTCATTCCTTATGATATAAACCATAGTAATCTGTGGACTACATGCAATATATATGACACCAGATCATATCATTGTTGTCGACTTTTATATATATTGAAAGGTGATTTGGTGTATATTATTGAATAAGTCTTAATAAATGTTTGTGTAATAATTTATATCTTTTTCACAATGGAAGGGCAATTTCAGGAAGCCACAATGAACTATGTTTGTATTTTTACAAGATATTTCTTCCCAAAACAAAATCATCAATAGGTGACATATATTATTCCTATTTATTCATATTAAGTTTTGGCCCTTCTAAACCCATCTACATCGAACTGTGCTACTAAATATTTTCTTAACATGCACGTGATTGAATTCACCAATGATAAATCAATATCATTTGCGCTGCGTTTAAGGAATATGTTTGGATTAACCCACAGCATTATAACGAAATTGCTCCTGATAAATAATAGGAAGATCATTTCCTAGACATAAGAACACTTGATATTTGTATGTGTGTGCTACATCAAAAGTATACCTATGTGTATACATCTTAAGTTGTCCTGATTTAAAAGGAAAAACGGTGAAAAGATACTGCAATGTAGGGTGAAACAAATTATCTTACAGGTTGATTGATTACAGAGAATCAAACCAGGTATAAAACATATGAAAGTAAAATGTAAGGCGTAATATCATCTAGGACAACCAGATGTACATCTAAAAGTATATACTCTACCTCTGCCTTTAAAAATGTATAAATGTAACGATATCTTCATAATAAAACAAGGCTATCTTTACCTACAGTTTCAAATATTGTTAACTGTAAATATTACTAAAATATTATGACATAAACAATATATTTGACATATGAAAGCTCTTGAGTGACTTTCTTTTTACAAAATAAATATTTATTTATATCGACATTTTCAAAGATATTTATAAAATACAATGTAGTTTTCTAAAATTATATGCATGGTACACGAAAAGAATCAAATTCCATAGAAGATTTGAAAACTATTTCATAGCAGCAACGCAGCATAGCTAGACATTACAAGACACCCACTTTACGGTATTTACTATTTGAAAACTTGGAAAACTATTTCAAAAATTGTTTTAGATCAAGAGTTTGAAGATCTAGTGCAGTTTTCCTTATTGAATATAGAATAAAAGTTTTACATCATTCTGTTATGATTGTCTTACCCTCATTTTTATTCATTGTTTAATTTATGAACTGCTCCGTTTTGCGAACTATCCTTTATGAAACAGTGACTGTATAGTTAACTGTTGAACATAACCAAAACTTAGTATATTCAAGCTTTTTCAATAATATCACAACAAACAAACATTCTCCTAGTTCTATGTTCTATATTCTAAGTTATGATTTCCGGTCATTTCGTTCGACCAGATGTGGCTGACGTTAAGAGTCTCATTAGAACCATCTCCAACAGGAAGTACCACTTAGATACTCATGATTACCTGAATATCGTGACTGCTTGATATCATGCTGTGTCAATGATATCAAGTACATGTATAACCATCATTATGCACACAGTGCCTATGTCTCTAACAACTCGAACATTTAATGCATCAGGTCTAACCTTTGAGGAACATTTCCTTGGTTATGTTCAGAGTATCAACAAAAATTGTCTTTAGCTCAATCGTTGATTTTTAAATGTATTTGTCCATCATATACTAAAGCAAAATTGAGCCATGAAACATTATCAGTGTAGGATATATATCTTTGTCTCGGAAGGTAAATGAGTTTATAGCATGATACACACATACTTTATATTTAGCATTTGAATGGGATTTCTGACTATAGATGTCAGAATACACCAATCTTTCAGTTAGATAATTAGTTAGTCTATATTCATCATCTGGCATTCACCTTTCTTTCACCAGAAGATAATCTTAAAGCAAACAAGATTCAATAATCTTTCATTTTGAGCTATCCTTGCCAAAACTTAGCACGCGAATATACTGTAATTCAGCTCATATAAATTCATCATTCTTAAGGATAATGTGATTTGGACATATCGACATATGTCAGACACCAAAAGATATAAAAGAGTACAGTAAAATATACAGCAGAAGATTAGACAACTAATTTACTTTCAAAGATCGGACAGCAGTTGTTAATCCGTATATCGTGTTTTATCTCCTATCTCAGCCATAAATATTATTGTTCACATGTCACACTTGTTATGACGTCTGTGCACGTAAATGGGTGTCTATAAAATTACACATTCTGAACTGTTATTGTAAAAATATTTCGATTGCTTAACACCGCAAGGTCGATATATAAAATAAAATAAAAAAATAGAAATTACCATTTGCTTTAAGCACAATATTTGGTTGCCATGGTATCCACACAGTTGTTATCCCCATTGGTTGATGCAAAACGCAAGCAGTAAATATATCACAGTAGGACACGAGTGTCGTCCAACCAGATAGCTAACACATTTAATTGTAATATATACAATGTACATTATTTAAGGTTTGACTACTAAAACTTATTCTATTGAACTATACTGATAACAGTATTAACACGACTCCTAAATGTTACGTTTTTATGATTAAGACACGTGTGGACATAATAAACATCTTAACACTTTGCCTTGTCATCGTCTACTTGCGTACTATAATACAAAAAATACAAATATTATCTTCTATCTTTAATAAAAGGCTTCCTAATCCATCAAACATGTTAGATATCCCCCGACAAATTAAAGTAACATGTAATATTAATTTTCTACTTTGAGATACAATAAATCAATCTTGAATTTTCAGCTACTATCAGTTCTTCTATGCATTATACTTATTGTTTTGATTGTGTGCTTAAGTCTTTTCTACGTTCAATAATAAAACATTAGGATTTATGGTTATTGGTTAGATATACTTAATGGAGATCTTAATTTTAAAGCAGTTGTTAAATGTTGGCAATAAGTGTTTCAAATGTCCGCTTGAAAGAATGGATTAATATCTGCATTTTTTTCACGATGAGAGTAGTTTGTTGCCATTGTTGTTATTGCTATTATTTAAAATTGTCAAATACAAATACATTGCCTGACAATGCCTAGAACGATATGCAATCGAAATATGCGTAGACACTATTGAATGGCATCCTTCTTATAAACAGATTAAAGGTGATTTAAGAGGCACTTTAACTTGAATGTCCGTATTCAGATACGAAGAAAATAGTAAAAATGTGATTGATGATTGCCAGTAAACATAATTACTTGGTCCAGATAATATCATCATTTGTTTTTAATTTGATTTATTAATTAACAAGGCCAATTATTAGCTCTGGGTTCAGCTCTCGCGAAGGAATTATATGCCACTGCGTGTTTCATGCTTATTTTTTAGATTCAAACCCACTTCACCTCTACAGCAGGTAGCCGAACACAAGGATGCTGAGCATCTCACTTGAACAGAGAGACTTGAATCGATGATGTACTCACAAGACAAGCAAAGTTTCGATTAGGTTAAGTGTTTTCTGACACATAAATGCGAGAACACGTACGAGGTCTGACTTATCAGATTTATTGCCCCAGATAACAAACAAGTTAATCTGCACCTACAGCTTCGTTAGCATCTAAGGTGGACTAATTAGCAGCAATCATGACAGAAGTGTGTATAAATCATGTCACATAGTGAGAGATCCATAAAGCCAATATAAATACTCATGCCACCTGCAATGAAATAGTATTGTATATGAATGCATGGGTTTTCTCGAAAATGATTTTTCATTAAATTATTTTATTATCCGCAGTGATTTATCTAATTGCTGAATAATATCAACACATGGTCATTATTCATTTATGTCTCTTCTAAGAGTTGTCTTTCATAAGTGTCATTTCAGGTACGTAATGAACCGATTTCCAGGGAACTTGTAAAGGTGCGCCACAAGAGATGACTGGTTTGTCAACAATAGATGACTGGTTTGTCGGTTGACTATGTAAACGTCATAAAACTGTGCAAGTCAAGAGGCGTGACTGTCTCTTTAAAACTGTGGTTCATGCTATACATTGCCACTAATTTGTCTGGAATCTTGACGATCTTACTTTCTCATAAAATGTTTAATAAGAATTATATGGTATTTTTGGAGAGCACAACTGGACGAAAGAATTCTTGAGGAGTAACCCCTTGTTGAGACGGCACCACCAATAAACCTTAATCAAATATGGCGGGAAAAGTGTGACACTTGCTGCTAGCTAAGAGATGTAACTTTCACTTTAAAATGATAACTCGTATATTGCACTAGCACTTATCCTTGTTTCTCGGATATTATGTTTAGATTATGATCGGAACATGGTTAATATTTATAAAGTAGGTTAAGATGCAAACAATACGTTGGTGCCGTATTATCTCTTCGAAGTATTAAGGAGATCCACGTCACTATCATCACTATCTTCACTATCTAAAACTATCTGAAGTAGTATTTTGTAGTCTTCAAAGCAAGTGGTGAAATGGTGAATTCCATTTTCATAAATAAATGTTTAAATCAGTGATGATATAATTTAAACACATATTTTCAAATATTATAATATGGACATGTGGGTATATCATTATATCTATCAAACGGTCTTCATCGATCAAATAAACACAATTGTGGAGACAGTTTGTAACAAAAAATATTATATATTGTCAATCTTAATAGAATTAAGTAGTTATCAGGGTAAAGGTAACTGTTCATGAACATTGCTATGGTCTAAATGTATCGCTAAACTTTTGTTTTTGAAATATGGCACTTGATGGAGATTTTCAATGTAGATTGTTTTACTCTCTTTATCTATTGTTGTCGCTTCCCTGTAGACTTAATTCTAAAAGAGGATGGTCACTTTGTTTTGAAAGTCAAACAACATTTAATTGCATTCCTAACAAAATATGCCCTTTTTATAAGAGCAGATCATTTTTCGAAGTACACTGTAGAGGCGCGGATGAAAATATATAAAATAGTCCGGGTGTCAAACCTTGTCTTTATCTGAGTTCGTGCCAAGCTTAACTTCCATTTGATAACAGTATATACAACCTTCCATAAGTGTAAAATATGAGATTTACATTGCTAGCTTTTAGTCCCCTCTCGACACAGGGAATGTATTGACAGTAGCCAATAAATTCAAAAGTTTGACGCTTTTCAAAAAGTTTGGCAAACATCATTTTATTACTAACAGAATGTGTAAAGATATATTGATGTGTATTATTTGTCTCAACAAAGGGTGGTATTAAAGACAACAGACTGCTGGAGGGATGTATTGGATGTTTATTTTTTCCTTATTTGAGCTTCCAGCTTTGCAAAAAAATATTGCCATATTTGACACACGATAATGCCTCTATGTATTGCCATAGGAAAACTAGGTTATAGTGATGATTTCATTAGTTGTTGAATTAGTTATATATCGCTGACAGCAAGTTGTAATGATACAATTACTGAAATTGGTTCAAGTTACTTTGACATTCTCATAGATGCACTGTAGTGTGTCTAAAAGTTAGTCGATGAATATATATATGTTTAGTTGATAAATTCGTCTATACACCTTTTGGCTCGTGAACCCGTTGTAATTTTCCGGGACTAGTCCATAACCATATGTATAAACATGGCCAAATTGTTAGAACTACTTCAGATTATTGTATAGGATTGGTTATCCTCAAAATCAAATTATACTTATTGATGATTAGCTCTAAATTGAAAATACGAATGATGGTCATACAGTTACAGGAATGTTGAAATATGCCCAGTTATAAAGAGTTAGCATTTTACAGTTGCCACTGGGACAGGTTATGACACTCATTGCTAACGAAGATGTGTGGCTGTCACTTGAAAATGGTAACCCGGATTTCATATTGCCACTTTACTTTCTCGCCTGGCATATAACGGTGTTGTCTGTGTCGTAAAAAAACAATAGCAATTACAGCGCAGTTTTAGGGGAATTTAGGAGATAGAATACGAACTGATAAAACTGTCTTCTTACCTAGACGCAACCAAGCCCGTAGTAAACCTAAATTAAATGGTGTTCATTTGTTTGTGATTGTACCAGCCAAACGACGACACCTGTGACATTTGTATATATTCTCGTTGATTCAATTCCTTCGGGTACTGCATCCAAAGTTAACCCGGGATGCAATATATGGTGATTCCTGTTTTGTGTATTTTATAAATGAAAAACTTATTTACTTGCTGTAGATTATTTAAAACATCACTGGATGCTTCGCAGTTTTACATGCTAAAACATCTCTTATTCATTATTGATTGTTTGCAGAATTGCGAATATAAAGCTAGCAAAAGTAGCAGTGTACATTACATGTAAACTTTGATTGATTGGTCAGTGGCAATAACGAGATTTCTATTGTATGAACTCTGGAGGGATTATACGAATCAGCCTTACCCTGCTTCTCATCCGTTGTTTATTTATTACACTTGCACAATTGTCAGTGTTTGTGTGAATTTATATGCATGTGTATACCGACCCTTGCAGCTACATGTACATTAAAGTTTGACTTCACTCGACATGCTGTTATTTACATAGTTTAGTATGCAGACAGTACAACCTACACGATTCCTGGTGTATATCTTTCAACCAATTATCTTCCCACGTCTCTCAGCTGAAGTAATTTCATTTCCGCCTTCCTATTTAAATTAATTGTAGTAGTTTGATACTGTTATGTACGGGAGCGTATAAGTGTCACGATGAAAACAAAATGTGATACTATCTCCTACGTAGGAGATAGTATCTCCTACGTAGGACATAGTATCTCCTACGTAGGACTTAGTATCTCCTACGTAGGACATAGTATCTCCTACGTAGGAGATAGTATCTCCTACGTAGGACTTAGTATCTCCTACGTAGGAGATAGTTTCTCCTACGTAGGACTTAATATCTCCCACGTAGGACTTAGTATCTCCTACGTAGGACATATTATCTCCTACGTAGGACATATGTTCTCCTAGTATCTCCTACGTAGGACTTAGTATCTCTTACGTAGGAGATAGTATCTCATATGTAGGAGATAACTGTTTAAAAGCCTGGACCACTTTATCACATCTAGCGTTTTTCACAATTGTATTAAACACATGTATAATATATGTATATAATGTACATTCGTTGAAGAACTTTTTTTATTGATTCGGGAGTATTATTTAGCCATTCGTAAGACTTATTTACCTTTTCGTGAGATGTTTCATTAAGAAAAACGTACCGTTAAGTACTTTATATATTGGTATCTATAGAAGTAGTTTGAGATAGGAGCTGATTGAGATAGAAGTTGATTGAGCCATCATGTGTTATGCAATCCAGTATAGTTTTGCACTGAACGATTATATTTAATAAACACAGGAACTCGATATCGTAAGTACTCCCTATATAACATATTCAATTATTCAAGTACAGTCAATACTTCCGTGAAATGAAAATCGACGGTCATTGCCACTACTAGCGGCCTAATTACACTTTGAACGTGGTGTTGGACATTTGTTTCACGATGTCACTCAAAATAATTAGTCAACAATAAAGGATCTCAGCTTCCATAATTAATTACCGTTGATGAATTTCTGTAATCTTGATGTTATGAATGTACTGGAGAAGAATATTTGGCGATAAATGTAAATTTAGAATGTTTTTATATTGATATATTTGCACATTTACACACTGATTACATATCAATAATTATAATTCCAATATACCTAATCTATTTTGACAAGTATATTTACAATATGGGTACATTAACCATCTGAAGTGACGAATTTTAAAATCTACCTCAGTTGTGAAGTGTTCTTATTATCATTTATATCATGTCGTCATTATAACGACAGTAGAACTACTGCTGATATGAGATGTATACATCTAATTACATATAACTTATTTGAGTGGTATTTTGTAGGTTTGAAGTGAAATAAGAACAATTAATTTTGAATAAATGAGATTGTTTATCCATAAATGAGTGTGCTTATTTGACTTTCAGTCAATTACATATAATTCCAATCAAATTTTTAATGAAGTGAAATGTAATAATACTTCTAAATAAGAACTGCGTTAATGTGAACAGGATTAGCGACTCGACTCGTAGTATGTGCTTACTCCTTTTTTAGATCTGAAATATATGCTTATTCATTTTCAAAGCAAAAGTTTTGTAAAATAATCTGAGACCAAGTACACAAGACAAATAAACATATCAAATAGATAAGAACGTGCCTCTTTTAAGCAAATCATATAACTTTTGACATATGTTCAATCCTATGGCAGGACCCCTTTCAATGCCTAACAAAGTTTTATGTTGTCAGTTGTCTCCAAACCCTAACCCTTTAAAGGCGTTGGAGCACGCTATTCCTAATAAATTGAAATAAAGTGTACTCACAAAAAGGTTAATAAGTGTTCCCAATGGCTAAATAATACTCCTGAATCAATAAAAAGAGTTCTAAAATGATTGTAATGGTTTGGTTAAGCCACTCGAGTGCATTCTCCTTCGAGCGGCCATTTTAAAATGTTCACATGAAAATGGCCGCTCGAATGTGGTACACGTGTTCTGACTGACGTAGCGATAACTAATCACCCAATAATATAGTTTTGAATATAACACTATGACGGAATGGTCACCAATGTGTCTGAACTACAAATCTATCTCTCACACTGAAGAGTTCCATTAAAATGCTCCCTTTATACATCGCTCCATTTTCTACCAATATGGATAACCGTTTTCTATACATGCGGCATGACGGGTCGTGTAGTAGGATGTTTTACCCTCTAACGTACCACAATATTGTACAATCTTTAATAATAAATGGCAAATCTGAGAGAGAAAAAAATAATGTGCAAATAATTATAATAATTTGAAACTAACCGTAACAGTATATTCGTAAACTATCGCTAACGAAATGGACACTAAGGGAGTAGTAACAGAAAGACAATATTCCCTCCATAATATTTCAAGTGAACAATACTTTATTTATCAAGACGGGGCTTCGAAATTACATGATTAAATCAGACTAACATAATTATGTTTATTATGAAAAAGACAAACGCAAGATGATTAGGTGTCTCCACTCGTGGATAAGTATGAAATGAAGTGATCAGTGCTTTATCATGCTATCTCCTACGTAGGATATACTAAGTCCTAAGTAGGAGATAACCCTACTATGTCCTATGTAGGAGATACTAACTCCTACGTAGGAGATACTTAGTCCTGCGTAGGAGATACTATCACCTACGTAGGAGATACTAACTCCTACGTAGGAGATACTATGTCCTACGTAGGAGATACTAAGTCCTACGTAGGAGATACTATGTCCTACGTAGGAGATACTAAATCCTACGTAGGAGATAGTTTGACAGATTTTTTTTCACCGTGACACTAATACGCTTCAGTAGTTTTGAGAAGTAGTTCTGGAATGAAATACTAATTGGATGTCAAAAATATGTTGTGTTGTCACAAATGTTTAGATTGACGAATGTTCACTTGAATCAAAATTTTAACATGCCAAACATGTGTGCAGTGACTTAAAGATACCAGTGATAGGTAGATGTAGGTAGGTGAAGATAATTGCGACATTTAGGCAAACACAGAACCTGCAACGTATTTTCGCCCACATTAGAACTTGTGATCAAACTAAGAAGTTAAGATACCAGTGGAAAGTGCTAAGGACTAACTTCAATCCATGTAAAGCTAGCTGTGATATTAATAAGTCTGGAATATCACCTATACTCACTGGCAATAGAAAGTATAGGTTATTTTGAAAATCAGTAAAATATAAACAAGAGAAGATTTTATTTATGTAATAGACGTAATTTGTAGCAAATTCATTTGCACGTTGCCGTGTGTCCATACCATGCCATTCATTAACATTGACGTAAGGCATAGAGCACGGTTTGTTATCATGAAGCGTCAGTTCCTATATGGATCTGTGAGGTTTAGAGTTGGGTCTTCTCCTTCTGTTATAATGATTCGACTGCATCATGTACATGTAGCATACTATTCCCATTTCATCATCATTGAAATATATCGCTAGATCTCATCTTTTTTCTTATCTATCAAGTATAAATGGCTTTTAAATGGTATCTTCTTAGCAAACCTCGTTTAAAGGCAGTTTATAATGCACAACATTTGTCATATTCATTGTTTAACCAAGGCAGATTGATCAGTCCAATATTTTCTAGAAAAAAAACACATTTAAAATATTCAGACAAAAAACACATTTTATTAAATTACCATTGACATGTCAGAGTATTTCTAAGATTTATTGTGTCAGTGGCAATATCAAACCAACAGCTTCAGCGAGGAAAGATGTCATATGATATTATCACAGTCCAAAGCAGTATCTGTGATTTTGCAATGTTGTGACTTAACCAAATTTTGTCCTTTATCATCATTAACAATCACTACAAGGCTATACGAAGCAGACAAATAAGCATTGTTCATGCTTGGCCTATGTGGGACTAGATAGTGTGTGACATTTAGGTTCTCAATCCCAGAAGGAATTATATATTAATTGCACATACTTTTGTATTTCTAACACAAGCAGGAAATAAGAGAAAAAACTTAGTTCTGAACCCTGAAAATAACATTAACTTCAAATCTTAATTGTGAATTACGTGAAATTACTCAGTCAGATGTGACATCTATGGTGACTTTCTCTATTGAAATAAAAAAATTAAATTAATAATTGTGATTGATTCATCATGTATCAACCAAAATGTTCTATAATAATGTTTTAAGTGTATTTGCCATAATCTTTCGTTAATCCCCATCTCGCAAAAACCATGGTTACATGATTCACGTGTTTATTGCTGCGCACCGTGTTATTATTAATAACCAGAATTTTAAAAATCTATTCATAACATGGAAATGACTATTTGAATTTTGGATTGAGTAACCTTGTTTGCTTAGTTTGAATGAGAATCAACATATTGGACAGTTGTGATAATTTTAGCAACAGAGTCTTGATTAAAAAACATTATTGATAACGTTGGACATACATCAACTTCAACAACATACTCTATGTTCCTTCAATAGATGACAAGTTAATTATAGTGTTGATATATTCTGTCAGTATATCACCCTCTGACAGAGACGAAGTTTAATTAAGGTTTTCCCTTGGTACATGAATGAGTACAGTTTATCATGGGAAAACTAAATTTCCTGGATAGATTTCCCCTCTAAATGCCCTTCGACTTTCACAGTATAATACTTTTTAAAAAAACATGCAAAGGAAAGGAACATATTGGGTGACATATTTACGATTCCAATTTCTATTAACTATAATAGTATAAATGAACGTGCTTGTGCTGTAACATGTTTGCAAATGAAGGACAAATGTAACAATGCTCTATTGCATACATATTTAGGACTTCCGATTAAAATCAATTACTTTGTTCACTTTGTTAAGGTATACAAGCAATGTATCTTTGTGTGTATTAATATATATTCAAATATGTACTCTTCCGTCTGTTAAAATATATATACTCTTTTACATATTAAACATACTTAAAAAGATACGCTGGTCAAATGAGCTCATCATACAAAATATTGATCCACGCAGATCAGGTCAGTTATGCTATTTGATACGACTGTTGTATAGACAACAATATATAAACACTACTGAGGGTAGATGTCAAATGCTCAAATTTAGTTTTATAATTTGTTTAAGTATTCTGCCATACTGTAAAATGTGATACATTTAAACAGTTTAATACCGCCCTCCTAACGAAACCAATTATAGATAAAAACATAAGAGAATTACAGCAATGGAACATTTCACACATTTAGAAATGAGTTTTGACAGAATAAACTGCCTCAAGGATTGATCTGTCCTTGGTTACATAAAATATAGCATGCAGTCCGGGAAGGCGTCACCTGAAATTACAGTCAAAACCCAAGGCATTGTCAGCAAAGGTTCTGAACTTCGCAGCAACCATATTGGAGGTTTCTGAAAGAAGTCAAAATCTAAACAACAAAAAAACTTTAAAAAGACATGATTGGAGAGATATCTTGTTAAGGCTAGAAAATAGTATGAAAAGGATATGTATATCATTATGTACATATAGCAAAATGGAGACTGCATAGTGGTCATATTGGTGATAAAAGCTTTGATTACTAATCAAACAATTAGTTGTTCAATTTAAATGTCTAAAATAACATAATTGTACGTCTATCGTTTGAATTGTGTGACATAGGTATATACCTATTCTACAAGTTACATACATTATTTATTCATGAAATCCTATTATATACAATTTATCATTTGAAAATAAAAGTGAATATTAAACTTCCCCGATTTATTTAAACATATTTTGAAGTAGGCCTATATTATGAATTTAGTCAAAACGTTGTTGAGAGTTTTGTCATTGCTAGATTCCAGCATTAAGAATATGTAGGCCTTTTTTCCCTGAAGCAATCAGTCAACCATTTGTTAAACTTTTCTAATCTAAATATACCAATTCGATTGAATATGAAGTGTATTTCGGGTTATCTGTGAAGGAAGGATGATCGATCTAGTTCATACAGATAACATTGTAATAAATAACTGGGCTCTGACAGAACATCATGGTCTGATGCCAATTCCCAGCATAAAGTACCGTCTGATATTTACACATGTTCAACAGTTTTATCTTGGTTTAGGGTTTGACATTGGTTAGACAATTTGTTGGAATGATGCAGTTCCCACTAAGGCTCAGGGCAATATTCTCTAAAAAAAATTGATTTTCAATTATTACGTTTTTTAAAAATTATTTATTTACTTACAAGAGTTTGTATACACAAAATGACTTGAGAAAGCATAAGTACTAAGTAAAATTTCATTGAATCATTAATGTCAGTGTTCATTTTCTGCAAAGTAATCTAATCAAATGGAGACTACAAATACCTTGACCTTTTCGGGAAACCATTTGCTGAGTGACACACAGCGACAGTCGGGGATTTCATACTTCTCTGTTCTACTACATTTCGGCACTTCCAATTTCAATGACATAAGTTAGTTGCCAAGACTCATTCTTATTTGAAATACTACTGCACAGAGAACAGAGCATTGATTCCATTGCTGTGAATATGTAACTGAAAATAATTGTGAATCATTTTGTTAAACAGGTATACACATTGCTTCAAAATGATTTTCAATTACACAATTACAATTACACGCTTGATCCGGTTAATTGTATTCACTTGTTTATAAATAAATCACAGTTATTGAACAAAACAGTATTTACTGAAACTGCTTAATTTAAAGGGCATAGGATAACTCATCAATTTGATAAAAGGTTGAACTTAAGCAGCAGGTCACATTGTTCAACCTCAACACTCCGTCTATGCAAAGCAGGTTTCTTCTGAAATGACTTTTGTAAGTTAATTCCAGGGGATTTACTAAGATACTTCAGTACGCGTTTCAAATAGGAACCACAAAAGTTGTCTGTTCGGACATTTAACACATTTTGTTGATTTAGTATAGAAAATTAAATTTGGTTTCGGAAACAAATTGAGTTCAGTTTAGTTCAGTTCAGTTCAGTTCAATTTATCTTGCGCCAAAAGAATTACTCAATATCAATCCTGCTAAATATTGCAATTTTTACAGCATTCACAAGCAGTTTTAAAGTATTCTGACTACATATTGAAATCGGTGTGTTACCCATCACTCAAAAGCAGGAAATATGACTTGTTATATCATTAAAATGTTTAATTTAAATTGTTAAATGTAATTTGTTATTGAAATTAGTCTAATAAGAGTAAAATTGATAGTCAAAATTGACTTACACGACATAGTATCATTAGAAGAAATAAATGGTCACATCCCACATCTGCATTTCAGTTTCAGTTGAATGTGTAATCAAGGTATGATCATACCATAGGCACTAATATGCATTAATCATACTCCGTAGTCTAGGATAGATAACGTCAGCTTGCATGTGTCTAGATCCAACCGTCTATCCTTTTGTTCAACGACTTACACTGTATAGTTCAAATTTTACGACTCTTAATACAAATAATCACTATGATGTGTAGGTGTATCTTTTGTATGCTTCATATCCTCATTTGCATAATTCATGCACATTTCTCAATCATTTGACTTCTTCTTCTTCTTTTAACACTAGAACTCTCCAAACTAAGTCAAACTTGTCATACAGGTCATCCATGATTCATAGATGTGCCTTCCGTGGTGGCACTACTTATTGGTCAAATGTTACGTCAACTTGATACATATAATCACCATGATATTTAGATGTGTCTTTTGTTCATTTCATATTCACATTTACATAATGTAAAAAAACATTCTCAATTTATCGACTTCATTTTCTTTTACACACAAGAGTACTTACAATTAACTCTATGATGACAATCATCATTCCTAGATGTGCATTTCATGGGTTATACCTACATATGAATTTATTTTTTGGACTTAAACAGTGCCTGTATCAGGAAGTCATTTTATTCGGTGTTCTCTTTAAGACTGTGGATAATCTAAATTAAAGTTGAATTTCTTGAGTTTATAAATTCTTGTAGTTGCCTTATTTTATCATAAAATGGCTTTTCTCTTTCACTGGCATCATCCCGAAAAGACGATTCAAAGTTTGGTCTTGGTCTTTATGTTGACATGCCAACCATTACTATTGTTCGTTTGTGAGAAGATGGTGGTCATGTTCCTTCCCACAATAGTTATTGAAATAATTTACTCCCACGTAACCTCTTTTCTCGTATGACAGTTTTCATGCGCCTGCAATTGAGAATCATGTTTTATGCATAACATGTAGCTATTATTTAATTGTGCACTAAGTGACGTTGTATCAACATAAACATTCATCGTGTTCATGTAAACGTTGCGGGATTGTAACAGAAGTTATATGGGAAGAAAGAACTTGAGTACCCTCTGTGGGGAGAAATTGTATTAATTGTTAATGATTTTAATGTAATTTCCTTATTTCTTTGGGTATATCAGCAATTTCTGAACTTGTTTACGCCTCCACACTTTCATTTGAATTTTAGAATAATGTTACCGTCTTTAGTAATAATGTATGTAATATTACATTACAACACAGGCGGATCCAGGAATGTTAAAAGGGGGAGATTAAATTTGCATAGCTAGTGCTGAGCTGAAAGAGCATAGCTTCATAAAACCTTCTTAATCTGTGATACGCTTTTAGATTGTAAGCTTAAGTTTCAATTATTCAGTAGTATTCCTGGTAAAATCCTTTTCGTATAATTGGTGTGTATTGTTTTATAATTGATAAGTAAAACCCGTTTCACCTCTTGAATCCTTGTTGCCCTATTGCCTTCAGCATTTTTCTTTATAATGCCAGTGGGTCATGTTTTCCGATAACATAATACCCAGTTAAAAGAAACAAATGCAATTATGTAAATAGAATGGTTGTTGGATGTATGGTATCATTGATTTACAGCCATAACATCGAATTTGAAACCTTTGAATGTTTTGTCTATCCCGGTAGTAATACAGTTTATATTCCATCTTCGCTGTTAATGTCATACAAGTATGTTTTATTATTGGTTTATTTATTTTACATATATTCTCAAATACTTAAGTAAAAGAAATTCTGATGTTTTGAAATATTTATAGTATTTAGTGGTTCACTAAATACTAAAATCTCCAAACTCATCCATGTCACACTATCTACATACACTTTATTTTTATAAAGAAATTCATATGACAATTTGTCACATATCGTCCAATGAGAACCATCTTGTTCCAACTCCAGAAAAGTTTGGGAGCTACATTCTAAAGTTCTAATGGTCATAATATTTGTAATACTCATTTGGATTAAATTAAAATTAAAATAAAATTGTGTATGCATATGTAAAATTGACGACCGTATTGAAAACCAATTGACCGAATGTAGACAAAACACATATTCTTGTTTAGTTCCAGATTGATCCAACTGGTATTGTTTTACACATGGAATTTATAAAAGATTTTATATATATTCTATTTGTAAAGAATATCAAAACAAGGGATTTTCATATCAGTTTATCAATATTTGACCTAAAATAAGCGTGCAGAGGTGGGAAAATAGCTGTCCATTTTGAAAATATCATTAGTGCCAAACTGTTCTATGTCAATGTCACGTGATCAAAAGCTGCTATTGGATTGGTTGATGATACAGTGAACACTTTGGATGTGTGCAATTGTATAAAATATCTAGAGTTAGAACCACGAAAATACCAAGAAAACCATGTTCTAAGCTATATACTTGCATTGCTGTGGAGAAGTACTCAGAACACCCTAACTGAGTTTCGAC
The DNA here is from genome assembly GCA_936450465.1 of Gibbula magus. Classification (NCBI taxonomy): domain Eukaryota; kingdom Metazoa; phylum Mollusca; class Gastropoda; order Trochida; family Trochidae; genus Gibbula; species Gibbula magus. The sequence goes on along the minus strand of OW388289.1, from coordinate 64,326,501 downwards.
CAAAAGTGGAGATAGAACAACGTGGTTCTCATGAGGAGATATATTTTAATGTGTTAACTAAAGGCTCCAAACTCATTCACACTATCTACAAACAAGTTCACTGTCTGGAGTGAATACACATTTATAGTGATATTTTGCGGTTAAAATATACCATGTTTTATACAATATCCCGTGTCAACCCAAGGGCCGGAGGTCAGAGAGCTGGTAAGGGTCGAGGGCTGATATCGGTATTTGCGTGATTTTCACACTCGGTATTAATATCTTATATACTTAACGCAAAGTTGCGTACACATGTCCCTGTTAATCAAAGAGTTTGCAAACTTGAGTGGATATTTTATTCTGTTGTAATACTAGAATACCTGCGGAATGTAAAGTGTCGTGAATGAACTTTCCTTTGTGCAACATTACTTGCGAATTCTATTTTTAACACCGATGTGTTGGCCAGATTATGATCGATTACAGTACTGTCTGCCAACTGAACACTTGACACTGTGTTTAAAGTTAACAGTAATTGTAAACACGAAACAGCATAATGAAATGTTCCCACGATAAGACAGCTGACAGTACTGTCAGTGTTCTGGTTTCAGATTTGAAATGTATTATTCATTTAAAACATATGTCTTTTGTGTACATGTATAAGACAACAATGTTTATCGATGTCAGTTTCCAAAAGTTTAATAGAAGTAATTTTTTTAGATTTATTCTTAATTTCCACTTGACCTCGGAGACTATACTATACACAATACATTCAAATAATAGTAAAAAACACAGCCTCTTCTTACCAATTGAGCACGGGTTGGTCATTCCTTTTTGAAATGATGGTGAAGATTTTTATGAATCTTACTCTCATTCAATTTATAGATTTTATCTGCATAATTTACAAATAATCATCATATAAGTTATTAAATTGTAATTGTTGTTCGTATAACTCCCGTCAGTCATAAGCAAATATATTATTCTAATGGAGCTCTCAATCATGCATCAACAATTTTTTAAACCATTACAACAACATAAAAAAACATGAACTTATTTTTAAAAAGCGTGCAATAGACAAAGATTGTTTACGAGTATGTTGGAACAACTCATTAACTATAGAAAAGAGATATCGGTTCTTAATTAATCCATTTTACTTCCAACCTATCAACAGTTACTTCGATGCAATTAATCTTGGTTGCCAGATATACAATATTTATGTCGTTTGTGTCCACATTAATGTTTCTAGAACTGATTAGAATCATCGTAAATGGTCCACATTCAATGAATACCAATAGTGACGTGATCCAAGTCTGTACGTTTGGTTAAAGTTTGATTCATGTTTTGAATAACAGCCATATAGGCAGAGGTTTCTTCATTTATCATTATAGACAGGACGTCACAACCTCCCATAACCACGGGAAACGGGATATACACATCGTTATTTACAAGAAGCAATAACAGGAAATACAGGAAATGACAACAGTAGAAAATAGAATAACATCAATGGAGTCTTCAATCACTTTTTGTAAGTAAATATCCCGGCAAAAGGAATGAAACCAAACGTGCAGCTTTCAAAAACAAAACACAGCTGCCCGATTAAGGTCGACGTCATAGAGAAAGTTGATAAACGATATAAATAAAGAATAATACCCACTTTATTTCGCCCAAAGAAAAAACAGTGACCCATATTGAAAGTAAAGGTTGCGACATATAAAGCGACAATGTTGTGGAATTCTTCCAAGAGAGAGGTAGATATCAAAAACTTTACTCTGAGTGTTTAGGTATCACTATAACGGTTAGATCGGTTGAACTACCCTCGAGCGGCCATTTTAATTGAAATACATTACAATGGCCGCTCGGCGGGAAATGGACTACATGTATTATGACTCAATCAAACATTTGTTTTAGGACTTTTGTTTGATTCAAGACTAATGTATAGTCATTGGTAACATTTATTTTGCTTTTCGTGAGCACATTTTATTTCAGTAAGGAGGGCATGCTACAGCCAGACTAAACACATTATCAATTGTCAATGAAGTTAAGGCATGCCACGAATTGCCATCCTACAGCAAAGAAAGATCCTGTACAAAACCATGTATTACCAATGGAGTTATCGAACTGTTGCCCTGGTAGATATTGCCAGTTTACAATTCTGCGATACTGTCCCTCCCCTTCCCCTTCCCTCTCCCCTTCCCCTTCCCTCTCCTTCTCCCTCTCCCTCTCCGATTCCTATCCTTTCATGTTTTGCCAGTTATGGAATAATTATGTCAGTGCTATCTCTTCTGCTATGGCATACAACTTGAGCTAAGTTTTATTCAGTACTAGATCTCCATATAGAAATCATGTCGGAGATAAACAATGTTTCGTTTCCTGGTGTCTGCTTTTTTGACTGCTGATTCACTGGTGTCGAGTCCCCTTAACTCTGTGTTTATTCCAAATTAATATTACACCTTTCACAAATACTATGTAACAATTATGAGTGTTTCATTCATTTTTTAACTATTTAAATTTCAGGTATTTGGTCAGATGACAGATGCGCTGTAGTTTAGTTACTAACAGTAACTGACATGACAGCACTAAGAAAAATGTGAAGGCTGAGTAACACACCATAACGTTAGTCATTAATAGTATAGGTACATAAGCACACCAGTTGTACTGCAAATTCATATTTATTATTTATATCAAAGGTAACCTAGCTGTTCTTTGCCTTATGCCAGTTATGTGATGTGTAAGTTTCATGAGAAAATCATCAACAAGAAATATTTTTTCGCCAGGCATTATTTATAAGAAATTATTACCTCAACGCTATCAGTGTAATTTACACAATCTGTTTTAATTGCATGGATATTGGGCCACAACTCATCAAAGAACTGTCAAGGAACTGTTTCATGTTAGCGGTTCCAGTTATAGCACATTCCAGACAGTTATATACAACACAGCAAAATGCTTCACATCTTTGATCTGCCATGGTAACATGCTGTAATCAATGTTTGCATGACAAATGTCGCCTGAAATAACCATCAAAGTCAAAGCACTGGCTAAGCCCTGAAGTAAACCTGTGGGCGGTTTTCTTGTGCACTCCCTGATGTCATTATGATAAAGATATTTCTCCGATAGGAATATCATTCACGATAAATTTGTTGCCGAAAATTGCCGTTGCAACATGCACATGCGTGACATTTTGACTTTCCAAGAATAATAGAATCATGTACCCCTGAACTCATGAACTCATGAACTTTTAGATGTTTAACATCTGCAACATAAACGGTAGTTAGTTATACCAATTGAGATCTAAACATTATATAATATAGCTCAATTGTAGTAAAAGGTGAACTGATGAAACATTGTGCCGGGATGTTTGTGAAAATGTTATCTTTAAGGTGTTTATTGTTACTTGTTATTTGGTATAGTACTCCGAATTACATGTCAGGATTGTTGTATAAAAGGTTGTTGATGAGAATGAAAGTTTTCGAAAACAACAATCACATTAGGTGAAAGTTCAATTGGGTTTCACAAGACGCCTCAAGGCCCTACATTAATCTCTCAGCATGGACTTCCTAACATTTATGACGTCAAAACACATTCATATCCTTTTAAATATATGGAGAAAAGTTAAGCACCCCCAATATTTAAAATTAGAATACGATGCTGTGGGAGTGCTTCGATAATTTCATAAATCGATAAATAATAAAATAGATTTGTTGACAGATTTCTTCAAAGAAAATGACTCAAGTTGTTAAAAATTAGGACCTAAATTGTAATGGTACTGTTTATTTTACCATAATTAATTATTATCTTTGTTCATTAACAATGTAATAAAATTAAGGTTCCAGGACCCATATTTTCGAAGCTCTCTTAGCGCTAAGATAGCCGTAAGTCAATGTTAATGTATGGCACTTACGACTATCTTATCGCTAAGAGAGCTTCGAAAATATGGGCCCTGATGTCAAAACCATCATTGTTGTTAGCAAGTTGACTTTTACAAATCAAATCATTCTTTATAATGCAAAATAAGAAAGTAACTGGTTTGTGAAATGTCATCCTTTTTTACAACAGTTATTGACAACTATAAAAACGGCTATAAACATATGTAATGCATTTTTATCATTTCTAGTTCAAACCGTTAATTAAACCCTTTTCTATGTTTTAGAGGGGTCGTTTCAATTATTTAATTGGTTTTGTTTTAATGTCAAAGCCCACATATGTTACTCGAATCATTTCCCACCTCTGTGGTCCATATTTCATATGTAATACATTTTAACTAAACTTTACATGAAAACAATGCCATTTATTCACATTTACAATCACTTCATTAATGCGCAGAGTATCAACGGACTAGATATTATATTAGAAATCCATTCCTGATATTTTTTACAAATGGAACCTAACCTCTCTTTGTAATTTTAGTAGATTCATAGTGCATATGTTTCCTACATGATGTCACCGATACAAAAACGCCGGCTATGTGAAATTGCTATTATTATATGGATGGTGTCATGATCGCTGAGACTTAAATAACAGCAATCATAATGTACAAGTTCTTGAAATGACTTTATAATCACTTAAATGCCCTTATTGACGACACCGACTCGATACTCTCCCTGTTCAAAATAAGAATAAATTGTATGTATTTTATTTGCTATGTGAAAATTAATGTTATTGATAATACAGTATGACTGTGTGGAGAGTGGCTGTAGCGAAACCTCTTTTAAAATAGACAGTAGTCTGACTTGATAATATGATAAAGGAGTGAAATTTACAATATAATACAATGTCTAGCTGTCATGACTTTGCTGATGTCGTCTACGTGTGTGGGTGACACAAAGTACATGTAAGACCATATAGCAACTTCTGAGTAATCAATAATTGTTGTTTTTCATGAACGTGTGTGTTTTTAATATAAGGAGGATATATCTGCCTTTTTGATGCAAGTTTTTCTCATTGAGTGGCTGAAAGGAAGGGAATTACTTCACGATATCAAACTGTCTTACTTTTTTCTTTGATCAATTATAACCTTTATATTTAAATGAAAAAAACATGTTTTCAGTTTTACTCTTTCAATGTATCGGACATGTTTTCAACGTTTCTGAAGATTTTTTAGAATCAAGGTAACACACTATTCCCAATATCAGAATACATTCTGTGGCAGTCTCAATGCAGTGAATCTATATCAGATGGAGACTACAATAGACCTGACCTTTCCAGAAACTATACTTGATTAATGAGACATGCTTTGCAGTAGGTTGAATGTGTTATCTCTTCTTATCTCCTACACTTCAATTCATCACGTCAAATCAGAGTGACGTTACTCAGAAACATGCCCAGACTCATCATGATTTGAACTGAACTGAATACAGAATAGCGGCGGTGTTGCTAACCCTGAGACCAATAATATGTATTTCGAAAATAGTAAATACACAGGTTTTATGAAATGGTTACTGTGTGTAAATCATTTACTTAAGCAATTTAGATTGTCAGTATTGTTATGGTTAGCCGTTAACTTAAGGCATGGCCAATGTCCTTAAAGTTTACTATGATGTTATATTATGTTATTATCAACATCTTATTTTGCTAAAATTGAGTATATTTATTAATTAAGATCAAAAGATAATGTTTTAAAAATGGCTTCTTAGAATTACTTGAGTTACCTAAATGTACATTTAATGAATGATGATTGCCTCATGTGATAATAAGTTGCACACTAAGATCACGTCCCATTGGTTTGTCCTTAATGTTTCGTCTTTTGGTTCCATAGTTGTAATCATTTTCCAGGTTCAATGTTCATGTATATAAAGACATTGTTTTGTCAGTTTGCAATGGCAAATGAGGAAATATAGTCGATTCTTTCATGCTTAATTTTCATGTGTAAAATGTTCCATTTTAGTCAAACAACAAAACTATTAAGTGCTAAAACGTCATCAGTATATATACCGGAAACGAATTCAAATCCGATGAAATATGTTAGATCTGAAATTGTTATCTGCATTACCAAATATGAGTCAAATATAAAAAAAAATTTTTACATGCAGTAAAATATTACTCATTTCATTCATAATGCGTTCCCTGAGTCAGGTTTCGTGGAAAATTTTATAATCTTCGTTTCCGTTTGCTGAGCTGAGTTTGCCAAGTCGAATAATTATAATCGCCAAAGGTAAAGTGACGTGAAGTAAAGTTCAACTTGCTATGAAACATTTCAATATACATGAAGTAGCAAAACCTATTATGATTGGGTTTTTTTTATCACGTGGATATCTAGTTATATGTTAGTAACCCAGTCTTAAACTGCGTGTTCTGAATGGGAACTTTCAGGTATCTACAAAGTAAAAAGGAAAGTACTTCAGAAGCAATAAAGACTTTGTGTTTGAGTTACGGTGTAATGTTACATGATTACTCAAATAATGATTACTACAGCTTTTACACGAATCAGTATTTCATCATGTCTGAAATATTGGATATGCATTTGGATTTTGTTTATATATGAAGATAGATTCTCAAATCAATTGAAACTAGTAGTTATATTTTGGTCGATGAAACGTTCAAGATGAAAGATTTTCTCTGAAAGGATATTACTAAGAAGAGAGTGGCACTAGGTTCAATAAATCTCCTATATTCAACTGAAAAAGGAGATGTTGAACTACTTTACTTGATGTAGGGAGGATATCAATATATCAGCTGTATTAATGTAGAACCTATCAGTGATGAGACGAGTACAACATGTAAAATATGTGAAAATATTATTTGGTTTTCTACATTCATCAAAATATAATATTAAACAACAAAAAACTCTATTAAAACATTAACTTTAAATAAAAACTGTTATCAGACTGACAGCAGTGGCTTCACAAGTGGTTCCTCTTTTGGAAATAGGAAGTAAATGAAGTAAATGGGATGACATACGCCTGCACAATTATTCGCTAACTTTATCTGCAAAAGCAATTCATCTTGAAATATCCATGGCGTAATGTTGTGATGCTCTGCACTCTATCACTTCCGGGACTCAATTTTCTATGGTCTCTTAGTGCTAAGATAATTGTAAGTACCATTGGTATTGACCTATAACTATCTTACCAGACACTGCTTGGTTTTGCAGACCCTACTTGTTGTAATTTAATAACAATAAGTGAACTTTAGACTGTCTATTTTCCTTATGAAAACAATTGCTGTTATGCTACGAAAGGTCAGACAGTCAGTTGCAAATATACTTGTCGAACGAAATAGCCGAGAAACATGATACATGTTCTCCTTTTCATTTATTAAGACATGATTTTTCACATTTTCAGTTCTTTAGGTGAACGATGAATGATTTCGAATATTTGTGATGAACGTTTTTTGTGCGGTTTTTTTTAATATAATACACGTTTATGATATATATAGATGATGTCTGTCTTTTCTTGACTATTACCATGTTTATCTCATCGAGTGAGGTAGAAAGGTTATATTTTCACGAGTGGCGCAGCCACGAGTTAAAATAAATAACTTATCTACCTTGTAATAACTTTATAATTACGTCCGAAAAAGGGTTGTTTTCACGCCGAGTGGCCGCAAGGAACAGCCCGTCACAACAGCAACACTGTGACGTCATAAGCCAAATCGCTGCGTCAGACCATTGTTTTTATGACGTCAAATTATATCAGTCACTGGTCGCAGTGAAAATATAAGTCATTTTACTGTAGCTTGATAGAGAGTTTATTTCACTAATAAATCCCGGTCAATAATAACATTGAGCGAAACTTGTTCTATAAAGCCTATGAATAATCAAACATGAAGGAAATCTTGAGCATGTTCTATTTCATGACATGGACAAAATCTCATTGAAGCCGAAATTAAAGGAATTCAGTTCAATCAGCATTGTTGCCACAACAAGTCTTCTCAACCCGTTCTTCTAAGAACCGGTATTCTGATAATAACAGTCCATTCACAATGATTTCGTTCAGATTTCGTGGATCTTGTAATTTGTAATTTTCACTTCTATCACAAAATTGTTTGTTTCAAATTGGAACAATCATCTCTTCACTGTTAGTTGTGATAATAATGATCTGACTTTCATCAGAACATGACTTTATCAGATCCATGATTCCAACAGTGACTGAAATATATGACAGTTCTTAATGGAAATATTCAGTTCTTTAATTCTCATGCGCATGTTTGATATTGTGGTGAAACCTGCTAAACTAATAATTGTTTTATATGTACAGTTATATTGCATATTATTTATAAAAATAATAACCAATCACATTAAAATTGGTTTGTATTGTTTTCAACTAAACATAAACAAAATTCATTTTGAGAGTTGATAGATAACAAACAGAACAATATAATTATCAATTTAAATGCTGCTTACGTTAAAAATAAAAGAAATCGTTTCAAACATTATAATGTAACCAGTATAACTTAAGATCGTGATACAGGAGTGCGATGTGATTTCAAAGTCCTACAAAGTGGTTGTAGGGGTTTTAGATTACATATACTGCATATTCAATTAAACGCATATGAATCGTCAATTTGCTATTGTACTACATTGAACATATATTTTCGCAGTCAGAAGAAGCTAGAAAGAAACTGGCTCAAAAATACATACAAGTACCCTAATTGGATGAAAAATATTTTAACTAAATGTCACGGAAAGATAAATGTCAATACAGAAATGAAAACACACGAGTGTGGGATTGTTATTAAATAATCGATTTAAACATGTCTATCTTGATCACGTTTTACCTTTTTTATGTAAGAAAAAGTTTTTAAATTGTGCTATCTTGCTCATATACGAGGATTTAATGATAATAATATTCGATCAAAGTTACACATTTTAAATGTGTCAACGCCGGGTTTCGAACCTTATTCCGAGAAATGTTATATTTAATATTCAAAATACAGTTACAAACAATGAAAGGTATAGAGTTGTTATATGCCTTATCTATTCAAAATGATCTAGATATAAATCTGCTAGTCGTGAATTGATATGTAAAAAAACGTCATCAGTAATATCAGTAGATCAATCAATATCATGGACAAAATGGAAACTGATTAAACATTTACTTGGATTAACCAAAATCAATTAAACTATAATGTGTTTCGCCTTTGGGGATTACAACAAGAATTGAAAATCGACCATGTTAAATTAAAAGTTGTTTTCAATCATCAACGTTATACTAGAAGAATAACATGATATAGCATTTTTTTACACAATACAAAACATACCCTACTCTTTAGTGACTATGAAATCCTGCTATTGCATCACTTGGCTAGTGACAAATATAGCCCAGGTGAGCGCAGAGGATACTCATACAATGTTGCATTGTCAAACAATATTAATTTCTTATCATTCAAAGTTTCGGTTATCTGTTTTATAAAATGAAGTGCAACATGCAACATAATCCAAGAGAGCTGGTTCACGACATTCTGCTTGGTTTGTAATTAAAGTGGTTTGGGTTTTGAGTCGGATTGGACAGGCTTAGGGATGAACCTGCTACTCATTTTCGAATCTCCTTAACTAGCGAGATCAGAGAGCGATATCATACTATTTTGCTTGTTCTATGATGATGATCGACGAATTGAATTAAGATTATGTCAACATCTTTCATTTACTTTAAAGCCAGATCGAAACTACTTAGAAATAACAATTCAATCCAAGATAAATTCAGTTCCTTGCCCTGATCAACGACAATGAGTAAACTTCATTCTGACACATACTTTACCTTAACAAATATATTTAAACCCGATTTTATCCGGCGGCAATATTATATTGTTGACTATGATAAGCATTTGGTATCATTTCTATTTCTGGCGTCTGGAAATGTATGAATATCAAACCGGTACCTCCCTATGTTGTATCATCATGGGGTTGCAAGGTGGACAACCTTTGACGTCACAGAATACTCGACCCATTACTAGTAACATAGAATGTGTACCTACATTCTTTTATTCCCCTTTGCATAGATTTGTTGAAATCAGCCGGCGGTACAACAAAATAAAGCGCTTCTTCTCTCTTGAACGGCACAGTGCAAATTCCTCGAAGTTTGCTCGCCTTGCTACGTAGCGCTACATTGAGCAATCGCGTTCAAGGGAGGTTTCAAAGTAATCGCTAATTGAGCGATTACTTTGAAACCTCTCTTGAACACGGCCCTGATTTGTCAATAGCCAATGCATACGAAACCGTGATGTATTTGCCGGGGTGTACCAACTGTAGGACCCGTCAAGACAGGCCACGTGACTAACTAAACGGGTCTTACGGATGACCTTGACCTTAGATGGAATATGTAATCTCCCTCTTGTCGCAACAGTTCACAAAGTAGACTTCAAATATTTTATGTGATTCGCATTGAGTGTATTGCACACAGGCCTTGGTATGCAATTTGTTATCTTTACATGATAGAGAGTTATTAAGGAACGTAGCACGAGTCAATGAATTTACACTTCATTCCTTCATTCATAACCAAGATTTTACTATGTCAAACGTATGATACTTCCATATAAGGAAACATGTTTTTTTCCTGCGCTAAAAGAGTCTCGCTTCCATCATTTATACATTACGCATGTAACCATTTATTAACAAACTCATCAATGAAACTACGCTCGTTTTAAGCCAATCTTTCTCACAGTATACCTACTGTAACCATTGAATGCTTATTTTAAAACCAGCTATTGGAAACGAATTTGAGTCATCATTATCTCATATCCACAAACATTTTTGTTCTAACAGTATCTACGACTTTAAACTCCTGCTCTATATCCGCATTGCCTTTCCATTTATAAACATTCATCTCATCTCATTCAAACATTATTATTAAATCGTATTCTATCTGACAAATAATCCAGATGCTCCATTCTGAAAATAGGTCTGAAACAACCAATTCTAGTTTTTTCATTTACATACCTTTTCAACAAAACATACCCTTTACATAAGTACACGCTCATACAAATATATAGGTACACAATTGTTCGATTTTAACATGTAAACTCAATACTCCTAGAGATATGCTAGAGACTTAAAACTTGTTCTTAAAAATGTGCAACATAGGACAGATGTCTTTATTACAAAAAAATTAAAATGTTTGCGCTGAATCCGTTTGTCGTAGGATGCGAATATAGTTGTGATTATATTTGGAATAACTGTACAAAGACAAAGGTTGTTAGAAAAACTTGATTTAGATGCCTTAAAAACCGTATGTGGATCTGTTAGTGGAGTGGGTCATTCCAAAAGTTATCTTGAAACAGGTTTTTCGTCATTATCTGATCGGTGAAATCTTCATAAGATGACTGTTTTTCACAAAATGTTTCACAAAAAGACCCCAAAATACTTATCAGAATTAATTCCGCTTAATTTATCCTCTGCATCCAAATATGAATCGAGGACATCAAACATTCTTCAAAATCTTCTTTGCCGCACAGAAACCTATAACAAATATTTCCTTCCATCGTGTGTTTTTGAGTGGAATATGTTGGATGACAATGTTAGAAATATTGATTCTCTTGCTATATTTAAGAAATGTGTTGATCAAACTTTATCTTGCAATGTACATCATATTTTTAAAAACGCAGGTACAAGACGAATATCCATTGTAAGATTGAAGTGACCTGAATGACCATAAATTTGACCGTTTCCTTCAAAAGACTTCCACTTGTAAATGTGGCTGTCATTATGAGGATGCTATTCATTATATTTTTATATGTCCAAATTGTGTTGAAGTCCGATCAAGATGCTTCTTCTACGAGCATGGTTTTGATTTACAATCAATCTTATATGGAAATCAGTCATTATCTGATGAAATTAACCAAAATATTGTCACTTCATAGCTTTACTATTTTACTATCATTTAATGATGTAATTACTATCAAACTATTACGAATATGTTATTAAATGATGTATGTTTCTCGGTATTGATGAATGAATATTGTGTTATACATTCTTTTTGTATTGGAGAGGTATTTACATAGGCGTTATATGCCTGTTTACCAATCAATTTATTTTTAAGAATAAATATTGTTTAAATCAAACATACTTAAAAAAAACTATATAACATTGTTCTTTTGGGATAACACTACCTTCAATAGTACAAATTCGGACCGAGTCCCTAGCCCACACCCTCAGTTAAGGTAATTTTACTTTCAGTTCCCCTCTGATAGAGGGTGTGGGTTCGAACTATAGAAATGAAAAATAAAACGGTTTTCAGGCGCCTAATTTTATCTGTTTGTCATTCAAACAAACAAAACCATATTCAGTCACCTACTATTTTGCTAAATCAAGACACCCGTTCAACTAAACAAGATTTTTCTCAAAGAAAGAGTCATTTGTATTGCAGTTGTTTGAAAATTTGTATTTCATTCAATCTGATAGCATTATTTATATCAAAGACATTTTTGAATGAATAATTCTTTTGAATTTAACATGTATAAAGGTGAACATAGTACGACTCTTTTTCACATTCTACATTTTACTATGTTGAAAAGATACCACTCTCATCTAATATTTGATACTAAAACTACATTGAACAAATAATTATTATTAAAATTTGCAGTACTTTAAAATAAATTTTCAGCATCATAAAGATATTTCGTCTGTAACACCAACAATTCAATGGGCTGATGTATCTTTTCATTTTATTAAAATCCACTGTCTTTGACTTGCCTGACAGAGTGAACTGAAGTGAGCATTACAGAATATCTGAACATTTTTAATTGCAGCCATGTGTAAAGATTGAAATCTTTCTGTTTTCTAAATTCTCCACTGACTATTGCTTCGCAACACTATATTTTTCTTTATTGAAATAATGGTGATAGAGTATTCAGACTTGAATCCTGATTCAATTGATAAAATACATCTATATTACAATATTGGTGCACAGATCATTGATAACAATGGTATGTCGATTTATGTTCACAAAGGACGACACCATGTCGAAAAACAGTCCACGGTGGATCTTTTACACATAACAATATCCATGTACATCAGCTGATATGCGCCTCTCTCTTTTTATTTAGGGATTACAATGCCAGAAAGAAAGGAAAAGCCTATGATATGTTCATATACAGTACTATAGGTAGTGTTTCATTAACATATTACAGCATGTTAAACATGCTTCCTTGCATATGACCTCTGTAACATCAACAAATAAACGACCAAAAGCATAGCAAAAACAAGTATCGTGGCTGGCAGAGGGAATTGAAGTGAGAATTACAGAGCATCTTGATTATCTGACCTGAGGCAATGTGCAAAGATTGTAATCAAGAAAAGTGATTTCTGTTTTCAAGATCTGCAATTGCTGAAAATCAGCAATGGTCTGCCATTCCCTTTTGGAATTAATGACCTTGGAGATGTTGGACAGGGATTCATTCAAATAACTTATCATTTATTATGCATTATTACCAACTTCATATAAAAACAGAAGACTCATATTTCTAATTTTCTCTCATATCACAAAAAAGTTAACAAACAATTTACCACTATTGATAACATGAAAATTATTATACCCCCGACCAACGGTTGGGGGTATATAGTTATACCAACGATTCCGTCCGTCCGTCCTTCCTTCCGTCCGTCCGTCTGTCCGTCCTTCCGTCCGAAGACAATTTTTGTCCGATCGATAACAGAAAAACTATTCGTCTCATTCTTTTTAAATTTGGTACATGTCTTCTTCACCACTCGGAGAGGTGCAGTGCGAAGTTTAAACCGAATTGGTGATTTTTTTAATTTTTGGCGAATTTTTGTATTTTTTAACTTAGTCAAATTCTGAGCATTTTTTGTCCGATCGATTACAAACAACTATTCATCTCATCCTTTTCGAATTTGGTACATGTCTTCTTCACCACTAGGAAAGGTGCAGTGCGAAGTTTAAACCGAATTGGTGAATTTTTGAATTTTTGGCGAATTTTTGTATTTTTTAACTTAGTCAAATTCTGAGCATTTTTTGTCCGATCGATTACAGAAAAACTATTCATCTCATCCTTTTCAAATTTGGCACATGTCTCCTTCACCACTAGGAGAGGTGCATTGCAAAATGTAACACGATTTGGTGAATTTTTAATTTTTGGCGATTTTTTATATTCTTTTACTTTATCATAGCTAGAATTAATGAAGCTACTTGTGTATTGTGATTTGTTGACTTCATCATTTTCTTTTTCATGTAACTTTCATCAAAAGCTACTTCTGTGTTCTCGTTGATTTTACTATTTTATATTTCCACTGGTTATATTTTGGGAAAAGTTAAATTTTCTTTCCTTTCAGCCATAAACTGCTGTATATCCCTCACTGTGCCTTCAGACGTGTGCTTCAATGTACCTGTTGTTTCAAGTCACTCGAATGAATCATTATGATGGATTAATGTCCAAAATAAAGTTGAAATCAGTGGTAATAGCAGTAGTGTATTATATAACCAATACCTTTTCAAGTTACTTTTATTCCTATTTTGACTTAAACCACCTTTTTCACATGAAGATCGAGACTTGTCCTACCATTTTCACAAACAGTTTAATCTTAGCAATTACATTTCAAAGCTGCAGACACCTCTCTCTTTAAGTTAAATAAAAATGTCAAACTTAAACAGTCGGGGGTATTAGTGAGCCACGCTCACTTTTTTGCTTGTTTTTTTTTAAATTTCTATGAACATAATTGGATTGCATATTTAAGTCAAATTCAGTTAGGTAGAAATACATGTAAGAGTAATTATAGTTGGTAGTTCTGTTGTATGAAGACTAGCAAACCCACTGTTTTCTAGCCGAGTGTTTGTCTTCTATCTTTGGATGGTCTTGTCGCTTTGCATCATACGAAATGTGCTGCGAGTGTGAATTATGTTCTCCATGGCGCAAACAAAATTATTAAGTCTATGAACTATAACATTCTGTTCATTCCACTGGCTATCATTTCCATGTTGGCAAAGGTTTTATCTTTACAGGCTTCAATAGTCTATTGTACGCGCTTCGGTTTGTTGTTGTATTTATGATATTTGTACACAGTTTAAAGGAAAATGTGCAACAGTAACTCATCTGACTTCAAATAGTTACCCAGAATATCAGACACACATGGGGACTAGTTAAAAGGGTTTTTATCTTGTAATGTTCAACCAAAATCATACAAATCACACATTAATGACAAGGAGCTTCTGGTTTGGTGCAGATAAATATGAACTTGACTTGTTTGCTCAGTTGAGGAGATACCTTTGAAATAAATAATAAGACTCTGGCACAACATCAAAGAACTAGTCCTAATGCTTTAAATAAAGTACAAACGAATACACACAGATGTCAGAGAAACCGTCAATGGAATGGATTTGAAAATTGGCAATTCCTTGAAGAATGTTTCAGTTTTAACGTTGAATGAATTCAGTTGTGACCTATAATGTTAATGCACTAAATGTTTATAAAGAGTTGTAACATTCCTGTTTAATTACCATTCTTTAACATTACGGATCAGCTATAATAACAGCCTTATATCAATTAATTCTAAAAAATATCAGACATGTTATTTATTTGTAATTCACTTTTTTCTGAAACCATCCAAACACATTATTTTAGCCTCTTCTAGTTATATGATAACATCATAACTGATTAGTTTGCGTGAATGCCCCTGTTGCTGGTAAAACATTCTAAGCAATAAATCGTAAATCTGATTACACGAAACCATGTTCGATACATGTACACATCACAATTACACCATATACCTTGCTTTGTCATTTCTTTTCCCCTCCACTTCTTTAAAGACTTCCAATCTGATCGAGTGGTGTTAGTAAGAAACATGACCAGACTAACCATGATTTGAACAGATAAGAGGTTTTATTCTGTTCTGATCGTTGAGTATCTATTCTTGAAAAAACACTTATATACAGGTTTTAAACCTATTTTACTGAGTAACTTTCGTGACAATTACAATTCTTAGCTAGGGAGAACATACAATTTCAAAACAAAAGGTTACAATGTTTTCACATATGCGTAAAAGGAATATTATTGTCTTATATCTAAGTTTCTGTTTAAAGCGTATCACGCCATTATTTCTGAAATACAATGCTCTCAGAAAAATATAAATAAGTGTTACTAATGGTTACATGATATTCCTGAATCAATGAAAAGAGTTCAAAACGAATGTACATGTTTGGTTACGCCATGTGATTCCATTTCCCTTCGAGTATAAGGTGTTGACATTAAAATGGCTGCTCGAGGGTAGTTCAATTGACCTGGCTGATGTAGCGATAGCTAAACACTCAGAGTAGAGTTTTAATTAGGACACTCTCAAATTCGCATGAGATCTAAAGTTCTAAAGAGTTCTACACCACTCTCGCTTTACACGTCACATCATTTTCTTCCAAAAATGGATGCCCCTTTTCTATGGATACGGTGTATCGGGTCGTGTAATGAGATGTTTTACCATATAACGTAACATATGCTGTGTAAACTTTAATAATAAATGGCACATACGAGAAACAACAATATGCAAAAAACGTGGTACAGTGCATTTAAAAGAATAGTTTAAAAGAAAATGTTCAAAATTAATTTGCTATAATAATATGTAATGTAAGTCTTAATTCATAGACAGATAGGGGGATAATTCATTTATCCATAAAGACTTCACTAAAAGTGCATTACTGCTTCAGATTTGCTTCAGAGCATATTGTTACTCTTCAAAGTACAATGATCAGGCAATTATGCTTTTCAGTTACTTAGAGGAGTTTGGAATGGAAAAGCACAATACATTCATTTAGTGCTTAAAGTATTAATAGGTAGGGATTTATAAGAGTGACATGATTCACATTAGTCTGGTCAATCAGGATACAGAAACAAAGCTGGTAATATAAGTGATTCCGTTATATTCAGATCGCAATTTGTATGTGTAGTCGAACGGAAAATGTAAACTGTTATAAAAATACCATTTACACGCGTATATAAATTTAAAATATAAAATGTGTCAGTTTCTCAATACCTCTGATTAGGGAAATATATGCAAAGTGCTTAAACATGTACAGTATATATACCAGAATAATAAGGGGAATTTAAGAAGTCTTTTATATTAAATCCCCAGAAAGTATGCTTAATTGTCCATTCGTGCCCAAATGCATTCATTACGTATGGTTCCGTTGGTTATGTTATAATGGTCATTTTAGTTTTCTTAGTAAGTGGTGTAAAAGTGGAAGGGTCATGTAAATGCAAGTTGAATATTAACTACACCTTTCAATATCATTAAATTTGTGAACCGCTCAGTATTGTTTCAAGATGCTGAAGATGTACTTACTTACTTAATGTTTAACTAGCAGTGTTATATTGGTGTTGAGACTGACAGAGTATGAAGATGGGTTTTCAACTGTTTTTGACTTAATACAAACGCAAAATGACTGGGGTATTTCGAAAATGGATATTAACCAAAAGACTCAGTACTAAATTTGAATGTACTTTTTACAATTCACAAATTATTGCTGTATATCATTGTAAAAACACTTATGAGATATGGCAAAAACGGTAAACGACACCAGCCAACAGAATTATTTAACAAATTAACATTACGTTTACCTTTAAATGAAGAATCATATCTCAAGACTATTCATATTCGTTTTGAAAAAAACTGAAAATACAAGAAGCTCTTTTTATTCATTAACGGGATATCCTCTTCTTAGTTCAAACCATCCGAAAGCCATATCATACAAGCTTCTTACAGTGGCACAGAGACTCATCTTTGGTATTCAAACTAGTAATTAGTAAAAAGTAAGCAAGTGTTCATCAAAATACATAGTACCAAAGACATAAATTCACCTAAACAATCTTTACTTTAGAATGAACAAGTACATGCACGAATAATCAAAGGTAATCGATAATGTCATCATTTCCTAATTTAGGATAGGACATGGCATAATCTCATTGAAGTCAAAATGAAAGGAACATACTACGTGCTCAAGTTCAACCAGTACCATTACCAAAAAGAAAGGCAAATCTTCTAAATCTATAGAAGATCCATTCTGCTGACCACAATTCATGCACAGTGCCTGAAGTAAAATTTATTACACCATCTTGTTATTTTCACTTCATTCAAGCTGTTTGTGTCAAATTGGAACCATCATACCATCTCTGCCTTTGGTTATAGTGTTTCCATGTCAAAACGAAGGAGGACTAAGTTTAATTGCATTTACAATATGTGTTATTAAGATCACTAGCTCTATCAGATTCACAAAATAGGTAGGGATCAAAACAGTTATCGAAAGTCATTAACAATTCCTAATGAAAACATGCATGGAGTTCCGTTGATATTAAATCAAATATTTCAGAATTGTGAAAAGCAAAACCTTCGTCATATAAAGTAATTTGCAGAAGAATATATAGGTAATTTTAAAACTTACATAAAACATGGTAGTTATTCAGACAAGATTATCCATCTAAATGTGGATTCATTTTTTCAACCTAGCCACCTGGGATTAGTACGTTATAATTTCACATCAAAAACAAAAGTTTAAATATCCAAAGATTATCTATAATAAGTTTCAAGCAATACTCACAGAAAGGAATATTTGATTCTATCTGTGAAACATGTTCTGAACTAGAAGTGTTATTTTATTAAACAAATCAGATTAAGACCACACTATATCGAACTATATTTAACGTAAGTGTACATATACTTAAATAATATATTGTTCTTTTTTATTATGTCTACTTAAAAAATGCTTAAGTAATAGATGAAAGATCTTAATATCTAATCTTTCGGGAATCAGAACAGTATAAGAACGAACATTTGTGTTTTATATGTTGAGTGTATGCCCTCAACCATGTTCTTGATCCAACCGTCAGAAATTAATCAGTTATATTCTGTAAATGACATTCAAAGGATGAATTAGCTTTGAGGTATCAATATACATAGGTTATGTAACATGGTTGACACTGTCATTATCAACATTGAATGAAGACATATTCTGTTTTAACCAGAATATTGTTTAATATTCTTAGCTTATACACCCCTTTTATCTGTATTATTTACGCAAAGCACTAGATTATCGACTCTAAGCGTCATTTGTGTAGGATTGTAATCTGAAAACCTATGGGAACAAATCTACGCAAACAAATAGGCTTTTAAATTTCGATAAGTCATGATCATCTTCGGGGTACCAGGAGTTCTGTAGTGTCCGCTTGTACCGACTGAGTTACTCCTGGTCCATATTAATGGACAAAATAAATAATTGATACTGAGCTCTTATGACCAATATTTCATCAGTGTGTCAATGAATAAATTATCGGATAATTATATATCATTTCCTAATGGACATACACATCTACCTATTTTCAAGTATAGTTGTTATACATTCTTTTTGTCTGTCTGTTAGTCCTACTTATGTATGGGAATGTACAAATTAATCATATGTAATAGTGATTGCATAGCGAAGCATTGTGGCTTTGAACTATAGTGTGAGGAACTGAACAATTCCATGGGTGATGTTGGCTTACGAAAAAACTGGACCTTAGGAAAAGGTTATAGTTTGAAATTTGGTAGCTTCTTTCAATTCAGGATGTTCATGTTAGTCTCTTAACCAAGGTATGAGAACAGTGTTTACTATCAATAATGCATCCCCTCTACTAGCCAATAATGGGTGGCTTGTACATGTAGAGAGAACATAGTTCTCTGTGCGGTTGGTCGAGACCTTAATGCACTGTAGTATTCATACATCTTTTCCTCAAGGGCACCTCGACTTATCATGTTTAACATGAAACATTGTCATATACAAATGGCAACCTCTGTGAACTTGTCCAGTTTATCCTCTTTATAAGTAAAACAAATAGCTCCTTGTATAAGGATACTGCTGTATATTTACAATGTATGGACAATAATGACAAGTGGTGTTGTTTTCACATTCTGAATATTTCTACTTTTCAAGTTCAACACCTTTAAAACCTTGAGATTTTGTACACGCTGCAAGAAATATAGTTTTATTTCAAACGTGTGAATAAACACTTTTAAAATGAACATCGCAACCTCATACTTATTAATTGAATATAAAGCTGAAAATCTGATCAACCACTAAACTGATAAATACAAATGCTTCCACTCAAGAAAGACATACACTTATGTTAATCATCTTAACTGTGTTATCAGGTCCCGGGGTCATGTAGAAATATCATTTGGGATCTTTGTCTGGTCACAATCTTGTGAATTTAACTAATTGAATGTATTCGTTTTAAGTAAACATCATTACCATGTTCATGTTTTCGATAAAGGCCGCTTCAGTTTCACAAGGGTGGGTCTGTAGCAAACTGAATTTATAACAAACAAGTATTTTGAGTTATTTGATAGACATGCCTGCTGGCAACTGCTCGCTATAAGTAATACTAGAAGCGCGATGTGGAATAACTAGTAAAGCCAGTTTTGAGAACTGGGTAGGGCTGCATGGTGGTAATTCGGAAATATTATGTTGTTCAGTCTTTCAACATAACTGGTTTTATATACGCCTAAACACATTTGTTATTCTTCAGAGTTAAACATCCTGGTGATTTTTTTTTATATAAAGATTTAAAATGCAAATTCTTTCCTTTTTGAAAATATCTTTCCAGTCAAGAATACGATATTTATAAGTATTATTTGTATTTTGTTTTATTGAAAATATTTATTAAAACGAAAGGATAAGGACTTTTTTTATCTGAGGAATGAGGTATAAGCTATAGAATGATGTTAACATGCAAGTTATATACCAAGCGGACGGTATCTTGTAAGTGCTTTGAACTATTATCATGTATAGTCATTACATCTGAGTTATACATATAAACCAGTCAGAGGACTGTCTAGTTGACCCAACGCTATGCAGTTCCCAATCCCTAAGATGTGTTAACTTAAGATTCATTTAAGAATGTATATGTGTACCTCTTTTTTAGTAACTTTTCTTCGAGCGTACTTAATCAACTAGTTCTTGCCAGAGAAAAGTAATAAAATGATAGAAGGGGCATCCATGCAACTGCACAGCTGGGTCCCATTATCATAGGGATATGTTGACATCTAACCAGCTTACCGCTCAAATAGCAAGGTGTGTATACATTAATGCTTCATTATTCATGAAACAACAGTACAAAATAGTCGGAAAACCAATCAGAGGCGGAATGAACACGAAGGACGTCTGGGAAGACATCTTAAAATGCCCATATACTGTTGGTATTTTCAAGTTCTTCTCAGTAACTAATCCTGGCTACAGAGAGCTGTAATCTTTTGTACAAGGACCTAGGCCAATGCTGATGATGGTCTGTAGCTGTGGTGAGTTGTGACTCATTATTGATGCCGGGTGGACCACTCCCTTAAAATCTATTTTGTCTAGAATGGTTTAATCTTGTGTCCACATACATTGGCCAATTTGGATTATGAATTATAGATATGGTGATCCTGTGATTCCTTACAGTGTATTTGTGACCCCTTTATGTTAAAGGTGAACTCGTGAAATGAGCAGAGAGCACATCACGTTATGGATTTGGTGCGACTGTTGGGTGTCTAATATGAAACCGGTCGCTTACTATAGAAAAAGTTCCAGTCTTGACTGATTTGAAAAACATGATATAGAATCGAGCATTATATCAATGAGTCGTACATGTAAATGTATTTGATAAATAGTGTTCACGTTGTTCACAAAGCAACTCCAACATAGTAATGATTTTATGAATTTATGTCAAGATATTGATTGAAAAATGAAAGTCTAATTCACGAACATTCCAATATTCCATTTGAACTTTGAAAATATGCAAAATGAAGTGAAAATTCAGTGGATATATTTGTCCTTGATAATAAATGTGACTGGGGTAAGTAAATTATATGATCAATTGTGATGAAAAGAAGATACATTTGATTGTAGTTGTATTTGATGTAAAACAAAAAAATCAAAGAGTGAAACCACTGAGCAACATTACAAATATCGACACATCTAATGAGTCAATTATTCACAAACTAGGAAAAACAGAAGACTGTGGAAACGGCAAAAGAGCTAGTTACTGCATTTTTTTAAAAACTTGAAGCACATCACTGGCATTTTAGAAAAAAAACTTGTCTTTTTGAGGCCACCATTGAATTAGAAATGATGTAAAAACGCAAGAGACAATATGCTGCCGGTTCTAGTGGCCATACTGCAACATTTGTAACTTTACCGATGTCGTACTTCCTACTTCCTTTTAATGCACCGTTGGAATAATTGGTCGAAAATTTTAATTTATTTCTAAAATTTGAAAATTATATTTTTAAAGAAATGATAACTTCATTGAAGGTATTGGTTACCTTAAAGTAATCATTTGGTTTTTAGATTTTGTTGAGAAGAGGATGTGCAAAACTGTCCTTTAAACAATTATACAAGAGACATAAAAAAGAGTAATGCCCGCATTACCGGCAGCGGATGTTATTCAATGTCTTTATCACTTGAATTTTAAAGATTGAAAGCTTTTCTTTCCATTGAATAATATAAATGAAAATTTATTGTTTTTTTTATACTTTACCGTGATAATGATTTGATTTGTTAAAAAAACAGCTGCCAAAAGGAAATATATGAAAATCGCTCAATTAAGTTATAAATCAAAACATAAAACTTTCAAAACCTTAATTTTAGAATTAATATAACACCTACAACATGTTCACTCAATATTAATAAATGTTAAAATCAAAGCTAGAGAAAAGTATTAATGTATATATGTAGACCTGTTGTTTATAACGATACACAAGATGAAATATTTGTGAAAAGTAGATCAATAGATCTGATGTTAAAGTGGTTATTGTTTGCAGGTTTATTTATATATTTGTTTATGGTATTCACATATATCAATATTCCTCAATTCAACGCCTACATAGCTTCGATTTACTATATCTATATATATTTAATATAATTGCAAGCTCGAAATCACCGTCAAAACAAGTCACATGCACTGACTTCTAAGTAAGCTTTGTTTAGCTTATATGAAGAGATAATGCTGAAGATGACCGCCCACAATGATGAATTGGACGTTTGTAGGCTGCAACAGATGAAAAAACATCATCTTGTTCAGTGAGTTTTGCCTTACGTAGGAGGATAATATTATGCACATATATATTGATAGGCGCCTTCGATCATTTGTCATTAAAGGACAAGTGTTGTGCTTATAATGAGTGGTTAATGGGTAATTGCATAAAATATATACTTTCACTATTGAAATATTACATTCTGCTCCCAAATGGTATTTTAAACTGCTACACTACGTACTATACACTCAAGGTATTAACTAATAAGTGTACCGGATTAAAATATCCAAAAGGGACGGGATGAAAATAGTTTATAATGAAGGTTGTTACCGTAAACACCTTAAAGTTGATGTTTCGTTAATTACAAAAAGCAATATACCAATACTGTTATGAGAGACACTAAGACATTAGAAACACATTCAGAATGTAATGGAATTAACCAGAATCTGTAAACAAATTAATATATTTTAGCTGTAAGGCATTCAACAAAAAGTATCACCATTGTGAAAAGCAAGTTAAGAGAGTTTAAAATAGCAAAATAATACGACAGTTCTACTTGAAAGATTATTAGTTAAGCTTGTGGGAAATAAATTGACATTATCAGCAGGAATCATGGATAACAAATACTTTCACTTCTAAATTATTGCATCCTGCTCCTTCAGGGTATTTACTCACTTACCCTTCTTATTGTATCAAGTAGTGTTACAGGTTAAGGTACCCCCAGGGGACATAATGAACCTACTTGTAAATTAAGTTATTACTGTTGAAACGTTTAAGTTGTTGTTTTGTTAATTCCGAAGGATAGTAGACCAATACAGAAATGATATCAACTCAAAGCCATGTACAGGATTGAATCCAAAAATAAATCAATATATTTTAGCGTTAGGCATTCAAAACAAATAAAACTGCCGCTGATGTAAAAAGGAAGCAGGAACAAAATAATACAACACTTCCACAAACACTTGAAATATTAAGAGTTGTAGGATGAAAAGAAATAACATGACATTATCAGCATGAATCATGTTTGGGAAAAAACGCAACACACTTTTAATGTTTCAATAAATATTTGTCATATACAGCTGGTTCATTCTCGCAACAGACTAGGAGTTTTTCTCTATAATGAAAACGTTAATAGATCACGAATTAATAATGTGGTATGAAACAAACGAAAGCGAATGTCATACCAAATCAATCTTGAGTTTAATAAACATGGTATTACATGAAAGGAAGTTTAGTATTCTGTTTCTTATTGGTCCAAATTAATCTGGCGAAATTGCCACCAGTGCGCTAAAACTAATACTAATGTTTTCCATGGACCATTATGATGGTGGTACGACCATTGTGACATCACAATTGCACACTAATGTAACGCATGCAATACACTAGTTTAATAGTGTTGTATAAATATACCACTGCAGTAGCTCTACGGGCGTGTAGTAAGTACTTTTATTATATACTCATGTAAATTAAGGATAGTAAAACAGGCGTGGAATACGGTTTCCATGGGTGTTTTCCGTATTGCACGATGACTTCCGTATTGCACGGCAGACGGTTCAACTTTCCCTAAACATCGGCACTTCTCGGAACTTTCCGTACGCAACAATGTTTTTCCAATTCGTTCTTCGTAAGTAATGGTTTCATCACACTGCTAATAACGTTTCAAATAATTAAATTATTAACTTGGATTAAGACATAATATTGATAACACATGTAGGACAATATACGTTCTACGAACTCGTTGTTTCTCTGCTTCTATGACATCTTCTCGTTCAATACAAACGATCCAAATACATTTGTCAAGTATAATGTATGTATCTAAAAATATGTGTCATTTTATTGTAAATGGTCTTAATATTTTTCTCAACATTTAAATACAGAAAACGATCATTTGTGCTTAGCTTGAATAGTTCATTGAAATTCTTATTAAAAGCTGTTAATTACTTACGACTGGGGGCGATTAACAGTTTTGATCAGGCATTTAGGTGTATATATTGTGGGATATTTATACTGTAGGTATATATGTAAAGCTTAAGCTTGGTAAATAGATGACATGACAATGGTTAGCACGATATTCAATTATAACGTGCGTCGAAACTTCTACAATGACATCATCGCTCAAAAACAGATAACAGGTGATTAATAAATAAAAATAAATAAATAAAGTTAATCAAACTTGAGAGACGGCTCCTCTTATTCTTAAATATGATATAGTATGTTAAAATAAGAAAAATAAATAGGAAGAAAATGCATCACTGTGGTCCAAACACTCATTCCGATAATGTAGCACTTCAATCTATACTTTTGAATGAAATAAATTAACGACCGTAATAGTAAAATTATAACTTGAGAAATTCGACTTTGATACATTTTTTATGAACATATTACGTTCTTCACAAGTTTCATCAAAGACATATCTGTATGGCATGTTATTCAAATCGGTTATTGATAATCGGAAAACTGCTTACATCTCATATGACAACCAGCTTTATGATCATTTCTTCACAGAACACAACAGAACGTTGTAAATACGTGTATACGAGGAACGTTATGCACTGACAACTCCAAATGATAACGACAGACGCTAATGCTACACTGTCGGCCAAAAGAAACGCCTACTTGATTTTCCTTAAAATGAAAGATGAAATAATTTCTAAAATATTTGCTGAAGCAATAATTAACATTAAAGTCCATTGAAAGCGTGGAAAAACTGTGATTCGAGTCAATAACATTCATGAAAACCACGCCCAATGAGGACTGCTATTTCTGGTTGATTCACTCGCGCAACGAAACCACGTACATCTGTAGGGTCATCACCACTTTAATACGAATGCGTGCCTGTATTGTTGCTCGTGGTTGTATGAAAATCTGTTTCAAATGTTTTTCTGACCAAGCACTGATCGAAAACTGAACAATTATGTTGTCTCTTTTCAACATTTGCCATTCTTTTGTGGCATTACAACTTCTGAAATTCGAACATATTATGCCGAAATGGTGCAACTTCATTTAAGAAATAAAGTTCGCTGTACCCCAATGTGTTTTGTAATAAAGTATAGTTTTGCCCTGAACTATTATAGTTAAAGTACGAGGACGGTAGTCCGATTACTTTGACGTTATAATAGTTCAGGGCAAAACTATACTTTATTACAAAACACATTGGGGTACAGCGAACTTTATTACTTTTCTAAGATAACCCATAACAAAACATTCTGCTTTGAGTTATTTTGCAAGAAAAATAGAGTTTACTTCCTTAATATTAATAATCCATGATCAGGGCCAACTGACGAGCCGTGCGACAACAGCGACTATGACGTCATTGTTCTGTTGTGACGTCATAGTATTTCCTGGGGTTGCCTAATGCGGATTTCGTCGTTTTGGTT
The DNA here is from genome assembly GCA_936450465.1 of Gibbula magus. Lineage (NCBI taxonomy): Eukaryota > Metazoa > Mollusca > Gastropoda > Trochida > Trochidae > Gibbula > Gibbula magus. The sequence continues at coordinate 64,300,233 of OW388289.1, read as the reverse complement.
CAAGTACAAATGTAGCTTAAAATGTTAGACTAATTCGGATACAAAAGAACACATTCCTTCAATAATTGTTATAACAACACTACCGTTGTTTTAGGACATTATCATTTGCAGAAAAACACGGTCTTTTCAACTGCCCTCTTTCGTTGGGTTACCATGGTCACACGTGACTACGAGGGGGAGCGGAAACGTCATTCAATTGTTACGTCATCCCAAAAACTATACCTTTATCGTCTGATAAAGTACTTTTATTTCGATTGTTCTAGCCGCTAGGCATCTTAGAAAATGCTATAATATGGGTAATCTGCTCTTTATAGTTTTTACGAAATTTGATAAGATAAATTGTAGGCGTTTCTTTTGGCCGACAGTGTATGTTTTCATAAAGGTCATCATGTGCAATATGCTAAATAACATGTCATTACATAATTATGTGAAATGATTTTGCGATTTAAAAAGGATGAGCTAAAAGTTATTCAATCTGAATACAAATTACTCACATTGCCTCAAATAAGGATTTTCTGATACTCTCTCATTTTGAACATTTCCCTTCGAAGGCTTTGTCAAACGAGGATTACTTTTCTGATATGTAAAACGTCGAGTCAAGGACTAAAAGTTTCCTCATACAAAGCTGTTTAAAGGGATTGTAACACGACCATTCCATACGTGTTTTACGAAATGAGTGTGAATATATGTTTATGATCCCTTTCATTCTTGAGATTTGTATAGGAATAAACACAATGAGCCCTTCCAGATGAGCGGCCACATGCAATTGTTTGTTTATGTATTACAGTCTTATCACATATCAAATTAGTTGCTTACTTTTTTAAGTATAACACCATCAAACACACTTCCATCTTCAAACTCATTTCCCAGTTAAGTTATCGTTACACCGTCGTGTTTATGGTTGAGGTGTTCGTGGCTGAATGGATATCATATTGACCATTGAGTGCAATCTATTGGTGACCAAGAGGTCAAGATAATAATATATCAACCACAAGCCTGATAAAGTGATTCTATTGTCAAAATATCGACATCTGGTATGTGTAGTCGAACATATATATATATATATATATATAAACCAGAATAATAAAGATAATTTATAAAACAAATAATCCAAAAGATCTCCTTAAATATCAATTCATGCCCAAAAGTTCGACTCGGTGGTTTTCTTATAATGATCATTTTAGTTTGCTTAGCGAACGGTGTTAAAGTGGAATGATCATGTAGATGCCACTGGAATAATAACTGTAGTGTATACTACACCTTTCAATATCATTACATTTGCGGACCTCTCCGTATTGTTTCAAGATGCTATAGTTGTACTCCCTTATTAATTGTTTAACTAACAGTGTAAGATTGGTGTTCATAGTGACAGTGATTGGTTTTCAACTGTTATAGGAATGGGTATTTAGGAAAATGGATATTCAACAATTACACAAAGATTCAGTACTACATGTGTGACTATTGTTAACGGAGAAGCTAGATTTCTCATCATTTCTGAAACTTTGAATAAAGGCATGACTATATAAACAATTACCTTATTATGGCCATGTCGATCCCTCTGAACGATTTCAAGACTACAAATTTGAGCAAAAGGGTTTCAAAACCCAAGTGAAAAGGTAGCTTAAATCTAATAAATAGCATTGTCCGTCTGAGACATTTCAACAGAAAACTTTCAAATATTCACACAAAAAGGAAGAGTCTTCAACTTCAATTGTAGTTGGCTTATTTTCAATTTATCAAATATTGTTTGTATTAATGATGCAATGGCGAAAATTATTGATTACAGTGACATGTTTATTTAACAAATTAACATTGTGTTTATTGATAGATAATATATCTCAAGACCTCTTACATTTCTTTTGAAAACATTAAAATACAAGAAATTCATTTGTTTCATTTACGTGATATCCTCTTCCAAGTCCAAACCATCTGAGGGAGTATGCAATGTACGTGCATGAGTAACTAAATGTGATAGGAAATGTCGCCACATGGTCACACAAAATAATCTTTCGTATTCAAAATAGTTATTGAGTTCCAGTTGTCATCCAAATACAAAGTACCAAAAACATAAATCTACCCATAAAGGCATTGCTTGAGAATGAACAATGAACATGCCTGAGTGATTGAAAATGTCATTATATTCTAATTTAGGATGGGACACCGCATAATATCATTGAAGTCAAAATGAAAGAAATATGCTACGTGCTCAAGTTCAATCAGTATCATTACAAAAAGGATGAGGCAAATCTTCTAAATCTATAGAAGATCCATTCTGCTGATTACAATTCATGCAAAATGCCTTCAGTCAGATTCCTTGGACCATTTTGTACTTTTCGCTGCATTCAGCTAAGCTGTTTGTGTCAAATTGGAATCATCATACCATCTCTGCCTTTTTGTATATCCTTTCTGTGTCAAAAAGTAGGAAAACAAAGATGACTTCCACATTCAATCTTTGTTATTACCAGCTCTATCAGATTCAGAAAATGGGCGGAAATCACAGCAGTGTTTGAAGGTCATTAATGATATCTGGTGATATCAAATACAATCATTTGATATCGAAAACAAAACCTGTTATATTGACGAATAGGAAAAGTATTCCTTTACAGAAGTGAAAACAGCACATGGTAACCAATTCTTTCATATAAACTACCTTGCACAGGAAAATATATATCATTGTAAATTTTAAATAAATATTCAATATGGTAGAGAGTCAAACGAGGGTGTTTTTTATATTATTTCATCAACCTAGTAACCAGGACTAGAAATTTGATAGTTCACACCTTTACCCCCAAGAACAAAAGTTAAAATATCTAAAGATTCGAGCATTACTCACAGAACGAATATTTGATTAAATCTATGTACTATGTTATCAGATAATTTAGAAAATCAGAATAAGATGACACTATATCGAAATTTATTTAACGTTAGTACTTATGTGTATTATTTAGCCACAGATGAAATATCTTAAAATCATAATCTCAGGGAATCAGAACATTTGTAAATAGTGTGATTGTTGTATAAAGATGTATTCCTCCAACCAAGTTCTTGATCAAAACACCAGAAGTTAATAAGTTATGCTCTGTAAATGATATGCACAGGATGAATTAGCTTTGATTTATCAAAATACAAAGGTTATTAAAGGGGCAGTAGCTAGTTTTTTGAAAATTTGATTTTTTCAAATTTCCCAATCATAATATTTTACTTCAGAGGGTAAAACATCTTATTACACAAACTAATTATCCGTAGTGGTAATAACGGTGTTGCGTATAAAGTCGAAATTGCAGTGCGGCCATTTACTGGAACACATTTTATTATTTCGAATGACAAAAATGATTCCCATGGCTTTACGAACCATGCACACTCATTGTAACTTGATTGAGAACAGTGTATTACTATTAGTGACATTATTTTTCAAATACATTTCATCGACTTATTTCAGCAAGAAAACGTGCCACTGCTCCTTTAAAAACGGTTGACACTGTGCAATTATTTCGATTGATTGAAATACAAGACAAAAATAGGTGGAATCCATTTGCCCCAAATTAGGAGGTTCCGGCAAGAGGGATTCCACCCTTTTTTGTTCTGTGATACATTTTCATAACAGGTCATAACTTTATCTTACAAAGTAACCACTAAGAATTGAAACGAGACTTATCAATGACAAATCAAGTCTGAATATGTTTCAATAAAATTTGTAAAGTGTCTGACAATTCATAGTTGAATCAGAAGTTAATTAAACACTCCTTGCTTATGTATTGTTTATGTACTAGAGAAAAACCATCATCAGAACCCTCACCATCATTTCTATAGGATTGCAGACTGAAAACTTACATAGGGGAACCAACCTAAGCAATATGAATTGTACAATTTCGATATGTTACCCTTTAGTGCTCATCAAAGTATGAGTACACTCACCCGCAAAAGAAAAGTCTAATGCACGAAAAGTCAATCCACGAGTAAACAAACACGACTGAAACCGAGATACATAATGGCTTCAGAAGCTAACAACTGAACTAAACCTGACATTTCAAAACACTGTTCATATACACACGTTTTAAGAATTCTACAAACCGACGTTTTCGAATCTCCTCAAATAGACGAAATATGAGAGTCAAAAAGGACTTTTTAAAAACTTGTTATGACTTCCTACAGTAAATATGCGTTAAAAGTTAGAGAAGGTTATTAATGTCGACAACATCGTTTGTTTGTTTCTACATTTTACACATTTCTTACTTATATTCCAAACAATCTGACCAAAAGCCATTTTGATTTCAGCACCCTACACGTAAGTGTATTTGAACAGACAAACAATGCATGAAATTGTGAATACTTCCTTATTAAACTTGTTTCTATCAAATACATCCAAAGACTACATTTACTTGCAGCAGTATTTTGTTTCTTACACACACGAAACAGAATTCTTTCAGATAAGTGTTCATGACATAAGGGAATGTATAGCAAGTTTGTTTTTTTTAAATAAATTACACTGTTACGAGAAACCAAATTCATTAACCACTATTCAAATTAAAACAGCATTTTTGTCATCTTTTTATCGAATATTCAATCAGATTTCCCACTGACAAACATATTTAAAATGTAACAGCTAAAATATAATGTGATTTGCATAGTTAAATAAACAAACGAACTCAGAAATACAAATAGGGGATCACGGAACGTTTTTCATTTCTATAACATCATGTTCTAAGTTAACATACTATCAATCTATGAGTACATGGTGGAAGGACAAAATATCAGTTGATTAAATAAGATGATTTAAATTCGTCACTAACTTCATGTATGTAATTCGAATAATACACAGTCACATATTCAACGAAAACAAAGGTGATTGTAACGCTATTAGTTTAACACTTGTTTATACAAGTAACATATTCCCAGCAAGACTCCGATATTTGTTCCTTTTATCAATTCGTGTTGATATATGTGATATCAGAAGACACTTGGTTGAGATTCTCTGAAATATAAGACAGAGACCCTCTAGTCAACATCAAAATCAAGATTCTACTTCCACAATTCATTTAAGAGTGTATAGGTCCTTGGGTTTAAGTGACTTTCTTTATTAATAACTAGTCTTAGAACGTACTTTAGTTTAAACCAGAGAGACGTATTAAAATGATTTGAAGGGACATCCATGTAACAGCATGACAGTGTCCTATTATCAGTCAGATATGTTGACATCCAAACAGCAAATAACAAGATCTATTTACGTTAATGCTTGATTATTCATGAAGTTATAGCGCAAAATAGGATGATTTAATGGGAAAACGTCTAGTAAACTAATCAGAGGTGAAATGTAACGATGGGCTAATGGTTAGCCGTCCAGCGGTTGTTCAATCATCTGTTAATTTTTGGTATTTTAAATTTCTTCTCAAGAATTGACCTAAAGAGTTAAAACCCTTTTACAAGAATGCCAATGGCCAATATGCAGATGATAATTTATGGCTATGATAACCTGTTACTCGTTTGTGTTATCCCTAAAATCTCTTTTGACTTCACGTAAAATAACTTCTAGAATGCTTATGTTTTGTGTCCAAGTACATTAACCAATTTAGATCAGGAATTGTAGATTCACTGACCCTATTATTTCTTAAAGGGTTTACCATGAATTTCACCAAAAAGTTTCTCTAAAAGTTGAAAGGTTTTATGAGCTGACAAGAGAATTGACGTGACCCTAAAAGACGGGAGTTTGTTATAGAGTAAGTTCCAATCTTGACTCAGTTGATACAACTGTCATAAAATGGTAAAGTGTCTAGCATCATATCGATGAGTCATTTGTGGTACATGTACATCTATGAGGTAACTGCATGTAGTGTTAAAGTTGTTCAGAGACAAACCATTGACTCAATGTAAGTCTAACTAAAAAAAATAGAACTAAGAAAACAATCAAAATGATGTGGATAATTCACGTGTGATATCTATGTTCTTGATATATATGATTGGGGTAAGTAAATTATATGATACATAGCGATTGAAACAAGATTGTATCAAGGTGCATTGTTCATTACAAAATTCCGTGTAGTCGAAGTTACAAAAAAGCCAAGAAGGACGTAACCACTGAACAACTATATGGACACATCAACTGAGCCAATTATTCACATTTTCCGTAAAAACAGAAGACAAAAAAACGGCGAAACTGATAATTACAGTATTTTTGGCTTAAAACTAAAGCACTTAACTGACAAATTAGAATAAACTTGACTTTTTTTAATGCTCAATTCCATTGGTAATGGCGTATAAAAGCAAGTGACAGTCAGGTATATCTAGATTGATATAGAAAACGAAATGAGTAGTAAATATAGAATAGAGTTGTATCATACCATAAAATCAAAATCATATATGCCTGGATTACTTAGTATTTATAACATGATATTTTTATTTTATTATTTTAATAAATTTAATAAATTTGATATCCTTATTGGCAGCGCATGTATCTAAATGTTCACTCAGTGGAATACATCTTTTTTGGAATCCTTGATCTGCTGTTTGTGAACCCGCACTCTGTCCCTTAGACATTCGGTTTGACCGATATATTGTTCTTCACATCCTTTGCATGTTATTATATAAATCACAGTTTTGACAGAGCAGCCCAGGGAATGATGTATATAAAAATAGGTGTTCTTTTGTTTGAAACATATTTTCTCTCCTTCCTCTTCCTTTGCACCGGCCACATTTTGATTCCCTGTAATTGTTAATGTTATCAAGGTCGAATTTTGCCTTTGTCAATATTCTCTTACGGTTGTTATTCTGCCGTTTGCTCTTGATAATTGTAATCAACAGACTCAAGGATTAATTTGCTCTGATGGATAACATTTCGGGATTTCACGGTTGTGGGTTTATACAAAGGCAATATTATGGTTTTGATTATCAATATTGTCCTTTACTGATAAAAGGGTTTTGTTGCAACATTAAAGTATAACCTTATGTATCAATCTTTCCTAATTCAACGCATAGCTTCAATTTATTATATTTACATATATGACATATTCATACATTCTCGAAATCAACTCCAAAACAAGCCAGATGCACTTCTATTAAAGTAGACTTTGTTCACCTAATATAAAAAGGAAATAGTTTCAGCTAAATATTGTGGGAAGATGACATGATCATGTGTAGGCTGCAATAAATCAATAATCGACATAGACTTGTGCAGCAAAAATATCATCTTGTTGGTGAGTGCTGTGTTATGTCAGAGGATATGTACATGTCAAATATTTAGTATTTGCCAAAAAGGTCTTTGTTTTAAAAAAAATGTTTTGCATATAACGAATGGTTAATGGGTAATTACATATACTTTCACTTTTAAATTATTGCATCCTGATGATATATATTATTACCGTAGAAAGATTCAAGTTGATGTTTCGTTTATTAGTGAGTGAGAGAGTTCGGGTTTAACGCCACTTTCAAGAGTATTTCACTTATATCGCGGCTGCTAGTATAATAGCAGGGAGAAAGCCCGCAACACTATGCTATGCTTTGCGGTGAAACCTGCGAGCATCGGCTGGAACTAGCGAACCATGGGTGGTACTACGCTGAAATTCAGTGTAGCATTGAACCCAAACCTTACTGCGTGTAGAACAGTTCTCTACTGCAGACGAAGTTGCCGTGCCCCTGGCGGGATCCGAAGCCGAACGCGCTAACCACTGCGCTATCCCGCCCCTCGTTTATTAGTGGAGGCAATACACCAGTACTGAAATGATATCAACTCATGCCGGAATAAGCACTTTCAGCATGTACAGGAATGAACCAGAATCCTAAAATAAACTAGGATTGTCTCAGGGCAATACTTGTAAACTTGTAAATGCTCTGTAATTGACCAGTTTTCTGCTATAACATGAGCAATAAAGCATGTCTCTATCTCCAGTAGTTTTGGAACAAAAATTCTCTGAAGAATATATATCATCTGTGACACTACATTATGTTCTTCATTCTTTTGACGAAACGGTTAATAATTTCTTAACATGGTATGTTGTGCTTTGTTTTAAACTTAAATGAAGGTAATATTTATTTAAAGTGCATACATAATTAGTGAATTTATGTTCTTCTGAATATTAAAAAAAATACTGAGAAATGCTTATTATCGGACCCCTAGAAAACGATGTTTGAACCTTAAATCTCAGCCGCCAAACGTTTCATTAGCTAATCAGCTGCTTGCAGAGGTATGACGTGTTACTCAGGAGTCCTGCTCAACGGGGTGCTGGCTAAAACGGCTACAAACCGAAACGGCTACGGAAATTCTGGCGAAAACGGCTAATATTGGCGAAAACGACTACAGATGCTGGTGAAAACGTCTACAACTATTTTTAAAATAAATAACATACAAGAATAATGTGTTCATGATTTTTATTCATTGCATTGACATATATATTGCAATATATATCAGTATCGATAAGTTTGTATTTCGATATCAAGTGTCTGTGTCACATCTCCCGTCAACAATAGATAACAGCACTACTGTTCCAGTCACATTCACAATCAGATCAATCAATCCACAATTGGACCATGGATGGAAGCACATCGTGTGAGGAGCTGGGATGTAGTGATGTCTTCTTCCTTGAACTCCATCCAGGCTTGGAATACTTCCTCCTGGCGTGTTGCAGCATGGCGCCTGATGTATGCTCGCAACTTGCCTTCCTGTATGAGGCGAATCTGGATCGGCAGTAGGCAGTAGGGAGTAGGGAGGCCTCCTTGAACAGTTCTGGAACAAGTCTGTAGAATCCTAGTGTCCTCTCATGACACTTATCGTTGAGACGACGATGCCAGCATGGAAAAAAATAAAAATAGAATAAGATACACGAATATTAAAAAAGAAAGTAGTATCTATTAATTCTATCAATTAATTCGATATATTATTTATATATACTATATTTATTTATAATTCTTATATTAATGTGAAATACATATATGTTGTATATGTACCTCCTACATGGTTGTTTGTCCGAATGGACACGTTGAAGGCCGACCAGGTCTTTGGTTCGAAAGTCGGATGCTCATTCCACTGCCGTTGAAAGTACTGCACAAGGTCGTGCAGTTTTCCTGGTGTCTGAACTCGCTCGGCAATCTTCCTGAAGAGCTCCGGGATCTGCGACGACGGGATGAAGGGTAGAGCCATCAGCTTTCTGATGAGTTTGTGCGTCTTGACGTCGGTCATGTACGCTGGCTGTAAACAAGAATAAATTGCATTATTTAATATATTACATTACATTCATAATAAATGAATTTATTAATTTTATAACTTAAATTAGTTTATGATTTATAACCTACCTTCAGACCGATCTCCTGACACTTTCTCCACACCGATTGATTCAGGTGGAAGAGGCAACCTCTGATCCTGACATCAGGGCGCACCTTCCTAACAGCTTTCCACGTCGCCAATTCAAAATCCATGACGATGGTCTGGACTTCAGGGGCAGCTGGCAGGTGTGCGATGACGCTTCTAAGGACCTTGATGTAGTCGATGGTGCGGCGGCGCGACATCATTACCAATGTTAGCGAGTAGCTGGCTTATGTTATTGTTTACATTATACACTCGTATAGCCGGCACGTATTTTTCACTGATTTCACTTATCAAAACAGCCTAAACGTGATCAAAGCTATAAGAAACAATGTCGGCATATTCTGTTCAGTCATTAATTAACTTTGGTTGTTGTACACATGTGTTTATATTGTTTAGTCTCCGATAATGCCGAGTGGATATTTCAGAGTGAATGTACCGCCATTGTCTTTTCTTTGTGTCATTTTGAAGTGTCAGTTCGATAGAGTTACTGCGTGTATATCCATCACTGACCATTTCCGTTATGTCAGAGTCTTATTCTAGCAATGAGATCTCGCTTTGAACAATGTAAGTCAAGCGATAACAAAGATTTGAATGAAGAACAAGCGAATGTACCAACTGATCGGGATGCATATCTCGTTTCTATGTCTCACGTTTATCTATTGCATTATCAATCTTTATTTCTGTACTTAGAAGGCCACAGGCCTGTACTGTAGTACAATCAATGGTAGATCACATGATAAAATCGGTTGCATTCATAATATTCTTTCTAAATAACATTGCATAATAGATATACATTGCAAGGTTCTGTAATGACTGAGTATTGGTATTTGTTAACAATGACAATAATTAACCGTAGATTCTTATAGACAGGGCAGGTTAATAAGAAGTGTAGCTCGTCTTCCACAGCGTTCATATTACAAACTTTACATATTCTATTTTTTCTTTCAATACCTTTATACCTTCCAGTTTCAACAAACAATTCATGTGATGAGCAACGAAAACGGGCTAAGGCATTACGGAACTTTTTAACATCAACTTTTGAAAGATAGCTTTCAAGAAATATTTCAGATTTCCATTCTCTATAATATATACATTTTGTTGATAATGTCATGGATTCTTCCCAGGATTGTAAATATATATCTTTCATTCTTTGAGTTATTGAGATGATAAATTCTGATTGTGACTGAATTCTTTTATTGTACCAAATATGACCATATCCTATTTTGTTGAGAAGCTCTCTAATATCAGTCACCCAATTTCTTTTACCATTTTTATCATACAGTTTCATCATATTATAACATTTTTTGGGATATCTATGAAGCGGCATATTCAACAACCTTATCCAGTATTTAACAGCTCTAATTGAGGAATAAATGAACAGTGGGAATCTGCCTAATTCTCCATAGACCATTGTGCTACAAGTGCTTGGTTTGACGCCTAGGAACTTTTTGCATGCATATAAATGAACCTTTTCTATGTTGTCATGTTGTGCCAATCCCCATATTTCAGATCCATATAACAGTATTGGGCTTATTGCATTATTTAACAGTTGAAATGAAATAACAGCACATATGTAGGATACTATCTCAAAGTATTTTGATTCAATAAAACAATTCATTTAACAATGTGTTTCCACAATTATACAAAATTGGATCGGCAAACAAACAAGAATTCATGCTAACCCTACTCACCGAAAAACGAGACTTATGCGACGTATATATCTATATCATTTTACAAATTAAAAGAAATACATATCAACAATTGTTGCACTACATTGTGAAGATTTTCTAACTAGTTCGCATGTAAATAACACTTTACGATGTCCTTATTGATTTAAATAACTAACCTGTTGTCACCATGTGATTGCTATTCCATGTACATCGGTGTGCATCACACACAATAGCGAATGACCGGCTGCTATCACCGACGAAACGACAGAAAATTATATTCTTAAATTTCTTTGGCTGAATATAACATTCCTAATTTTGATTGGCTCACTATGTTCAGACTGAATGTCGCCTATATGTGTATCTTTATTTTAACTAACGACCAGTTTAGTATCACCAGTTACGGCATATGACAGGACGTTGGCAATATCGTGACGCGCCACCTCTTATATAATTGAACCGGTCCAGTGACCGATATCTGGCATCAAAGCAAACGTGTTAATGCATTAAGCGCAATTAGTGAGTGTTGATTTCATGACTAACTTCTGAACAATATAGAATTAAATTAAAAATTAGATTTTTCAGCATTCTACATTTTCATTTCATCGATTTTACCCACATAACATGATATTGATTGAACAGAATCTGAAAGAAAATGTGTACGAAAAAGAAAACGCCCTTTTCATTTCGATTTGAAGTTAATCATGATTTCTTATTATAGATATATCATTGTAGGCTTTAAAATCTTTTGACATTTTCACCCGCCACATTGCTCTACAGTTGTATTACACTGAATAAAATAACTGCCTCAATGTCAGTAATTATAAATGTACAAGATTATAAATTTAACAATAGCTCGATTTTTTTCCCTCTAAAAACTTTAAACCAGTAACAATGTTGAAACATGTTAATAAGTTATAATGCAATTATTCTATTATGAATAAAACGTCACCATGAGAAATATTGACTCAGTAGACCTCAAACTATACAGGCTTCTTGAAACTTTAAATCAAGCACAACAAAAAAAATAAATAATAATGACGTTTACAATTGAAATTATTCATTTCAAAACATATTGTAGCCTATAAAATAACCCAACGCTCCGCTCGATTGGTAAAAGAACCAAACTAAAATCAGCAACTGAATATCGAAAAATCCTTTAAAAACTCCGAAATTACTCCCTACAGACGCACAAATACCCATTCTATCGGAAACTTACAATGTCAATGGTTGTTATTGTGTTTTAAATGAATCATCGACGAAAACCGACAAATCGCCTAAGGATTACATTGTAGCAACTCCTGTGTATGACGCCACATTGCTAACGAAGGTTATGCTTCACTGAGGGGCCGCGGAAAACTGTTTCAAGAATGAAATAATTAGCAGGCCAAATTTACTCACTTTGAAAGGCTATATCTTGATAAGTAGGTGACGCTTCGAAATAATCTGTTTTGTTTTGTTTATTTGAAAGTATTGTCTATATGAATAAACGAATTAACATCGAGCAACATAGAGGGATTTTGTTATCTTTAAATATTCACTTTTTGATGGATAGCTGCTACATAAAAGTTGCTCGTCTTGAACTTGAAAGTGTGCATACGTAGGTGTCACTAAAATTTCAATGATGTAATTAGTTGTAATCCTTTGAACCATTTTCACAAAAGCTGTACTCATAGAATTGAGGGAGAACAAGACCTGTACCCTCAAAACCTCGAGTTCACAAAATGTTCAAAATGGCAAAAAAATATATTATTAAGGCTGAAAACCGCTATAGTCGTAATCGTTGGGGAATGTTTTTGCCCATATATTGGTGTAGGTTTTGTGAACATATCTTGAACAGTTTTCGAGAAGTTGTGGTTTGAATTTTTCATTTCAAACACACGGTAATAACAATAGGTATTCTAGCGTATGTCTGAAAGACCTTATAAATATCTTTTAGCGCTCCGCATTCGAAACAAATACAAATGCCACTGATGTAAAAAGCATGCAGGAACAAACTGATACGACACTTCTACATGCACTTTAACGATTATTAGGTTTTGGATACAAAAACATATCACGACATAGTCAACATAAATCAGGGATCTATGAATCATGGTGGAAAAAAACTACACATGTTTAATGTTCCAATAAATATATTTCGTTTTAACATCATGTGACAACGCACTTTATTATCATTTCTTATGTAACGCCACAAAACGTTGTAAATTTATAAGAGGGAAAGCAATAAATTGAAAAATGCAACTGAAAACGACAGAAGCTTATGCTTTACACTATGCTTTCATAAAGGCCATCATGTGCAAGATATAATGAAATAAGATTTTGCGATTCCAAAAGGATGAGGCTGCACAGTTACTCGATTTGATTACAAATTAATCATATTGCCTCAAGTAAGGATGTTCTGATACTTATATGATATCAAACGAGCGAAACCAGTTGCACTAGTCATGCTGAAGGAAGCGTATGTTATATAACATCTCCCTGTTCGAGGACATGAGATGAGAGTAATCCGTCCTTTGAATGGCGTCATGTCATGGCGGCCGCCATTCGTATGTTTCTCGTCGTCGGGATGTGTAAACAAGCTAAAAAAATCCTTATGAAATGTAAGTTTCAGATGAACATCGCCGTTGAAATAGCTTTCCTTTCGGGTAATTTTGCCTTGTGAGTATAAATTCACTGTGCACCGTTACGAACACGTTATTTTCACCGAGATACTTCCCAACGGTAAGACAAAGAAAACACTCTTGCTGCATTCTAAACGTTGTGCTTATTAGCTCTGCTCTAGTCGGTGTATTTGTTAATTATACATTAAAACCAACCATTGTGGTGAGTACGAGTTCCTGAACCAACTGAACAATGAGTGTTGTCGTAACATTATACTTTAAATCACTTTCACATGAAGTACTATTTACACTATTGAATTTATGTTTACGGTTTCGGTTGCTGAATGCATTTCCTTTGTTAACATTCAGGCATATAACTTTCAAATTAGTCAAAAATACTTTGTGTACAATTGCAGTTAGGTTTCATATGAATTGTCACACATAGCTGAATGAATTATCCTTAGTGAAAAAAAAGATTTTTCATGATGAGCACCGTCAATAACGCAAAATTGTATTTGAATTCTAAGTTTGAATTTTAGCAAAACATCATTGATGACATATTATTATATATATATGTTTTGTTTATGTTTTGAGATGTACAGTTGTAGAAATTTTATGTTTAGCTTTTATCTCCCTTTTATTCTATTGAAAAATAATACTTTCTAATCTAAGGACCTCAGTTACCATCCATGACTATTTCGTGAAAGTTTGTTAAGCGGTTAAGACATAATCATTCACATAATAACAAAGAGTAAGATTTTTAAACACATCAATAGCAATAGGTATTCATGACTTTTATCTTGAAGACCTGAATCAATAAAATGGTTCGTTTCTCATGTGGAGAACATTTATGACATCTAAAAGTAAAATATCACTGAACAACGTTAGACAGTATTTGTATTATTTTCATCTTTTTATGCAGTTTAAATATAACCAGTCACACTTACTTGACCTGAGTCAGTTCTGTTTATGTCAAAATTTACCTTCAAGGTTCTATTTTTGGAAAATTGAAAAGCATGAAGTGACAAAACATGAAGATGATTGTCATCTCTATTAAACCTGAAGGACGACGTTGCTCTGTACAGTTTAAGGTTTTCCTCATTTTATACACGCAAATCTACATACTTGAAAGACCGATATATTGGTCGAAATGAGCTCATTAATAACGTAGATTGATCCAGTTGATTATTTCACCGATAAATCCCAGTATTTCACTGCTGGTCATATATATATATATATATATAATCTAAAAATTTTAAAGAGAAGTTTCAAATGAGCATGAATGATTTAAGCATTTTTAGTAGGAGTCGTATGTCGTATGTGTCTTGATGACATTTATTCAATGTGTAGAGAAACCAATCGGTAATGAACTAATATGAATGTTTAACATATTCTGTTTGTCACTTAAGAGAAATAAAACATGTATATGTGTCACTTTTTAATGTACAACATGCAAACCCTTTCTTCCAGGGAATTGAACATTTTTGCACAAATTCGTTCAAAATCGATGTGTTATATCTCAGAGAAATGATCTTCACAACAGTGTATGTCTGCTGTTGATGAAATGTTCATGAACTATCTATGAGACAAAGGAAAGGTAGACTTTCAGCTGGTATAGTATTTGCTGACATAAATGGGGACACATGAGGTCTGATTTTACATAATTTATTGCTGCTAATTACATCATCAGTTACTTACAGGCATCTCCATCGTTGTCAGCCTCTACCTGAACTGATTAGCCATTACCATGACAGATCAAATACATAAAACATATCTCAGAAATCAGAAGATATTTGAGAACACTTCCAGCATATCCAAACGAGAACATTAAGAACATTCCATTAAGCTAATGGAAGCATGTTCACCTCATCTTGCCACATATGACAATAATTTAAATATTAAGGCTAATAATAAGTTTTGGAAATTCGATTCCAAATCGATAATTATAAATGCATTTGAGGAGTGTTACTGGTCACCTTATAGAGTTAATCACGGGTATAGGTCCTTTAGAACACATATTAATTTATCGGTGTTTGGTTTTAAATGTAAGTTATTGCCTGGAGTTCGCAATATCTCTTACAATCGTTCGTTTGATAACACGACCAACGAAACACTTGTTTTGCTAGTCTGTGAAACTTGTAAAATGTATGACACCACAAAAAAACTTTACAGATGACAAAGCGTTGACCACTATGTCCAAAACGTAAACTTCATTGTACATTTATTTCTTTGCGGCATGCACTGACATGAACCGAACATCACCTTAAAGCTGTTACACGGGGTATTTTGTTTGTACCATTTGCTGTGTTTCCTGGTGTGTCAGATGATAAGAACCTCATTAGAGACGCTTACAGGACGTGCTGTACTGACATAAGTACTACATTTGTAGCTGTAGATTCCTTACATTTGTATCCGGGCCTTCCAGACTAAATGTTCAGTATTGAAGCCCTTGACGTATTCCAAATTAAAACTACACTTTACGAAGCTTTATCCTAATAGATCTAATAGTTGTGATGAATTAAATGTCTATATTTGAATATCGTGGCTCTATTATAAAAGAACTATATTATTTTCACTGAAACAATGGTTAGTTCTTTGAAGGAAGTTATATTCCTTTCGTATATATTCCTCATTCCTTATCAAAACCAGAGTATAACGTGAACTCGCTGCATGTTCGGCTGTGATAAGAAATTGGAAGGTGTATATTTGGTGTATATTATTCGATACTTCTTAGTTAATTTTTGTGATGTGATAACTTCAACCACACTTCAATAACTCCTCTACATTCCTTTTGATTCTTGACATAGCAGGAAGGCACCATATGTAGCTAGAGATCGTAAGATGTCTCCTTGAAACAGGTTGTTATCGTAATGTGACTATATTAGAAATTTTGAAAACTATTTTATAGCAGGAACGCAGCACAGTGAGAGATAGCAGTGAGGTTGTGGTATTTACCATTGTAGAACTTGAAACACTATTTCGGAAACTTTTTATAACTTTTCCGAAGACTTATTAAGAACATCATAATATAAAAAATCTAAATATGACAATCACTTCATTTTCGGCACTACATGTATTGAGCATTGAAGCAAATGAAGCAAAACAAAGTAACATCCATAATGGCAATTTAGTTACCAGTTACAGTGTTTTATGTGTTGCTCATATATTAATAGAGTTTGTATATCGTCATCACATTAATCACATGTAATTAAGTTATGATTTCCGGTCATTCCGTTCGACCAGATGTGGCTGATGTTAAGAGCCTTATTAGCACTAGCTCCAACAGTAAGTGCCACTTAGATAGTCGTGTTTACCTGAACATTATGACTTCTTGATACCACACTGTGTCAATGATATCAAGTACAGTGAGACCTCGTATAACCGGGCCTGTATATCCGGAAACTTAGCCATTCGCAAGGTAGTATTTCAAATCTCATCTATACATTTCTATGCAAATAGTGGTTAACCGTCTTTCTATCCGGATGATGTTCAACTGTAACTAAAATTGTGCGGATGAAATGGGTCCGACTGTACATGTATAACCAATTTTTACTCACACAGTGCCTATGTCTCTAACAACCTGAACATTTAATACATCAGGTCTAACTTTGATCAGCATGTGCTTGATTTTATTCAGAGTATCAACACGAAAACGTCTACAACGTCTAAAATCATCCGTTTTGAATTTTTCCAACATATACAAAAGCAAAATTGAGCCATCAAACATTATTGATGTAGGAAATATATCTTTGTCTTGGAAGGTAAATAAATATAAGTTTATAACGTGATATGCACATACTTCACGCTAATGATTTCACATTGGCAGCGAATGAATAATGAGGCAGATAATATCTTTTAAATTTTTAATTGTAGTGTTACAATCAGTTTAAATGTTACTCCAAATATAGGTTTTATGAAGATGTTCAATGTCCTTCTATCAGATAAACCTTATTTTATATAACTAGTATATACTGATGCATACTTCACTGGTGATCTATATTCAACACTTTTGAATGTAATTTATGTTGTTTTACCTTATGGAAACACATCCTAAAACATTTTTAACATAGTCATGTGACATGATAATAGTAAGCAGCCAGACAGCGACTTACTTATTTATTCTATTAAAGTGTTGTGTCGTTTATTTACCTTGATTCAGTATAACATGTAAACGCCATCCGTACTCAGTCATCATGTATCACATTATTATAGATGTCAGAATACTCCACATCATTCCATTATACAACACTACTATTTCAAATATGCTATATTCATCATCTGGCATCCATCCTTCTTTCACTGTAAGATCAAATCAGATTCATTCATCTTCCTTTGAGCTATCTTAGTCATGCGTAGCACGAAAATATACTGTAAAACAGCTCGTATACATTCATCATTCTTAGGCATTATATGTGATTAGGACATTACAAAATAAGTCAGACACCAACAAGATCAAAGAGTTTTTTTTAAATCCAGGAGAATATTAGACATATAATTTACTTTCAAAGATCGTGCAGGAGGGCAGCAGTTATAAACCAGTATCAACTCATATACTGACTTGCAAAAGAAACGCCACCACATTTTCAACAGAGTAAAAAGTGAAACGCTGATGTCGGATAAAGTCGATTTAAATGGCTTTGAGGATAATAGGTTTTATAAAGGAGTTCTCACAATTTCATTCATAAAGTAATAATACTTTAACTTTAATGGTCTGTTCACACACACATGGGTGCTGAAATATATTATTCAACATGGTTTTTGGCCAGACTGTTTGGTAAGTATATCTAAAAGGTTATGAATGTTACAATTTAGTTAATAAAATATGTTAACGGTCTAATTTACCTCTTTGGACTAGAATTCGTTGACGCAACATCACTGTAGGACGCCATAAAACACTCACTCTTCTATCTCTCCTGGTTAAGGATATTTCAAAACGACATATTCTCAAAGGCGTGTTTTTTCAGAAACATGAACAAATAATGTTTAAAAATTTGAAAATTAA
Source organism: Gibbula magus (assembly GCA_936450465.1). NCBI lineage: Eukaryota > Metazoa > Mollusca > Gastropoda > Trochida > Trochidae > Gibbula > Gibbula magus. Next base: position 64,281,669 of record OW388289.1, on the reverse strand, counting down.
TTCAGTTGACTTCTGGAGAATTATGCAGTCCCGTTTCAGTTGTTTGTATAAGCATTGGATTTAAAATAGCATATTTTGTTTTGTGTGGCGTTTCAGTCATTTTATATCAACCATAAATAACATTGTTCATATTTCCGAAGTGTTATGACGTCGCTGCACGTAAATGGGTGTCTATAAAATTGCACAGCCTGAAATGTTAAGCCCCAAAAAATAAAATAAAAATGGTTCTGGTCTTTAAAGGCTGACAACAATGATGCGATGACGCGAATCGTTTTTTTGTTGTTTTCATTTAAGACATTTTAATGAAGAGATAAATTCCATTTCATATAAACTTCTCACCGATTAAAACAGAAAATTTACACAATTGGTCATATAACTAAAGCACAAACTCTCTTAAATATATGTTTCTATTCCAAATGTTCACATATCTCATCAGTAACGAGTGACATTTAATGTTTTCTGAGGCTAAAAAAATAGTGTTATCGTCCCTTTTCCTGTGTTAAAACCTAGAAAAAGAGGTCCGCGGCATGGGTTTGACACTGACGCGGGAGGGAACAAGAATTGTTTTCTATTTTGGCTTAAAGTAAAAATGTTTCGATTTGTAAACATCGCAGTGTCCATATAACATGACAAGGGCGGATCCAGGATTTTTCAAAGGGGGGGGGGGGGGGGGGGGGGGGGGGGGGGTGTCCCAAAAAAAAAAAAATCCACTCAGTGGGGGGTGGGGGGGGGGGGGTCCAGGGGGTCCGGACCCCCTGGACCCCCCCCCCCCCCCCCCCCCCCCTGGATCCGCTTGTGAATGATAACAAGTAAACATTTGCTTGAAGCAGAACATCTGTATTACATAGTGGTTAATATTGCATTCGGATATGAGGTTTCCTCTCATTGGGAGTGAAGTGATTTAAAGTGAAGATGATAGAAATTGTCATTCAAACATATTTTCACATATTTAACCTTTTTGACAGCCGTTGGGTCACATGTAATCTGACATAACATTCAAAAGAGAGGGGTGAATTAAAGACGTTGTTATCCGAAAATTGTCGTTGCGCAGCTGAACTATTGACCAGTTTGTTGCTGGAAAACGCAATCAGCATATCGGTTCTCCAATAGGTTGATGTTAAAGCAGAACACCACTGTCGTCCAACCAGATAGCATACACACCTTTTCCTTTGTTTTAAGAAAAATAAGTATGATTTAAAAAAATATTTGAAGTTGGACTACTTAATAAGGTGATATTGTAATATGTCTATTTTGAGATATAATATATCAATGTTTAATTCTCAGCTTCTATCAGTTCTTATCTTAGGTCAGATAGGTTGTGGATAGTGACATGTATCATGTTTCCACTTCTTGTCATTATGTTCACTATGTTTTATTTTTGTGGTTCAGTCATCTCCTCTACATTGGATAAGAAGACATGAGGATTTTTGCATAACCTTTATAGTTAATAGAGATCTTAATCTTAAAGTTGTTGTTAAATGTTGGAAAAACGTACGCTTTTAAATTCGAGTGACAGAATTGATTTATACCTACATATATGTATAACATGTTTACAAAGATGATAATAGTTTATTGTGTAAAATATTTGAAGCTGTCAAAAACAAATAGATTCCCTGACTAGCACGATATTCAATCGAAATAGACGTGGACACTGTTGAATGACATCGTCCTTATAAACATATGGTGTTTTAAGAGGCAGTTTAACCTACGTGATGGTTTTTAAATACGTAAATATAAGTAACATATTATTAAAGGATACCAGGAAACGTAACTACTTGGTCCAGATACATGTAATTACTATTATTTACACTGGATTCAGTATTAACTATAAGACCTGTATATAAAAAATCATTTCATTTTCAAGGCATTTTTAAGCTAACGTTTGAGATTCGCTAACCCTCTACAACATTTAATTATTGCCGAACACATTGATACTGAGTATCTCACGTTGTACCTAGAAGTGTTTGAGCCGATGATTTACTGCCAGACAAGGCAAAGTTTCTGCAGGTTAAGTGTTTCCTGACAAGTAAATGCGAGCACATCAGGTTGCCGTTATCAGATTTATTGCCTCAGATACCACACCAGGTACGATGCACCTGCAGCTCCGCAAGCATCTAATTTGAACTAATTAGCACCAATCATGACAGACACGTGTATAACTCATGTCACATGGTGAGAATCTTGACGATGAACATTGATCCATAAAGAAAACAGAAAAAGTTTGGTTCATGTGTAACGGAAGTTTTTGAGAAATGTAAACATTATTTCAGATACTTTTCTCGCATAGTGACTCTTGCGAGTTGAGATGAGGTGAGTTAGGGTTTAACGCCGCTTTCAAGAGTATTTCACTTATATCGCGGCTGCTAGTATTATAGCAGGGAGAAAGCACACAACGCCATGTGGCTATACATTGCGGTGAAACCTGCGAGCATCGGCTGGAACTGGAACGCGTGGGTGAGTTATTGTTTAACGCCGCTTCGGCAGTATCACTGCCATTTGCGGCGACGGAACTAGCGAACCATGGGTGGTACTACACTGAAATTCAGTGTAGCATTGCACCAAAACCTTTCTGTGTGTAGAACAGTTCTCAACTGCAGACAAAGTTGCCGTGCCCCTTGCGGGATTCGAACCCCGGACCTCTTGATCACTGCGCTATTCCGCCCCTGTGACTCTTGCGAAAAAACTTCAGAAAGCATTGGGGAAAGTCTAGAGGATGAAATTAAATATAAAACAATTGACATTTTTGTTATCCTACTGTGTGTGCACAGACGGCACATGGTTCTGATATAACATATGTAACTGAAACTGTGGTTGTTTGGTTTGAAGGCAATATTGTCTTTTATTATCTATTACCTATTCCATATGATATCTAAACCATGCTTGAATAGGCACTTCGCTGAAAGATAAATGTCACCATGTCATTTTGACCACGATTTTGATAATGCAATGGAAAAATCATGATATGCATATTCCAATAGCATCTGATATTATCTTTTCAGATTTTCAGGTCATATAACTAGTGATTTCTTCACAAAAGATAACAGAAGGGTTTTCTACTCCCTTACCTTGTGATCCTTACTTTTACTGTGGTGTTCCCTTTGAGGTAAGTTATATACAGCCTATACACTGCTATACAGAGACAAACCAAAATCATTTCACAAGGGACATGAACTTGAACGAGTAATGTATCCTATTTATTACCAACTTGTATTTCATGCGATTTATTGGGTTTTAAAATATAGTAGTGTTGTCCCTATAAAGGAACGGAACAGTTGGTAATATTTACGCTGTCCTTGCATCATAATTCCACAAGTTCATAATATTGCGACGTTAAATATTCACACGTTTGATATCAAACCATTCTACAATTCGTGATGTTCGGTATGGCGAAATCAGTTGCACTGCCTGGTTCTTCTGTTGAAAGCGTACGCAATATTAAATCTCCTTGCTCGAGGACAGGAGATGAGAGTTATCCGTCCTTTGAATAATGCATTCGCATGTTTCTCGTTGTCGAAATGGGTAAACAAGTTAAACAACCTCATGAAATGTAATTTTCAGATGAACATCGCCGTTGAAATTGCTTTCCTTTCGGTCATTTTGCCTTGTGAGTATAAAGTCACTGTGTACCCATACCAACAAGTTGTTTTCATCGAGATACTGAGAATAGCGTTTCATTGCAATGTCAATACCAACAGTAAGACGGAGAGCAAACACTCACTTGTTGCATTCTCAACTTTTAGCTCTGCTCAAGTCGTGATGTATTTCTTACTTATTCATTAAAATCAATCATTGCTGTGAGTATGATTTCATAAATTAACTGAAGAATGAGATAAATATTAATTAGAAGTGTTGTCGTAAATTACTAGTAATTTCTTGAATGAATTCACGTTCGTTTCATGAATGAATAAAGTAGTCCAGGCAGTGTCAAACTTCATCGTTAGCCAATCAAATTACTAAAAGGTGTTATGACACATATGTGCCATGACATTTTGTTATGAAACCCCTTTATGAAGGACCACGTGGGTAATAAACCGTTATATCTAATTGGAGTCCTGATCTTGTACGTGTTCCTGTTTAATGAAGTTCAGCAACAATGTGAGCGGTTCGTCAAAGGATTTATGACCAGTTAACCATGGAATGTTTAGAGGATAGAGGTTGGAGGCTGCAGTCGTTTCACTGAAACATTGTAATGTTACACAGCGTCCGAGCGATATCCACTACGACGTTGCATACTAAATGCTTTCTCAGACAATTTAAAAAGCAGAAATGTTTGATTAAATAAAGATTCAGTTATATCCGGCTATGGTTTTAAGGGTGTCGGGGACTTCATTCCGACTTCGTTCATTGATGATCGTCTCTAGATTTTCATTATATTAAGTAACCACTCAAGCTTCACGGGTTATCAAATTGAAATATGATACTGTGAATATATGAGAAAATAGTTAATGTTCATTTAACATAATCAGTGTAAATGCTCCCTTATCTATTAGGTAATACCAATCGTAAATAAATACAGTTTATATGGCTGTTGGTTATGGATTATAGTTGTATTTACCTAAACAGCAAACGTATAATTGTTCCCGGTACATGATAGCAAGGTACTGCTATGAAATATATCCAACAATACGACATCGATCATGACAAACACTACAGAACTATTTATGAATGTATGTGAATTTTATTTTATTCAGTGTTTTTTAGTGCGATGTTCAAAGCATTGTGGGAAACACCAACCTCTCTTACAATGAACATGAAAATAATTGTATGTCATAATATGATCAACATAGTAACAGAAAATTGAGCCACACTTTAAACACAGGATTAACAAACACACGGTACTAATCGAGTCATCAAAGATGACATCATTATTTCCAATACGACATGCGATACAGACATTTATTTCATGGCAGGATATAAACATTTAGAAGAGGTCATGCATGTTATTATCTTCTTAGGGTCACTTGCACTAATAAAACTTTGGAATGTTTACATTAGGTAGGATAACTGATGTTGAATTGATCGGATGACTTAATCATGTCATTATGTTACCAAACAACAGCAGTTATGTGCTTCACATTGTGATATGATCTTTATCAATATGACAATACAAAAAACAAATTCTTTTAAAAAGATGATCTTAATGTGTCAGTCACACAACACAACAAACAACCCACAGGGCGTCATAACCATCACGACATTATTGTTGTTATTAGTATTACTATAATAATGTGATATTTCTCTGGAACTGGTGTCCTAAGATATGATTTCCTGTACTTCCGTTTGACCGGATGTGGCTGATGTTAAGAACGTCATTAGAGACAGCTCCACCAGGAAGTGCCACTTTGATATCGTGTTGACCTCAATATTAATTGTGACTAGTAGATAGCACGCTATGTTTAGTATGTGTCGGTACATGAGCTGTACAAACTGCGGAAACAAGCATCGAATTATTATATTATGTGGAACTGAGTAACTAAACATAAATATAGCACACACTAACGTTGCCAGAAGAAACTAGAAGTATTTCTTGTGATGCCCTGGAATGGGCTATGTTGGAATGATAGCTTAATAATTTTTAAAAATGTTAATTTGCTAATTAGTTTCAACTCCAAAAGTTATTATTTTAAATGTTGTTGTTACTCCAAAAGATGCAAACAATTAGGAATGTAACTGGTATGTTTGAGATAATGACCTACAGCCGAGTGGGTATCGTATATATATAACCTTCAAGCGACAGCAAGAAGGTTATATACGATAGCGACAAGGATGTGGTCATTATCTGACGGTTCAGAGAAACAACATGAAACTACATAAAAATAACATATGGAAAATTTTGAATAAGGAAGTAATTCAATTTGAATGACATTATCGCATGCAACATTGAATTTACAGCTAACTGGGATATAGCATTGGCCAAAGGCAGAGATCATAGCTATCTAAATGAAGGAACGACATGTTAATGGAAATAAAATAAATGTATTAATTTGATTTATTATATGATTGCAGGTGAAATACGGGATCTATGTGGGAACAGTGGCTCAGTGACAAAGTTGTGTCAGAGCATATTTTCCGAGCTATACATGCCATCTCCATGAGACTTACAATACTTTAGATGTGATATTTGTGATTTAGACCTCATTTTGGAAATTTATACGGAAACGTGAGAAGACAGGATGGCAACCGTTTAATTGTTTCACTATATGTTTTCGTGTAGAATAAATTGCTCAATGAATACATCAACCATAATTTGAAGAGTGTACCACATTGAAAAGATCATACCCCGGTATGCCAGTTCCTTTGTTAGGGGATTAATTAACAATTAAATAGACAACAAGATGGATTAATTAGAATCAAGCCCAACCACCCGCCACCCCCATCCCGTCCAGCCCAACCCCCACCCCGTCCAGCCCAACCACCAACCCGCCAACCCCCACCACCCTCCCAATCCTCACCACCCCAATCCCCAACTCACCATTCCTCTCAACAAGCTCACATCTCATCCCCCTCTACCCCCCGCCGCACCACTAATTGCCGATTGGGTCATAAATAACAATTTTGTAATCCATAACACTAACATACCAACTAGGTTCGATAGCTACAGGGACACTATGTCCGCTATTGATTTAACAATCACCACCCGGGACATCGCTAGCAATACCGAGTGGCAGGTATACGATGATTCCTGGGGAAGTGATCATTTTCCCATTCCTATCATCCTTTATAACTTTCTTCCATCAAATAACTCAAACATTGAAAATTGCCCCAAAAACCCTAAATTTCATTACAACAAGGCTGACTGGGATAAATTCAATGCACTTTGCAACCAACTCAACCCAGCAGACCTTGAAAATAAAGACCCAGAAACCTTTTCCAATAACTTCACTAATGCTATCATAAATGCTGCCAAACAATCGATTCCCTTCTCCGCCCCCAAAATCTCTAAACCTACAGTTCCCTGGTGGACTGAGGAAATTAGAGTTGCGCGCAAACAGCGTAAAGCGGCCCTTAAGAAGGCAAAGTACAACACTTCAAAATTATCTTATGCTTGGCAATTAAAAAATAAAGTAACCTCTCTCATAAAACAAACCAAAACACAACACTGGGAAAAATTCTGCGAGGAGCTGAATGGCAGGGCCAATTCCAAAGATATTTGGAATAAACTCCGAGTCATACGTTGCGGCAAACGCAGGGGCAAAATTCCACATATAAATAATCTCCAAAAAACTAAAGATAAAGCTAACGCAATTGCATCACACTTTGCTTCAGCAAGCAGCCATAGTAATAACTCTCCGGAGTTCTTACAACACAAACATAACACCGCAAGCACCGCAAAACAACCAACAGACAACAAGCCTATCAACAAAGCATTTACTATGGAGGAGCTTCACTTTGTATTAAATAATAGGAAAAAGGGAACGGCCCCAGGGCTAGACCTAATTTCCTACCAAATAATTATGAAGCTACCCCCCTCCATCCTTAATATTCTCCTAAATCTCTATAACACCGTTTGGCAATAGAAGGAAGCTTTAGTAATCCCAATTCCTAAACCAAATAAACCCTCCGGGTACCCCGATTCCTATAGGCCCATCTCCCTAACCTCAAACCTCTGTAAAGTAATGGAATCGATGGTAAAACATCGCCTCTAATTTCACCTAAACACATATCCCTTAAACAATGACCAGAGTGGCTTCACTCCGGGTCGTTCTACCTTAAACAATCTTGCTCGTCTAGAGCAAGATATTAAAGTAGGTCAAAACAAAAAGCACTAAACACTCGCAATCTTCCTGGATTTTTCCAAAGCTTTCGATATGGTGTGGCATAACGGTCTCATCCAAAAATTAACTACAAAAGGCCTTTCAGGCAACATAATTAATTACATCCAGGATTTCCTAGGTAAACTCACCTTAAACTTCTGGGCTTGAACTTCAGAGGACCCTCTTATAAGGGATATGCTTAGCAGCATATCCTCTAAATCCTTTACAGCTTTATTTAATTAATACCCACTCCGCGCACCCTTCTCTCATCGCGTAAATGCTCTTATATCCCAAGCTGAGATGGGCCATATTAAACTTCCCACAAATTGTACGGTGCTTCACCCGACACCCGACCACCTACCCCCCCCCCCCCCCCCCCCCCCGGCTCTATCTATTATTAAATCCAAACAATAACCAAAATATCTTCCAAGCATTAGGCACTTATCTCAAAGATTCGGACCTCCTGGCCCGAATCTAAAAACATAAACAAACACAATTCCAAACCTAACAACTCTTATCATTTATTTGATTTCATTTGATTAACCACACATTTTATTCAGAACAGCGATGTGGCATTATTGCAAAGCGTAGATATAACAGATTAACTGACCGATTCCCCAGTGTTTGCCATTGTAAATAGTAAGCGAATGTTTACACCCCGTCCCTTCAAGTACGTCACTTCCGGTTTCTTCCAATTCTCCAAGCCCCGCCCCATTTTTGGTTTGTTGCTCGTGGTGAAAAGAGGACGATGTTTTCGGCAAAGTTTAAGTCGCTCTAGTTTAATATGGGAACAACATATGGATTTGTTGGGGGTCTCGTTTTTCACAAAATAGTCTTATGAACCAATTGCAGTTAAGAATTCAAAAGAAAATAATATATTTCGGCCTTCCTTTACCTTGAAAAAGTTTATTAAGTATATATCATGTAAGAATGCTTTTAGTAGAAATGACTCTTCATAGGAAATTCAAACAGATTAATTATCTCTTGATTTCATTTATTCATCAATGATCAATGATCATAAAGTTATCCTTATTATAGTTAAACACGTTTCATAATGCTATGTATACATCCAACCTTTCCTCTGAGAAACTAGTACACGCGCTGAGGTGGCTATTACTTCCTGGTTTCCCTCTACCTGACAGTAATTGTCACAACATTCATTTATGTCACTCCAATGAGTTTTCTTGTCTTTCACAAGTGTCATTCAAGTAATTAACAGATGTCCAAGAATGCTGTAAAGGTGCGCAACAATATAGATAACTGGGTTGACAGAGTCAGAAACGCCACAACAATGTGCAAATCAATTGGTGTGATTGTCTCTTTAAAACTGTAGCTCATGCTTTAGACTGCCACTAATTTTGTTGGATTATTGACGAGCTACTTGTAAATGTTCAATGAGAGTTATATGGTGTTTTTTTAGAATACAGTGTGTTTGTGTTGAGAAACCTCTTGTTGAGACAGCGCCATCAATAAATCTCACTCGGCGATAGCGAAAAGGTGTAACTGTCACTTTAAAATGGTACCCCCTATATCAACTTAGCAAAAATTATTGGGTCTTGGATACTACTATGTTGTTATTAACATGGTTTAGGTTTTAAAATAAATTTTAAAATACTAACGAATAATTGGTCCTTGCTTCCTTGGGAGATCCATGTCACTACCAGCACTTATTCCTTGAGAAAATAAGTAATCACTTACCATTACTTTTAAGCACATTTGAAATGTCTTTATAAGCTTGTGATAAAACTATATGAAATAGATTTCACTTTGGAAGTCTACAAAGCAATTGGGGAAGTAGTGCTCTCTAATTTTGTTATGTTTAACATGGAACGTTTTATGATATAATGCGTTACATTTTAATACGTTTTTTTTCAAATATCATAAATGGAACATGTGGGTATTCTATCAAACGAACGATAAAATTGTGCAGACAGTTTGAGAAATTCAATCATTTCACATATGTTAGTTTGGTTCAATAGAATACACAAATGTAAGTCATTATCAGGGCAAAGGTAACTTTTCATGAACATCGTTATGGTCTAAAACTATTGCTGATATTTTGTTTTGAAGTAAAACTTTTTGCCGAATGTTTTCAATGTAGATTGTTTTTGTTCAAAGCAGAAGTTGACGCAGGCGTTATATCTCGAGAAGCAAACACGGTCTGATTACAAACAGAATGTGAAAAGATATATTGTTGTGTATTATTTTGTACCAACAAAGGCTGACATTTAAGACAACAAACTGCTGGAGGGCTGTCTGGGATGTACATGTCCTCATTTCAGCTTCTAGCTTTTACAAAAATGTCATGATTTAAACACGAATATACCTCCATGTATTGCCAAAGGTACACTAGTTTCTAGTAATGATTTCATTAGTTGTTGAATTAGTTTTATACTGTTGACAGCAAGTTGTCGATTACATTCTTATAGATGCAGTGTAGTGTGTCAAAAAGTCTATTAGTTGATGAATATATGTGTTAACGATGATAAACTCGTCAATACAATTCTAACGATGTGACCCTTAAAGGGACAGTAGCAAGTTTCTTCATTCAAATAAGTCGATTAATTTTTGTTTTTAAATAATGTCACAAATAGTAAACACCTTTCTCTCGTTGAGAAATGAAGTTTAAACATGAGTGTACAAGCGATGGGCATCGTTTTTGTAATTCGACACATTAAAATGGCCGCCATGCATATTTGCTTTATAACCAACACCATTATTACCACTACGGATAAAAGATGTGTAATAAGACTAGTATTATAAATGGGAAAATTTAAAATAAAATTTGCAAAAAAACGTACTACAGCCCCTTTAAACCCGTATTTAGGTTTTCCAAACAGGACTGTTGTAAGATATATTACTTATGCGGATCCGGAAATTGTAAGCAAACAAGTACACAGTGGGATTTGTACGGTAAATGTTGGAACGACCATTGCCATATCCATTGTCATGTTGTTCGAAAGAACAAGACATATTGATGTCAAGACATATTCATCGACATCACCATCAATTCTGAAAACTTTCAACAAACAAAATGTATTATCTATGAAGCCTTGTCCGTTTGGAACCAAGCAATTCCTGCTTCGCAATTTATCAACAGTTATCATTATCTTCAAACAGAATGACACTATATGGGCAAGTGAAAATGATACACACAGTCCTCTTACCTTGTTTTCAGGTCCTCTTACCTTGGTTACAGCTACATACCGGAAGTTTGTTCACCTTCTTGTGTAATTTAGTGCAATATCATGTTTTTTGTATGTCTTTAAACATCGTATCGACGCGAATCAAGCAGGGGTCAATCTTTTTAAAACTACATTTTTTAGTTTCTTCTACGAAATTTTCAGGTGATCAACTAGGTCAAACATACATAAAATGTTTCCTCTTATACTCATTTAATCTATTTGTGATTAAATTGGGTTTTTTAGTCGATATGAAAATGTCTATTTGAAAATTAATGAAATTTGAATTTTCAAATTTTGACCGCTTCTGCCTATTTCATTATGCCAAATTTCACAAACATGTACCACTGACGTGACGATCATAGAATACGTTTGAGAATTATTATTTTACTCATGAATATATAATGAATCATTGCCATTTTTTGTGGTGTAAATTTATTAACGTTACAATGAACTTCAATTAACATGATATTTGCACTAAGATACAAATGTAGAAGATCAATCTTTCCGTATGCAGCTGTAGTCTACAATCTTCAGGTGTGCCATGTGCAACTATATAACAGAGAATAGTTTCTGTCTTGATTCACATATGGCCTTTGGCATAAACATAGCCAAATTGGTTGAAATACTTCAGACTATTTTATAGCATTTTTTGTTATCTTTAAAATCGAATGATACTTGTAGATGATTAGCCCTAAATTACATTTATTTGCTCTGCAAATGCGAGTGGTGTTAATGTGCACTTGAAAATTCTAAAACTGCGTCTAATATGTTTCTACGCTTTACACCTTTGGTCCTACATTTTGTATACTTGCGAAATGCGTTTTTAAAGAGTGTTTGTACACATAATGAAGCGCTTGTCAGGTAAATCAGTTTCATGAATGCTGAAGTTTGCCCAGCAATAAATAGTTTCCATTTGACAGTTGCCATGGGTTAATGCATTTATTGGTAACGTAGAGGTGTGGCTGTCACTTGAAATTGGTAACTCATATTTCACACTGTCACCTTATTTGCACGTCTCGTACATTTCGATGTTGACTGTGTCGTAAAACAGTCAATAGCAATTACAGGGTAATTTTACAAGGGTTGTATGAAGGAGTTTAAGTTTGTCTTGTTCAAGTCGGGCCTAGTTAAGACCATGCCCATAATAAACGAGAATTAAATATTGTTCATGATGATGTCATGGGTGGTCAACTAAGATTCAGTAGCTAGTCCCTTAACTTCCCTTAAATACGGAATTGTGATGAATCTTGCAATTAACTGCTTCCATTAAAAAACGATTACATTATTCGGGTTAATGTATATTCTGACAATATGCTTTCAAAAGTTCCCAACTCACAAATGTGTATGTATACTCTGGATGATTTTAGAAGCCACATTTGGACAGTTAATGTACATAGTGAACTGTCCGTTTATATTTGATTATTTACATTTTCAGATTCGCCCACTGGTGGTAAGGGTACTGCAATTACTAAATAAAACTTTAAGGTGAAGTGATGAAACAGTGATATGTTTATACTCTACTTGACTTGTCAAAGCATTATGAAGTCTTATTGGCAAATACCACATTTACAACATCGTCGCTGATTGCACAACCAATCAGGAGACTATATTTATATCCGCGAGTTTAGGCCTAATAGAACAGACGTTTCAATCAGAAGTCTAAAGGGAGTAACCTCCTTTGGGAAGATAATGCTAACAAAACGATTAATAATGCTGACATCTTCTCTAGGCAATTGATTTTCATGTTTGACTTGGGAATCATGTTGCATGACGGATGGTACGAATGGTTTCCCAGGTTCATTGGCGGCATACAGAAATTAGTCCAGACCATTATGCAGTCACGTGACGGATAGACATGTCGTCTGCTTACTTTTGTCAAAGGATCAGCCTTCATTACTCGTTCCATAAATACGGTACTGAATTCCTGGGTAATGAATGTCATAAAAGTCTTATTTGGCCATCGTTAAAATGTATTTCATATAATTCGTAGTTTACAATCACTTTTTATAGCAATTGAACAAAGTTAAACTTTCTCTTAATGTCATTGTAAAATCCTGATAGTAAAGCGTACAGTAAACAAACAAGCTGGAAATAAGAAACCAAGTAATGAAGGTTTTATTGGTGGTCTTAATGAAATCCGTAAAATCGGTAAATCAACAAAGTAGCCTCTAAGAATCAAACAAAACAATTTATAAGAACCTGTATATATGGTGAAATATCAAATAACATCCTACCTATTATAAATCTTTTTAACGGACATTGCATAACAATATGATGTCATAAAGTTATGTATATCAGTGAAATGATGTTGACAGAATACCATCAATACATCATGATTTCAATGCATTGCGATGAATTGCAATTTACCATAGATAGTTCAGTTATTGGCTCTGTAGCGCAACGGAGTTTAAATAATAGGGGGCGGACACTGGACGCAATAATTAACCTATGATGCATTTTTTAATTCATCTATCGGCAGAAGAACGCGAGGTTTTTAATTTGCATAACAGACTTCTTTCGAATTATAAGTCTTTTATATTCTTGCCTCTTTCTAGGACACAATAAGAAATGTTTCCAACTTTTGAACCAATAACTTGTATAACATTCGTTCTAAACGAATGTGCACTAATATATAGATAAAAAACAATCCATTCCAACTGAATATCTGATCGCATACTGACATATTGTATAGTATTCGGTTTTAACAAACTGTGAATTTGAAAACTGCAAAAATCTCCGGCTGTTCTTTTTTTGTTTTATCCTCTTTGAAAGTGACACGTGACCATGTTGTATCTAGATCCGGCGGCAAATTAGTCTCTGACGTATAAATAACACTTGGTGTTGGATCAGTGTATGCGTTTCTTGTATTCTCGTACGTAGCTAGACGACTGCAAGTTTTGATGAACTACATCATCTTTTCTGGTTCCTTTCTTTTAGGGTCGCAAATACATTTTTATACCCCCGCCTTACAGCGTAAGCGGGGGTATATAGCGTTCATTCTTTCCGTCCGTCCGTCCGTCCCAAAACTTTGTGCGGAGCAGATCTCCAAAACTATACATGCTAGCATCACCAAACTTCATACACATGTCAACCATGATCCCTAGTTGTGCCTTTTGAGGGTAAGAACTATATCTGAATTCTAATTTGTGCGGTTTCCATGGAAACGTGACTAAAAAGTGACTCTTTGAGGAAGTCATTGTGTGCGGAGCAGATCTCCAAAACTATGCATGGTAGCTTAATCAAACTTCATTCACATGTCGACCATGATCCCTAGTTGTGCCTTTTGAGGGTTTGAACTATTTCAGAATTTTAATTTTTGCGGTTTCCATGGAAACGTGTCTAAAAAGTACTAAAAAGTGACTCTTTGAGGAAGTCATTTTGTGCGGAGCAGATCTCCAAACTATGCATGCTAGCTTCATCAAACTTCATACAAATGTCAACCGTGATCCCTAGTTGTGCCTTTTGAGGGTTAGAACTATATCTGAATTTAAATTTTTGCGGTTTCCATGGAAACGTGACTAAAAAGCGACTCTTTGAGAAAGTCATTTTGTGCGGAGCAGATCTCCAAAACTATGCATGCTAGCTTCATCAAACTTGATACACATGTCAAACAGGATCTCTAGTTGTGCCTTTTGAGGGTTAGACCTATATCTGAATTTTATTTTTTGCGGTTTCCATGAAAACGTGACATAAACAGGGACTCTATAGAGAAGTCTTATTGTCCGGACCATATCTCCCATACTATGCATGTCAGCTTCACTTAACTTGATACAGAGGTTAACCATGCTCCCTTGATGTGTCTTTTGAGGGTAAGACCAATATGCAAATGCTATTTTTGGATGGTTGCTATGGAAACATGACTTCAACAGTGACAATGTAGAAGTCAGTTTGTCCTAAGCATATCTCCTGTACTACATTTGAAAGCACCACCAACTTGAAACACATGTCAACCATGATCCCTAGATGTGCCTTTTGACAACTGGACCTTAATTATATAGCTTACATCTTCCAATGTTATGTAGAAACATCTGAAGCTATGTGATCCACTTCATCAAACTGTATTGATATGTTAATCAATAGCCACAGATTTATAATTTGCTTATTTGAAACGTCTTTGACCTAAGCGGTAAGCGGGGGTATGGGAGCTTTGCTCGCTTCTACTCTTGTTAAAATGGCAATACATATACGTTGCAACATAATTGTAAAATGAAACATGTTATTCAAATGATTGATGTGTAATGCAAAATAAATGTATTTATTACACACATGTGAGTGAGAACACTTTCTAACGTATGTTAGATACTGCGAGTGACGCATCTGATTGGTCGTTCCATGGTGATGATCCGAGGTCACGAGGGTGGGACTACTTTTGCGATTCCTAAGTAAACAAATTAATAAAATTCGTAGGAATCACAAACTGAACACAATCTGGGATATTATATATGAAACAACAACAAAGCCAAATGCGCTCGTCCTGTCGTAACCTGTCCGTCACACAAATGAGCTGTGCATGTGAGCTGTCTCCCTTCAACGACGTCACGGGTCAATCTCACCCCGCTGTAACTCGTTACTCACTCCATTTCGAGACGCTCCTATACATGTATACGGGAACAATCACACAAACGTCTTTGGTAAAAATGATCCCGTTGCAAAGCGACTTCGTATTAACGATGTTGAGGACCGTGACAAAATCTGCCATGGGCTTGTCATTTGCCTAGTTTTTGCGCTCCTGTTCGGAAAATGGCGAACTGATAGATCACGAGTTCAAAATTTGGGTGTGTGCATGTAACGCTTTTATCAGTGTTATCTTTTCCTTTATACTCGTGACCACATTATTCAAAAGTTTGGATTCGATTGATTAATAACTTGTCACGCCAACTAACGCTTAAATCATAGATTATGTTTGTGTGCGGCACTATACACTCTTTACCGTTACACATTGTGACGTCACTGACATGAAAGTGAACTGTATTACTTCAACAGAACGTCTAGAAATTTTCGTTTAAAAACTACTCAAATCATGTTGTTTATATGTGTGTAATGAATAAAATACCAAACTCTCTATCGATATCGTATTTAGTACAACTCGTCACTTGTCAAACGTTTCTTTCGCTTTCGCTCGTTAAATATGTTTGCAAGTAACTCGTTGTAATAAATACGGTATCCATTGGGAACTTGTTTGGTATTCTCTCGTTTAAAAAACAAAAAACAAAACAAAAAATTACATATATTTTGGGGGTTTTTTGCAGTATAAATAATCTCCTACTGGAATTAACTTTTTTTTAGAAAATGGAAATAAAATTTTATACAATATAAATATGTAAGAGAATAATAATAATATTTATCCAATGGGCGGTTAAATTCCCTTTGATGTTTTTTCAACGATATATCGTGTATCAAGAAAAGTGTGGTTATATCTATGACGTCACTTATTTATCAGCCACAGTTATTTTAAACTCTCTGATAGGACGACCGTGAAGCAGCAGGGCTGTCCAAGAGCGGAGCTACAAACAGCTGGCTGACGACCTTGAGTAATTACAACATTGTTGTAAAACCAGATAACATCAAAGGGCTGTATGCCGCTCAGTAGAAAAACAAAACCAATGTCAGTGCCACTCAGTACTCTTTCAATGATAAAAACAAATGATCAGCTGATCAGAAACTGAAAAAAAATCTTTAAAAACACCATTGTTTTTTTAAATCGTCAATGATTAACACGTAGGCAATCAATACAGCGTAAAATAATGAATAGTCATTTGGTGGTGATAATGTTGATGGAAGAAGAAATTTCACGTGACTTTTTTACTTTGTCATACATTAGCTCAGAAACACCAGCCGAAAAGGGGGCCTGCGGGACTGCTTCCAAAGCCCAACCGACTTCCTGATGTGAAACGGGTCAACTATCTAAAAAAGCGGATTTCTCCAGACTGATTATAACTGAAGCGCGCAAATCATGTCACGTGACAGGCGCATATATTCTCGAACGTTGCCCATTGGATAAAACAGATACATGATTGACACAAGTGGGTGTATACAAAATATACACCACTTGTGTCATCATGTAATCTATTACTCATATAACTGTAAAAATACATATAGAAAACTAAGTTAAGTTTTTTCTCGGAGATCACTTTATTTCAAATGGATATGTTTCTCAATATTTACTTTCAGATACTATTTGTTATGGTTATTACGATTTTCTATATCTTCATGTTAGTCCAACACAATTTTAATTTCACAGCTTTTCACATTTTCCTTTGAGTTGCATTTTCTTTCAGTTTTGCAGGTACTCTCTTTTTTAACCTCTTAAATATATATGCAATGAATCATGGGTAATATTGAGGTGAATACCAGAGTTAATAAGGGTGTTCCTATCTCTTTGACTAAAGAGTTCACTATCGTAGCTAGGATACGTAGCTCAAAATTACGACAAGTTTAGGATCGTTTCGAGAATACCCTTAGTCCTAAATGGAAAGGATTTATCTTAGCTAGGACACTTTCGAGAAAAGGCACTCTGAAATGTCATTATAAAAAAATACAGACGGAGTGATTACAGGAAAGATTTTGCTTTTGAGAAAACTTTGAGTTTGATAATGATTTCAACAACTGGTGCCAAAGGGGGTATCAATTGTTGAACGCTGGTTGCTTTCTGGTTTAATTAGATCCAGTACACAATTCTCCACAAAATGTTATCAAATATAGCAATTTATTGAAATGTTTAGTTCGTATCCGACCTCTTTAAGCTGTTATAATTCTAGATGCATCTAGATCAGACAATCCGTGTCAGTTTCCTTATTCTAATACCTAAATAATTTACAGGATAATTATAGAATTGTGAAAGAATTCAAGCCATTATGATCGGTGAATTTATTACTTTGCAGCGCTGAATTTGAGAGAAATCATTTGTTGAAATTGAACACAATATATTATGTACTAAAGTGCGACGGTCCACTTGAGACAGTTGGTTTTTCTATTGAATTTATACTTAAGTGAAGTGAATACGGCAATACTACTGATTGCTCATATATGTGAAGAAATTGAGAAACTGAGACACTCTATATTGTACCCCTCTCTCTCTCTCTCTCTCTCTCTCTCTCTCTCTCTCTCTCTCTCTCTCTCTCTCTCTCTCTCTCTCTCTCTCTCTCTCTCTCTCTCTCTCTCTCTCTTTTTGACAGAAGGTGAATCGAACTGCACTCATTACTGCGATTTCAGACTCCCTTCCTTGTCCATAAGTCCCTTCTGCACTCATTTCATTAAATCTATATGAATGCTTTACACGCTATTCATTAAATTAAAACCTTGATTATTAAACTATCATAGCATTTGACATGGTGCCCTTACAATAGGATTAAGCCACACAAATTCTAATCAAATAAATGCTACTACTAGTTTTAAACTTTCTACAAAATATATTGGATAAAACAATCGAATTAAGCATTCGCATTCCTGCGGTTTCTCTGAATATAGAAATGCTTCCCTTTTAAAGGGCAAAGCCCCGAAATGAATCATTGTCAACGGGATACCTCCTTGGGTTAGATTGCCTTGTCAGTCGCGCATCCTACACTCACACAAGGAAGGCCTCTCAGTGTCAGCTTAGTTGTGTGTTGATAAATGTACTCTTTGTTCACAAGAATCTCCATCAATTTCCTTTTCAATCAACGTCTCACGACACAACGCACCATTGCAATGTGTCTATACAAGGAATGATTGAACGTCAAAATAGGCTTTGGTGAAGTGCATAGTGATTGTGTGTAGGATTGTATATTTAAATAACTGAATAACTAAATTGAACTTATGAAATAACGTTATTGAAATATGATGGATAACAAACTTTAGAATAAATATCAAAAGATATAGACGATATTTAGTGTATGTAATGTAGATACCAATTAAATTGTAACACATCGATTTGTATGTGTATTTTACTCTGCATGTTACATCAGCAAACAGCTGAAGGTTTCTGTAATAATTATTAATAAAACAAATAAACAAACAAAAGTAAATAAGGAGGTCCCCACCGCAAATTATAACTTAAAAATAAAAGAGAAACAAAGCCATGTCTGCTAGCTAAACCAAAAACTGTCACTACATGTAGGACAAGAAACTCGTTCAGCTTAGATAATTTTCCCCAAATTACTTTTTA
Organism: Gibbula magus; assembly: GCA_936450465.1. Lineage (NCBI taxonomy): Eukaryota > Metazoa > Mollusca > Gastropoda > Trochida > Trochidae > Gibbula > Gibbula magus. The sequence goes on along the minus strand of OW388289.1, from coordinate 64,262,587 downwards.
AACTTTAACAAATCAAATTTAGTTTTGATTTTGATTTTTGCAGCTAAAGCATGGGTGTTTCTTTTCATCAGCGAACTCGAATTCAAAATTGCATGTTGTTTTTATTTCTACTAGACAACTTTACTGTATATATGTCACTTATTTCCGGCCACAGAAAAGAAACGTTCAAATGTTAAACATTAGAAGAAGAAAAAAGTTTTATTAACGATATTAACAAATTGATATACTGGTTACTTATTATCATGATTTGAATGTCATCAAGTACAATAACACAAATATCAATCATAATGCGTGTTATATATTAGAATATCGAAACGAAACAATAGCTAGATTTGCCAATATATTATTGCAAGTGCTTGCAGTGATACTGAAGTTTCCAAGTCATATAGTTGTTTAGTTATGCTCCGCAAACGATTTCGGACGGAACCTATTTCATATATAACTAGATATATGTGCATATTATGTCCCCCGCTCCAACCTAGTTATTTTGCAGTTATGTTTATCTTATGCCAGAGACAATCCAAAAAGGTTAATTATTAGAATAAATTAACTTGTTTCAATGTTGCCTCTTTAGTTCAAATTATGTCCCTTTTCTGGCATGTTTGTTAAAATTGTTCCAGTGAAACCAGAAAAGAATTCAAAATGATTTAAGAAGCAAAAGGCTGGCACCATTCCATCTTTTAGTTTACATACATACCATGTCTTATGAAATAATGATGAATAGATTTTGGGATGGAGGTCGAAAGTTCTAATTGTTTCCATGAAAACCAAAAACAAAATATAACAAATCAGAATGATGTATATAGCAGGGACCATTCCACCACTAGGTCTAACCACATACCAAGTTTCGTAAAAAAAAAACAGTATTGAATTATTTTTTTTTAATTTGGCACGGAAACGAGAAAGCATTTCAGAAGGACGGAATAATGGACGGAGACGAAACAATTATGTCTGCCTTGCGGGGGACAAAACATGAGTCGTCAGAAGATGACATATCCCAATAGTCCCACATAATTTGCAAAACACATCTTTAAAAGATAATTACTACAGTAGGTGGGCAATACACATGCAAAGTTTAGGGAAGATAGGATGAAGGATTTTTGAGTTCTGCTCCTGAAACGAAATGAGTACGGTCGGACGAACAGACAAGGCGACGATTATATCCCCATGGTATTACGTACTAGTGGGATAGAAATCCCAACATTAGTTTTACATTAAGGGCAGGTAACGCCAACCATAAACTTTCTGTATTGAACTTTAAGACACTTCTGACCAGAAATTTGTTCAATTCATTGCCAATCTCATTTAAATCGGATCGAACAGGTCACTCGTACCTCTGAGATCTGAGTACTAAGGCGGGGTTTACACTACGTCAGAATAATTCGCATTGCGGTGACGCATGCGATTTGAGGGTTTACACTACACGCGTTGTGCATGTGAATGCGATTATCATATATGCGATTGTTTTAGTTCCATATGTGACAATGTATGAAAATTCATATGTATGTATGTATGTATATATGTAACACAGGAACTCGATATCGTAATTACAAAGTAGGTAAAACATAGGTAAAAACAACAACACCCTATATCAAATAGAGTAAACGAGCAAGGGCAACCATATTGCCGATCTAAGAGCCCATTCAACATTAAGTCAAAAGTTTCGCTAAGAACTGGTGACATTCACAAATGAACACATGTACCTATCAACTATACATTTGTCCGACAAAACACGGATTTCCCTTTAATAGTTCTTCAAACTAAAAATCAAACACAAAAACGTCTGCGTGAACGTCACCCCGCTGTCGATACCCGTTCGAATGATCTGATTGGTCTGTTGAGCGAAACTATTGATATAGTACCGGTAAACAAACAAGACGGCATGGTTAGGATAGCAAGATGTTTCGAAGATGGCTTTGCTATGAATTAAACATCTGATCAGAGGGAAGCTTTGAATATGAAATACAAAGCGAGCTCAACGGACCAATCATATACCAAAATCGAGATTTAGACGCAAATCCATTTCCCCCCCAGATTATTAATTTATTTAGTAAGCTTAAAATTATTCGATAAAGTAAGTTTTATTTTGCTTCTTCAAGGATAATCGGAGTGATCTACAGTCTAAAGATGAATTTATCGAATGAATATAATTATTATTGCACCAAATATTGTTGCTTGAGAGAATATATCTGATCGAAATTAGCTAGCGACTCACCGCAGTTAATGCTTTCCGAACGTTCGCCCGTCAGTGCCTTGCACATCATTTCTGACTAAGGTCACTTGTAACTCTTGAAATACTATCATAACATGATGTACATATCCTGTATCTACTAATGTCCCGTTTTCCACCCCTAAAGAAAACATTTATTGAATTAGTAGTAAATTTAGTCATGAAATCCGGTATCAGAATCGCATGTTGTAACACGGCAAGTTCGTCTATCTTGGAAGCTTGTGGGATAAAAAAAAAACCATGAGTGAACATCTTTCGGTAAAGCCATCAGAAACGTTTTTGTAATTGTGAATAATAAAATGTGTTCACATTAAAATGGCCGCCATGCAACCGCTATTACCACTTCGGATAATGTGCTTGTGTAATAAGACGTTTTACCATCTAAAGTAGATAAAAATGACATAAACTATTATTATAAATGGGACAATATTTTGTTTAAAACGTGCTACAACCCCTTTAATATATAGGGATATCTAAAGTATGAATAAATTAAAAGTCTGCTATTTTGTAGAGGATTGGAAGATAACGACATTGATGATCCAATTAAACTATCTGTAATCTTCATCGTCCCATAACTCATTACACCTCGAGAACAAACGACTGAGATCAGGTTTAGATGATGTTTGACCGGCCAGTAACATACGGGACTGGGAGTAAGCTTTCAATCAATCATTAACTATTATTGTTGTATCTTCCTTAACCAAGTACATGTATAAAGGGCTGTTCCTGTCGCCCACAGGCATGAAACATGCTTCAACAATAAACATGTTACAAAATTGTCATTGTGACCTTGCGTGTTTCTCTGATTGCAATTGAATTATAACATTGACACACTGCACTGCTCAAGCTAATCAAATACATTGTACATTATGTGCGTGGTTAAGTAGAGTGCGTGTTAGCAATATGAGGTAATTAAAATCACATTGGCGTTTATTCCAGACAGGTTGTAATGTGCCAAGCATTAAAGTATTGGGTTTCCGGTTGATAGTGGAGAGTGTGTGGCACTCTGCACATACCAAGAGGTTTTATGGTCGCTTTATAACATGGTAACTCGAGATTGTCGTAGCCCTTCACTGTTATTTTTCTCTTTTGTGAATTTATCTCATATCAATAACAAAATGTTATATTATTGATATCAGAGTTGTCACAAGTAACAATTTATTCAAAGCATTGCTATGTTGCTCAGGTTCTATAGAGTTTAGAACTAAAATAAGGAAGTATATTTTTAAAATGTGTAGTAGTAAAGAGCTATCATTAGTGTGCAGTGGTTAATGCGGGCGTCACACATTGCCGGAGCTAGCGTCCCGAACATCATACGAATGTAAAACATTGAATTTACTGCCGGTAGTGTTGCGATGGTCATCCTGGAGGAGGTTAGAACCGACGGTGACAGGATGCATACTTGAAGAACACACGGATATCACACGACTATAATACGAAATCTACACGACGTCTTATAATCGCCGTGTGACGTTCGTATGAGCACAGGATGGGTACTGGAAGGCCAACCACGTGACATGGTATCAAACTCCACGTGACCGTTGCAGAATCACACATTTCTCGGAGACCATGTTCTGAATATACGTTACTTGTTATATACGTCACGTTAATCATGCATCCAGTGCCTTAAGTAAGGGTAACTTTTAGTGATAAAACAATACGCGAAGGATGTCAATCTGCAATTCTGGTGTGTTGGTTTAAACAGACAGACATATTCTCTATTAGAATATCACCGCATTATGTCAGTTAAATTACATTCAAGATATTGATAATACATTAAAGCAATGAAAACCCACCCTTTAAACAAAGGCTATGAGAGAGTTTATACATGTTATACAATTGATATGATGAAACACAAGATATAAGATAAAATATAAATATATAAAATAAATATAATATGAATAAATATATATATATATAAATACTAAAGCTAAAATAATTAAAATGCATTCATAAATATGTGGACAAAAGCTTACCAGATATGCAAAGAAATAAGTGCAATAAGAACATCACAAATGTTGCTTTAAAGGTAGTGAAGCACAGGAACATTTCAACTTTATCACATATATACATGTACAGCTGCTTAACAAAAGTTTAATTCAAACTTTGAATGCTACAGATGAAATATCTATTCAATCAGGAAGTGTTTCGTTATCAATATGAATACTTTTACTGTTCTAGTGGTTAAATGATATCTGAAGGACTGTTACTATTTGTTTAAATGGTGTGGCATATTTTAAAAATTATACTGTATCTTCATTAAAACCAACAGTGTCAATTATTGCAAACATTCTGAATGTCAGGCCTCCAATTGGAATGTAAAATTCCTGATTATCTGTAAACCACCACACAGTTTGTTTAAAATCATTTATTACTCACTGTGTGTCTCTACACATGTATTGTATCATCTGGTAATGCAAAGGTAATATTCTATCGTACCTCTTACGGTGTCAGGTTTGGAATTGACCTTTTTGGAAGTCAACGCAAACATAAGCGTAATAATTAAACCAATGCTATGTTTAAATAACAATAAGAGGACAATATTTGAGCATCCTACAGATATATTGTACGACGTGGGAGTATACCATGAGAGGATGTGAAAAAATAAATGACCAGGATTTAGTTTTGCAAGGTTTCAATTCAAGGGTACCTTTATGTACAACAAGAATATCGAACCTGTAGAATCAGTGAAAGACTTAATACGGTTTGGTAGACCAAAACGCTTAATGCTGCAAGAATCGATTTCAGAAAAGAGAGGTTTTCATTAAATGTTTGCTTTTCTGAAAATTGTAAAGAAGAGAATGACCAACCTATTGTGTATAAAAATAATCTTAAGACAATTAAAACATTTTAGACAATTGTGCCACGTTCCTAAACGAAATCAACACCTGAATACAGCACCTAGAAAATAGTAACTTCTCTGGTAAAAGGAAAGTTCAAACTTTTGAGCGCAAGAATGGGACAGAGTTCTCTGTTGGAATGAATTCAGTTTCAGAAGTTTCTTTAAGCACATGTTAATGAAACAGTCCTTCTAATCAATATATTTACTAACATTTAGCTCTCCAGTCAGAGCACCTACCACAGTCTCACATTTTCACTATAGTAACCAAATGGTGACCCCAACATTCACATAGATCAAGAGCAATTGGTCCATGGAATATAACAAATGTGTGGTTTTGTGGAAACCATCTGCATAAAAATACCAATATTCTATTGAATTAGATAAACTTGTTAAACAGCTGTCATTGAAAACTGTTAATCATTATATATTTGTCATTTATTGATGAATATGCAACCCGAGAGAGATGATTTGAACATTAATCAGCGCATAGTGTTTTGTAAGTAACATAACCAATGTCCATTTAAGGGATTAAAACGACGGTCAATATCAAAATGTGAACTGTATAACGAAATCGGCTGATGTTTTAACTCAGTAATTATTGGTAGATGTTTTCACTTTATGAGATCGGTGAACGTTCGTTCACTAATTATTGAGTGATTGATTTATTGATTGCTGTTAAGTTGTTTAACGCGCAAATTATTAGTTGTTATAATTAATTATTACATGTACTTGATTGTAACTCCTTAATTATTATGGGATACATTATTCAGACGCTGGTTTTATAGGTGCACGCGTCGCCTGTGAAAGACTGGGGCCCGCCGCCGTGTTGCAATCTAGTACCATTCACGATAGCAATAATTGGCAACGTGAGGGTAACACGAGGGTAACCCGCATGTTTCACGACGTCGTGTAACCATCTAGTAGACCATCGTCAGCATTCGCGTGAGCGTTGAGTGCCGTTTGAGCCGAAGTTAATCCGAATATTATTCGATGGTTACACGATGTGTACACGATGACCATGCGATGGACCCGATGTCTACACGAAAGGTACACGAAGGGATATGTTCGTGTGACCATCGGCCAATTTGTTTACATGCCAAAAAATATTAGCTCACACACGAAGTTGTTCCCGGACCCCAAGCAACCTCCAAGATGGTCATACGATGACACACGACGGTCACACGGACATCCCGATTTAGAGCCGAAGTCGACAAAATTGGAAATTATTGACATTCGTATGATGTCCGGGATGTTAGCTCCGGCAACGCCCGCATAAGAACTCACCAACTGCCGCACCAATAATGGAAATGGTTAAAACTGGTTTTATGGCTCAAATACGCTGTAAAAATCATAGACTGATCCAAGTTACCACTTCCGGTGCTAAAGCAGGATCCATCGTGTCATACCTTCTTTATATTTTATACATATAGGTAAATATACTTATACCTGTATTTAGATAGGTAGGTACACTTATACATGTATTTGGGGTCAAGCGCCTTCAAATGGCCTTCACATTTGTATTTAGTAAGATCAGAAGTTTGTTTCTAAAGTTCCTTGCCACAGCAAGTTGTGCCTAAAACCTTATAGTTCATATTCGTCTCTATCTAGGTCTACAGTCTATCTAGGGTTTCGTTTCCTCAAGGCATTCTGGAAATCCTATTACGTGACGTAAGTCTATAGGATATATAAATCATTATCGGCTAGAAACATCGTGAATTAGATTGCCTTGTCAATCATTTGTCTCGCAGTTATTCATGCCACCTTTTTATAAGTACCAATGTAACATTGTACATTTTAAATCAACAAGAATAAGTATTACATTGAAAGGAAAAATATATTTCCAAAATAACTTGTGAAGTTATGTAGTTCACTAGTTGTAGAGTGTTGGTGAAAAGCTGTTGGTGTTTGGATTATTTATATAAATAATTTTCTTTCAGGTTTTAAATTAGATTATACTTTCAAAGATAATTACGTTTATAGTAAAAGTTATGTTAAAATCCCAACGCATCCTATTATCAGCTATGGTAATTTAACCAGATATATGGGAATGTGAACTTTTATGAACTTTTACTTTTTATTGATATTGCAAATTTTATTTTTGCAAATTTCTCATTTATAATGATAGTTTATGTCATTTATATTTACTTTAGAGGGTAAAACGTCTTATTACACAAACCAATTATCCGTAGTGGTAATAGCGGTGTTGCGTATAAAGCAAAAATTGGAACCATGTACACTCATTTGTAACTTGATTTTCCGAAGAGAGAAGGGTGTTTTACTATTGTTGACATTATTTTTCAAATACATTTCATCGACTTATTTGAACGAAAAAACGTGCTACAGCGCCTTTGATCAACAATGGTATTCTACACGATGTCTCTGGAAGGTCAAGTGAGTCGTGATTACAGGAAACATATTTATATGGTTATCGGTGTTTAGAGTTTTTTATATAATTATAGAAATATCATAACATTATATATGATAAATGCCTCGATCAATAAGAACTGATATTTGCTCAATATTTGCTGAATCCCATTTACAAAACTAGGGTTACACACTTATGAACATTAATTGGGCATTGAGGGATATAATGAATAACATCAAACTATATGTGTATAATTAATTCTATCCGACTTATCTGGCAGTAAAACTTTGAAATTTAATAAATACTTTAATTGGTAACATATCTCGTCATCTCAAATTGAACTGTTTTGATGTATTAGTCATCGACAAGATGGCTTATCTCAAAGACCTAGATATATTTTTAAAACATTAGCAAAGAGATGACCTGGATTTCCAAAACATTACCAAATTAAACCTCCCAAAAAGCAAATGGAAGATAATCGAATAAAATTATCTAAGTAAGGAAATCCAGACACATCAACTCTTGTCGATACTAGTTTCAAGACGGAGACGGAAATACCACCACTTTAATCTTCTTTGCCTACAGCTATTTTATAAGGCACAGATTCCAAACCTGATATCAATCAGAAAGATTCAAAATCCAAACAAGATATTAATGTACAAAAGGGGACAGGATGTTTATGTCAGAATCAGATAATGCTGCAAATCGACAAAATACATATTAAGTTAATAAATCATGATCATGTATTAAAATATTTTTGTATAAGATCCCACGTGTGTGCTTATAACGAAACGAATACGCACCTCAATGTCTGTCTGACCAGTATTTAGTTGATAAGATGGAGACAGATTTTCAACAAAGCGTGAAATTGGACACTTGTACATTTTCTGTGAGTTGTTTCAGTCTGTTCAATAAGGATCAAAACTTCGTGCTTTTCGGCTTTGGTTATCTTTAAATATAAATCTGACAACTGATTTCTAGCCCTTGGCTTGTTTCACAGGGCACTGTTGCATCACGTTTAATGAGTAGTGGTACATGGTCCCCGCAGCAGGTATTAATGATGTACACTGTTGGTCTTTCATGAAACTACTGGTGTGTTTCTTTACCTTCACTGTGAATCACTTGTCTACGGTTAGGGCATCTGATCAGAGGGAAGCTTTGAATATGAAATACAAAGCGAGCTCAACGGACCAATCATATACCAAAATCGAGATTTAGACGCAAATCCATTTCCCCCCCAGATTATTAATTTATTTAGTAAGCTTAAAATTATTCGATAAAGTAAGTTTTATTTTGCTTCTTCAAGGATAATCGGAGTGATCTACAGTCTAAAGATGAATTTATCGAATGAATATAATTATTATTGCACCAAATATTGTTGCTTGACTCACCGCAGTTAATGCTTTCCGAACGTTCGCCCGTCAGTGCCTTGCACATCATTTCTGACTAAGGTCACTTGTAACTCTTGAAATACTATCATAACATGATGTACATATCCTGTATCTACTAATGTCCCGTTTTCCACCCCTAAAGAAAACATTTATTGAATTAGTAGTAAATTTAGTCATGAAATCCGGTATCAGAATCGCATGTTGTAACACGGCAAGTTCGTCTATCTTGGAAGCTTGTGGGATAAAAAAAAAACCATGAGTGAACATCTTTCGGTAAAGCCATCAGAAACGTTTTTGTAATTGTGAATAATAAAATGTGTTCACATTAAAATGGCCGCCATGCAACCGCTATTACCACTTCGGATAATGTGCTTGTGTAATAAGACGTTTTACCATCTAAAGTAGATAAAAATGACATAAACTATTATTATAAATGGGACAATATTTTGTTTAAAACGTGCTACAACCCCTTTAATATATAGGGATATCTAAAGTATGAATAAATTAAAAGTCTGCTATTTTGTAGAGGATTGGAAGATAACGACATTGATGATCCAATTAAACTATCTGTAATCTTCATCGTCCCATAACTCATTACACCTCGAGAACAAACGACTGAGATCAGGTTTAGATGATGTTTGACCGGCCAGTAACATACGGGACTGGGAGTAAGCTTTCAATCAATCATTAACTATTATTGTTGTATCTTCCTTAACCAAGTACATGTATAAAGGGCTGTTCCTGTCGCCCACAGGCATGAAACATGCTTCAACAATAAACATGTTACAAAATTGTCATTGTGACCTTGCGTGTTTCTCTGATTGCAATTGAATTATAACATTGACACACTGCACTGCTCAAGCTAATCAAATACATTGTACATTATGTGCGTGGTTAAGTAGAGTGCGTGTTAGCAATATGAGGTAATTAAAATCACATTGGCGTTTATTCCAGACAGGTTGTAATGTGCCAAGCATTAAAGTATTGGGTTTCCGGTTGATAGTGGAGAGTGTGTGGCACTCTGCACATACCAAGAGGTTTTATGGTCGCTTTATAACATGGTAACTCGAGATTGTCGTAGCCCTTCACTGTTATTTTTCTCTTTTGTGAATTTATCTCATATCAATAACAAAATGTTATATTATTGATATCAGAGTTGTCACAAGTAACAATTTATTCAAAGCATTGCTATGTTGCTCAGGTTCTATAGAGTTTAGAACTAAAATAAGGAAGTATATTTTTAAAATGTGTAGTAGTAAAGAGCTATCATTAGTGTGCAGTGGTTAATGCGGGCGTCACACATTGCCGGAGCTAGCGTCCCGAACATCATACGAATGTAAAACATTGAATTTACTGCCGGTAGTGTTGCGATGGTCATCCTGGAGGAGGTTAGAACCGACGGTGACAGGATGCATACTTGAAGAACACACGGATATCACACGACTATAATACGAAATCTACACGACGTCTTATAATCGCCGTGTGACGTTCGTATGAGCACAGGATGGGTACTGGAAGGCCAACCACGTGACATGGTATCAAACTCCACGTGACCGTTGCAGAATCACACATTTCTCGTAGACCATGTTCTGAATATACGTTACTTGTTATATACGTCACGTTAATCATGCATCCAGTGCCTTAAGTAAGGGTAACTTTTAGTGATAAAACAATACGCGAAGGATGTCAATCTGCAATTCTGGTGTGTTGGTTTAAACAGACAGACATATTCTCTATTAGAATATCACCGCATTATGTCAGTTAAATTACATTCAAGATATTGATAATACATTAAAGCAATGAAAACCCACCCTTTAAACAAAGGCTATGAGAGAGTTTATACATGTTATACAATTGATATGATGAAACACAAGATATAAGATAAAATATAAATATATAAAATAAATATAATATGAATAAATATATATATATATAAATACTAAAGCTAAAATAATTAAAATGCATTCATAAATATGTGGACAAAAGCTTACCAGATATGCAAAGAAATAAGTGCAATAAGAACATCACAAATGTTGCTTTAAAGGTAGTGAAGCACAGGAACATTTCAACTTTATCACATATATACATGTACAGCTGCTTAACAAAAGTTTAATTCAAACTTTGAATGCTACAGATGAAATATCTATTCAATCAGGAAGTGTTTCGTTATCAATATGAATACTTTTACTGTTCTAGTGGTTAAATGATATCTGAAGGACTGTTACTATTTGTTTAAATGGTGTGGCATATTTTAAAAATTATACTGTATCTTCATTAAAACCAACAGTGTCAATTATTGCAAACATTCTGAATGTCAGGCCTCCAATTGGAATGTAAAATTCCTGATTATCTGTAAACCACCACACAGTTTGTTTAAAATCATTTATTACTCACTGTGTGTCTCTACACATGTATTGTATCATCTGGTAATGCAAAGGTAATATTCTATCGTACCTCTTACGGTGTCAGGTTTGGAATTGACCTTTTTGGAAGTCAACGCAAACATAAGCGTAATAATTAAACCAATGCTATGTTTAAATAACAATAAGAGGACAATATTTGAGCATCCTACAGATATATTGTACGACGTGGGAGTATACCATGAGAGGATGTGAAAAAATAAATGACCAGGATTTAGTTTTGCAAGGTTTCAATTCAAGGGTACCTTTATGTACAACAAGAATATCGAACCTGTAGAATCAGTGAAAGACTTAATACGGTTTGGTAGACCAAAACGCTTAATGCTGCAAGAATCGATTTCAGAAAAGAGAGGTTTTCATTAAATGTTTGCTTTTCTGAAAATTGTAAAGAAGAGAATGACCAACCTATTGTGTATAAAAATAATCTTAAGACAATTAAAACATTTTAGACAATTGTGCCACGTTCCTAAACGAAATCAACACCTGAATACAGCACCTAGAAAATAGTAACTTCTCTGGTAAAAGGAAAGTTCAAACTTTTGAGCGCAAGAATGGGACAGAGTTCTCTGTTGGAATGAATTCAGTTTCAGAAGTTTCTTTAAGCACATGTTAATGAAACAGTCCTTCTAATCAATATATTTACTAACATTTAGCTCTCCAGTCAGAGCACCTACCACAGTCTCACATTTTCACTATAGTAACCAAATGGTGACCCCAACATTCACATAGATCAAGAGCAATTGGTCCATGGAATATAACAAATGTGTGGTTTTGTGGAAACCATCTGCATAAAAATACCAATATTCTATTGAATTAGATAAACTTGTTAAGCAGCTGTCATTGAAAACTGTTAATCATTATATATTTGTCATTTATTGATGAATATGCAACCCGAGAGAGATGATTTGAACATTAATCAGCGCATAGTGTTTTGTAAGTAACATAACCAATGTCCATTTAAGGGATTAAAACGACGGTCAATATCAAAATGTGAACTGTATAACGAAATCGGCTGATGTTTTAACTCAGTAATTATTGGTAGATGTTTTCACTTTATGAGATCGGTGAACGTTCGTTCACTAATTATTGAGTGATTGATTTATTGATTGCTGTTAAGTTGTTTAACGCGCAAATTATTAGTTGTTATAATTAATTATTACATGTACTTGATTGTAACTCCTTAATTATTATGGGATACATTATTCAGACGCTGGTTTTATAGGTGCACGCGTCGCCTGTGAAAGACTGGGGCCCGCCGCCGTGTTGCAATCTAGTACCATTCACGATAGCAATAATTGGCAACGTGAGGGTAACACGAGGGTAACCCGCATGTTTCACGACGTCGTGTAACCATCTAGTAGACCATCGTCAGCATTCGCGTGAGCGTCGAGTGCCGTTTGAGCCGAAGTTAATCCGAATATTATTCGATGGTTACACGATGTGTACACGATGACCATGCGATGGACCCGATGTCTACACGAAAGGTACACGAAGGGATATGTTCGTGTGACCATCGGCCAATTTGTTTACATGCCAAAAAATATTAGCTCACACACGAAGTTGTTCCCGGACCCCAAGCAACCTCCAAGATGGTCATACGATGACACACGACGGTCACACGGACATCCCGATTTAGAGCCGAAGTCGACAAAATTGGAAATTATTGACATTCGTATGATGTCCGGGATGTTAGCTCCGGCAACGCCCGCATAAGAACTCACCAACTGCCGCACCAATAATGGAAATGGTTAAAACTGGTTTTATGGCTCAAATACGCTGTAAAAATCATAGACTGATCCAAGTTACCACTTCCGGTGCTAAAGCAGGATCCATCGTGTCATACCTTCTTTATATTTTATACATATAGGTAAATATACTTATACCTGTATTTAGATAGGTAGGTACACTTATACATGTATTTGGGGTCAAGCGCCTTCAAATGGCCTTCACATTTGTATTTAGTAAGATCAGAAGTTTGTTTCTAAAGTTCCTTGCCACAGCAAGTTGTGCCTAAAACCTTATAGTTCATATTCGTCTCTATCTAGGTCTACAGTCTATCTAGGGTTTCGTTTCCTCAAGGCATTCTGGAAATCCTATTACGTGACGTAAGTCTATAGGATATATAAATCATTATCGGCTAGAAACATCGTGAATTAGATTGCCTTGTCAATCATTTGTCTCGCAGTTATTCATGCCACCTTTTTATAAGTACCAATGTAACATTGTACATTTTAAATCAACAAGAATAAGTATTACATTGAAAGGAAAAATATATTTCCAAAATAACTTGTGAAGTTATGTAGTTCACTAGTTGTAGAGTGTTGGTGAAAAGCTGTTGGTGTTTGGATTATTTATATAAATAATTTTCTTTCAGGTTTTAAATTAGATTATACTTTCAAAGATAATTACGTTTATAGTAAAAGTTATGTTAAAATCCCAACGCATCCTATTATCAGCTATGGTAATTTAACCAGATATATGGGAATGTGAACTTTTATGAACTTTTACTTTTTATTGATATTGCAAATTTTATTTTTGCAAATTTCTCATTTATAATGATAGTTTATGTCATTTATATTTACTTTAGAGGGTAAAACGTCTTATTACACAAACCAATTATCCGTAGTGGTAATAGCGGTGTTGCGTATAAAGCAAAAATTGGAACCATGTACACTCATTTGTAACTTGATTTTCCGAAGAGAGAAGGGTGTTTTACTATTGTTGACATTATTTTTCAAATACATTTCATCGACTTATTTGAACGAAAAAACGTGCTACAGCGCCTTTGATCAATAATGGTATTCTACACGATGTCTCTGGAAGGTCAAGTGAGTCGTGATTACAGGAAACATATTTATATGGTTATCGGTGTTTAGAGTTTTTTATATAATTATAGAAATATCATAACATTATATATGATAAATGCCTCGATCAATAAGAACTGATATTTGCTCAATATTTGCTGAATCCCATTTACAAAACTAGGGTTACACACTTATGAACATTAATTGGGCATTGAGGGATATAATGAATAACATCAAACTATATGTGTATAATTAATTCTATCCGACTTATCTGGCAGTAAAACTTTGAAATTTAATAAATACTTTAATTGGTAACATATCTCGTCATCTCAAATTGAACTGTTTTGATGTATTAGTCATCGACAAGATGGCTTATCTCAAAGACCTAGATATATTTTTAAAACATTAGCAAAGAGATGACCTGGATTTCCAAAACATTACCAAATTAAACCTCCCAAAAAGCAAATGGAAGATAATCGAATAAAATTATCTAAGTAAGGAAATCCAGACACATCAACTCTTGTCGATACTAGTTTCAAGACGGAGACGGAAATACCACCACTTTAATCTTCTTTGCCTACAGCTATTTTATAAGGCACAGATTCCAAACCTGATATCAATCAGAAAGATTCAAAATCCAAACAAGATATTAATGTACAAAAGGGGACAGGATGTTTATGTCAGAATCAGATAATGCTGCAAATCGACAAAATACATATTAAGTTAATAAATCATGATCATGTATTAAAATATTTTTGTATAAGATCCCACGTGTGTGCTTATAACGAAACGAATACGCACCTCAATGTCTGTCTGACCAGTATTTAGTTGATAAGATGGAGACAGATTTTCAACAAAGCGTGAAATTGGACACTTGTACATTTTCTGTGAGTTGTTTCAGTCTGTTCAATAAGGATCAAAACTTCGTGCTTTTCGGCTTTGGTTATCTTTAAATATAAATCTGACAACTGATTTCTAGCCCTTGGCTTGTTTCACAGGGCACTGTTGCATCACGTTTAATGAGTAGTGGTACATGGTCCCCGCAGCAGGTATTAATGATGTACACTGTTGGTCTTTCATGAAACTACTGGTGTGTTTCTTTACCTTCACTGTGAATCACTTGTCTACGGTTAGGGCATTTTACATGAGTGGTGGTGTACTAGTATTAACTAATCGCTTATCAATCTGATGTTAAAAAGTTGTAGTAATTTGTTCCCGTGGGCTACATGGACTTTATTCGAAATATATTTTGTGTAAAATCATATCCCTTTTGAGGATCAAGGATAGTGCCAATATTTAGTTACAAAATGGAAAGTACGGACCAACCCCCCCCCCCCCCCCCCCCCCCCCCCCCCCCCTCCCCATAGGCGGGTATGGGGGAGATTGTTCCCCCCCCCCTTTTTTTCCATTGGTGGACCCCCCTCTTTCAAAATTCCTGGATCCGTCACTGGTAACAACAGATAAATCAAGTGGTTTCAAATATCAGTTTGGTTTGCTGACTAGTGCAACCACGCAGATGTACTGCTAACGTCAACACCTCATTAGAAACAGCTTTTGAAAACCACCGGATTACTACATGTGTATATAAATGTCAACAGCCTACAGAGACGGAGTCAAAGATATATTGTTGTGTCTCTGTAAGTGCTTTGCAATACTACATCTAACATCGAGGGTATCACGAACAATAACTAGCTAGACACTGAAACACAGAAGAAGAGTTGTTCAAGCAGCCCGCTCAGACTGTCCAGAAACTAGATGCTACAAGGTCAATGTAAGGCCGGATATTGAGAACCTTTCCAGTTGTTTTTCTGATCATTAGTGTTTGTATTATAATGTGCATAATTGAAGAAAAACTATATGAAGTGTCCTTTATCAATGCAGTTATTTAAATATGTTTTTACCTGCTGTCCCGCATATCATGATAACTTTTTATATCACCTCCAACGTATGTTTTAAACAGACACAGAAGACAGTAAGAGTAGGTGAATAAGTTTGAATATATAGATACATGTATGGTCTTTTAGAGAAATATTTACATAAATGGAATCTGGTATTATCTGTTTTAAGCGTAATTATTCCGTTCGGAGGCTATGATTGGCTCTGTGGAATTGTTATTGTTAAGTTAGAAGAAAGGAATCTGTTAGTAGGGAATCCAGCTTGGAATTGGTAATATTTGTTACAAAACGTTTAAAGCAAATATCAGGAAACTCAGTGTTTTGTTTTGGCTAATGGATCAAGGCTCCAATTATCCGCATTGAGTACAGATTTCCCTGATGAAAAGTCCCAGGGGTGATAAATGTGTAGAGTATCAGAACATTCAACGCTTGGTGACCGGGGATGCGAATTGGCAACAAACACAGTTACACTCTGTGAGCAAGTAGTTGGACACAGGTTACGCAATGGGAAGTCGATCTATACTGCATCAGACTATGACTCTACTTAACCTAGAATAAACACCAATGCGCCATATGGACCAGCTTTTGAATGTGTAGTAAAAACCGATCAATAAAGAAAGTTATCATCTTAACGTGCGTCTACTCTCTAACACTAGTCTTTTCTAAGTCCATCATTTGGTATCTGTTAACTCGGAGACGAGATGCAAGTGATCACTATTTGAGGATTTATTATCTTTGAGACCAGTCAGTAAATATTGATCTGGTGCTCTTTTGATTTTATCTCTTTGACCTTACTGTTATTGATGATCGTAAAAGAGGGTCTCACTCTTCAAGTCGTGATCATCTCGTTTATAATTTACTCAATATGGTTGCTTAAAATTGCAGATGGATAATTTTTAATTTCTATAGATTTATATCATCAATCCAAGTATAAAAAAAAGTCTACTAGGAAATAGGGCTATGTACCTGTTTATTACACTGCAAATATGGTAATAATTAAAAGTCCGTTTCGAAATGCGTACATGACTTTCCCTGGAGAGTATCAGCTCAGATTTAAAGTGGCTGTGTCAGGTTGGTGTAGCAAACATTAATACATAAGGGTAAATCTTGTACGACTTCATCATTCATCTCTCTTACTATTGCAATTCCCTCAGTATTTAGCTTCGAGCAGTTTACTGCCAGAGACTTTATATATATAATATATAATCAAGAAGGAGAATGTAAGAAGGCCGTTGAATGGAAATATGCATCTATCGTAAGTATCGAAAGCGCAGTTACTAGATTTAAAATAACGGTCATGTTATGTTCTGTTCCTACTGACGATGTGTCTACGAGAGAGAGATCGGTCTCGCATGTCCCCAATTCCATCCTATGTCAAACTATAAAGTCACAATAATCGCATTCAACATTAAGCTCGGATTCCCAAAAAGAGATTCATTTAAAGCCTATTACAATTTGTGTGCATTAAGATGCTCGTGCATGGAAATAGCGCTATACTAATAGAATATGATTTCTTATTATTAAGTTGAGTGCATCTGTTCAGTACGAGTCATCTGTACGAGTACTTTTCTAGTATTGGATTTTCTTATCAGTTTTGTATCAAACATTCAAAATGCTTGACCTCCGAATATGTCAATATTGGACATTATTTTAAAATTTTAAAGCGGGTGACCATCTCACCTAAATGACAACTGCTTGTTTTTATGATTTGTGTATTTGGGTGCATTGATACATTTCACTTGCCGTGTTTTCAAGCATCCTATTTGTGAACATGTTGATATTACAATGTTGTGGTAAAACTGTGGTAAAAACAGTGAAGCAAGGGACTTATTTAAGGCATGGTGTGATTGCTGTATTGCCTTGTAAGAGACAGATAACCATGTTCTGTGAGGTCAGCTGCTGTCGTCGAAGTCGCTACTGATGTGATGTCAGGTGGACTTAGTGGCAGTCCATCCAGGAGAGAGGTGCTCTAACGACTTCAGAGTCTGGTGATAACGTCAGTCTCGCGTTTGTGATACGTCAGTCACGCTATGGCGATATATCAGTCACGTTTTGGTGATACATCAGTCACGCTATGGTGATACATCAGTCACCTTATGATGGTAAATCAGTCACTCGTTGGTGATACAGCAGTAACGTTATGGTAATACATCATTAATGTTATGGTGATACATCAGTAACGTTTGGTGATACAGCAGTCACGTTTTGGTGATACAACAGTCACGTTTTGGTGATACAGCAGTCACGTTATGGTGATACAGCAGTAATGTTATGGGGATACAGCAGTAACGTTGTGGTTGTACAGCAGTCACGTTATGGGGATACAGCAGTAATGTTATGGGGATACAGAAGTAACGTTATGGGGATACATCAGTAACGTTATGGGGATACAGCAGTAACGTTATGGTGGTACATTAGTAACGTTATGGGGATACAGCGGTAACGTTATGGGGATACAGCAGTAATGTTATGGTGATACAGCAGTCACGTTATGGTGATACAGCAGTCACGTTATGGTGGTACATAAGTAACGTTATGGGGATACAGCGGTAACGTTATGGGGATACAGCAGTAATGTTATGGTGATACAGCAGTCACGTTATGGTGATACATCAGTAACGTTATGGTGATACAGCAGTAACGTTATGGGGATACAGCAGTAACGTTATGGTGATACAGCAGTAACGTTATGGGGATACAGCAGTAACGTTATGGGGATACAGCAGTAACGTTATGGCGATACAGCAGTCACGTTATGGGGATACACTAGTAACATTATGGTGATACAGCAGTAACGTTATGGCGATACAGCAGTAACGTTATGGTCATAAATCAGTAACGTTATGGTGATACTACGTCATGGAGGACCCTCTCACCCACCCTTTAGTGGAACAGCAGTAATGATATAACGTTATAACTGTTCCAACGAAGTGATACTTTAAACACTATTCGTTGAAAGTATGTCATTTATTCCTAAAAGTATGGCTTACGTTGCATACCTGTTCGGTATCCGATCAGCATTTAATCACAGAAATGACATTTATAACATATATATAATATGTAGGTTAAAGGATAAACTTCCCTCAGACCTTTTTTTGATACAATAATACCGATGTCAAGTTTGAAACGCAAACTATATGAATTAGTCTAGTGAAATTTTAACCTAATCCACCACAAACAGCAACAGCAATTAAGTTCAACTGCTTCAACACCCTGAAACCTTCCTTTATAACATATAGTATAACAATCTAGGAATACCTAAGTGGCAGAACAACCCTGCCGCTTTCGAAATCTTATTTAGAATAACAATTTCTTTTTCTTAACCACACAATTGTGTCATGTTATATATCAAATAAAGCTATGACAACAGGCTTTTCAAAAATTATAGTTTGATAGAATTTTTTCCATATATTTGTTTCAGTTTTTTAAAAATTCTGAAAAATACGAAAATCGAAAGCGTTACAGACATCCACATGTTCATATATGTTACAATTATACACATAACTATGTTTTAACAGTGTTTAATGCCACTGGTTATCAAACACAGAATGTTTATCTACTAATTTCGTTATATTAACTCTACTTGTGCGTCCAGACATTATGGTATTAAATCGATCATCGTACAATCACACCAAAACCGAGCTATGGAAGAACGATCAGTTGCTTTGATGTTCAAGTCATATCTCTGATCAGATCCATTAGTAACTATTGGACGTCAGGTTGTTCTATGTATGGAGCTTTGTTGTGTATGGATTATATGCCTATTAAAAATACCCGATTTCTTATATTTTACATCAAAAGACTAATAATTCTTGCTTGACATGTGATATAATCAAGACGTTTCATCTCGGTTGCTAATATACATGAGTGTGTATCAATATACACATCTGATAATAATCAGATGTTTTAGAAGCAATTCCAGCGCCGACATATTCATAAATATCATATTAACATTTACTTACCAAACTAAGCGTATTACTTTGTAAACGTTAATATACTTTTCAAAATATGTGAAACATTAAATAATCCTACTAAGATGTTATTTTTGACGGGTTTTAGGTGTTTTTTTCACAGATGGGATGGCCAACATTAGTAATGTGTAACAAGTTTACCTATGTGTCACGTTACATTAGACCAGTATGAAGGTCACGTGATTATCAATAGTTTTGAATTTTCTCCAAAATATGTTAATATAAGACCTTTTCCTTAATTGTACACCATATTTGATTCATCGATTTTACATTAATCAACCCTTTACTTACTTGTACACTATAGTCACTTGATTAATTATAATTAATACATATTTTCTTTACTTGTACGCTTTATTTGATCCATAAATTCTTACGTAATCACCATGAATGTTTCCTTAACATCTGTGTCCTGCTGTGCTATTGACTCTTGAATGTCATCTATTAAATCTTAGACATGCCAATTAAACTCAACGTTCCTTTTACCGTACCTCCTTCATCGTCCACAGTTTTATGAAAAGACGTTAATATATATATATATATATATATATATATATATATATATATATATATATATATATATATATATATATATATATATATATATATAATAGTAAAGAGTAAAGAGTAAAGAACAGAGTTTATTTAGTAATTTTTGCCATCAGTACACTAGTACAGTGGTCCTAATGTAATTGATGTCAAGAGTATCTGGGCGCAGAATATCGTAATCTAAAAAATTAATTTCACCAAAAAGAGCTAACTTAAATAACATTTTGTGTTGAAATAGTAGAAGCAATCCTACCCTACATGTACTTTTGCATTGCCTGTGCCTGTTCCTCTCACTCAATTATGTATGGTATAGAGGACTGATATTGTTCATTCCTGTATGTTAGCCTTGAACATGATTAGTGCCAATTTGATGCTCGTGTCGGTGTTGTAAGACCTCCTAGACACAGTTATTGACTTTTAAATAATAATGGATGTGCCTCAATATACAACTAGTTTGCGTCTGATATAATGATATGCTGTATGTATATAGGTCTCATACACTTTCGTAATCAGATAATAAAGATGTAGGTAGGTGCAATTTACGAAACGATTTACATCTCTCAAGTTTCGTAACCATAGGTTTTGTTGAAGGTTGACAGTTTGCTCTGAACCACACATTACAGGTCATGGACTATATGGTTGTGTCGCCCACCATGCTGGCCTTGTACACTAATATACATCTCCAAACAAGGAAGATGTATGAACATCCGGTCATCGATTAGGCACGTCTTCATTGATAACAAGTTACACGATGATACCAATCTTACCAGTGTCAGGTTTTGTCGAGGTTTATCGAACAAAGAACAAAATAAAACCGGTAATTATCGGGTTTCTATGTGCTGTCTTGTCAGAAGACAGAAGACTAACATTTTTGTAGTTGCGGTAACTTTAACTTGCAACTGTTAATATAGCTTGAACACAATACACTTTTGTGTCAAAGGTACATCCGTTGTGTTGTTGAGGGTCAAATATACCAAACGTTATAAATGGTCTTACTTTATCGAGATGTACCCACTGTTACCAAAAACTACCATTTTGATGATACTAGTTTATTGACGATATGATGGTAAAAGTATCGATTTCTGATCGAAAACTGGACAATGCACGGCGTGTGGCGCCAGCCAATAAGTCAAACGTCAATATGTTATCGTTACTTGACGACATGTGAATAAACATATGTATCAACATGTTGTTAAATGTTGTTATTACCCACGTGGTACTTCGGAAAGGGGTTTCATAACAAACTGTTATGACAAATATTCGTTACTTGATGACATGTGAATAAACATACGCATCCACATGTTGTTAAATATTGTTATTACCCACGTGGTACTTCGTAAAAGGTTTTTATAACAAACTGTTATAAAAAAAATATGTGTCATAACACCTTCAAGTAATTGTATTGGCTAACGATGAACTTTGACACTACCCGGACTACTTTATTCATTCATAAAACGAACGTGAATTCATTCATGAAATAACAAGTATTTTACGACAAGACTTATATAATAATAAATATTTATCTCATTCTTCAGTTAATTAACCAAATTATACTCACCACAATGATTGATTTTAATCAGTAATTAACGAAAACAGCATAACTAGAACAGAACGATTAGCTCAAAGTTGAGAATGTAGGAGGTTTTGCTCTCTGCCTTACAGTTGGGAATGACATTGCAACGAAAAGCTCAGTCTCTCGGTGATACTCACAAGACAAACATAACCGAAAGGAAAGCCATTTCAACGGCGATGTTTATTTAATACTTGCATCTAATGAGGTTGTTTTAGCTTGTTTACACATACCGAGGACGGGAAACATGCGAATGGCGGCCGTTATGACATGACGTTATGCAAAGGACGGATAACTCTCATCTCATGTCCTCGAGCTTCCTTCAGCATGACTAGTGCAACTGGTTTCGCCATACTGATCGACCATCACGAATAATGGAATTGTTTGATTTTAAAAGCGTGACTATTTAACGTCGCAATATTATGAACTTAGATGCTGTGGCAGGGTTGATATAAATCCGCAGTTCCGTTCCTTTATAGGGACACCACAAATATATTTTAAAGTAAACCACAATAAATTGTATGAAATACAAGTTGGTAATAAATTGGATACATAACTCGCTCCCCTTTAATATCAAGTTTATGTCCCTCGTTAAATAATTTTGGTTTGTCTCTCACCAATGCTCGAGATAAAACAAAATTATTTCATTCGTTAGATATCCTAAAAATACTTCATCTGTATACTGGTAAAACCAATTCCCTCCTTCCTTCCTTCAAATCACCAAATCCCACATTTGACCATTATTATCGATTATTAAAAGCTTCTCTAAGTGTCTTTCATTTATTTATCCGCCAAGTCTAGACATAAGTTGATCACCTGAGTCAATGAATCTCTACCTCAACGTTTGTATCAATTTGACCTGAGGCCTATTTGAATAAATCTCCGAAACAACAATGGATTACGTGCAAGTCTAGACAATATGTTAGCGTCTTAGATGTACATAATCGAACTGCACCATTAGAGTCAGTGGATCTGTGTATCAACTACATCAATGTGTCGTTGAGAACATGAAACATAACACCTACAATAAGCGAGGTCTAGACAGACACTGTTGAAGCATTGAAACAGCTTGAGCGGGCATAAGGTACATGACACTGGGATACGATGTACTCCATAAGTAAATAATTCATCATCGGAGTAACATTTCCAAAATATCACAAGTTTGAAAAACTCATTTCTTGTTTATCATGTAAGTTACTTTGCTTATAGGTACCAAGTCAAGCTCAAGTCTGATCGCAATAGACAGTCTTCCGAAGAATAAAAGATGCAAAATAGTGCATTTATCGGGATACGAACTCATATATATATTTCCTCGCAAAACCGTCTTATAACAGCCTCTATGCTCGCATATTCTGACGCAATTTAGTTAACCAATCACATGACCTCCAACAAAAGTTTTTGGTGCGAGAAGCTATGGGCAGCTAACTCCAAACAGCTATCCTTTCGTCTGTTCTGAATGCTTTCAAAACGGAGATCGTTTTAAAATTATTATGTGATTGGTCAGCTATTTGACTCAGCTTTGTCTGTGATAAACTGGTACGGCACACGCACCTATACCGGGTGTCCTCCTCGTGGAATCTATAGAACCAGTTCGTATCGCGATTTGAACTAGTTTGTTGATTTAATTCCTCGGATTTAAATCAGACTAGAATAGGCTCAGATGATTATTTTATATATCCAACCGATTCCAATGATAAAACAAAAACTGTTGGACTGGTAAAGTAGTATAATTGGTCAGCGACATACAATGGAAGTAAGAAGTAATTGAGTCATAATACACCATGATCAATCATCGATAAATTGTAAATTGCTCTGATCTATCCTGTTGTTTCCATTAATCATAATTTAGTATTTTGTATTACTAACACTGCCACTCCAAAATACGGTTTTTGTTGTTGATAAAACAATTAATTGAAAACAGACAAGGTACTAAACTGAAAAATTATTACCTCATCTGAAAGGTCTCATCACAATGGATGCACATGTCAAGTGTCAATTTAAAGTCTTATCCCTGAACAATCAAAAGTTGTGGCCAAGGTTAAAGTTACATATAGCATGTTGTTGGAGTGTCATTATCAACAACATTGTAAATGGTATTATGATTCCAGACAGTGGTGGACGTATGGTCATTGTGGTTATCAGCGCCCTATTATTTAACCTAATATATTAGTTATGTGAATATTATAGCTTTAATTGGTCACCTTTTTTTGTTTTCGCTGGGAATTAATGTTCTGCTGTCTTCTCCCTTCACAAAAGTAGTAACAACATGTAAGTAGCAAAAACATACACAAAGGTGCATCTGTGCTTCAAAAACTTTGTAACAATGAACGGCTATAAAAGCCAAAAGTAACCCAATCTAATTTACCATTCTCTACAGGATTCAGACACATTTCTTAATCAACCGATTTTCTTCAGAAAGTTTCAAAGTGGGAAGAATAGAAGTTTCTGGAAAGGAAACTTATTTTGTAATGTTTCCGTACGTTTATATTCCAAAGTGTTTTTCCCCTAATGCTGTATAAAGTGATGGTACATTTAATTTTGAAAATGGTTGCTGTTTAATAACTTTGAACAATCATTTATTTTCTTTAACGCGTGTACCATCAAACATAAAGATGAAGGTTTACCGTGCAGTTCAATTTCTCTTTTCCCTTCAATCGTTAATCGGTTTCGTATTACACCACTCTTCATCCTGTGTTTTTTATTTGAATACTGCAGGGATCATGTCTAGTGACCCTAACAGTGCACTTACACCTTCCATATTTTCAAACAAGCTCAACCCCGCGTGAGACGGTAGTTGTACGGCCAGTGTAAAAACATCATAAAGTATCAACAGTAAATTAAAGAAGATGCCATTGTTTACATTTGAGAAACAAAATATTGATTCCCGAGTGAACTTGATAGTTATTATGGTACAGGAGACGTTTCATCAACCCCTTAACATTTCATTTGATCAATGTTTGTTTTTTGTTATGGTGGTGACCTTTGAAAGAATGGTAAGCTAATTTAATTAAAATAATGGTTCTCTTTGACCGTTTGGGTTTTTTTGTGTTTGTTATAATATTAACTTAAAGGTAGTGTGTACTGTGAATCAGGATTATACATAAAGTCTTGGTTTAAATACAGATATCGGACTGAAATAATACCGATCGATACTGGTAATTTGCATCTTCGCTCACTATTATTTTTATGACTATTAATTCCCAAATTCTGTGCAGTTGAAAAGACCCCCTAAGTAAAAGGTCATAGTGTCTAAGTTATACAGAATGACAGAAAGTTATTAAAAAAATACTATCTATCAGTGATGATTCCACATTGTTAGTATGCTGTGCACTTTCGGTCGCACCTCTCATTAATTATTTAGACAGTCGTATAAAACGAAGATCATATGAAATCCGCTTATTTATTTGCAAAATGTCTGCTGCGGAGGTATTTGATATATCGTTTTGACAGTAAATTTTGCACAATGCACTGTCACCGTCAATAACGACATCACAATGCTTTAAATTTACATCATCAATAATGACCCGCATGTTATGACATCAAAATGCCATGTCATCATGAATATGGTGACGTAACATTGTTGTGACATTGCCAAACTGGTAGTCTTATGACTGTGCAATGTTCAGAGACGTAATTTGTTTTATATTGAAAGTGATAAGGAATTATTTTGGATGAAAAATAGAATCTCACACTCGTGTCTTATGATATCAAATACATCAACACTCGCTGATAAAAGTTAATATTTTCTGTACCTTTTATCAATTGCAACTCGCGTTGTTACAATTGATATCAGAAGACACTAGGGTGATATTCTTGATGAAGTTGTCAAATACAGATATTGATAATGAAAGGAATTCGTTGACCAATGACAATAACAGTCAGCTAAGCAATGACTCCGATGAAAGGAAACCATTCCGTCAGTATGCCTTCAGGACTAAAATAATATCGGTCATTCTGGATAACTAATGTTTTACATACACACATCATGCCAGGGATGGCTTTAACCAAACCAGTCGAGCGCTTCTGTAGCTAATCAATAGACCAGACAATAGAGGAGAGTTCAATTTTCTTGCCTGGAGAAAAAGACAATTTTAATATAGTTTCCGAGGGTCTGGTCACTGTAGTGTGCAGGGTTCCGATTAGCAAAGAAATCGGTACCAAGAGCCTTTTAGAAATTTTAAATATTTAGCGAAGAGTTCAAGGTTCAAGAGTAAACACAATTTTGTTTAGTGCTTGTTGCCTTTGATCCCAATAAGTGGTCGAATTATCATGAAATGGCTACGAACCTGCACACAATAACTTTTAGTAAGTTTTAAACACTTTAGGTCGAAGCTCCAATTGTTTTGATTAATCGGGCTCTATCACAATATTTTGGGATTCAGGGGCCGTTGTTTAAGAGTTGAAACATGAAAAAGGCCAATATTACAAGTCGGCTTGCCAAATATATATATATGTATATATATATATATATATATATATATATATATATATATATATATATATAGAAAAAATAAAATGTTCGAAGAAATTACGATGATTTAATCAGATTCACAAGCATGCTTTCGACCATTACGGGTCTCATCAGGTGAATGACGTTGAGTCGGTTGATGCGTCATAAAGTGTAATTATGACGTCACAATACATTGCATAGATACATTCATAGATACAATGCATAGAAATAGATGTACATTGAGAATGACATTACATTTTAGAATTGAGTCTTGGCTTATATTTATTAATAAACAATAATTCTTTTTCTGCCAAGCAATCAGATTCTGTTGAATCAACTTTGTATATCGGAAAAACAGAATATTTATTTTTGCCACATAGTTCAAGATGCGCACTAAGAGGGATAGTACGATTGTGTTTTTGTTTAATTTGAGAACGATGAAGATTCATTCTTCTTTTTAATTTCAATTCTGTTTTCCCGATGTATATTTCTTGACATCCATGACAAACAATCATATAAACAACATTTTTTGAGTCACATGTCATATTTCTTTTTACAAAAAATATTTTATTATTTATTTGTGAATCTGATTAAATCATCGTAATTTCTTCGAACATTTTATTTTTTCTATATGAGACCTGGGAGTTGGAAGATGTTTTAAACTGTTTTTCTATATATATATATATATATATATATATATATATATATATATATATATATATATATATATATATATATATATATATATATATATATATATATATATTCGAAGTAGTGACTAACAACATTTAAAAACTGTCTAAGCAGCCAGATAATATATGGGCGCTGAACGTTTATGTTATACCCATATAGACATAATATACAATGTATTTCTACAGGCGTGCAATACGGTTTCCATGGTAGATTTCCGTATTGCACGATGAATTCCGTATTGCACGGATGATGGTTCTACTTTCTTTAAAATTCAAAACAAAAAACTTATTTTCGAACTCGTTGTTCCTCTACTGCCATGACATATTGTCGTTCAATACAAACGATCCAAATGCACAAGTGTGATGTATTAATAGCACAACGCAGGAATACCGCGCGGTCCACACTTCGACCGATTTTCCTTGGGTTAGCTGGAGTAACGCTTCCAGGAGAAAACTAACTACAGGGAATAATAGCAACACTATGTGACACTATATGACACCAATAGACGTACCTGCACACACGTGAACTGTTCAAAACACAAAAGAAATATCATAAGCGCCATAAGAATTAGATATTCTGTCAATCAATGATAATAGTAATACGAGCAATGATTAAAAATGTGTTAAAGATAACCTATTTAACGCAAGACACTTTAATGCCCAAATCAACAACAACCTTAAATTTCTTAAATAAACATATCAAAATAAATAAGATATTCAAAGAGTTACCACTAACGTAGCTTTCTTAGTGCAACGTGTGAGGATTTACCAATCGCTAATCAGTTAAAACAGTATTTTTTTCAACTTTATAAACATCTGAACCAGTACTTCATTATCTGAAAATGTGATCGTTTCTTCTTGAACTTTACCACTTCCTTTCAAAAGAAATACAATGTATGATAACCAATGGCAAGTTATGCCAATTTAACCTACAAATAGAATGAGAGTATGATGTGTAAACAATCTTCATCATTAATTCAAAAAGGAAATGACCCGACCGGTCAATATTCTAAATGGCTGTTTTTATGGCTGTTGTGTTTTATTTTTTTAAGGCTGTTATTATCGTATTCTGGATGTATTGAGTAAAGTGAAGTCTTAGATGTCGAGGTGAATTTAAGAATAAATTGATTTAATTGTTCACTTCTAGTAATCTTTTGGAAACTTACATTGATAAGCATTCTGGTACAATACTTGTGCAAAATAGACATGTGGTTGAAACAAACAATTCTTATTTCAGAATCTATGAATAACGCATTTCCAATCTAAAGCCTGAATCCTGGCAGTGTTGTCAACTGTGTTAACGTGAGAGCATTTCATTAACCTGTTTCAAAGTTTTGTGTGTACAGTGTCAAGTGTTCAGTTGGCAGACAGTACGGTAATCGATCATAATTTGACCAACACATCGGTGTTAAAAATAGAATCTGCAAGTAATGAAACACTTAAGGAAAGTTCATTCAATACACGTTAAGATTATAGCAGTTATTTTATTTTCTCTGAGAAAAGGGGAACACGGCACAGTGTACTTACAATATAGATTGAATATACATTAGAATACCTACTCACAAAGTTATTACATTTATCGTAAATGAGAAACATGAAAGTCACGCTAGGAACATCAGTGTCTTTTAGTGATTCCCAAAGATAAATTATCAATAGATGGACAACACTCATTTTGCAAATGCAAAATAACTGACTGCTCTCCCCTTTTAGACAATGCTTTGGTATAGCGTCGGTTTGTGAAACATTTGCCATGTAAATTACATCCCCCTTACATTCCTGGATCCGCCTTTGTTGAAATGTAATATGACATATGTCCTCACTGTAGCTATTGATTTATGTTGCCGATGACAGATACATTGTTGAGGTACTATGCTCTGACAAAGTTCATTCGATAACTTTATATAAGTTTAATGAGTTTCTTCTTCTCTTCTCTTAAGATGTAAACATTGTCTTCAAATTCACATCAAAGCGTAGATGCATGAATATATTCATACATGTAGGTGGAATCCTCCTCGAGTGTCATTACCATGTCTTTATGGTTTAGTTTTGCAGATATATCTGGTCCCTGCACATGTATCCATGTTCTGAAATCTTACCCCACTTGATTTTCAAAAGCTCTAAATTGCAATGTTCATGTTTTGCATCGAATATACACACAGGGGCAAAAGAAACTATACCAACAAAAATACAAGATATTGTATTCCACGAGGGATAGATACTACTGAAAAATTACACAATGTTTCTTAAATCCAACTTACATGTAACTATTGAGATATTATCTATTCATGTTTCTGATAAATATGGCTTTTATAAAATTATCGTTTTGAAATCGCCTTAAGCAGGTAAGATGGGAGAATGGAATATGGTTTTCTAGCTTGTTTTATGACATCCTACAGCAACGATTAAAAGGCCAAGGTGGTACATTATGCCGACAAGATATTGTACTAACATAATTAACATAATTGATTAATTTCATTTTAAATACACAACATTATTTTTTTACAATCCTTTGAAATAGAAATTTAGCCCCCCTATGCATTTGGTTAGATATAAAATATACTCTCATGAATAAAAATGTTTATATTGCTTTTCGGGATATTTCCTCATTACACACATTCAAAATCGACTTTATACAGCATAAATAGTGTTTGATTCTGGTAATCACATTATTGGCTAAAAGGTACAGCTGGGATTATGGTTGACCTGTTTTACAAGTTTAGCATATCCTAACATATACCAGTAGTTTTATTAAATGATATTTTGATCACTTACTGTATTTCATTTATTAACAATGCAATCAAGATAAGTAAAACAAACGTTTGTGAATTTCAAAGCCAATGTGAAGAAATGTGAAGCAATATGTAGACAATTGTTTACACACCTTCATACTTCTACTGCTACAAAATGATTCACAATGTTATTTCCAGCATACATAATCACAGCAATAGAATAAATGCTCTGTTATGTATGGAGTAGCATTTCCAATCAAAATGAGCTTTGGAAACTAATGTCATTCAAATTGGACGCGTTGAAATGTAGTGGAAAGATAAGTAAAAAACGAAAGCCGACTGTCATGTGTATCATTAAGCAAATGGTTTCTCGAAAAAGGTCAAGGCATTTGTAGTCTCCATCTGATAAGTATACTTTTCCCAAAATGAACACTGACATAAGTAATACAAAGGAATTTTATTTCTCAAATGATTTTTACTTTCGAGTTGTTCGTGTATACAAACTTACGTCAGTCAAAACTTATACGAAATCAAATATTTCTTTCATAGAACATCCATTTGATTCTGGATCATGCCTACAGACTGTCACATGAGCAACCCAAACCCCTCACCAAGTTAATTCTGTTGAACATGTGTAAATATCAGACGGTTCTTTATGCTGGGAATTGGCATCAGACCATGATGTTCTGTCAGAGCCCAGTTATTTATTCCAATCTTATCTGAATGAACTCAAATTCTTGTTTATCTAACACTGATACAGAGGCTACGCGTAAAGAGTGTGCTATTTGTGTGCTCCTGGTTCAACCTTACAAGATCAAAACAAGTTCAATACCGTCACCATATGCATGTGTTTCAGACAACCTAGATTACTGGTTTGAAGTCAGCAGTTTAGTGTTCTCGTCAATACTGTGTAGACTGTAAACAGATACAGTATCAAGCACAGGTGAGTGCATAGCAGACTCGCGAAAGCCTCTAGTGTTAAACCTGTATCTTAAAGGTTTGAATCAGTTGAAACAAATTGATCAAGGGACATTTGGTACTATACGACTTCATACCATGATCAAAGCTGCATTTTGCTGGTACATATATACTGCTTACAGAATGTGCTCTATGGGATTCATATGAAGGCTCTTCGTCAATGGGCTTACACCTGTCAAATAGTGTTTCGATGACAAACGTCCATTACTTTTGACTTCCACGATTTATTTGGCCCTCATAGATTTCTTTAAACCTATAAGTTTGTTCGTGTTAAATTCCCCATGAAATGTTATATTAAGAAAATCCATTACAGAATTAAAACAAAGATCTACAGTGTAATCATCATTATATACTTGAAATACATTTATTTTATTCAGCAAACCCACCAAACTACATTGTACGGATAACGACCCCTCGATCAGCTATTTCCTGAATTAGAATTGATAATTGGTAATTGATAATTGGGAATGAATTTCTTCCAAAGACATTAAACTGAAAGGAAATTGTTGTGTATGATGGTCAAGAGGGTACGCTGAGCTTTTGCCCTTTGCTAACGCCATAAGGTGATAAACGGATAAACAAGCACGACAAAGCAATATGGTCACACGACAAAAGCCATACCCAAAGCGATATGGCCGCACGACAAAGCGATAATAAGAGCACTATAAAGCGAAAGAGTGATAAAGCAAAAGAGCTAAAGAAAATCGACACATGTCGAGCATCAGCTGTTTGAAATACAGCAGAATACTGGTTTCAAATATATGACTGACATTGTGTATTATAGAGTGTGCAACGAAAATAGTTCTAAAGAGTCAGATTTCTGGTTTTTCACGCAGGTGTCCCCCTTTGTACACTCCAAAGTGCAATAGAAGGAAGATAAATAACACAGGACAGATGATAGAACATATGCACACAGTTAATAATTCATACTGCACTGCACGTTTAGTAGCAATTATCAATATCGATAAAGCGTACCTTACTTTCAAAATTATAATATATATATAATAATTTTATTAATTTCATACATATATTATAATTTTGACAGTAAGGTACACATGTACGCTTTATTGATATTGATAATTGCTCATGTACTAAACGTGTATTGCTGTACAGGATGGATTATTAACTGCATCAAATGCACCAAATCTCATTCAGAAAAAATAATTTAGAGCATGAAGTTACATGAGTTTTAAGTTTGAATACAGCAATGTCATAAGTATACGTTCATTGATGTTTAATGTTAAAGATGTTATGGCTACAGTCGTAAACATTGGTTGATTTTGCAATATTTCAAGATAAAATGGTGGTGTTTGTTCTAGCTTTGTAGAGTTTGTTTGTAATAAATAATAATACAATAATAGACTACATTCAAAAGATAGATGTCCATTTCCTTCCTTAATAACTTGCTTTCTAAATATGTTTTGACTTTTTGATGTATTTAATTTCGGTAATCCAAAAAAAAATTAGAATTTACTTTGAATGATAACATAATATGTTTCAATCCATAAAGCTGTATTGTAATACCATCAATTTTGTATCCTCTCTGAGCATCTCTGATGAGGAATTATGAGCTCTCTTCCCTTGCATAAACACTTGAATCAGGAACTAACATGTTATTTGATTCCAAGACCATGAATGAATAATGTTTTCTGGATGTTCCTGAAGGGACATGTTCATATATTACAGTAGGATGTTGAGGTAATCAATACCAACTAAGAAGGCAAAGCTATAACGCACTTCAGATTTCACATTTATCGGAACTTTTCCCATTAGCTACTAACGTACTAATGTCAATAGATTATTTCAAATTTATTTTGTTTAATTTTAAACGTTTATTTTTGGGGGCACTTTAGAAACACACCTTATTTGCACAGCTACAACATTTATACTCGAAACGTGTGATAACTTGCCTGCTTCCTCGTTGCAATACAAGTAGGTTTATCATGTTACTTCTCTTGGTGCCACTTAATCTTTGGGGGCGAGATAGTCCAGTGATTAGTGTGTTCAACGTTGGCCCGGCTGTCCGACCCTGACAAGGGGTCAGTAGTTATCTCTACTGGAAAAACAACTGCTACGTAGTTGTAAAAACACATTTGAATAACTGTATGTACATAATTATGCTCTTGCACAACCAGGTTGTTTACGAGAATAACTAATGTGTTTTTGGTAATTGTGACTTTTCCACATACAACAAGGTTAGGGTGAATGCTACAACGAACATCTATGTCATACATCGTGCACCTGTTCACCATCTCTTCGGTTTCACCTCAATGAAAGTCGTTAATGTAAACTATATCCTCATACTATTCCATTAGAAAGGTGATGGCAGTTATAAATTATATACAGTACTGATCAAATGGATTGAGTAAATACACGTTAGTGAATCTCAATGCGTTCAATATCAATAGTTTAATCGTATATTTCATTGTTTCATGTTCAGGTCACACATGGTGACACGACAATGCAATTGTTTTGATGATTAACGTGTGTTAAATATCGATCAAAATGATATTTAGACGTATCAGAGAATCCACAAAGAAATATTATCAAACATAATATAATGAAAGGGCTTAACATGTATGTTGGCATTTTCAAAATGACATGCACGACGTATTAATGTTGAAAAGTTACTGTATGAAAACAAGTGTCTCGAGAATGATATTAAGATTGAAGAAAATATGTTAACTAATTAACTACGCAATGGTAGAGTTTGTGTTCTCCTCTAGATCCCAGTGTTATTTAGAAGTCGACTGCTTTAGAAAACCTCCCACATGGTTGCCTCAGGGATCAGAAACTTTTCTGACAGTGCTTAGAGTTTTGACTGTAATTTCAGATGACACCTTCCCAGACTTCATGTTACATTTTAGGTAACCAATGACAGATTAAATCCTTGCGGCAGTTTTTATTCTGACAAGACTCATTTTAAGATGTGTGAAATGTTTTCCTGCTGTAGTTGTGATGTTCTTTCTATAATTGGTTTCGTTATGTGGGTGAGTTTAATCTGTTTTTATCGTATTTCACATTTTTAGGAATGACAGCAATACTTTAAAAATAGTATTATTATTTAAAATCATATACTCAATTATCCTTGTAGAAAAAAATAGAAAATTAAAGCTATAAAAGTTCGCATCCCTGAGAACTCTTTCTGTCGTGTTGTCTATACAACAGTCAGATCAAATGTCATAACTGAATTAGATATTTCACTTTGCATAATGATTGTTTTTAGTCCTTTGCGACATGTGTAAGCTAGAATTCTTAACAATTTTCAATGCAAAAAACGTATCATATTTAGAGACTGTTCTTATTGATAATCAACATGACAGATACTCCAACGCCCACACCTCATGAATAATATTAACAATAGGCCAAAGCTTTGTGCTGATCACCTTGTTAAATTTAGTACACACATATATTTGTGTTGTTAATGTATATACATGACATGCAGCTCATACATGAAGACATGCTACTAGTTTCAGTTCAATGATGAGAAGATCATTGTTATGGAAGCACATTCACATATTGCTATTTCGCAGTTGTATGTACAAAAACGAATCAGAGCTATGTTTTGGGCATATCATTCGATTTAACAACACGAACCACTGATAAGAAAGCACATACACTCATAAGGTATCATCTTTACTTACATAGATAAAATCTGGAATGGGAACACTCAGTAGTATATCAGATGTATGTTAACAGACTTCTAAATCAGGTTGTGGCTATATGAAGATAGGAAAATGCGCATGAACTGCTATGTAAAACCTGTTGGCAAATAAATCAACTCACAAGCTAATGACAGTTAACTTCCTGGTGTCAGATAAACACGATAATCACAGTGTGCAATACTGACAGAAGAACATAGAATTTCAGTTAGTTAGATAACATTGGCATAACTAATTACGCAGACATGCTAAAGATTAACAGTTGGCAAACCACTTGCTGATAGGTATTATGATAAATTGTAGTGTAACCTAATTGATTTTAAAAAATAAATCATGATAAATGAGTATGTCTGGTCATATAAATCATTTAATGAAAGTTCCATTTTCAACACATCTACCAAAATAAAAAGAGGACAATATGTTCTTACTCTGAGCCACTTTTAACCAAACGTTTGTATATGATGGCAGTGTACATGTGCGTTTAAACACTTCAGCAAATCATGAAGGAAACTTACAGGCTTTATTTTAGCACGTAGAATAAAGTGCCTACGCTTCAGGTAAGTCATACTTTCAAATGGTCATCTATTTCGTTTGGAAAATTTTAATTATAACATTACCCAAGTCCAGCACCACTGTAACGATATTGTAATAATGGTAATCGTTTGCGTCAACAAGGATGCAATTTAATACATCGAGTACCAAAATCAGTTTGTATACAATAGAGCAATGTTACATGTGTAATTCATTTGTAAATTGGACCAAAAAAGCATGTTGTAGGGTAAAATGACTTTCATTTACACTACATAGAGTTCATTGAAGTTGGAATCGTAAGTATGTGACCTAGAACGTCCATTACATCATGCCATTTTGGTGATTGATACAGTGAGAGTCGAAGGGTATTTAAAGGGGATATCTATCTAGAAAATCTAGTTTTTCAATGATATACTGTACTCACCCATGTACCAAAGAAAAACCTTAATTCAACTTCGTCTCTGTCAGAGGGTGACAAATTGACAGAATCTATCAACACTATAATTAACTTGTCACGCATTGAGGGAACATAGAGCAAGTTGTAGAAGTTAATTACATGTATATCCAACATTATCAATAATGTTATTTTATCAAGAGGTACTACTGCTGAAAATTATCACAAATATCAAATATGTTGATTCTCATACAAACACAGCTAAAACAGTTTATCAACTCAAAATTCAAGGGGGCGGGATAGCCTAGTGGTTAGCGCGTTCGGCTTCGGATCAAGAGGTCCGGGGTTCGAATCCCGCCAGGGGCACGGCAACTTTGTCTGCAGTAGAGAACTGTTCTACAGTCAGTACACTACACTGAATTTCAGTACCACCCATGGTTCGCTAGTTTCAGCCGATGCTCGCAGGTTTCACCGTAATGCAAAGCCACATGGCGTTGCGGGCTTTCTCCCTGCCATAATCCTAGCAGCCGCGATATAAGTGAAATACTTTTGAAAGCGGCGTTAAACCCCAACTCACTCACTCAATAGCTATAGGTTTAAGGCCACATCATTTACATGTAATAAATAGCCAAGGATCGATGTTATTCTGGTTATTAATAATGAAAGCATGTTACTGAACGGCTGCCACGAACGCAGCAGTATGCACGTTGATCATGTCACCATCACCCTTTGATATGAAATCGGTAATCATCAGCCTTGAACAATAGCACGATGGATATTATCAGAGGCATCGGACAGATGACAGATTATTGGGCTCCATTCAGGAGGACTTTACGAGGTGGAAATAGGTAGAAGAACTAGCTAGGTATCATTACATTGTAGACAGCTGTCGAATGAGACAACACCTCCATACAAATCATGAAGAGGACCGTCCCCGTTCTGGTAGACCCTGTGCAAACTCTCCTCAAGATTATAAGTTTGTTTGCGTCATGTTCGACGTTAGCCTTTTGCCTTCAGTACTGTCAATAGTACTTCAAATAGACTCTGCTCAACCCACTCAAAGCTGCTGGATTGAGGACCAGAAGAGTCATCAAATGTCCATCGACAAATATGTTTCTGTAGACTGTGGTGTGTGGACCGACAACGGTGGGAACGTGAGGTTATGGAGGATGCATTTGTGCGATGACCACAGACGTGCCACGAAGGTCGCTTAAAACGAGGAGTGGCAGCAATCCCCGTGAAACAATAATTGTTCAATGAATTATTCATGATCAGGAGGTTTGTGAGGGATATGCCGAGGCCAGTGACTGCAGTCATTAGTGACATTGTGTTGTTCCTAAGACATTGACTTAGGCTATTCAATATGTTTTTTTCTCTGATGGTACATTCCCAGAACTTGTTTTTGTCTCAGACAAATAGATATGTTGTTTGTTCAAATTACTTCTATGTTTAATTGTATGTCTTGTGGCCCACGTGTTCACCTTAGATATCAACATTACTTATACAAGGAAAATGCCTGTCAGTGTGTTACATTTCGTCCGTTTTGCAATGTACTCGTATATGTTAGCCTTCATTGTCCCTTGAGTACGAGATTCCCTGATGAAGAGTCTCAGGGGTGATATATGTAGAGATCGACACATTGATTAAGTAAGGATGACATTGGCTGAATATATGAAACAGGGAAATTGTCTCACAAAATAGGCAGTATCAAGTCAACATCTTACTTCTGTGTACACTTTGTGCTCTGTCCTATATCTTTTTAGAAATTTATGCAATCGGTCATCACATGTCAGCCATTTGATTGATCATAGCTGATATTAAATTTCCTTTCTGTCAATTAGAGAAAACTAATGACATACACTACAAAGAATTTATTCTTAAATGATTGAAGACATCGTTGATGAATCTTTCCATTTTCTAGTGTTTCCTGTGCATAATGAAGTTGGCAGCTGACTATGTTACTGTCTCCGTAAGCGATATGTGTAATGGCAGCATAACAAGAAAAAAGCTTTTCAATGAGCATATTTACATTTGATAATTATTCATATTTATCAATTGAATGCAGACCTTATAATTTG
Organism: Gibbula magus; assembly: GCA_936450465.1. Classification (NCBI taxonomy): domain Eukaryota; kingdom Metazoa; phylum Mollusca; class Gastropoda; order Trochida; family Trochidae; genus Gibbula; species Gibbula magus. Next base: position 64,225,039 of record OW388289.1, on the reverse strand, counting down.
TGGCTAATCAGCTTTAAACAAATATAGAATATGAAGTAAATTGTACCAAACAAGAGACCCAAAGTGCATTTGGGGATATTTGGACTACGAGGGGCGTTCAATAAGTGTTGCAAGCGGGGCATTGGTGTTTACATAAACAGTGTCAGCTTATAGCAGGTGTTACTATAGTCAAAACATAACATTGACACCTGTCAAAACAATTTCTTGACATAACAATTATTTAGATATAATAGCTGCGCTGTCCTAGGGGTCTCCATAATCATGGATTTTCTCAAACATGAACAACGCGCTGTGATCAAGTTCCTTACTAAAGAGGGATGCAAAGCTACAGAAATACATAATCGTATGTGTAATGTGATGGGTAAGTTTGTCGCTGGTCTCTTCAGTTCAAGCGGGGCAGGGAGTCCTTAGACGATGACCCACGGTCAGGCAGGCCATCTGAAGTCACCCGACCGGAAGTTATTGCCGCTATCGAAAGACGAATTTTAGCTGACCGCCGTGTTAAAGTTTCTGAACTGTCTTTGGAATTCCAGATATCAGTTGGAAGTGTTGAAAAAATAATTCATTACCATCTTGGTATGTCCAAGGTATCTGCAAGATGGGTACCCAGAAACCTCACAGCACAAGATCGCCAGAAAAGAACCGAAAGTTGCATGGAGCTCCTGGATCGGTTTAATGCGGATGAAGCCAGGTTTTTGTCTCGTCTGGTGACAGGTGACGAAACCTGGATCCACCACTGGGACCCGGAAACTAAACTGGAATCCAAGCAAGGAAGCACCCGAGTTCACCGCCTCCCCTGAAGTTTCGCACTCAACCATCAGCTGGCAAGGTTATGGCGACAATCTTTTGGGATGCAAAAGGCATATTATTAATTGATTACTTGCCAACCAAAACTACAATGAATGGTCAATATTATGCCAACCTAATGCAAGAATTGCGAAAGACAATTCGACAGAAACGCCGTGGAATGTTGACACGTGGTGTTCTGATTTTGCATGACAACGCCCCAGTCCACAAGTCAAGAGTTGCACAGGCCGCTATACGTGATTGTAGATTCGAACAGCTTAACCACCCACCCTACAGCCCAGACCTAGCCCCCAGTGACTACTTCCTGTTCAGAAACCTGAAAATCGCCCTACGTGGAAGGCACTTCCGGGATGACGAAGACGTCAAAGCTGCCACAGAGGCGTGGTTAGGGGGGCAAACGGAAGACTTCTACAAAAGCGGCATCAAAAGTCTCAAAGAGAAATGGAATAAGTGTATTGAGGTGAAGGGTAACTATATTGAAAAATAAAAGTAAAAAATTGACTACGCGAGTTGGTTTTATATTGAAGTTGCAACACTTATTGAACGCCCCTCGTAATTGAAAGAAAATATATCAGAGGCATTTTCCTGACGTTGATAATCAAGGGGTGATTCTTTCGAGGAATTAGATAATATTTGATTCAATCTTTTTGTGGCAGGGTGAGATGAAAGTTTCCCTAGGGGCTTCGGCTAGTGGGATGTCCCTTTGGCTCAACTGTGAGAGCGCAGGACGCACACAAGCATCTGTGATGGCAAAGTGCGGTTACTGTTTATGCTAAAGACATTACCTGCATTTGAGAACTATCTATATCTACCAAACTCCATCTCTTTATCCCACACTTACTTTCCGAACCACAAATGACAAACTGCCAATTGAAAAATTGCCTTGGACAGAGGCGTGTATCGCTTGGAAATAGCGTTTGGAAGACATATACCTAACCCTATAGACATATAGAGCCTACCCTATTACTATATAAAAGGATAGGAATGTAACGACCGTAGTTAAGCGCCATACCTCTCTAAATATGAATCCGATCGGTCCCAAACAAACATGTATATACAAAGCATGTGTAAAGTTTCAGAAATATTGATAAAAAAAAACTGTGGGAGGAGTTGATTTCAGAACACAGGTACCGTTTTCGGGTATTGCGCTACGACCATAACACCCATGGTTTTTTTTACCCGGGGGTTAAGCTTCGAACGTGTTATCTTTGCAGATTCTCAAAGGAATGGCCGAAAGTCGAAATTACTTTTCATGATTAAAGTCTCTACACATTGTCTTAATCCAGATTTTCCTAAGATCAAATGACACAACTATTTATGCTAATGATATGGATCGTCGATCGTTGAGCGCATGTCTCTTGTTCGTCCCGAATTATCCGTCGGAAACTGCACTGTCCCAAAACCGAATTGTGTTAGCAGTAAGAAACGAGTTAACAGAGAGACAACACATGAACGCAAGTTAAGTATACTGCATTTCCAACATGTTTTCAGTTGGTTTTACATCTGTTTACATTTTTAGAAATGCATTTGGCAAATGTTTGAGAGTCTATGTTATTTAGTCACAATAATGTCATGTCTTTAACCAATCTTCACAGCGCCTGTGTCATTATGTATGTAAAACTTCAAATATCAGGTGAGACAACAACACTTATCAAATAAACGTGTTCCCTAATGCAAGATACCATACAAATATATGCACATTTTGTGGGTAAATCAAGTGATTAATGTCTAGACAAACTATTATGCTAGTGTCTTCGGAACTCTTATAAATATAAGACATATAGGCATTTATATTCCATCTTAATCATCTGAGTGGCAGTAGACCTAACTAAGTTAGATAGGTAAAGCCCACAAGGTTTCAAATTTCAACATATAGATGATAGATCAAGTACTAATTAGCTATATAAAACTACGCTGTGCCATAAAAGGGTAACATGTATATAATTATGCTTATATGGTTTTGTGTAACTCTTCTAGGCTGTAGAGCTGCTGAACAAAAGTTTGTTTAACTATGCAAGATTTCCTACGTAAAATCATTTTTCGAACTATTTCTGAACAGAACACATTATGGGTAATATTTTTGGACAAGATGAAGAGAAGTCACTTATACACTACATATGCAAGAAACAGATATATATTATGCCAGAAACAATTTTGGCGTACAACAGAAGAGACTAGGGGTCAACATTTGAAAAATCTGCAATAAAATATTAAATAAACATAATGTCGGTAAAATTTCGACAGTAATAGAAAATATTGGTCAATGTGATGATAGGAATTATGTTTTTTTTCTCAATATGATTAAAAAAATGACAATTTTATAAAACAATATAAATTTTTGAGTTTGGGATTTTTGGACCCCGGTGTTATATAAATTCTTGCCATATTTGGTCCTGTAGAAATATAAGTATCATCTTTAAGTATGTGATACAGACAGAATTTTTCTACGTCTAAGCAAAGGTTCATAACTTTTGCGGGCATATTTGAAGAATATATCAAACTTAAATGAACACAGAATTACATGATATTTGCACTGGGGGAACAAACTTTTGTTCAGCAGCTGTATGGCCCGATGGACTTATGGCATCCGCCGTCAGTCGTATGCCTGTTTCTAACACCAAGATATTTGCATGTAATGAATGAGCAATGACATATTTAGCGTTATCAGTGAAATAAACTGTCTATCAAGCTACAATGAAAATATCTGATGTTTTCATTGTTACCAGTGACTGATATATGATTTGACATCACAAGACAACGTTCTTACGTAGCGAATCTCGTGAGGTAAAGAAGTTATATATTTTCAGTCGGATTTTCCTCGCTATATACTTCTTGTAATGAGAGAAGGTTTCAGATTAAGCCAAGCATCAAGACTGCTTGTTTGTTTGCTTCTTATAGCCAAGTAGTAATTGTTAATGATGTTAAATGGGCAAATATGCTAAAATCACAACAGCACAAACCTTCACATGTATTACTGTTGACTTTTATTATAATATAATAGGACGTCTTTGTACACTGCAGCTAATAGATTTACATTGATAACGGCACATCAAATCCTGGAAATACTTTGCCCTGTCAGTTATAATGGGATAAAGTATTTGTTTGTCTGAATATTTTAAATGTTTTTTTCTAACAATTCACCCTGATTCAAAAATATCTTTTCATATCTATAAATCAATAAATGAAGAAAAATAAAATTTAATTGTTCCAACCTTAAAACGAAACTATATGAGGCTTATTATAAAGGTGTAAAATGTCATTAATTTTAAAACTGACACAATTCCCAGATCAATATGCGTCGTATCATTTTGATATCATCTACAATCTGTTGAAAATCTCTCGTTGCATTAAATAAGTAAACATCGAGGTAAATTTTTGCATCGTCGATAAAGTAGTCAATTTTCGAGTTTGGACAAATCATATACCTGTAACATTGTTTCACCCTGGTGAAAATTACTTGACCTTGCCAGACCTTGCATTAAATCAATTCGGGCGTTTCAGGGGTGAATTTATTCAGCAATATATATTTTGTGAAAAATGTTCAAACTAATTGTATTTTTCCTGAATATTTCGCAATACACCATCACACAAATGTAGTTATTACTCAGAAATAATTCAGGGTGTTTTTATCAGGTTTTAAAGGCTGAATTTGGTGCTATGATTAGAAAGGCGCGTATCATATAGAAATTACAGCAAGGTTTGAGGGAACAATGTTGCAATCTTCCAATATTTCCTTAAACCACACTTTAACTTGAAGATTGTTTTTTTGTATTCTCTGATTCTGACAATTATTGAAACGCTAGTTTGATGAGATCATACTGCACAGATTTTGATGACGTCATTCTGTTTTACTTTGGAAAAGTATAAACATTTTATAAATTGGGCGTTAAATTAGCTGGTTATTTTTTTTAAATAGTTTGATGTCAAACATTTGTGGAATGATTTCTTACCGTTAAATGTGGTTTGGTATACCTCATTTGATTAATATTTTGATATAAGTGCATTTCCGAAAATATAACTTTAAAGCTTTAACAGGATTACATAAATTGAATGCATGTGTTGGGTTGCATCGGGAAAGAAAGGAAAATTTGCCGCCAGCGAGTCGAGCTGCTCCTCAAGAGTGAACTCATCAGAGTAAAAGCCACTCAGTGATTGTGTGATGATATATTGTGGATGCGCGATGTGGTGGTGTCTATTGTTACGTCATGGTGTTTCTATAATCTCAGTGGCGTACTTGGGTTGCACATTATGCCTCAACGCATTAAAGTGACCGAAAGCTACCGTGACACGTATGATCCCCGAGTTTCATTGTGCAGTAGCAAACAACAGCTTGAGACATAAATAAAATAGTCCTGGTCGAGGTTCCGAAATATTGCATATGACACAGACGGTAAGGTCACGTTTATAAGATCCATGTAATACAAACTGAATGCATGTTGAGGTGATAAAGACGGACTAACCTTATATCACATTGAGTCATATTAATATGTTGTTCTGCAAGACGTGACTTCAACTACCAGTTGTTTTAGAACGGCAAAGTCATTATATAAATAAATGTTATGATACACGAGAATTAATGGAATAAGTTGAGGAGAGCCCAATGGCTGTTCCAAATGACAAATATTTGAACCTAAACTGTTTCAAGACACGGTCAAATCTAATACATGATCTACTAGTCCTGAAGACAACAAGTAGTGTATTTAATGCGAAATACATTTAACAAATCACATGTCTCAATAATGTTGATGAATAGACAAATTATTTTAACTTAACCAAATGGAGCATATTGACTCGATTTCATTTGTATAGAATGACAGACCGTGTGTATGCGTTCTTTACACCTCACGTTTTCATTTGGACGTTTTTACATAACCTTTGACAGGGAATACAAAATGACTTTTCAGGTTTGGTCTAACGATATTCATTTCTTCAATGCATGGTTCAATTCCAACCTTACTCTGTTGAGTCAATATTTTCAAATTAAAATGATCAAATTTCGTTCACGCTATTGAAGAGTACGCAGATACGTGGAGACGCGCCCATGCTCTTGCATAGGTAAATATATTTAGTTCGATCCCCTATGATAGTTTTAACATATTTACCCTTCATTGGAAACGTCAATGCAATCTACTCCACTCTAAAGTATTTTCTCATTGTCCTCTGTCGTCAATTTCAAGCTGGTTTAGGGGTATTTCAGAAAAATACGTGTCATTTTCTGAATAATTATTAAAGAGAAATACGGATATTACATGTGAAGCTAACTTTTAGCACGCATCTATTCCCACTAATTTAAGAAAGGGGATTGCTAGTTAAGGTTGGCATTATGTTGTTTGGCGGATGACTGATTTTACGTTAACGCAAAGAAAATGATGGCATGATGAGAACCCTACATGTACATAATGTACACACACTGACATAATAAGCGACCTGAATGCACACATGACAGGATGATAACCCAGATTAATCTAGGCATGATGACAACCCGATTTACTGTATACATGATGAAATTATGTTAACATAACCAAATGTACACATGGTGACAGTCCACATTAATGTATATATCATTACGTGGTGTTTACCGAACTTAATGTACATATGATGACGTGATAATAACCTGATATAATGTACACATGATAATCTATCTTAATGTATACCCGATGACATGATCAATGTTATCCCAACGTATTATATACACATTGACATGATGATATCCCAATTTAATGTAAATGTGATACATGGCGATGTACACACGATGATAACCAAACTTAATGTACACATGATGACATGATGATTTCCCAATCAAACGTACACATGATGAAAATAACCCAATTTGTTTTACACATGGTCAAATGATGACAACCCAATGAAATGTGCACATGATGACATGGGTTTAACCCAATTTGAGTTGTTCACCATTTCAACAAGATACACATTGAATATTCAACATAGTCTGTTACATGTGTACATCATAAGCCTTATGCTGGTTTACAAATTCACCGTCGAAAGGTCCACTGTACAAAAAGGTCATAACTGCCGCGTACTACACGTATTAAAATGTCACTTGTTAAATGAATTGTCCAATCCGCCCCAGGGTGTCATCATTGTCGTATAAGAGAGATATGTGAGCTGCCGAGTCTTCATTCACGCCGATGGGCTAGTTGAACCAACTCTTTCAAATTCTGCAATTGAAAGTAGCACTGCCTGATTAAAACATGCCAGTGATGCCTCAAGTTAAATTTCACTGAAGCTCTTATCATTCCTATTACATTTATATTAGCGTGCCAAGTCAAAGGTGTTCGCATCAAATTATACCGCCTGAGCTCGAGGTGTCAGGATCGTTTCGTGCAGGATACTACATTCTTGATTACTGTTGAATACCATTTCAATCTTTACTTAAACTAGAAGGATATGTAAACGCACTTTTACTGAGATTAGCAAAGGCCCATTGAATCTGTGAGTACTGTACAGTCAACATAGATTAACACACACATATATATGTCCTCTTTAGGAGCGGGTTTCCCTAAGTTGATCAACTCTTACCCAATCAATAAATATGTTTAAAGGCACTGTTGCACGCCAATCTTTTCAATTATTAATAATGCACAGATAATGCACATCTCGCGATAAAAGAAACGATATGCACTCTGGTAGTGTACCATATAAGTTAACTGGAAAATATGTACGTGTTCATGTTTTAAAGTTAATTCGAAAAGACCGGAACTAATTAATGGACTTGAACTACGATATCGGCAATATTCAAAGCTTGCACACAGCCTGAAGACCACAAACGGCAGGCGCCGTAGTTAACGCAACAGCAATGCTTACACTGTGTATTAGAAATCTGTAAAGTTATATATATACCTAAATGAAGACTCAGTAACGAGATAAAAGCTGCACAGAATCCTAATTCAACCGTTTTCAACACTGTATTTCCCATTTTGTACACAAGCTACCCTTAGGATTTGTGTAATCTCTAAATGACTTTGACTGTTTCTGTGTTTTCCTTATCAGTTGTACATGTAGGTTAATTGTAAAGAATGATATCAAGTATTTTATTGCATCTATAGGAAGCTATAGTGGGCGCATATGCACTCATATGACCTCGAATAAGTTATCCTGAGCACGAAAAAAAGTCTCACTCAAAATATTGATTCGGAACGCTTTCCAAACTATCACAACGTCAATATCCATCTTGGCATTCTCGGTCAGCAGTTATAAATATGATCGAGCATTTGTGGGTGCATGTGGTTCCACGAAGAGTTGGAAGTAGTAATGAAGGACGAATGGCAGAAATTGCAAAATGATCTCTTACTTGACAACATCGATCAGGCGATGTGCACGAGCATGTTGACGCTTCTTGTGGACATGTGCTGAGGTTGTCATCGTTCCTGGGAAAAACTTGTATGTAGTGAAGTTCGTCAGAGAAATGTATTCTGACTTTTGAATATAGCCTCTGAATGTTTGAATGTCGATATCACCTTTAAGTTGTTGCACTCAAGGCTTGGTACGGACGCACAGCAAAGTGCAAATGGTTTTTCTACAAATTACACTTAATACATAAACCAAATCGTCTGTTGTTTCTACTTTCTTTTGCTCGTGAGTGAAGTTAAAATTAGCCGTAATGGTATGCGACATTCGGACGTATAACATTACAGCTAATTTTACATTGACTGAGGTTAGTCCTTTCCATGGGTATCTTAACTTGTAATTATATCCCACGTTTATGTGGGCGAATTCTATGTTTGCCTAAATGTCGCCTTGTCTTCACCCTGCTGCCGATCACTAGCATCACAACGTCACTACATATGGCATGGTCAATTTTAGACTTCAAACTAACATTCACCAACCTAAACGTTTTTGACCACACAACATATACGATATCCAATTAGTGTTTCATTCCAGAACTACTTGTCATAACAGTATCAAACTACTACAATTAATTTAAATAGGAAGGCGGAAATGAAATTACTTCATCTGATAGACGTGGGAGGATAATTGGTTGAAAGATATACACCAGGAATCGGTTACATGTAGGTTGTACTGTCTGCATACTAAACTAACATGTAAATAACACCATGCCGAGTGAAGTCAAACTTTAATGCACATGTAGCTGCAAGGGTCGATATAACCATGTATACAAATTCACACAAAAACTGACAATTGTGCAAGTGAATACATGAACAATGACTGAAAAGCAGGGCAAAGCTGATTTGTAAGTTCCCCTGAGTTTATACAATATAAATCGTTTTATTACCACTTATCATTCAAAGTTGACAAGTAATGTACATTGTAACGCTGTTAACCAAGCTACCTTTTAATTCGGATTTTCTGCAAATGATTCAACATGGTGAAGAGATTTTTTTAATGAAAACTGCAACACATCCAGGTATGTTTAAAATAATGTTTACAGCAAGTAAATATATGTTTTCTTTGATAATATTACGCAATACTAGAATCATAGTAGAGTGCATCCCTGTATAAATAGTTTCATTATAAGGAAGACACTTCGTGATAAGTTCGTATTAATTTCTCCAAAGGTTGAATTGATGTAGGTCTAAGTGATTGTTTTATTTTGCGCTCTGTAACATATTTCGAAATTTGATAAACAAGTGTTCTTAGTTTTAGGGTATAATTTACAGAACCAGTGGAACCTTGGTTTCAGATCAAATGACATCTATTACACTACGAAAAAGGGTTAACAGGTTTTGTTTCTTACAATCCTATACATTGTAGATCATTCCATTTAAATGTAAAATTTGGTCTCGGGATGAATAAGAAATGTTTCAAGTGTGACATCAAAGGGCCAACATGGAATAAAGAGAATACCGGGTGATCATTGATTATCTTTTAAGGACATGACACATAATCATATTAATTACCATATCACATTTCATCACATTTCTGTTTTTTCCGTTACAATTCTTGTACAATTTTACCTTCCTGTTACTTTGATTTTACACATCGATTTGTATTTTTAAATAGTAAATATGTTAGATTATTAACTTGATACTTTGTAGTATATAATTGATAGAAATGTGGAAGTGTGATGATGAAAGTTTTTTAAAAGCTAAATACATGTACTCTGTGAAAAGTGTCTCAATTCATCGATATCCATCAACTGAAAACATACAACGGATGACATACATGGATAAATATTGATAATATTTATTCAGTTTATGGAAACAAAAATAAAACATGATAGTTATGTTGACTCAGGATTGTTAAGAAACAATAAAGGTATTTACTTTGGCCTTTACAACAAACAAGTTATGTTTACGGCTGGGGTATTAAGAACATGATACGATAAAGCATGCTTTTGACCGAATATTTATTCAGATAACTTCATCTTTTCATTTCATATTCCATCAAGTGAATTAGACTAAGAACACAAAAGATTATATCAAAAACATAAGGCAAGAATGTTCATTTTTACTTTTATACTTGTGTACTTGTATATCAAACATCACACTCTGAATTATTAATGTCAAATATAAGTAAATTATATATGTAATTTCCATGAAAATGTGAAGTTTCTATCCTTAAAATTTGAAAGTAAAAGATTCTATGTTAACATATCCTTTTACGTTAAGGTTTATGGAAATGGGCTGCCTCGTGATTGAGCATCAAGAAATCGTTTCTGCTCATACGTACAAATGTACTTTGTCCGATGTTTAGTCAATAGAGAAAATAGTAAAATGATATTACTTGATACAACTTGATGTTAATCCGATGAATGTCAATTCTGCATTATAAAACATATATATTCATAATATTATTCATAATTACATGTAGTATTCGTTACCATCAATAATCACAGTCTTATTATTATTAATGTCAAATATAAGTAAATTATATATGTAATTGCCTAGAAAATGTGAAGTTTCTATCCTTAAAATTTTAAAGTAAAAGATTCTATGTTAACATATCCTTTTACGTTAAGGTTTATGGAAATGGGCTGCCTCATGATTGAACATCAAGAAATCGTTTCTGCTCATACGTACAAATGTACTTTGTCCGATGTTTAGTCAATAGAGAAAATAGTAAAATGATATTACTTGATACAACTTGATGTTAATCCGATGAATGTCAATTCTGCATTATAAAACATATATATTCATAATATTATTCATAATTACATGTAGTATTCGTTACCATCAATAATCACAGTCTTTCCAATTAGCGAAACCATTTCACATAAAAATAGATTACACTGTTTGGGCTAAATATGATGCTCGTATCAAGACATTTTCATTAATGTTAAACTAAGCATATAAATGTTTAAAAGGGAATGCCTTAAACATATCCATTGGAAGATAAGGAATAAAGTGTGCTTGAATTGGTGCATTCCATTCCGGGGCCTTCATGGCTTGGTAACAAATACAAACCGTAAGTCGATACAAACTCGACATCTGGCATTAAAACAACCATAGACTGATTAATAAATTAGCTGTTCCTGAGATAAAGCAGAATTAAATCAAAATTGAAAATACCATTCCCGGCTATCGTCTTAATTACAGAAGCCACACTAAAGTTGATTCGTAGTTTAATCAGTTCAGCATCAGTTAATCTGTCTGGCATCCTTGACCGAGATATAATCTTACATGGAATGTCCTGCAGTGGTTTACGAAGACCAACACCCAAACACAGCGTAAAATGCAATAAGCAAATCAACATGGTTTCATTGCGAAGGTGAGGTCATTTAAACTAGAGGCGTTCTTCTTGGGTTTACCGTCCATAATAACACACACACACACACACACACACACACACACACACACACACACACACACACACTTGTTTGGCATAATAAATTTGATGTCGAATACAAATATCAATGATGGCATGATATTGTTTTCGTACAGGTATAATGTACACGAGATCGATGACGGCGGTGTTCCAAACTTCACTTTCCACAATGTGCTGAATATTTGTCATCGTAAAATTGAGTAATTTCTTTTCGAAGATTCTTTTAATTTTGGCTTTTATATTGTCGTTTGACAAAAACGGGATTGGCAAACAAGCAACGTCAGGATAAGATAATGACTCAAGTAATTTATATTAAGTTAGTGGTTGTCTTGACAACCGCTTTCTACAATTTCATATTATAGCTCCTCACACGAAAATAAAGCACACGTAGCACGTGTTTGGGGGAATGTTGTAGAGTTCAACAGTCCACCAACTCTGTATTCCTTTCTGGTCTCGTGTGTTTAAAGTCGGCGATGCTTTATTGTGAAATGTTGCATCTGTGTCTGATGTTCTGTCAGAAGTGCAATTATTTATTTCAAAGTTATATCTCCCACAATGTTAAACAACTCGGATTTATGTTAATCTCACACGATAACAGAGGCTACGCGTGCTAATTGTGTGATCTATTTCCTTCACAAACAGGGTGAACACTACACGATATAATACAGTCAGACCTTTTCAACCCAGTCAACATGTGTTTCAGAAAAGTTACATTTGTTTGATGACTCTGGACTATTTTCTTTAATGCTGGATACTTTATAATATTGACAACAGTACGCAATAAAGTGTACATTGAATGAATGAATGAATGTCTTTATTTCCTCCAATGATAATCGAAGATTATATAAACATTAATCAATTGCATACATTTACAAATGAAATATACAATATACATGCTTTACAATATTGACAACAATAGTACTTCAGAAATGATTATTCACAGGACAGATAATTCTTCAAGAATAAATATATTTAAAGAATTGAAGCACAATGGTTTGCCGTGATTACGGTTGCATCGAGCCCTGGTACGTCTAAATATGCAACACAAAATAGTGAAAGGGCATCTTCATCATCTAAGAGTTCAATATGCACATTTAAATCTACATCAAGTTCATCAAGCAAAGTTAGATAGAATTCATTTCTTTGGTATATTAAAGATTCACAGTGTAAAACTATATGGGAGTCAAAGGGATCAAAGCCGTGCTTATTACAGAGTGAACATTTCTTTGAAAATTTTGCGTTTGAACTGATTTGTACATTTAGTTGAATGTGGGCTTTATATTCTGGGTAAAGGTCTATTAGATTGTATAGTCTGTGCATACTCAAACGTTGATGAATTCGTGCATATCTGGACATATCTTCTCTTATAGGGAGTTTAAATTTCCACTGAGTTTCCTTATAAGAACAATAGATTTTATAACTATTCTGCGCCACACTGCCTTTGATGGGAATATACCAGATACATACTTTAATGCTGGATACTTTATAAATATTGACAACAGTACGCAAGAATGTGTACATTGATGTTGACCTGTTTGTAACGAACATTAGTGGTGAAAAACTGGCAATTGGCGTTTTCCTTGTCTTGGGTGATTCAGCTGTTCGAATTCAGTTATAGCGGCCTGTGCAACTAACTCTAGACTTGTGAATTGGAGCATTGTCATGTAAAAGCTTAACACCACGTGATAGCATTCCACTGTGTTTCTGTCGAATTGTTTTTCGCAATATTTGCATTAGGTTGGCATAATATTGACCATTCATTGTAGTTTTGTGTGCCAGGTAATCAATTAATGATATGTCTTTTGCATTCCGAACGATGACGGCCACAACCTTGGCAGCTGATGGTTAAATGCGAAACTTCAGTGGAGGCGGAGAATTTGGGTGCTTTCACTGCTTGGATTCCAGTTTAGTTTTATGATCCCATTGGTGGATCCAGATTTCTTCACTCGAATCACCAGACGAGATAGAAACCCGGTTTCATCAGCAATATAAAGATCCAGGAGTTCCACACAACTTTCGGTTCTCTGATGGCGATCATGTGCTCTGAGGTTTCTGGCTACCCATCTTGCAGATATCTTGGACATGCCAAGATGGTCATGAATGACTCGGTCAACACTTCCACCTGATATTTGGAAATAAAAAGCATTTATTTCTAATGTAGAAATGCAAAAGAAACTTTTTGAAAAATGACGCCTGTTATAGTAAATAAACACTAAAAAAATAAACAAATATAGCATATGATAGTCAAGATAGCGTGTATCAATCGAATTCATTGTAGAGGGGAGATAACTCTCCGATGATAAATTCAGTTCGTTTGATCTTTTTGAATCTTGATATGCCATAGAACAAAATAAAGTTAATCATATAACAAAGAACAATTCGAACACTTGTAATCGTAATCCTAAGTGTAACAAAACAGTCAATGAAATGTTATTATGTGTATTATGCAAGAAATGATTTGGGTAGACCATCTGCATTTGTCTATTCTGATTTATGTCAAAACGTCAATTATTAAACCTTGATACACGGATTGTTACTTTCTGTTTGTAAATCGGCGTTAGCGACAGTTTAACCGGAAGGATGGCAGGTTGGATTTGTCTGTGAGTCTGTGACTAGGAGGCTAGTGACAAGGTGACTAGTATATCATTAATTTAACATTTCCTTAAATTACCTGTTTAAATCTCCTGCCATATGTTTGTCACATCAACATGACATGACCTAAATAACATGATGCCGTAAAGAATTTGCAATCCATGCTGTGAAGTGCAGTATCGGTTTAACACATGAATTATACAAACTTAAAGTTGACTTGAAAAGGAATGAGAGACCCCTCAACGGACGGAAGCACAGAAGATCATACGGAGTAGTTCATCAAGATTTGCTGTCGGCTAGCTACGAGTAACACATACACTGACCCAACACCCAGTGTTCTTCATACGTCAGAAACTAATTTGCCAGCGGCCCTAGATACAGCATGGTCACATGTCAATTTCAGACAAATTAAACACAAAAAGAACAGCCACTCCCTACGGCATTTTCGCAGTTTTCAATTTCACACTGTGGTGGAAACGAATGTTGTACAGCTACGTATCAATGCACGTTCTGTTAGAAGGTAATGTTTTACAGTCATTGGTGAAAAGGTTTGAAAGCATTTCCCATCGTTTTGTAGAACGACACAGGACGAAAACACGAAACATTTATAATAAGATAAAAGTTGGTTATTCAAATTTAATAAAACTCCAGTCGTTTTACCGATTGATGAACTTAAAGTAAGGAAATGCCCGTTTTCCGTTGTCTGTTGTCCGTACGTCCCTGATTCGTTGCAGAGCCAATAACAACTTTATATGGTAACTTGCAATGTCATTACAACGCAGTGAAATAATGATGTATCAGTGGTATTCTTTTGACATAACGATTTAATGACATTTAATTACGATTTTAATTCAGTATACTTTTAGAAAGAGTAATGAATGCTGACTTTCTGGCAAAATTGAACAGGCTATGACGTCATGTATAACCGTCATGTGGCTTGAAAATAGTCGGGATCAATTTCGGTAAAAATAAATTGCCTGGAGAAGATGCCAAACTATCGATCATTTATGTTAGCAGTCTCTCCTCAAATAGGTAACTCCCTTCAGATTTCCGAATATAATCTCTATTGGGCTAGAAATAGAGAGGTGAGGTGAGGTGAATAAGGATTTAACGCCGCTTTCAAGAGTATTTCACTTATATCGCGGCTGCTAGTATTATGGCAGGGAGAAAGCCCGCAACGCCACGTGGTAGAAAAAGAGAATCCTGATTGACTGCGTGGATATATGATAAATAGACAGACCATTTACAGCTAAGATAAGGTTAAGATATTAGAAGTATCTCGATTGATGCAATCGATGAATTGTGAAAAATTAAGCAGGGTTATGAAATGTGCATGGTACCCTTTCTCGCCACAAGGGTCACTGAGGTCAAGAAGGATGAGAATGCCAACTTTACCTTTATCGATGCCCAATCTGAAGTCGTTGAGAACTTTTAAAGAGGCTGTCTCGGTGCTGTGACTACTTCGATAGGCAGACAGAAGAATGTCATGGCGATTGTGATTATTGAGATGATTATTTCACATACTGCCCTTTCAACAAGTTTTGAAACGAATGAGAGGTGTGACAGAGGTCTATAGTGAGTCAGGGTCGAGATTGGGCTTCTTCAGCAATGGTTTAACCAGAGCAGACTTGAAAGCAGCTGGGAATACTCCGTTTAGGCTATTGTTTACAAGTGTTGTGAAGGAATGAAGGAGAATGTCTCAGTTAGCAGGAAGGAGAGAAGACTGCATCGGATCGAGAGCGCAAGAGTTTGGGTTACATTTTACATCATTTTCAGCACCTCATTAGATTACACGTGAATTCATGAAAATCAGTGAGTCGTCTAACTGTGAGGGATATGTATCCACAATGGTCACTGTGTCCAAAGTTTGCACTAAGTCTTTGCGAACATCAAGGTTGTTGTCAGGGTCTATGCCAACCATTGACTTTGGAATTTTTAGTATTTTCTCCGTGAAGACATCTTGAAATGTGTTTGGCAGTGTCTCCAGAGACTCGCTTTGCTCCAGAGACTCGCTTTGGGGAAGTGGGGAAGATGACTCTTTACCGAGGAGTCTGGACATCAGTCTGTGTGTTGCGCTTGGGTCAGATGCGAATTCCTAAATTTTAGTATTAAGGGCCAACTGTTTACACTTCTTTACCAGCGAATTGACTGTTTTTTCTGGCTCTACAGTAGATTTGTCGGTGTACTTCTAAGTTGGAGATTCTCCAGGCTCTCTGTGCTCAGGAGGACTTGGCAGGAATGATATCTGGGGTTACGCTCCAAGATGAAACTGGTCGTACAGTTACACTCTTGGTTTTAACCGGAGCATGTCTTTCAAGCTGTCCTAAGAGCACAGAGAGTTCAGTAAGATCAGTAGGATCCGAGGGAGGACTGACAGCAACTCCGAAAGTTCATGAGGAAAGGTATTGGTGACAATTTGGCAATTTGTCTGCGTCAAGATGGAATGACACTAGGTAGAGATCCGATATTTGAAGATCACTGACTTAAGGATTGAGGACACAGGTTTATGTTGAAAAGATCTAGATTTAAATGTTGAAAAGATCCCACTTGTTTCAAGGGTTGATTATAATTTAAACATTTTTGAAGACCAGAAATGACTGCGAGTGGTTTATTGTTGTACATATCTGTATCTAGTAGACAATAAACACATTCTTTTTTCTTTACCTTGTATATGGTCTTTGCACAGTATCCTTCCCTCCATTAAAGTGGGCGAAACGGACAAATAAATAATTGTGTAAAAGGACAGTTAAGAATACAAATATTTGTAATGTGAGCACGGTACTTTTGAAAGCAAGTCAACACAAAATCGTTCGACCAGATTGATTTTTATGTAATGATATTTCCATCGAAAAATTAAATGTGCAATATCCACCACTATTTCATATATTAGAAAATACTTGTTCACGTACTCAAATGGACTCATAACAATATCATCATCATGGACACCATTTAATTCAGGTTAACCACGGGCATACTCGCATGTACGTTCATCTAGTTGTGATTAACAGTAATATCAGTTTTTATGCTATCCCTTCATAAACCTCTCTTAGAACTGCCCTAAACTCACGTAATTGCTATTGACTGTTTTACGACACAGACAACACCGACATCGCCAGACGCGAAAATAAAGTGGCAATTTGAAATATGAGTTACCGTTTTCAAGTGACAGCCACACCTCTTCGTTACCAAGGAATGCCATAACCCATGGTAACTGTCAAATTGAAACTCTTTATTGCTGGGTAAAACTCTAACTGAATTACCTGGAAAACGCTTCATCTTGTGTAATAACACTCTTTAACAACGCAATTAGCAAGTATAGCATGTGCAAGAAAAACACCAGCCTCAGTCTTAGAATTTACCAGTGCACAATAAACACCATTCGTATTTACACAGCAAATACATGTAATTTAGAGCTCATCACCAACAAATATCATTTGAGTCTTAAGTCTTAAGTATTTCAACCATGTTGACCATGTTTATGCCAATGTGTACATAAACCTTCCAGGGTAAACTAAGACAGAAACTGTTCTATGTTTTATAGTTGTACAAGAAACACTTGAAGCTTCTACAGGGGAAGATAATTGTAGACTGTGAATATGTCTTTAATATATATGTCATTCATATAATGCGAACAAACGACAACGGTCGTTGCAACATATAACGAATGAATCCCTAAATGCACATATTTTGTTTCCCCTTCACTTGCCCCCCTCCCCTTTGACAATTTATTGATCTATGTAATATATCGTTCAATAGTCCTGTTTGGAAAATCTATATACGGGTTAAGAGCCACAACAATTTGGTGGTGAATTTACCATCTAAACTACAAATGTTTATTCATCGACTGATAGCGTTTATACACACTACACTGCTTCTATAAAATGTTATCGTAATTTGAATAAATTTCAGTAATTGTTAATCATTACAAATTGCTGTCAGCGGTATATAAACTAATTCAGCATATAATGAACTCATTTATATAACTTAGTTTGGCTGTGGCAATAAATAGAGACATAATCATTTTAAAAATATAATGACAGTTTTGTAAAAGCTTGAAGCTGAAATGAGGAAGAAATATACATCCCAGACAACCCTCAAGCAGATTGTTGTCTTAAATGTCACCCTTTGTTGGTACAAAATAATACATAGGAAGATATCTTTTCACATTCTGTTAGTAATTAAATGATGTTTGTTTCGAGATGTAACGTTGTGTCAAATTCTGCATTGAGCAAAATGCGTTAAACCATCGTTGCTCCAATATATTCTTCTTATTGAAGTTTCCATATGTTGCTATCAAATAGAAGTTAAGCTTCACTCCAGGCTTCCCATTCT
The DNA here is from genome assembly GCA_936450465.1 of Gibbula magus. Lineage (NCBI taxonomy): Eukaryota > Metazoa > Mollusca > Gastropoda > Trochida > Trochidae > Gibbula > Gibbula magus. Next base: position 64,206,562 of record OW388289.1, on the reverse strand, counting down.
TTTTTAAACTGTCACAAATTAAGATTACATCAAACAATGTTTGACAGTTGGGCTGTTTGATATATTTCACTTTAAAATTCGACCTGCTCTCAAGAAAAGAGCATTACATTATTAGCAATGTAATTAACTACTGTATTATAGTTCAAAACATAGTTTCAATATCATAAGTGGGGCATGTGGGTATTTCATTATTTCTATCGAAACGATCGATCGAATATACACCATTGTGCAGACAGTTTGAGACACAAAGTATCGTATATTGTCAACAATCTATTTACATATATGAAAGTTTGATTTTAAACATTAAAAATCAAATAATTATCAGGGTAAAGGTAATTCTTCATGAACATTGCCATGGTCCCAAATATGTTTATAGTAAAAGATATTTGCCGGATTTTGTTCAATGGAGATTGTTTTACTCTCTTTATCTGTCGTGGTTGTTTCTTTGAATACTTTAAAGGGATAGTCACTCTTTTTAAATGTCAACCAATAGATTATAGACATATATGTAACTGTTTGTAAACATCAAAACATTCAAGGGCATCACTTCACCACTTGCTTTGTAGACTACCAAAGTGTAGTTTTAACACGAGTTTTTAACCAGTTGAATGGTAAGAGATGTAAGGGATGGTAGTGACACCGATCTACTTAAGACGCAAGACACAAGGAGATAATAAAGCACCAATTGTTTATTTGCTTGCTAAACCTCATTTACGACCCGTATAAACCGAAACCATGCTCTGATTCTAACAACATAGTAATACCCAAGACCCAAGAATTAGTGCTAATGTGATATACGAGTGACCATTTAAAGTGACAGTTACACCTCTTGGCTAGCGCCGAGTGTCATGACTTCTCCGCCATATTTGATTATGGTTTATTGGTGGCGCCGTCTCAACAAGGCGTTACTGGTCAAAGATAAACATTGTTATTGGTTTATAAGCTAACTCTTTCGTGAAGTTGTGCTCTCCAAAAACCACCATATAATTCTTATTGAACATTTTATGATACAAGTAGCTCATCAAGATTCCAGACAATTTAGTACCAGTGTAAAGCAGGAGCCACAGTTTTAATGAGACAGCCACACCTCCTGTTTTACACAGTGTGTTATGGGGCTTCCTATGTCAACTGCCAACCCAGTTATTTATTGTTGCGAACCTTTACAGCATTCTTGGAAATCGGTTAACAACCAGACGGGACACTTATGAATGGCATGAACACTCTTTTGGAGAGTCATAAATAAATTAATGACGACCCGTTGATATTATTCAGTAATTAGATCATTCACTGCTTTTCTGTGAATACAGAATACTGAATACTGAGCTAACATGATTTTAGAAATACATGCCATTTAGATAGTGAACACATATAACAAGGTTACATTTGGGATAACACTACCTTCAATAGTTAAAATGTTTGTACTGTTTCGGGCCGAGTCCCATGCGGGATTCGAACCCACACCTCAGAGTAAGGCAAATATCGCCAGCACTGTCCGTACCAGCAGCTTACCACACGACCATTACGCCTCGACAAAATCGAGGTCCAACAATCGATAGTTAAGCTAATTTTACATTCAGTACCCCTCTGATAAACGTAATTTGGCGCAGCTCCCAAGGCTGAATGCATTAGAAATTCATGCCATATAGATAGTTAACAAATATAACAAGGTTACATTTGGGATAACACTACCTTCAATAGTATAAATTCTTGTACTTTTCGGGCCGAGTCCAATGCGGGATTTGGACCCACACCCTCAGAGTAAGACAACTGTCGCACGCACTGACCGTACCAGCAGTTTACAACACGACCAAAACCCTTTAAAATAGCAATGTAAGCACCCCATATTTACTGGACAAATATAAATTATCAAGTATCATGCTCTCGTGGACATTAAACATCGACTTTATCCGTCGAAAATATTTTGTAATTGACGATGATTAGTTTTGATGAAATTTTCCCATTCTCTTAATATACATGTAACTAATGAAAATAGAAAAATAGAATAATGAAGCAGATATTTTCTTGAAATTTCAAGTTAATTTTTTTTTATTTTCAACTTGCTATTTTGAGAATTCAATTTTGTATCTAGATATTTCACTTTAATATCTTGATTAATAAGTTCATTTTCAACTTACCATCTTGAAATTTTCACTTAATATCTTGAAATTTCAACTTATATCTTGAAATTTCAAAATATTATCTTGAAATATCAAGAAGGGCATATTGAAATTTCAACTTTATTCTTGAAATTTCAAGATAAAAAAAACAGATGGCCCTGATATGCCACCATAGATTTATTTTATCTTCTTGTTACTTTAAATGTGCCAGGTATATTAAAGTTATTTTAAAAAATTCCAAACCCTGCCAAAATGAGAATCTTGAAATGTTGAAACTGCTCATTGTAAAGGTACTATTTGTAATACCAAATCATCATTTTAAACACACAGGCTTGATGTAGATTGTACAGGTCGGCACTACAAGTTGTTTCAATAACTCGTACTTGCAGAATATCCTACCACGAAGCGCTTAATTGTCTGTCACTGGGTTATGTGGTCAGATCGTTAGCCCGACTAAAGGTAAATCTTGCGCAGACGAGGACATACATCTTAACATTTGGTTTGACATGTTTCTTAAGACCTTGTCATTATTGGTGCAATTTTCCTCTGTCTGAATATCTGATGTTAACAAAGTGCAATATCCAAAGGGAAAACTTGACAAATGTTAGATGGTCTTGGGTTTTGCTGCAAATGTCGAAATCCTTAGCATTTAAGTACTTCTTACTGTTTGTCAATACTCTTACCATTAAACGTCCATGGGGGAGTTCTTAAGCTGTCTAATACTTAATAAATAATGTCTGTACCAGACGTGTGTTACTACAAACAAAGGACACATTCCCTAATGCAGCTCTCCTGTTGAGAAACATTATTATATATTCGCTAAGAAGTAGTCGGCGATATAATAGTATTTTGGTGGTCAGTAAGTCCATGCGTCACGTTTACAGTTCCCCTCATAACTTATACACTTACTGTTCGAATGGTACGAAGTCTGATTCCTATAATCACTTTCTCCTGCCTTTTTATTGTTTACTTTTTTTGTTTCTCAAGTGTAACAATAATTCTTTCTGTTACGTTAATACTCTTACTAGTTAATATCCATTGTGACCTCTTAAGCCGTCTTATATTTTAAATCATGTCTGTACCAGACGTGTGTTTCTACAAACAAAGGACACAGTCATTCCCTTTGGCAGCTCTCTTAGTCGGCTATATATTGTGGTCAGTGAGTCAGTGCATCACATTTTCTGTTCCGCTTTTAACATAACATAACTTTTGTAATGATTTTATTTTCGACCTCATTTTATAGTAACACAAGTGCACTCATAATGTCTTACAAGTGACACTATCAGGGCATGCTAGTTTCACCAAACATGTTGGACATATCAATCATGATCCCCATGACCTTCTAGGGGTTAAACCTATATATAAAAGAATGTTTCCAGTGTCCATCAAAACTATACAGTGACTATTTTAGGAGGTCTTATTGTCTGAAACATATCTTCCCAAATAAAAATGTTTACTTCATTAAATCTTAAACACTTATCGATTATGATACATCTATCTGAATTATATTTGTGTGATTTTGATAAAATTATGACTTCGTGCAATTTCTTTGGAATTGTCACATTGTTCTTACCGATGAGAATCTCTTTATGTTCACATGGAGGTTTTCAATTGATGTGCTTTTTGATTTAGTAAGTAATGCCTTGAATTGTGCTGCTTGAGGTGTTATTGGAGTGAGAGGTGATATTTACAGAAGTTACTCTTCTTGTCAAGCAGATAAATGCTGCCACTGTTCACAATATTCGAATGTGAACTAGAAATAAGGCTTTGTTCTCGTTTGCAAAAAGATATTGACGTGAATTGGTTACATTTTGTATGAATATAATTATATAAGGTTGGTTGGTGTCTCTAGAAAGATTCTAGTGGTGGCATGACGTTCACATAAATATTGATGAAACTGACATCATGTAGGTCATACGCTGGTGTACAGAAGGTGTCAGATGATTAATATTGAAATATGACGCATCTGTAATTTCCACTTTCAATTAGGTATATTGTAGCGAAAGGTATGTATAAATGAAATGTTGAAATTATATTTACAGCAAGTGTCGTCTGAAGGATTTTATTTCCATGCACAACATTTATCTCACGTTTGACTTTCTTCAGCTACATATTTATATACATGTACATACATTATGGTTTTAAACATATTTATTTCACAAAAGAAGGAACCGGATTGGTAAATAAGCAAATGCTTAAGTACATACCGCTCCGGATTTAAACAATATATCATTATAGGTACTCAAAAGGTTCGAATTCACTCTCTGTTTTCAATGTGTGGCCGGCATGGGGGTAGTAAAGCATGTGGCAGTCTTTGCTAATGTTTGCTTTTGTGTTTCTTTAACTGTTACTGTTTATTTTTTGTGATTTTAAAATTGCCTTCATTTGTAAACTATAATTGTTTATATTTCCATGTGTTTCCGATAGTTGAGCCTACTTAATTGGGGGGAGGGATACTGTAAAGTAAAACAAATGGACAGTTTCATATATCAAAGGAGGTAAAATAAATGCATGATGTTGTTTATCACTTAGGCTGTCATCATTGTCTGATCTTGTGATCAAGTTCGAAGAAAGTTTCAAGTGTATCGTTAGTTGTCTAATTATACAAATCAATAGATTTGATAAAATTAGATCTCATTTTCTCGCTTAAGGGTCTGTCATAATATGGCAATCTTCAACTGTCGCTTAAAAGCCATAGCTCTTTAAACGACGTATCGACTCCTTAAAGTCATTAATTGAATATTCTGAAATAGATTGCAGTTAATACTTAAGTTTTGAATAGAATTTTACAACTTTTAAAACACTAATTGTGACAAAAATCCGAAATATATAATTATTTTACCAGGCACACGAAGCAAATAAGCTAGTGGCTTACTTCAAAGTTGAGTATAGCAGTGAATACATGTTAGTATAATCACGAGACAATTGGAGACAATCGATCGCAACCATTCGACAAGGTATACTGGTAGATAGATTTTAAACCCGTGTAATTTATATATGGTTTGCAAATGTTCTGAAACAGCGTGTTATTTTCATTGTATAAGATATGTTTGAATAGGTAGCAGGTGCTATTTAACTATTCTTCATTCCGTCTATGTGAAAACATCAAATGCAAATTGAATACAAAGGGAGGCAGAATGAGGCATTCTTGAATGGGTAATGGTACAATATATATTAGATAGACGCCTGTTTACGTCTATACGGAGTTTGACCCTCATATATACAATAGAATTACATGTGGTTCGATGTTTAATTATTAACACATTGATCATGTTATGTCGGGCAATATTTTTATACTATATAGAATTTGTCTTTCCAATAATGAACTCGACATCTCACACAAAAATCTAAATGGATTCATACATGTAAAATATAACATGCACTTTTTGTCAGTGTCGTATTTCTTGTTAATGAAAAAGTAAACTCATCGGCAAAGGAAACTTAACACCTCAGTTGATTTTATCATATGTATGATTTTCAATTTTCAGCTCTCTAGACCTTTTGGAACTGGAGAAGAAGATGAAAATAGATTTTTAAGGATGTGACCCCTGTTACCCCATTTGGGGTCATGGGTTCACGAAATCTACAATTGAGAAACCCCATTGGTCAAGGAGTCTGCACATAAAATTTCAGCTCTGTGGAGGCATTGGTTCTGGAGAAGAAGTCGAAAAAGAGAAAAATTTACGGACGAATGGACGGAAGGACGGACGCCGGACACTATGCCATGCCATAAGACCATCGGGCCTTTCAGGCCTGATGAGCTAAAAATGACATAAACTCCTAAATAGTTTTGTCCTGTACACATGAAATGTTTACCATGCCGCTTGATGTATTATGGGACGTTTATATTTCTTTGCCGTACCTGCCATCTTGCATCAGGGACAATTATATGTTTTGCTGTTTAGTTAATCCACCAGTAGTCCTTAAACAACACACATACAACTGGGTTTACGGTTGGTACTACATACTCGTTAAGCGAATATGAATACAGATGGTATTAAATCAACATAAACTAATTACTACAAGGTCCACAGTATAAGATTTAAGTTTGGCAACACGTGATGCTGTAGTATTTACTTATGTTAATGAAAATACGGAGACGTTCATCAAAGATACTTGTACGAAGCACATCTTTGAAACCATAGTCAAGCATCTTTAGTCATATGATTATTGGCGAAAGACAAAAAATGCCTGCAACTGAACAATCCCCTTTGGTTGAAAATCATGAATAATTGTCAAATTAAGGAAGGGTGTATTCGTACGAAACACAGCCCATCTTGCATCACTCTTTGTAAAATGAACTGTGATTAATAGGTCGAAATCGTACAAATCTACAATTAACCCTGTCATGTTTTGACTTAATTATAAGTAATGATTGTCAATAAATCTACAATTAACCCTGTCATGTTTTGACTTGATTATAAGTAACGATTGTCAAGCTATGTTGAATATCTGAAAGAACCGATTCATTATATATTGACATTCAATCACATTGTACATCTTTGATCAAATACAGCATCACTTAACAGCTTTGGATCCTAAGAAATTAAATGTATTGAAAAGCTTTCCATTACAGAGAAACAGGATAATATCAAATCAATTGGAAACACTTTTCAATGAAAACTGTCAGAATGATAACGAGGATGACAATGGCATTGTGTCCAATCAGAGAAGGGGTGCTGTTTATCTTAATTCTATAAGATACCTTATTTTAAACTACATTACTGACTGAAAGGTGCTGTGTTCATGTCAGCAACCAGCAGATACATCAAAACAATTAAACTATTAACCAAACAAATCAGCTATTAATCACAGATTGTATCTATAAGCTTTGTCTCTCTTATATGCCAGACTCAGATTCAAATCACTACTACTGGGATGGTATAACACGGTATGATATAAAAAGATTCCTACTAAAGAACGGCAACTGCTTCTGGCATTAATACCCTTGTCCAAAACGAACTTCCATATATCTGCTTGTTTCATACTCAACCATATTCATTACTGGGTGTAGAGTTACACCATTTGTGAGGAAGTCTAGATAACTATTTCTCTGTTCACAGGAAAGGATGTAAACCCATTTCATTCTCAAATTATCCAGCCATGGTCAACCAATCCTGTGGTAAACCGCGCCCATTGTTGCTGAACTTTGAAAATTGTTAAATGAAGACACTGATCAACTCTTATATATAAAGTACGAAATTAATACGCCATTGCTTGTATGTTCACCAAGAGTGTAAGACATACAAATACTTTCATAACAAAATTCTAGCAGACGTCATTAAAGTCTCCTGGGTGTGCTGAAATTTCAAATTATTCACCCTTTGACTGGAAGCTTTCTCTTACTTATTGTACTCTGAGACTTATTATCCACCTGCTCAGACAGCAGCATAAAACATATACTCCAGTGCTTCTTCTATAGAACTTACTTTTATTGTAACACCATAAGCATGCTTCGAAGAGGTGGTTTGTGCGCAGTCTTAAAGGGGCAGTAGCACGTTTTTTTTGCTCAAATAAGTCGATAAAAGGTATTGGAAAAATAATGTCCCTAATAGTAAAACATCCTTCTTTCTTCGAAAAATCAGGTTAAAAGTGAGTGTACATGGTTCGGTAAAGCCATAGGAAATAATAAAATGTGTTCACAATAAAATGTCCTCCATGCAGTTTTTGCTTTATATGCAACATCGTTATTACCACTACAGATAACTGGTTTGTGTAATAAGATGTTTTACCCTCTAAAGTAAATTTAAATGGCACAAACTGTCATTATAAATAGGAAATTTGAAAAAATAATTTTTGCAAAAAACGTGCTACTGCCCCTTTAATATATGGTATTTTAGTATAATTTCTAACATTGTCTTGACCTTCTGTTACCCCTTCATATCATTCACATTCAAATGTGAACTGATTTATAAGTTAGTGTGTCCGTAACTGATATCCGAGGTGTTTAATCACCGGGTGTATTGACAATGGGACCACCGACATGCTAAAGAGCACCTGTAGATTCCCACTTCTTATCTAATCTTAATTTTTATGATTTTCATGAACAAGACATATACGATAATGTTATCCGTTAAATGTCCCTCGGATTATGATTGCTTACAGTTATGTGTGCATTTATTATGAAGGATATTCCCTCGGTGATCTGATTTGACTTACTATTATAGTTATACAGTTACATATTACACAATTAATTAATGTAGGTAAAAGGCGCTGTAGCACATTGATCTTACTGAAATAAAGGGATCTCACGAAAATGTAAATAAGTGCTACGTAAGGCTAAATAATACTAATGTATCAATAAAATGAGTTCTAAAACGAATGTACATGGTTCAGTTATGTCATGCGAGTCCATTTCCCTTCGAGTGTTCACATTAAAATGGCCGCTTGAAGTCACTTCAAGTGATCTGACTGATATAGCGATACCCAAACACTCAGAGTAATTATGGCACCATGATGGCATGGTTAACCATCCTGCTGTCTTAACTCGCCACAGACCTACAAATCTACGTTTCACACTCAACACACTTGTAGCTGTACATGTTGCACCTTTTTCTTAAAATTCGGAAAAGCGTTTCCAGTTAATAGGGCTTATCGGCTCATCCATTATCAGGTCATGTCATGCGATTTCTAACTCTCGAACATGTCATCAAATTGTATAAACTTTGATAATAAATGACAAATTTGAGAAAACATTATATGCAAACAAACGTACAACAGCGCCTTTAAACAAACCAGACGGTAACCATTTCCTAATCGTATCTGAGCAAAATATATCTGTGAATATTATGTTCATACATAGCAGTAACCTTTCTTGTAACAACTTATACATGTATATTGTGTAGATACACGTTTCGGAGTGTATGCTGTGAAAGAAAGGCAGTACTAATATTATGTTACAGGTGAGAGATGAAAGTGTTTCTGCTTGCTTTATGGACTCAAGGTCGGTTGTAGATACAGCTCGGTGACATGATTTATATACGTTTCTGTCTTAGTAGTGCTAATTAGTCCAAATTAGATGCTTGCGAAGCTGCAGGTGCACCGTAACTTGTTTGTTATCTGAGGCAATAAATCTGATAAAGGCAACCTGAAGTGCTCGCATGTATTTAACCTGATGAAACCTCGCCTTGTCAAGGAGTAAATCATCGGCGCAAACACCTCTTGCATTGTGTTGTACCTATTGAGATGCCGATCAATAACCATAATGAACAACAATAATGAATCCTGTCTAATCTAAAACCTCTACATATATCCATTCACTAAAAAATGCCTTGTAAAAAAGCCAATGTTTTTTAAATTAAAACTCGTAATGGCATGCAATTCAACTGCTAGGGCCGAATTCAGATATAACAATGTGTATTTGTAATCCTATACCTTTATACAAGTTTCACATCAAGTGTTTATAGCGTCTGATTAACCATTTCGACCAAGCAATCAATTAAACAGGAATTCATTAATCATTGCTTATATCTTCATATTTTAAATGAATTAAAACTTTTTTTAAATTTTAAAAATGCGTCTTAAATCTTTAATCTGATGCCAGTCAACAGTGTCCACCCATATTTCGATGCTATCGATGAATATCGTGCTAGGCATTGTCAGGCAATCTTTTTGTCTTTGGCAGTTTCAAATATGTTTTTGACAGAAGGGAACCAAAGTATTCTCATCTCTATAAACATGTAGGTATTGATTAATTCTTCCAAACCAAAATTTGAATTTTTTCCTACAGTAACCAACTGCTTTAAGATTAAGATATCTTCCAACTGTAAATGTTCCCATGAAAGCTTCATGTCCAATGGTCAAATACAGAGAAGAACCACAAAACTACAACAAAAAATAATCTTAACACCAGGAGGGGTAACCGTAATGCCTGTATCTATCCACAACTTATCGTTTGTAAAGAAGAACTGATTGTAACTGAGAATGAAACATTGATTTATTGAATCTTAAAGTAGAACATTACAGGTCACTTGAAAACAATATGTTTGACCTTTTATAAATGATCAGTCAAGGTTAAACACGGTAAATTGTTGAAGGCCGTAGTTATATATGCCATATTTGACATCTGTAATACATTTCTAACGATTATATATTCATTTAGAAGGGTACAATAGTCCATTACACGACTCAACGTGTCCATCTACATAGTAAATTCACATCTCACTTTGACATATGTGAGTAGGTTATATAATTTATGTATCAAAGATGTTTTACTTAAAACCTAGGAAAATATTTCCCTATGGAAGATGCATGAAACGTGTATATACTAGCCGATTGGAAAACACTTGATTACTGTTGTGAGATCAACATATGAGATATCTATTCTTGAATCATTTTACTACTGTAAATCAATATTTAGGTAGTGCAATAAGGATAACAATTCTATGAAGAGAAACCTCTTTAAATTCACATCTTCATGATAACTTGTATTCGCTTCAGGTTATAATGATCTTATGAGAGTAAACCTGAAACATTACTTACATGCAATGTCAATCAAATGTTTCATATGGATGTTCTGCTTCAAGCAAATGTGTACTTTCTATCATTTTGATATAAACATTTTACGTATATCAATCGAAACATGTTTACATTAATATGTCCTAATGTGTAAAGCTATACAACTACATGTACGTGCACAGATGTCATATCATGTAGGGTATGTGAACAATACTATTTATTGGTGAGGAAGGAGTTGAAACAATATACTGATTAATAACTGCTGTCCTCCCACGCGGTCTTTGAACGTAAATCAGTTTTATTTTGCGTAGCTCATTATTTTTGTTTTGATGTCTCACATATTTTCGAATGTCGAAATCACGTAGAATGCTCAAGAATGATGAGCTGTAAGTATTCGCAACGGTGTTCTGACATCTATAGCCATTTGATAAATGATAAAAATTCACCATTGCTATATTCAACCCCTTTGAGGAAATACAATGTGTAATTCATTTGGGTGTATATGTGTTTAGTTGGGTCTATAGATAACATAAATGATTAAGATTAGAATAATTACAGTAACATATTTTAACAAAATGTTTAAGTTTAAATTGGTCTTCCTTCTGAGATGAAGATTATATCATTGCATCATAAAAGTTATAAAAGAGTAGTATTGGAATATCTTCCAATGTATATATTATAATATCATCAACAATGGTATGAACCTTTGATATAAACAGTGACGTTCAGGTTTGGATATCGTACCATTGTATCAGTGAAAACAATATAGTTGTGTAATAACATATCCACATCTACATCTAGTTTATCATCATTATTATTGATATAAGATAAAAGGTTCTCATAACTGTAGTTGTAATTCGGAATACGCCAGCGGCTTAAATACCAAACAGTTAGTCTGGAAGGCGTGGATACAGATAAAATAATCTGCAGCTATCAGTCAGACTCCTCATGTCAGTATGACAACTATGTGAAACATTACTTACATGCAATGTCAACCAAATGTTTCATATGGATGTTCTACTTCAAGCAAATGTGTACTTTCTATCATTTTGATATAAACATTTTATGTATATCAATCGAAACTTGTTTACATTAATATGTCCTGATGTATAAAGCTATAAAAACTACATGTATGTGCACAGATGTCATGTAGGGTATGTGAACAATACTATTTATGGGTGAGGAAGGAGTTGAAACAATATACTGATTGATAACTGCTGTCCTCCCGCGCGATCTTTGAACGTAAATCAGTTTTATTTTGTGTAGCTCATTATTATTTTTTGTGTCTCACATATTTGTGAATGTCGAAATCACGGAGAATGCTCAAGAATGATGAGCTGTAAATATTGGAAACGATGTTACGACATCTATAGTCATTTGATATAATGATAAATGTGTGCTTATGGCGTTTATATATTATACTGAATGAACATAAATAAAATGCACACAGCTTCAATAGAATGAATATGTAAGTCACCATCTAGCTGCTTACTGTTATTATATCACATGACTAGTTACTTATGTTTGTTACGTACTGTTACTATATGGTAACACAACATGAATTAGACTTAAAATCTTTGAATATGAGACCATGGGTCAAGTTTGCATCATAATATACGAGCTACATAATATGAGGTTTATATGATTGAACGACGTTTCAACACATCTTTATTTATATTTGGAGTATGATTTAAACTTGTTTTGAACATTACCATTAACATTATAAATCCATTCCACATTCAATTCATAAAGATAAAGTATGTATATTTCACTTCAAAAACTTATCCATTAACGTATCAGTTACGTTCTGATACACATTTATTGTTTCTCACCGATAATGTTTCACTGCACAGTTTGCTATACACGCATGGAGGACAACTAAACTCAAAATATAACGAGAAAGAACGATGGACCTGAGGACCTGGTCGAGTTATTATTCTAAATAAAATCAATCAAATAGTCGTCAAATTTGTCTTGAAAACTTGGTTATTCTTGTACTTGACATCATTGACACAGCATGTTATCAAGCAGTCACGATATTCAGGTAATCATGAGTATCTAAGTGGCACTTCCTGTTGGAGATGGTTCTAATGAGACTCTTAACGTCAGCAACATCTGGTCGAACGGAATGACGGAAATCATATCTTGGGATGTCAGTTAAATATCACAATTATATGATGACGATGATGTTGATGATGATGATATGCCCATTCACTTCAAATATGAGTAACATACATGACACTGTAAATGAAAACTAAATTACCGTTACCGATCTTACTTGACAATTTCATTTGCTTCAAATAAACCTTTGGGAATAGATATTTATACTATTTGGGATTGGTTCACGTATTGCCACAAAAGACGTGACCGACATACAAATATGTATATAGATTATGTTATGTTATGATGTTCGTAATTACACTAGGCTTACGAATAGAAGGACACAACTTGCATCAATCTTGCATTCACCCACTGAAATTCAGCAAATTTCTAGCTCTTTACCATCCTGATGACGTGTTGTTTAACAACTATTTACTCACTGATTCATTAAGGGTAATTATGCTACAACACGCAGTAACAGGAAGTAGTTCATAAAATGAATAACAAATAATAAACATGAAGTGAGAATAATCATAGCAGAACGATGTAAAACTTTCATTCTATATTCAATGAGGAAAACTGCACTCAATATTCAAACTCTTGGTCTAAAACAATTTCTGAAATAATTTTCCAAGTTCTAAGACGGAATATAACGTAACACTATACAGTCTGTTTCGAGGATATGTCTTGTGATCTCTAGTTACATGTATTTGCTGCGCCCCTGCTATGTCAGGAATTTAGGAAGAATGCAGAGGAATTCCTGAGGTGTGGTTGTGGATTGAAAACTTGTAAACGCCAATGTGGAATTAAATTCGTTTAGTATACCGTGCTTATAATTTTAAAAGAATAACTTATTTATAAAATTTCCTTCTAAAATAAATAAATATATATTTTGTATAAAGAGAGTCATATGTCAAATATATTAATACGAAAACGTTGATGTCGTACTTTTTTAGTTTTATTTGCAGTTACAAATATTTGAAACATGTAATTTTAGAAGAATATCTTCATAAAAATCAATATGTCTCGAAATATTATGTTGTATATAGAAGATCACTGATGAGTCTCAGATGTCAAATATATTAAAACGTTAATGTCATATTCTTTTTAGTTTTGTTTACAGCTACACATATTTGAAATTGAAGTTACAGATATGTTAGTGTCATGGAGGATATGTCGTTACATTTATATATTGATAATTGACAACGTCAGGGATTCAGTAACTGACTATTATATTCATAATAACTTATAACGATTTATGAAGTACACAACATACGAGAAACAATGATTTGGTTTATTTCTTGACTTAGATTGTACATTGATAACATGTACATATGCTTTTAGATTTATAATCGGTTTAGTTGATATTACTCCTTACATTTTGCTTTCATTTGTGTCGTGTCTGGTACAATGCTCTGTAAACAATTAACATGTTGTTCAATTCATGTCAGATAATTAGTTTCATACTTGTTTCATAATAGTATAATAGTATTTTAACCTCACGGGACAGCTTAAAACGTATACACATAGTGCTACATTCAATAAAAGAAAGTTTGCTGGGGAAGGGAAATGTACCCTATCATCACGCTTCTCGTTGTTAAAATAGGTAATACTTACCGTTTAGCTATTTCCCTATCTACAAGAGTCTCACCTCTAGATCATGATTCTACATTTATGTCTTATCTTACCAGATGATTAATGCGGTATGAAATATTAATTGTTCTCTTGTCTATGAAATGATATTCTTATTATTAGTCAGGGGCAATTAAGTTACTCATTTTGGGTTAAATCTGCCTATATAACACATATAAATGATATTGATTAACCATTGGTATACTCAATCCCTTTGAGGAAATACAATTTGTAATTCATTTGGGTGTATATGGGTTTAGTTAGGCCTATATATAATATAAATAATTAAGACTAGAATAATTACAGTAACAAATTTAACAAAATGCTAAAGTTTAACGATTTTCGGTGTTTCCCGAAATTGGTATTCCTTCTGAGATGAAGATATATAGTATTGCATTATAAAAGTTATAAAAGATATACACCTAATGTTCTTCCAATGTATATATTATAATATCTTCAACAATGGTATGAACCTTTGATATAAACAGTGACGTTCAGGTGTTGATATAGTACCATTGTATCAGTGAAAACAATATAGTTCTGTAATAACATATCCACAACTACATCTAGTTTATCATCATTATTATTGCTATAAGATAAAAGGTTCTCATAACTGTAGTTGTAATTCGGAATACGCCAGCGGCTTAAATACCAAACAGTTAGTCTGGAAGGCATGGATACAAATAAAAGAATCTGCAGCTATCAGTCAGACTACTCATGTCAGTATGACAACTATGTGACACGTCCTGTAAGCGTCTCTAATGGGATTTTTATCATCTGACACATAAGGAAACACAGGAAATGGTATGGCCAAAATACCAGACACATTATAGTACAACAACTATAAGGTGAGGTCGATTCACGTCCGTGCAAACCACACAGATGTAAATGTATAATAAAGTTATCCTTTTGGACGTAATGGTTAACGATATTTCAGCCGTGAAGATAGAAGTGTTGTTTGAATCCTGCATTTACTAAAACATTTGACGTTCACAGACTAGCCACAAGAGCAGTCACTGGGTTTGGTCATTTTATCAAAAAACCTATTGTAAAGATGTTGCGAACGCATATCTTACATGTCATGTGTCATGCCGGTTCATTTATAATGTTGGATATGGTATCAAATTTTCGAAGTATGTTATTAGCCTCAATATTTAAACTCTTATCATTTGTACCAGGATGAGTTGAAAGTGTTTCTATTTTTATTGTTTCAAAACATTTTCTGTAATGTGAGATGTGAGTTATGATGTAAACGATAATGACTAATTATTCCAGGAAGAGGCTGGGGGCGATGCAGGTGCGTAAATTCTATGAAGTAAGACCTCATGTGTTCCCATTTATGTGTCAGTTAACACTAAACAAGCTGAAACTTCATCTTTCCATTGGCTCACAGAGAATCCATGGACATTAAGGCAAGGATTATGTAAAATATATACATCAACAGCAGATATAAACTGTTGTAAAGATCATTTCAGGAAGATATGATATTGTATTTGAACAAATTTGTGCAAAATTGTTCAAATCCCAGAATAAACAAAGTATACTTGTTATAGATTACACATTGCACAGCTACATTGTTTCTCATAGATAATTGACTAAGGGAGGATCACCAACCTACATATAAGTTCATTACCGGCTTCACTGTACTTACATGTATACCCTGTGTTGTGACATACACTAATCCGCAAAAGAAACGTCACCAAATTTTCAACAATGTTAAAACAAATACTGTTGACGGAGAAAGTAGATTTTGAATATATTCGATAGACACATGTTTAATAAAGAAGTACTCTCAATTTCATGCATCAGAGTATGTATTCTTATGTCAGTTTAGATGCTCTTGGGTAGTTGAAATCGCTTTTCCAAAATGTTTTTTTTGGCCAGAGTGTTTTCGCATTTAAGTACAAAATGTGTAAAATATAGAAATCTAAATAATTAAATATGTTATCGACATAAAAGACTTCCTTGAACTTAAATTTGTTGACGTCTTTACTGTAGGACGCCATAAAACAAGACCAAAAAAGCCCTCTTTGACTCTCCTTGACTCCAATATGATCTAGTCATAATTGAATGGAATACCGTCATCCCTGACGCCACACCGCATTAGTTTATACTGTTCATTGGGATCTCCCAGTAGTTTTCTCAACAGGTTTACACGTACAGGGGAAAGGGTGAAAAACCATGAGCACTGTGAGGATGTTTATATTTGATACCAATTCGTTCAGCAGAAACTAGAAATGTAAGCAAAACAAATATTATGTTAACATGTCTTTACCAATGATTAAGCATGTAAGCATGTTTTAAGTAGAAAAAAGCCTTTATAGGAGTGTATTTGAAAACACTATCCGAAAACACAGGATTCTGAATAACGATGCTGACAACCATCCATGCTAATTTGAAACTTAACTGCAAAGATTTATATCAAGGAATGACATTCTAATATATGGAAAACACGGGAAGTGATTGGCGTTTTGATACAACGGTATGCTTCATATTTGTTCATAGATACGTCAAACCCATCACAACCATACTGTAGATTTGCGTATCGGCAATGAGGAAAACATTGAACTGAACTGAACTGAGCAGCGTCGCCTTCAAATTAGATAGAGATGACAGTCATCAAATACACTTCATGGTTTTCGGTTGTACACACAGTGGACTTTGAAGGGATATTTTGAAATAATCATGAACGGTTCAGTTAAATTAGATTAACTGGTTATTTTTAAATCCCATAATGATCGGAATAATACAGAAATTGGCCCTGTCACAACCGTCTGATGTTGTCCAGTGTACTTGTATATGTTGCTATGATTCTCCACCTGAGAAACCAAACAATTCATGCATCTAATTTAGATATGTCACATCTACAGATCTTCAAGACGAAATTATTATCATGACCATTAGTTTATCGTATTCAAAAGTATAGAATAAAATACTTAAAAATAGTTGACTTTTCGAATAAGCGTTTGGACCACTGTAATATTTTTTCTTTCTATTCATTAATTATATTGTAACATACTTTATCATCATCCAAAAAGACAGAGGACACTTCTCTCAAATGAAATTAACCTGCCTCATTAATAACGTTTTATCTGTTTTGATTATGTCAATGCAGGAGTGTCCACGCGCTTATTATTGAATATCGTGCTAGTCATTGTCAGGTAATCAATTAGCCAAGCTTCATATATTTATTTCAGTGGTGCCTATATTATAATCATCCCACTATATATAAACTTAAATGCCTTCTCAGAGCTGACAACCGCCTGCCTTCAACCAAAATAACGAAATGCTTTTATTAAGAATTTCAATTAATTGTTTAAAATCGTTTTCTAATGTGGATGAAGCCTTAAACATTGGTAAAATGATAATTAACTATTACAAATTAATTTATATATGAAAATAAGAACCGTATTATTTCCCCATTTGGAACTCTTTGAAGTGTTTTTTTACATTCTATTTCTTTTGAAAGACTAAAAACTTAAAGATATCTTTCTTAAAGGATTCAGGTTCATTCCAGCACATGCTGAACGTGTTTTCCACGGGTGTGAGTTGATCTCATGAGGGCATTTGTGTATTACCTCTTTCTAATTAAGGAAACATCAACTTGAAAGTGACATGTAATAACCTTCATATTCACATCATGTCCCCCCAGGGTACATTAACCCGTTAATCAAGTTTTTAACCTTAGTGTGCAACAAGTAGTGGAACGGAAATAAAATACCCTGAAAGTACAGGATGCAATATTTTGAAATGAAAGTATATGTAATTACGAATTCACTATTCCTTATAGGCACAACAATTATTTTAAATACATGTTTTTAATAGCTAATAAGACATATCTGATCGAGAGAGCTTATCAATGTAGAAGTACATATCACTTTACATAAGCCAACACTCCCTGAACAAGAGGATATATGTGTTACACAAGTCTGTGTCGATTATTGATCTATTACAGCCTACACATTTCCATGTCATCCCTTTCTTCCCATGATATTATGTTAGCTAAAAACATTATTTGTTAAACTTAGCAAAACATAGTTTACTTCTATAGAAATCAGTGCATGTGACTTTTGGACTTGATAGTAAATCGAAGCTATGTAGGCGTTGAATTGAAAAATATTGATATATGTCTACCAAAGCTATAACTAAACCTTCAAGCAAATACAACTCGAACATCACTTCTCTATTGATCCACCTTTCATCTTGTTTATCTTTATAAACAACGTGTTTATGTAAGTGTATATATGGAAAATATGTTCACTCTCTTAGACTATCAACGATGTTGTTGACAGTATTTTGGTGTCTTTTTAATAAACATAATTAAATCTACTATGACCTACGATGTTGTTGACGATTTTAACAACTATTTTACTTTGTATTAATAAACACCAATTAACCTGCTATGAATTGGTTAAATGTTTGATGTTCACGGCTCACTATACTTTTTCACAAAGTTCTATATTGGCAGACATATTGGAGTTTTCTCACCAGAAGGCACATTTCTGGATTTTTGAAAAATAATATTATATATCATACCTCACACCAGCCCTCAATTGCAACGTGATACATTGTATCAGCTCCCTGGCATGCACCCCTCAGACTTATATAGGGGTCACGAACTCATATGATGTAAAATAAATATCATGTTATAAGTAGTCCAGGCATATATTGTTTATATTATTGTATAACGCAACTAATACATATAATTACTACTCTATATCGTTTTCTAACCTTCTCTCCTATAAATCTAGAAAACTTAATGATTAATACTAGATAACCAGTGATTTCAATGAAGTTAGAATTTTTTGTATATAAAAAAAGCACGTGTAAAGAAAGAACTTGAAAAGTTCTTACAATTTCATGCATGAAGTACATCATCGGTAAAGACCAGGAATGGTAGCATACTCATGATAGATATTGGAATTGTCACATGTTTTTATACATAATTGCCAATTCAATTGAGCATTCAAAAAAGTAAATTTTACTCTAATTTGTCAGTCAAGTGCTTCTGGTTTAAACAAAAATGCAGTAATTACCAGTTTCGCCGTTTTCTGTCTTGACTCTGTGGATATGTTGATATTGGTAATGTTTCGCCATTCGAAGCTGTTTTTAAACATCTACTAGAGGAAGTTTTGTAATGAATTATGCATCTTGTTTCAATCACAATTTATCATATAATTTACTTCTCATTCACTTACCGGTATATCGATAACTATGATATCACAAGTGAATTAGCGACACTATTTTGAATGTTTTCATACTTCAAATGTTTTAAATATGACTTACATTAACATACATTCATCACTCTTTTTTGAACTTTTCAATAATTGATTTTCGTTGCGAACAATTTAAGACTAGCTACAACAGTCATTTACATGTACCTACTGCAATCCATCGATATGATGCTAGACACTATACTATTGTATGACAGTTTTATCAACTGAGTCAAGACTGGAACTTACTCTACAGTAAACTACCGGTTTCACATTAGAAACCTAATAGGGTCACATCAAATCGATAATCTAGCGTCCACTCTACTCATGTAACATTACCCCAAGATTTCGCCTTTTAGAGAAAGGGGTCAAACTTTAGGGCAAATCTTACCGAGACGTTTTGAGGAATCACAGGGTCACTCCATTTACAATTCATAATCCAAATCAGTAAAGGTACTTGGACACAGGATCTAAGCAATCTGGAAGTTTAGTTCTTGAGTTTTTTAGTTTCAAAGTCAAAATAAGTTTTGAAGGAATGGTCCCTATGGCAACACAAATTAATCACTTGTCATCATAGCTACATATTATCATTCACATTGGCCATGTTTCTGGCCAAATTTCAGCTCTCTAGATCGGTTATTGAGAAGAACTTTAAAATACTTAAAATTGATGCACTAGCCTATCGTTACATTTCACCCCTGATTGGTTGACAAAATGTATTTTACATTAAACCATCCAATTTTGCACTGTAGCTTTATGAATAATCAAGCATTAACGCATACAGACATTGTTATTTGAGTGAGACGCTGTTTGGATGTCAACATATCTAACTGATAATGGGATCCAGCTATGCATTCGCACAGGTGCCACTTCAATTTCCTTTATTACTTTTCTCTGGTGTAAACTAGTTAATAAAGTTACGTTCGAAGAATAGTCAATGATTAAGAGAGTTACACGTATATAATATTAAAAGAATTGTGAAAGTAGAATCTTATCTTAACACAATTTGAAGAAGGGGTACTGCATGGCATTTGGTTGACTAACTCTTCTGCCTGCTTTATCTGTTCAACTTACATGCGATCACCTTACATGATAATATTTCAAAGCACATCAGCAGCTTGGTATTTAACTGGCATGTTTAGATTAATATATACATACCTTGTCTTCAACAATATGTATTATACAACATAAAACTTTATACAAATATTTCTTTGAAACAGCTTATCTTTGATGGAAAAAATCTTTTACAAAAGATGGTTATTTTCATTTCCATTTTTGATATAATTTCACCATGGTCTTCCGATGAGAAATCTTTCATATTAATCATTGCAATCATTTCAATCAATATAATCATACTGCCTTGTTTACCTTTTAGCAATTTACACATATTTTTAAAGTATTGACATATTCCCCTCCTTACAATATCTCTCAATAAACAATAGTTATTTTGGTCATTATTCTATATAAAATAATTCATGTTGATAAATTGAATTGTATAATTTGTTCCGACGTACTAACTATCCAATCAATGACCATTAAAGAAAGATCTATCACCGATATATCGGCAGCATCCGCCATGTTGGTTTTTGAGCAAAATGTAAAATGAAAACGGTATATTTACCTAATTTTACAACTTTTTAACTATGAAACATATACAATGATAGAATATTCACATAGTAACACATCACATATAATAAAACGTATAACCAATATGCTGTTATGCAGTTCTCAAATTGGCCCTAATAGTAATCCCCCCTTCTTCTACAACAGTATTTCACTTATATCACGTCTGCTGTTATTATTGCAAGTAGAAAGCCGGCAATGCCATGGTGACTATGCATTGCGGTGAAACCTGTGAGCATCGGCTGAAACCATGAGTGGTACTGCACTGAACTTGCTCACAGCAGACAAAGTTGCCGAGACCCTGGCGAGATTCTTGATCCGAAGGCGAATGCCCTAATCACTGCGCTATCCCGCAACAACTTACAGAGGGCAGTTGATGGAAAATGTATCTCTTTGAATAACTGAAGAAATTTGCTTCTTCTAATTCAGTTTCCTGGCCCTGGGAAGACGAAGCGACCTTTAATGAAAACATGAAGATCGTAATGAGGTTTACTTAAAAGAATAAATTCGGGTTATTAAAATGCACCATTTACAAGATTCTGACCAGAAAATAAATCACCAATTAAAATGTCTGCATAACCCCGGGGCCTGATAACACGAGTTTGGATGATTTATATAATTGCATGTACTTCTTGTGTCGAAGCATTTTACATTTATCAGTTAAGCACTTGATTAGATTAATAGCTTCACATTCAATTAAGAATGAGGTTAGGGTCACATTTTAAAAGTGATTATTCATATGAAATGAGACTGCATTTCTTGCAGTGTGTGCACAAACTCAAAGTTGTATAGCTATTCAAATTGAAAATTCAACATTCAAAAATGTTAAAACAAGACCACTTATCAATATTTCCATCTATTGAGAATATATGTCAATATCCTTAAACAACTATCTATTAGGTTTACAGATTAATAAGATAAACTGGACAAGTTCACATAGGTTGCCATTTGTTTATGTCAATGTTGTTTATGTTAAACAAGATAAGTAGAAATGTCCTTGAGCATTATATATACTGAAATCCAAAATTAATGTGACATTCACATACATTTTGGATGGTAGGACAGAACACGTTTATGTCAGACCTTGAAACTAATAAACAACGCAGTTGTTTCATGGGATCCTTGAGGACATTTTACAGGCATATTCTGTCGACGTTCGATACATTACGTAATTCCTAAGTTCATTTTGGTAGTGAAAGTGGTTTTAAAATTTACACAAATGCAGTAAAAACGCACATGGCAGAACATAAATTCACATGCATGTGAATGTACAACATGGAGTTAACCCTTCAACCATCCTTCGTCCTGTTCATCGCCATAATCAAACACACTAGAGTGACATGACACCTACAAGATCGTTAAATTGACACTTACGAAGCCAGCAACGCCATAAGCCAATCAAACCATTGGAATTTTCAATCGGTCCATTTCCCCAACTACTGTGCGTCGACGCTTGAGAGCGAATGCGTTACACTGCCGTAGGCCTAGTGTTGGTCAAATTTTAACTGTTCGTGGCACATGGCACATGGCACATGGCACAACGTTGTCGTTACAGATGAAAGCCGATTCTCTGTTGATGTTCAATATCAATTATTTAAGTTGTCCAGAAATATAGACCCGGAGTAACTCAGTCGGTAAAACGGTAACTACAGAACTCCTGGTACCCCGAAGATGACATATTTAAATTAGACATGTTTATTTGTTCAGGTATATTAGTTCCAACAGGTTTTCAGTTTGCAATCCTGTCCAAATGACGGATAGGGCATATTTGCTAGTACTTAAAGGTACATCCATTGTGTTGTTGGGGCCGCATGTGCCAAACGTTATTAATGGTGTTATTCTATCGAGAAGTACTGGCTGTTGATAGTCGACGATATAAACATAAAGTATCTATTTCTGATCGAAAACCTGTGGCACGCGTTAATAAGTCAAACGTAATTTTGGAAACGTACTTACAACAGACAAACAGGTAACTTTAGCCTGATAATGTTTAACAGGTCATATAACTACTGTCCAGTAAATTGCACTTTTAGTGTCGGTTTCTGCACATGTATAATGGTGTTGCTCGATTTTAATTTGAAACTATTAATTGTGATTTATTTGGCGATTGGATATGAATATTCAAGTTGAGTGAACTGATTTGAACTGAAATCATCACATATCTTATATTGGCACGCATCAAAGTCAAATAAAATGTTATGAATCCCAATGGATGCACCTTTAAACAATACATAGACAAGGGGTGTAGTAGCTAAGAAACTATTATTAATCAATTCTGGTTAACCGAAGATCTGTCGACTTTTATTGCAAATTATTCAAAATTGTTTTCTCATTGATAATTCTCGTTTCCATTGTTAGTGGTGACCTTGTAAGATAAGACTATGACCTGTTGTTAAATGTATGTTAATCATGGCACCGTGTCAGCCATTTTTAATAACCTCTGTATTTTGATACATCAAAGCTAAAACATCCTTTGAATCTCATTCACAGAATGTACCTCATTACCTTCTGATGGGTTGATCAAGAACATAGTTGAGGGCATACAATCAACATACAGAGAACAACTGTTGTAATTTTACAGTTCTGATTCGAGATGGATTATGGTCTTAAGATCTTTCATCTGTGACTAAAGCATTTGATGAAGACAATATAATGAAGAACAACAATATGTTATTCACGTATTTGTACACATCTGTGGCTAAATCATTTGATGAAGACAATGTAATGACTATGTATTC
This sequence comes from Gibbula magus, assembly GCA_936450465.1. Lineage (NCBI taxonomy): Eukaryota > Metazoa > Mollusca > Gastropoda > Trochida > Trochidae > Gibbula > Gibbula magus. The sequence continues at coordinate 64,182,682 of OW388289.1, read as the reverse complement.
TTTAAAAACATGTATACAGCTGTACTAACGTTTAATAGATTTTGATATAGTGTCGTCTTATTCTGATATGTTTCTTTTAGTTGATAACATGTTATATGGATGTAATCAAATATTACTGTATCAAGTGAAATTTAATATATATAATCTGCGGATATTATTAATTTGGTGTTTGAGGCTATTTCCTGAGATTATGCTGTTGACGACGATACATTTGCGTGTAACTGAGGTTTTAATCAACATCATTAAATTATGTGAAGTACAATGTGTTAGCAGACACTTAACCAGCTGAAAAACTTAAGGTAAATTACTGACAAAAGATGATTGACCATCATATATTATTAAGTCCATTACCGACCGGGTTCACGGCACTTTTAGCATCAGGCGACAGAGCAACTTTACGTTGTGCTGTCACATTTTGAAAAGACAAATATCCAAAAACATAGAACTCTGAATAATAATGCTGAACTAATCCATTCTACATGTAAATTGAAACTTCACTGCAAAGGTTTAGTTGACTGAATGTCATTCTAATAGGTGGAAATCAAGGGAACGCATTGGCATTTCGATACAATAGTATGCTTCGTATCTTTTCACAGGTACGTCAAACCTATCATAGCCACATGTAGATTTGTGTATCTGATATGAGGATAACATTGAACTGATCAAGAACAGTGCCACTTTTAAATTAGATAGAGATGACAGTCATTAAATACACTAAATACACACAGTGGGCTTTGAAGGATTATTTTGACATGACTATGAAAGGTTCATTTCAATAAGATGTTACTGTAAACTCCATAGAAATCGGAAGAATACGGAAACTGGCCCTGTCACAACCATCTTATGTTGTCCAGTGATATTGTACTTTTATATGTTGCAAGGATTCTTTACAAGAGAAAACAAACAATTCATGCATTCAAGTTAGATATATAACATTTACAGGTCTTCAAGACGATGTATGAGCTATATATTGAGAATAACAATCCGAATGTAGGCGAAAGTATTCCCTATCCATTAGCTTCATGGCGGATTTCTGCCGCCGTTATAGATAATTTGCTGAACTTTTAAATTAAAAATTTAACCGACGTTTTGCGTTTTAGTTTTTTAGTTTCTTAGTTTCTATTCACTTACGATAATTCATACACATATGTGTGACAATCATATAAAAACCATTAGAAAAGAAAAATATGTTTGCCTTAGTTTTAATTTCGGCAGTTAAGTTGAGTTATCTCCTTTTGCATACTAGTATATATTTCTAACGTCAATATCTCAAAATCTAAAGCAGATAATTTCTCCAAACATGTATGAAACAATGTTCCACAGTGACAGATAGCACAGCTTAATTTAACTCTATGATTGTGTTGAAGATGCTAGCCGGATTCTCCTGGATCCTACGGGATCTGCCAATTTTTGGGAGAATCCGGAAGGATCCGGAAATCGGATTCCACCACTTTTTGTCCTGTGACTTCATGTGAAAGTGAGTTTGAAGAGGCAAATGTGATTGAATAGGTTGTACTCAAAAAGGTTAGTATTTCACTTTAGTCCGGTGAGACTGTAATACAGAACCAAACAATTGAATCATGCAGGTCATCTCGACTGTTGGGAGGATTTATTGTGTCTAATGTGTTGAAAAAAATCTTAAGAATCTAATGGATCATAAAGAAATATTCACATTCATCTCGTAAAAAATGATCGTATTACAATATTCTTTAAACAGCTGTGTATTATTATTATTATTATTTCTTTGGACATAAACTTATTTTGTTCAAGAGTATAGAATAAAGTAGTACATTATCCGAATATGGCGTTATGGACCACAGTAATACATTTTCTTCCTATTCATTAATCATATTTAACGCACTTTATCATATTAAAAAACAGAATACACTTCTCTCAAGTGAGGTTAACCTGCCTCTTTAATCACTTGTTATCTGTTTTTGTGAGGTGATGTCAATGTAGAAGTGTCCACGCACGTTATTATTGAATATATCGTGCTAACCATTGTCATGTCATCTATTTGCCTAGCTACATATTTTTTCTTCAATGGTTCCTTTACTATTATAGTCCCACTATATACGATCTTAAATGCCTTATCAAAACTTTAATCACCTTCTTTCAACCAAAATAACGAAATGGTTTTAATAAGTATTTCAATGAACCAAGCACAAGTCATCGTTATGAAATATAGAGGAAATGACCATTTATTAAAGAACAATAACCTATTACTAGTATTATTAGTAGATATATAACAGAAAACAAGAAGATACCTTGTGGGGATCTATTACCGTATTCCCTCTTTTAATATTGAGAAGAACAGCTAGTCGCTTAGAAAGAAACGTTGGTATATTGTAACAAGAAACATTAAAACCAAATATATTCATTGTTATTGGATTTTTTCTAAAAAAAAGTATTCATAGATTCATGTTATGTCATTTTATTTTCTGTCAGTCCATAAGCTTAACTGATAATAAAATAAAGTAGAACTGTCGTATTGTTATATGCTCTGCTTTTTACATCAACGGCAATGTTGATTCGTTATTTGTTTTGAATGCATATAGATATTACGATGTACTTTTTTAAAGGACTCATTCCAGTACATACTGAATGTGTTTTCTACGGGTTTGAGTTGATCTCATGACACTATTGGTATATTGCCTTTCGTAACTAACGAATCATCAGCTTGAAAGTTGTAAAAGTAATAGCCTTAATTATCAATTGTTTCCACAGCAATGTGTTTTTTATCAGCTTATCAATTTAGAAGTACATATCCTCCTACATAAGAAAATAAGAAATAAGAAAACAATATGATATATTTGTTACACAAGTCTATGTCGATTATTGATTTATTGCAGCCTACACACGTCCATGTCACACCTTTGTTGGTAGTCATCTTCCCACAATATCATTTAAGCTGAAACCATTTCCTTATCATATTTCATATTAACCAAGCCTACTTCTATGGGGTGCATCTGGGTTGTTTTGGAGTTGATTTCGAGAATACATGTAGATGTAATAACTTGAAGCTATGTAGGCGTTGAATTGAGGAAGATTGACATATACACCTATAATTAAACCTTCAGGCAATAACTACATTAACATCAGATACATGTTGATCTACCTTGCACAATAATTACACCTTGTTATAAACAGTAGGTGTAAGTATATATGGGAATATTTGTCTACAGTTTTTATTTTAACATTAATGGTTCCAAACATTGATTTGTTTGAACAAAGACAGTAACCTCAGTTGGTAATAGTTAACGTGTTCTAGGTATCATATTTTATTTGGAATAAAAGATATGTTCTTCATGTATTTTTTGTAGACCATTATTTTGTGTTTTGCACAACGAGTATCACTATCACATTTCAGCAAAAAAACAGCTGTTTTTTATTTGATCAGTCAATAGAAGGAAAATCAGGGGATGTTTTGTATATGTGATAGGTCCGGTTCAAAAATATATTCAACATAAGCTCTGACAAGTTCAAATTATGGTTAATTCCCATTATAAGAAAGAAATGTTTATTTCGGAATTTCACATTATATACAACATGACTCATAACGTTTGACAACATTAGCACACACTGTGTTACGTATATACAATTTACATTATATAATTAATTCCCTTTGCTTACAGACAGGCTCACATTCGATATGCAGTAAGGTAATTCTCTTTAGGGTAACTATCAACGATTTTAACGGTTATTAATTTTTTAGAATAAACATAATTAAACCTACTATGAATTGGTAAAATGTATAATTTGCATGGCACATTTAATTTTTCACAAAGTTTTATCTTGGCAAATGTATGGGGTTTTTTCTGACCATAACGTTTATCATATTCTTACTTATTTGTTTTAACTTTAGCTCTTTTCTTCTTCTTTTTTTTTAAAATATGATATGAAAAAATTATAACAAGATAACAATTTGTCATGCTTTTCAAATTATACCTCATTTCAGCCTTAAGTTGCAACCTATATATATCAAATTTCTGGCCTGCAGCCCTCGGGCTTATGTGAGGCATGTTATGAAAAATGTTTTAAACGCTAATTAATTCAGGCATATATGTTTTTGATATTATTTCATAATACAACTCTTCACGTATACTTGCTACTCATATCGTTTGTAACCCCTCTCCCCTGTGAATCTAAAAACAATAATGATTAATACAAGATAACCAGTTTATTCAACGAACTTATAAAATGTTGTTCATAAAATGTGCAAGTATTTAGAAATAAAGTGAAAAGCTTGTGCAACGGTGCATTAAAAATTAGTAAGAAGTACGTCATCGGTAAAGACCAGGAATGGTAGCATACTTTTTTTTTATAGATACTGGAACTGTCACTTACTTTTATACATCACTACCAATTTAATGGAGCATTCAAACAAGTAATTTTATTCTAATTTGTCAGTGAAGTGCTTCAGGTTTTTTTGTTTTTTTTTAAATGCTGTAATTACCATTTTCAACGTATTCTGTCTTCTGTTTTTCCGATTTAGTGAATAATTGACTCGGTTGATGTGTCAATATTTGCCCTGTTGCTCTGTGATGTTAACCTTGTAAGCTTTTTTTAAAAATCGAGCACAGGAAATCTTTTAATGATGGATTCATCTTTTCTCTATCAAAATTTATCATATAAATATATATATAAATATTCATAATCCAAAATGGTTAATTTACTTGGTCACAGGATTTAAACATTCTGGATTTTTAGTTCTTGAAGCGAAGTCAAAATAGATTTTGAGTGAATGGTCCCTCTGGTAACACAAATGAATCACAGGTCATCATAGCTACGAATTATCGCCCTCATTGGCCGCGTTCTTATGCAAAAACTTTCAGCTATCTCGATCGGTTCTTGAGAATAAATTTAAAATTCCAAAAAATGATGGACGATTGAACAGCCGCCAGACGGCTTAACATTAGCTCATCGTTATTTTTCACCTCTGATTGGTTCACAAGACGTTTTTCCCTTGACTCGTCCTACATTGCACTCCGAGCATTAGCGTATAGAGATCTCTTGTTATTTGTGTGAGACGCTGTTTGGATATGTGACTGATAATGGGATCCTGCCATGCTGTTACTTGGATGTCCCTTCAATTCCTTGTATTACTTCTCTCTGGTGTTACCTAAAGTACGTTCGTAGAATAGTTATGAATAAAGATATCCCTTAAAGCCATGGATCTATACACTCTTAAATGCATTGTGGAAGTGGAATCTTATGTTAACACATTCTGAAGGAGGGGAACTGTATGATGTTGAGTTGACCAGAAGATCGTTATCTGATGTATACTCATGGTAACAATGGTTGACACCCCCTAATAGTTATAGGAATGAAATGTTATAAAAACAACGTAACGTATCAGTTTCGATTATTTTTTGCGTAAAACTATTCTTTTTGCGAATAGTGTCCTTGAGCATTTGCTATTTCTCCATTGTACTATACATTACTTCCCATGTATGTATTGTGTGCGAATGAGACTCCATGAACGATTTTGGGTATATTTGGATTCAGTAGAATTCTTTTTTCCAACTTTTACTTATTTATTATAACCGAAATGAGAACACTCAAACACTGTAAAAACAATGTACCAATGCCAGGATCTCAAGACACAAGGAATACACTCTTTTGACTCAATTTAATTTTTCTGATATTTCCTTTTCTTTGGTATTTTAAAGTACAAGTGGAGAATGTTCAAGGAAACTATTCACAAAAAGACATCCAGCAGATCGAAACTGATACTTTACGTTGTTTATATAACATTTCATTCCTATAACTTTTAGGGGGTGTCAATCATTTTTAACATGATTATATATGTATAACTTACATGCTGTGACAGTGCATAATTATATTTCAAAGCATATAACTGGCTGCTGGGTATGTACATTGCATGTTACGATTATTTTATACATGTCTCGTCCTTAAGATATAAAGATTTGTTATCCTTTTGTTTGAATAATATTTAACTAAAAACAAAACTGGAAACACATATTTTTTTATAAATGTCTTATATTTGACTGGGCAAATCTTCCATATAACAGGTATTTCATTTTCTTTTCAGATATAATTTTACCATAATGTTCCAAATTCGAATCTTTCATATTCACCAATGCAATCATTTCATTCATCAAATTCATCATACTAGCGATTGTTAGTGGTTACCTTGTAAGATAAGCCTATTACATGTTGTGAAATGTATTTGGATTCGATCAATGTTAATAATGACACAGTGTCAGTCATGTTTAATAATCTCTGTATTTTGATACATCAAAGCTAAAACATCCTTTGAATCTCCTTTACAGAACGGATTAACTTACGATGGTTTGTTCAAGAACGTGGTCGAATGCATACAATCAACGTTTATACAACAATCACACTAGTTACAAAGGTTCTGATTCCCTGAGATTGTCATCTTAAGATCTTTCATCCGTGGCTAAATCATTTAATAAAGACAATGTAATGACAATGTATTCTTTATAAACAGTTATATTAATGTTAATAGATTTCGATATAGTGTCGCCTTATTCTGCTTTGTTTCATAAAATCATACTTTTAGTTCATAACATGTTACATAGATTTAATCAAATATTTCTTACTGTGAGTATTGCTTGAAACTTATCGTAGATATTCGGATATGTTAACTTTTGGTTTAGAGGCTATTGATGTCAAATATCAACTTACTAATATCAGGTGACTAGATTAAAGAGTGTATGAACCTACCATATTTTATTCGTTATTTAAGTTTGACCATCACCAATAATTTCGTGTGTAAGTTAGTTTATATGAAGCGAATGGTCACCAAGTGCGTTTAACCTTTCTTTAAAAGAAATTCCGCTTCCTGTTCTTATATCAAAGGATTTGATTTGATATCAACCGAACTTCATGCAAGTTTTGATTAGAATTGTTAATTAGTTTCAATCACTGCTTTGATTCCAGAGCATTTTGTGAATCTGATAGTGCTGGCGATAATAACAAAGATTCTAAGTGGAAGTCAACTTAGTTGAAATTAAAGCATCAAAGGCAGAGATGGTATGATGATTCCAATTTGACACAAACAGCTTAGCTGAATAAAGCGAAAATTACAAGATGGTCCCAGAAATCTGACTGAAGGCATTGTGCATGAACTGTAATCAGCAGAAGGGATCTTTTATAGTTTTTTTAGGATTTGCCTCATCTTTTTGGTAATCATACTGATTGAACTTGAGCAGGTAGCATAGTCCTTTCATTTCGACTTCAATGAGATTATACCGTGTCCTATCCTAAATTAGAAAATGATGACATGTTCAATCACCTTTGCTTATTCACGCTGTTCATTCTAAAGTAAAGACTGTTTGGGTGGATTTATGTTTTTGGTACTATGTATTTGATGAAAACTGGAACTCAGTAACTCTTTAGAACACAAACGACTAGTCTCTGTGCCACAGTATGTAGCATGTATGATATGACCAAGTGTTGACATTTCCCATCACTGCAGTTACTCGTGCACTGATATTTTAAATGTTCTAGGATGTTTATAGAAATGATGTTGTAAAGTAGTGATGTTTTCTTGTAGTATTGATATATATATATATATATATATATATATATATATATATATATATATATAAATTCTCCCATTATAAAGACAAATCAGATAAGCATGTGTATGTGTACAAACAAGATATTTGACTCTTTCAGAAACGAATCATATACGAGTCTTTGATCTATCTTTAAATAATGATATTCCCTAACTATTAATTTAATTAATCTATGTTCATGTTAAACTTCCACATCTTACCGTAATCATCTTATATGTAATATTGTTTTCCAAACATAAATAACGCCGATGATGGGTGCTAAAGGTATCATTCACACTTCAAACATTCAATCCGAATTTATATGACTATAAATATTTCAACAAATATGCCATTCTCTTCTTAGGGAAACTATTGTAAATATTGAGTTGACCAAAATAACACCACATATTTCAACTTCTTCGTTCATGTTTAGATTCAATCGTTAATTTAATGTTTTAATTGCTCCATTTAAAACAGTAACACAAACTCAGTATATACTCTTTGTTTACTCGGTTGATACATTTTTGCGTTTCTGTCGAGTTAACAATACTGTGTCAATCTGAACACTAACCTTAACAGTTTGTGAGGAATATAACAATACTGTGTCAATCTGAACACTAAACTTAACAGTTTGTGAGGAAGTATATCCACGTCATCTGACAATAATGACAATAATGAGAGGTTTGTCATTTCAATGATATTGAAATTTGTCAGAGTAATGTGTGCAGCATACAATATAGCTTAAATTTAAATATTCAATCGGCAATTATAGCACGGTCATTCCACTTTTATTCCATTTTTACACCGTTAACTAAGTAACATAACAATATCACTATAAGATAACTCACGCAACCATATTTAATGAATGCATTAGGCACGTATCGAAATTCAAGTAGATACATTTTTATTGAAATGACTTGAATGGTTGTCTAATAAGATCTTCTTTTTTATGTAAAAGATTTCGTAAATTTCCCTAATTATTCCGGTACATATACTGTACATGTTTCAGCACGTATAATATATTCCTCTAAATGGATGTACATGTAATGGGTTACCAACGAATTTTATCTTTTAAAGTAATGTAAATTGTTTAATAATGGCGGAGTTAAAACATGTACTGAACGCAATTGTGTACAAGTAACTGTCAAATGTATGGATAACTAAATCATCCACTATTACCAATTATTAAAGCAAATGACATATTAACGTCTCCTTTTCAATTGTTTAAAAATAGACACTTTAATTAAGCGCGATAATACTCTTATTTCAATTTCTATGTGTAAAGATTGTAACATTTTGTCCCCACTTACTCAGAAGTTCAATTGTAACAAGATGAACTCACAAAAGGTAAAATATGGTAAAAACCTGTATATATGTGCTATAGCCAGAATACATATTCAAAGATTAGAATGGAATAAATTCACTAATCTGTAGTCAGGTCAGTTCAAATCATGATGATTCTGGACAGGTGTCTTACAAACGCCACTCCAATTGGGACTCTTTAAGGAAGTGAAGGGGAAAAGATTAAGACAGGCAAGGCATTTGATGCAAAGATCTGTCATATATCGAGAAAGGGCTTTACTATAACCTTCATGTCATGTTCACTATTACAGTAAATTTCTACTGAGAGGAACATTATAGTACATCTATACAAATAGCTTAAAGAGCCATCAAGGATGTTGGTGTTTCAAATAATAATTGTTTTTGGGAAAATATACTTATAACGTCAATCGCCAGAGAAATCTTTTATTTACAACATGACATGTGATAAGTAATTTCCATATCATGACAATGTAATCAAGTAGCGCGCGCTAAGGGTATCTGACGTCATATAAACAGAATCCCCTTTATTGCGTAAAACGTACTACACAACAAGCAAGCGCTTCCGAAGCTGAAGGCTAGTCTCTAGCGCAAGTCGCTTTGACAACCAATGTGTTACACGTGCTGTACGTGCTTCTCTTGCAAGTTACCCTTGTCACACATTACTGAATGTGACGATTGCTTTATAAACAATGTTTCTCAACGTCCTGAGAATATACAAATTATTGCCTGTTTAATGTACTTTTTATTGAGATAAGACCAGCAAATTATGATTTTTTTTTACTCTCGTTAATTATAAAATTCAAGTAAAATACCTAATTGGGTAAAACAATTATTCCAATTTCTGTAACAAATACATAGTTAAATGAAATGGTAAATAAATAACCGCCAAAAATTATATATTTCAATTTCTTTCATTGATCGAAAACTTTGTTATTCTTTCGTGTCTTTGTATACAGTGTGTGAGTTAGAAAACAATGTTTTGCGCTTGAAAATAATAGACTGGTTCTATATTTAGACTGGAAAACACCTTTATTAATTAGTGCAATTTCTCGGCTTATTTGGGGTCGAAAAAATTTGGGAAAAAGTAAGTGTTTATATTTCACGGGGATAGATTTTTGGCAATTTTCCTATATGTTCATCAACATCCTTGATGGCTCTTTAATACGTTTAACGAGAATGTGTCTCCTCACGTTTGTTAAAAACCATTATTAAGCAAGAGTACACCTCTGTGAATGTGTTCTGAATTTTTATTTTCTGTCTCATTTATCTTCTTAGAAATAAATAAGGACCTCAAGGAATGTTTACCAGGGTACACCTATCTAAATATTAGTGTATTGCTAGCTATCTACCATGTTTACACCTAAACAACAATTTAACCCTTCAGGCATACACGCATCCGGCAAACCGACCTCAATTAAACACTGTGCAAATTCCTTTAATTGAAGAAATACATTTATAAATAAATATAAAACGGGATGAGATAAGATATTGGGGGGTCGTTAGCTTCAATCTGTATTCCGTACCACTGTGGGTGGTTTCGGTGAATTATTTGTGAATATGTTTCATTTATTTGAATTTGACTAGTGTTTTTTTCAATGAACAGGAAACTTAAATAATAAGTTTTCATTCAATGACTTCATTTTTTACAATACATATTCACAATTTTTTCTCACGAAGAATTTAGAAAATGGTTACAGCAAAATTGGATTCAGGAAGCATGTTTTCAAATCATACAGTATGATGCCATGGAACCGAGTTAAGTGGATGATATCACTGGTCATTAGATTAGTGTCTATTTTTTTAGTTGATATTTTAAAATAATGTTGCCATTTAGGAGTACTTTGCAGGATAATACATTTCCAAACTTATTGCAAAAATAAAACAGTAAGTAAAACAATTACCTCACTATAATGTACATAAAAAGTATTAAAATTTATTAATTATGAAAAACATTGCAGTATATATCAAGGAATAAGAGGAGTCATAGTAGATAATACTGTTGTATGAAGACTAGCAAACCTACTGCTTACTATCCCTGTATTGGTCTGCTATCTTTAGATGCCCTTATCGCTTTGCACAATACATAATTTACTACATATGTGATGATGTTTGTCCTTTCCGCAGATAAAAAGTATTACATTTCCGGTCATTCCTATGGCTATCATTTTAATGTAGGTTAAGGTCTATCTTTACATCCTTCAAAAGTCTGTGATGTACAAAAAAAGTGCCGTATTTATCTGTACACAGTGATAACGATAATGTTTAACGATAAATCATCCGACTTCAAATAGTGATCCAGAATATCAGACACACATATTGACCAATTAAAAAGGTTTTTTTTTATCTTGTATGTTGAACCAAAAGCATCCAGATCACACATTTATGACAAGAAACTTGATTTGGCGGAGATAAACATGAATTTGAGTTGCTGATTCTGTGGAGGAGATACCATTGAAATAAATAATATGACTCTGGCAAAACATCAACGAATCATTCCTTATTCCTGAAAAAAGCTACGATGGAGTATTAACAGATATCTGGGTAATTGGCAATGGAATTGCAATTGAAACGTTTTTGAGGAATGGTGCAGTTTTTACGTTGAATGAAATCAAGTGAGCAGTGACCTAAAATTAATATACTGAATGTAAATAAAGGTAATAATATTGCTGTTTATTTACCATTATTTTACATTACGGATCAGATATGATAATAGCCATATAGCAATTAATTCTAAAAAAGATCGGAAATGTTATTGATTTGTATTTTTTCTGAAACCATCCAAGCAAAATAGTTTAGCCCCTTTTCGAATACGTTGCACGGATGCCCCTATAGTTGATACAAATTCTAAACAATAAATACAAAAGCAGATTACACGAGATCTTACTTTTTCAAGAAACCATGCTCTAGTATCAACGTTTATATGAATTCAATAGTGGTTTTAATAACTGTTACGGATTCCTTATGCCCTCTTAGATTTACAATGTACATTGTTGCCCAAAATAGTTGCAAGACATATGCAATTATTCATTGGTGTCTGCTGCTGATGATATTTCGATTGTAACCTACTATGTAGATAAGCAGATGTATAGTGTAAGGTAGATATATTCCTAATGCTGTAATATGGATGTATACAAATAAATAGAGCAATGCGTTACCATTTAAATGAAGTCACACACTGCCAAATGTAAGTGAAATTTGCTTGAGCATTCCAGTAGTAAGAGTGATCTATAGAACTTTCATTAACTTCTTTTAAATTGCTAGTTTCTGCTTGATAACGTTTTTAATATATATACAATTTCCTTATTTACAATTATTTATGCGCCGAAACCGTATGATTGTAAACATGGATGTTCATTTCTTTACGGAGTGTCTTTTTTGTGTCTATATTGAAACAAGGAAGTGTCACCATGAGAAAACCAACAACTGTTGTTTCAGTGAGAAGAGAAATTATCTCATAAATGTCATCTTTGATTGTGACGTCATCTCAGCAGCTTCTTTCGTATATAAACTACCGGCAAAATAAATTATACTAAATATTAAACCATGCAAATAAAATACTGTTGCCTAATCAAGATGGTTTAAGGGATGTGATAAGGATACGTTTTGTAAAGAAGTATAGACAATTTCATTTATCAGTGTTATTATGTCTGAAACACATGCGGTGCGAAAATAGATAAAATCTTGCATTTTAACTGACATCGTTTATTTCGTTTACCTTTCGCAAGGTAGTTTAGTGCACAAGAAATGATGATTGTGGTTTTGAGAATCTGTCAAGCAAACTTGATGTCACAGGTGCGTGTATTGCTTAGAAATAGCGTTTGAAAGACATATATAACTATATAAACCCTACCCTAATATTATATAAAAGGAAAGGGATGTAACGAAGAAACCACTCAATGCTCATTCAAGGTCATATTTCGCTCATTTTGTAGGGAAATAATTTAGTTTTCGTATCTTAGTCATCGACTGTGCGATAAAACTTGTTTTTGATGCGAAATATGACTTTGAATGAGCATGGGGAGGTTTCGTCGTTACATCCATTTCCTTTTATATAGTAATATGGTAGGCTCTTCACATGCTCTTTCTAAACGAAACACGCCTCTGTGCTTGAAGTCGTTGTAAAATAGGTTTGACATTTGGTAGATTGTTCAGAGGAGAAGAAACAACTACAAATAACCATCCTTTGATCTCTGAAAGAAATTTGAATGAAAGATACCATTGGACGTTTCAGAAAGTATATTACATCTTGTCACCTTTTAATCAATTTCCTTTCCAATTTGTTTAATACTTGGCCAGATCTTCCAGAGGTGTAGTTTTAAAAACCTAAACTCCAAACGTACGTGTACGGACATTGTCGAATTACATCCACAGACAGCTCGTGTCAATAAATGCACGAGTAAATAAATATGCTTGCTGTTTGTCTGGTTAAGAGGGCCCTCGTTGTAAAGAAACTCTTTTCCAAAAAAACATGTTACAATCAGAAATCAGTATCCAACGATATAAGAGTAATGTAATGGGAGTCTGGGACACATGTGTATTTTTCACAGACAAGTCAAACCATAAATTAATGCATTAAAAAAGCTATGTCCGACTGAATAAACAATTGAGTCACATTGAATAAACAATTGAGTCACGGTCGACCGTGTTATTTGATTCCTCAACCATTAAGAATGTTTTCCATGTTGGTCTTGTTTTAGAAAAAGTGAAAGTTATCACATATATCACAGCGGGATTGTTGATTAATGTGTAATCCAATTCACTCTCGTCGATACATGCGAAGTGAATCAATTACTAATGGAATAACATTTATGGATTATTTCAAGTTTGATTTGAAGGTTCCTCCACATCGTAATACTCTTATGTTCGATATGTAAAAATATAAATAAGATTATAGATAGAAATTTGTTACAGCTTTGATGTCTTCAAGCTGAAATTGAAATGTTTACTTTGATATTGGGCAGCTCTGTTATTGCTCTTTGCAAATATATCAACATAAGACTCCCATGTTTGATATGTAATAATTAAATTAAAGACAAATAGTTGTTACAGCCTTGATGTTTTCAAGCTGAAATTGAATTGTTTTATTTTTATATTATGTGTACTCACCCAGAGAATCGGCCTTTAAAGGGGCAGTAGCACGTTTTTTCGCTGAAATAAGTCGATGAAAGGTATTTGAAAAATAATGTCACCAACAGTAAAACACCCTTCTCTCTTCGGAAAAGTTAAAAAAAATGAATGTACATGGTTCCGTAAAGCCATGGAAATCGTTTTTGTCATTCGAAATCATAAATTGTGTTCACAATAGAATGGCTTCCATGCACTTTTAGCTTAATACGCAACAGAACTATTACAACTACGGATACTTGGTTTGTGTAATAAGATGTTTTACCCTCTTAAGTTAATATAAATAACATAAACTATCATAATAAATGGAAAATGAAAAAGTAAAATTTGACAAAAACGTGCTACTGCCCCTTTAAGGGGATGCATCATTCATGTAAAAAGTATTCCTGATAGAGAATAACAACCTGACACTAACAAACAACTTCAATTGTCAGGTGCCTCGTTTAACGTGAGATATTTGGGTTTTTTTTCTGATTTGTATGAATCATTCTTGTATCTCAAACATCTCAAATACAGATTTATTGAATGAAGATGTTGATCAAAATCTTAATGTCACGTTTTTAATTCTCCAGACAGTAATTTGTGTTTGTTATTTATGTGAGCAGTGTGATTAAGTTCCTTTAAGACAAGACGAATAACAAACAATATTATTTTTTTAATTAATACTAAAGATATATTATATAATTGACAGGTTAAAATAATTGGTAGCTGTGTTATTGCCTTTTGTATATAAAGTATATTTTGTACCTACTGGTTATTCCATATTTTTCATATTTTACATTCAGTAATGACCTCTCTAAAATGATGTTTACCTTTAAACATTGTCCCACCTGTTGTTAATTGTTCCAAGTGATAGTTATTCATTGGATGCAACCCCGATAAATCCAATGACGTCACGTTACAATAATCTAAATACGTATCTCGTACCAAGATGTGTTATCACTTGCATCCATAGACAAGGTGATAGATAAAGGGTGGAAAGACACAGGATAGAATAAAGAGTTACATTCTTTGGGTAATGCCATAAGTTACGATTTGTATGTGTATGCCATTAAAACGACCCTTGCAAAGTTACTTTCAGAATTGATTATTTATTAATGTTGAATGTTTTGAAATATATTTAAACTGAATAAAATCAGTATCCATTATGGTATCAACATGGATGCAAATATGCCAAAAGTTTACCAGTGAGATGTATTTATGTTGTTCGCTTATTGAAATTGAGTATTGGAGACACAATGCGTCATACTTTACTTTCATATGTTATGATTTACGACAGCAATTCATGCAAAGTTAAAATAGGAAAATTCTCGAGAATGAAGAGGTAACGTTAAATAACAAATACAAAAAAAAAGAAAACAAGAAACTGAAAATTGATACGTTCAAAGGCAAGAAATAGTCGAAAGACGTCGTTCTGAAATGACTGAAAACATTGTGTATAACACTTAAAGAAAGTTAATGAAATATCAAATAAATGTCAAGTGATGACTTCATCTAATCTTAAACGTTGAGCCTTTTTATCAATGTAGTTAGGAATTTAGAAATCAAAATGCATCATCTTCTTTAATCGTTGTATCCCACCTTAATGAAATGATACAGATGCGACATAAAGTTATCTGTAACCAGTATACAAATTAGAGAAAGGGTGTAGATCTTGGGTTGTATAACTATAAATATACAGTAACAACATATAAATGATTCAATATGGTATGTTGATCATGGTTCCACACATATATGATTTTCACCGGACCCATACATTTTGTTATGCCGTATTATTGCTTGATTTGGCATAATATATATGCAAATTGAAAATTTGGAATATCAAATTTTGAAATTTCTTGAATTTATGTCTCTAAGAAGTAAAATAATTGCATAAAGTCTTTTATAAATAAGTAGTTCTTCCTTGAAGCGGTTTATACGGAGAATATGATAACAATTCTAGACTGCAGCGGCTTTAAGTCAGTACTATGACTTGATTTAGGAGTCATCATATTGAAAAAGCTCCAATCTTTTTCTGTTGATAACTGAGGTTGTGACCACTTGAGCCAGAAGTTGACGTTGAAATGATTTGATAGTCAAACCCAAAAGACCATGTAGGTACTTAAATAGATTCTGAAAACATGTCTTCAGAATTGAATTGAAATATCAATATATATGAAAGAACGGAACTGAAGCATTTTATCTTTTTTTATAGGAAGTTGGTTTTAATGCATGTTTATTTATGCAGACAGGTTACTGAGCTCTTTGGGTGTTAAGCATTAACAAACTGAACCAGAGTATGGGGCAATGTACAAAACCTCTAAGGCCATTAATTCAAAAAGGGAATGGCTGGCCATTGCTGACTTTCAGCAATTGCAGATCTTCAATTTTCATGATTACAATTGCCTCAGGTCAGATCATCGCGATGCTCTGTAATTCTCACTTCATTTCCCTCTGTCAGCCACTATACCTGCTTTGGCTCGTTGATTTGTTCATGTTACAGAGGTCATATGCAAGGAAGGACGTTCAACAAGCTGTAAATACTTCTGGCTTTTCCTTTCTTTCTTGAATTTTAATTCCTGGATAAAAAGATATGCGCGTGTTAGCTTTTGTGAAACATTGTTAAACATAAATTGATATTCCATTCTCATCAATGATTTGTGCACAAATACTGTAATACAGATGTCATTTATCATTTGAAGCAGGGTTAAACTTCAAGTCTGAAAGGTCCATCACTATTAATTCAAAAAGGGAAATGATTGTGTGCTGATCGGGAAAACAGAAATCACTTTTCTTGATTACAATCTTTGAACACTGCCGTAAGTTAAGTTTTCCAGATGCTCTGTAATATTCACTTCATTTCACTCTGTCAAAATTAAATGACAGTGGATTTCTGAAAGGGAAAGGCAACATCCCCTTTGGCTCATTGAATTGTTCGTGTTGAAGACGCCATATCAATGTTCATTTAATGTTCATCCTTCAAACATCATATTGGACCAGTGGTCATTGATGAACAGAACATTTGGTGAATAACGTTGTTCGATGTCGGGCGGGTGGACAATGCATGATGAGGGTCTTGCCTGGGGGTGCTAGTCTAGTGGGAGTCTTCATTATATTGACTAGCAACACGTTGATGCAGCACAACAACTATTGGTTAATTACAAGTTGGCATAGTTGTATTGAATTTAATCAAATAAAAATATATTTCAGACTTTCATTTGAAATATATGATACGCAAGTCCCATGCAACACACAAATCATATTTTGAGCGCATATCTTTGGAACCCAGACTGATACTCAGAGGTGTCAAACAAAACCCTCCTCTGTCCTAGTTGCTGTTACGTAACACATCCTAAAATAGCAACCTGCGGCTGTTTCAAACTCTGGACACCACCCTCTGCAAGCCTTGCGTGTTTACATCATATTTCATATGATGGTTATATAGACAGATTTGTTTAGTTCGTTTCCCAAAATGTTCAAATTTAGAATCTTATTAGGTACAAACATAACATTAAGATTGGCAAACTATGAGTTTGCTAGTTTGCCTGGTTTTGTAGTTATTGTACGAAATAGGGGTGTCACTTACTCTCCTGCCAAATTATAAGTATGCTGTTCAATATTTATTATATAAGCCTCTTTTTCATCAAAGGAAGTTATAAATAATGAAGATAAAATAGAACCAGCCGCCCTACGATACGGACTGTAACAACGAAAATAGCATCGTACTCCTTAAGTTACCATGGTTATACAATAGAATTTTGAAACAACGTATTTTTATTCTGAACGAAAATAACTGAATATTTCCATTATGAACTGTCATAATATTTCAGTCACTCCCATTTGGCGGAACTTCAGAAATTATTGATCTGTAGAAGTCAAGTTTGACACTCGGATCATATCACCACTGACAGTGACAGTATGATTATTCCAATTTGAAAAATTACAATATGTTTTTTTATGTCTATATTGAAACAAGGAAGTGTCACCATGAGAAAACCAACAACTGTTGTCTCAGTGAGAAGAGAACTTATCTCATAAATGTCATCTGTGATTGTGACGTCATCTCAACAGCTTCGTTCGTTTATAAACTACTGGCAAAATAAATGATACTAGATATTTAACCATAAAAATAGCATACTGTTGCCTAATAAAGACGGTTTTTAGGGATGTGATAACCATACGTTTTGTAAAGAAGTTTAGACAATTTCATTTATCAGTGTTATTATATCTAAAACACATGCGGTGTGAAAATAAATAAAATCTTGCAATTTAACATTTTTAAATCGTTTATTTCGTTTACCTTTTGCAAGGTAGTTTAGTGCACAAGAAATGATAATTCGTGTTTTGAGAATCTGTCAAGCAAACTTGATGTCACAGGTGCGTGTATCGCGTGTGTGTATATCGTTTAGAAATAGCGTTTGAAAGACATATACCTCTATAAACCCTACCCTTATACTATATAAAAGGAAAGGGATGTAACAAAGAAACCACCCCATGCTCATTCAATGTCATATTTTGCTTATTTTGTAGGGAAATCATTTAGTTTTCGTATCGTAGTCATCGACTGTGCCATAAAACTTGTTTTTGATGCGAAATATGACTTTGAATAAGCATGGGGTGGTTTCGTCGTTACATCCCTTTCCTTTTATACAGTAATATGGTAGGCTTTTCAAACGCTGTTTCTAAGCAATACACGCCTCTGTGCTTGAAGTCGGTGGAAAATGGGTTTGACATTTGTTAGATTGTTCAGAGGAGAAGAAACTACAAATAACTATCCTTTGATCTCTAGTGAAATTTGAATGAAAGATACCATTGGACGTTTCAGAAAGTATATTACATCTTGTCACCTTTTAATCAATTTCCTTTCCAATTTGTTTAATACTTGGCCAGATCTTCCAGATGTGTAGTTTTAAAAACCTAAACTCAAAACGTACGTGTGCACGGACATTGTAGAATTACATCCACAGACAGCTTGTGTCAATAAATGCACGAGTAAATAAATATGCTTGCTGTTTGTCTGGTTAAGAGAGCCCTCTTTGTAAAGAAACTCTTATCCAAAAACATGTTACAATCAGAAATCAGTATCCAACAATATAAGAGTAATGTAATGGGACTCATGTGTATTTTTCACAGACAAGTCAAACCATAAATAAATGCATTAAAAAAACTATGTCCGACTGAATAAACAATTGAGTCACATTGAATAAACAATTGAGTCACATTGAATAAACAATTGAGTCACGGTCGACCGTGTTATTTGATTCCTCAACCATTTAGAATGTTTTCCATGTTGGTCTTGTTTTAGAAAAAGTGAAAGTTATCACATATATCACAGCGGGATTGTTGATTAATGGGTAATCCATTTCACTCTCGTCGATACTTGCGAAGTGGATCCTGCCTATCAATTACTAATGGAATAACATTTATGGATTATTTCAAGTTTGATTTGAAGGTTCCTTCACATCGCAATACTCTTATGTTCGAAATGTAGAAATACAAATTAGATTATAGATATAAATTTGTTTAAGCTTTGATGTCTTCAAGCTGAAATTGAATTTTTTATTTTGATATTGGGCAGCTCTGTTATTGCTTTTTGCAAAAATCAACATAAGACTCCCATGTTTGATATGTTATAATTAAATTAAAGACAGATAGTTGTTACAGCTTTGATGTTTTCAAGCTGAAATTGAATTGTTTTATTTTTATATTATGTGTGCTCAACCTGAGAATCGACCTTTAAAGGGGCAGTAGCACGTTTTTTCGCTGAAATAAGTCGATGAAATGTATTTGAAAAATAATGTCACCAACAGTAAAACACCCTTCTCTCTTCGGAAAATCAAGTTACAAAATGAGTGTACCTGGTTCCGTAAAGCCATGGAAATCGTTTTGTCATTCGAAATAATAAATTGTGTTCACATGCAATTTTAGCTTAATATGCAACACAGTTATTACAACTACGGATACTTGGGTTGTGTAATAAGATGTTTTACTTAGGTTAATATAAATAACATAAACTATCATTATAAATGGAAAATATAAAATAAAATTTGACAAAACGTGCTACTGCCCCTTTAAGGGGATGCATCATTCATGTAAAAAGTATTCCTGACACTGACCTGACAACCTGACACTAACAAACAACTACGATTGTCAGGTGCCTCGTTTAACGTGAGATATTTAGGGTTTTTTCTAATTTGTATCAATCATTCTAGTATCTCAAACATCTCAAATACAGATTTATTGAATGAAGATGTTGATAAAAATCTTAATGTCACGTTTTTAATTCTCCAGACAGTAATTTGTGTTTGTTATTTATGTGAGCAGAATGAATAAGTTCCTTTAAGACAAGACGAATACAGAACAATATTATTTTTTTAATAAATACTAAAGATATATTATATAATTGACAGGTTAAAATAATTGGCAGCTGTGTTATTGCCTTTTGCCAATAACAATGTATATAAAGTATATTTTGTACCTAATGGTTATTCCATATTTTTCATATTTTACATTCAGCAATGACCTCTCTAAAATGATGTTTACCTTTAAACATTGTCCCACCTGTTGTTAATTGTTCCAAGTGATAGTTATTCATTGGATGCAACCCAGATACATCCAATGACGTCACGTTACAATACTCTAAACACGTATCTCGTACCAAGATGTGTTATCACTTGCATCCATAGACAAGGTGATAGATAGAGAAAGGGTGGAAAGACACTGGATAGAATAAAGAGTTACATTCTTTGGGTAATGCCATAAGTTACGATTTGTATGTGTATGACATTAAAACGATCCTTGCAAAGTTACATTCAGAATTGGTGATTATTAATGTTGAATGTTTTGAAATATTTTAAAACTGAATAAAATGAGTATCCATTATGGTATCAACATGGATGCAAATATGCCAAAAGTTTACCAGTGAGATGTATTTATATTGTTCTATTATTGAAATTGAGTATTGGAGACACAATGCGTCATACTTTACTTTCATATGTTATGATTTACGACAGCAATTCATGCAAAGTTAAAATAGGAAAATGTTGGAGAATGAAGAGGTAACCTTAAAATAAATTTTTTAAAATAAAACAAAAAACTGAAAATTGATATGAAGTTCAAAGGCAAGAGAAAGTCGAAAGACCTCGTTCTGAAATGACTGAAAACATTGTGTATAACAAGTGAAGAAAGTTTATGAAATATCAAATATGGGAAAGGCAACATCCCCTTTGGCTCATTGAATTGTTTGTCTTGAAGACGCCATATCAAAATGAAAAATTTGCTGGCAACATACTTTGAAATTTATGGGGTTTTTTCCTTTTTCAATAGAGTTTTAGTATCAGATATGAGAAGAGATGATGGCATATCAACTCATTAAATTCTTCGGTGTAAAGGAGTCGAACTATGAATACTTTATTTTGTTCATTTAATGTTCATCCTTCAAACATCATATTGGACCAGTGGTCATTGATGTCACCGAGTGCATTCCTCCACTGCCAACTAACCTTAAGGCTCTCAGACATCGTTATCGCAATCTGTAGTAATGTGAGTTTAATCCTTCTTAAGCTTTGCAAAAACATTATCCATTTTTATATAAGCTTATTTCTTAATGACAAATGTAAAGCCTTGGGAGTCTTCAGTTGGGTTAACATCCTGAATTGAGTTACTATAGGAAGAAAATAATATCAAAGGAATCAAGTCCTGCTAAATGTCCTTGAGTGGATACCTTAAAGTATGTGGTAATGTTCTAGGCAGGATTGTATGGCGTTTCAGGTGAAAACACATTATAGAAAGGGTTTATCAAGTGTTATTATGACACATACACATCGAAATGATTATGCAGCTTAAATGTATGGATTGAATATCTTGGGAAATAAGAGACACAAACAAGAAATATTCATGGTTTACTTATCATAATTGATTTTGAGAAAGCTTTTGACACAGTTTCTAAAGATTACATCAATCAAGTCCTCGATAAATTTGGTTTCGGCCCACAGATGATAAGCTGGATTAATGGACTTAAACTCACGGGCAAAAGAAAACCTACCACTTTAGATTTGAAATTACGAAAAAATCAAACTCCGATTCAAACCCAACCACATGAAAACACATCACCCAAACACAACAATGATTGTTTCATATTGAACTGTGGTATCAAATCCCAAATTGTGGTTTTCGCAAAGCAAACAATACCCATGCCCGACGGGTATAAAATCAATGCGAATTGGTTGTTAGACACCCACTTTGTAAAATGGAAGAATGGCAAGATTAAATTTACAAGAACGTGAGCGAGCACTCGGGATGATTGAAATGGGAGCCACCCACACCCATGTAACAAGAATGTTGTCACCGCACAACTGTCACAAGACTAATGCAACGTTATCGTCATTCCGCACAGACCTCAGACAATCCAAAATCAGGCCGACCAAGAGTCTCAACCTACCAGGAGGACCTATACCTGCGCACGTTACACCTCGGGAACCGCCTCTTGACTGTGACGTCATCGATGTCAAATGCCCTGGGCCACCGGGTAAGCAGACGCACAGTGTCCAGACGTCCAACCCCTGGAACCCTTTACTGCAGGGCTCCAGTGATAGTGATTTTGTACAGCGAGAGATGCAGTGATAGTGATCGGAGATTACAGACGTTAGTGCATCGGTTGATGAAAATATCTAAATCCATCGACACAAACAAATCATTACTTCCATAGTTCATGCATGTGGAGGCATCAGTATATCCCTATATTTTTTCTAATGTAGGTAAGTTAAAAATTGAGAAAGTTATCGGCAAGTTACTTTGATAGCATTATGTTAAACAGAGAAATATAGCCAGTATGTAAATAATAATTGATTAAAAAAACAATGGAAAACTAAGTCCTTATTGTTAAAGTTAGGTGATCATTTGGACAACATCTTTAGTTGTTTACTTCAATACTTTTAGAGAATTTGTGAAAAATAGTTGATGAAGTGATCGTGACCGTCTGACTGTACATGTTCTATACATGCCTTCAGTGATCGTGGTTTTTGGTTGCTGTGCGTGACTTCTCAAATGCCATTTGTACTTATACCATCCTAGTGCTGACACCATGTTGCCTTCCTGTTAACTAATTTACTACTATTGGATATCAATACCGCTTCTATTTGAGATTTGTCTATTTGACGTTTGTGTGGCACATTATTCATCTTCAAGATGCTTATTATACTGTCAAACACTTACCAACAACACAAAACAAAACTAAACTAAAGAAGTGCCTATTAAATGAAATAATTTCCACATTAGTGTCCAAAACGATCTACAGCAATTTATTCACAAATCAATATTTTAAACGCTTAAATTATGTATTACCAAATTCAGTTGCAATTATCAAACCTTTATAATGCGTTTAAGTGTAGCAAGTTTCGTTTTGGTAAATGTGGTAATAATAATGCGATCTTTATTCTGGACATGTTGAGAAGAAAGCACATTTATTATGATTTTGACAACATAACCAGTTGACATGATTGTTGTTGAAAGATTGAAAGTTTTAAGAAACATTAACAGTTCTACCCATCATGTGTCCCTATGCAATGACATCAGATAAGATGCTAGGAGGTGACAAATTAAGCATGCCATGAAATCGCCTTTGTTCATTCAACGAACCAGTACTTATAACATGTCTATACGATGAAATGTCAAAATCTTTCAGTAAATAGTTTTGCTGACACTGACCAAAAGACCATTAAACCAATTTCAAATATGATTTTTATTTTACTTTGAGCAACTAGAAGAAGGAGTATGAGAAAATAAATTATTGATTTTGATTAAAGCATGGAATAAGTTCAATTTGGTTCGGTTTATACCTTTTCGGGTTCTTTCAAATCAATCTTTATTACGTGTAAAGAAATAAATCGCAAAGTTGACGTGATACATTTTCTTTTATTGATCATTTTGGCCGATTAAAAAACTTAATGCCATCTCAGATGTTTCAGGGTTTCATGGCACATTGTCTGTGAAGGAAGATTTAGATATCTGCCTCTACTTTCATAATAGTTTACAGTCAGTATCTTAATGTTTGTTCTCTCTTTGGAATTGTATACTACTTGCTTTGAAAGTACCCATTACAGAACAATATCTACACCCTACAGTATCTTCCACGATGCCTGACTGGAAATTGATTACAAATTCCTCTTTTGAAATTCAATAAATCATCGTTTCTGACGATCAATTTGAAGTATTTACTAATTTCGTACAGAAAATCACGATCACTGCACATTTATCAAAACCACGATCACTGATCTGTACTGATCACGATCACTGCGAGGTATGTACAGTATAATATTTTAACAATAACTTTTCACAGAATAAGCAAATATCTCCCAAATTGATACAATGTGGTTTCTGAAGGCTAAAGTTCGTGTTAATTCTATAATTTGGTCGATATGGTGCGTAGTATTTGCATACGTGTTCCAATAAGGTTTTATTTTGACGGCCCCGACTAATAAACCACATGACCACAAACAAATGCATCATTAAAAGATTAAGGTAAATACATTTTTTAATGGGCCATAGATTCAGCTTGCCATCAGTTTTAATGTATTTTCCCCCGTTGATCTGATTTGTCTTATTATTATGGTTATACAGTTATATATTACGCAATCTATGTAAAAGGCGCTGTAACACATTGATCTCACGAAAATGTAAATAAGTGCTACGTAAGGCTAAATAATACTCATGTATCAATAAAATGAGTTCTAAAACGAATGGACACATGTCCATTATGTCATGCGAATCCATTTCCTTGTGAGTGTTATCATTAAAATGGCCGCTTGAAGGCACTTCAAGTGATCTGACTGATGTAGCGATACCCAAACACTCAGAGTAGAGGTTTAATATGGCACCATGATGGGATGGTCAACCATCCTGTTGTCTGAACTCGCTAGAGACTTACAAATCTACGTTTCACACTCAACACACTTGTAGCTGTACACGTTGCACCTTTTTCTTAAAATTCGGAAAAGCGTTTCCAGTTAATAGGGTTTATCGGCTCATCCATTATCAGGTCATGTCACGCGATTTTTAACCCTCGAACATGTCATCAAATTGTTTAAACTTTGATAATAAATGACACATGTGAGAAAACATTATATGCAAAAAAAACGTGCTCCATAGCCTTTAAACAAAACCAGATGGTAACCATTTCCTAATCGTATCTGAGCAAAATATATCTGTGAATATTATGTTCATACATAGCAGTAACCTTTCTTGTAACAACTTATACATGTATATTGTGTAGATACACGTTTCGGCCTATTTGCTCACTCCTTTGTGAAAGAGAGGCGGAACTAATATTATGTTACAGGTGAGAGATGAAAGTGTTTCTGCTTGCTTTATGGACTCAAGGTCGGTTGTAGTTCCAGCTCGGTGACATGATTTATATACGTTTCTGTCTTAGTGGTGCTAATTAGTCCAAATTAGATGCTTGCAGGTGCATCGGAACTTGTTTGTTATCTGAGGTAATAAATCTGATAAAGGCAACCTGATGTGCTCGCATGTATTTAACCTGATGAAACCTCGCCTTGTCAAGGAGTAAATCATTGGCTCAAACACCTCTTACATTGTGTAGTACCTAGTGAGATACTGATCAATAACCATAATGAACAACAATAATGACTCCTGTCTATTCTAAAACTTCTACTGATATCCATACACTGAAAAATGCCTTGTAAAAAAGCCAATGTTTTTAAAAGTAAAAACTCGTAACTGCATGTAATTCAACTGCTAGGGCCGAATTCAGATATAACAATGTGTATTTGTAATCCTATACCTTTATACAAGTTTCACATCAAGTGTTTATAGCGTCTGATTAACCATTTCGACCAAACAATCACTTAAACAGGAATTCATTAATCATTGCTTAAAGCTTCATATGTTAAATGAATTAAAACTGTTTTTTTAATTTTAAAAATGCGTCTTAAATCTTTAATCGGATGCCAGTCAACAGTGTCCACCCATATTTCGATGCTATCGATGAATATCGTGCTAGGCATTGTCAGGCAATCTTTTTGTCTTTGGCAGTTTCAAATAGGTTTTTGACAAAAGGGAACCAAACTATTCTCATCTCTATAAACATGTAGGTATTGCCTAATTCTTCCAAACCAAAATTTGAATTTTTTCCTACAGTAACCAACTGCTTTAAGATTAAAATGTCTTCCAACTGTAAATGTTCCCATGAAAGCTTCATGTCCAATGGACAAATACAGAGAAGAACCACAAAACTACAACAAAAAATAATCTTAACACCAGGAGGTGTAACCGTGATGCCTGTCTCTATCCACAACTTATCGTTTGTAAAGAAGAACTGATTGTAACTGAGAATGAAACATTGATTTATTGAATCTTAAAGTAGAACTATGATGGCCGAGAGGGGACATCGCTCTTTCGCCCTCTGGTATCAACACGACAAAGCGATAAAGCGATATAGTCACACGACAAAGCGATAAGGCTGCACGACAAAGCGATAGAGCAACACGACAAAGCGATAACGCCGCACGACAAAGCGATAACGCCGCACGACAAAGCGATAACGCCGCACGACAAAGCGATAGTGTCACACGACAAAGCGATAGTGTCGCACGACAAAGCGATAACGCCGCACGACAAAGCGATATAACAACGCGCTAAAGCGATAATAACAGCACGATAAAGCGAAAGAGCGATAAAGCGAAAGAGCGATAAAGCGAAAGAGCGATAATGCGAAAGAGCGATAAAGCGAAAGAGCGATAAAGCGATAAAAACAGCGCGATAAAGCGAAAGAGCGATAAAGCGAAAGAGCGATAAAGCGATAATAACAGTGCGATAAAGCGAAAGAGCGAAAGAGCGATAAAGCGAAAGAGCGATAAAGCGAAAGAGCGATAAAGCGAAAGAGCGATAAAGCGATAAAGCGAAAGAGCGATAAAGCGATAAAGCGAAAGAGCGATAAAGCGAAAGAGCGATAAAGCGAAAGAGCGATAAAGCGAAAGAGCGATAAAGCGAAAGAGCGATAGAGCGAAAGAGCGATAGAGCGAAAGAGCGATAGAGCGAAAGAGCGATAGAGCGAAAGAGCGATAGAGCGAAAGAGCGATAGAGCGAAAGAGCGAAAGAGCGATATTGACATGTCGACCGTAATCTTTTACATAACAATAGAATACTGGTTTCATTCAATTTCTTTTCATTTCACTTGATATTTGATTCACATAACATAAGAATGATTTTGATAAATGATTCCACTTTAAATCCCCAAAGGTCGCTATTATATAAATATAATTAATACAAGTTTATTTTTTTATTAAGAATTTGAATAAACATATAATGAGATTTCTCTATAAAACAACTTACGGTGAATAATTGAGAAATCCATGACAATTAAAACTATAATAGATTAATTCAAAAAAGTTGACATCGTGTGTGTAAACCTGTACATAGATACTTCCTTAGACATACTTATGTGACTGAATATGATAGATTTAATCGAGCAAAGTAAAGTTTATATAAATCGGCGCACTTTGATTACTTTTGATATATATTCATCAACATAATAAGGATGCAGGTTAGTAGGAAGTCTATGGTATCAACACTTGTATATTATTTAGCCATTCAATAAAAAATTAAAGGAAAGAATAAAATCATAATAAAAAAAACTTGTTTTACTTGGTTTTAATGTACACATCAAATTGAAGCAGTGTGCGAAGAGTATACTATATAAACATATCACAGTAGAATATTTGTATGACACGGAAATAGTTCTAAAGGGAGAAAAGACGTTTTGGGAAAATTTACTAATAGTGAACTCAGCGCAATGTCATGAATCATTAGTATGACTATAATAGGATTAACGCCTTCAGTGTATGGAGCTTAGCTTACATTCGGATAAGTTAATTGGACTTACACAATCTTCCCTTTAAGACTTGAATGGTTTTGCTCATATTTATTAAATTTGAAAAGTAATTATTGTAGATTATTATAGATATGTACATCTTATTAGTTTATTAATAATATCACTGTGTAAACGTAGTTTAGCAACAATTTACCACTGATGAAATTAATTAACATATTTTAGCTCTTCAAGCCTAAAGGTTAGGGTGTGAGGGCGAAAGAGGAAGGGAGCTTTACTTGGTTTAGTTTAGTAGTAAATGTCTTTTTTCACTGTTTGTCTCATGATTTGAGAATATGTCTTCCCCATTTGCATTCGATAGGATTCACTTACTGTGAGAATGTGTTCAATCATCATTATATGTGTTCCATCTATTGAGTCTGGGAAATTAGTTAGTTTCCATTTGCCGTCATAGCCTATTATATATTTCGATATCATCTTGTTTTAACTTTTGAAACCGCAAACCATTATGCATGGCATGGTATGATTTGGTATAATTGTACCCTTCTCAGCACACGGATAGCCAACAGACTTCCAATGGTGAATAATAGGATCTGATTGAGGGAATAATACAAAAGGGGAATAACTAAAAGAATTAACATTAACCTTTCTGCATTTGAGTTTTTACACACTCTGCTAATCACTCACTCGCAAATTTGCTAAAACATACATGTTAAGATATGAGAGCAGCATGAGTAGACCCAGATTGTTAAAATGTGAAACTTTTAATTCTCTGTATCAAATCGTTTTGAAGAAGAAGTCTTTTAAAGATTTTAGGTTGGACCCCCTGTCACATCCATATTTGGTGAGGGGTCAGGACCAAATGAACAAATAAAATTTTATATGTAAAATCTGAAAATGTCATCTTCCTATGTCAACTGGTTCCGGAGAAGAAGTCGTTTAAAGGTTCTATTAATAATGCCTGCCACGCCAATATTTGATGGGTGGCGAAGTTCAAATGAACAAACTTTGACCCCCTGTGTGCAAGGTACCTCTCCGCAAAATTTCAGATTTGGGTGTGCTGCGGTTCATGAGGAGGAGTCGAAAATGTGAAAAGTTTATGGTTTGACGACGGATGACGGACGGACGCCGCACAACGGGCCATGTCACTTACAAGAGAGATCTGCAAATATTATCGATAATTGACAACGTTGACCCGGCGTGTTTATACCCGTACACGTAGATCCTCCCATAGACATACTTGTGTCAGCTCTCTTTTACCATTGTTTCATTGAAAGCATATTAATTTTTGATTTCCAATGGCGGCATGATTCTTTGTCTCTAGTAAATAATTATTTCGCTTAGAAGAAGTTCTTCTAACGCCAGTAAAATAGCAGTTTCGTTTACGACAAAATAGTTTTAAAATTATCCCTGAAGATTTCTGTTGATCCAGATGAATACTTCAAACTTTCTTCTTACTACCGCGTTTAAAAACCAATAAATTCAAAATACACCTATTCCTCCAGTATTCGTCCTTTAAATGATGTTGAAGTTGATCAAGTGTGATTGTTCTCTGTATACAATGTATGTGACTTCTATTTTCTTTATTGTAAACGAGGTTGTCGTGAAATGAATTCATTCGTGGTAAACACTTATTATAATTATTATTAAATGAGTTATAAGTTTTATTGCGCAAAGTTCAATGCAGTTTAAATAAAATAACGGTCTATGCAAAAATCAGAATATCTGACTACTCTTAATCAATATATGTTAATCAGAATAAGCAATGTGAAAGTGCAAGTGCGGACACTATTGTATCAACATTGGTATAATATATTTACCCATTCACTATTTTAACAATGTATTATCATCAATATAATATATATTTGTCTTACATGTTTAACTTATGTGAATGAAATTGATTCAGTTTTTGGAGTACATGTATATAAAAAAGTATATCATAGTGGCATATTTGTGTGACATTGTTTATCGAAATATGCCTTGAAAATGGTTCTTAATGAAAATAAACATGTATTTGCATATGTACTAATAGAGTGTGAGTCACCATAAATTATTAGTGTCATGATGATTATATGTTCGCCTTCAGTTTACGTAGTTTACAATAGGATAAGTAATTGGAGGTTAAGAAATCTTTTCTTAAGCACTTAAATGACTCCATTCTGCTTACATTAATGAAACTGTAAGATTACTTGTTCAAATAATATGTCACTACATGTATGTCGAGACACCCATTTTGTTTCAAGATACTTTATTTGGCTTAAATACGTGCACGTGCTGAATACGATATATGCTGATTTCAGTTCAATTAATTTCACTTAACTTGCAAATCAACCCATATCGCCCAATATATATGATTACTAGTTATACCCCCGCTACGAAGTAGTCGGGGGTATATAGCGCTCAGCGCGTCCGTCCGTCCTTGCGTCCGTCCGTCCGGAACACTTTTGGTTCCGCTCATAACTCAAATACTACTTGTTCAATTGTTATGAAACTTTATACATGTACAGTTTATGGTCCCTAGTTGTGCCTTTTCTATGTTTCCCTCAGATTCCATGATTATTTTTTCAGATTTTCCACTTTTAAGCGTCTTTGTGTGCGCGTCTATGGTCACACTTTTGGTTCCGCTCATAACTCAAATACTACTTGTTCAATTGTTATGAAACTTTATACATGTACACTTTATGGTCCCTAGATGGGCCTTTTCTATGTTTCACTCAGATTCCATGATTATTTTTTCAGATTTTCCACTTTTAAGCGTCTTTGTGTGCCTGTCTATGCTTACACTTTTGGTTCCGCTCATAACTCAAATACTACTTGTTCAATTGTTATGAAACTTTATACATGTACACTTTATGGTCCCTAGATGTGCCTTTTCTATGTTTGCCTCAGATTCCATGATTATTTTTTCAGATTTTTCACTTTTAAGCGTCTTTGTGTGCGCGTCTATGGTCACACTTTTGGTTCCGCTCATAACTCAAATACTACTTGTTTCAAAGAAGGTATTAACACCTCATATACATAGCTTCTTTCTTATAAATCTGGTAAATGATTTTGACATGTTCACATTCAAGGTCAAAGGTCAAGGTCATGAGTGCTTTAATTACTACAATAATCCTTGTAAACATGATAACTTCAAACGTTTTTGTGCTGTCAGGCTCTTGTTTGGTATATATCAACTATGGAGATAGACCAAGATTTGAAAAAGTTTTCGCTAAAATCTGTCAAAGGTCAAGGTCACAGCAAGGTCACAACTTAAGCATGCTATTGTGAATATGCCTTATGTTAACAATGAACACTTTGAGTCATTGCATGATTGTTATACACAATGAAAAGTTATCGTTGATGGTGTGACCTTGAAGGTCTAAGGTCAAGGTCAAGGTCATGAGATATTGGTTCAGGCCATGTTAATCCTTTGATCCAATTTTTAAATCAGAAATAGGTTTTAAGAACACACTTGTGAAAAGTGACCCCAGTGATGATTCAACTTGTTAGAATAACTTGAATAATGAACAAAGTTTGGTCCAAAAAAAATCCCATTTTATTTATGCTGAGGAGAAGGCGGAACAGGGAAAGGCGGGACCCAAAGTTTCGGAGCTGCTCTGCTTTTGCGGTGTCCCGCAAACGCTCTTCTAGTTGTTCAAATGTTACGAAACCACTTTGACTTTTACTTCTAAAACATGCTTAGAGGTGTAATACTTACTCTGCTTTAATAATATATGTTATGGTCTTTTCATACAAAAGTTTAAACATTGATACCCTTTTGCTATTTTCAAACATTTCTCTTTGACCAATGTTATTATTATTATTATTAGGATATTTATATAGCGCACATATCCATCCACTAGTGGTTGCTCAAGGCGCTTACATTGTTTCCCCTGGTCAATGGCATTCTTTCACCGTCCAATCATTTTTTCCAATTCAACTCCCTGGGGAGTATTCAACCGGCAGCCATATGTGGCGCTCAGTTTGGGGACCATTCTATGCCTCACAGGGTACCCATTTACAGCTGGGTGAACTGAGACACATAGTCACAGCAGTTAATGTTAATGTTAATGTAAAAGCGGGGGTATCATGAGTGAGCTTTGCTCACTAATTCTCTTGTTTCAAATGAAAGTCGAGCAACATCTGAAACCGAAATTTCACGTCGCATTTACATGCACAGATGACTCAGTAAACATTCTCAACCAAACTTTGTCCTATTGTCTGTTGTAAATAAGTTTCCAAAATGACATTTGACTGAATGACGGGCGTCAATCGCGGTGCATTAAATTGTCACGTCTTTTAACTTTACATAATTACATTGTTACGTTAATGAACCGATAAGCATTAACATTGTAATTTTCAACAACAGTACATGTACTTCAGGATTCAAATTGCTCGACATGTATTACAGTTTTCTGATAAATTTCCGCATAAATAAAACAGCCATTTCTTTAAACTGTTTTACATATCAAGTAGCATAATTTGCTTCATATATATGTAGACTATTATCGTTCTAAAACTCATTATATATACCATAGAAGGAAGTATTATCTATGCAGTTAATAAATAATGGTAACGAGGAATTTTGTAAAACAGAGAAGGAAAATGTGATTCACAACTGTTATCAACTGGTGGTGTGTAAAACTATTTTGCAATAAACATACGAATCTTAGTATCACTTTGGATAACGGCCGTCTTCTCTTTTGGTTTTCTCAGGTCAAGATGTTAAACCACTCAATCGTACTGCGCACAATGCACATCTTTATAAGGGTTGCAATCCGGCAGAGCCACATGTAAGAAAATAAGGTTACATACAACTTGGCGCTCCCGGTTTTTGTGATCGTATGAATGTGGCTCTCCCGGCAATGGTCGGGAGTGCTGGTCCATGTTACGGTATATAATAAACTATGATGTGTCTTGCAGTCTTTTTACTTTGTATTATCATATTGTAGGAAGGCACAGGACAGGGGAGTTTCATATTTCATTGATGTTTTCACCCCATAGCAACATATTTTATTTTATGTAATGTACACGTATGTGTGTCATGTTTTATATGTTATTTGGTCAGATGTAATTTTATCGAATACTGAACGTTGCTGAAAATCGTCATTTTAATGCTAACCACTTCAGAATAGTGACAGATATACAGTTGAAAAGTCGTGACCTAAAGAAAAACTACTACAGCACTTTATTTAAAACTAAACAAACAAGATTAACTCCATATTCACTTTATAATAAGCTCATTATCTATCAATGGGTGGCGCTAATTTGATAAACGGTATCATCCCGAAATCAATCGTGGGCTTCGCGGCAACCAGGAGTTTACACGACGTGTGGCCCTCGCGACATTTTGTAGTTTTCTAGTGTGGCTTTCGCGGCAACGAGGAGTGTACATGTCGTGTGGCCCTCGCGACATTCTGTAGTTGGCTTTCTCGGCAACGGGGAGTATACATGTCGTGTGGCCCTCGCGACATTTTGTAGTTTTCTAGTGTGGCTTTCGCGGCAACGAGGAGTGTACATGTCGTGTGGCCCTCGCGATATTCTGTAGTTTTCTAGTGTGGCTTTCGCGGCAACGAGGAGAGTACATGTCGTGTGGCCCTCGCGCCATTCTGTAGTTTATTAGTGTGGCTTTCTCGGCAACGAGGAGTTTACATGTCGTGTGGTCCTCGCGACATTTGTAGTTTTCTAGTGTGGTTTTCCCGAGCAGACAACCTTTCGAATAGCCAAACTCAATTCATTAACTTCATGTTAATAATCATAGAAACCATGTCAAGAATGAAAACCAAGATTACACGTACAATGCTAAAATATTGACACTATATTCCGAGATTATATAGACGGTTGAGGTACACTCAACATTTGCATTATTATGAGCATTTATGTAGAGTTTACACCTTGAAAGTCAATGTGTAAGTTTCTTGTGCAAGCTTTACTATGTAGATGAATAGTAATCTCAACAAGGTGACGTACAAACTTGGATATCTACTGAACAGCAAAATAACGCCAGTCCACTAAACAATTTCGTAATTACTGATAACGCTGTAATGAGAAAAGTTATAACATCACAGCATTCCAATTTTGATGACATCATAATAATAACGTGTTGAACACATGCAGACGTAACGATAAGTCAATACTTGTATAGAACTTCTGGATAACATTATATTGTGCCATAATCATTCTCTGGGAATATAGCCACATTTCTGTTCAGATGATGAAGGGCAAAATGTGCTTTTAAATGCAATTAGAACATGTGCAAACACTCCCGTGAAGTTGTTTGATGCAAAACCCCTGTCTTTGCTGATGTTGATTTGACGTTATGGCGTCATTTATGAATTTCATTCAGTATGGTTCTATTGGTCTCATTTTGGTAAAACTTCAAGGTATTGTATTCCTTGTCGGCACCAAGGTGTTCCACGAGCACATTTATAGTAATTGCAAACTGTACAGCATGCAGTTAGCCAATATCCCAGTTTCCGAAAAAAATTCACTTTTATTTTGCAAAGCATTTACTTCTTAAACATTGAGGCAAGAGTCACAATTTTGAGTCTTTTCAAAGAGCAAATCTCGGATTACAGCACGAATAATTGATTTTTTCCCAGGCTCATGCAGATCATGTTACTATGACAACATGTGACGTGCAATTTAGGGAACTGATACCATTTGACTTTGCAATGGTAACCAACTATACTCTACAGTATCAATAGCTCCACATGTTCTCTGACATTTACTAATGATATGAAAAACCATAGGTTTAAATGCAAACAGAAACTATAATCAATATATTATAGATACGTAGTATGAAATTTGAATATTTATTTCACATACTTAATTACTTTATAGTGTGTCATGTTCTTAATACAGGTCAATACTGGTATTTTTGGTGATATGGTGATTTAACCATCAAAACTAAGTTACTCACACGAATTAAAATAAAATGGTTTCCGGTATTTAGTTATTCATTACTTGATAACGATATGTGAATCCACTAAATGCTGAAATATATACGCTTTTGGTTGAATAATCTTATATCCAAAAAACTTATTTACAGATAAAATGTAAAAATAATGCATATGGATAAAACATTTACAAATATGTTTTAAAGAGCCATTAAAAATTTATAGGAATATTTACTTTGCCTTCATGCATGCCGACAGACCAGATATTCTGATTTATTCTGAAGTACAAATAATTTCACTTTACTTGCATATTCATTCCCTAACGCCAAATGTATGCTAATCAAATAAAGTCGAGCAACAGCATTTTGTACGTGAAGAAGCCGAATTTATACGTTTCCTATATGTGCACAGTAGTTATATAACCAATTACATATTACCAACCCACATCTGACTGTCTATTAAAGGTAAGTTCCCAAACTTACATTTAACCAATTAACCCGCATCTTTGTCAAGTTTTCAATAATAAATCGTGACTTTCACCTTTATAATATCACTACTAAATGAACTAGCCTTAAATTGATAATGTTCATCAGCAATCAGTACTTTTCGATAAAATAACTTCATTTATTACGTTTGACATAATGTGACTCCAACAACATACTCAATGGGTTTTAAAAGGAACACTCAGTGTTGCATTGTAGTATTTTATCAAGAAGTATTGACTGTTATTGAAAATTAACCCTTAAGCGCCAATCACTAAATGATATTAATAAAGAGAATTATTTTGTTATAATGATTGATGTTCAATGTCCGCAATTATCATTGTGATGAACGTCACACCAAAAATATAATAAAATCCCTTTTCACGACAAGAATAATTGTTGAATTATGATGAAACGGGAAAATTACCCACGCTCGGATAAAACCCAAAGTTCATGGGTATTGAAACACGTTTGACAGAAAAGTTAACAAAAAATAGAAGCTGACTCTTTGGTTGTTCCGTATTAATCAGTTTGCAAATTTATGTGTTTACAAGCACTACCGACAGGGTCAAAACGTCTCATTTTTATCAAGAACATATACTTTTCACTGAGTCAGAATACCCTTTTGTATTATTTATCAATTTCTCAATGTTTTAAGAAAGACTTTACCCATATATTACATTGAATTCCTGGTTATGAAAAATATATTCAATTGTTTAACTCTTTAGCGAAATAGATGTAAACAACTAGGATGTCCTCAACAGTCAGGAAAATGTATTTTACTACTATGCACGGTATAATGCCATGGGCCTCCTTTCTGATTAAAACTATCTCTTTATGTGAGCAGAATGAAGTGTGAAAGAGACGATTTTGTAACCTCAAATACGCATTCGAATGTCGCTGAGCTCCATGCACTGAAGGCGTACAACCTATTACCATCATACTAATGATTCATGGCGATGCGCGGAGTTCGCATTTTCAATAAATTTACCAAAAACGTGCTTTTTCATGAATCATACCCTTTAGAATTATTCCTGTCGCACATATTAATACACAATGTCACACAAATATTCTACTGTGATATAGCCTAATAGTGTCTTATACGTTATGATGTGCACAATGTAACCCAGTAAACAAATTTATATATTTTATTTTGATAATGATAGATTATTTTATCCTTTCCTTTGATTTGTTAGTGAATGTCTAAATAATATACCAGTGTTGTTACAATATATTTCCAAACTTGTTTCTTACATTATGTTGATGAATATATATCAGAAGTTATCAATTTTAATTCTTTATTTCTGAAGTGTAGGTCATCGGCCCGTAACTACATATCGTATATATGACAAGACATGATGTGTACAGCAACAGTCATTCAATTAACATTTTTGGTACATGGCATGAAAAATAAATCTTGCTAAATTACAAGTTTACAATTCGATATTGACATGAGGATTTTAAATTTAGTTTTATTTGGATTTGTACAAACAGTTTCCGGCAAATGATTCAGGCGGAGCTCTTTAAATTTGGAACACACAAGAAGGAAATGGTTTTCATCCTCAATTATAGCCGTCGTCGCATTGTTAACATAATCTATCATTTCTATCTATATTATAAAACCGACCCGTTTCAATTCTTAAATGGAAAACACGTAAATTGCCCGAATACTCTAAACATTTTAACAACAACCGCATTCAAATATAATTTTTTAGACAGTGAAGCTTTAAAATAAGAGTAAGATATGGAGTTGGTGCCGTTTTGAAGTGAACTATACCAATTCAGTTCATGAATACATTTTAGACGACACAGAAATTTTGAGAAACACGAAGTAGGAAGATAAACAAATTGTTGGTCCCAAACAAAACCAAAGCCCAATTAGCCAATTAGCTAATTAGCCAGTTTGGAGACTGGTGCTAGTTAGGCCTTGCGTGGGAAGATGAAGCCCAAACTGTACAATAAATCTGGAAACTTCGAAGCCCAATTAACTTTATTATTTTCTATACCTTTTAACATCATATATAACATTTTTTGGGATGCCGAGTGTCAGACATATTTAATGATTTTAAGCTATATTTGACAGCTTTTTCAGTAAAAATATAGAGTAAGTAGAAGAAATCAGAGTGCGCCGATTTGGATTTATATAAACTTTGTTTTGCTCAATTAATTCAATAATAACCAGTCACATAAAGTATGTCTAAGAAAGTATTTATGTACAGGTTTACACACACCATGTCAGCGTTTTGAATTAATCTATAAGAGTTGCAGATGTCTGTTTTAATTAGCATGGATTTCTCAATTATTCACCGTAAGTTGTTTTATAGATGTTTATTCAAATTCTTAATACAAAATAAACTTGTATTGATTATATATATATAATAGCGACCTTTGGGGATTTAAAGTGGAATCATTTATCAAAATCATTCTTATGTTATGTGAATCAAATATCAAGTGAAATGAAAAGAAATTGAATGAAACCAGTATTCTATTGTTATGTAAAAGATTAAGGTCGACGTGTCAATATCGCTCTTTCGCTCTATCGCTCTTTCGCTCTATCGCTCTTTCGCTCTATCGCTCTTTCGCTCTATCGCTCTTTCGCTCTATCGCTCTTTCGCTCTATCGCTCTTTCGCTCTATCGCTCTTTCGCTCTATCGCTCTTTCGCTCTATCGCTCTTTCGCTCTATCGCTCTTTCGCTTTATCGTTCTTTCGCTCTGTCGCTCTTTCGCTTTATCGTTCTTTCGCTTTATCGTTCTTTCGCTTTATCGCTCTTTCGCTTTATCGCTCTTTCGCTTTATCGCTTTATCGCTCTTTCGCTTTATCGCTCTTTCGCTTTATCGCTCTTTCGCTTTATCGCTCTTTCGCTTTATCGCTCTTTCGCTTTATCGCTCTTTCGCTTTATCGCTCTTTCGCTCTATCGCTTTATCGCTCTTTTGCTTTATCGCTCTTTCGCTTTATCGCTCTTTCGCTTTATCGCTTTATCGCTCTTTCGCTTTATCGCTCTTTCGCTCTTTCGCTTTATCGCGCTGTTATTATCGCTTTATCGCTCTTTCGCTTTATCGCTCTTTCGCTTTATCGCTTTATCGCTCTTTCGCATTATCGCTCTTTCGTTTTATCGCTTTATCGCTCTTTCGCTTTATCGCTCTTTCGCTCTTTCGCTCTTTCGCTTTATCGCGCTGTTATTATCGCTTTATCGCTCTTTCGCTTTATCGCTCTTTCGCTTTATCGCTCTTTCGCTTTATCGCGCTGTTATTATCGCTTTATCGCTCTTTCGCTTTATCGCTCTTTCGCTTTATCGCCCTTTCGCTTTATCGCTCTTTCGCTTTATCGCTCTTTCACTTTATCGCTCTTTCGCTTTATCGCTCTTTCGCTTTATCGTGCTGTTATTATCGCTTTAGCGCGTTGTTATATCGCTTTGTCGTGCGGTGTTATCGCTTTGTCGTGCGACACTATCGCTTTGTCGTGCGACACTATCGCTTTGTTGTGCGGCGTTATCGCTTTGTCGTGCGGCGTTATCTCTTTGTCATGCGGCGTTATCGCTTTGTCGTGTTGCTCTATCGCTTCGTCGTGCAGCCTTATCGCTTTGTCGTGTGACTATATCGCTTTATCGCTTTGTCGTGTTGATACCAGAGGGCGAAAGAGCGATGTCCCCTCTCGGCCATCATAAAGAACATTACAGGTCACTTGGAAACAATGTTTGGCCTTTTATAAATGATCAGTCAAGGTTAAACACGGTAAATTGTTGAAGGTACTGTGACACTTTTTCGTAGTTATATATGCCATATTTGACATTTGTAAAAAAATTCTAACGATTATATATTTATTTAGAAGGGTACAATAGTCCATTACACGACTCAACTCGTATCTATCTATATAGTAAATTCACATCTCACTTTGACATATGTGAGAAGGTTATATAATTTATGTATCAGAGATGTTTTACTCAAAACCTAGGAAAATATTTCCCTATGGAAGATGGAACGTGTATATGCTAGCCGATTGGACAACACATGATTACTATTGTGAGATCAACATATGAGATATCTATTCTTGAATCATTATACTACTGTAACTCGATAGTTAGGTAGTGCAATAAGGATAACAATTCTATGAAAAGAAACCTCTTTAAATTCACATTTTCATGACAACTTGTATTCGCTTCAGGTTATAATGATCTAATGAGAGAAAACCTGAAACATCACTTAAATGCAACCAAATGTTTAATATGGATGTTCTGCTTCAAGCAAATGTGTACTTTCATTTTTATATAACATTTTTCGTATATCAATCCAAACATGTTTACATTAATATGTCCTGATGTATAAAGCTATACAAACTACATGTACGTGCACAGATGTCATGTAGGGTATGTGAACAAAACTAGTTATGGGTGAGGAAGGAGTTGAAACAATATACTGATTGATAACTGCTGTCTTCCCACACGATCTTTGAACGTAAATCAGTTTTATTTTGCGTAGCTCATTATTTTTGTTTTGGTGTCTCACATATTTCCGAATGTCGAAATCACGTAGAATGCTCAAGAATGATGAGATGTAAGTATTGGCAACAGTGTTCTGACATCTATAGTCATTTGATAAATGATAAAAATTAACCATTGCTATATTCAATCCCTTTGAGGAAATACAATTTGTAATTCATTTGGGTGTATATGGGTTTAGTTGGGCCTATAGATAATATAAATGATTAAGATTAGAATAATTACAGTAACATATTGTAACAAAATGTTTAAGTTTAAATTGGTCTTCCTTCTGAGATGAAGATATGTATCATTGCATCATAAAAGTTATAAAACATATATAACATATCCACATCTACATCTAGTTTATCATCATTATTATTGCTATAAGATAAAAGGTTCTCATAACTGTAGTTGTAATTCGGAATACGCCAGCGGCTTAAATACCAAACAGTTAGTCTGGAAGGCGTGGATACAAATAAAAGAATCTGCAGCTATCAGTCAGACTACTCATGTCAGTATGACAACAAGAAAAACGTGAGCATGGCTCACATACCCCCGCCATCCGCTTTCCGTCCATTGAGAATTATAGATGTGAAGGTTACTATGTTTAAAAAACAGCTTCAAGCATCATAATATTGTCCAAAATAATTTTAGGAACTGACTGTTATTGCAAATTTCATTCACCCAGATGTAATATTTGTCAGGTAACTTAATTTTTCCCATTAGGGCATCACACCGGTAATTTGTACCAAGTTCAATTACAGATTCAAGGGCTTCATAACTCCGTAAAAATGATATTTCGGAACTGGACTGTGAACTCGATGAAGAGTATCATCTGGACTAGCTCCGTATTAAATTTCATTCACCTAAATGTAATAGTTTCCGAGAAAACTTGTCCCCATTGGAGCATCACAGTTCTTTTGGTACCAGGTTCAATTTCGTTTTCAAGGGCTATAACTCCGTAAAAAATAATATTTTGGAACTGGTTTTCGAACTCGATGAAGAGTATCATCTGGACTACCTCCATATTAAATTTAATTCACCTAGATGTAACAGTTTCCGGGAAAACGTGTCCCCATTGGAGCATCACAGTTCTTTTGGTACTTAGTTCAATTTCGTATTCAAGGGCTATAACTCCGTAAAAAATAATATTTTGGAACTGGTTTTCGAACTCGATAAAGAGTATCA
Organism: Gibbula magus; assembly: GCA_936450465.1. Classification (NCBI taxonomy): domain Eukaryota; kingdom Metazoa; phylum Mollusca; class Gastropoda; order Trochida; family Trochidae; genus Gibbula; species Gibbula magus. The sequence continues at coordinate 64,141,831 of OW388289.1, read as the reverse complement.
TCTGGACTACCTCCATATTAAATTTCATTCACCTAGATGTAATAGTTTCTGAGAAAACTTGTCCCCATTGGAGCATCACAGTTCTTCTGGTACTAAGTTCAATTTCGGATTCAAGGGCCATAACTCCGTAAAAAATAATATTTCGGAAACGACAAAAAACATAAATCTCAGAAAATTGAAAATTGTCTGTGCGCGATCGGAAGAACATGGTTAACATCTGTACAAAGTTTGGTTGATGTAGCTTTGACGGTTTTTGAGAAAATTGACCGGACGGAAGGACGGAAGGACGATGTTCTGCTTCAAGCAAATGTGTACTTTCTATCATTTTGATATAAACATTTTATGTATATCAATCGAAACTTGTTTACATTAATATGTCCTGATGTGTAAAGCTATAAAAAGTACATGTACGTGCACAGATGTCATATCAAGTAGGGTATGTGAACAATACTATTTATGGGTGAGGAAGGAGTTGAAACAATATACTGATTGATAACTGCTGACCTCCCACACCATCTTTGAACGTAAATCAGTTTTATTTTGCGTAGCTCATTATTTTTTTTTGGTGTCTCGCATATTTCCAAATGTCGAAATCACGTAGAATGCTCAAGAGTGATGAGCTTTAAGTATTGGAAACGATGTTACGACATCTATAGTCATTTGATAAATGATAAATGTGTGCTTATGGTGTGTATATATTATGCTGAATGAACATAAATAAAATGCACACAACTTCAATAGAATGAATATGTAAGTCACCGTCTAGCTGCTTACTGTTATTATATCACATGACTAGTTACTAAATTTTGTTACGTAATGTTACTATATGGTACAACACCATGATTTAGACTTAAAATCTTTGAATATGAGACCATGGGTCAAGTTTGCATCATAATATACGAGCTACATAATATGAGGTTTATCTGATTGAACGACGTTTCAACACATCTTTATTTATATTTGAGGTATGATTTAAACTTGTTTTGAACATTACCATTAACAGTATGAATCCATTCCACATTCAATTCATAAAGATAAAGTATATACCACTTCAAAAACTTATCCATTAACGTATCAGTTACGTTCTGTTACACATTTATTGTTTCTCACCGATAATGTTTCACTGCACAGTTTTGCTATACACGCATGGAGGACAACTTATTTCAAAATCTAACGAGAAAGAACGGTGGACCTGAGGACCTGGTCGAGTTAATATTTTAAATAAAATCAATCAAATAGTCGTCAAATGTGTCTTGATGTATTAAATGTTCGAGTTGTAAGGGGCATAGGTCAGTGTGCAGAAAACTTCGTTATACTTGTACTTGATATAATTGACACAGCATGATATCAAGCAGTCACAATATTCAGGTAATCATGAGTATCTAAGTGGCACTTCCTGTTGGAGATGCATTTAATGAGACTCTTAACGTCAGCAACATCTGGTCGAACGGAATGACGGAAATCATATCTTGGGATGTCAGTTAAATATCACAAGTATATGATGACGATGATGTTGATGATGATGATATGCCCATTCACTTCAAATATGAGTAACATACATGAAACTGTAAATGGAAACTAAATTACCGTTACCAATCTTACTTGACAATTTCATTTGCTTCAAATAAACCTTTGGGAATAGATATTTATACTATTTGGGATTGGTTCATGTATTGCCACAAATGACGTGACCGTCATACATATATGTATATAGATTATGTTATGCAATGATGTTCGTAATTAGACTAGGCTTACGAATAGAAGGACACAACTTGCATCAATCTTGCATTCACCCACTGGTATTCAGCAAATTTCTAGCTCCTTACCATCCTGATGACGTGTTGTTTAACAACTATTTACTCACTGATTCATTAAGGGTAATTATGCTAAAACACGCAGTAACAGGAAGTAGTTCATAAAATGAATAATAAATAAGAAACATGAAGTGAGAATAATCATAGCAGAACGATGTAAAACTTTCATTATATATTCAATGAGGAAAACTGCACTCAATATTCAAACTCTTGGTCTAAAACAATTCCTGAAACAATTTTCCAAGTTCTAAGACGGTATATAACGTAACACTATACAGTCTGTTTCAAGGATATGTCGTGTGATCTCTAGTTATATGTATTTGCTGCGCCCCTGCTATGTCAGGAATTTAAGAAGAATGCAGAGGAATTCCTAAAGGTGTGGTTGTGGATTGAAAACTTGTAAACGCCAGTGTGTAATTAAATTCTTTTAGTATACCGTGCTTATAATTTTAAAAGAATAATTTATATATAAATTTTCCTTCTAAAATAAATAAATATATATTTTGTATAAAGAGAGTCATATGTCAAATATATTAATACGAAAACGTTGATGTCGTACTTTTTTAGTTTTATTTGCAGTTACAAATATTTGAAACATATAATTTTAGAAGAATATCTCTAGAAAAATCAATATGTCTCGAAATATTATGTTGTATATAGAAGATCACTAACGAGTCTCAGATGTCAAATATATTAAAACGTTAATGTCATATTCTTTTTAGTTTTGTTTACAGCTACACATATTTGAAATTGAAGTTACAGATATGTTAGTGTCATTTGAGTTTTCAAACAGTGTTCAACTTTTTTCGAGACAAAAATGTCAGGGTTTATGTCAGGTGATAACTATACTTTATCTTTATAATTGACAACGTCAGGGATTCAATAACTGACTATTATATTCATAATAACTTATAACGATTATGAAGTACACAAAATACGAGAAACAATGATTTGGTTTATTTCTTGACTTATATAGACATTGATAACATGTACATATTATGCTTTTAGATTAACACGTATACACATAGTGCTACATTAATGGAGAAGGAAAATGTACCCTATCATCGCGCTTCTCGTTGCTAAAATAGGTAATACTTACCGTTTAGCTATTTCCCTTCTACAAGAGTCTCACCTGTAGATCATGATTCTACATTTATGTCTTATCTTACCAGATGATTAATGCGGTATGAAATATTAATTGTTCTCTTGTCTATGAAATGATATTCTTATTATTCTTATTATTAGTCAGGGGCAATTAAGTTACTCATTTTGGGTTAAATCTGCCTATATAACACATATAAATGATATTGATTAACCATTGGTATACACAATCCCTTTGAGGAAATACAATTTGTAATTCATTTGGGTGTATATGGGTTTAGTTAGGCCTATATATAATATACATAATTAAGACTAGAATAATTACAGTTACATATTTTAACAAAATGTTTAAGTTTAAATTGATCTTCCTTCTGAGATGAAGATATATATCATTGCATCATACAAGTTATAAAAGAGTAGTATTGGAATATCTTCCAATGTATATATTATAATCACAGCAAAAATGACTAAGTATCCTACAATCTGGAAACCAACTGGAAACTGGGTAATAGGAGTATCCACTTGGTATCCATCTGCTGAAACTAGGTAACCTGGTTTCCAACTAGAATCCATTTTGGATTCTATAACATTAAGTATTTCCGTGATCGAAACCAACTGGACACATTGATTATGTGTTTCATGTTGGTTTCCATTCCTGGAAATTGCAATCAATGTTTCCATGAAATGGAAATCAACATGAAACCACAATATGAAGTTTCATGTTAGTTTCCATTCCTGTAAATTGCAATTATTGATTCCAGAAAATGGAAACCAACATGAAACTATCAAGTGAGGTTTCATGTTGGTTTCCATTCCTGGAAATCTGCATTGAAAGATTCCATTAAACTGAAACCAACATGAAACTACCACAGCACACATGACTGAGTATCCTGAAATCGGGAAACCAACTGTTAAGTTGGTAATAGGGGTATCCACTTGCTATCCTATCACTGAAACTTGGCAACCTGGTTTCCAACTAGAATCCATTTTGGACTCTATGATATGTAATATTTCCGTAAGGGAAACCAACATGAAACTCTAATGTGAAGTTTCATGCTGGTTTCCATTAGTGTAAATTACAATTATTGTTTCCCGAAAATGGAAACCAACATGAAACTATCAAGTGTTATGTAGTGTAATGTAGTGTAATGAAAACAGATAATGAAATAATTAAGAACCCGTGTATCCATTTGTTAACCATTTGTTCAAATCAAAAGACCCATAGAAACCAAATTAGTTATCCATTATTTAAAATTGCACGTGTATTCAAAGCAAAGAACTAGAAATTCAATATTAATTATTATGATAAACATGTTCAAATAAATTTTTCAGATGAAGCTTTAACAAAGGATGGTTAACTATACTTTTGAGAAAAATATTGTCTTGCAAATGTTATATTTATATAAACAAGTAAATAACTGAAACCCTTGATTGATATGATATGATATATGTACCGTATTCAATTTCATTTCGACAATGCCATTAACTTATATCAACCATGATATGGTTTTTTTTTGTTTTATTCATTGTATTGCGTGTGTAATGTTGGACTTGCTTTTTAACATCAACACAATAATATCAATTACACTCTAAGATTCAGTGAGCCTTAATTTAGTAATAAGATGTAGGTCAAATGTATGCTCCGTATCGCCGGGCGCTCGCTGTCCACCATATGGTGTTATATAATAGCCAGACCATGTGCTCTCCCAGACAAAGAGCTTTGTTCATCATCCACATTTTGGCGCGATTATTTGCCAGTATAACCCGTGACTGAATGAAGAAACAGAATCTTTTATGCCGGGTGTACGTGAACTTCAGTGGCAACAACTGTTGTCATTCACGGAGGGCAAAACAACATGATATTTCTACAACTGCATGCAGGTACAGTTCATGTTTTTCTTATTGTGTGTCCAATATGCTAATGATTGAAATAACAATTTAAATAAAGTTGATCAAATACCTTCGAAATATTGTATCGAAACGATGTCAATGTTTATTGTATCAAGACAGTCTCTACTTTCTTGATTCATACGAATACATAAAAATTACATTCTAAAAAAAACGACCAAGTAAGAGTTGTTGTACTGATGTATATTTTTGAATATCATATTATGACCTTTATATTTAGTTAGAATATGAAATACCCTTTTGAATATTCATGTTTCTTTGATTGATTTGATACTTTTATAACATTTCAGCATTCCTGCACTTATGGGAAACTTGAAGAAGGCGATAGATGACCTCTCACCTCAGCCTACAACAGGTACATGTGTTTCAAAACTTAACCTAAGAACTAATTTAATAATTGCAGTATACAAAATAATAATATCTGGCAAATCAGAACTTATGATTGTGTATCTTACTAAAACACTTCAAATAAGTAAAACAGAGGTTGTACCACTTTCAATTTATGTTGGTCATTAATATCATGTTTATGTTCGTTTTACTTTTACAGCCTAGAAGAACATGAAGGAAGCATGTGGTCGGTCAAATACTTCTGCGCTTGAAGGTGAGCATACCATGTGGTCGAAAGATCATTCCCATTGAGGACACAGAACGTATTAAGCTGAAGCTGAAGAGTTTGAAATCACCCCGGAGGATTAGTGATGTAATTTTCCCCGGGCTGTTTACCCGAGGAAAATAAAACCACCTTTTCATAACATACATTGAATAGTGATTGGCCGGCAGCACAGTATAAATCGAGAATATAACCAAAGAATTATCAGTGATACTCTTTCTTAATCAGCAGCAATGCCCTGTTATTTTACCTCGTCATCCACTTATGGCATTTTGCTGGATGATTTATGAAGTAATTTTAAATAATACAATTTTTAAATGTATATCTAGGATCTTCATAAATAAGATCACTATATGGTATTGTGTACTTGATATAATTTGAATACATTCCTTAGATTTGATTGTCAGATGTATTCTCCTTTTTGCAGCATTAGTCAAGTAATTGCTCTGCAATTGACACATACTTAATAAACTTCATAATACAACACACTTGTTTTGTATTATTAGTACAACAGGCAAAATGTCTTTTCTTTTTTGCAATTAGATATGATAAGATTGACTTTGCTATTGGCACTTTATGTAATGAACTTTATAACAAAGTACAATTATTTTTATCATTACTAGAATTATTTTCTCCGAAGCATTATTGCTCTGGATGAAGATAGCAGTTGCTGTAGGTGTTGACACTGCATTCGTTTAAATCATAACATGCAAATGCCAACCATGTACAACAGGTTGAAACCTACAGTAAACCATTACACTGAAACCTACAGTAAACCTTAACATGGAAACCAGACTGAAACCTACAGTAAACCATTACACTGAAATCACACTGAAACCTACAGTAAACCATTACACTGAAACCAGACTGAAACCTACAGTAAACCATTATACTAAAACCACACTGAAACCTACAGTAAACCTCAACATGGAAACTAGGTTGAAACCTACAGTAAACCCTAACATGGAAACCAGACTGAAACCTACAATAAACCTTAACATGGAAACCAGACTGAAACCAACAGTAAACCTGAACATGGAAACCAAGTTGAAACCAAGTGTAAACTAAGAAATATGGAAACCAAGTGGAAACCAAGTGGAAACTATCACATGGAAACTGAGTTAAAACCAAAAAGAAAGTTATTCATGGAAACCAGATGGATACCACTTGGAGAAGTGGGTAATTATTCGCACTGGATACCATCCGGATACTGGTGCAAAATTCAGTTTCAGTGTTGCTGGAAACCACATGGAAACTTATAAAAACTGTCTGGATACCAACTGGAAATACTGGTTTCCATTTGGTATCCTGTTAGTTTCAGTGTTCTGGAAACCAGCTCATTTTTGCTGTGAATATCATCAACAATGGTATGAACCTTTGATATAAACAGTGACGTTCAGGTTTGGATATCGTACCATTATATCAGTGAAAACAATATAGTTCTGTAATAACATATCCACAACTACATCTAGTTTATCATCATTATTATTGCTATAAGATAAAAGGTTCTCATAACTGTAGTTGTTATTCGGAATACGCCAGCGGCTTAAATACCAAACAATTAGTCTGGAAGGCGTGGATACAAATAAAAGAATCTGCAGCTATCAGTCAGACTACTCATGTCAGTATGACAACTATGTGACACGTCCTGTAAGCGTCTCTAATGGATTCTTATCATCTGACACATCAGGAAACACAGGAAATGGTATGGCAAATATACCAGACACATTATAGTACAACAACTATAAGGTGAGGTCGATTCACGTCCGTGCAAACCACAACGATGTAAATGTATAATAAAGTTTTGGACGTAATGGTTAACGATATTTCAGCCGCGAAGATAGAAATGTTGTTTGAATCCTGCATTTTACAAAAACATTTGACGTTCACAGACTAGCCACAAGAGCAGTCACTGTGTTTGGTCATTTTATCAAAAGACCTTTTGTAAAGATGTTGCGAAATCATATCGTACATGTCATGTCCATTTATAATGTTGGATTTGGCATCAAATTTCCGATGCATGTTATTAGCCTCAATATTTAAACTATTATCATTTGTACCAGGATGATTTGAAAGTGTTTCTATTTTTATTGTTTCAAAACATTTTCCATAATGTGAAATGTGAGTTATGTATGTAAACGGTAATGACTAATTATTCCAGGAAGAGCCTGGGGGCGATGCAGGTGCATAAATTCTATGAAGTAAGACCTCATGTGTTCCCATTTATGTGTCAGTTAACACTAAACAAACTTCATCTTTCCATTGGCTCAGATAGAATCCATGGACATTAAGGCAAGGATTATGTAAATATATACATCAACAGCAGATATAAACTGTTGTAAAGATCATTTCAGGAAAATATGATATTGTATTTGAACAAATTTGTGCGAAATTGTTCAAATCCCAGAATAAACAAAGTATACTTCTTATAGATTACACATTGCACAGCTACATTGTTTCTCATAAATAATTGACTAAGGGAAGATCACCAACCTACATATAAGTTCATTACCGGTTTCACTGTACTTACATGTATCCCCTGTGTTGTGACATACACTCAACCGCAAAAGAAACGTCACCACATTTTCAACAATGTTAAAACAAATACTGCTGCCGGAGAAAGTAGATTTTGAATATATTCGATAGACACATGTTTAATATAGAAGTACTCTCAATTTCATGCATCAGAGTATGATCTATTATTCTTATGTCAGTTTAGATGCTCTTGGGTAGTTGAAATCGCTTTTCAAAAAATTTTTTGGGCCAGAGTGTTTTCGCATTTAAGTACAAAATGTGTAAAATATAGAAATCTAAATAATTAAATATGTTGTCGACATAAAATACCTCCTTGAACTTAAATTTGTTGACGTCTTTACTGTAGGACGCCATAAAACAAGCCAAAAAAGCCCTCTTTGACTCTCCTTGACTCCAATATGATCTAGTCATAATTGAATGGAATAGAACAGGAATACCGTCATCCCTGACGCCACACTGCATTAGTTTATACTGTTCATTGGGATCTCCCTGTATTTTTCTCAACAGGTTTACACGTACAGGGCAAAGGGTGACAAACCATGAGCACTGTAAGAATGTTTATATTTGATACCAATTAGTTCACTTTGGTTCAACAGAAACTAGAAATGTAAGCAAAACAAATAGTATGTTAACATGTCTTTACCAAGGATTAAAGCGCAACTCCCGGATAAAATTGACCAAAATTCGTTTGACTAAACCAAGGTAAATTGTACACTAATGTTAATCTGTATGCATAGTATCTAGCTAAATATGATTTTCCGTTAGGTCATAACAATTTTAAAACAATAGATTATTTTATTATTTGCGATTATAAAAAATAGCGTCATTTACTTGCCGTGATCGTTTTGTTCCGGTGATGTAACCGGATGTGACGTCAACTGGGGCAAACAAACGTGATGTAACACGGTAACAGCCACGTGACAATGTAAACAACACAGCGCTTCACTTCGGTGATCGCTTTTTGACGATTTGGGTCACAAATAAAGTTAAACTGAGAGTGAAATTCGAATATCTGCTGTATGAAAGTATAATGGCAACGAGGAATTAGCTAAATATTTGTTTTGGTACATAATTATGAGAAGAATTCATGATCCGAAAGGACATGTCAAATTCTGTAGCCTAGTGAAGGAGTCGTTGTCCTTTTCGATACGCGCTCACAATCTTCCAAAGTGATTTTTTAAAGAAATTTGTCTGGCCAACAGGGATAGCAGTATTCAAATTTTGATAACCATAGTAATTTTTACTTGCCTCGGGTTGAATGACTGGTGTCAATTTTAGCCAAGAGATTCATCAACATGTCAATTATGAGAACTTATAATTAATTTGCACCATTTCATTGGTAAAATGTTAATGTGTGCAAGACTCGCCTTTTTAAAAAAAAACTTTATAATTAATTTGTTTTCAACTTCAGGAAATTATTTTTTAAATATCGACATTTGCTTTCAATGAAATATATTAGACAGTGTAAAATTCAAATCCATATAACAATGTAGTATAAATTACTACTGGTATTTAAAAATTACAAATTGGAAGCCATATATGAGTTAGTGATCATGAATGTTTATGCATATTTAAATTTTCAAATAAATGGCTTTCCATAAAAGATTTCAATATTTTGTTTGATAACTATTTATTTGTTTGTGATGAAATTAGACTGAGGCTGTAGATGTTTAGAATTATTTCACTTGCCTGACATAAAAATTTCAAAGGTCCTATACCAAACACAAAAAATAACATGTTATGAATTAATCATGTGTAAATATGTATTATTGTTGTTACAGTTGATGGGAGTCCCTAATACAAGAGAACACAACGACAACAAAAAACCCATTAGGAATGGACTGTTTGTGCAGTAAAATATTGGTGCTGAAGGTGTGATCCTTTGCTATCAGGAAATGATATATATAAACATTGTCATACGAAGTGATATATGCTGATTGTGTGAACTGATATCCAAATCATTATCTTCTCTTGGATATGAGAATGTGCCAATGTTTTAGAAATATTGTATTCAACTTTGAAGTAAACTTGAGCTGCCTCATAGAAAGACTACACAAAAACAGTGTAATAGTAAATCAAATTAATATTCAATTTAATTATGAGAGTAAATAAAATCAAATATTTCCAAAATTTATAAAAAATAAATTTTATGATAAAATTAATTTCATGTGCACTGTTTCTATGTAATTCCTAAAATGCAAACACTTACACAAAGTAATGTTCAATACATGTTGTATACTTAGTTGAATAAATGTGGAGCTTGTTGTTTGTTTTATTCATGATTAAAAAGTGGAAATGCAATATTGCATCTTAAGTTACTTTAATGTCACAGAAAAAATAGAAAACTTGAACATATTCTTTTCAGAATTCTTAGGTATGTTTCAAGGTAAGTTTGTTTGATATGCAGGTAGGTGTAGGCAAATGTAAAAGACACAAGTCATGCTTACATAGGTATTTACACACAGTTACAAATCTATTTTATAGAAATAAATATCTTTGTCCCTTTGGATAATGCTATTTACAAAATTAATCATATGCATTGTGATGAAGTACATATGTTTAATTTTTTTATATATATCTGTAACTGAAAATATAGGTTAGTTAAAATTGCAAATGTTATTGATAAATGTCTGAATTTTCCATTTGATCAGATATATATACTTGACAAATTATACTCAGAAAATATTATGTAAACTGTGAAATGAATCATAATTATCTAATCATTTAAATAAGATATCAATCACCAAAAATTCCATTATTCTTACAAATTTTATCCACTAAAATACAGATCAGTTAGATACAATATTTTCATTCTTTCATTCAATGTCTTTCAATACTTATGAAACAATATCACTACAATTAAATTATTTCTATTGCAATACACTATTCATTCTAAAACAAAATTGGGTACGAGTTCAGCGAAACGGGTGGATATGCAATGGAGTTCACTGCATCACTTGAAGACATCACGTGACCCTGCAGGCACGGTAAAGTTATTTCGCCAAAAATGAAATAACCTATGTTTTATAGTCAGCAAATTACAAAATATTTAACTACATGCATACACTATTAATGATGTATCTAAAATACGTTAGTTTGCCAGATATGTCAGCACTGAAACACGTATGATATCAGCTGTTCGGTTAATTATTTGGGATTTTACTTCCGGGTTTAGTAAGAACCATTTTTAAAACTTTATCGCTGATATTATAGTATATTTCTTTTCTGATTCTCTTCAAGTTGTCATATGCAAATATCTTGCAAGTTTTGACATTAAATGGTCGACTGGTATGATTCCTATTGCCCGCGCAGTTTACTAGCCTGATAGTGTTAATGATACGACGGCCGCCATTTGCATTGGTTTGTTTTCTCCAGTTGACGTCATACATTCCTTCGGGGAAAATCGAGATTTTTCTGGTGTTCTCCGTAAAACGAAATGGCCGACACGTCAAAAAGTGACTTAAACAGACAGTTTTCTGACTTCTTTTCCGATTTGCTAAAGTCACACATAATTTCAATGGTAATGGGATGCGAGAATTTGTTGTTTTAAACCGATTCACATAATTTCCATGTCTTTGCAATGTGCATGTAAACCGTAGGCAGTTACTTGAAAGAAATTGGAGCAAAATCATCCGGGAGTTGCTCTTTAAGCATGTAAGCATGTTTTAAGTAGAAATAAGCCTTTATAGGAGTGTATTTGAAAACACTATCCGAAAACACAGGATTCTGAATAACGATGCTGACACCATCCATGCTAATTTGAAACTTAACTGCAAAGATTTATATCCAGGAATGCCGTTCTAATATATGGAAAACACGGGAAGTGATTTGCGTTTTGATACAACGTATTTGTTCATAGATACGTCAAACCATTCACAACCATACTGTAGATTTGCGTATCGGCTAATTTGAAACTTAACTGCAAAGATTTATATCCAGGAATGCCGTTCTAATATATGGAAAACACGGGAAGTGATTGGCGTTTTGATACAACGTTATGCTTCATATCTGTTCATAGATACGTCAAACCATTCACAACTATACTGTAGATTTGCGTATCGGCAATGAGGAAAACATTGAACTGAACTGAACTGAGCAGCGTCGCCTTCAAATTAGATAGAGATGACAGTCATCAAATACACTTCATGGTTTTCGGTTGTACACACAGTCGACTTTGAAGGGATATTTTGACATAATCATGAACGGTTCAGTTAAATTAAATTAACTGGTTATTTTTAAATTATCCCATAATGATCGGAATAATACAGAAAATTGGCCCTGTCACAACCGTCTGATGTTGTCCAGTGTACTTGTATATGTTGCGATGATTCTCCACCTGAGAAACCAAACAATTCATGCATCTAATTTAGATATGTCACATCTACAGATCTTCAAGACGAAATTATTATCATGACCATTAGTTTATCGTATTCAAAAGTATAGAATAAAATACTTAAAAATAGTTGACTTTTCGAATAAGCGTTTGGACCACTGTAATATTTTTTCTTTCTATTCATTAATTATATTGTAACATACTTTATCATCATCCAAAAAGACAGAGGACACTTCTCTCAAATGAAATTAACCTGCCTCATTAATAACGTTTTATCTGTTTTGATTATGTCAATGCAGAAGTGTCCACGTACTTATTATTGAATATCGTGCTAGTCATTGTCAGGTAATCAATTAGCCAAGCTTCATATATTTATTTCAGTGGTCCCTATATTATAATCATCCCACTATATATAAACTTAAATGCCTTCTCAGAGCTGACAACCGCCTGCCTTCAACCAAAATAACGAAATGCTTTTATTAAGAATTTCAATTAATTGTTTAAAATCGTTTTCTAATGTGGATGAAGCCTTAAACATTGGTAAAATGATAATTAACTATTACAAATTAATTTATATATGAAAATAAGAACCGTATTATTTCCCCATTTGGAACTCTTTCAAGTGTTTTTTTACCTTCTATTTCTTTTGAAAGACTAAAACCTAAAAGATATCTTTCTTAAAGGATTCAGGTTCATTCCAGCACAAGCTGAACGTGTTTTCCACGGGTGTGAGTTGATCTCATGAGGGCATTTGTGTATTACCTCTTTCTAATTAAGGAAACATCAACTTGAAAGTGACATGTAATAACCTTCATATTCACATCATGTCCCCCCAGGGTACATTTACCCGTTAATCAAGTTTTTAACCTTAGTGTGCAACAAGTAGTGGAACGGAAATAAAATACCCTTAAAGTACAGGATACAATATTTTGAAATGAAAGTATATGTAATTACGAATTCACCATTCGTTATAGGTACAACAATTATTTTAAATACATGTTTTTAATAGCCAATAAGACATATCTGATAGAGAGAGCTTATCAATGTAGAAGTACATATCACTTTACATAAGCCAACACTCCCTGAACAAGAGGATATATGTGTAACACAAGTCTGTGTCGATTATTGATCTATTACAGCCTACACATTTCCATGTCATCCCTTTCTGGGCAATCATCTTCCCATGATATTATGTTAGCTAAAAACATTATTTGTTAAACTTAGCAAAACATAGTTTACTTCTATAGAAATCAGTGCATGTGACTTTTGGACTTGATAGTAAATCGAAGCTATGTAGGCGTTGAATTGAAAAATATTGATATATGTCTACCAAAGCTATAACTAAACCTTCAAGCAAGTACAACTCTAACAATACTTCTCTATTGATCCAACTTTCATCTTGTTTATCTTTATAAACAACGTGTTTATGTACATGTATATATGGAAATATGTTCACTCTCTTAGACTATCAACGATGTTGTTGACAGTGTTTTGGTGTCTTTTTAATAAACATAATAAAATCTACTATGACCTACGATGTTGTTGCCGATTTTAACAACTATTTTACTTTGTATTAATAAACACCAATTAACCTGCTATGAATTGGTTAAATGTTTGATGTTCACGGCTCACTATACTTTTTCACAAAGTTCTATATTGGCAGACATATGGGAGTTTTCTCACAAGAAGGCACATTTCTGGATTTTGGAAAAATAATATTATATATCATACCTCACACCAGCCCTCAATTGCAACGTGATACGTTGTATCAGCTCCCTGGCATGCGACCCTCAGACTTATATAGGGGTCACGAACTCATATGATGTAAAACACATATCATGTTATAAGTAGTCAAGGCATATATTTTTTATATTATTGTATAACGCAACTAATACATATAATTACTACTCTATATCGTTTTCTAACCCTCACTCCTATAAATCTAGAAAACTTAATGATTAATACTAGATAACCAGTGATTTCAATGAAGTTAGAATTTTTTGTATATAAAATATGCACGTGTAAAGAAAGAAATTGAAAAGTTCTTACAATTTCATGCATGAAGTACATCATCGGTAAAGACCAGGAATGGTAGCATACTCATGATAGATATTGGAATTGTCACATGTTTTTATACATAATTGCCAATTCAATTGAGCATTCAAAAAAGTAAATTTTACTCTAATTTGTCAGTCAAGTGCTTCTGGTTTAAACAAAAATGCAGTAATTACCAGTTTCGCCGTTTTCTGTCTTCAGTTTTTTCCGATTTTGTTAATAATTGACTCTGTGGATATGTTGATATTGGTAATGTTTCGCCATTCGAAGCTGTTTTTAAACATCTACTAGAGGAAGTTTTGTAATGAATTATGCATCTTGTTTCAATCACAATTTATCATATAATTTACTTCTCATTCACTTACCGGTATATCGATAACTATGATATCACAAGTGAATTAGCGACACTATTTTGAATGTTTTCATACTTCAAATGTTTTAAATATGACTTACATTAACATACATTCATCACTCTTTTTTGAACTTTTCAATAATTGATTTTCGTTGCGAACAATTTAAGACTAGCTACAACAGTCATTTACATGTACCTACTGCAATCCATCGATATGATGCTAGACACTATACTATTGTATGACAGTTTTATCAACTGAGTCAAGACTTGAACTTACTCTACAGTAAACTACCGGTTTCACATTAGAAACCTAATAGGGTCACATCAAATCGATAATCTAGCGTCCAGTCTACTCATGTAACATTACCCCAAGATTTCGCCTTTTAGAGAAAGGGGTCAAACTTTAGGGCGAATCTTACCGAGACCCTTTGAGGAATCACAGGGTCACTCCATTTACAATTCATAATCCAAATTAGTAAAGGTACTTGGACACAGGATCTAAGCAATCTGGAAGTTTAGTTCTTGAGTTTTTTAGTTTCAAAGTCAAAATAAGTTTTGAAGGAATGGTCCCTATGGCAACACAAATGAATCACTTGTCATCATAGCTACATATTATCATTCACATTGGCCATGTTTCTGGCCAAATTTCAGCTCTCTAGATCGGTTATTGAGAAGAACTTTAAAATACTTAAAATTGATGCACTAGCCTATCGTTACATTTCACTTTTGATTGGTTGACCAAATGTATTTTCCATTTTGCACTGTAGCTCTATGAATAATCAAGCATTAACGCATACAGACATTGTTATTTGAGTGAGACGCTGTTTGGATGTCAACATATCTAACTGATAATGGGATCCATCTATGCGCATGCATTCGCACAGGTGCCACTTCAATTTCTTTTATTACTTTTCTCTGGTGTAAACTAGTTAATAAAGTTACGTTCGAAGAATAGTCAATGATTAAGAGAGTTACACGTATATAATCTTAAAAGAATTGTGAAAGTAGAATCTTCATTGACATATTTTAATGTAGAATATTTTTTAAGCTTGTATTAATAGCATATATGTGGGTAAACGCGAATATCCTCTCGAATATCATTTCCAGAAAAAAAAATACCCTGAAAGAAACCTCGATTCAGTTCTCAAATTGGCCCTAATAGTAATTCCTTCCTTTTTCTTCAACAGTATTTCACTTATATCACGTCTGCTGTTATTATTGCAGGGAGAAAGCCCGCAATGCCATGGTGACTATGCATTGCGGTGAAACCTGTGAGCATCGGCTGAAACCATGAGTGGTACTGCACTGTATTTGCTCACAGCAGACAAAATTGCCGGGACCCTGGCGAGATTCTTGATCCGAAGGGTCTCGGCACAACTTACACAGGGCAGTTGATCGAAAATGTATCTCTTTTCTCTATCTGAAGAAATTTGCTTCTTCTAATTCAGTTTTCTGGCCTTGGGACGACGAAGCGACCTTTATTGAAAACATGAAGATCGTAATGAGGTTAACTTAAAAGAATAAATTCGGGTTATTAAAATTCACCATTTACAAGATTCTGACCATAAAATAAATCACCAATTAAAATTTCTGCATAACCCAGGGGCCTGATAACACGGGTTTGGATGATTAATATAACTGCATGTACTTCTTGTGTCGAAGCATTTTACATTTATCAGTTAAGCACTTGATTAGATTAATAGCTTCACATTCAATTAAGTATGAGGTTAGGGTCACATTTTAAAAGTGATTATTCATATGAAATGAGACTGCATTTCTTGCAGTGTGTGCACAAACTCAAAGTTGTATAGCTATTCAAATTGAAAATTCAACATTCAAAATGTTAAAACAAGACCACTTATCAATATTTCGATACATTGTGAATATATGTCAATATCCACAAACAACGATATATTAGGTTTACAGATTATTAAGATAAACTGGACAAGTTCACATAGGTTGCCATTTGTTTATGTCAATGTTGTTTATGTTAAACAAGATAAGTAGAAATGTCCTTGAGCATTATATATACTGAAATCCAAAATTAATGTGACATTCACATACATTTTGGATGGTGGGACAGAACATGTTTATGTCAGACCTTAAAGGGACACTACGTCCGTAAAAAAATGGGTGCCTTTGAAATAAATAAAGGCTAATTAGCAGCTAGTTATAGAATGAGTTCATTACAGTGCAGTGAAAATATGACATAGGGTCTTAAAAACACACCTTTTAGCAAGCCTTGGCTGATAGGAGGCATGCTAATTACCCTTTGTTTATTTCTACTGGACCCATTTTTATCACGAACATAGTGTCTCTTTAAAACTAAGAAACACTGCAGTTGTTTCATGGGATCCTTGAGGACATTTTACAGGCATGTTCTGTATTTGACGTTCGATACATTACGTCATTCCTAAGTTCATTTTGGTAGTGAAAGTGATTTTAAAATTCACACAAATGCAGTGAAAACGCACATGGCAGAACATAAATTCACATGCATTTGAATGTACAACATGGAGTTCACGCTTCAATCATCCTTCGACCTGTTCATCGCCATAATCAAACACACTAGAGTGACATAACACCTACAAGATCGTTAAATTAACACTTACGAAGCCAGCAACGCCATAAGCCAATCAAACCATTGGAATTTACAATCGGTCCATTTCCCCAACTACTGTGCGTCGACGCTTGAGAGCGAATGCGTCACACTGTCGTAGGCCTAGTGTTGGTCCAATTTCAACTGTTCGTCATCAACGACGGTTGCAACAGGCACCATGGCACAACGTTGTCGTAACAGATGAAAGCCGATTCTCTGTTAATGTTCAATATCAATTATTTATTTTGTCAAGAAATATAGACCCGGAGTAACTCAGTCGGTAAAACGTTAACTACAGAACTCCTGGTACCCCGAAGATGACATATTTAAATTAGACAAGTTTATTTGTTTAGGTATATTGGTTCCAACAGGTTTTCAGTTTGCAATCCTTTCCAAATGACGGATAGGGCATATTTTCTAGTACTTAAAGGTACATCCATTGTGTTGTTGGGGTCGCATGTGCCAAACGTTATGAATGGTGTTATTCTATCGAGAAGTACTGGCTGTTGATAGTCGACCATATAAACATAAAATTATATATTTCTGATCGAAAACCTGTGGCACGTGTCAATAAGTCAAACGTAATTTTGGAAACGTATTTACAACAGACAAACAGGTAACTTTAGGCTGATAATGTTTAACAGGTCATATAACTACTGTCCAGTAAATTGCACTTTTAGTGTCGGTTTCTGCACATGTATAATGGTGTTGCTCGATTTTAATTTGAAACTATTAATTGTGATTTATTTGACGATTGGATATGAATATTCAAGTTGAGTGAACTGATTTGAACTGAAATCATCACATATATTATATTTATGAATCTCAATGGATGCACCTTTAAACAATACACAGTCTAGGGGTGTAGTGGCTAAGAAACTATTATTAATCAATTCTGTTTTAACGAAGAACTGTCGACTCTACACAATTTTATTGCAAATTATTCAAACTTGTTTTCTCATTGATAATTCTCCTTTCCTTTGTTAGTGGTTACCTTGTAAGATAAGACTATGACCTGTTGTTAAATGTATGTTAATCGTGGCACCGTGTCAGCCTTTTTTAATAACCTCTGTATTTTGATACATCAAAGCTAAAACATCCTTTGAATCTCATTCACAGAATGTACCTCATTACCTTCTGATGGGTTGATCAAGAACATAGTTGAGGGCATACAATCAAAATACAGAGAACAAATGTTGTAATTTTACAGTTCTGATTCCCGATGGATTATGGTCTTAAGATCGTTCATCTGTGACTAAAACATTTGATGAAGACAATATAATGAAGAACAACAATATATTCTTCACGTATATGTACACATCTATGGCTAAATCATTTGATGAAGACAATGTAATGACTATGTATTCTTTAAAAACAGCTGTACTAACGTCTTATAGATTTTGATATAGTGTCGTATTATTCTGATATGTTTCTTAAAATAACACTTTTAGTTGATAACATGTTATATGGATGTAATCAAATATTACTTTCCGTGAGTATCACATGAAATTTAATATATATAATCTGCGGATATTATTAATTTGGTGTTTGAGGCTATTTACAACCGTTCTGGTTCCCTGAGATTATGCTGTTGACGACGATACATTTGCGTGTAACTGAGGTTGTAATCAACATCATTAAATTTTGTGAAGTACAATGTGTTAGCAGACACTTAACCAGCAGAAAAACTTATATTTTTTAAATTACTGACAAAAGATGATTGACCATCATATAAGTCCAATACCGACCGGGTTCACGGCACTTTTAGCATCAGACGACAGAGCAACTTTACGTTGTGCTGTCACATTTTGAAAAGACAAATATCCAAAAACATAGGACCCTGAATGATAATGCTGAACTTATCCATGTTACATGTAATTTGAAACTTCACTGCAAAGGTTTAGTTGACTGAATGTCATTCTAATAGATGGAACTCAAGGGAACGCATTGGCGTTACGATACAATAGTATGCTTCGTATCGTTTCACAGGTACGTCAAACCTATCAAACCACATGTAGATTTGTGTATCTGATATGAGACTAACATTGAACTGAACAGAACAGCGCCGCCTTTAAATAAGATGGAGATGACAGTCATTAAATACACTAAATGGTTTTCGGTTGTACACACAGTGGGCTTTGAAGGATTATTTTGACATGACCATGAAAGGTTCAGTTCAATGAGATGTTACTGTAAACTCCGTAGAAATCGGAAGAATACGGAAACTGGCCCTGTCACAACCATCTTATGTTGTCCAGTGATATTGTACTTTTATATGTTGCAAGGATTCTTTACATGAGAAAACAAACAATTCATGCATTCAAGTTAGATATATAACATTTACAGGTCTTCAAGACGATGTATGAGCTATATATAGAGAATAACAATCCGAATGTAGGCGAAAGTATTCCCTATCCATTAGCTTCATGGCGGATTTCTGCCGCCGTTATAGATAATTTGCTGAACTTTTAAATTAAAAATTTAACCGACATTTTGCGTTTTAGTTTTTTAGTTTCTATTCACTTACGATAATTCATACACATATGTGTGACAATCATATAAAAACCATTAGAAAAGAAAAATATGTTTGCCTTAGTTTTAATTTCGGCAGTTAAGTTGAGTTATCTCCTTTTGCATACTAGTATGTATTTCTAGCGTCAATATCTAAAAAATCTAAGGCAGATAATTTCTCCAAACATGTATGAAACAATGTTCCACACTGACAGATACCACAGCTTAATTAAACTCTATGATTGTGTTGAAGATCCTAGCCGGACTACAATATCTTTAAACAGCTGTGTATTAGTATTATTATTACTTTGGGCATAAACTTATTTTGTTCAAGAGTAAAGAATAAAGTAGTACATTGTCCGAATATGGCGTTATGGACCACAGTAATACATTTTCTTCCTATTCATTAATCATATTTAACACACTTTATCATATTAAAAAACAGAATACACTTCTCTCAAGTGAGGTTAACCTGCCTCTTTAATCACTTGTTATCTGTTTTTGTGAGGTGATGTCAATGTAGAAGTGTCCACGCACGTTATTATTGAATATATCGTGCTAACCATTGTCATGTCATCTATTTGCCTAGCTACATATTTTTTTTCAATGGTTCCTTAACTATTATATATATATATAATTATAGTCCAACTATATACGATCTTAAATGCCTTATCAAAACTTCTAATCACCTTCTTTCAACCAAAATAACGAAATGGTTTTAATAAGTATTTCAATGAACAAAGCACAAGTCATCGGTTTGAAATATAGAGGAAATGACCATTTATTAAAGAACAATAACCTATTACTAGTATTATTAGTAGATATATAACAGAAAACAAGAAGATACCTTGTGGTGATCTATTACCGTATTCCCTCTTTTAATATTGAGAAGAACAGCTAGTCGCTTAGAAAGAAACGTTGGTATATTGTAACAAGAAACATTAAAACCAAATATATTCATTGTTATTGGATTTTTTCTATAAAAAAAAAAGTATTCATAGATTCATGTTATGTCATTTTATTTTCTGTCAGTCCATAAGCTTAACTAATAATAAAATAAAGTAGAACTGTCGTATTGTTATATGCTCTTTTTACTTGCTTTTTACATCAACGGCAATGTTGATTCGTTATTTGTTTTGAATGCATATAGATAATACGATGTACTTTTTTAAAGGACTCATTCCAGTACATACTGAATGTGTTTTCTACGGGTTTCAGTTGATCTCATGACACTATTGGTATATTGCCTTTCGTAACTAACGAATCATCAGCTTGAAAGTTGTAAAAGTAATAGCCTTAATTATCAATTTTTTCCACAACAATGTTTTTCTATCAGCTTATCAATTAAGAAGTACATGTCCTCCGACATAAGAAAATAAGAAATAAGAAAACAACATGATATATTTGTTACACAAGTCTATGCCGATTATTGATTTTTTGCAGCCTACACACGTCCATGTCACACCTTTGTTGGTAGTCATCTTCCCACAATATTATTTTAGCTGAAACCATTTCCTTATCATATTTCATATTAACCAAGCCTACTTCTATGGAGTGCATCTGGGTTGTTTTGGAGTTGATTTCGAGAAAGTCAATATATGTCATACATGTAGATGTAATAACTTGAAGCTATGTAGGCGTTGAATTGAGGAAGATTGACATATACACCTATAATTAAACCTTCAAACAATAACTACATTAACATCAGATACATGTTGATCTACCGTGCACACTAATTACACCTTGTTATAAACAGTAGGTGTAAGGATATATGGGAATATTTGTCTACAGTTTTTATTTTAACATTAATGTTACCAAACATTGATTTGTTTGAACAAAGTCAGTAACCTCAGTTGGTAATAGTTAACGTGTTCTAGGTATTATATTTTATTTGAAATAAAAGATATGTTCTTCATGTATGTTCTGTTGACCATTATTTTGTGTTTTGCACAACGAGTATCACTATCACATTTCAGCAAGAAAAAACAGCTGTTTTTTTATTTGATCAGTCAATAGAAGGAAAATCAGGGGATGTTTTGTATATGTGATAGGTCCGGTTAAAAAATATATTCAATATAAGCTCTGACAGCTTCAAATTATGGTTAATTCCCATTATAAGAAAGAAATGTTTATTTCGGAATTGTAGGCCTCCCAGCCCATATTTCATATTATATACAACATGAATCATAACGTTTGACAACATTAGCACACACTGTGTTACGTATATACAATTTACATTATATAATTAATTCCCTTTGCTTACAGACAGGCTCACATTCGATATGCAGTGAAGGTAATTCTCTTTAGGGTAACTATTTTAACGGTTATTTAATATTTTAGAATAAACATAATTAAACCTTCTATGAATTGGTAAAATGTGTAATTTGCATGGCACACTTCAATTTTTCACAAAGTTTTATCTTGGCAAATGTATGGATTTTTTCTTATCATAACGTTTATCATATTCTTACTTATTTGTTTAAACTTTAGGTCTTTTCTTCTTCTTTTTTTAAATATGATATAAACATATTATAACAAGATAACAATTTGTCATGCTTTTCAAATTATACCTCATATCAGCCCTTAGTTGCAACCTATATATATCAGACTTCTGGCCTGCAGCCCTCGAGCTTATGTGAGGCATGTTATGAAAAATGTTATAAACGCTAATATATTCAGGCATATATGTTTTTGATATTATTTCATAATACAACTCTATACGTATACTTGCTACTCATATCGTTTGTAACCCCTCTCCCCTGTGAATCTAAAAACATTAATGATTAATACAAGATAACCAGTTTATTCAACAAACTTATAAAATGTTGTTTATGAAATATGCAAGTATTAAGAAATAAATTGAAAAGCTCCTGCAATTTCGTAATGGTAAACCAGCAATGGTAGCATACTTTTTTTATAGATACTGGAACTGGAGCATTCAAACAAGTAATTTTATTCTAATTTTTCAGTTAAGTGCTTCAGTTTTGTTTTTTTTAAATGCTGTAATTACCATTTTCAATGTTTTCTGTTTTCTGTTTTTCCGATTAAGTGAATAATTGACTCGGTTGATGTGTCAATATTTGTCCTGTTGCACTGTGTGGGTTTTTTTAACCATGTAAGCTTCTTTTAAACATCTAGCACAGGATATCTTTTAATGAAGGATACATCTTTTCTCTATCAAAATTTATCATATAATTTACCCACCCTATTCACTTACATCAAGAACTAAGATATCACATGCAAAATAATCAACATCACTTTGAATGTTTTCATAGTTCAAATATTGACATATTACATATTACACCGACATAAATCCACCACTCTGCTTTGACATTTTCAATCGTTGAATTTATTTTTATACAAGTTGTAGACTCGCAACCACGTACACCAAATGACTCATCGATATGATGCTAGACAGTTTACCATTTCACGACTGGGACAAGCCTGGAACTAACTCTATATTAAACTACCGAGTTCCTATTAGACATTATATATAATTAGGGTCACATCAAATCCATAACCTAGCGTCCGCTCTGCTCATGAAACTTTACCCTAAGATTTCACCTTTTAGAGAGAGTGGTCAACCTTTAGGGTGAAACTTACCGAAACCCTTTGAGAAACCACAGGGTCAGTCACGCTACGATCATATTCATAATCCAAATGGTTAATTTACTTGGTCACAGGATTTAAGCATTCTTGATTTTTAGTTCTTGAAGCTACATGTAAGTCAAAATAGATTTTGAGTGAATGGTCCCTCTGGTAACACAAATGAATCACAGGTCATCATAGCTACGAATTATCGCTCTCATTGGCCGCGTTCTTATGCAAAAACTTTCAGCTATCTTGATCGGTTCTTGAGAATAAATTTAAAATTCCAAAAGTTGATGGACGATTGAACAACCGCCAGACGGCTTAACATTAGCTCATCGTTATTTTTCACCTCTGATTGGTTCACAAGACGTATTTCCCTTGACTCGTCCTACATTGCACTCCGAGCATTAGCGTATAGAGATCTCTTGTTATTTGTGTGAGACGCTGTTTTGATATCTGACTGATAATGGGATCCTGCCATGCTGTTACTTGGATGTCCCTTCAATTCCTTTTATTACTTATCTCTGGCGTTAACTAAAGTACGTTCGTAGAATAGTTATGAATAAAGATATCCCTTAAAGCCATGGATCTATACACTCTTAAATACATTGTGGAAGTAGAATCTTATGTTAACACATTTTGAAGAAGGGGAACTGTATGATGTTGAGTTGACCAGAAGATCGTTATCTGATGTATACTCATGGTAACAATCGTTGACACCCCCTAATAGTTATAGGAATGAAAGGTTATATAAACAACGTAACGAATCAGTTTCGATTATTTTTTGCGTAAAACTATTCTTTTTGCAAATAGTGTCCTTGAGCATTTGCTATTTCTCCATTGTACTATACATTACTTCCCATGTATGTATTGTGTGCGAATGAGAATCCATGAATGATTTTGGGTATATTTGGATTCAGTAGAATTCTTTTTTCCAACTTTTACTTATTTATTACAACCGAAATGAGAACACTCAAACACTGTAACAATGTACCAATGCTAAAGACACAAGGAATACACTCTTTTGACTCAATTTAATTTTTCTGATATTTCCTTTTCTTTGGAATTTTAAAATACAAGTGGAGAATGCTCAAGGAAACTATTCACAAAAAGACATTCAGCAGATCGAAACTGATACTTTACGTTGTTTATATAACATTTCATTCCTATAACTTTTAGGGGGTGTCAACCATTTTTAACATGATTATATCTGTATAACTTACATGCTGTGACAGTGCATGATTATATTTCAAAGCATATAACTGGCTGCTGGGTATGTAAATTGCATGTTACGATTATTTTATACATGTCTCGTCCTTAAGATATAAAGATTTATTATCCTTTTGTTTGAATAATATTTAACTAAAAACAAAACTGTAAACACATATTTTTTTTTATAAATGTCTTATAATTGACTTGGAAAATCTTCCATATAACAGGTATTTCATTTTCTTTTCAGATATAATTTTACCATAATGTTCCAAATTCGAATCTTTCATATTCACCAATGCAACCATTTCATTCATCAAATTCATCATACTAGCGATTGTTAGTGGTTACCTTGTAAGATAAGGCTATTACATGTTGTGAAATGTATTTGGATTCGATCAATGTTAATAATGACACAGTGTCAGTCATGTTTAATAATCTCTGTATTTTGATACATCAAAGCTAAAACATCCTTTGAATCTCCTTTACAGAACGGATTAACTTACGATTGTTTGATGAAGAATGTGGTCGAATGCATACAATCAACGTTTATACAACAATCACACTAGTTACAAAGGTTCTGATTCCCTGAGATTGTCATCTTAAGATCTTTCACCCGTGGCTAAATCATTTAATGAAGACAATGTAATGACAATGTATTATTGATAAACAGATATATAAATGTTAATAGATTTCGATATAGTGTCGCCTTATTCTGATTTGTTTCATAAAATAATACTTTTAGTTCATTACATGTTACATAGATTTAATCAAATAGTTCTTTCTGTGAGTATTTCTTGAAACCTATCGTAGATATTCGGATATGTTAACTTTTGATTTAGAGGCTATTGATGTCAAATATCAACTTACTAATATCAGGTGACTAGATTAAAGAGTGTATGAACATACCTACCATATTTTATTTGTTATTTAAGTTTGACCATCACCAATACTTTCGTGTGTAAGTTAGTTTATATGAAGCGAATGGTCACCACGTGCGTTTAATCTTTCTTTAAAAGAAATTCCGCTTCCTGTTCTTATATCAAAGGATTTGATTTGATATCAACGGAACTTCATGCAAGTTTTGATTAGAATTGTTAATTAGTTTCAATCACTGCTTTGATTCCAGAGCATTTTGTGAATCTGATAGAGCTGGCGATAATAACAAAGATTCTAAGTGGAAGTCAACTTAGTTGAAATTATAGCATCAAAGGCAGAGATGGTATGATGATTCCAATTTGACACAAACAGCTTAGCTGAATAAAGCGAAAATTACAAGATGGTCCAAGAAATCTGACTGAAGGCATTGTGCATGAACTGTAATCAGCAGAAGGGATCTTTTATAGATTTTGAGGATTTGCCTCATCTTTTTGGTAATCATACTGATTGAACTTGAGCAGGTACCATACTCCTTTCATTTCGACTTCAATGAGATTATACCGTGTCCTATCCTAATTTAGAAAATGATGACATGTTCAATCACCTTTGCTTATTCACGCTGTTCATTCTAAAGTAAAGACTGTTTGGGTGGATTTATGTTTTTGGTACTATGTATTTGATGAAAACTGGAACCCAGTAACTCTTTAGAACACAAACGATTAGTCTCTGTGCCACAGTATGTAGCATGTATGATATGACCAAGTGTTGACATTTCCCATCACTGTAGTTACTCATGCACTGATATTTTAAATCTTCTAGGATGTTTATAGAAATGATGGTGTAAAGTAGTGATGTTTTCTTATAATATATATATATAAACTCTCCCATTATAAAGACAAAGCAGATAAGCATGTGTATGTGTACAAACAAGATATTTGACTCTTTCAGAAACGAGTCATATACGAGTCTTTGATCTATCTTTAAATAATGATATTCCCTAACTATTAATTTAATTAATCTATGTTCATGTTAAACTTCCACATCTTACCGTAATCATCTTATATGTTATATTGTTTTCCAAACATAAATACCGCCGATGATGGGTGCTAAAGGTATCATTCACACTTCAAACATTCAATCCGAATTTATATGACTATAAATATTTCAACAAATATGCCATTCTCTTCTTAGGGAAACTATTGTAAATATTGAGTTGACCAAAATAACACCGCATATTTCAACTTCTTCGTTCATGTTTAAATTCAATCGTTAATTTAATGTTTTAATTGCTCCGTTTAAAACAGTAACACAAATTCAGTATATACTCTTTGTTTACTCGGTTGATACATTTTTGCGTTTCTGTCGAGTTAACAATACTGTGTCAATCTGAACACTAACCTTAACAGTTTGTGAGGAATATAACAATACTGTGTCAATCTGAACACTAACCTTAACAGTTTGTGAGGAAGTTTATCCACGTCATCTGACAATAATGACAATAATGAGAGGTTTGTCATTTCAATGATATTGAAATTTGTCAGAGTAATGTGTGCAGCGTACAATATAGCTTAAATTTAAATATTCAATCGGCAATTATAGCACGGTCATTCCACTTTTATTCCATTTTTACACCGTTAACTAAGCAACATAACATTATCACTATAAGATAACTCACGCAACCATATTTAATGAATGCATTAGGCACGTATCGAAATTTAAGTAGATACATTTTTATTGAAATGACTTGAATGGATGTCTAATAAGATCTTCTTTTTTATGTAAAAGATATCGTAAATTTCCCTAATTATTCCGGTACATATACTGTACATGTTTCAGCACGTATAATATATTCCTCTAAATGGATGTACATGTAATGGGTTACCAACGAATTTTATCTTTTAAAGTAATGTAAATTGTTTATTAATGGCGGAGTTAAAACATGTACTGAACGCAATTGTGTACAAGTAACTGTCAAATGTATGGATAACTAAATCATCCACTATTACCAATTATTAAAGCAAATGACATATTAACGTCTCCTTTTCAATTTTTTTAAAAATAGACACTTTAATTAAGCGCGATAATACTCCTCTTATTACAATTTCTATGTGTAAAGATTGTAACATTTTGTCCCCACTTACTCAGAAGTTCAATTGTAACAAGATGAACTCACAAAAGGTAAAATATGGTAAAAACCTGTATATATGTGCTATAGCCAGAATACATATTCAAAGATTAGAATAGAATAAATTCACTAAACTGTAGTCAGATCAGTTCAAATCATGATGATTCTGGACACGTGTCTAACAAACGCCACTCCAATTGGGACTCTTTCAGGAAGTGAAGGGGAAAAGATAAAGACAGGCAAGGCATTTGATGCAAAGTGCATGTCATATATCGAGAAAGGGCTTTACTATAACCTTCATGTCATGTTCACTATTACAGTAAATTTCTACTGAGAGGAACATTATAGAACATCTATACAAATAGCTTAAAGAGCCATCAAGGATGTTGGTGTTTCAAATAATAATTCTTTTTGGGAAAAATATACTTATAACGTCAATCGCCAGAGAAATCTTTTATTTACAACATGACATGTGATAAATAATTTTCATATCATGACAATGTAATCAAGTAGCGCGCGCTAAGGGTATCTGACGTCATATAAACAGAATCCCCTTTATTGCGTAAAACGTACTACACAACAAGCAAGCGCTTCCGAAGCTGAAGGCTAGTCTCTAGCGCAATTCGCTTTGACAACCAATGTGTTACACGTGCTGTACGTGCTTCTCTTGCAAGTTACCCTTGTCACACATTACTGAATGTGACGATTGCTTTATAAACAATGTTTCTCAACGTCCTGAGAATATACAAATTATTGCCTGTTTAATGTACTTTTTATTGAGATAAGACCAGCAAATTATGATATTTTTTTTACTCTCGTTAATTATAAAATTCAAGTAAAATACCTAATTGGGTAAAACAATTATTTCAATTTCTGTAACAAATACATAGTTAAATGAAATGGTAAATAAATAACCGCCAAAACTTATATATTTCAATTTCTTTCATTGATCGTAAACTTTGTTATTCTTTCGTGTCTTTGTATACAGTGTGTGAGTTAGAAAACAATGTTTTGCGCTTGAAAATAATAGACTGGATCTATATTTAGACTGGAAAACACCTTTATTAATTAGTGCAATTTCTCGGCTTATTTGGGGTCGAAAAAATTTGGGGAAAAGTAAGTGTTAATATTTCACAGAGATAGATTTTTGGCAATTTTCCTATATGTTCATCAACATCCTTGATGGCTCTTCAATACGTTTAACGAGAATATGTCTCCTCACGTTTGTTAAAAACCATTATTAAGCAAGAGTGCACCTCTGTGAATGTGTTCTGAATTTTTATTTTCTGTCTCATTTATCTTCTTTGAAATAAATAAGGACCTCAAGGAATGTTTACCAGGGTACACCTATCTAAATATTAGTGTATTGCTAGCTATCTACCATGTTTACACCTAAACAACAATTAAACCCTTCAGGCATACACGCATCCGGCAAACCGACCTCAATTAACACTGTGCAAATTCCTTTAATTGAAGAAATACATTTATAAATAAATATAAAACGGGATGAGATAAGATATTGGGGGGTCGTTAGCTTTAAACTGTATTCCGTACCACTGTGGGTGGTTTCGGTGAATTATTTGTGAATATGTTTCATTTATTTGAATTGGACTATTGTTTTTTTCAATGAACTGGAAACTTAAATAATAAGTTTTCATTCAATGACTTCATTTTATACAATACATATTCACAATTTTTTTCTCACGAATAATTTAGAAAATGGTTACAGCAAAATTGGATTCAGGAAGCATGTTTTCAAATCATACAGTATGATGCCATGGAATCGAGCTAAGTGGATGATATCACTGGTCATTAGATAAGTTTCTATTTGTTTTCGTTGATATTTTAAAATAATGTTACCATTTAGGAGTACTTTGCAGGATAATACATTTCCAAACTTATTTAAAAAATAAAACAGTAAGTAAAACAATTACCTCACTATAATGTACATAAAAAGTATTAAAACTTATTAATTATGAAAAACATTGCAGTATATATCAAGGAAAAAGAGGAGTCATAGTAGATAATGCTGTTGTATGAATACTAGCAGACCTACTGGTTACTATCCCCGTATTGGTCTGCTATCTTTAGATGCCCTTATCGCTTTGCACCATTCATAATTTACTACATATGTGATGATGTTTGTCCTTTCCGCAGATAAAAAGTATTACATTTCCGGTCATTCCTATGGCTATCATTTTAATGTAGGTAAAGGTCTATCTTTACATCCTTCAAAAGTCTGTGATGTACAAAAAAAGTGCCGTATTTATGTTATCTGTACACAGTGATAACGATAATGTTCAACAATAAATCATCAAACTTCAAATAGTTATCCAGAATATCAGACACACATATTGACCAATTAAAAAGTTGTTTTTATCTTGTATGTTGAACCAAAAGCATCCAGATCACACATTTATGACAAGAAACTTCTGATTTGGCGGAGATAAACATGAACTTGAGTTGCTGATTCTGTGGGGGAGATACCATTGAAATAAATAATAAGACTCTGGCAAAACATCAACGAATCATTCCTTATTCCTAAAAAAGCTACGATCGAGTATTAACAGATATCAGGGAAATTGGCAATGTAATGGCAATTGAAACTTTCCGGATCAGATATAACAAGCAGACAGAGTCGGCCATATCCACCGCCATGTAGGAATTGTGAATATATTTATACATTTATAATATATATAATGCATTTACTTTCTATATAGCAAAAGGCACATCTAGACTACTTGGTTGATACCTGTACAAAGTTTCAGCAAAATATATTGAATAGTTTTGAAGTTTGAGGCCGGAATATAGTTTTCCCTCTTCTTGGTTCTAAGTCCAGACTGTTTGCATTCGTAAAAAAAAATATTCTCAAATTTCTATATAGCAAAAGGCACATCTAGACTACTTGGATGATACTTGTACAAAGTTTCAGCAAAATATATTGAACAGTTTTGAAGTTTGAGGCCGGAATGGAAAAGCCCGAACACACAGACGGACAGACAGACGGAGCTCATTTCTATATCTATATTTCGATAATAATAACCATATAGCAATTAATTCTAAAAAAGATCGGAAATGTTATTGATTTGTATTTTAAAATTTTTCCCAGCAAAATAGTTTATTCGATTACGTTGCACGGATGCCCCTATAGTTGATACAAATTCTAAACAATAAATCCAAAAGCAGATTTCACGAGATCTTACTTTTTCAAGAAACCATGCTCTAGTATCAACGTTTATATGAATCCAATAGCAGTTTTAAAGACTTATGCCCTCTTAGATTTGCAATGTACATTGTTGCCCACTGTAACCTACTATGTAGATAAACAGATGTATAGTGTAAGGGAGATATATTCCTAATGCTGTAATATGGATGTATGCAAATAAATAGAGCAATTGCGTTACCATTTAAATGAAGTCACACACTGCCACAATGTTAGTGAAATTGAGCATTCCACTAGTAAGTGTGATCTATAGAACTTTATAATTATTTTCTTTTAAATTGCTAAATTGTGCTTGATAACGTTTTTAATATATATACAATTTCCTTATTTACAATTATTTATGCAGCGAAACCGTATGATTGTAAACATGGATGTTCATTTCTTTACGGAGTGTCTGTTTTTTGTCTATATTGAAACAAGGAAGTGTCACCATGAGAAAACCAACAACTGTTGTCTCAGTGAGAAGAGAAATTATCTCATAAATGTCATCTTTGGTTGTGACGTCATCTCAACAGCTTCGTTCATATATAAACTACCGGCAAAATAAATGATACTAGATATTAAACCATACAAATAAAATACTGTTGCCTAATAAAGACGGTTTTAGGGATGTAATAAGCATACGTTTTGTAAAGAAGTATAGACAATTTCATTTATCAGTGTTATTATGTCTGAAACACATGCGGTGCGAAAATAAATAAAATCTTGCATTTTAACTGATATCGTTTATTTCGTTTACCTTTCGCAAGGTAGTTTAGTGCACAAGAAATGATGATTGTGGTTTTGAGAATCTGTCAAGCAAACTTGATGTCACAGGTGCGTGTATCGCTTAGAAATAGCGTTTTGAAGATATATACCTATATAAACCCTACCCTAATATTATATAAAAGGAAAGGGACGTAACGAAGAAACGTCCCCATGCTCATTCAAAGTCATATTTCGCTCATTTGTAGGGAAACAATTTAGTTTTCGTATCGTAGTCATCGACTGTGCCATAAAACTTGTTTTTGATACGAAATATGACTTTGAATGAGCATGGGGAGGTTTCGTCGTTACATCCCTTTCCTTTTATATAGTAATATGGTAGGCTCTTCACATGTTCTTTCTAAGTGAAACACGCCTCTGTGCTTGAAGTCGTTGTAAAATAGGTTTGACATTTGGTAGATTGTTCATAGGTGAATAAACAACAAACGATAACTATCCTTTGATCTCTGAATGAAATTTGAATGAAAGATACCATTGGCCGTTTCAGAAAGGATATTACATCTTGTCACCTTTTAATAAATTTTGTTTCCAATTTGTTTAATACTTGGCCAGATCTTCCAGATGTATAGTTTTAAAAACCTAAACTCCAAACGTACGTGTGTACGGACATTGTAGAATTACATCCACAGACGGCTCTTGTCAATAAATGCACGGGTAAATAAATATGCTTGCAATCCATTTCACTCTCGTCGATACATGCGAAGTGGATTCTGTTTATCAATTACTAATGGACTAACATTTATGGATTATTTCAAGTTTGATTTGAAGCTTCCTCCACATCGTAATACTCTTATGTTCGATATTTAGAAATACAAATTA
This sequence comes from Gibbula magus, assembly GCA_936450465.1. Classification (NCBI taxonomy): domain Eukaryota; kingdom Metazoa; phylum Mollusca; class Gastropoda; order Trochida; family Trochidae; genus Gibbula; species Gibbula magus. The sequence continues at coordinate 64,109,402 of OW388289.1, read as the reverse complement.
GATTTTAGATAGAAATGTGTTAAAGCTTTGATGTCTTCAAGCTGAAATGGATTTTTTTATTTCGATATTGGGCAGCTCTGTTATTGCTTTTTGCAAATATCAACATAAGACTCCCATGTTTGATATGTAATAATTAAATTAAAGACAGATAGTTGTTACAGCTTTGATGTTTTCAAGCTGAAATTGAATTGTTTTATTTTTATATTATGTGTGCTCAACCTGAGAATCGCCCTTTAAAGGGGCAGTAGCACGTTTTTTCGCTGAAATAAGTCGATGAAATGAATTTGAAAAATAATGTAACCAACAGTAAAACACCCTTCTCTCTTCGGAAAATCAAGTTTAAAAATGAGTGTACATGGTTCCGTAAAGCCATGGAAATCGTTTTGTCATTCGAAATAATAAATTGTGTTCACATGCAATTTTAGCTTAATATGCAACACAGTTATTACAACTACGGATACTTGGGTTGTGTAATAAGATGTATTACCCTCTTAGGTTAATATAAATAACATAAACTATCATTATAAATGGAAAATAAAAAATTAAATTGACAAAACGTGCTACTGCCCCTTTAAGGGGATCTTATTCATGAATAAGAATGAACCTTCTGAGGCCAAAACATAAGATCATGATTGGGGCATGGAATGTCCGTACTATGTATGCGACATCCAAAACAGCACAAGTCACAAAGGAAATGCAGAACTAGAGGATAGATATCTTGGGAATTAGCGAATGTCGATGGACAGGATCAGGAAAACAGAAGTTAAACACTGGCCACACAATACTGTATTCTGGTCACGAAACCAACCATACCAACGGAGTTGCCATAATCACCAACAAGAATACAGCGAAAGCACTACTTAAGTGGGAGCCAATCTCTGACCGTCTCATCACAGCGAGATTCAACTCATCATACTGCAAGCTAACAATAATCCAATGCTACGCTCCAACCAACGATGCAGATGATGAAGCTAAAGACAAATTCTATGAACAGCTTCAAAACACCTTCTCAAAAGTGCCCCGACACGATATGATCGTCATCATGGGCGACATCAATGCCAAAGTGGGAGCAGACAACACCAATGTAGAATGTGCCATGGGAAAACACGGCTGTGGACAGAGAAATGAAAATGGAGAATACCTGGTGGATTTCTGCATGAGCAACAACTGCGTCATCGGTGGTACACTCTTCCCTCACAAGACCATACACAAGCTGACATGGAAATCGCCAGATGGTAAAACAATCAACCAAATCGACCATGTCTTGATTAACAGGAAGTGGCGCAGATCTCTATGTGATCTCAGAGTTCTAAGGGGTGCTGACGCGAACAGCGACCATTACCTATTGAGAGCAACAATCCAACTGAAACTGAGAAAGGCACAGAAAGAAACACCCATAGGGGAAAAATTGGATATTGCACGCTTGAAGGCACCAACCATCAGACAGGCCTTTAATCTTGAACTGAAGAACAGATTCAGTGTATTGGCTAACATCAGTAGCGGAGATTCCAACATTGAGGAGCAATGGAACAACATCAAGAGTGCGTATACACAATCTGCAGAGAGAACCATAGGCTACCAGACAAAGAAGAAGAAGGAATGGTTGTCCGAAAATACCTGGCAGAAAATTGAAGAAAGGAAAAACATCAAAAGGAGACTACTGAGAACCAAATCCACTCGTCTTCAAAAACAGCAAGAAAGTGCGTACAAATCCAAAGACAAAGAAGTCAAACGAAGTGCAAGGAAAGACAAACGCAAGTACATAGAGAACCTAGCACAAGAAGCAGCAGCCAGAGGTGAAATGAGTGTTGTTTACAAAGTCACTAAACAGCTATGCAGAGGCAGAAGTGTGCAAACAGCCCAAGTCAAAGACAAGAATGGAAACATGCTAGCAAGTGAAGAAGAACAAGCCAAGAGATGGGTAGAACATTTTACCGAAGTTCTCAACTGTCAAGACCCTCCAGAAGAGGCAAATCCAGAAACAGCTGCCTATGAAATGGATATCAACATCAGTCCACCAAATATTCAAGAGATCCATAAGGCCATAAAATCCTTGAAAAATGGTAAAGCAGCAGGCAATGACACCATCTATGCTGAAATGTTAAAAATGGATACAGAAACAACATCGCAGGTCCTTCATACACTCTTCAAAGACATCTGGGAAAGAGAGTGCATTCCATCAGACTGGACGAAAGGTCTCATTGTGAAACTCCCCAAGAAAGGAGACCTACATGTCTGCGATAACTGGAGGGGAATAACCTTGCTGTCAGTACCAAGCAAAGTATTCTGCAAGATCATCCTATTCAGAATACATGTAGACAAGGCAATTGACAACAAGCTTAGAGAAGAACAAGCTGGCTTTCGAAAAGGAAGAGGTTGCATTGACCAGATATTCGCTCTACGTAACATCATTGAGCAATGCATCGAGTGGAACACCCCCCTCTTCATCAATTTCATTGATTTCAAGAAAGCGTTTGACAGTGTACACAGAGAAACACTGTGGAGAATACTACAAGCCTACGGTATCCCATCCAAGATTGTTAATCTCATAAAGCTCTTCTACCACAACTATGAATGCAGTGTCATCCTAGGCAATTCCACGTCAAAGTCCTTTGAAGTGAAATCTGGTGTCAGACAAGGATGTATCCTCTCACCTATAATATTCCTTATGGTGATAGACTGGATACAGAGGAGAACAACATCAGGGAGGAAAAATGGCATCCAGTGGACAATGTTCAGTCAGCTCGAAGACCTTGATTTTGCTGATGACCTAGCAGAAATGTCTACAACCAACAAACAGCTGCAAGAGAAAACAACTATTTTGAACAAGTATGCACAGCAAACTGGTTTAAACATCAATGCCACCAAGACCAAAGTCATGACAATTAACAGTAAACTAACTGATCAAATCACCCTCAATGACAAGCCAATAGAAAATGTGGAAAACTTCACCTACCTGGGCAGCATAGTAAGTGGTGACAACGGAGCAAAAAAGGACATTCAAGCAAGGCTCTCAAAGGCACGAACATCCTTCGCCAGGCTTTAACCCATCTGGAAGTCCAACAACTACAGCACTAAGACCAAGCTAAGAATATACAGCAGCAATGTAAAATCTGTTTTGCTATATGGCTCAGAATGCTGGAGAATCACACAGAGCGACCTACACAAAGTAGAAGTATTCCATACCACCAGCTTGAGAAAGATCAATAGAATATTCTGGCCCAACAAGATTTCAAATGCAAACCTACTAGAAAGGAGCAACTGTAAGAACATCGCAGATGAAATCAAGCAAAGACGTTTCAGATGGCTTGGCCATGTCATGAGAATGCCCACAGAAAGAATCCCACGAGTTGCACTGAACTGGACACCACCAGGGAAGAGGAAGCGTGGCAGACCTCGCACCACCTGGAGGAGAACTGTCAAGACAGAGCTGGAGGAATTGGGATTCACCTGGGGTCAAGCCCAGCACATGGCAAAGGATAGAGTAAAGTGGCGATCGCTTGTTACGGCCTTATGTCCCATCAGGGATGAAGAGGGTAAGTAAGTAAGTATTCATGTAAAAAGTATTCCTGATAGAGACAACCTGACACTAACAAACAACTACAATTGTCAGGTGCCTCGTTTAACGTCAGATATTTGGGTTTTTTTCTAATTTGTATCAATCATTCTAGTATCTCAAACATCTCAAATACAGATTTATTGAATGAAGATGTTGATAAAAATCTTAATGTCACGTTTTTAATTCTCCAGAAAGTAATTTGTGTTTGTTATTTATGTGAGCAGAATGATTAAGTTCCTTTAAGACAAGACGAATAAAGAACAATATTATTTTTTTTAATTAATACTAAAGATATATTATATAATTGACAGGTTAAAATAATTGGCAGCTGTGTTATTGCCTTTTGCCAATAACAATGTATATAAAGTATATTTTGTACCGAATGGTTATTCCATATTTTTCATATTTTACATTCAGTAATGACCTCTCTTAAATGATGTTTACCTTTAAACATTGTCCCACCTGTTGTTAATTGTTCCAAGTGATATTTATTCATTGCATGCAGCCCTGATAAGTCCAATGACGTCACGTTACAATAATCTAAATACGTATCTCGTACCAAGATGTGTTATCACTTGCATCCATAGACAAGGTGATAGTTAGAGAAAGGGTGGAAATACACTAAATAGAATAAAGAGTTACATTCCTTGGGTTATGCCATACGTTACGATGTGTATGTGTATGACATTAAAACGACCCTTGCAAAGTTACATTCAGTATTGGTGATTTATTAATGTTGAATGTTTTGAAATATTTTAAAACTGAAAAATATGAGTATCCATTATGGTATCAACATGGATACAAATATGCCAAAAGTTTACCAGTATTTATGTTGTTCGCTTATTGAAATTGAGTATTGGAGACACAATGCGTCATACTTTACTTTCATATGTTATGATTTACTACTGAAAACATTGTGTATAACACGTAAAGAAAGTGTATGAAATATCAAATAAATGTAAAGAGATGATTTCATCTTATCTTAAACGTTGAGCCTTTTTTATCAATGTAGTGAGGAATTTAGAAATCAGAATGCATCATCTTCTTTAATCATTGTATCCCACCTTAATGCAATGATACAGATGCTATATCGACATAAAGTTATCTGTAACCAGAATACACATTAGAAAAAGGATTTAGATGTTGGGTTGTATAACTATAAATGTACAGTAACAACATATAAATTATTCAATATGGTATGTAATGTGGATGTTCATCAGGGTTCCACAAATATATGATTTTCACCGGACCCATACATTTTGTCGTTAATGCAAAAATTTGAATATTCAATTTTGACATTTCTTGAATTTGTGTATCTAAGAAGTAAAATAATTGCCTAAAGTCTTTTATAAATTAGTATTTCTTCCTTAAAAATGTAAGCGGTTTATAGGAAGAATGTGATGAAATTTCTAGACTGCAGCGGCTTTAAGTCAGTACTATGACTAGATTTAGGAGTCATCATATTGAAAAAGCTCCAGTCTTTTTCTGTTGATATCTGAGGTTGAGACCTTTGGAGCCGGAAGTTGAGGTTGAAATGATTTGGTAGTCAAACCCAAAAGACCATGTAGTTACTTAAATAGATTTTGAAAACATGTCTTCCGAATTGAATTGAAATATCAAGATATATGAAAGAACAGAACTGAAGCATATTATCTTTTTTATAGGAAGTTGGTTTTAATGCATGTTTCATGATAAGTTATTTATGCAGACAGGTTACCGAGCTCTTTGGGTGTTAAGCATTAACAAACTGAACCAGAGTATGAGGCAATGTACAAAACCTCTAAGGCCATTAATTCAAAAGGGGAATGGTTGACCATTGCTGACTTTCAGCAATTGCAGATCTTCAATTTTCATGATTAAAATTGCCTCAGGTCAGATCATCGTGATGCTCTGTAATTCTCTTTTCATTTCCCTCTGTCAGCCACTATACCTGCCTTGGCTCGTTGATTTGTTGATGTTACAGAGGTCATATCGCAAGGGGGGACGTTCAACAAGATGTAAATACTTCTGGCTTTTCCTTTCTTTCTTGCTTTTTAATTCCTGGATAAAAATAAAAAGAGATGCGCATGTAAGCTTATGTGAAACATTGTGAAACATAAATCGATAATCCATTCTCATCAATGATTTATGCACCAATACTGTAATACAGATGTCATTTATCATTTGAAGCAGGGTTAAACTTCAAGTCTGAAAGGTCCATCACCATTAATTCAAAAAGGGAAATGATTGTGTTGCAAAGCATTAGCCAGTGCTGATCGAGAAAACAGAAATCACTTTTCTTGATTACAATCTTTGAACACTGCCGTAAGTCAGGTTTTCCAGATGCTCTGTAATATTCACTTCATTTCATCTGTCAAAATTAAATGACAGTGGATTTTCTGAAAGGGAAAGGCAACATCCCCTTTGGCTCATTGAATTGTTCGTGTTGAAGACGCCATATCTAAATCTGCTGGCAACATACTTTGAAATTTATGGGTTTTTTTCCTTTTTCAATAGAGTTGTAGTATCAGATACGAGAAGAGATGATGGCATATCATCTCACTAAATTCTTCGGTGTAAAGGAGTCGAACTATGAATACTTTATTTTGTTCATTTAATGTTCATCCTTCAAACATCATATTGGACCAGTGGTCATTGATGTCACCAAACGTGCAACTGAGTAGATATAATTAATGGAACATTAGGTGAATAACGGTGTTCGATGTCGGACGGGTGAACAATGCATGATGAGGGTCTTGCCTGGGGGTGCTAGTCTAGTGGGAGTCTTCATTAATTGACTAGCAACACGTTGATGCAGCACACTAACTATTGGTTAATTACAAGTTTGCATAGTTGTATTGAATTTAATCAAATAAAAATATATGTAAGACTTTCATTTGAAATATATGTTACGCAAGTCCCATGGAATTGCTTAATACATTTAATTTCAAAAGGACAGAGTTACTTAACACAAGTATTGAACATCGGGGGCAATCCTAACTGACCTGATCTTAAAGTGAAAATTGCTATCACAGAAGACAATGATCAGTTTAAAAAATGACTGTCAGTACTGTTTTATAATTAGGTCTACAATTTCAATAAACACAAGAATGATTATTATAACTACACTGTATATACTGTGTGTATTTATCGGAGTGTATACTCTAGGTTATCGAGAGGGCTTTATCTATTACGAGATCAAATAGAAAAAACAGTTTCAAAACAGAGGGAATCGAACCCATAACTCTTAGCACTGAAGTTGACGGGGTTACCAATTGACCACCGCGGATGCTGAAGACATGTAGAATAATTATTGATATCTATTCTGCTCTCTTCGGATCTTTAGTTTTAATGTGCGCATGACACTTGCATACCCTCATTCTAAACATTACAGTTGCAAATGCAAATGTCTGTAATACCCGTGAAGGTAGGCCGCCAAGTGGTTTGTAAGAGAAAAATGAGTGGCCGTAGAATGGAACTGTAAAAGCTGTCTATGTACGTTAAAAATGTTTTGATGTAGAATCTTCCGTGACTGAAAGTGATGCGATAGGGATAGGATGATTTCATATTTGGCTAATTCAAGTTGTTAAAGTACATTGACAAAGTGTGGAACTGTTCATTGATGTATTTCGAACTTTGATTCCAAAGAAATGCTGCAGTGAGAAAATATGGTGATACAGGATCAGAGAGGAAGACTTGTTCAAAAGTACCACAAACAAACCATCAGCTTCGTACCGAAGTAATACCGTAATTTAGGCGGGACATAACATGGGCACTCAGTTTTTACGTTATTGAACATGCCCCATAAACAATTCTAGGAAACAACTCGGGAAAAGTAGGTCAGCTATTAACAAAATGGATTGTGGTTTCCAATTCTGGAATGCAAAATCATGTACTGAATTACAACAAAAGCACTACTTTAACGTAATGTTGTTTTGAATTAAGGTAAACAAGTTTATTAAAGTTTCTAATGACAAAATAAGGAGAAATTCTGTTGATATGACAAAAACATAAAAATCAATTTCCACATTTGTTTGTGCCAATTATTTCGGATTACCCACAGTGTCACGTGGTTCATAATTTCCTACAGCTGTTTATTGGTCATAAGAATTGTAAAGATACAAAGACAACATATGTCATTGGCTGAAAGACTGATACCCAGAGGTGTCAAACAAAACCGTCCTCTGTCCTAGTTGCTGTGACGTAGCACATCCTACAATAGCAACATGTGGCTGTTTCAAACTCTGGACACCACCCTCTGCAAGCCTTGCGTGTTTACATCAGATTTCATATGATGGTTATATGGACAGATTTTTTTATTTCGTTTCACAAAATGTTCAAATTTAAAATCTTATTAGGTACAAACATAACATTAGGATTGGCAAAAGATGAGTTTGCTAGTTTGCCTGATTTTGTAGTTATTGTACGAAATAGGGGTGTCACTTACTTTCCTGCCAAACTATAAGTATGCTGTTCCATATTTATTATATAAGCCTCTTTTTAATCAAGGGAAGTTAAAAATAATGAAGATAAAATAGAACCAGCAGCCCTACAATACGGACAGTGACAACGAAAATAGCATCGTACTCCTTAAGTTACCATGGTTATACAATAGAGTTTTGAAACAACGTATTTTTATTCTGAATGTAAATAACTGAATATTTCCATTATGAACTGTCATAATATTTCAGTCACTCCAATTTGGCGAAACTTCAGGAATTATTGATCTGTAGAAGTCACGTTTGATGACACTCGGATCATATCACCACTGACAGTGACAGTATGATTATTCCAATTTGAAAAATTACAATATGTTTTTTTGTGTCTATATTGAAACAAGGAAGTGTCACCATGAGAAAACCAACAACTGTTGTCTCAGTGAGAAGAGAACTTATCTCATAAATGTCATCTGTGATTGTGACGTTATCTCAACAACTTCGTTCGTATATAAACTCCCGGGAAAATAAATGATACTAGATATTTAACCATACAAATAAAATACTGTTGCCTAATAAAGATGGTTTTTAGGGATGTGATAACCATACGTTTTGTAAAGAAGTATAGACAATTTCATTTATCAGTGTTATTATGTCTGAAACACATGCACTGCGAAAATAATAAAATCTTGCATTTTAACTGACATCGTTTATTTCGTTTACCTTTCAAAAGGTAGTTTAGTGCACAAGAAATGATAATTCGTATTTTTGAGAATCTGTCAAGCAAACTTGATGTCACAGGTGCGTGTATTGCTTAGAAAAAGCGTTTGGTAGACATATACCTACATAAACCCTACCCTTATACTATCTAAAAGGAAAAGAATGTAATAAAGAAACCAACCCATGCTCATTCAAAGTCATATTTCGCTCATTTTGTAGGGAAATAATTTAGTTTTCGTATCGTAGTCATCGACTGTGCCATAAAACTTGTTTTTGATACGAAATATGACTTTGAATGAGCATTGGGAGGTTTCGTCGTTACATCCCTTTCCTTTTATATAGTAATATGGTAGGCTCTTCACACGCTCTTTCTAAGCTATAGTCGAAAGTCGTTGTAAAATAGGTTTGACATTTGGTAGATTGTTCATAGGTGAATAAACAACAAACCATAACTATCCTTTGATCTCTGAATGAAATTTGAATGAAAGATACCATTGACCGTTTCAGAAAGGATATTACATGTTGTAACCTTTTAATCAATTTCCTTTCCAATTTGTTTAATACTTGGCCAGATCTTCCAGATGTGTAGTTTTAAAAACCTAAACTCCAAACGTACGTGTGTACGGACATTGTCGAATTACATCCACAGACAGCTCGTGTCAATAAATGCACGAGTAAATAAATATGCTTGCTGTTTGTCTGGTTAAGAGAGCCCTCTTTGTAAAGAAACTCTTTTCCAAAAAACATGTTACAATCAGAAATCAGTATCCAACGATATAAGAGTAATGTAATGGGACTCATGTGTATTTTTCACAGACAAGTCAAACCATAAATTAATGCATTAAAAAAGCTATGTCCGACTGAATAAACAATTGAGTCACATTGAATAAACAATTGAGTCACGGTCGACCGTGTTATTTGATTCCTCAACCATTTAGAATGTTTTCCATGTTGGTCTTGTTTTAGAAAAAGTGAAAGTTATCACATATATATCAGCGGGATTGTTGATTAATGGGCAATCCATTTCACTCTCGTCGATACATGCGAAGTGGATTCTGCCTATCAATTACTAATGGAATAACATTTATGGATTATTTCAAGTTTGATTTGAAGGTTCCTCCACATCGTAATACTCTTATGTTCGATATGAAGAAATACAAATTAGATTATAGATAGAAATTTGTTACAGCTTTGATGTCTTCAAGCTGAAATTGATTTTTTTATTTTGATATTGGGCAGCTCTGTTATTGCTTTTTGCAAATGTCAACATAAGACTCCCATGTTTGATATGTAATAATTAAATTAAAGACAGATAGTTGTTACAGCTTTGATGTTTTCAAGCTGAAATTGAATTGTTTTAATTTTATATCCTGTGTGCTCACCCTGAGAATCGGCCTAAAAAAGTGTAGTAGCAGGTTTTTTCGCTGAAATAAGTCGATGAAATGTATTTGAAAAATAATGTCACCAACAGTAAAACACCCTTCTCTCTTCGGAAAATCAAGTTAAAAAATGAGTGTACATGGTTCCGTAAACCCATGGAAATCGTTTTGTCATTCGAAATAATAAATTGTGTTCGCATGCAATTTTAGCTTAATACACAACACAGTTATTACAACTACGGATACTTGGGTTGTGTAAGATGTTTTACCCTCTTAGGTTAATATAAATAACATAAACTATCATTATAAATGAAAATAATTTTTTTTAAATTGACAAAACGTGCTACTGCCCCTTTAAGGGGATGCATCATTCATGTAAAAAGTATTCCTGATAGAGACAACCTGACACTAACAAACAACTACAATTATCAGGTGCCTCGTTTAACGTTAGATATTTGTATCAATCATTCTAGTATCTCAAACATCTCAAATGCAGATTTATTGAATGAAGATGTTGATAAAAATCTTAATGTCACGTTTTTAATTCTCCAAACAGTAATTTGTGTTTTTTATTTATGTGAGCAGAATGATTAAGTTCCTTTAAGACAAGACGAATAAAGAACAATATTATTTTTTTAATTAATACTAAAGATATATAATATAATTGACAGGTTAAAATAGTTGGCAGTGGTGTCATTGCCTTTTGCCAATAACAATGTACTTAAAGTATATTTTGTACCGAATGGTTATTCCATATTTTTCATATTATACATTCAGTTATGACCTCTCTAAAATGATGTTTACCTTTAAACATTGTCCCATCTGTTGTTAATTGTTCCAAGTGATATTTATTCATTGGATGCAGCCCTGATAAATCCAATGACGTCACGGTACAATAATCTAAGTACGTATCTCGTACCAAGATGTGTTATCACTTGCATCCATAGAAAGGTGATAGATAGAGAATAGAATAAAACGCTACATTCTTTGGGAAATGCCATAAGTTACGATTTGTTTGTGTGTGTGTGACATTAAAACGACCCTTGCAAAGTTACATTCAGAATTGGTGATTATTAATGTTGAAGGTTTTGAAATCTTTAAAACTGAATCAAATGAGTATCCATTATGATATCAACATGGATACAAATATGCCAAAAGTTTACCAGTATTTATGTTGTTCGCTTATTGAAATTGAGTATTGGAGACACAATGCGTCATACTTTACTTTCATATGTTATGATTTACGACTGAAAACACTGCGTATAACACGTAAAGAAAGTTTATGAAATATCAAATAAATGTCAAGATATGATTTCATCTTATCATCAAACGTTGAGCCTTTTTGTCAATGTAGTGAGGAATTTAGAAATCAGAATGCATCATCTTCTTTAATCGTTGTATCCCACCTTAATGCAATGATACAGATGCTATATCGACATAAAGTTATCTGTAACCAGTATACAAATTAGAAAAAGGATGTAGATGTTGGGTTGTATAACTATAAATGTACAGTAACAACATATAAATTATTCAATATTGTATGTAATGAGGATGTTCCACAAATATATGATTTTCACCGGACCCATACATTTTGTCATATTGCTTAATTTGGCATAATTTATAAGCAAATTGAAAATTTGGAATATTCAATTTTGACATTTCTTGAATTTATGCCTCTAAGCAGTAAAATAATTGCATAAAGTCTTTTATAAATTAGTATTTCTTCCCTAAAAATTGAAGCGGTTTATAGGCAGAATGTGATGAAAATTCTAGACTGCAGCGGCTTTAAGTCAGTACTATGACTAGATTAAGGAATCGTCATAATGAAAAAGCTTCAGTCTTTTTCTGTTGATATGTGAGGTTGTGACCTTTGGAGCCGGAAGTTGAGGTCGCAATGAATTGGTAGTCAAACTCAAAAGACCATGTAGTTACATAAATATATTCTGAAAGCATGTCTCCAGAGATGAATTGAAATATCAAGAAATATCATTGCTGACTTTCAGCAATTGCAGATCTTCAATTTTCATGATTACAATTGCCTCAGGTCAGATCATCGTGATGCTCTGTAATTCTCACTTCATTTCCCTCTGTCAGCCACTATACCTGCCTTGGCTCGTTGATTTGTTGATGTTACAGAGGTCATATCGCAAGGAAGGACGTTCAACAAGCTGTAAATACTTCTGGCTTTTCCTTTCTTTCTTGCTTTTTAATTCCTGGATAAAAAAAGAGAGGCGCATGTTAGCTTTTGTGAAACATTGTTAAACATAAATCGATATTCCATTCTCATCAATGATCTGCGCACCAATACTGTAATACAGATGTCATTTATCATTTGAAGCAGGGTTAAACTTCAAGTCTGAAAGGTCCATCACCATTAATTCAAAAAGGGAAATGATTGTGTTGCGAAGCATTAGCCAGTACTGATCGGGAAACAGAAATCACTTTTCTTGATTACAATCTTCGAACATTGCCGAAAGTCCGGTTTTCCAGATGCTCTGTAATATTCACTTCATTTCACTCTGTCAAACTTAAATGACAGTGGATTTTCTGAAAGGGAAAGGCTACCCTTTGGCTCATTGGATTTTTAGTGTTGAAGACGCCATATCAAAATGAAAAATCTGCTGGCAACATACTTTGAAATTTACTCTTTTTTTTCCTTTTTCAATAGAGTTTTAGTATCAGATATGAGAAGAGATGGTGGCATAACAACTCATTAAATGTTTTGGTGTAAAGGAGTCGAACTATGAATACTTTATTTTGTTCATTTAATGTTCATCCTTCAAACATCATATTTGACCAGTGGTCATTGATGTCACCGAGTGCATTCCTTCAATGCCAACTAACTTTAAGGCTCTCAGACATCGTTATCGCAATCCGTAGTAATGTCAATTTTATATATGAAGGATTAAACTAAGCTTTGCAAAAACATTTTCCATTTTTATATAAGCTTATTTCTTAATGTCAAATGTAAAGCTTTGGGAGTCTTCAGTTGGGTTAACATCCTGAATTGAGTTACTATAGGAAGAAAATAATATCAAAGGAAACACGTCTTGCTAAATGTCCTTGAGTGGATACCTTAAAGTATGGCGTTTCAGGTGAGGGTTTATCAATTGTTATTATGACACATACACATCGAACTGATTATGCAGCTTAAATGTATGGATTGAATATCTTGGGAAATATTCCAGGTTTACTTATCATAATTGATTTTGAGAAAGCTTTTGACACAGTTTCTAAAGATTTCATAAATCAAGTGTTCGATAAATTTGGTTTCGGCCCACAGATGATAAGCTGGATAAGCTGCAAATTTTGTTTTCGCTTATCGCAACAAGTCTGCAGGCATATACCTGAACACAACAAGACACAATATCCAAAAGAAAAGACTAAGGATTCAGAGCAAAGTGCAAGGGAAATATTGAGTCAATTAATTCCAATCAAGTGAAAAATGCATCAAACGCAGATGTTAGAATCAATCGGTGGCATCAATCCGTCCTCCAGACATGCCTTTCGCTGTGGACAAGAAGGGAATGAGGATGAGGATGAATGTTAACAACAACCTGTCATTCACTGGACATTGGGAGTGTAATCCTACCAAAACCTTGCATTTCATAATGGACTTTTCACACTGAATCAACAAGATTAGAAACGGAATTCTGAAGAGCAGCAAGACCTGCAGAACAAAGATGTTACTTTTACCTTCAGGATAAAGTGTGTGCTGGTCAGTCTGGGAAGACGCATACAAATGGGACCAACACAATGTTATCAAATTCCACCGGAAACTCACAAAATATCATATTTACCATGATCAAAGTCAGAAGTTTTGAACTCGGACATGCTCGAGCTGTTTATACAGTACCAACAGGCCATGGGAAAGCACGTGAAGAAGCCATTGGTGCAATTGAGATTGTTTCGCAGACAAGTCGTCTTATCTCAAATTTCCGGGATTTCCGTCCCATTACACATGTTTGTGTTCCAACGCTTCATTTAAAACACGGAAGTGTACAAGTGGTTCCACCTGTGAAACAAGTGCAGAGGGAACACCATAAGAACAACAGAAACAATTGCTATCACCACCGTGCCGAGAAGACCTGGCATCATGTATCATTGATTTCACAAGCATGGTGAAAGAATTCCTATCACATCATTGCGGATCATCTGTTAGGGCCTCTTGTGTAAATAGTGATCCCATTGAAAATCACTCTGTCAACAAAGAGGACTCCATAATGGGAATGCCACAAACCAAAACTACGCTACTTATGAGAAAACAAACAACAGCATCATCCTGGGCCAATCACTCGTCTCAAAGAAGAGCAACTGCCATAGGAAACGCATGTCAGCTGAAGCGTTCACCATCTCTACAAATGGCCCTTTGAAGAAAAGGAAATCAGACCTCAAAACAAGAAATGCCTTATCAGATGTCACACATTTTTAATCATGATGTTTTCTACTAGAACTTTGTATTGTAGTCAATGTGGCGATACGATATATAAGTAAAAACATTTTTAATGTGTAAATTTCAAAGAGAGAAATTCTGACGTTTCTTGGTAAAAGAATAACAAAATGCATTTTCAAGTTGACAACTGTGAAACATGTTTATATCACGACAGTGTGATGAAAATATGTTTCAAACAAAAGTACCCCTTAGATTAATGCCTGTCAGAATTTGTTGTCCAAAAACATATTTCCAATTTATTCATACTACTTACTACAAAGCATTAAATGTTTCCTGTGCATGTACATTCACTGTACATAAGTATTCGTCACTGGACGTTATTTCCATTGATGTTAAGTAGTAAGGGATATGTATTGTATTGCCACTAAAGCAGCGTTAAACAATAACTCACTGATAATAATCGCCTCCCTGCTTTTTATTCAAACTTAGGCTTAATTGTTTTAATGAACTTATGATCCTTTACTGACAATTTATCTTATTATGGACACAGTTGTTGTAATTTATTTCCTGGTAATGTTATGTAAAGCAATGAGTATCTTGGAAGCTAAAATATGTTTAAAAAGAATTTTGACATAAAATGTCAAAAGTCTTAACAGTTATTTTCATAATTATACCCATGTGTTTATCCTTTTTCTTTATGAACTGACATGATCACAACCAATTATCACTATAATCGTTAAATGAACATGTATAAAAGGGGCAGTAGCACGTTTTTTCGCGCAAATAAGTCGATGAAATGTATTTGAAAAATAACGTTACCAATAGTAAAACACCCTTATCTCTTCGGTAAATCAAGTTTAAAATGAGTGTACATGGTTCGGTAAAGCCATGGGAATCGTTTTTGTCAATCGAAATAATAAATTGTGTTCACAATAAAATGGCCGCCATGCATTTTTTTCTTTATTACTACTACGGATAATTGGTTTTTGGAATAAGATGTTTTATCATCTAAAGTAAATTTATATGACACAAACTATCATTATAAATAGGAAATTTGAAAAAATAAATTTGGCAAAAAACGTGCTACAGCCCCTTTAAGCACGGTTAAATGGCATTATTTCTCATATGTTATGTTGTAGATAATAAATATCATAAGTAATAAGTATGTTTTCCCAAAAATAATGTTGCATTTGCTGACATACTCTGAATTTTAAAATATGTGATGAAATTCATATACTAGCAAACCAGAAATTAAAAATATGGTTTAGACTTTCCACCTTTTACTTTCAAAATTGTAGGCCTAGTGTGGATTTAGAAAGTCCTTTACAAAAAAAACAAGATTATTCAATTTATTGCGTGTCCCCGTCGTGCATGTGACAGCAACCCTCTGTCCTTCGCATCGCAGACGTTTTTTGTATGATATTTATAAGGAATGTCTTCCCAACCCCTGCTTGACCTAGAACTGCTAAGTTGTGGCCTGCTAAAACGTTTCCAAAGCCTCTTGTTTCCTCGCCAGGGCCGTCATTTTGAGCATGACCATTGGAGTTATCCCCCTTGACAAGCCAATCAGTTGGGAGCTGTTTATTCAGTGCGTGTCTGCCGTTGGAAATGTAGGTCACTTCCTCCAAGATGTCAAGACCAATTCTTGCTGGAACTGTTTACGCACCCTGTAATGGAAAGAGCTCAAGTATGAGAGAATACAGCGAATTCATTGACGAACTGTAAGTATCAGAAGTCCCACAGCATCATAATGGGAGGTGACTGGAACACAGAAATTCATGATACAGCAGCTAGCAATAAAAGGAGCTCTCTTCTACGATCCCTCTTCCTGGAGTTTGATCTTATTCTCAACAAAGATACTTAAGTGACTCCCACCTTCCACCACGCGAATGGATCATCTTCTCAGATAGATTACTTTGTAGGATCAAAAGACTTAGTGCAACAAAACTTCAGGCTCAAGAGTGGAAGAAATGCCATGTAATACTTCAGACAACCATCCAGTCTCCACTACTTTGTGCGCGGACATATCCTCCAACAAAGTCCGAAAAGATAACCAGCCAAGAACAACAACCAGGGTCAGATGGGATAAAATTGATTAGATTGAGTACCAAATGTTAACATCTGAAATGCTGGGTACTCCACCCTGTATTTAAACGAAATGGGAACTTGAACATGCTATAAGCACACTATACTGTAAGCTCTTTGATATGCTATAAGCACACTATACTGTAAGCTCTTTGATGCAACTTCAGCACTATCTCCAAAACCTACCAAACATAGGAAGGGCAACATGCAAGTTTGGAATGACGAAATAGCCTCTGCATCAAATCACTCAAAGAAAATGTTCTGGAAATCAAAAAAAGTCCCCAAATGATATAAATCTTAAGAAAGAATCTACAACAGCAAAAAAAAACCTCCGAAAAGTAATACGCAGAGAGACAGCAAGACGAAAAGAAATGACGAAATAGCCTCTGCATCAAATCACTCACAGAAAATGTTCTTGAAATCAAAAAAAGTCCCCAAATGATATAAATCTTAAGAAAGAATCTACAACAGCAAAAAAAAACCTCCGAAAAGTAATACGCAGAGAGACAGCAAGACGAAAAGAAATTGACTATAAAGACATCATGGATGCCAGTAATTCTGACAAGAAATTAATGCACACTCTTGTCAAGAAACAGAGAAGTACAGCCCCCAAGCGGATCACAGCAATTACTTGTGATGAGGTTACCTTCACAGAAGAAGAAGATATCTGCATTTCTTTTATGCAACACTTTTCAAAGTTAGCAACTCCAACCGTGAGCTTCAATGTCGACCAACAGTGCCAGAGTCATGTTGCAAATGATGTGACTATCATACAGGAAATATGCGAATAAGATGGTAACACAATCGATGAAGTATCTACCTCTGAAATCAAAACAGCCCTTCTACAACTAAAACTTCATAAAGCCCCTGACAGTGAACACATCATGGCAGAGCATTTAAGATTAGCTGGTGATGCAATTCTTTCCTGGATCAAGACAATAGTGGATTTTATATTCTCTTCCTGCGAGATCCCTTCATCACTCAAATGTGCCTTTGTGACACCAGTATACAAGAAGAAAGACCCAAGAGATATGAATAACTATAGAGGCATCAGTGTCGGTAAACTCTATTCTCGGTAAACTTGTTGATATCATCATAAGGAATAAAATTCAACCAATAATGGAACGAACTCAACATCCCCTACAAAAAGGTTTCACATCCAAAACGTCACCGCTACAAACTGCCCTTATCCTGACAGAGGCTATATATAATGTCATAGAAGATAAACAACCTCTATACATAGCCTTCATTGATGCTAAGAAAGCCTTCGATGGTGTTTCCCACAAATCCCTGTTACGCAAATTGTACCTCGACGGTATCACTGGCAACATGTGGCTTCTGATATCGGATCTATACCGTGACATGTACTCTTCTGTCAAGATTCAGAACTCAGTCTCAAGCCCATTCCTTATGAGACAAGGAGTTAGACAAGGTGGAGTCCTCTCTGCTGGCCTGTACAAGCGCTTCATAGACAAGCTTCTACAGGCAGACGGCTACCATATCGACTCCATAAACTGTGCAAGTCCCACATGTGCTGATGATGTCTCCCTTATTGCCACAGTATAGATCTCCAATCTATGATAAACACAGCCTCATTATACAGTGACATGGAAGCCTATGAACTGCGACCCACTAAGTGCACTGTACTTCAAGTGAACAGCAAGTTAGACCCAGAACTGACAGCTTCTACCCATGAGTGGACCATCCATGAATCATCTCTACCAGTTGTAAAGAAAGCCGAACACCTAGGCATTATGAGAGATGTGCTCACCTGTGGAGTTGAAACTTCTACACAAAGCAACATAACAAAAGCCAGACGTATGCTCTATTCGTTCATGGGAGCTGGATATCACGGGAAAAACGGCCTCTCACCAAATACAGCATATCATATATACAGTATATATGTTCTTCCTATCCTTGTCTATGGCCTTGATGTCATCCTACCAACTGGTAAGCACCTGCAAAACTTAGAGCAGTTTCATAAGAGTACTTTGAAAGCTCTTCTATCCTGCCAGACAAATCAGCTAACGCTCCATGTCAAATCCTGTTAGGCTCTCAACTCATAGAACACCACATAGATGCAAAAGTCTTGACCACCCTTCATAAGATCATCTCAGCCAAACATACTAGAGAATACAAGAAAGATCTCTTGCATTTGGAATTTCCCGGAAGAATTTAATTCGGCACGGGAAAAACTAGCCCATATACAGTTTACCATACATTCATCAACTGATGGAAACTTTACCATCAAAACTACAATGGAAAAATCAAGTCAAGTCAAGTCAGCAATCAAGGATAGTTGGACTCAATACCTGCTTTCCACTACATCTCTGTGTTCAAGCCTCGAGCTCCTCTCCATCAGACTGATGACCCAGTGCTATCCTCTTCAATCAAAAAGAGCCAAGTTCAACCAAAATAGCATCGACGCCACCTATGTATGTAAACAGTGCAGAAACTCTCCAACACTTTCCCCTGCACTGTCAAACCCTACAGGACATAAGAGAGCCATACCTGAAGAAAATCACAAGCACTCTTGACTTCAGCCCAGACCAAGAGGAGTTGATGCAGATCATAGTAGATGCAAGTGTATATGTGCCTGCAAATGTACAAGATGACCCAAGAAACATATCACAGGATCAATATCAGGATGTAGTGCTTCCTGCTCGCCATATGTGTTATGCATTACACAAGAGGAGGATAGTATTCCTCAATGACTTAATCATTTGACCTTTTTAAATCTAGTAGCAATAGCACAACTTTTTATGCACCTGTGATGCATTTACTAAATTTAAACTCTCTACAGTGACTACAGTACGAGAGGTGCTCCTATTCAAAGGAGGAATTTCCTAAAAGAAGAAGAAGATGAAGATGGCATAACCCGGTCGATGATTGCCTCGTATTTACCATAAATCGGGAATAAAGTTGTTACGGTAAGATACACGAGCAATTGAAGTATGTCACAGGTATCAGGGATGTAAAGTGATAGTAGATAACTCTTTTCGAGATTGATTGCTTTTGCTAGGAATGAAATATCGACCTTGTCCTCGATTTTTTTTATGTATTGCTGATACACCATTTTGGCCCACTCGAGTTTGACGAGCAAAAAATCGTGTTTGAAGTGTCACTTGAGAAACAATGGACCGATTGTGTTGATTTTTGTTTTAATCGAATAATTCTACAGTTTGTTTAAGGTGTACAAAGTGTGCTAACATTTTAAAATTTGGACTTGATTGGACAGGGGGTAAAATTGGCGTTGCATCCCTTTCTTTATTTATAAGTGTAAGTATATCGTATCGTAGTATTGGACCTAGGAAATGATTGTTTTCAGCAATACAAGCCCCCGTGGTTCTAACAGTTTTGAAAGGCATATCTTGAGTAATCTTTGAAATAGAACCTGTCAAGCACAGCACTCTTAAAGTAAGTCTCGTAAAAGTACTTTAATTTGGTCACCATTCTTTCAATAAAAATGTCATTTCTCAATACGCGGATCAAATGAATATCCACTAAAGTGAAAACAATAAAAATACATTGGGTTCTGCCTGTGCAAAGTAATTGTCCTTGTATTTGATAATAGTAGTCTTTACTTTCATCAAGTTTCAATTGTCCATCAACTAGTTTCAAATATGGCACTGAAATCTCTGAGGTCATCCTATTTCGGGCTGAATATGGACATTTAACTTAATGACATGAAGCAGCAAGATAAGGAAACACACAAACATTGCACATTTATTAGTTTTCAAATTTCTTTATGGCATACTGTTTATATTTTCTGCCCTGTTTTAGAGATGCAGCAGGTATTTCTTTGTGAGGGATCTCTCTAGACTGTGAGGATCTGTCCTGTCTGTTGAACAGCATACCCTTTTGATGAAGTAAGTCTTAAGGCATGTTGTTCTCTCAACAAGTTGAATCTTGTCTGGTCTCTTGTTGCACTCTCTATAGCTGGTACGTCCTCATCAGAAACATTACACAACTTGTTCATTTCCAGCCACTGATCTGCCAATGCTTGCCTGTCATAATCATGATCAGAATTAACAGCATATGTGTTTGCTGTTTTAAACAATTGTGAAACAGGATAACTATTAATTTGTGATAGGTTCATCCAAACGGAATGAAAGTGATCTGTGTAACCGTCCACTTTCCTGTATTTGGCAGGACGGGGATCAAAACTCATTCCCTTATCCACGCTATCTCGTGAATGCAAGTCACATGCTTTGACTGGGCTTCCATTGTAGGGTTTGCTTTGATGAAATGCCTGTAGCCTCTGTGTGCATGTCTGGTCAGTCAGTATGTCTCCAATTGTAGTGAACCTGTGGATGGCGTAAAGTGTTGAACGGATGTGCTTAGATCCCTCATTGCTATCAAAAGACCACCCACAGACGAAGAAGTTGCACACGTTTGCAGGAAAGGGTTTCACGCCATAAATTAGTTACAGTAAACAAATTGAGAGTAGCTTCCCTTGTATTCTAAAAATAGATCGAAATAAGTTCTGTATAAAAGACTACATTTTATAATAAGAATTTGTATCCAAAATAAAATAGTTCACTTATTTTGGGGGGGGGGGGGGGGGGGGGGGGGGGGGGGGGGGAGGATACCTGCAAAGAAAACATTGTTAATTTAGAGAATACCCATCAGTGATTTTGAAGCCTAGAAATGTGAATAAGACAAATGTGGGTGTTTTGCAATAGGTCATTGACCTGAAGCATTCATAAAAAAAAAACGCCATTTTGGTAAATGTAATAAATAGTACTTTTTTTGTCAATTTCAAATATAATTTATAAATCAGTACAGTAATTTCTCTTCAACTTGTGACATGGGCGAGGGTCCTCCTCCAGTCCTCACTAACTCTCTCTTGTAAATCATGGCCTTCTTTCTTGTTTGGCATCTGTTCAGAATTGATAAATTGCATTTTAAAACCAGATTTATGAAAACGTTAAATATTAACATATTACGTTTCATCAAACATTCCTCTGGCATATTTTTTAGCATTAATTTATTGCTGATGATAGCTATAGAATGTTTGCACTATTTACTTTTAATGAATTTACTGCTTGTGTCATTTATTATATATTCTATAATAAAGGCACACACTTACTTCAGCTCATTCCATTTTTTCTCAAATCAGCCCCAGATATGTTGGCTGCACTTATCGCATTTATCCTGAAAATAATGTTTATAATATATAGTTGTCAGTACGAATAAAAAAATTCAAATGACTTTGGAAAATGCCTACATAATTATAATTTGATATACATATCTTGTAGAGAGGCCAATAGTGTTAACTGCAAGGTTATAACATAAGCCTAAAATAACCCAATGTTTTTCTTAATTGTTTTTCTTTAATTCATAACAAAATAATTGTGCAAAATAAATATGTGTAGTTGCTGGGTTTTTTGTCCTATCAAATGATTGCAAACAAAAGAAAAATTAAATTTTCAGTACTCTGTAACTGTTTTGGTACATAAATATCACTCTAAAAACTTTAACCTGCAACAAACAATGCAATATATTTTCAAAAGAAACAATACATTCTCTAAATATATTTATGTACTAGCCTTTTATTAGTGGCAGTGCGTATCTCTTTCATACACAGCTGTACTTTGCATAAATAATGATTTTCCCTTCCATGTCACGAAAACTGTTTTCCCATTGATATGATTTTAATTTTACTGTTTTAGGATATTTGCCAAGAAGGACCAACGATAATAGGGCCCGTCTTCATACAAGTAGGCTACTGTAGAATTTAGAAAACTCGAGTCGAGCAACAAACTCACCTTTCAGCCATGTTCTCCCAAATTCCATTCTTAAGTGTGTGTGTGTAATTGTACTATAAAAGCTCGCAGACAGCACTGCATTGTGTTTTTGTACTTCATCTGTCAGAATATCTATTTCGCTGACAGAATAATTACTTTTCCTCGCTTTCTTGTTCGGAGAGGACGACATCGTCTGAGATTAGCAAGGGAAGCAACTCTTACTTGTTTACATTGTCGCTATGGATAATCTTATCTCCACCACGGAAGATCGCGATTGTAAATATGAGATGAGTTACAATTATACTACAATTGCTTTTGTTACGATAGCGATTGTTATTTTGATTGCAAATGCCTACAATTGATTGTAGCTACAATCGTATTTGTGAAAGTGGACCAAGGTCCTTGACCAGATGCACATTCACATTGACATTGACATTCCACAATGCCACCATCACCATCAATACACACACCAATCAGATATGAACAACGCGTTTTCATTTCAGCTTTACACTCCGACTTGAAATAGAATAAATCATTGTATTTAGATAATCTGAGGTATTTCAGAAATCTTGAGTTGTACAGGTGTTTTGCTTTTGTACACACTTTGGTGTACGGCTCAAGATAAACATTGATCGCTTGATATGCCACTGCTGGTATTTTGTTATCAGTGTTGACATCTTTAAAAACAAAACTCTAGGGGAGGATGACTCCTGATGTATTCCTCTTCAAGGACTGGTTCCCTTCCAAAATTGTCATTTCTGTCATGTGATTTTAGCCTGAAATGAGGGGGAAATGTGTTAGTCAAATTGGTTTTTAACTCGTTCTCTGCATTAATTCCGATATATTCAAAAGGACATGCTCGTCAAATATAATTGAAATATAACAAGTAAATAGTAATCTTTAAAGGTTCAACTTGTTAAATATTTCTCAGAATTAACTAATATAAATTTAAGTTCAAGGAAAACTATGATATTGAAACAAATTCAGTCAGAATGAATAGATTGAAATTTATATCATCATATCCTATTATATCACGACATAACAAGGCTTTGACATAACTGAGAACGCTGATGACAATGCCATGACCTCACAATGCCATAAAGCTAATGACGTCACAATGGTAAGGCCTCACTGAGACCGCTGCTGAAGAAGCTAAATTGCAGGGTTTTTTTAATCTGATGATATGTTATGATTTTAGTTTTTAAAGCTTGCAGAACTAGTCGGCCGATGATTTGATAAACGACTAGACATTCCTGTAGTCAAATTATAATATAAACCAATGTCTGTTACTGTAAAAGTCAAATTAGGATTCTAGGTTTTGTCATTAGCATGCAGTAAACAATTTAAAACATGAAAGCTGACAGCTGAATAATTCTATTATTTTAGAAATTTTATATTACCGGGTAATGCAAACTTTACAACATACCTCAGCATATATGATTCTGGCAGTATTAAGTTGATTATAAAAATATACGACTGTGGAAAATTTTATTATAAATTTAGATGACATATAACTGAAATATTTTTGTACAATAATATGTAACATCTGTCATTAATATGCCAACATTAACTAATCTTTTAACATGTTAATTGACTCCTACCAAAATGAAAATGACAAGGCACAGACCTAACAAGAAACTAGGTCAACACCGTTTCCTGTCTCCCAAGCGAACATTTTGGTTCTCATTTGTTTTGATGGAAGGAATGATTTTCTGCATTTGATTATTCATATCTGCATAAAATTGATGATCAAATTCTTTATATTTAAACTGACAATTAAAAAGCCAAATTTAATAAATTTATTTTTAAAATTTTGCATTGATGTCCGAGGTGACATGTGTTTATCATATTCATATCTCACAGCAGTTACTTCCCTTGGCAATTGTTAATATACATATGACAGCCTGAACTTTTCATCCTGTATTATTTAGAACAATGAAACTGGTAGACACTGTAAAACAAAATCATCAGCCGAAGGTAAACTGTAATTATGTTTATGTTATCAAAAGATTTGTTAGCAGTATTGTAAAACGAAATATCCGGCATATCATACAAGGTTGCTATTGATTACTTTCAGTTGTGAGGGTGATAATTTTAGTGCATGTATTACGTACAATTATATTCACACATTTTTGGATACTCAAAAAATTATATTACAATTAGTATGGAAAAACTGTCATTATTTATCGGAAAAAAGCACTGTTTTATTTCGTGTGTAGGCCCCACTCTACCGTCTACGGTGAACACATTTATAAAGCCGACATACCGTTCAATCAATTCCAACTTTCTTCCCGATTGCCGTGCTCCTCGCTTGCATAATTCTATAATTTTTCTTTGAGTTTCTTCAATGTCCAGCTACCGTAATCCATGATTGAGAAATGATTTCAAAAGCTAGATAAATTGCATTCATTGATAAACCTTCAACATTCAAATGGTGGCGCGGTCGCTACTTCCGGGACCCGAACGTTCACAGCGCCGCCCTGCGTTGAAGGGGAGATAATGCAGCTTTGGTTCCCCCATGCTAATAATAGATAATACACAGTGATTGTACTCGAAGTAGATATATTCCCGAGAACTTAAATACACTGTCTAGGGAAATATCTAATGTAAGTATGTAATCCCCGTAAAAGTTAGTCGCGTCAATATCAGCCCATATAATTATGATATCATCTAAGTTAAATCTTTTAGGAGATAATGTTGCTGGGTGTGTATGTGAATCATACCATGTTATATTGAGTAAACCTTATACATTTCTAATGGAACTGCCGCTTCATGTCATTCATCTAGTGTAATGTTGATGATTAAAAAAAAATCCAAATCAACTTTTACTTAACGATGTTAATTCATTTTTGAATGCCTGAGGGCTAAACACATTATAGTTTATTGATATTGGATAATTCCAGTGAATCAACTGGCCAAGCGGTTTTATTGATCTACAGATATTACTGATCTACAGATATTACACATCAATTCAATAGTTTGTGGCTTTATATCTAGATCATTTTGAAAATATAAGACATATGCAACTCTCACTTTACCATAGTTGTTCATGACAACTCTTTGGCATTTTTATACCCCCGCTACGAAGTAGTCGCGATCGGGGGTATATAGCGGTCCGTCCGTCCGTCCGTCCGTCCGTGCGTCCGTCCGCCCGGTTTTTGTTCCGCTCATAATTTTGAAGCCAGTTGCTCAAATTGTCATGTCAATTAATATATCAAAGCTAAGTCATTCTTTTAATATAATTAAGATAAAATAAATTAATTGCTGATGAATCAATTAAGAAGCAAGTTGAATACATTGATAACATTTTTTCTTTAGTTTCGTAGTACATATTCTTTTTGTCCTGCACAAAAAATAAGGGTTAGTATTGAGCCCGAAGATGCCATGAAAGCAGACGAACGCTGACTTAGAAGATAGTGTCCATGAGATATTCTAATTACTCTTCTCTGCTAAGTATGCCGTTCCATATTTATTATATAAGTCTTTTTTTCATCAAATGAAGTTAAATATAATGAAGATAAAATAGAACCAGCAGCCCTACAATACGGACTGTAACAATGAAAATAGCATTGTATTCCTTAAGTTACCATGGTTATACAATAGTTTTAAAACAACGTATTTTTTATTCTGAACGTAAATAACTGAATATTTCCATTAATAACTGTCATAATATTTCAGTC
The DNA here is from genome assembly GCA_936450465.1 of Gibbula magus. Lineage (NCBI taxonomy): Eukaryota > Metazoa > Mollusca > Gastropoda > Trochida > Trochidae > Gibbula > Gibbula magus. The sequence continues at coordinate 64,083,421 of OW388289.1, read as the reverse complement.
ACTCCAATTTGGCGATACTTCAGGAATTTTTGATCTGTAGAAGTCAAGTTTGATGACACTCGGATCATATCACCACTGACACTGACAGTATGATTATTCCAATTTGACACAAACAACTTAGTGAAAGAACGGAAAATTACAATATGCTCTACGAAACATGGCTGACGGCATTGTCAATGGGTTGTTATCAAAGTTCGGCTCTTAGAAGAACGGATTTAGAAGACTTGCCAACTCCTTTTGGTAACAATGTTTAATGCCTTTAATTTCGACTTCAATTAGATTTTGTCAAATAGAACATGCTAGAGATTTTCTTCACGTTCGATTATTCATAGGTGTTAGAGAACGAGTTTCGCAATATTATTGAAACGTGGACAACGTATGACAGTAATGCAATGACATAACAACAGGTGTGACAAGTTCCACCGCCTATCAAGATGCAAGCCATATTTAGAGAAAACAATTAAGCAAATTTTCTCTCTTTCGTAAAAACATCACAAGGAAGTGTACATTTGTAATGTGGTTATTTGGCAAACAAGTGGAAACGTTTCTTATTCACTGGGAAAATTGCGTAAATAATATAACGAATGATGATGTTTAGTATCAATTATATATATCATCAACATGTATTTTATCATATCATAAACGCACAATGAAACGTCTATCTAAATCTATTCAAAATCATTCAGCATTCAACATTAAAAAATTAATATGTAAGAAATCATGTCTTAAAGGGGCTGAAGCACGTTTTTTTGCAAAATTTATATTTTTTAAATTTCATATTTATAATGATAGTTTTTGTCATTTAAATTTATTTTAAAGGGTAACATCTTATTAAACAAACTAATTATCCGTTGCAGTAATAATGGTGTTGCTTTTAAAGCAAAAAAATGCATAGCATCTATTGTGAACACATTTTATAATTTTGAATGACAAAAACGATTCCAATGGTTTTACTTAGCCATGTACACGTATTTTTAACTTGATTTTTCGAAGAGAGAAGGATGTATTGCGATTGGTGAAATTAATTTTTCAAATTCATTTTCTCGACTTATTTGATCGAAAAAACGATCTACTGCCCCTTTAATAAGTCAAAAGGAGAACTTGTATCATGAACTACTCCATCTGGGTTAGTTTTCTGTCATGTACTTGTGCAACTGACAACAATCAGTGTTTTCATAAGGAAAATTTATATTCTGTTAACTTGTTGCAGTTTCTGAAGTTACTTTTATTATTTCTTTTGTTGAATGTGAGCTATCAGTTTTTGTACTTTTGCAACTGACAATTAGTGTTTTCATAAGGAAAATATATATTCTGTTAACTTACAATAACTAACTATATTAGTTAACTTATTGTGATCCAATTACATCATGATCAAGCAGGGTCTGCAAATTTATAGAGCTTAATATATTGCTAAAAATAAAATACAGGTCCTAGGTTTTCAAAGCTCTTCGAGCGCAAAGGTAGTTATAAACCATTTTTAATGAATGGTACGACTACCTAAATTAACACTCTGAGAGTTTAGAATATCGGGACCCGGGAGTAATGTAGTGCAGAGGATCAGAACAATACACCATGTATTCTCAAAGCAGAAGAAATTCTGTTGCGGATAAAGTTGACAATAATTGTGTAGGCGTATGTAATCCCATTTACTTCCTAGTACCAAAAGGAGAACACGAGCTTGTGAAGCTACTGCTGTCATTGTGAATCCACATCATAGCCATAAAAAAACTTGTTGTTTTGAATCGAAATCAGATCAACATGAATAACGATGTTGAAATGTGAAGAAAAAATAATTTGATTAACGTCCCTTTACCAACTAGTACTCCTATTAAAATTATATTATTATGTATTCCAGAATTTGATAATAAATTGATACATTTTTAGTTTAGATGGTTTTGTGATACAAGCTATTGTTTATTTCCAAAAATGATTGAACATGATATATGCTTCTTGCAGTTTCTGAAGTTACTTTTATTATTTCTTTTGTTGAATGTGACCGATCAGTTTCTGTTGTTGAATATTGGGAAATGATCACATATTGTACATTTTGTACTCGTATCATAACTGAAGATTTCTCGAGATGTGTTGAACATCGAAGTGCCACTCTCTTTTTTGTAGTAGCATTTCAGGGGAAAGCTTTCATCTTGAATGGTTCATCGACCAGAATAAAACTACTACTTTGAAATGATTCACACATCTATCTTCATATATAAAAAATCACTGTTTCAGACGCAAGGCGAAATAATGATTCGTTTAAAAGCTTTAATATTGATTCTTTGTGTAGCCATGTTACGTTATGCTCAAACACAAACACAACATATACATTACTTCCGAAATACTTTCCTTTTCACTTTGTAAATGGCACCTTAAAGTTCCTATTCAGACAGTGTTGTATCAATATCAGTTTAAACACTGGGTAAGGAATAAATATATAGATCATCTGAAAACAAGTATAAATAGTCTTGCTACTTCATTGACATTTAAGTGTCTCAAAGAAGCGTTCACTTCACTTTGCTTTACTTTACCATGGACCCTTATCACTATTCGACTTAGCAAACGAAAGGAAGATTATGAAATAGTCCATGAAACATGGCTCAGGGAATGCACTGTGTATGAAGTCGATAACATTTACTTGGATGGAAAAGATTCGTTAGGTTTGCCATAATTGTTTGTAATGCGGATAGCAATCAAGCAGATTTTATCGGATTTGGTCTAGTTTCTGATAAAGATACTGGTGACCTTTTTGCTCGTAGTAGTTATTTCATTTGACTATAACGGGACATTGCAATATTCGATATTTTAACATATTTACTATGGCAAATTATTAACATTTTACACGTGAAGCTTTGGCAGTTGTATGAGAGGCTTAATTATATTTATTGCTTTACCATTGAAAGCTGACAAAACAATGTCCATATACAATAAAGAGCTTTGTATATCAAACACTGAAAATACAGCTGTATATTTATATTAGATGAACATAGAATTTTGATATTTCTTTTGCTGCCTGATAAGTTGAAATGAAACAATCGTAAATAGGTAACGAAAAACTTGTTCCATGCCAAAACCAAAAAAAAGTTTTAAATTGCATGAAATGAAAGTATGTATGTATGGCTCTCATTTGCATAATACGTATAAGTATATTCTCTGGAGTTGGTTAACGTCATTACAAAAGGGCAGTTACTGAATACACTATGGAACCTTAATGACAAAACATTGAGGGCACACTAATTTGACCTGATCTTCAAGTGCAAATTATTATCACGGGAGGCAATCATCATTGAGCCATGAATAGTATTTCAAGTAATTCTAGTATGGTATAATTATGACACACCCTCTTTTGATATTGATTAACAAATGCATTAAATTTAAACAAAAGTCAATTTTGATCTATATAGTATTTACACGTAGGTAAATATCACTGTAAACTGTGTTTAGGACATTGGCATTGCCTTAACGGTTAATCTAAAAATATTGATATTTTAAATTGTTCAATTAAACGATTTACACATAGGAACCTTTTTAAAAAGAATTCTGATACATCTACTATTTTCAGAATTCATATTCACGGTCTTAGGATAAGCAACAGATCAATCCACTAATCTGTATTCAGTTCAGGTTATGTTTCTGAGTAACGTCTGACGATTGACGTGATGAAATGAAGTGCACAAGATAAGAAGAGATAACACATCCAACCTACTGCAAAGCATGTCTCATTAATCAAGCATGGTTTCTTGAAAGGTCAGGTCCATTGTAGTCTCCATCTGATATAGATTCACAGCATTGAGACTGTCACAGAATGTATTAGGATATTTGGAATACTGTGTATTACTTTGATTCTAAAAAACATTCAGAAATGTTGAAAACATGTTCATAACTGGAAGAAACTTGCATCAGTCAAGAAGTCAGATATCCTCATTATTTTGATGCAGCACAACAACTATTGATTAATTGATGTTGGCATAGTTGTATCGAATTTAATCAAATAAAAATATATGTAAGACTTTCATTTGAAATATGTTAAGTAAGTCAGATGGAATTGCTTATTACATTTAATTTCAAAAGGACAGAGTTACTTAAAACAAGTATGGAACATGGAGGGCAATCCTAACTGACCTGGGGCGGTATTCTAAAAAAATCTAAGATTTATCTTAAGTTTTGACTTAAATTTTTATTTTCCGACTTAGTTAAGTCTGAAACTTAAGTTAGTATTCACAAAGAGACTAAGCCTAAAACTTAGCAGAGACTGCGTAAAAAACTTAAGTCAATTTGTTGAAATGCGTACGCACGTTGTCAAGGGGAATCCCTGTCTAAACTTCCGCTACGTCACAAGATATTCCCGGGATTCCCCGGAAGTTTACACCAGACGACACAAACAGCAATATGTCACTGTCAGCGAGTTCACGCAAACGTCAGCCGAGTGAGTGAGTGAGTTATTGTTTAACGCCGCTTCGGCAGTATTGCAGCTATTAGCGGCGAGATATTTAATTTATTAGCCTAATTTAAAAAAGAAAATTGCAATTGAAAAACAGAACACGACACGAAGGCCGTAAAAACATCAGCGTATTATCACAAGTTGAATAAAAGCTGATAGTGAAAAGTTAAAATTTACAATTTGTCAATAAGGTGTATAGCCTTCACAAAATCTAAAACACGATGCTCACCAAAATGAGTAAAAACTTGATTGATTGAAATAGAAGGATAAAAAGTTCAAACGTCAGCCGAACTGGACCAAGGATGAATGTGTAGCTTTAGCTGAATTGGTGAAGGAACATAAACAGGCAATAGAGGGGAAGTTTTCACCTGGATTGACAGCCGCTAATCGGCAAGGAACATGGCAAGTGAGTGATATCGACAGCGAGTAGTGCTGTGTTTGTTTCATTATGACATTACCGCCCCAGTACTCAGTAGCTTTGCGCTACTCTCACGAATATTATCAACATTGGTTCTAACTTTACAATAAGCTGTTTCTACCGACAATGATAATACAATGTATAATATGAAAAATAAATTTATCAAGGCAATCACAGAAATTTCATCAACATTGATATTCTCATGTTTGGACCCCTCATGTTAACTGTTTTCATTGGTCACCTGTTTTCGTGGTATTTACATATGACTTTATTTCTCTCAAACTGCTTGCTGGTTCCTGTCATTAACAACCTATTATCTGAATGAAATCATCATTTTACAGGGATTCATATTGCTGCAGGACATAGGTCATTAATTTGGAAAATGTAATGGGACAATGGCCGAACTCCTCTTGACTTAGGACATTGAGACTGAGACTGACCAATACTTTTAATATTATTTCTACATATTAGCCTAATGAATCAAGTATATTTATCATGAATAATCATCAATAATTAATCTGTGGAAATTTAAAATTTGACTAAGTCTTCAGTCTTGAATTTGGGGGCGGGATAGCTCAGTGGTTAGCGAGTTCGGCTCAGATGAAGAGGTCCGGGGTTCGAATCCTGCCAGGGGCACGACAACTTTGTCTGCAGTAGAGAACTGTTCTACACGCAATAAGGTTTGGGTGCAATGCTACACTGATTTTCAGCGTAGTACCACCCATGTTTTGCTAGTTCCAGCCGATGCTCGCAGGTTTCACCACAATGCATAACCACATGGCGTTGCAGGCTTTCTCCCTGCGATAATATTAGCAGCCGCGATATAAGTGAAATACTCTTGAAAGCAGCATTAAACCCCAACTCACCTCACTTTCATCTTATTCTCAAGAACAAAAAGACCAGGCTAGAATGCTGTAATATTGTGTGCCCCAAATAAGGGCCTTACAGGCCATGACCCAGAAATCTATTTCAGTCTTCATCATTAAACAATATAAACCCTGATGAGTTACAGAGCCCATGGCTATTTTTTAAATCATTTGTACAATTATTGTTAACCAAAGGAATTCTAAAACAATTTCTAGCATTTATTCAACTAATTCATATTGCCAAATAAGGTACACTACTACACAGAATCATATGAAGGTTTAAATAGAAAAACATAAGAAAAAGAACGTTCAAATTTGGTATTTTATTTATACAGATTATTTCTATTTACAGCGTCTCTGAACAAGCTGGTGGACAAGTGCTGAACAGTCCATCCTCTTATGTACAGTCGCCTCAAGTTCAGATCACACCACCACAACCTCAAGTTCAGATCACACCACCACTACCTCAAGTTCAGATCACACCACCACAACCTCAAGTTCAGATCACACCACCACAACCTCAAGTTCAGATCACACCACCACTACCTCAAGTTCAGATCACACCACCACAACCTCAAGTTCAGATCACACCACCACAACCTCAAGTTCAGATCACACCACCACAACCTCAAGTTCAGATCACACCACCACAACCTCAAGTTCAGATCACACCACCACAACCTCAAGTTCAGATCACACCACCACAACCTCAAGTTCAGATCACACCACCACAACCTCAAGTTCAGATCACACCACCACAACCTCAAGTTCAGATCACACCACCACAACCTCAGTCATTTCTGTCTCTTCAAGAACAGTCAATTCATGCTCTGTTAAAGGAAAAATTAGAATTTGAGATTGAGTGCTTGAGATTAAAAAGAAGCTATCTCACACAAAAACTTACTAGTAATATGGCAGAATGATTAAATGAAATAATCCTAATTGCTTCCCAATTTAAATTTACATTCAAATGTAAAGAAACGTAAGGAGAGACTTTTTTGCACATGAATTATTTTCATATTTAAATCATATGAAATTTAAAACCAACCAAGGATAAGTTACTTTCAGCATAAAAATGTTCTATCTATCTGACTAGTAAATTTATAACTGTTAAATGATAAATATGAGATTGTTTTTTGATTGCAAATTTCTCAGTTTTTAGCTTAATTTTCATGTAATATTTTTGGTCTCATAAAATCTTAGATGATAATCTATGAAAGTGTCACATTGTACTGTCAGAAGAGTATCTTGCATAAAATTGCAGAAGTATTTTTGGACCATACTTTATTATTATTGTTTGTTGTTGAATAAACTGTTAATATTTGAATTAAATTCTCTTGTTGTTTATCTTTTCCCTTGCAGTGAGTCTGTTGAGATAATGAGCTATCCTGACAGGCAATGTTTATGCTATGCAAAAATTAATTACTTGGTTTACGGATTTTCATAACTTTCACTTTTAGTTCGTAAGTAACATCTGGTAACATTTTTATGTAATAGGATGGATCCTGGGTAACTTTGTCAAAATCATGGAAGGAGAATCCGTAAAGCAACTAAATAATTTTGTTTGCTCGATATACATTTCGAACTACTCACATGGAAAGTTTGTAAGTGCAAACTGTTCCCGGTATCGAACTCCCATGATACCATGGGCAGGCAGAACAAGTGCGCCGTGTTGTGGGGGAGGGTTGACTCTGTGATTGCCATCATTTGGAAGTGGTATATTCCTGTCTTTGCAAATGTTATGCAATACAGCACAGGCTGTGATGACCTGAAGGAAAGTACATGTTAAAATAACAATATATCAATCAACATATTTATATTACTCAGTGAGTGTTTATTCAAATCAAAGGCCACAGTCTCAAATTGACAAATATTTGCAATATCAACACATTATAAGGCTATCAAAAATAAAATAATTTGCAAAAGACATACATTAAATTCTTTAATAAATTCAATTAATTCTAATGCCTATTTTTATCATTTAATTCCTGTTTTACATACTGAATAAACATTGAAATACAATTCAATTAATACCTTGCACGCTTTCTCTGGGGCCAGTCTTATCTCCCCATGGAGGACACTGAACCTCCTCTTCAACTGTCCAAATGCCCTTTCTACTGAACTTCTTGTTCTCTTGTGTGCTCTGCAAACAGATATAGAATTAGGATCATCATAGTCTCAAATTAAAATAAAATTAATGTTTATACTTGAAACACAATATTGGCGTTTATTATTTGATCATGTTGAAAAATATTCCACCACTATCTTCTTTTGTACACACCCCAGTTCAGCTTTCCGTATTAACCTAAGAAGGGGCATAACTCTGAATATTATTGAATATAGTTGACGTAAACATGGTTGACTGTTAGTGTTAGGGATTTTAGCTATTGTTACCTGTTGTAGTTCGACTGGTGACCGGGTTGTGGTCTCAGGTAGGGTGTCAGGAGCCATCTCCTAGAGGGGTAGCCGCTGTCTCCAAGAAGATGGGCTCCAGCTGGCAGGTGATTGCCTTCCATCAAACGGTGAAATCCGCCCGAGACAGAATCCTACTGTCGTGAGTCGAACCCGGCCAGCAGGCGACGATGTCTATCACCTTGTCGTCAGCATCAAAAACAGCCTGTTGAAATGATTAAGTAGTTGAATTTATGAATAGAACTATATGTAAGTATTTACCTCATGTCAATTTAATAAATACAGTCGGTAAGTGAATGTAGCCGTCAATTTGAAAAACGTAAATAGAAACATAATTGACGTGTGTTTTCAATGTTACCTACCTGTGTGTTGATGCTGTGATTGTGATGTCTGTTTACGTAGACATGTTCGTTGACATGAGGAGCCTGAATCTGGACGTGGGTTCCATCGATGACGCCGATGACGCCGGGAAAATGGGATACTTGGTAGAAGGCGTTCTGATTCCTTCGAATCTCGTTCGGCTGTGTTGGAAACCTCACAAATCTAGCTATCACTCGTTGTGATGACAGTTCTTCTATAGTCTCAGTGACAGCACGTGATACGATTGGTTGACTGACACCATGGTCATCACCATTGCATAACTGAAACTTTCCCGTTGCCAGGAAGCGCAATGTCAAAAGTGTCTTTATAGTGGCATCAACTGCGTGATAGCAGTTCTTGGCTGGATAGCATTAGAAACTAAATTAATTACGAAGCGTATCCCGCTCCTGTCCAAACGATATCTCTTGATAAGTTCCTCATCAGTTAAATCTTCAAAACGGCTGCTTCTTTCGTGATAAATTCTTCTATTTGCCTTTCTGGCGGCCATTTTGTCAACTAACTTAAGTTGCATACCTAAAGGGTTAAGCCTACCCAATAGCAGGCTTAGGATTTAAGTCTAAAATTCAACAAACTTAAGCCTAAGACTTTTTATGAATATGACTAAGAAAAAAACAAAAACTTAAGTCACAACTTAAGTTTTGTATCTGGACTTAAGTCATTTTTTTAGATTTAAGTTCTTTTAAGCATACCGCCCCTGATCTTAAAGTGAAAATTGTTATCACAGAAGACAATGATCACTGATTTAATTGGTATATCAAGTAATTCTATTAAAATGAAAATTTTTAAACATTCTATTTTGAATTCCATTAACAAATACATTACATTTAAACAAAAGTAGACTTTGATCTATATATTATTTATATGTAGGCAATATCATTGTAACCTGTATTTAGGACATTGGCGTTGCCTTAACAGTTAACCAAACAATCTTGATAATTTAAATTGTTTAACAGCATTCATATTCTAGGTCTCAGGGTAAGCAACAAGTCAATCCTGTATTCTGTATTCAGTTCAGTTCAAATCATGATGAGTCTGGGCATGTTTCTGGGTAACGTCACTCCGATTTGACGTGATGAAATGAAGTGCACAAGATAAGAAGAGATAACACATCCAACCTACAGCAAAGCATGTGTCATTAGTCTATTGTAGTCTCCATCTGATATAGATTCATTGGATTGAAACTGTCACAGAATGTATTCTGATATTTGAAATAGTATGTATTATTACTTTGTTTCTTAAAAAAATCAGAAACGTTGAAATCATGTCCCATAAATTGAAAGTGTTATCGAGAACATGTTACTTACATTGGGCAGAGTGAATAAAACGGTTTTGCTGATCAAAGACAAAAGTAACAAGGTTTGATATCATGAAAGAATGCCGTTTCTTTCGGCCATTCAATGAGATAGACCTTTGCATCAGCCAAAACATTTCTTTACAGTAAGTATTCACACGTTCATGAAGCTATATAGATTACTAAAAAGTTAGTATAGAGAAAATGTCGTACTGTGTGTCACCCACACACCTAGACGGCATTACCAAAGTCATGACGGACAGACATTATTATCTTGTCAAGACAAGTCTTGTCAGAATCGTTTCTGTTTAAAAGTGGTTTCCAGACAGGCACTCTCCGCACCGTCATTGTGTATTAAAATTTAACATTTCACAAAACAATTTCCGTACGATCTATCCTTATTCTGAACAGCGAGAGTATCGGGTCGCTGTGGTCAAGCAGGGCTAGTTAGTGTTATTTCTGAAGGGCAACTTAGTGATTGTAAAGTCATGTCAAGGATATGTACATTATGATTACTATTATTAAAATGTCAGAGACCATGACTGCATCGATATAATTATAGAAATTTCATATCCAAATCGCATTATTGCATCGATGACACAAATGTGCGTTATGCAATATGGTCCACTTGAAACTGTGGTGGAGAAAATGGCTCGAGTAATCTCTGTGGGCTTTGACTGCGAAGTATATTTTCGTCAATGACACGGTATGTATCACAGGAAGTAAACCAGATGCGTTCCAGCCACATCTTGGAATATGTCATGACCTTATTGAACAACGTCTGAGGTCGTTACTTACGTCAGCAGACCCATTGACCGAGATCGTCTTGTGAAACTCCATCGACTTTCACCTAATATATTTGGTATTTTCGAAAACTTTCATCCCCATAAATATACTTTTTCTTCATAAAATCTCTTTATGTACATATGATCACTCACGATAGGGACACAATGCGCTTTACACGATTAATCATGTCACATCGCTATTTTGTAACAGTGACAAGTTTCATTTCTAAACCAGATACCAAGTACAATTAAACACATTAAAAGTGATTGTGCCATTGTCAGAAACATCCCGGCACAAGGTCTTTTAGAACGAAATACTTGTTTTACGTTTATTAAAACCTGCGGGAAGGACCATTGTTGATACAGTGCCGGACAAAAGTCATGGGAGTAAAATTGCAGTAATCCGACGATGGTGTCTTACCGCAGCTGAGTCCTGATTGCATTATACCTGCGATCGGATCGTGATCCTTTCCCGCTGAAATAGCGACTCTCTCGCAACATAATGACAATCGGATTGCGTTAATGTATGTCCTTATGTCCAAGCTATTATCTAGATCTTATTCGTTGATGTTCAAGCAAATGGCATATTAATACATGAGGATATATTTCCGTTTCATTGCTCATTTTCATGAATATCGTTATTTTAAATACATTTTGGGAATGTAGTCTTTTAAGGATAAATGATTTATAGAAGTATATACATATGTCTAGTTTCATTAGAACTTAAAAACAAACATTCACTAAATTCTATATATTAAAAAATCATATCAATTCCAACATTGTTTCGTGTTTTGTTTTTGAGAGAGTAAAAAAACAAAGCAAATGGTAGTATTATTCTTAATGTTATAATAGCTATGCACATATGCATATAACGATTATGCCATCATATAGAATTAACCATTTTTCATACTCTCAGTGGTAATGTCTTGTACAAATGTAGGTGTCTTGAATAGAACTAAGAAAATTGGAGATAAACTGCTTTGTAAGGACATTCCGTCTCATTTTGCAAACATGTATATATAAACGGTATGTATATATGCACTGGCATTGCAGAGTTGCATCTACAGACATACCAATCAATAACAAAGTGAGGAATTACAAATTTATGCATAAAAAGAAGCATGTACATCTTCAAATTCTCTTCTTGAATAAACAATTGAGTTACGGACGAACATGATTCCATGAATATTAATCAAGAATGGTTTTCGTTTGAGAAAGGGCTACATGTAAGTTTCACATCAAAGTACGATTGTTGGTTAAAGGAAACTCGCTAGCAGTGGAGCATATTAAGGTATATATACAACTAATATGAAAACTAAGAAATGAAAATAAGGAGATTGATATAACATTGATTGATCACTTTCCTTAAAACATAAACATCAACGTGAACATGACAAATATTGAATGTTAAATCAGTTCACTTTACTGTTCACTTCAACTGTGTTTTCTTATCTAATGTAAAGATCACAATTGGTGAAACAAACTGCCGTTGATGTTGCAGATGTTAAACATCTAAGAGAATCTAATAGTTCATTCTAAAAACAGAATGCAAGGAAGTGGTACAAGATATGATAACTACCGTATTTCCCCTTGTACTTAAGCGCTCGGGCGCTTTATTTTGTCAGCACCCCTTGACCCCTCGGCGCTTTTTAGAGGCCTGACGCTTTTTGGAAATCCGGAGCTTATTTATTTAATAGGTCAATGAAGTAATCTAAGGAAGCATTAATCTAATGGATTAAACCCCGCGCTTATTAGAGAGGGGGCGGGACAGCGCAGTGGTTAGCGCGTTCGGCTTCAGGTCAAGAGGTCTGTGGTTCGAATCTCGTCAGGGGCACGGCAACTTTGTCTGCAGTAGAGAACTGTTCTACACGCAGTAAGGTTTCGGTGCAATGCTACACTGAATTTCAGCGTAGTACCACCCATGGTTCGCTAGTTCCAGCCGATGCTCGCAGGTTTCACTGCAAAGCATAACCCATGGCGGCGCGGGCTTTCTCCCTGCCATAGTACTAGCAGCCGTGATATAAGTGAAATACCATTGAAAGCGGCGTTAAACATCAACTCACTCACTCACTCACTTATTAGAGACCCGGCGCTTATTGGAGGCCCGGTGCTTATTTTCAAAACTACCCTTGACCCCAATCTCTTATAAGAGGTCCGGCGCTTATTAGAGAACCCTGTGCTTTTAAGAGGAAATACGATATTCTTAAAAACTTAATATGACACGCATGTGTAGGTTGAAACGACAATGTACGAGAGCAAACTTAGCATGCATGTTCTTGTTGCAGAAAGGAAGTTTGTTACGACATACAATAGAGTGTAGTTTCTCTGAGAGTGTGTTAGTGACGGTTGGAAAGTTTCAAGCAATCGCCCACATGTTTACTTCAGGGTCCCCAATACTTCTTGTCAGTGCTTTGACTTTGATGGTTATTTCAGGCGACATCTGTCCTGGATGAAAACATTGATTTTATGTTACCAATGACAGATCAAATCTGTGAAGCATTTTGCGGTGCCATATATACAACTATGTTGAATGTGCTATAACTGGAACTGCGAACACTTAAGCTGTTGTTTCTATAACGATGCAATTTTAATTGACACAACTATGCTTTGGTGCTTTGCGGCCTCACCTTAATCCAATTAAAATAGATTGTGTAAAATCCACTAATGTATCGTGGTTACAAATTGCCAGGCAAAAGAAAGTACTCACTTCTGTTGATTGTATCATATGTATGATTTTCAATTGCAAATATCTCAAGTTTTCGAACACAGAATCTAATTTGAAAAGTACAGGTGTTGAATCAGCAGTCAAAGAATACTTCTACACGTTATTTGTTGTTTTTTTAAAGGAAATGTTTGAATTTTAATTTCTTCAAAAATTATTTTTTGAAATTTATTACACTTTTCATCGACATATAACAGATATTCTATTTGAAACTTATAAATGTGCCTGATTCTGCACACAATTCTGCACACATTTACACTATTTAAAACATGGTAGGGTCATGTTGGTGTAAATTTCATTTCTAACCCCTGTCTTCATTAAACAAAGATATGTTAACTAAACTTAACCACAGTCACCAGTCAATTCATTCAAACTACTGCAGATAAGTAACATTGCATCGTGCCATAGTCAAATACATCTGATTTCATTAAATGTTTAATTAATCGAAACCAACTGAGGTGAACACTTTCTTTTGCTAGTTTAAATGCCAAAATGTAGTTCTTGTTGATGATTTTCACACCACCCATGACAGGGAACAGCTTGTTTGGTTACCTCTTGATAGATAATGTATATAATCATGCAATATGACACCCGATCCATACTTATATTTTCAACTTGTTTCAGGCGCACGCCTTTTTTTGCATGTTTTATTTTTTTTCAAATTTCCCATTTATAATGATAGTTTATTTCATTAATATTCACTTTAGAGGGTAAAACATCCTATGACACCAGCCAATTATCCGTAGTGGGAAAATGATGCTGCGTATAAAGCAAAAAATGCATGGTGGCCATTTTATTGTGAACAAATTATATAATTTTGAATGACAAAAACGATTCCCATGGCTTATTGAACAATGTACACTCATTTTTTAATTTGATTTTCCGAAGAGGGAAGGGTGTTTTACTATTGGTGACATTATTTTTCAAATACATGTCATCGACTTATGTAATGGTTTGTTGTTGAATTTCATCTGTCATGTCAATTAGTGCTAGTGACTACTCTGAAGCTCATCTAAGCTACCTGTCTGAATCTCCAATGCCTAAAAAGAACCGACACACTGATAATTGTTGCAGACTTGTTTAAGATATTATCGTTAACTGAAAAAAACAGAGAGAGATAACGAGATCACTCAGCAGTTACTCAGCCGTATAAAAGCAGACACCTGAAATAGAAATATCGGTCATCTCTGACATGATATCTACTTGGAGATATACACAATATATATATATACACAAAGAACTAAATCAAGCACCACCTCATATTTTCAGATTTGTGTGACTATGCCCAACCACTGTCAAAATATTGTGAAATTAATAGAAGAAATGCTGCTATTTTAAGTGCATCATCTTAGCTATAAAAAAACGACACTGAATACAATGTGTAACATGTATTTCATTATATTGCCAGATGACCATCAACAGTGGTTTTACTTTAAAACTCACCCCTGTACAACTATTGCTCTGTGAACTTCAAAAACGGTGAAAATGTTTGTTAAGCAGTTGGACAATGTTCTTTGTTGTCCTAAGGAAACAAGTGAATCACGTTATCAATAACTGGTGTATCCGCCACGTGCCCGGATGATTGCTTAAACCATCCTCCACATGCTTGTGATGAGTCTCTTGATTCGCCGCAGAGGTAACAGCTCATGATGTATAGCTGCTTCTAAACTGACTAAATCCTGTACTGGTGGGTCCATGGCTTGCACTCGGCGTCCAATCATATCCAAAATGTGTTCCAGTGGATTGATATCCGGGCTCATGACTGACCATGGAAGTTTAGATACTGCATTGTTCTTCTTAGGCTGAACGTTATCAATCATGAATACAGGACAAGTGGCCAATGGATGATTGTCAAAATATAGCACAAGAACATGCTGCAGAATTTCCCGGATGTAACAATCGCCATTGAGATTACCTCTCACAGTCACCAAATCGAGCTTACAACCGTGAGAGATGCATCCCCAGACCATTACAGATTCACCAACGAATGGGACTGATGCTTGGATGTTCTTTGGTGCATATGCTGTGGTTTGACGATATTTCTCGACAAGACGGCTTATTACAGTGTGGTGAATGTCCAACTGTCGTCCAATAAATCTACAAGACATTCCGGTGGAACTCATTCCAATAATTTGCCATCTTTTTGCTTCAGTGAGTCTCCTACGAGCCATGTTCAGAGGTAATGACACAATCAGATTAATACTGATTTCAAGAACGATTTAAAACTGTAAGTCAGAAATTCGTGGGTGGTGTGCTTCACATGCATTGTCGGGTGTGTTTGTGCGATTGACCTAACAGAAAACCCGAACACTGTTGAAAGGAAATGCAGTTCCATACCAATTACCATCTAACAATACATATCCGTTACTATGTATATTTTTATCACTGAAAATATTAGGTGGTGCTTTATTAAGTTCGTTGTGTATAGATTACACGTTAATGACTGTTTTGGTGTTGGGAGATGCCATTGACATAATAATCGCACCACTGACAGAACATCAGGAGTGGAGGGAGGGAGCTGGAGGGCGCCAGTTCCTAGGGCAAAATATCGCCAATTGTAAACAGGATCACAGGACAAAAAGTGGTGGAATCCGATTTCCGGATTCCAACAAAAATTGCCGGATCCCGAAGAATCCGGAAGAATCCGGTTCCGGCAAGCAAATTCCACCACTTTTTGTCCTGTGGATTCTACCTGTTCAGTAACTCGATGGCTTCAGAATGAAGACGTTTTGTTTCCTGTTCAGTGAACATTTCAAGTGGGTTTCGTGGTACAATCAAGTTATGTCTTTGGATACCCACTACAGTTGCTACTTTGGATAGAAGTGCAAAATGTAGCCTGAAAGTTGGGGGGTTTTTTTACCATAATTACTTACACAGTTGGACATTGCATTGCTGTTGGATGTAAATTCGTGATATGCCATAACTGCACGGACAATTGACTATATGTTAAGTTTTATGGCTGTTTGAACTATTTTACTTTTTAATAAGGAATATTTTAAATGGGTGCTTCACTGTGGATCGCAATTAAATTCGATGTTGACTGATATTCTTTCTCTTCAACATATACTGAGTATATGAGAAGTTAAAAGTAGTAAACCGAGTCTGGCGCGGTGCATTTATCACCGGATAGCTGGGACAGGTTGCTAAAATGTATGCTAGCATATGGACAGAAACTTTATATGAGTAAATCTTTTGATACGAATCACTATTGATTCAAAATATAGAGGCACTGCTTCTCGCACCAGGGTTAATTTTAATCGGGTTCTAATGACACAGACCTGATAATGTGCTCTGTGTTCAGAGATGTAGACGTACAATTTTCACTGAAAACTAATGAATAATTATTTTGATTGATAAATCAGTTTCACCCTGATATCAAACACTGCAACAGTCATTGTTGAAATCAAAATATCCCCTGCAATTGGAAACTTGTATCCCCAATACTTCACTGTTACTGTTACTGCTACCATGCTAATTTATTGAATGAAAATACAAAATAAGAAATGTGTATGTTACTGAAAGCTATAAAAGGTGACATCAAACATATATATGTTGCTTCTACCTAAGCTAAGCAAAAGAAACTATACCTACATACATGCAAGACATTTCAACCTATGACTGACACTGTAACTAAATAGTCACATCGTGAAATATTATCTGTTCATATTTATGAGAAAAAACACAAGTCTAAACTCATTTCGGAATTTATTTAGCTTAGCGAAATATAAGGGGAAAACTACTATAGTGATCTCCATATTTCATGGAAAATAATACTGAAATGCCTAACATTGTGTCCGAAAACATTGATTTTATTTTTTTTAAATGAGGATTCGAGCACCCCACTTGTGTTTCACTAGTCATTAAAATTAGAATAATCATAACCTGACGAATGAAATTGCGTATTATTCTTACAAATATCCTTTATTAACTTTCTGTATTACCTTTATTCGGCAGTAGTATTTTGTTTCTGAATGCTTCATGTTCGGTTTCGTTCCCTTTGCTGGGCAATTT
Organism: Gibbula magus; assembly: GCA_936450465.1. Taxonomy (NCBI): domain Eukaryota; kingdom Metazoa; phylum Mollusca; class Gastropoda; order Trochida; family Trochidae; genus Gibbula; species Gibbula magus. The sequence continues at coordinate 64,066,100 of OW388289.1, read as the reverse complement.
GCTCACCAAATGAGCGAAGACGCCATTGATGTTTTTTCTGCCATTATTTCTTGTATTTCCTGTTATTGCTTACTGTAAATAATGATGTATGTATCTCGTTTCCCGCGGCTATAGACGATGTCCGGTCTATAATGATAAATGGATACTTCTGAATGTATGGCTGTTATACAAAACATGAATCAAACTTTAGCCAAATTTGCAAACATGGATCTCAAGATCATTGGTACCCATTGAATGCTGGCCCTATAATGATTATAATCAAATATGTACGTGGACACATGTGGTCATTTTAGGATAAAAACTTCGATAACTAAACAAGCCATAGTTGTTCAATGTGTTGGTCTCAAGTAAAGGTGAGTAAATTAATATAAAGAGAAAGTTCTGTAGAAAGTTATGAACCCCAAAACAAAAATATTTTTTACTTCGAGCGGCACTTATACAAAATATACAAATTTGAACTTGAACATTAAAATATATAGGTAATTGACTGGGACATTCACGCTATCTCACTGGTCCGGGTCTAGTGAAATGTTGACAGGACCAGTGAAACTGTACTTAGTACTATCCCGATGGTCTAGTAGATATTTTGAACTGCCAGGGTACATTTTACTAGTTTTCACAAAACATTTGAAATAAAAGTGATACAAAAAAACACTTAAAAAATGAACTATTACGTAGTCAAAATACGATTTTTTCTGATTGTAACCCTTCGTGATCGCTGCACTAAACCGAGATTTCCAATTGTATCCCGAACTCCTCATTCAAAATGCACCGTTCCTTGCTGAATGTGGCACCGCCACCAAAAAAAAAAACTAAAGAAGATTAATTGCTACAACAGCGAACCTACGATGATAAAAAACGACCACGTATTTTCCAACAAAAATGGCTGTCCGATTTCGACTGGCTAGAATAGCACGTCATGAACGGAGTGGGGAAAATGTTTTGCAAACTTTGTAGGAAAGCTGATGCTGCAGGATCGTTTGTAACAGGGTGTACACATATGAAAATTAACACAATAAAGGCACATCAGATCTCAGCAATTTAAAAGAAATTAACTGAAAAAGACAAGGCATAGATCGCTAAACCAGGATCTTCAACAGCGGAAAAATCGCTCATTTCTATGAATACTCAAGTTTGGAACCGTCTTATCAGTCTATTTCGAGTGGCCCACGCCCTTGCGAAGAATGGAAGACCTTACAGGTAATTGAAAAAAAAATCTTGTAATTCTTCTTAACTTACTATCTTGAAATTAAAAAAAATAGTGTTCGAACTCTCGATTTGCTGTTTGAATGACAGACGGAACAGGTTGGTCACATGACTTATCACGTGACTTGATTGACAGTTCGATAATATTGTTCAGAAGGAAATATTCTTTTGCATTTTTCAAAATATCTAGACTATAATTACTATAAATTTTTAAAAGTCAAACGCAGATGTGTCTGTTGTCTTTAGTTTTAAATAGAATATTTACGAATTGGTTTTGATTATAAGATTAAGATGAATATTTGAACGAATCTGATCAATACAGAAAATTGTAAATGGCGAGATTACGTGTAAGCCAAAGTTGTATTACGCGATGTCAATAGATGGTTGATGTTAAAATATCTTACAATCGTAATAAAGTTGGCACTGTAACTCGGATTTGAATTATAATACGAAGAATTTATGTTTTCAAAAGTTATGTATTAAATTTGACACGGTTATAATCCAAATATTCTAGACGGAAGAATGCTTTAATTTTTCATAAAATCAATCGTTTTTGACCAGCTGTAATTTAGTACAAAAATCATTTTCGGCCCATCCGATTATTTCTGGAAAAGAATTTATTTAAAACAAAATTATCTTAACATTTTACTTTGTGAAATAATGCCCTAGACTTAAATTCTATTGTACAATTTCAAATTGAGTTTTTTTTAGATAAGGCTGCACATAGTCGATTATTTTAAAAATAGAGCCATGGGCTCTGTAGCTCATCAGGGATTATATTGTTTAATGATGAAGACTGAACTATATTTTTAGATCATGGCCCTTGAGGCCCATATTTGGGGCCAAAGGTCACCAACTCTACAATTTAGAATCTCAATTGACTAAAGAGTCTGTAAACAATATTACAGCCTTCTAGATCTTTTCTTTCTTGAGAAGAAGATGAAAATTGGTTTTTAGTTCATGGCCTGTGAGGTCACCAAATCTACAATTCAAAATCTCCATTGGCTAAAAAAAGCTTGTAGCTCTGTAGTTTATCGGGCATTAGTTGTCAGGGTTAATAAATTGGTAAAGTATATTTCAAGGGTGTAGCCAATGAATCTGCACACGCTCTGTGTACAATTAAGTTTTTTCGGCCTTTAGTTCTGAAGAAGACAAAAATAGGTTTAGGGCACGACCTATGAGGCACCAAATATACTATTTATAGCATTTAAGCTTTCTAGAGTCAAGGGATCCTGAGAAGATTAAAATAGGTAGTTTAGGCCATGTTACCTGTGGCTCTTATTTGGAGAGATTCACCAAATCTTCAAATTAGAAGCCCCAGTCGGTACATAACAATTTCACCTTCTAGAGCCAATGGAGAAGAAGCTAAAAAAAAAAATAGGTCATGGCCTCTCTGGTCCTTACTAGAGGTCACAGAGTTGCCAAATTACAAATAATAACCCGAACAGCCTATGGAATTTGTAAAACAAAATCTCAGCTTTCTAGAGCCATCGAAACGTTGAGACGGACGCCATGCCATGCCATGCCATGCCATAAGTTCTGATGAGGTAAAAGTGGCATAAGTCGACGCAAGTGTCAAAGTTTTCGGTCGCTACAGCTAAGCTACAGAGTGGGTCCATTTTTCTAAATGAGCAACAGGGTCTTCACTGTAAACAATACAACATGGAGTTTCAAAGGTCACATATTTTAATGAATGATGGACATCACCTTTGTACACGTTGACATACTTAACATTTGAACGTAAACTCCTTTACATTTACAATTACATTTTCTTAAATTTCAGAAGATTGATTGTGAAGGCAATGTTGTTGTAATTTTTAAGTGAGAGAAAGCAATGAAAAACGGATTCATGTATATGCATATCTTTCTGCTGGTAAACACAATTGTGGGACGTTCATAGTCACGAAATACTGAATTGGATCCTTCCCTTTGAAGATATCCCAAGTCAAGCAGGAGAAATGTCTCCTTTGATCTACAATAACGACCATGAGAACACTTGACAGTCGATATTTCAGTTACAACAAAGAAGAAATTAAAGAAATGGTAGATTGCTTGTTAATGGTTCTGTTAAGCCGAAAGGGCTTGAGCTTCAAAGATTCATCATTGCCTTTAGGAAAGGTCTCTAATATCGAGGAAGTTGTAAATGATATTGCAAATCACCGAAATACAGTATTTCTGCAACATATACTCATATCTGTCATTAAGGATAAAACATATACTTCGCATAGTTGATTGTAGAATCATTTTAATCCGAAAATATATTTCGACTCAATAAGGATGAAACAAACTAATTGCTCTGCAAGCAAAGCTTTTAATCACTTCTGTAGTCATCTTATAAATTCAGCATAATACATTACACTACTGAAGTATTGAACATTGTAATTTTAACATCTTGTCAAAACAATTCAAATATTATCTTTAAAATAAACATGTTTAACAAGGTTAATTTGAGGTAACACTACCTTCAATAGTAAAAATTCTTGTACTTTTTCGGGCCGAGTCCCATGCAGGATTCGAACCCACACCCTCAGAGTAAGGCAACTATCGCCAGCACTGACCGTACCAGCAGCTTAACACACGACCATTTCGCCTCGCCTCGACGAAATTATCACAAATGTAACTTTGTTATATTTGTTCACTATCTAAATGACATGTATTTCTATTAACATGTTTAACTAATAACAAATCTCCTCAAGAATTGTAGCACCAATCCATAGAACATATAAACATGTCTCATTCATATTGGTCATGTAGTTCGTTTGCATAAATCAACTATCTGCACTCCCTATGTAGTTACATATGTAGTATCCATGTCTCAATTTCGAGAAGCTTCCTTCAGACAGAAATTTTAAATCACCTCCATTGAAAAAACTTTACTGGAAAGATTTGGAATGAGTTATATGACACTTTGATTTATGCTATTTTACGCATATAATGTGCCCGGAGAGATCAGGTAGCATTTTCAGAAGAGAAAGTACATCACATGAATCTAGATTTATCTTCCCCAAATGACACAATCATTTCCACAATAAGCTTATGATGAATTGACAGTCAAGTCCCACGGCGCCTTATTTGAACAAAACGAAAGTTGGATAATAGTCAGACAGTTGAAATGATTGCACAATGAATAATGCAGAAGTAATACATCGATAGTTAATGTCAGTCATCAATTCTAAAATGTTGATATATATGGAAGGAGAATTCAATAAAATAGATGGATGAATAACTGAAATTCAGTGATGATAGTGTTTTCCATCCTACTCCATCAGTGTATCTTTTTAGTTTCCGCTACCTTCTACAATACCCACATTCCCTGAGCCCGGTAACTGTCGTATGACATAACTTTGGCAGTATTGAAAAAGCGATCATTGGCGTTCAAATCACAACATTTCATCCGGTGAAAATATGGCTGCCGCATCTATCACTCTGATTCTCAGAATACATACTGATTCAGAAGACGCTTACTGGGATTGTGAGTGTAATTGATTATGAGTAAATGTGTTGATCATACATTTTCAACAAAAAAGGCAAACTCACTACAAATTGTGTAGTAGGCGACACTTCAATGGGAAATACTTCACATTCTCCTAAATGTATTCACACAAAAAAATGCCACAAAAATATCATAATTTGCGAGCACTCGTCCTGAGTTATACGTCTGTGATAGTTCCCATAGATAAACATTTTATCTACTTCTTATATTCTGTACTGAGTTAAACATTTTGTTTTAAAAGTTTATCAATCGTAAACCAGTGCAAGTCAAAGACATTATTACACATTATTATAGTAGTTATTTAAAATAATACACGTACCCCTCTTCGACAAAAGTAACAGTAAGATTTGTACTGATATAAAACCAGGACAACACGTCTTGAGAAAACAAGGAACATCGTGAATATGGTCTTCACTGAAGCTAGTCTCAGCTCATTGTTTACTTTTAATGGGACATTTATCAACAGCGCCGTCTTGATGTATCTCCGAAATCGGAGGGGACTCCGACTCGACTCCCATTATATCCGTTCATTAAGTATCTCTTACAGATGTTCTCAAGTTGGTTTTAATTGCCGCCCTCGGAGCTAGAGGTGAGGTGAGTTGGGGTATAACGCCGCTTTCAAGAGTATTTAACTGCTGCTAGTATTATGGCAGGGAGAAAGCCCGCAACACCATGTGACTATGCATTGCGAGCATCGGCTGGAACAAGCGAGCCATGGTACTACGCTGAATTTCAGTGAAGCATTGCACCCAAAAGCTTACTGCGTGTAGAACAGTTCTCTACTGCAGACACAGATGCCGTGCCCCTGGGGGATCCGAACCCCGGAACTCTTGATCCGAAGCCGAACGCGCTAACCTCAGAGTTAGAAGAGAGCAGGTGATGTCAACATTAACCTTCCTGACAACCTATCTTGAATACAGGTGGGGCGCCATGAGAATCATATCAAACGTAACACTTCTTAGGGATGATTAACTCCTGCGTCTAATACGCATTAAATTTTGAGAAAGAAAAAAAACTTTAAAATGTGAAACCCTTTGTCCTCAGGGACGCAAAGTTTTTTGTACCAATTAAAATGTCTGTAAGGAAGTTTTGCAAGTATTACACAGTGTTCGATCTTCTCCAAAATACCAATATTACTGTCTACTGGTATTAGTAATAAGTAAATGTTCTTTACAGTGAGTGAGTGAGTTATTGTTTAACGCCGCTTCGGCAGTATTGCAGTCATTAGCGGCGAGTCATTATACAGTATTTCCCCTAATTTAACCAAAAACTGTCATCCCTAGTACTGCATTAAATATATCGGGATCTGTTTTTGTTAGTCAAGATGCAGGATCTCCATCCACCAACATTCATCTGCGAAGTCTTCCCTTCAAATACATCTAGTAAGTCATATTTACACATTTGTCCATCTCCACAATATTACATACTTTACCTGGTACGGTCAAAACTAGCAAGTTGTTTGATTCCAAAACAATTATTGTCAAACTAAGTTATAGATGCTGTTTCTTTCATTAACTGTCCAAAGTCGTTGAAACTGCAAGATGTCAAACAAGAAATGTAACAGGGCAAAAATGCAAACTTAAGCACACATTGATACACAAGATATTTACCATACAGCTGAATAGACTAAATGTAATTATCCATTTCTGTTTGTCAAGATGCAACAGCTGCCTCCACATCTAATTTACCATTTTAAACAATATCTTTAATTTGCAGCTTTTAGGAAGCATGTGCTTCAAAATGTTTGGGCGTAATTATAATATATAATAATAATATAATTCTAAAACTATACATGCTAACTGTGTATTTTAAATATAATTCACATTACCTTTTATCCTTCTATACATTTACCCATATACCTATATATCATAATGCTCTTAATATTTTAGTTTGTAGTCTCTCATAACCCTTTTGGGTGGCATTTGTACTTTTACACCCAGGTAATTACGCTTAACCTGTATTTTAACCCATGTTGTACAAATGGTGAGACTTTAATAAACTATATTGTATATTGTATTGTATCTAATTCTTCATCTGCAAATCCATCCCGGAGCAGCCATTCTTCTACATCCAGGAGTCTTTTTTACACATTTTCCCATCTTCACAATACTTGATGTATAAAACAACTTTTTTAAATTCGATATATTATACATTTAAATGTCATTTTACCATGATATTGCTCTTATTTTAGCGCCGCTTCACCGCGTATTGACACATCTATATTTAGAACGGCAGCTGATGTAAACATGGCAGATGTAAACAATAATTTTGATGATGATTTTCCGAAATATACAACATGGACTTTGGGAATAAAGAATTTAATGCACTGATATAAACGATGGATTTTTCAGATTGTTTTTATTGAAATGTAAATAATGAACTTCAATTAAAATCGTCAGCATTAATTGTCCTCTCGCTTTACACAAAACAAAACTGCATAACAAGTATAAATTTGATTTTAGCCATCTTGGACAACAGCCAGGCATTGAATGAATATAATTGATAAGTGCTACGGGTGAGACGATCGGTCAACCCACCATAGATCTAACGAAAGAACCAACAAACGCTGACAGCAGTGACCATAAAAAGGACGGTAATAAAATAAGGTAATTTTGGTAATTCGAAATAAAACAGTAATATTACGTAAAATATTACGTCACAATATTACTGAAATATATACCAAATATTTACCCCAAAAAACTTATTTACAGATTATGCTAAACCGAGACGTTTTGCGACGGTAGATAAAGCTTACCTAGATTCCATATTTCTTGGAGGAAGAGCAAAATCGACCTTGAGGACAACTCATTGGGGCGTAAAAATGTTCAAACGTGAGAATAATTTGAAAATTAATTGTTTTTGTTAATAATAAAGTCATTGCAAAAAGAAATTTTTTACAATTTGTTTTGATCGAATTTATTGATCACAGGTTTCACAACCGGTTATATTAACAATAGGCATAAAGAATATCCTTATGAATAATCCCTCCTACGCGTTCGGTGTTAATTTTAAATTTGCTCGCTATCAAAAAAATTAATCCAGTATAACACGTCTCATTTTCAAGCACAATACGTTTAATATTATCTCCTAATTACATGAACTGTAACCAAACACTAGATGTAATTTTCCTAAACTGGTATTCATAATATCTGCAGGAATGCATGATAAATTTGTATTCCAGTATGTATGATAAATTTGTATTCCATGTATGTATGTACGTATGAAGGACGTTGACTATGACGCAAGAGGCGATATGTGATAAAATGTTTCGCAATATGAAGACGACAACACAAGATAATACAGACCGCATGAACAAGTCGGGCAGTGGAAGAATAACATGGCCGCACTATGGTGACATGAGAGATATCATAGATTCTGATCCGGCCTTCCATCCTGAAAGTCTCGCCATCACTTTAGCAACATACATATTCAGGAATCACGGTCGGATGTAAGAATTTCGATGTCGACAGTTCATGTAGATACAGAAGCATCTACGTCATGAACCACCTTACTATGACCACCACCTAGCATTAAGTACTCCAACAACGTCTTAGTCCAGTAAATAAAGAGAAATGGTTGGACAAAATTGCTTTATTTTGTTTCTCGCCTGAATTTGGCAGGAAATCATGCCTACAAGCCAGGATTAAAAATCTAGCAAGATCTTAGAGATGCTAGTGCACTAAATTTCACAAAATCCAAGATGGTCGCCATTTCAAGCCAAAAATACTTAAAACTGTCATATCTCCAAAACTAATAGAGCTACATTTGCAAATAAGGTGTCTATGGCTGTGGTATTATTGTTCAGCTCACCAGACTGGAGCAGAAGTTTTGACAGCAATACATCATCCTCCCCCTAGATGGAGATCTCTCATCTACTTCAGTATCACAACTGAGAGAAGCTTAGAGATGGCGTGAATCTCTAAGGGAACACCGCACTGCCAAACTATGGCTCATGTACATGACACTAGTTGCTATTCTGCGTGCATTTATCAGAGCAGGTCGCACAGGAAACTGGATGCTGTATCTTCAGTCTCTGCAACAGATGTTGCCCTATCTTGCCGCATCAGGACACCTCAATTATAAAAAATTCCTTGTTATATACTTAAACAAGATGGAGAATCTGATCGAAACTCATCCCCACATCTACAACAAGTTTATTGATGGGTTATTTGTCTTGAGAAGATCTGACAAGTACTGGGCAGGAATCTACAGTGACCTATTCATTGAACAAGTTCTCATGAGGAATGTTAAGGCGGTTGGTGGTCTTACATGAGGTCGAGGATTTGAGCAGTCAATAAGTCTGTTAATTGTGGTTGCTCTCCATTCCTGCATGTGCAGAGGTCAGCAAGGCAATGGGAACGGTTACTGATCTTCACGACAATGACCCAGAGCTTCACTAGGACAGGTCAGTGGCTCGGATTGCAATAGACACAAAAGATATACAGACCATCCTGAACTACTTCTCTGAAAGGAAACCATTCTCACAGAATTCAAAGGAACTGCGAAGTCTTTCATCTGGACTTATAGGTGACAAATCTGTAAATGCTGACAGAGCAGACACAGTTGGGCAGGCAGTCTTAACATCAATGCAAGGCAAAACTGAACTGTAGCAGAGTACAAGTTCTGCAAAAAGGACCAGGTCAGCACACTAACCTCATCCACTTATACTACTGTTGAGAGAGAACGTCTGGAGATCGATCCAAAACAGTTATTTCAGCGCCTTGTGGTAGCTGGGACAGGGATTATCGACACACAAACCTTGTTCTCATATGAATTATCATCTTACCCAACAGCTCTCTTCGACACAAGTCTCCTAATGCGTCTGCCAGACAAGGCCAGTCTTCAGACTTGTTTGGTGAAAAAGATGCCTTCTTTTGTTGAAACTCAATCAGCTGAAGATGTAGTCTATGTCCTTGATGGTGGTGTTCTTTTGCAACGCTTACCAAGGACTCCAACCCGGACAACATACGCCAACATATTAAGTGATTGAGTGAGTTATTGTGCCGCTTCGGCAGTATCGCAGCCATTAGCGGCGAGTCCAACATATCAAGCAGCTATGTCCAGTATGTAACTCGACACTATAGTCATGCTTCTGTGGTGTTTGATGGTTACGAGAGTGACCCTTCTACTAAGGATGAGACACATCAAAGACGAGAAGGCTTCCACAGCCTTGGCGCAGAGGTCAATTTCTAATCAAATATGCAACTGACCATGACAAAGAAGGCATTCCTTGCAAACTATATGCTTATATAAAACTTCAAGTACGAGTCATAGATATATAAATTTAGCGGATTGAAAACATTTACAGACCTTTTTGATATGTATTGATATATATTTTTTTTAAAAACAACGTGGTTTTGTGTTGTTTCCCTTGTCACAGATTCCTTAAGTGCTATACAGTATTCAAATCGAAGCAAGCTTTAATTTCATAATTGCAACTCGCATGACACAGCTGAGAGTTACATATACTCGCTGTTTTGGGCAGATGATTTTATATCCTACATATCATATAGGTGTATGTACAATCATAATAATATACAGCTTGAGTCCTGATGACTCTTGTTCTTGAATTCCAGCCATTTTAAATCGTCCATCTTAAAATAAGTGAGCATGATAAAACCACCTATTCTCATGTTATACACCAACTTCCAAACGCAAGGCATAACTCTTGCCAGTCTGCATTACTGGTTGATTTAAGCATTGCGGTAATTCCCTCGCTTTGTTGTGTCTAGATAGTGAATCGCTGCACCAGAAATGCATAGTGGGCCTGGATTTCTAGGCACAGATTTTAAGGAAATACTGCAAGGCCTAAATCAGCCAGTAATGGAGACTGGCAAGAGTTATGCCTTGCAATGGGAAGTTGGTTATACACTTAATGAATATATAAAAGATCGATGTTTGAGAAAAACATGCATGAATAAGGCGCCTAGATAGTTTTATGACATTTAATTGCTCAACTGTACAAACACTTTCACGGCGACATATTTCTAAAACTACTTTTTATTCTGGCAAGTTTTGTTTACTCAGTAATCATATATTTTGTTGTATTTAGCGAACATGTCCACGTTAGTACCCGTGAGGCAAAAATACTTTTAAATAACAACATAGTTGCTGATAGAAACTTTTTAACGAGCAGTAATTGTGATGAATTCGAAACCGTTTTAAAAACATAACGGTATAGGATTGGGCTCTTGTAAATTTTAATGAATAAGTCAATACGTGTAAATATGTTTATGTTCAGTATAAGAGAACCAGATGTCTGGAATCGTTATGTCTATGTAAACAAGTACAAGACCCGGATGCACTGGCCAAACATAACATGAAACTTCCATATAGCTTATTATGTCTCCTCTGTTACAATTCACTCATTAAACGGACTGTAGCACGTCTTTTTCAAATTTATTTGTTCAAATTTCCCATTTATAATGATAGTTTATGTCATTTATATTTACTTTAGAGGGTAAAACATCTCATTACATAAACCAATTATCCGTAATGGTAATAACAGTGTTGCGTATAAGGCGCAAATTAATTGGAAAAACATTTTATTATTTCGAATTACAAAAACGATTCCCATGGTTTTATTGAACCATGTACACTCATTATTTACTTTATTTTCAGATGAGAGAAGGGTGTTTTACTTTTGGTGACATTATTTTTCAAATACATTTCATCGACTTATTTAAACGAAAAAAATGTGCTACTGCCACTTTAAAGGGACAAGAAATACCATATCGAACGGGATAACACAGTGATTAACGCGTTCGGCTTCCAATCTAGAGGTACCGGGTTCGAATACCGCTATACTGGGCAACTCTGTCTGTTAGGTAGAACTGTTCTACATGTAGAAAGGTTTTGGGGCAATGTTTCACTGAATTTCAACGAAGTACCTTTCATGGCGTTGCGGGATTTCTCCCTGCAAAAATACTCGTAGCCGTCGTATAAGTGAAATACTCTTGAAAGACCAGCTCCACTCACCTCACCGTAACACTATGGCATGGGCTTTATTACCTTCTTTACTCGAAATCTTATCGTGCTTGATCGTTAACCCCCGTTAACTTCTGATTGGTCTATTAGCAAACCATTCAAATGAGGACATCATTTTAAATCAGGTCGAAAACCACCTCATACTAAATGGAGTAAGATTACACGATGTGACCCCATACATGCTGATTTACTGCCTCTTATAAAATATTAAGAGGAGTTAGGGGTTAAGGGGTTTCACTCATAACACACTTGTTGTCAAAATTATTTACATCGATAGTTTTACTCTTAACCTATAAACTTGAAATCCTATTATAAGTGCTACAATCTAAGTATCGTGTTAGTCTACTGGCAAAACGTTCATTTGCTTGTGTTTACAGAGCACATGGAATAGAAGATCTTAAATCATTATACTCGACTTCCGAACAACTAGAACATAATTTGTCTTCTCATAATTTACATTATAGTGGTATGGAGGTCGTTCGTTAATGCTAACGCATTCGATATAAATACCGATTGTGTTCACGTGATCATATATCCGAAACGTCATGTATGTTCTCAATAAAGACATTGTTATTCCATTATCTTCCCACTCAGTTCCTCCATGGAGTATACACGTATTTCACGACTCACAAATCCCTGCCGATGAAAATTTGCAACAATGGTAAGGTAAAAAATTAATGTTTTATCTGTCGAGAGTGATTAATTCACTCAAATTATCGTAAAGCTCACAAAGCATCACATTTCAGTTGCTTTACTTGTTTCCATATGTATACTAGCAGTCGGATATAAGTGTACTAATCTTGAAAACAGCGTTAAATACCAGATCACAACACCTTAAAAGAAGCAATTCGCTAAAAAAAATACCTGTTCTTACGATTCACATCCTTTCTGCTCAGACGAGCGTTACAGATTCTACCGGTAATATTTCAAGCTCCCTAAGTTATATCTTTTAAAAACCCTTTCGATTTTGAATGGTACAGCTTATTTAGGATAATATAAAGAAGTGATAGAAAATGCTATGAAATTATATGATGACTTTATTTTACATTGGGAGTGGAGTTCTTTACATGTCTTTACTTTATATAATATAAGGGGTTCGATTGTCGTTTACATATGCTTTCTTTCTCCTTAGTGCCAAACTTGGGTTAGGTTTCAAATTATCGAAGAATAGATTCCACGCAAAGTGTTTAGTTATCATTGCCACACGACAGCTCGTTGCAGATTTTATGAACGCTTCTGGTATGACTTTATATTGCATTCCATCGTCTTTTTTAACGTGTTGATATACACAGTAAAAACAATGTTGCACCCCCTACATATACCGAATATTTTTTTCTGTGGCATTATTGCGATATTTGAATTAATCTTAATCTTAATCAAACACTTCTCTACGATTTAGAGGTGCCATTACAGTCATACAGACCGGATTTCGTCAGTAAGCAACTTTTAATATGTGTCGTTTTTGTTTAAACATTCTGATTCTCAAGGTTCATACTGCTGTAACTAGTGACCTGTTTATCACTTACTAAAGATTCATCAGTTCACTTGAAAGAATGAAATTACTCTCATTACAACAACACTATACTGACTTATATTTGACAATACTTGTTCCTATTTATGCAAATATAACAAAGTATTTAAACGTAATCAGAATGGGATTTGCTTTGTTAAACTGGCAGATAATGATTCTGTCATATCACACAGTTGATTTTAGATGTATGTATGTATGTATGTATGTATGTATGTATGTATGTATGTACAATGTATGTATTTATGTATGTATGTATGTATGTATGTATGTACAATGTATGTATTAGAGGTGCGCAATATAACCGGTTTACCGGTATTAACCGGTTCAAAGATGAAATCGATAGTTTTTACGTATTGCGGTATGCTTATTGAAAACCGGTTTTTACAATACATTTAGAACACATTGTAACATTCGGAAATCTTCTGATATATTTCCCTTTTTCCACATCGAATATCATGCTTTCTCATAAAATGGCGATTGTAGACGATACACATTTACTGGCATGCTATATACTATAGTAATGCTTATTGTGTCGCAGTTTTCTTCCGTTATCAAAGTAAATGTACGATTGGGACTGATGTAAGCCAACACGTTTTGTAATGAGTGCATAAACGTTAATTAAGTCATGTAAACGGTGAAGGATTACACGGATTATAACTTGGTAGCAGCGTCTTTATGACTGTGAAGTTAGAAAATGATGTCTGCTTAACATTTTGATGTTTTTCTGTATGGAAATAGTTCTCACAAAGTCCCTCATCAGGTGGAATTACATCTCCCTTGATGAAGGAGTTGTTATCCCGAAAATATTGTTTTCTTATGTTGTTGTTTTTTTGTGTATATATTCGTATTCACCTTCTCCTTAATATAAGATACACAGTCATGTATCTATTGCAAATCACAAACAGGCTACGAAGTAGTTATAATGTCATTTGAAATTAAATGTTACTCTGTAATTGACACGTCTGGTGAACATTTAACAGCAAAACCTCTTTTTCATCGTTTGTTTTTTTCTATCTACTCTATATGTGATCATTATATATAAATTGTAATGCCTTCCAGTTCCATTTAATGAAGTCATATCAATTTAAGATATTTAGTATATGAACTAAAAAACTCAATAAAATGTTTGTCTAATTCAGACGAACGAATTCAATAAAAAAAATTAATTTGACAATAACTTAACCGTTATGATATCATATTAAATATTGGCTTCAGGTGGAATGCAATTACTGTACAGCCCTGTAACATATGTTCCCAATATCTATAGTATTTGAATAGATACTCAAATGAAATTTTCTTTCAATTCATACTGACGTACTCATTCGTAACTTAACCATTATTGTCAAACTAAAGAAATATTGATTCCCCAGGCGACACATGTTGGAGCTATATAACCCCTAGTTTTATTTAAAGTCACATATCTAAGTGATAAATGTTAACTTAATTGTTGTTATTTGTTGCCTATTTCACTGTATAAATTATTCACATTATAAACACAGTATTCGTGTGTGTCCCCGATTCTTATGTGATTGATCCTTATTCTTTAACGTGTCTCAGTCAACGTCCAGGATTAGCTAAAATTGCACCTTAATCCACATATCTCTTGGGTTGTGTGAATATGTTTCGATCGTACTAGGCACACTAATGCACCCTAATAGGAACAGTTCACTTCTGTGCAGGTAAACGTATCACTATCACAACAAACAGTGTGGCTATCATTCCCTGTAGTTTTTATTCTATGTAGGCATTAGTAGACGAAGGTGACCGTCGATATTTGGAAACGAAAGCGTTGTGACTTTGTTTTTTTTTAGTGTATACATATACATGTATGTTCACAGTTATGTCAATAATGCCAGTCTACCTACCTCACACTTGTCAGCTCTAGTTTCTGGGACTGGCAATATTTTTTAAGGACTAACAAGCTTATGGATCAACCAGTCCTTGGACTGGCAACATTTTGGAACTATTTTACACAATGCATAACATGCACTTTGTTGTTTGGTATATGGGAGTGTTTCAAGAGTATGGCGTGAATAATAGCATGATTCTGAAACACAAATATATATTTTTTCAAAGATTAACATTACAGCCAGAAATAGTTTAGTTAGACAGCAAATTGCAAGTCTTTTACAAACAAATTAACCGGGCATTGAATTATCACATCAGTCACATACAGAAATTGTTTTTTTTTATAACAATATATAGACACGGTAATATGTGGTCATGTACTCGGTAACATCTCGTTTTTGTCCTATTGTGTAAACATTTAAGTACTAGATCTAAATTGTGTTAATTTCCAGTCCTGGGACTGTAGATCAGATGGTACTATTGATAAGTGCGTCTTGTAAACTCATAATGATATAATATTTCTTATATAATTATTTCCGTATTTGGACTATTGGACTGACCAGTCCAGTTGACTAAAAGGAAGGTTTGTCTCGATTATAATTTCTTTAGAGAAATTAGACTAAGTGCATTTTTATTCATGCCAAATCCAAAATTACGCGCTTATTTAAAATAATTAGTCATGTATTCTGGTTTTATTCAAGATTTATTAACCAAGGATATTACTTTCATTATCTCTCAATCAAGCAATAACTAAACCAAGTAATTTATTCTTAAAGAAATGTCTTGCAATATATTGCAATTCATAACGCAATACGAGTTAAATCGCAATATATCGCAATATGAAAAATCATAGCAATACCTACCTCTAGTATGTATGTATGTATGTATATATGTATGTATTTTAAAGCCAATGAGTAAAAGTCAGTCAAAGATCTTTATCACTGATGATAGTCATCTACACATATTAGTTCATTGGCTTTCAAAATTGAAATGTCTCGAATCGAAGAAACTGGTGTACTTGCCGTAGATTTTAAACTGCCGGTATTACTCTCCTTGCACAAGCTTTAACTTGCGTTTCAATGAAACGGGGGAAATAAATTGAAACTGAAGAATTTTAGAATATTTTATTATGGTTTTGGTCGTTAGTATAAATAATATATAAATACATGTATCTATATTTGACATCTTTAGTTCTTGTTCCGTTCTGCAAGGGGCAGTAGCACGATGTTTCGCTCAAATAAGTCGATGAAATCATTATGTATAACACCCATCTCTCATCAATCAAGTTAAAAATAGGTGTACATGGCATGGGGATCGTTTTTGTAACTCGAAATAATAAAATGTGTTCACATTATATATACATATCATTATTACCACAACGGATAATTGGTTTGTGCAATAAGTGGTTTGCCCTCTAAAGTAAATATAAATGACACAAACTATCAGTCTAAATGGGAAATTTGAAAAATATTCATTTTGCGCAAAACGTGCTACAGCCCATTTAAATGTACAGCTCCCCTACATAATGGTCAACCTGTCATAGTTATCACCATAAGCCTTTATTTCGTAAGTAAAACATCCCCGCTAGCCATAACTATGGTAGTCTCAATCAAATGCTGCTTGCGGTCGCTTTATCTGTGCTGAACTGTCACTGGGTACAGGTACAGCGCGCTGCTACGCTACACTAGCACAGAAAACTGAAGCAAGGCTTATATTTGCCGACGATGGAGACAGTCACGAGTGATGACTTGCAGGGGAAGTTTGCTCGATTACGTCTTTCTGTCCGTTGTCATGTCGTACCGTAGTTCCGATAATAAGGCGCCCAGATAGTTGTGTCATTTGAGACCTTCAGCGAATAACCCCACATATTTCCCAGTTCTTTAAAAGTACCTTTGTCAACATCTATCACACCTGATGTTTACTAAGGTCCGTTGCTTATTGAAGACGGAGAGAGCGTGCCCATCTTTCAAGAGAACATGTTGAATTAATTCAATTGGTAAGCTTATTAAATCTGTTGAATTAGTGAACTTCCTCTTTCAATTCGTAAACGTACTAATTCAAAACTAAAGCCGCTATTTACTAAACTTGTTAATTCTATCGAATAAGCTTGCTAAATATGTGCTTGTATAAGTAGATCGAATAAGTGACCTTATTAATTCGAATTTGTTAGCATGATAAACTGTGATTGAAACCCCTGTTGGTACCTCATACAATAGAGTATATATTTACAATCACTCTCTATTTCTGTATAAAGTTCAATGAAATCATGGAACGAATATGTTTGTATTTTTTTTCAGAAATCTGAAAATATCAAAAGACACCATTTTAGCAAGTGGGTAATACATGTTTACATTGATGAAGATATAAACTGACTTGCAAAAGAAACGCAGCCAAAACATTTCGAGTCTCAAATCAAACAAACGCATATTATTATATTATGTATCGATAATACATACATTTGGAAGGGTCTTCCAGTAAATATAACCATTAATTGACGTGACGTAAAAGGTCAATTGTCCAGTTTTCGAACATCAGTTTCTTTAGATCATTGAATAGAATAACGAGATTTACGGTGTAAGAAGGCTTACAAACACATAAGGAAAAGGTCAAGTCTCTATTGTTAATGGCCGAGGTTGGAATTGCAAAATGTGTTCAATGGGTGACAAGTCAGCAGATCAGTCTTTCTACGTCTATGTTTTGAACCCAAATTTCATTTGGTTAACTTTGTACACAAGCTGAAAGTTTTGACCAATAAGTTCATTTTCTCGAAAATTACGAAGAAAACTTGCATTTGCGTACAGTGAATGTACAGGTTACATTTAGAAGACATGTTAAAGTATTTCAATCGTTGGCTTCGTTCCATGTAAAATAATAACCTTTTGTATTTTGGTGGCGTTTCTTTTGAAGTGTGAACACAGATGTTGAAATAAAAAATTATTCTTCAACGAGTTATAATTAAGACCTATATTTAAAAGTTCAAAAGCATTCATGAAACCGAAAATAGGTCTCGGTCACCTGTCTTGTGGTCAGTTCAAGTCATGTGGTCGTATGTAAATACCAAATTTCAACTGAAGGAATTCCCCCTATCAGCCAATTAGAAAAAAGCTAGTCTGTAACGTAGTTTTTAATGACCAATGAGTGTGGCACAATTTTGATCATGAATATTTATTAATTCTCACGTTGCCTGATCGACAAGGAACTTGTAAGAACTTGATGTGAGAGGAGTTCGTTTGAAAACGGAATAATCGAAGGACAAACTATAGTTTTCATTCCATTAAGTTTTGATAGGTTAAGACATGATACGGCAGATTTACATTCATAAACAGATGTTGTTTTAATAATTTATCATATAACTTATAAGTTTAATTAGGTGGCACCCGCACGTACAATGTAGCGAATGCCGTGTAACTTTCGAATCAAGCAAGGGGTTGACGCTGATTGGTCACGCTGCCGGCCGTTCAACAATGAAGCGCTTCGTAGCGCTCATTGATCGCTCAATGTAGCGCTCAATGAGCGCTTCTTCTCTCTTGAACGACACAGTGCAAATTCCTCGAAGTTTGCTCGCCTTGCTACGTAACGTTACATTGAGCAATCGCGTTCAATGGAGGTTTAAAAGTAATCGCTAATTGAGCGATTACTTTGAAACTCTTGAACACGGCCCTGAAGCGTGCAGTAGAACAGCTCCCGATTTAGAAATAAATAAGCAATGGCGACCATGCCGACCAGATTAGATATTGATGAGTGAAAGAAAACACGACTATATACATGGTAGAATAAAATGTTTTATTGTTTATGAATCACAATAATGATTATTTCCGATTATCGATCTGCAGTTTATTAGTAATCGACAATCGTTTATATCACTTAGATCGATCGATCAACCGAACCGATGATTAATCGCTCCAGCACTAGTCAGTTTACATGTTCTGAACATGTTGTTGTTCTGCACCGGAAACTAAGTGCACATGCACATATGTAGATATATTAATAAGGTAAATTCAAACTGACAGAACAACAAAAATAAATTACTGTAATATATTTGCAAACATAATATATTGGAAGGCAACATATGAGTAAACGAAACACCGTCTTAACGACGCAACCAAGAACATGTGCCGACCAACGCGTAGTGCCCATTACAGTCGTCAACATGTTATTAGTTGCGATACATTATAAATATGGGAAAATAGTTCAAAATACCAAATATATGATAATAAAGAGGTAGGATAAAAACTCTTAAATTGCTAACTTTGGTATTAGTTTGTAGAAATCGTGTCCTGAATCTAATTCAATATGGCACCGGGTGTTGAAAGCATTAAGTAAATAAAGTGTTCTCTCTCAAGAACAATGTTTCTTATTATAACTCAGTCTCAATATCGTACAACGACATGCCAGTATTGATATGAAATCAAATTGACATAAATCAAGAATAAAAGTCTATCCGGCATTAATTAAATTTAAGAAATACAACCCAATTACTTGTACAACAGTGAGTTAATCTCATCTGAAGGTCTCATCACAAGTCAACTTCCAAACGCAAGGCATAACTCTTGCCAGTCTGCATTCCTGGCTGATTTAACCCTTGCGGTATTGTCCTCGCTTTCTTGTGTCGAGGCAGTGAATCGCTGCACTGGAAATGCATAGCGGGCCTGGATTTCTAAACACAGATTTCTTAAGGAAATACTGCAAGGCCTTAATCAGCCAGTAATGGAGACTGGCAAGAGTTATGCCTTGCATTGGGAAGTTGATGCCAAGTATGAAAGCCGTAGCTCTGAGCAATCCAAAGTTATGGCCAAGGTTAAAGCTTTCTGAATACTGTCCACTGCGGCAAGGTCAAGGTCACTAGGTCAAATATGATGACCTCATGTGAAAGGTTTCATCACAAGGTATGCACATGCCAAGTATGAAAGGCCTAGCTATGAGCAATCCAAAATAATGGCCAAGGAGGTTAAAGTTTTTGTTGACAAACACACAGACAGACGGACATATTCGCACAAATCGTACACCCGAATAGGCACCAAAACATTCAATAACATGTTTGCAAGTCACTGGCAATGAATATGGACACAAAAGCTACAGGCTAATGCGAATCTTAAAATGGCAACTTCGAGTGCACAGAAACAAAAATAGAGCCATGGGCTCTGCAGCTCATCAAGATTTCATTGATTTACTATCTAAAGTTGAATATTTAAGTTATTTAAGTTATTGTTTACAAGCAAAAGATAGGTTCTTAGATCATGACTGTGACCCCATTTGGGGTCACGGGGTCACACAATCTACAATTTAGAATCCCATTGGCCAATGAGTCTGCACACATCTTTTCAGCTCTCTAGACCTTTTGGAACTGGAGAAGAAGATGAAAATAGGTTTTTAAGGATTTGAACCCTGTGACCCCATTTGGGGTCACGAAATCTACAATTTAGAATCCCCATTGGTCAAGGAGTCTGCACACAACTTTTCAGCTCTCTAGACTTTTTTGAACTGGAGAAGAAGATGAAAATAGGTTTTAAAGGATTTGAACCCTGTGACCCCATTTGGGGTCACGAAATCTACAATTTAGAATCCCCATTGGCCAAGGAGTCTGCACACAACTTTTCAGCTCTCAAGAGCTTTTGGAACTGGAGAAGAAGATGAACAAAAGTTTTTAAGGATGTGACCCCTGTGACCCCATTTGGGGTCACGGGGTCACGAAATCTACAATTTAGAATCCCCATTGGCCAAGGAGTCTTCACACAACTTTTTAGCTCTCTAGACCTTTTGGAACTTGAGAAGAAGATGAAAATAGGTTTTTAAGGATGTGACCCCTGTAACCCCATTTGGGGTGTTGGGGTCACGAAATCTACAATTTAGAATCCCCATGGGCCAAGGAGGCTGCACATAAAATTTCAGCTCTGTGGAGTCATTTGTTCTGGAGAAGAAGTTGAAAAAGCGAAAAGTTGACGGACGGATGGACGGACGGACGGATGGACGGATGGACATGCCATAAGCCCATCGGGCCTTTCAGGCCTGATGAGCTAAATATATCCTACCTCTTTAAGACGTGTAAATACTTCAGTTTGACTTACATTTGCTCATATGAATTTATACCAACAAGCTACATGTGTGTATAATAGAATCTCATCACGAATTGATTGAAGAAATAGAAATGCTATATGCATCGATGTAGGTTTGACAAGGGACGCGATTGTATTGATACTCCAATAATTCATTCTTCAATACTAAAATGCATATTAACGTTAAGCTGCCATGATACTTATTATACAGTTATATAAGTGAGGTCTTATCATTGTGATGTCATCAGCACTGTCACATCAAAACTTTACGTAAACTGCTCCTGATCAATGATGTCCACTAATACTGGCTCTCATGGTGTGAACGGTTTTGGACTATACATTATTTGTTTATATATTAATTTATAATACAAAAATCAATTAAACAGCACACTTATCAATTATGTAATCTCTGAGGTCCCTACGATTACACAACGCCTTTACTCTTCAGTTCGTCTCTCACTCGATTTAAATACGTGTCATCGGGATAGCCGTATCTGAAATAATAGAATGGATAGCGTATAGTTACTGCACTGGCAGTGGTGTCAACAATTTAGGATATTTAAAGGCTATCCCCTGAGTGGAAATGTTTTACCGTCACGTCTCACAGTGTTACATTGTATCTTAACGTGTTGTAATTATATCAACGTCATTTCATAGTTAATTTATTATTTGTTATGAAGCAATTGTCTAACTGCGTAATCCCTCACTACAAAAATTGCTGGAAGAATGTCTGAAGATCTGTCATAAAAGTAATTCTCTACAGAGGACAACCCAGTCTATGGCTCAGACATACTGTTCATGTGAATTTGATGTACAAATCATTGCCCTCTGTATATTACGTTACAACACATGCACGTTTAGAGAACCACAACCTAAGCATCTGCAAATACACGATATACTCACTTGGTTGGTCCGCCAAATTTGTTTGTTTTGTGGTGAATATCGTTCCAGGTTACGACGTTCTCCTTCCCAGTAGTTGTAGACCGACCGATGGTAAACGTCAGCTTCCGCTCGAATGCAGTTTTCAGCAGTTCCAGCACATCCTTCCCCTCCTTAGAGTTGGGTAGATACGCCCAGCGAGTCGTTCCTTTGTAAGACATTCCCGGGCTCGGGTGATTCGGCTATATGACAAATAGAGGGAAGTCACTCTTACGTCTATAGTAATGTTTTAAAGTGCAATTATATTTTTAGAGAGAGTCAACTTGAATCGTAACCTAGACTATTCGTTTCTACCACGTCGCTATAGTATCAAATTAAGTCATTGTTGGTACAATACTGTGCCATTTTGTCTGAGTAGTACCACAACACAAAATAATGTAAGCATCAAAGTAAAATACATTTCACCTCGTTCAATCAACGAAATTTTTATCTTTGATCTATCAAACAAAACATATTCGACATACCCCCTGTACACCATCAGGGAAGAAATAGATGATCTCAATGGTCCCATGCTGTTCATAGCCAGGGAGGGAGTCCCCACTGTAGTTAACTTGGATGTGTCCGTCAGGCTGGTTCCCTGTGTCACAATTCCTCCTGGAATGCCTTATTTTTTTGTCTTTTTTTGTATATTCCTCGGTTTTACCCAGATCCACATGCTCATCATTAGTTTCAAACCGACTTCTTTGCATGTCATTTACGTCTTTAACCTTTGCTTGAAGTGATTTGTGTTCGTTTTTTATTTGGACTTTGGACACGTATTTATCTTGATCCCTATGATTACCGACTTCTTTGCGTTTTTCTCCATTTGGTCCTGCACTTTTAAGAGTGGGATCTTTACATGTATTTCCTACCACTACTGTAGTGACATATTTGTTTGAATTGAATTCGTTCACATGTGGCGTTTCCCCGAGATTCTCAGTACCTTGAACTCGATGTTTTGCATTATTTTTACTGCTTCCTTCCCTCTTGAAGTCAACCTCAACACTAATCTGCATGCCTGTGCCAAGTGCCTTTGTGGCTTTTTCATCTGGACTTTCTGAGAGTTCTGTGTTCTGTGATCTCTGAAGAGGTGTCAAATCGCTCCCTGTTGTTCCTCCATCACTGCTCTCATCATCTCCATTATCTGTCATTGATTTCTGAATCTTTGATTGTCCAGGATTGGATTGAATGTCTGAATCCTTCTGCTTATTTCCAGTTGTGTCACAATTCCTCCTGGAATTCTGTATTTTTTTGTCTAGGAAGTCATTTTCCAGTTTTGAAGAACTTGCTTGTGATACAGGGTTCTTTGATTGTGAATCATTACAGCATTCCTTTTCAGGTGTGGCAGATGATAAGAACTGCATTGGCGATTGCATCGGTGAAGAGGGCATGGTGGTCTCACGCACATTCAGATCTGTTTTTGCAACACTTTAAGTTCTCTCTTTACTTTTGCCAATTGGTTTAACAATGGGACTGGATATTGGCTCTGGTTGCCCTTCTGTTAATCTCATTTCCAACTGATGTACAAATCCATCATATATTTCTTCCTGTTGACAAACGATGACTATCCATTTAGGATGTTTTGCCTTGGCTGGAACAATGGCATTCAGAGCAACGTTAATGGCATCCTCTGCTTCTGCACCTCCGTTTTCTAGAGAAACAGAATGGGGGAAAATCATGTTCAAAATTGTTGATCACTTCTCCCATATCCATGAAATTTTAACAAACAAAAGATGAATTTCTCAGCAAATGAAAAAATATATCACACCTATATTAAAATATACTGATGAAGAAATAAAACAAGTGTTTGTCACTAACATGGCAATGTCCCCCGCCGTTAACATTGAGTTTAGTAAGACACATCATTTGGTCAAGTGTCATAGTCACCTTGAAAATATGGTCACGATCACCAAAATCGAATGGTGTCTGCGTCTTCCCCCAATGTAGACTGACACGAAATTTGAAGACGTTTGTGCTTGGCAGGGGCGTAGCATCCATTATAAAAAAAAAGCCCGGGCTTACACATGATTTTTTTGGTAAATTTGTTTGTTTGTTATTTTATGTCAAATGACAGACGAGAGACGAGAGGGTCAACGCCAAGTTCTTGGCAGTTTGTCACTGTACATTTGGGTGTATGGGCAGGTCTTATGTGCCTTTACAGATTTCATGACCTAAACTTTCAATGAAATGCGGAAGACTGTCCAGTTACTCCGAAAGTTTTTGTTGCCGTTAACTTTTCCAAATTCATTGAATTGAAGAGCTATAATGATTATTTATGTAATGTAGACCTGACGCAACACTAATCATGTAAATCTTTTTGTTTATTTGGTGACCAATTCTTTAAAATATATATATATATTTATGAAAAGAATTGAATTGGTTACCAAATTACACTTAAGCTGATTAATAATAGTTTGAAATATGGTTGCATTAAAAGTAAATGTGTGATCATCTCAAGTAAGAAACCTTCAAGTCTGTGCACCAGAGGCATTCAAAGTAATGCATCTTTGTTGATCTTTTACAAAATGACATGTCTTCAGATTCAGGGGTGATTTATCTTGTAAAATATTAATGTAGACCGGTCCGGTGCTTAAGGACAACATTCTACGAGTCTTGTATTTGTTGTAAAGTGGCAAACGTTTAAAAGGATCAGGCAAGCGGTGAACACACTACATAATACAATCTCAATAAACCGTTTTCAAATCGTGTTACTTTAATCAACCACACACAATTCACAACACAAATGCTGACGTTATACAAAATCTAAGAGTAGATATACTTTATAGTATACTTCATAAGAGATCAGTCAATAAAATTAAGTTTTGAAAAGTTAGCAAACTCCCTGGTAAACGCTGAAAATCGAGTATTTAATGCATGGATTTAAAAAAATTTCTTGGGGGGGCATGCCCCCAAACCCTCCTAAAAAATTTCGGCCGCTTCGCGCCCTCACATACTTCATCAACAATTGCGGGCTTACACATTATATTAACCTTGCTACGCGCCTGCTTGGGTTCATTGCGTTAACAAGAGTTCGAAAGTGGTCAAAGTGTCGTGGTGACATTGAAAATAAGGTCAAGGTCAGCAAAGTCAACTGGTGTATGCGTCTTCCTACAATGTAGGCCGGAACTAAATTTGAAGACTTTGGATGCAACGCTTCATGAGATATTGCGGTAACAAGAAATGTTACGTACGTACGGAACCTGCTGAATACAAAGTCCCCCGTTCCGCGTTGCGGCAGGGGACAGCTACGTCAAATATACGCCTCAAAAACTAACTAAAATACAAAGCTGGAATGATATATGAATGTTTTATACATGAATTAATACTAGATTTGATTGAAACTGTACTAATTTGCTGTAGATAAAGACATACCTGATCCTAGCACTGGAAAGGCAATGGAACTTATTTTTGCACTATCGGCTTTTTTCAAGACATTGTTATATAACAACTCCATTGATTGTTTCCACTCTTCCATTGATTTGCATTTGTCAACTGGGGACAGCACAGCATGAAACGCATACTTGAACGGTTTCCCCAATTTTAACGCAAACACTTTCCATAGGGTGTTTTCACGATCAAGTTTGCGAATGAGTTCCTCTCGTTTCTCTTTGAACTTCGGATGCACTTTTGTCATAACTTCTCCAACCATTCCGAGTTTCTGGAAAGCATTACCTTCAGGAATCACGATAGCACCGGTTGGTGTTTTGGTAACGTCACCCAAACGAACGTGGATATGTATATCGTTGATTGTTTTAAATTTCTTTATAACATGTGTGGAGGATTTTGCCATGGTTCTGAAAATATGAATAAAGATTAATAACTATGATAATGTTATACTTAATGGTGATTGATTCCTTTGAATCATTTTCAGGTTGGATAAAATTATACATCCTGTTTCTATTATTTCTATAATAAGCATTAACAACTAGGAAATATGTGCTTAAGAAGTACTGTGATGTCACCCACAATTGCGTAAAATCTTTTGTCACAAAGTATTAACTAGTTTAAGTGATGCAAACAAAGCACGAGGGACAGATAATTCGTATTTCCGAGTACCGAGTTGGTTATTCTTTTTCTTACCCAAGATCATTTTGATGCGTAAAAATCGAAAAACAAGACCCGATTCACGATCTTTGATTAGACTGTAAAATACAAATTGTATTCATAGGCCATTCATAAACTCTTTCACACCTTCAAGATGCGCATATCTAAATAGTTTGCAACTTCCTCTATTTTTTCAGAACTATTCTAAAGTAATTGTTTAATTTTATTGCCAAAACGGTTTACTGACATAGTAAACAACTCGTTTTTATTGTAAACTATGTCGCAGAATGAGAGAAAATTAGTTAAAACGTGAACTAACAATCGTACTGTTGGAATGCAAGATATGAGTGTAATTACCAGCTTGAGATTACCAGTAAGACCAACTTGAGATTGAGAGAGGAAGATATAACAACACGCCTGTAGACAAACGACTCTGTCAACAGTGCAGTCAGGGTCACTGTACCGAAGGTGATGCTGGTAACGTACGTTACCAACATCCCAACATGGCGGAAGGCAAGATCGCTTTACGAGTATTTCACACGAATTAACAGCTTTCTCGGGGTATATAATCAAACTTAGTTTGCACACACATGAACAGTGATGGTGTGAATAGATTTGATGCACTGAATCTACATATTAATGTCCACGTTATGAAGAATACGCAATTTTAAAATCACGGTGGGATGTTGGTAACCAGCGAGTTTGACACAAGATGTTGGTAACGATGAATGGAGGATGTGGGTAACACTATTGATAAAGTGTTGTTAGTTCTGTTGTAAATACGATACGTGTTAAAGTCCTTTGAGAGAGGGGTCACATTCTTTATGTGCTAGTATTACTAATCTGAACATGTTTTTTATTTATCCCGATACATGATAAGTAAACATGTTTATCAATATAACAATATTGAAAGATCGTATGTAAAATGGATGGTCCCTTACATCCCAAATGGTTGACCTTGATACCAGAACATTTTTGCCGGGTTCTATTAGATAAGTGATAATGTTTCTTCAATAATAGTTTGGTTTACATACAAAATCTGCATTCAGGAAATCATATTAGACAGGTTTTGGTTCAGCGTATTAATACTCATGTGTATATACGAGGGGCGTTCAATAAGTGTTGCAAGCGGGGCATTGGTGTTTACATAAACAGTGTCAGCTTATAGCAGGTGTTACTATAGTCAAAACATAACATTGACACATGTCAAAACAATTTCTAGACATAACAATTATTTAGATATAATAGCTGCGCTGACCTAGGGGTCTCCATAATCATGGATTCTCTCAAACATGAACAACGCGCTGTGATCAAGTTCCTTACTAAAGAGGGATGCAAAGCTACAGAAATACATAATCGTATGTGTAATGTGATGGGTAAGGATGCTCCTAACTTTTCAACAGTTTGTCGCTGGTCTCTTCAGTTCAAGCGGGGCAGGGAGTCCTTAGACGATGACCCACGGTCAGGCAGGCCATCTGAAGTCACCCGACCGGAAGTTATTGCCGCTATCGAAAGACATATTTTAGCTGACCGCCGTGTTAAAGTTTCTGAACTGTCTTTGGAATTCCAGATATCAGTTGGAAGTGTTGAAAAAATAATTCATGACCATCTTGGTATGTCCAAGGTATCTGCAAGATGGGTACCCAGAAACCTCACAGCACAAGATCGCCAGAAAAGGACCGAACGTTGCATGGAGCTCCTGGATCGGTTTAATGCGGATGAAGCCAGGTTTTTGTCTCGTTTGGTGACAGGTGACGAAACCTGGATCCACCACTGGGACCCGGAAACTAAACTGGAATCCAAGCAATGGAAGCACCCGAGTTCACCGCCTCCCCTGAAGTTTCGCACTCAACCATCAGCTGGCAAGGTTATGGCGACAATCTTTTGGGATGCAAAAGGCATATTATTAATTGATTACTTGCCAACCAAAACTACAATGAATGGTCAATATTATGCCAACCTAATGCAAGAATTGCGAAAGACAATTCGACAGAAACGACGTGGAATGTTGACATGTGGTGTTCTGATTTTGCATGACAACGCTCCAGTCCACAAGTCAAGAGTTGCACAGGCCGCTATACGTGATTGTGGATTCGAACAGCTTAACCACTAACCACTTAACCTGAAATCCGCCCTACGTGGAAGGCACTTCCGGGATGACGAAGACGTCAAAGCTGCCACAGAGGCGTGGTTAGGGGGGCAAACGGAAGACTTCTACAAAAGCGGCATCAAAAGTCTTAAAGAGAAATGGAATAAGTGTATTGAGTTGAAGGGTAACTATATTGTAAAATAAAAGTAAAAAATTGACTACGCGAGTTGGTTTTATATTGAAGTTGCAACACTTATTGAACGCCCCTCGTATCTGCTCCTGGTATGTACTTTGTGCAAATAAACGCAAGTAAATACGTTAGTAAATATACACCAGAAGTATATTAACACTACATCTGGAGGTCATGTAAACATGTATGTGCATATATGTACTTATGCATAGTGTACCTGTCATGTGTCACAGTTTTCTCAAACACACGTGTGAGTATATTCTTTTATTTTTGACAATTGTCATTCTTTTAATAGTGACAGAACTATTCCTGGACTCAAAAGAAAATAGAGTCATGGGATCTGTATCTCATCAGACTTTAAACGATGAAACATATTAGGTTGAAAATTGTAATTTTCCAAAAGTAGTTCTCAGATGCTTATGAATATATTATCCACATTCTTTAAAAATAGGTTCAAGAGTGGAGTCTTTGTGGCCACGGAGTAACCAAATCTACTATGTATAATTCATAGGTGTACAAAAGATTTCACCTTTCTCGAGGCTAATGCATTTAGTCTTTTAGAAGAATACACATAATGTTCTTTAGGGAGTGGCACCTGTAGCCCTAGATTGGATAAAACCAAACCAAATCTACAATTTATAATCCCCATTGACCAAATAGTCTGTACATAAAATTTCATTTTTTGAAAAGAAAACGAAAACGAAAATAAGTTTTTAGGTAATGGACCCTGTGACCACATCTAGAGCTACATAGTCACAACATCTATCATTTATAATCACAGTTGGCCTTGGAGTCTATAACACCATTTCAGTCGTTTAGGGCGTTTAGTTCTGACGTAAAAGATGAACATGGTTTTTAGGGCATAAAGCTCCTGAGTTTCTTATTAAGGCTTGGCTAAGGAGTCTGTTCACATTTTTTCAACATTGGAGAAGAAGACTTAATACGTTGTGACCCTTATTTGGCAACACAAAACAGTTTATAGTTTACAGCTTATAATCCCCATTGGCTAAGGAGTCTGAACACAATATTTCAGCTTTGTCTGCTTTTTTTCTGAAGAGGAAGAGGAAAACAGGTATAGGGCATAGTACATGTGGTTCTTACTTGGGGCCACAGAGTCTCCAAATCTATAATAATCCACATGGCTTAAGAGTCTGAACAAAATATTTCAGCTTTCAATGGCATTTAGTTCTGAAGAAGAAGATGAATAGGGTTTTCTATCATCAAATCTACATTTTTATAATCCCAATTGTTCAAAAAGAGTGTACACAGGATTGAGCTATCTAGAGCCAGTGGTTCTTGAAAATAAGAAAAAAATATAGTAAGGCTTACAGACGGATGGACTGACGGACACCGAACTCCTTGGCATGCCATAAGTCTATCAGGCTTTTCAGATCTGAGGGCAGTCTATTCTTCGCTTTATTGCTGATAGTGTCTGCATTGTTCCAATATAACATGGTTATATTTGGGATAACACTACCTTCAATAGTACAAATTCTTGTACTTTTTCTAGCCGAGTCCCATACGGGATTCGAACCCACGCCCTCTGAGTAAGGCAACTATCGCCAGCATTGACTGTACCAACAGCTTACCACACGACCATTTAGCCTCGACTAATGCATTGTTCCATGTGTTAAATATGGGTGACAACTGTTTCAAATCCGTAATACTCAACCCCTCTATTTCGCATAGAAATATACGTTTATTCCCATATGCAAATATATTCCAGGTGTATATACACTGACATATGTATATTTCTGCATGTAAATAGGGCTTTAGAATGTAAATTTTCTATAACCCTCATGGGTTATATCTAAATAACAGTAATAGTATATTTTAGTACCTTGGAATTGAGAAACCCTTTGCAGAGGTATCTTCGCACACTACGCTAGTAATAAGATATATCGCATTTATCATATTTCATTAAAATAGCTGGTTGTATACATAATACTATTTATTATCCATATGGTTGAAAATAACCGAGTTAATATTATTGATATGAGCACTTGTGCACACATCACGTCTACCTAGCAACCATTATTTCACCGCATTTTGGCGTCTGTGACGTCATCAAACAATTGTTTGTGACGTCACTGTAGCTTGCCGTCGCCAGAAAAGTGAGTCGTTTATTGACTGATTTTACGCGAATCAAATGGAATAGAATGGGTAATAAAGAAATTATAACACTCGAAAGTGTGCCATATGAGTTTTTCGAAAGTCATGCAAATGTATGTATAACCCTCGCTATCGCTCGGGCAGTACACAAATTCAAACTTGTTTCGTAAAAGTGATATGACACCCTTCCTCGGGTAATAATATCTGTATAACGTATCTTGATGTGATGTACGTCAAACTAATGATGAAACATTTTTATTGGCAATGGAGATTTGTAAGTGCAAATGTAGCAGTAGTACAGGTCTGTAAGGGGGAAAGGTCAAATTAGTATTTCCTTTGGTTATTTATAGTAAGTTTATTTTAAATAAATAAAGCAAAACTATATATGAACCGTCTAAAGTATGTTACTATGATTTTTGGCGTTACCAGCATCATTTATTGCAAAACAAGAGACGTTACCAACATCTTGACTGGGAGGTACCAGCATCCCTACGTGATTTTAAAATTGCTTATTCTTCATGACGTGGACATTAATATGTAGATTCAGTGCATAAAATATCTTCACACCATCAATGTTCATGTGTGTGCAAACTAAGTTTGATTATATACCCTGAGAAAGTTATTAATTCGTGTTAAATACTCGCGAAGCGATCTTGCCTTCCGCCATGTTGGGATGTTGGTAGCGTACGTTACCAGTAGCACCTTCGGTACAGCGAGGGTGTTACAGAAACGGAAGAACATTTTATATTTGAATGCCCAAAATATATTCATTACCGCTCGAAACTAATTTCATCAACTGGTCTCGTTGGGGTCTCAAGGAAAGAGCTCCTCTCATCAATTATGAACCCCAAGAGTCATCATGCTTCTATTACTTGTAAAGTACTTTATGACATGTATTCAATGAGATTAAGCCACATTTGTTAATTATTGTACAGTCTATGATATGCATTGTTTGATATAATTGTCTCACACCGAGATATATTAATGCTCTTGTATATATTTTAATTATAATATGTATTAACATTTGTTAACTTCTTTTTACACTGCCCATAATGGGTGTTTTCTGTACAATAAATATATTGTATCTTGTATCTTGTATCACCAAATGACGTCATGGTTAATGACGTCACAATGCAATGACGTCACGGCCGTGCAGCCGGCGACTCTTGCATGCTTCTTCGCCTTGCAAGTTTAATACTGTCATTACGGTCTCGGAAACTTAAAGGTTGAACATGTTTTTATATTTAATATGTTTTACTGACGTGTGACTTCAATTAGGTATGCTCGAAATTGTTCAATTATGTGATTTAGCTTAAACAGGATAGCTAAGCAATTCATGAATGAGCGCAAAGTAGTTCCGTCAACCAATCAAAACGCAAGTTATATTTAGAAAAAACTGTAATTCCCATGACCATTATGAAAACTTTAATACCCGGCATATCTGTGACCGCTTGGGTAAGAACATGTTGTATTACCCATATGGTTGAAAATAACCGATTTAATATTATTGATATGAGCACATGTGCACATATCACGTTTGCCTAGCAACCATTGTTTCACCACGACCTGAGGGTTAGACATGTTTTCAGTTCAGTTGGGAGACAGTTCCATTTAGTGGCGGCATAATATGAAAACGATCTTCCACCGAATGTCTTGAGCTTGATGTTGGGACTTTTAGAAGCAATTGATCTCTTGAATGGAGAGTTAACCTGAAGCTGATCTGATTGGTCCGTTGAGCTGGCTCTGCATTTCATATTTCAAAGCTTCCCTCTGAACAGGTTTTGAATTTATAGTGAAGCAATTTTCGAAATATTCTGTCGTCTCGCCACGCCGTTGTGTTTGTTTACCGATACGTTAGTATAGTTCATCTCAACGGACCAATCAGATCGTTCGAATGGGGTACATGTATCTACTGCGGGCTAACGTTCACGGAAGAGGTTTTTGTGTTCGATTTAAAGTTATCTTAGGGGTGACAAATGTTGGAAATCAGCCAGGTTTTGCGAAGAAATGTATAATTGATAAGGTACGTGCGTTCATTTGTGAATGTCACTTATTTTTCGCATAACTTTTGACCTAATGTTGAATGGACCCTTAGATTGGCAACATGGCTGCCCGTGCTCCTTTACTCTATATTATAGGGGTAGGTTTTTTTACCTACGTTTTACCTTCGTTATAATTACGATATATCGAGTTCCTGTGGATGACCCAGATTACGTAGTATATAATAAACATGACCATGAGTGTTGACCTCGATACGTCTAGTCGCTTGTTTTGAACAATATATGTCTCCGTGATTTGTACACAGCGTTGTCTTTAGTGCATTAGACTAACACCGTTGAGAAACGGAAAGAATATTTAAGTTATGCATTTATTGAATTTAACAAATATTATCTATTGAAAGAAGTGTACATGGCATAACAAATATGTTATCTAGTCTTTGTTTGATCCAATAAATATTCTTATGCATATTTGTTTTATCAAGTAAGGTTGCTGAACTGAAAACATATTTTGATTATTCGTCTTACATGTTTTTATATGTGTTGCGTTAATAGTTCTAATCTCTTCCAATAGACTATTGCAGAAGCTAACACAGCTGAAATACCGATATGTGGAGTAGTTTAAAGATGTATGCTCCCAACGTAGTAGTGTAAACAAAATTGAATTGGCCAAGTTGTTTTACATTTATGTCCTGGAAGATGTCGACGCAGACCTCCAGACCCTTTGGGGACAGACAGCAAAAAGCCAAAAAGACACATCTATGGATATTGCATGTGTCTAAAGTTATATTTTACTGTTGTTCATTTCTCTATTCATTGTTCGTGTGTGTATTTATAATTATCTATAATCTGGCTAAATATCTATCGATAAAACATTCAACGGCAAACTGCAAGATAACTGTGATTGTGTTTTTTTTATTTTACAGAGTGTATGGTTGTCAGTCTGTTATCCTGTCTTGTCATGACATGTTTTTTTTTCAAAATCGGGGAAAAACAGATGAAGGAATAATTAAAGATCACGGTTAATATGTGTGCCAATCTGTGTGCCTAGCTTATGTGCCTCAAGGCAATTTAACAGTCTTTGAATTGAGGTATTTATTTCCGGGAAAACCTCCCTTCGAAAGGAACTATGCCCTTACAATCCATTTTGAGAGAACTTTGATGATATTTTATGTGCGCTTTATTTTACTTACATCACCTGAAATTTTACAATTTAACAATTGCACTCGCATTCGTCTTTGTTTTTCGGTAGATAACAACCTCCTCATCGGGCGTTCTAACAAAGAGAGGGATTTGTCTACAGAAACACTTCCCTAGGGCAAAGGCCTTTTTTTGTTATAACGCCCTCGGATTCAGGTTGTATCTATTACATATATACAGTTTGTTGGATATGCTGCGCGCATATAGCCTAAACAAAAGTCATGTTCCCATGGACATTGTACCAAAAAATCATATAAGTGTCTAACCCTAAAAGAGTCATCAAGGGTACATCAAATGACATGTAACCTTGTATATTTATTACACACACAATCATCATATTCAAATCGAAAGTAGAAAATCTTATTTCAAAGCAAAAACGTGGATATACTGATAAGTAAAATCAGTCAATTATATTCTCTGTATTTCAAATCTTCAATATTGATAATAATATCGCTCATGATAAAGAAGACAGACACATTTGAAACCGAAAGAAGAATTGTTCTCAAAAGAAGAAATAACATACTTTGCTTGAAATCAAACAATCAATGAGAATACTTCCCCCATCTCCCTTGTCTATATACCTTAATATATCATATCTGCTGTGCAAAAACCAGTTTCTAACAATACCTTGATGAGCAGTGTTCCAAACGCACGATGTCAATGTGTCGTCACCTCCAAACCAGAAAGTAGTGAGCATAAAGTGTAACGAGTCTCGAGATTGGCACTGAGCATATATTGAGATATAGATGTGCAGCGCTCTGGCAGTTTGCCAGGTCATCGGGATGTATGAAGAGTCCTGTATCCTGTAAACAATATGTCCTTGAACACAACCCACCGTCTCAATTGCATACCGGGCTAAATCAATACAGGTTCAACCGTGTGGTCCATAAAATACATAATGTGTCTCATAGCCCAACAATTGCATTCGAGGAATTATATGCTTTGATTATTGTGTCACAGTGCCCTGATTCATGTCTGTCTGTCTGTCTGCCTGTCTGTCTGTCTGTCTGTCTGTCTGTCTGTCTGTCTGTCTGTATGTATGTATGTATGTATGTATGTATGTATGTAGTATGTATGAATGTATGTATGTGGTATGTATGAATGTATGTATGTATGTATGTATGTATTATGTATGTATGTATGTA
Source organism: Gibbula magus (assembly GCA_936450465.1). Classification (NCBI taxonomy): domain Eukaryota; kingdom Metazoa; phylum Mollusca; class Gastropoda; order Trochida; family Trochidae; genus Gibbula; species Gibbula magus. The sequence continues at coordinate 64,031,287 of OW388289.1, read as the reverse complement.
TATATGTATGTATGTGGTATGTATGAATGTATGTATGTATCTAGTATGTATGAATGTATGTATGTATGTATGTATGTATGTATGTATGTATGTATGTATGTATGTATGTAGTATGTATGTATGTATGTATGTATGTATGTAGTATAAACTGTTTGAGAGGCATTCTAGAAGTTGGTGTGATGAAGTAGACATATATTTTATGGATGATCAACTTCTTTATTTACAATAGCGACGTTTCAGTATAGATCCTTATACCGTTATCAAGCATATCAAGGATATCAAGCATATGTATGTATGTATGTATGTATGTATGTATGTATGTATGTATGTATGTTTGTATGTATGTATGTATGTATGTATGTATGTATGTATGTATGTATGTTTGTATGCATGTATGTATGTATGTAGTATGTATGAATGTATGTATGTATGATTGTATGTATGTATGTATGTTTGTATGCATGTATGTATGTATGTAGTATGTATGAATGTATGTATGTATGTATGTAGTATGTATGTTTGTATGCATGTATGTATGTATGTAGTATTATGAATGTATGTATGTACGTATGAATGTATGTATGTAGTATGTATGTAGTATGTATGAATGTATGTATGTATAAATGTATGAATGTATGTATGCATGTATGTATGTAGTATGAATGAATGTATGTATGTAGTATGTATGAATGTATGTATGTAATAGTATGTATGTAGTATGTATGTATGTATGTATGTATGTATGTATGTATGCAGTATTATGAATGTATGTATGGATGTATGTATGTATGTATGTATGAATGTATGTATGTATTATGTATGAATGTATGTATGTATGTAGTATGTATGAATGTGTGTATGTATGTATTTAGTATGTATGAATGTATGTATGTATGTAGTATGTATGTAGTAGGTATGAATGTATGTATGTATATATGTATGTAGTATGTATGTATGTAGTATGCATGTATGAATGAATGTATGTATGTATGTATGTATGTATGTATTATGTATGTATGTATATATGTATGTATGTATGCACGTATGTCTGTATGTATTTTCGAAACAAACTGGTGTACTTGCCGTAGATTTGAAACTGTCGGTATTACTCTCCTTGCACATGGTTCACATACTTTCAATGTGCTTTCACAAGATCAGCAAACAAAGGTTTATCTTGCGTTTCAATTAAATAAATGGAAAATGGAGAATTTTAGAAATATATTTATTATGGTTTTGGTCGTTAGTTTAAATAATATATAAATACGTGTATCTATATTTGACATCTTTAGTTCTTGTTCAGTTTTGAAAGGGGCAGTAGGAGGGGCAGCGATGTTTCGCTCAAATAAGTCGATGAATTGTATAACCAAATCTCTCATCAATCAGCCAAAAATGAGTGTACATGGTTTGGTAAAGGAATGGCGATCGTTTTTGTAAATCGAAATAATAAAATGTGTTCACATTATATATACATAGAGATTATTACCCGAGGAAGTGTATCATATGACTTTTACGAAACGAGTGTGATTTTTTGTATTGCCCGAGCGAGAGTTTCGTAAAAGCCATATGGCACACTTTCGAGTGTAATAATTTCTTTATTACTCATTTTATTCCATTTGATTCACGTTGAAATAGTCATGAAACGGTCCACTTCCCTACCGACGGCAAGCTATAGTGACGTCACAAACAATCTTTTAATGACATCACAGTCGACGTAATACGGAAAGCCGCGGTGAAACAATCGTTGCTAGGAAAACGTGATATGTGCACATATCAAAAATATTAACTCGGTTATTTTCAACCATATGGGTAATAAATATCATTATTACTACAACAGATTATTGGTTTGTGTAATAAGATGTTTTGCCCTCTTAAGTAAATATAAATGACAAAAACTATCATTCAAATTGTGAAATTTGAAAAAAATACAGTTTGCCCAAAACGTGCTACAGCCCCTGTAAATGTACAGCTCTCAAAAAAGGTATCCTAAATAATGGTCAACCTGTCGTAATTATCATCATAAGCTTGTAATTCGTAAACGTGCACGAGTAAAAAACAGTCTGATTAAAATCGACCTTGTTCCGAGGAATAAAATTTGCAAAATTATGCATCTACCGGGATACGAACAGGTTCTGTAGATTCCTCTCCACAAGGTCTGAATACACACTGTATAGACGCATGTTCCGAAACAATTTAGCACAGCCAAAGCCCAGTCAAATAGCTGACCAATCACAACGTAGTATTTAAATGGTCACTGTTTTGAAAGCATTCAGAACAGACCAAAGGATAGCTGTTTGGAGTTATCTGCCCCTTGCTTCTCGCACCGAAAGCATTTGTTGGGCGTCTTTTGATTGGCTACCTGAATGGCGATAGAATACGCAAGTCTACGGACTGTTATCAGACGGTTTGACGTGGAACCTACGACCGATATGAGTTCGTATCCCGGTAGATGCACTATTTTGCAATTTTTATTCCACGGAAAACCGTCGATTTTAATCAGACTGGAGTAAAACATCCCCGCTAGCCACAACTACGCCAGTCTCAAACAATTGCTGCTTGCGGTCGCTTTATCTGTGCTGACCTGTCACTGGGCACAGGTACAGCGTGCTGCTACGATACACGAGCACAGAAAACTGAAGCAAGGCTTATATTTGCCGACGATGGAGACAGTCACGAGTGATGACTTGCAGGGGAAGTTTGCTCGATTACGTCTTCCTGTCCGTTGTCATGTTGTACCGTATTTCCGATAATAAGGCGCCCAGACAGTTTTGTCATTTGAGACCCGGCGCTAATAGCTACAGCGAATAACCCCATATATTTCCCAGTTCTTTAAAAGTACCTTTGTCAACATGTATCACAGCTGATGTTTACTAAGGTCTGTTACTTATTGAAGACAGAGAGAGCAAATCCATCTTGCAAGAGAACATATGGAATTAATCCAATTGGTAAGCTTATTAAATTCATGTGAATTAATGAACTTACTCTTTCAATTCGTAAACGTACTAATTCAAAACTAAAGTCGGTATTTACTAAACTTTTTAATTCTATTTAATAAGCTTGCTAAATATCTGCCTGTATAAGTAGATCGAATAAGTGAGCTTATTAATTCGAATTTGTTAGCATGATAAACAATGATTGAAAACCCTTTGGTAACTCATACATTAGAGTCACCAGAAGATGGCGTGTGCCAACGGTCTCTCATGAATATATATATATTTACAATCACTCTCTATTTCTGTATAAAGTTCAATGAAACCATGGAACGAATATGTTTGTATTTTTTCCAGAAATCTGAAAATATCGAAAGACACCATTTTAGTTAAGTGGGTAATACATGTTTACATGCAAAGTTTGAGGAAGATATAAACTGACTTGCAAAAGAAAGGCAACCAAAACATTTTGAGTCTCAAATCAAACAAACGTATATTATAATATTATGTATCAAAAATACATACATTTGGAAGGGTCTTTCAGTAAAAATAACTATTAATTGTCCAGTTTTCGAACATCAGTTTCTTTAGAACATTGAATAGAATAACGAGATTTACGGTGTAAGAAGGCTTACAAACACATGAGGAAAAGGCCAAGTCTTTATTGTTAATTGCCGAGGTTGAAATTGCAAAATTTTTTCAATGGGTGACAAGTCAGCAGATCAGTCTTTCTACGGCGTGGATACCTTTAGTTTTCCACTCCGTGGCTTGTACCAGTCTGCAGGATGCAAATTGTTCACTCTTTTTCTGTTGCCTCTTTAAAAACCATGTTCGTCTCTTGAAATCGAATATTTTAATGCCAAACCTCCATTCTGTTGATGTTTTGTACCCAAATTTCATTTGGATAACTTTGTACACAAGCTGAAAGTTTTGACCAATAAGTTCATTTTCTAAAAAATTACGAAGAAAACTTGCATTTGCGTACATTGAATGTACAGGTTACATTTAGAAGACATGTTTAAAGTGTTTTCAATCGATAGGCTTCGTTCCTCAAGAAATAAGAACCTTTTGTAATTTGTTGGGGTTTCTTTTGCAATTCAGTTTACATGTTCTGAACATGTTCTGCACCGGAAACAAAGTGTAAATGCACACATGCATATATATTAATAAGGTAAATTCAAACTGACAGAGCAACAAAAAAGAATAACTGTAATATATCATTTGCAAATATAATATATCGGAAGACAACACATGAGTAAACGAAACACCGTCTTAACGACGCAACCAAGAGCATGTGCCGCCCAACGCGTAGTGCTCATTACAGTCCTCAACATGTTATTAGTTGCGATTCATTATACTTATGGGAAATAGTTCAAAATACCAAATAAATAATGAAAAAGAGGTAGGATAAAAACTCTTAAATTACAAACTTTGGTATTAGTTTGTAGAAATCGTGTCCTGAATCTAATTCAATATGGCACCGGGTGTTGAAAGCATTACGTTAATGTTTCTTATTATTACTCAGTCTGAATATCGTACTGATATGAAATCAAATTGACATAAATCAAGGCAATAAATACCTATCAGGCATTAATTAAATTTAAGAAATACAACCCAATTAACCCAGTTAAAATTCCAAAATGAAAACAAAGTTATTTAATGTTACCAGATGATAGCCGAGATATGATATAACAAACATAGCATTATCATTACATTAAATTTACAGGGGAGACATCTCTTTTAATTGTAACTTGATTTCTTTTTACCTTTTTCATTTTAAAGAGATTAATATAGAACAAAATGAACATCATCATAAAAAAAATAATATTCTCACAAATCAAAAAATAATATTCGCACAAATCGTACACTTGTATATAACATGTTTGCAAGACACTGGCAATAAATATGGACACAAAAGCTACATGCTTATGCGAATCTTAAAAAGGCAACTTCCAGTGCACAGAAACACTTATATTCTACCTCTTTAAGACCTGTAAATACTTCACTTTGACTTACATTTGCTCATATGTATTTATACCAACAAGCTACATGTATGGTATAGTGTGTATAGTAGAATCTCATCACGATTTTATTGAAGAAATAGGCTTGCTTTATGCATCGATATAGGTTTGACAAGGGACGCAATTGTATTGATACTCCATTAATTCATTCTTCATCACTAAAAGGTATGTTAACGTTAAACTGCCATTAGACTTCTTGTACAGTAATCTAAGTGAGGTCTTATCATTGTGATGTCATCAGCATTGTCTCATGAAAACTTTACGTAAACTGTGATTGCAGTGCATAGTGTGGTCATCAAGTGATGATTCAATATTGTGGCGATATCTACAATGTAGATATGGCTTGCATATATCGTTGATCTCACACCAGCAATATCATCATGATTGTCAGTTTTGGGTGGATTTAATTGGATATCATATAATATATATATATATATATATATATGTTCTGTTCTCCTTAACTGCTCCTGGTCAATGATGTCCACTAATATTGGCTATCATGGTGTGAACGATTTTGGACTTTACACTATTTGTTTATATATTAATTTATAATACAAAAATCAATTAAACAGCACACTTATCAATTAAGTAATGTCTGAGGTCCCATCGAAGAAAGGGTCATTGATTACACAACGCCTTTACTCTTCAGTTCGTCTCTCACTCGATCTAGATACGTGTCATCGGGATAACCGTATCTGAAATAACAGAATGGGTAGCGTATAGTTACTGCACTGGCAGTGGTGTCAACAATTTAGGATATTTAAAGGCTACAAAAATGTATCCCCTGAGTGGAAATGTTTTACCGTCACCTCTCACAGTGTTACATTGTATCTTAACGTGTTGTAATTATATCAACGTCATTTCATAGTTAATTTATTACGCGTTCTTTGTTATGAACCAATTGTCTAACTGCGTAATCCTTCACTAATAATATTGCTGGAAAAAATGTCTGTTCATCTGTCACAAAAGTAATTGTCTAGAGTCGAGAACCCAGTCTATGGCTCAGATATACTGTTCAGGGGAAGTTGATGTACACATTATTGTCTTGTGTATGTTACTTAAGAACATATGCATGTTTTGAGAACAACAACCTAAGCATCTGAAAATGATGATAAACGATATATGTACTCACTTGGTTGGTCCGCCAAATTTGTTTGTTTTGTGGTGAATATCGTTCCAGGTTACGACGTTCTCCTTCCCAGTAGTTGTAGACCGACCGATGGTAAAAGTCAGCTTCCGCTCGAATGCAGTTTTCAGGAGTTCTAGCACATCTTTCCCCTCCTTAGAGTTGGGTAGATACGCCCAGCGAGTCGTTCCTTTGTAAGACATTCCCGGGCTCGGGTGATTCGGCTACATGACAAATAGAAGGAAAGACACTCTTACGTCTATAGTAATGTTTTAAAGTGCAATTATTTTTAGAGAGAGTCAACTTGAATCGTAACCTAAGCTATTCGTTTCTACCACGTCACTATAGCATCAAATTAAGTCATTTTTGGCACAATATTGTGCAATTTTAGTAGAGTAGTACCTTAACACAAAATAATGTAAGCATCAAAGTTAAATACATTTCACCTCGTTCAATCAACGTACTTTTATCTTTGATCTAAAAAAATAAAACATATTCGACATACCCCCTGTACACCATCAGGGAAGAAATAGATGATCTCAATGGTTCCATGCTGCTCATAGCCAGGCAAGGAGTCCCCACTGTAGTTTATCTGGAAGTTGCCGTCAGGCTGGATCCCTGTAATCTCACCGTAAACCATGTTGCAGTTTGGACAAACAGGTTTGAACTGTTTGAAGCTGGCGTCGATGCAGTCTCGGCAGAACACGTGGCCGCATTTATCCAGCTTTTTTGGGTCATCTATTGTTCCCATGCATATTGGACACTGTTGGTCTTCACCAGTAACATCATTGTTGTCCTTTGCGGCGTCACTACGAGGAGTTTCTGTTTTAGGATCAGGTCTTTCCCTCTGGTTTTGTTTTTGAGATCTCTCCAATACTTTTGTTTCCGTTATTTCAGTGCTGTTATCTTGACCAAACTGGACATTGGTCTGAACCAAACTTCCAACATTAGTTTTGCTCTTCTCTAGATTATCCTGTTTATCCTTTTTTTCATTTTTAGAAAACAAGCGTTTTAATAGAGACTTTTTCTTCCCTTGTTCCTGAGGAGCATTTTGAAGTGACCCCGTTCTTTCCTCCTTACCCTTGTTTTCAAACCTACCCTTGTTGTCTTTTCTGTCGTTTTTATCATCCCCAGTTGGTTTCTTGGGAATAGCTCCAATCTTATCATGTTGTTCGTAATCAACAACATCTTGTTCTCTATCTTGTTCCGGTTTATGTTTACCATGTTGCTCGCCATTATTGTCAGATCGAACTTCCTTATTTGTTTGATCCATTGACATCTCCTTTGGTTCAGCTATCGAGACATTCTGATCCTGCATGTTAGCTACATCTTGTGTAGGTGCCGGAGCTCCCTTTTGACTGTTATGACTGTTCCGTGAACCAGATTGGTTCATTGATGTACATGATTCTGTTTGGCTAGTTGGAGATCTATCATGGACATTTGGAGCGTTTGCTTCATTCATATCAATGGCAGCCATATATCCATCCTGAAGCTTTGGTTTAGCCTTAGATCCCTGTTGATCCTTTGGACCAGCCTTTGATCCAGCCTTTGATCCTTGTTGATTCTTCAGGTCAGCTTTATTTTCATCTGTATCCTGAGATTCAACTTTAGATCCATTTACATCCTTTCGGCATGCCTTAGACCCATTTGTATATTCCTCAGTTTTACCCAGATCCACTTGCTGATCATTAGTTTCAAACCTACTTGCTTGAAGTGATTTGTGTACGTTTTTGTTTTGGACTTTGGACTCATATTTATCTTGATCCCTATAATTACCGACTTCTTTGTGTTTTTCTCCATTTGGTTTCGCACTTTTAAAACTAGGATCTTTACTTGTATTTCCTACCAATACTGTAGTGACATGTTTGTTTGAATTTAAATCGTTCATGCCTTGAGCTCGACGTTTTGCACTATTTTTAGTTCTCCCTTCCCTTTTGATGTCAACATCAACATTAATCGGCATGTCTGTGTCAAGTGCCTTTGTTTCTTTTCCATCTGGACTTTTTGATGCTTCTAAGTTTGTTGCATCTTGTAATTTCTGTGATCTCTGAACAGGTGTCAAATTGGTCCCTTTTGCTCCACCATCACTGCTCGCATCATCTCCACTATCTGTTTCTGTTCCTATGTCGTTCATTGATTTCTGAATCTTTGATTGTGTTTGCTTTTCAAGATTGGGTTGAATGTCTGAAGCCTTCTTGTTGTTCCCACTATTACCATTCGTTTTGTTTTGGTTTGAATTGCCTTGTTGGGAGTTGTTTTCAAGTTTTGTATCATCTTTTTCAGTTTGGTGATAGGTTTCTCCTCCAACTGCCCCTGGAGGTTTGGAGAATTCGGATGACTGTTCGTTAGGCAAAGTCTTTGTTTGTGATACTCGACTTTGCTTTTTGTTTTCTGGATTTATTGGTTTGCCATCATCAGCCAACAAGGTACTTTTTCTTTGTTTTGTACTTTTTGAAGATCTGTTTGATCTGTTTGATTGGCTTTCATCTTTAGGTGTGACTAGTGACGAGGATTGAACATGAGCAGGTGATTTCATTGGTGAAGAGGACACGCTGGTACCACACACGCTCATATTTGTTTTTCCAACACTTTCAGTTCTCGCTTCTCTTTTGCCCATTGGTTTAGCAGCAGGACATGATCTTGTCTCTGGCTGTCCTTCTGGCTTTTCACTGAACAATCTCATTTCAAACTGACTGACAATTTCATCAACTATTCCTCTCTCTTGACTGACAATGATAATCCATTTAAGACGTTTTGCCTTAAATGGAAGAATGGCATCCAAAGCAACATCAATGGCATCCTCTGCTGTTGCACGTCCGTTACCTTAAGAAACAAAATGGAGATATATCATGTTCAAAATTATGTATCACTTCTTCAATATTCACAAACATAAGTCTAATTGAACAGGAATAAAAAAAATATGTAACTTGTATTGTGAAATTAATAGTTATTGTTCTGTTTTAAGAAACCAATGATGGAGGGTCATGTTCTTCTTCGGCTGCACCCCGATTCGCCCTCATCCATAAAACAACATATCATGGTCTGTCGGTTAACTGATTACGCTTTGATAAACTAGCTTAACCCCTAATAATGTCGAAGTGGATTCATCTAGTAGTAAATAAAAACAAGAGAGGTTTGGTTTTTTTCCTCTGAATTTCCTGAATTCCTGAAAATACAGAAAATACTTGTCACAAAAATATCCATTGTTACACATCTGTTTATCAAATGTTACATTCATATCAAACCATGCTGTTGTCAGCTACCATCCAAAACTGTCAGCTGTGTGTGATCTCAATCCAGGAACCTAATATGAAATATTTATAGTATTACAGCATACAGTACAGTATGTCCAGGATGTATTTCCTAGCACTTATGCTCATTATATTATTGATTTATTATGTAATAGTGTGTCGAGAAGATAACAGAATATTTATGGATGATCAATTTGGATGGAGATCTAAACATATTCTACATATACAACTATACTATCTAAAATAATGGTTTGTCGTCGTCGTCCGTTCAACAGAGAATGTTTTTTAATAACTAAGATAAAGTTGTAATAAATTTGATTGTGACTGAATTAAGGTATTCATGTATATAATAGTTTACCTGAGCCGAGCAATGGCAAGGCAAGGCATGCTATTTTTTCACGTTCAGCTGTTTTTAAAATATTGTTATATAACAAATCCATTGATTGTTTCCATTGTTCCACTGGTTCGCATCGGTCAACTGGGGACAGCACAGCATGCAGCACATACTTGAACGGTTTCCCCAATTTTGAAACAAAAGCTTCCCATAGTGTATTGTCAGGATCAAGTTTGCGAATACGTATATCTCGTTTCTCTTTGAACTTGGGTTCCACCTTTGCCAGGGCTTCGCCAACCATTCCGAGTTTCTTGAAAGCATTACCCTCAGGAACCACGATAGCATCGGCTGTTGCTTTGGTTACGTCACCACACTGAACGTGGATCTGTAAGCCGTTGGGAGTTTTAAATTTCTGTTTAATATCTGTGGTGGATTTTGCCATTGTTCTGAAAATATAAATGCAGATGGGTTACTATGTTAATGGCATAATTATGTTTGATTTATTCATTTGAATCATTTTCTAAACTATGGAAGAAAGTATAACACGACTTTAATAATTAAATTAAAAAAACAACCAACAAACAATGATTCATTAGATTTCATAAGAGCATTCATTGCTAATTCTACATAATTTGAACATTGTATCAATAGCAAACATAAAGTGATGAAATGAACAAGACACACCGGGGAGAATACACAATGCAATTGTACAACCAGAAGGTTATTTACAGTGAAATTTACACAGTGCAGAGTGATTGAAGGTCGCTTTAGTAGCACCAACACATGCAAGAATACATCGATGAATGGATGATGTCAGGTGTCGAATGACGTCACGTGGAATCTGATTCCATGTGCAAAGGTAAGGGTCTGGGCTTAATCTGCCTAATATATGATATTTATATAATTTGGGGGGAGATACTCAGTTCTATCAATGAAATAAACCGTTTATTTAGCTACAGTGGCGAAAACCTTTATCACCACTCTACTGAGTTATATCATTATATGTGTGTTGTTTGTCGAGTTCATTTCCCATTTACTGTTAATGCAGTGAATTACAAATCATTCAATAATGATTGGTATCAGAAGAAAATGTCTTCCCTGTTACATTCTATCCTGTTACTGAGTAAATGGCAACATGATAGAATTAACTGGTTATGCCTTGACATTTTGACATTTTTTAAATGATCCATCTATTGATATTGCATGTTAAAGTTAAGAGATCTCTACTCATTGTTCGTGTGTGAGTATTTATTGTTATATAATCTGGCTAAACATCTATCAATGAAACAGCAAAACTGCAAGATAACTTTGATTGCGTTTTTTATGGAAACAGAGTGTATGGTTGTCAGTCTGTGAGGAATGATCGAGGATCATGGTTAATATGTGTGACCAATCTGCTTTTATCTAGCTTATATGCCTCAAGTTCCATTTAACAGTCTTTTAATTGAGGTATTTTTTTTCCGGGAGAACATCCCTTCAAAAGGAACTATGCCCTTGCAATCCCTTTTGAGATAACTTTGATGATATTTTATGTGCGCTTTATTTTACTAACATCACCTACAGTTAAAACAATTTAACAAATGCACTCGCATTCGTCTTTGTTTTTCGGTATATACAATAGATAACAACCTCCTCATCGGGCGTTCTAACAAAGAGAGGGCTTTGTCTACAGAAACACTTCCCTAGGGCAAAGCGCCCTTTTTGTTATAACGCCCTCGGATTCAGGTTGTATCCATTACATATATACAGTTTGTTGGATGTGCTGCGCGCATATAGCCTAAACAAAAGCCATGTTCCCATGGACATTGTACCAAAATATAATATAAGTGTCTAACACTAAAAGAGTCATCATGGGTACATCAAATCACATGTAACCTTGTACATTTATTACACACACAATCATCATATTCAAACCGAAAGTAGATAATATTATTTCAAAGCTTGCATATACTGATAAGTAAAATCAGTCAATTATATTCTCTGTATTTCAAATCTTCAATATTGATAATAATATCGCTCATGATAAAGAAGACAGACACATTTGAAACAACAATTTCAAACCGAAAGTAGAAGTGTTCTCAAAAGAAGAAATAAGATACCTTGCTTAAAATCAAACAAAATCAATGAGAATACTTCCCCCATCTCCCTTGTCTATATACCTTAAATATCATATCTGCTGTGCAAAAACCAGTTTCTGACAATACCTTGTTGAGCAGTGTTCCAAACGCACGATGTCAATGTGTCGTCACCTCCAACCAGGAAGTAGTGAGCATAAAGTGTAACGAGTCTCAAGATAGTCACTTATTATAAGATATATGTGTGCAGCGCTCCGGCGGTTTGCCAGGTCATCGGGATGTATGAAGAGTCCTGTATTCTGTAAACAATATTTCTTTGAATACAACCCTCCGTCTCAATTACGTACCGGGCTAAAGCAATATAAATGCACACTTGAGGGCCATAAAATACGTAATGTATCATTTAAAAATATAGCCCACAATTGTATTCACGGAGTTATATGTTTCGAGTCTGTGTCACAGTGCCCTGATGCATTAGTCTAACTCGGCTATGGAACAAGAAGGGGTTAATAATCCCGTATCTGCATGGTATATGTTTATATATCGTATATCACTTCAAGCGCTAGGGTGGCGCACTGATTAAATCAGTGCACGAGTTACTTATACACGTGGACAATTGGATGGTGGTGACCATTTGTGTTGTGTTGCAGACACTGTTATAGTTTATTGATTCATGGATACAGTTCTCCTGGCTATTTTAACACAAAACACAAAACACAAAATAACGTAACAAATATAATGTACGTATGTATGTTTGTATGTATGCATGCATGCATGCATGCATGCGTGCATGCATGTATGTATTTATGTGTGCGTGTATGTATGTATGTGTGTATGTATGTATGTATGTTGTTTGTATGTTTGTATGTATGTATGTATGTATGTATGTAATGTATGTATGTATGTAATGTATGTATGTATGTATTTATCTATGTATCTATGTATCTATGTATGTTGTCTGTCTGTGTGTTTGCCAGTATGTCTGTAATGGAGGCGTAAACATTTAGGCACACTAAAACTGCCTAAATACATATCCAGAGAAAACCTGATAAACAGGGGTATATGTGTTCATGTCCTCGCCGGTGTCCATCGTGATCCCATTATGTTTGTGGAATGTTTGGAGTACAGTAATGAATGTTTAAGATATAAAACAAATTATACCACGTCAAATCTACTATAGTTATAACATTTTCATAAAAATAGGCCTATATCAAGCAAGCATTATTGTTATTTTATGTCTCTAATTTAATAAAATTATTATTTTCATGAAAAGACGAAGTAGATGGTGCACCTGCAAGTGTTGAAGTGTAAACTGATAATGTTCCTTAAACTTCTATTTTCTGGTTAAGTGGAAGACGGATTGATTCATTGTTACTTGTTAATAACGTAAATAAAGGTGTTTTTGGGTTCTTAACTATTTTCAATATACGTAGATATAGAAAATCAAATAATTTAATTGTTAATGAATTTCAAAGCTTTTCATAATAGATAACGATATTTGTACAATCACACTGAATTAATTAGTTTTATCTCTCAAACGATTTTCATTTTTCCAACACGTAGTCGATCACAGATTAAAGTAATTATGAGTTACCTCCCTTTGACCGTAGGTACAGTTCGCCACACAAACATGCGATGTTGGACGTTACATACATGTACATTCGATTCATGGCATTTACTTGAATATAGGTAAAAATATGAACAGTGAGAAGTCACATTCATTACACACTTATATGAAACTGAGAAATCTATGTTGCATTTTTATTATACCATTTTCAGCAAATTAAGGTGGAATATTCAGTAAAAACAACTCGACGTAAGAAGCTCTTGTCATGACTATTTTCAGTAATCAGGTCGACAGCGATGGCAATTTATAATTCAGAATGTTTATTTGATTAAATATATAACCTGCAATATCCGGACATAGCCGTATCATATGTTGTTGGCACTTTTAGTTGTCTGGTAAAAACTTTTCTTAGGGAAATAATTAAAAAAAAATCTTTATCATTAATTTACTGCATACTCCTGAGTTGTCCCTGTTGTACCCCAAGTAAGATAGCTCTCAGGGCTATTCCAACTGTGGATAAATCGCTATCTCAAGTTGGGATATCCCATCTTAAGATGGGATAGCAGAACTTTTGAGAAAAAAATTATTTTGAGAAAATGAGAAAATGACTTTGATGAAAATGTACTTGGAACACAACAGTCCCCATTGCTGACGACCTTGACATTGTGTTGATGGCACTTGATAAGATAACGTATGTATGTGTATTCATTATCTGACAATATTGGGTAAATCCATTACAGCAAAGGGTAGCTAATCCCCATGTGTATTTCTACTGTAGTCAAGTAGGGGAGTAGTCAAACTGGGATGTAGTCATATCGGGATGGAACCGTCCTGGTGTAGAACTAGCTTATCTGCTTGCTCAGGGAAACAAACATACAGTTACCCCGACCAATGTCTTCTCTAACCTCCCTGCTCTCTGCAGAATCAACCTACTCCCTTTCTATTGGTGCAATTTGGTCTGGCTGTATTCTTATTGGCGTATGTGCTGAACGTGATGCTAAAGGGAATATCAGTCAATTGAACGTTTTTGAATTAGATATATTAAGACCATGGCGTGATATTCTCGATCTGGACATTGATTCAAAGATGTGTTAAATTATATTATATTATATTAGCGTCATATGCTGAAATGTTTCAGGTTTCTCAAGGAAAAGTCTGCAAAACATATGGCAATTGTTATCAATGTTGACACTCCTTCTGTTGCAAGTTAATGTCAAAAGAATTAACCAATTTCTCTGAGAATCGTTGGTAATCACATGATAAATTTGTACATACCCATGTCTGAAGAACAGCTGATATCCACGTGCTGACTGGAAGATACAACATAGATGAATGAATTATGATTATGTCAAGATGGAGATATTAACCTTCTCTACTGTGGGTTGCTGAAGATCTGACAGAGGCCTAAGAGAGTCAGGTCATAAGGAAATAACTTTCTTTTCGACCAGTGTGGTTTTCTTTGACTTAAGTGGGTTGTTGACCGGCTCATGAATTGGTAGGAACTTTTATTAAGGTCTCCAAGACGTTTGTCTCCAAGACTTATTTTTATTATCCGACGTTTCCTGATTGCTTGTACTATTTTGTTACAAGTATCCCACGGCTGATCCGTCTGAATGGAACATGCAGAGATGATAACCTATGTCGTGAACTCGTTTTGTACGTGGGTTGGTTTTAGAGTCCCCTAGAAGAAAATTCAAACCTCATTATCTCTAATAAAGATAATTTCACATGACCTAGTGCCACAGCCATTTCGGTTGTAGGCTATTTAAAACATTCTGAAATTGTGTGATGTTCACGGTTTTCAGGGTTGCCACCTTCAGAAATCATCACCTCATTAACTAAAATACATAGAGGTATGTGTCATATCTAAAATGAAATCTAATAAATATTTGACCTAAAACTCCAATTAGTTATCCTTGTTTGCGGTTCTTTTTTAAAAAGCGTGTTTTGGGGTGTCTTGTTCAAAGAGAACTACTTTCGAGTTACTCATGTAATCACTTCTTCAAAACTAGCTTAACAATTCCATTACAGATGATACAATTTGGTAGTTACATTACAAAAATAATTGAAATTTTGAGAATTATCTTTGGAGAACTTTCGATTGTTCACCACTGACGATATAAACAACATGTTTAATACTCGTAGCTAATTTTGAAGCAGATATGTTATTTTATTAATGACATTAATTTTCTAACATGCATTTTTATACGTTTCTAAAAATGTAAGTACAGTAGATTAATCAATCTTTCCTTTGAATGATTCAATGACGAGTAAAATGATCATATCAACTTCCTAACAGCCACAAGGAGAAAAACCAACAGTACAGTTATCACAATTACTAAATCCTCTAAAATTCACATGTTTTTAATTTATCCTGTCAGGCAACTTGAAAATGTGTCGACATCACGTCAGTGTATTGACGTTTATCACTACGACTGATCGCGGTATTATCATGAACTGCATACTTTAATCTGTTTGTGTATGTAATATCAGTATCATTCTTGGTGTGTGCTGAAGTCCATATGATTATTTTAACGTTTGTAAAAATACTACAAATATTTGCGAACTATTGAAGTACACAAACCGTTTGCTAGGTGTAGACCCAAATGGGCTCTGTCCACGTTTCTGCCTTTCAATTTCAATCTCCCAAATAAAACTGCAAGAACCAATCTATACAATACCTTGTTGAGTTGTATCCAAATGCGCAATGTCAAATTACATTACCTCCAGCCAGACATTGGTGTCTTTAAAGTGTGAAGAATCAGATGAACGATACATTTAAAAGATTTAGCATAATGGGTGCAGTGCTCTGGTGGTTCGCCAAATCACAGGACTGTTTAAAGAGACATGCACGCTTTAAACAGTACAGTAGTCTTTGACTACTATCCATTGTTTTATAAGGATTCAGCAATATTGGGTCCAATCATCCCGGTCATTAAAGGTCCAGTTCGCCGAATCTAAATTTCGAGTTTTAACATCGGAACATTTTTCAGAGAGTAGCTAGAGACTCGCAAATAGTTTCAAAAGATCCGCAATGACAATTTGAGAAACGAAGTAAATTTAAACATATTTTGTACTTTTCCGATTCCATGGATCTTTGATAATATTCTCCTCTGAAGATCATTGCATCTACTAGCCGCAAGTTGTATATTTGTGTAGCTGAAACATTCGTACATAAATGATTTTCGATTTTGTACCGATTTCGTAATACTTGATGTAAGATTAAGTCAAGAACGTGGTCTTTATGAATCAATAATAAAATCGATCGCACACAGTCTGCATAAACCATTACCGTTGTGAACACTTAGCAAATAATAACACAGATCTTTCATAAATGACTTTATTTTGCATGCATACTTATGATTTCCAGACACACAGAATAAAACACAAGTTTTTCATAAATGACTTTATTTTGCATGCATACTTATGATTTCCAGACACACAAAATAAAACATTTTAACCTCGCCATGACTAAATTTCTAAATAATACAGTTTCATGTAAATATATGAAGCAAGCAAGCATTATAAACTGCCTTTTGCCAATGTAAACGTACCCTTGTTACGTAACATATGAACTAGGTCAAAGGGCAGTCTCGTTTCAGGATTAAACTATTTTTCAATATATTCATGTATCAGCCAAACAGGCCATATAAGCCATTCGTATACAGTAGGCGAGTATAGGTCAGTGATGTATGATACAGATTAGTCTCTCTTCTCTTTCAAATCACTGCAATCTAAGTGTAAACTGTAGGACTTCCATAAAACTCCAGTGCCACCTTCAGTTGAATTCTTATTGTATATCACCTGTGTTATTTTACTGGTTTCAATAAACCTGGATATAGAAAATTAAATTATATTAATCATTGCTTATGATACAAATGAGTTTCCTTAATCGCTTAATTGGTTCTCATCTTAAACTAGTTTCAACTTTCCAACACACATGAAAATAATTATGAATTATCTCCCTTTGATCGTAGAAACATTATCGATATTGGATGTTAAAATACATTCGATTCATGACATTTGCTTGAATATATACATAGTACATATACATTTACATTGAGACGTCACATTCGATATTCATTACATACATAATATAAAAGTTAAAAGTTGAGATTTCTACTTTGTATTTTGTATCATGTCATTTTCTGAGAATTAGGGTAGAATCGCTGTCAATAAAGCTACAAGCCCAAGTAAGAAGAACTTGTCATAAATACTTTCAGTCATAACTTCGGGTGCAATGTTAATTTGAAGATCATTATTTCAAATATTTTTAAAGTTAACAATTACCGTTATCCATTTAATTAAGTAGATACATTATTTACGATATATATATATATATATAAATAAGATGAGTTGCTTCTCACATGAAGTAAGGTTATATATGTTGAGATGATGTAAGATGTTGAGCATTACAACATGCTATTGTTTTTGTTCATACATAAATATGCAATCTTTCAAATGTTAACCATACTTGAAAAGACCGATATAAGGGTCGAAATGAGCTCATCGTATTGTATTAAAGGCACTGTAGCACGTTTTTTCGCTCAAATAAGTTGATGAAATGTATTTGAAAAATAATTTCACCAATGGTAAAACATCCTTCTCTCTTCGGAAAATAAAGTTTAAAATGAGTGTACATGTTTCGGTAAAGCCATGGGAAACGTTTTTGTAATATAAAATAATAAATTGTGTTCACAATAAAATGGCCGCCATGCAATTTTTGCTTTATACGCAACATATTTTGTACCGCTACAGATAATTGGTTTGTGTAATAAGATGTTTTACCCTCTTAAGTTAGTTTAAATGACATAAACTATCATTATAAATGGGAAATTTGAAAAATTAATTTTTGCAAAAAACGTGCTACTGCCCCTTTAAAGAAGATTGATCCAGTCAAAACCATCTGATGTTTACTCTTTTTTCTCTCTCTCTCTCTCTCTCTCTCTCTCTCTCTCTCTCTCTCTCTCTCTCTCTCTCTCTCTCTCTCTCTCTCTCTCTCTCTCTCTCTCTCTCTCTCTCTCTCTCTCTCTCTCTCTCTCTCTCTCTCTCTCTCTCTATATATATATATATATATATATAATGAGTTGATATTTGCTATTCATCTACATCGTAAATAATGTATCTACGGTAATTGTTAACTTAATAGGGCTTAATTGATATACGAAATATATTGCCATTGTCTCTGTAGCTCACCCGCTTTTAGACAAAACATAAAATAAGGTCACTTTAAATGAAGCTACAGTCACCAAATCTAGTTATAAGTTATAATCGTAATCGGCTAAGAAGTATGTACACAACATTTCAACTTTCTTGTTTTATTTTATTCTTAAGAAGAAGGTGGAAATAGGATTTTAGGTTCTAGCTTCTGTGACCCTTGGCTGAGGACTCTGTTCAAAACGTTTCAGCTTTATAGGAGTTTTCACACTTGAGAAGATGAAAAAACGTCGCCCTCATTTGAGGTCTCATGACAAAAAAAAATCGACAATGTATAATCAGCATTGCCTACGGAGTCTGTACACGGCATTTCGGTTTTCTAAGGCTCTTCGTATTGAGAGATGGAGAAAAGGTTTTAGGTCGTGGCAATAGGGTCAATAAATCTACCATTTATAATCTCCATTGGTGAGGAGTCTGCACAAAAAAAGAGTCGAGAGTAAGTGGTTCTTTAGAAGAGGTCGAAAAAGCGAAGTTTTTCGGACGCTGAACGGATGGATGGACGGACGGACGGACGCCGGACGCCAAGTCGAGTGAGATAGAAATAAAAATTATCCAAAAAACATCGACAAAAGTTCAAATATATTTATTGCTATTGACACGTTTCTCTCTTTATAATACAGACCAGTTACCCTCAGTCGCCCGGGGCTAAATTCTCTGGATAAACTGAGTACGAGTGTACCTGATTAAAGGTTCAAGGATGATATGTGAAGAAATATGTGAACTTTAAGCCAAAACTGATTGAAGTTGAAATATTGGTAATGGCGTCTGCCATAGACGTGAAGCACCACCTGATTCGTCCGCGAAATGTTTTGTGTGACAGATATCAGGACGGTATTGTCTTTATGTATCACACAACCGTCAAAAACTGTTATCAGATGTTATCGTTGTTCAGTATGATACATAAAGTGTAAAAATATAAGCTCTTCACGCCATTCAGGGCGTCTGTCATCTCCCGTAAAAAAAACTCCCTCGAAGTTTATGTCATCATGCAATCTAAATAAATTTAGATCGACATATTGTATAATGTTATATAATTAACATAATATAGAACAGTCGATCTTAATTTATTTAGATTGGTCATCATGTATCTGTTTCTATGGTTTACATACAAACACCTTTATAATAATAACTCGTTATCTTTGCTACCATCACAGGGGATCTACTGATCTGATGATCCACAAAGAAAAAACCTAGACTTATGATCAAAGTAGCCAAGACTTTTAACATGTAGTTTACAGTTTTAAAGAAGCACCATTACAGTCTTGTTCCCGCTGTGCCAATGCTGACGAATTAAAAATTATGGTTAAAGTTGCAGAAAATGCGTCTTTCAACAAGGTGAATACGCTGTGCCAATGCTGACGAATTAAAAATTATGGTTAAAGTTGCAGAAAATGCGTCTTTCAACAAGGTGAATAAAGTCCAATAGTCTGACTCCCTTTGCGGGATGGGCGAACGGACAGACGGACAGACGGACGGACGAACAGACAGAGGGGCTGCGCTACAACATAAACACCATTCCGTTTCACCCGGGGATTAAAATGTTGATGTATTCAAACCTCATTCGCTCAAAGATGTATGGGAACTATTGGGGCATTCGATTAGACGGTTAGAATAATCTGGGATTTTGCAACATTGTCTATATTATCAATGCAACCGTCCTACTCAATGCTCTCGTAATGGCGACCGCCACTGAGACGAAGCAACAGCTGTTCCG
The DNA here is from genome assembly GCA_936450465.1 of Gibbula magus. NCBI lineage: Eukaryota > Metazoa > Mollusca > Gastropoda > Trochida > Trochidae > Gibbula > Gibbula magus. The sequence continues at coordinate 64,011,055 of OW388289.1, read as the reverse complement.
ACCAGGGACTACTTGGCGTGACTAAAATCGGCTCTGTTTTGTCTTTTTCAACGACAATCTGTACTGTGTAGAGTTGGGTAGCCGCCTGTAGGATCACGTGATCCCCCCACTGACCGTCTCTGGACATCCTCTCCAAGAACTCCTCCCAACTCTCGTCTTCCAGGAAGTCCGAGTACGGAGTGTTGTTAGGCTGCAACATGGTTTGGAGAAGGACCTTAACATTTGTTTTGTCTGACTAACATTTAGTCTATGGTATTTTTTCTTTAAGATACTATTTTAAGATAACAATGATAGGTTTTCAGTTAACTTGACTGACTAAAGAAGAATGAACATGTTTTAAGCTGATACATATCCATAGGCAGGTCCACAATTATATGTGTGATTGTCAATTCCTTTTTTCCCTAACGTCGAATAAGGACTACGATAAAGAAAAAGTAGCAAATGATTTATTCAACAATGTGAACAGCGAGGTCGGTGTTAGAAATGACATAAAGTGTTATCGGATAAGCAGATGATAAAATAGAGTGTACATTTCAAAACAAAACAAGTAGACAAAGTCTACTATATCCCCGCCAAGTGGGGAAAGTTTAGATTTATTGAACAATGATTATGGAGCTTTATTCTAATTTATTTGTCCTAAATCACTCATTAGTAATATATTCATGTTTCACGAGAATTTATAATTCCCAAGATGTATTAATCTCTGCCAAACAGTTTTCAAGATATGCTCTCGAAGCGAAATTGTAAAAAGCATTTTGAGTTTTGCTCTGGAATGAAGATGTAGATGTTTTGCCAAGAAAATGGCCAAAAATGAAGTTAGAAAGTTCGAAAGGTGAAACGACACCTAAAAAACTTGTACACATGTTTTTTTCCCATACCAAGTTTCATTGAGCTTTGCTTTACGGTTTGTATGCCCCCGAATCGGAGATTCCGTTTGTCTGTCTGTCTATATGCCTGTCTGTCTGTTTGTCCGAAAACTTCAACCTTGGCCCAACGTTTGATTAGTAAGGGATAGGCCTTGGATACTTGACATGTGCATCTATTGTGAAGAGACCTTTCAGATGAGACCATAGTGTTTTATCAAATGACCTTAACCTTGCCGCACGTTGCATTCTCCCAAAACTGCATTTGTCATTGATACATCTTAACACTGAATATATCATTCACATTCAGCTAGTATTTGATATTCGGAAGGACGGGAGTTATTTCTATATCCGCTGACAACTTCGTTGAGTGTGTGTGATAACAACAAGAGAAGTCGTGTCAACAAGAGTAAATGAGCATTCACCTGATTGGGATTGTCCCTCAAGTACTGGACGAGTTTGGTCCGGAGGTCCGAGTGTCCTATGTCCTGGTGTAGAACTCGCTTTATCTGCCTGCTCAGGGAAACAAACATACAGTTACCCCGACCAATGTCTTCTCGAACCTCCCTGCTCTCTGCAGAATCAACCTGCGCTCTCCCTATTGGTGCAACTAGATCTGGCTGTCTTATTGGCGTAGGAACTGTTCCATGCCTTCTTGGTGTTGTGGCTTGTTCTTGCTGATTTCTGGGGGGTCCAGCAGGAGCCGTAAAATGTCTTTTCTTGTGTGCTGCACTTGGAGCTGAAGGAATGATTTGAGGGGCATTTTGAAGTGGAATATATAAGAAGACAAAATTTTCAGGATAACATTTTTTTTATTGTGAAGATACATGATGGGTTTCACAAGATGGGATACATGTATACAGAATATGACAAACGACTTAATTTTTAAAATTGAAAGATTGAGACCATGGCGTTATATTTTCGATCCGAAGAGTTGTCAACACTCCATTGGGAAACTAACGAGTGGGTGTTAAACTGTATATGTTTCCAAACAGTGTTAAACATTTCTTTCAAATTATATCAGATAGTAGCGTAATATGCTGAAATTATTAAAGTGTTGTCAAGGGCAAACATGAAAACTATGGCAATTGAAAGCAATGATGACACTCGCTCTGTGGCAAGATGGAAATTAAGAAAGTTATTATTAACCAAGTTAGAATTTAACCCGTTAATCTGAAAATTCAAATTGTACATACCCCTGCCTGAAGAGCATCTGATGTCCACATGCTGACTGTAAGAAACAAAATGGATGTATGAAAATAATTGTTAATCATGATCTTTACCTGCTCTACTTCATGTTCATAAATATCAGTGAGGCGCCTATGAGGGGTCATGTGGTAAGGAAATCTAGTTTCTTTGAATCAACCAATCAGTATGCTGCTTGCCAGGACATCACGAACGATCGTTAGTTTGTGTTCGGCGCCTTGATTGGTAAGACAGTTTATTTCTCTTCCACAGATCATTTCAGTTGACTGTATTGTCATTTAACATGTTAATAGAAGTCGCAATGTATTGATTAATACCAACGAACACAAAAAGTTTTTCGAGTTTTACACATCCTGGATGAAGGGATATGATAAAAATACATATTATGATATTATTAATTATGTATATCGCCAAAATGAAAGGCAACTTTCATCTTGATTGTTATTGGTCCATGAATGTATCTGATAAAGACAATTCCTTTCACTGATACGTACCACCTAGTTATGCCACGCTTCCTTAAATACTCCTGAACAGTATTTAGATACGATGGGTCTGGATATCCATATCTGAAGAGAAGTGTTGGTATTTGTTCATAAATAGTTAAACAAACTTCATTGAATCTAACCTTACTTTTCTTTGACTTGCCTCGCTCTTCAAAGGATAATGTAAAAAAACTTCCCTTTTGTTGGGATTATAACAATTTGCAAAGTACACATTCCACTTATCGTTGTATATATATTTGTAGCTTCTTTATGTACAATTTTACAAGATAAGGACAATCAAATTTGTTATTGATTCAAATTGTAAATGTCTTTAGGTTGACCAATAGAAACACAAGTCTGTATATATTCAAAGTCTTTATTTCACAGACTAATTTTCAAGACTAGTCATGTCTGGACTTCTTATAAAAAGTTGAATATCAATAACGACTTGTCATGTCTAGTATCTGTATAACGTGTATAGTGCTTCACAGAACAATGTATGATAATCATAACTTGTACATGTATCAAAATAACATATCATGTGATAGATGAAACAAAACTAACCTCTTAGGTCCACCATCTCTACTTGTTTTCAGCGGGATACCGGTAAACTTGACCACGTTGTGTTCGTGAGTGGTCTTAGAGTAGCCGATGGTGAAGGTAAGTTTCCGGTCATCAAAGGCCGTCTTGAGAAGACCCAACACTTTACGTCCGTCTGGACAATCCGGCAGGTAGGCCTGCCGCTTTGTTCCCTTGTATGGCTTGTCGGGGTTCGGGTGCTCATTCTGGAATTTTAACAATTGAAAACTTAAAGGGGCAGTAGCACGTTTTTTTCAAATTTTACTTTTTCAAATTTCCCATTTGTAATGATAGTTTATGTCATTTATATAGACTTTAGAGGGTAAAACATCTTATTACAGAAACCAAGTATCCGTATTGGTAATAACGGTGTTGCGTATAATGCAAACATTGCATGGCGGCCATTTTATTGTGAACACATTTTATTATTTCAAAGGACATTAACGATTCCCATTGCTTTACGGAATCATGTACACTCCTTTTTTAACTTGATTTTCTGAAGAGAGAAGGGTATTTTACTATTAGTGACATTATTTTTCAAATACATTTCATCAACTTATTTGAGCGAAAAAACGTGCTACTGCCCCTTTAAAAGCAAATTATTTTAGCTTGTAAGTGCTAAATGAAATGCTGTACAGCCAGACTGCATTCAACAGGCTCGTGTTCCCATCCATCCCAGTTAGCTGATGAAGTTTGACTGAACTGAACTGAACTTTATTTACACTCAGGCCGCAGGCAGCGGCATATGAGGATACATTTTTACATTATATACATACATACAAACATATATTTACATTTGATCTTAAACTGTAATATATACAGGTAAACAAAATGTTCAGGAATGATGTATTAATAATTATGATATACACAAATTAAGAATTAGAAAAAGATACATGATTAACTTGAAAAATTATAAGAGAGGTTGCAATTAGGACATTTTTTAAAAACACTTATAATTACGTCACAGAACAAGGCTAGCCTTCTTAGTGTACCTATCTTTTTACTGGTAAATAATGTCTTCATTTTAAGAAATTTGGTCTGGTATAAAAATAGGGCTTTAGATATTTAATTCTTGTATTTGTAAAATGGGAAGAGATAAATAAATAATGAATTTCATAACCAATGTCCTTACAATTACAAAGTTTGCAAGTTCTATCATGCTTTGGGATATTATTCCAGCGGCCTGTTTCAATGGGTAAGTTATGGCTAGCTGGTATAAAACGAATGCTCTTGAGAATTAAATATTCAAATATTTCCTAAACCTTAAATCTACATGAGATAAAGAGCTATAAATATTACCGTTTGATGATTGATCGACCGTAGAAAACCACACTTGTTTAAATGAATCTTCCAGCTTAATTTTTACTAAATATTTCAGTTTACTGAGATCTTCGGAGTTTGGGAAATTCCTAATATAACTTCATCCAATTCGTCAAAAATGTTTTGAATATTCACAATCCATTTATGCTTACTTTTCCTAAGAAGAGTATAGTTAAAAAGCAATTTTAGAATGATTAGGGATAATTTTGAAGTTTTTCCAGTCAAAAGTCGACCCCAAAATGAAATAGTTCTTAATTTGATATTAATTGCAAGTGGGTATCTGCCAAATTCCCCGTATAACATAAGAATTGGGGTACTTTTCCTTAAGGGCCCTTATAGCTTAAGAAAATTTATGTGTACTTTTTCAAGTGATGTTACATCCCCAAACCTCACAGCCATACAACAGAATAGGCAATACCATGGAATCAAATAAACGCAGTTGTAATTCATATGTTAGATGTAGTTTTCGGCCCTTGCTTAGAACCAAATACATTTTTTTTGCGTGGATTTTTCAATAGCTTTTTCTTTCGTTAATTAAAATATCCTGCTCTTTTGAACTCTATGCCTAAATATGTGTAGGACTGAACATTTTCCAGAACATTAGTTCCCATTTTGAATGGTATTTTATAATCTTCCTTCGATCCGCCAAATATTAATACTTTTGTTTTAGGAATATTGACATTAAGTTTCCATGTGGAACAATAATTATTAAAAGAATCCAACATCTGTTAAAGATCCTTTGGATTTGAAGCCAAAGGCACTGCGTCATCTGCATATCATAGTATAAACATTTTGATAATATTTTCTAATTTATCATTAAAATCGTCAGGCTTGAGCTCTACGCCCTTACAACGATCTTTATCAAAGCACATTTCAATATCATTCAGAAAAATAGCAAAAACTGTGGGTGATAGGTTTTCACCTTGGCGTACGCCGGATCTTCATGGGAAGATATTGATCACAATGTCAGTTACTTATCAAGGGCTTGCAATTAATTCTTTAAAATACATCTTTATGTAGAAGTTGTAAATACCAAGTTATTTGATTATTACGGATATAATCCACATATTGATGATGATGATTTACATAATTGACTTGATGAATAATTGGGATTAGATATGTTCCATATGCATTTTAACTGATATAAACAATATATGATAATGCATGATGATTTACATCATTGACTTTATGATGTATGAGATTGGATATGTTCCATATATGCATTTTAACAGATATAAACAATATATGATAATGCATGATGATTTACATTATTGACTTGATGATGCATGATAACGAATATGTTCAATATATGCATGCATTATAACGGATATTTACAATATATGATAATGCATGATGATTTACATTATTGACTTGATGATGCATGATAACGAATATGTTCAATATATGCATGCATTATAACGGATATAATCAATATATGATAATGCATAGTGGTGTACATTATTGACTTGATGATGCATTATAACGGATATAAACAATCTATTATAATGCATGATGATTTACTTTATTGACTTGATGATGCCGCATGATAACGGATATGTTCCATATCTGACAATGCATGTTGATACATCAAATCCATTAATGACTACTGGTATGCATTTTTCTATAATCCATAAAACTCGTATTTAAACATAGGATGATAATAAGAACGTGCATCCAATTCACACCAGATATTTAATGATACTGTGACACTTGTACACTGCATACTTTAGCTCACTATAATATGTGATCCATGGTATGAAATTACACCCTGGTACCTTTGACTAATGAATCCAAGGAACCTATCTTTTTAAATCAGGTGACTTGTTATCATAGCTTGTGTAAAATCAATACTTCAGTCTATTGTGATAAATATAACCATACCCCTTGTTTTCCATCACTGAAGTAGTAAGTGACTTCGATGGTCCCACATGTGTCATACCCCGGCAGGTGCCCGTTCTCCTTCCTGGCTGCCATAGTGCCCCCCTCGGGCTGGTTCCCCCGTACCAGCACCATCTTGTCTCGACAGTACACGATCACTTCCAGAATGTCCTGATTCCCTTTAGACACTACGTAGATATGCTTTAGATTCTTCGGATTGTGGGACAGTATCACGTCCACGAGAACCTTCGTTGCAGTTTTAGCGTTTTGAACTGAAAGAATAACGTATTTTTTGAACTAACATATTTGATGTTCTTTTCAGTCTGTTCTAAACATTAATATTTCCGTATTTCAAAATGAGCACTAGCCACCTAAAGAAACTGTGCACACTGAAAATATAAGCACATGTAAACTGCGTCTTTATACTTAATACAGCAGGTATCGTGGCGAGATTGTGTAGAGAACATCGTCAAGACAGTTCAATGATTCCAGCAGGAATGAGCCAACAACAGGTGTATCTAGTGGAGGTATTTGCACATCAACAATCTATAAAGATTAATCTATCTATAATCACGAAACATTATTGAAACAAAACCCTTAACCATTTATGAACAATAAATATATTACAAAATGCATGTTAAACATTGGTTTTCGGATTGGAAAACTCTTTACATCTGTTATTATTTTCTTTATGAAACACCTGCCCAAAAAAATCACAATTGCAAACTTTTTACATGCCTTAAAGAGGCTGTAGCACGTTTTTGCAAAAAAAGATTGTTTCATATGTTCCATTTATAATGATAGTTTGTGTCAATTAAATTTACTTTAGAGGGTAAAACATCTTATTGCACCACCCAAGTATCCGTAGTGGTAATGACAGTGTTGCGAACATTGCATTTTATTGTGAACACATTTTATTATTTCGAATTACAAAAACGATTCCGATGGCTTTACCGAACCATGTACACTCATTTTAAACTTGATTTTCCGAAGAGAGAAGGGTGTTTTACTATTGGTGAAATTATTTTTCAAATACATTTCATCGATTTGAGAGAAAAAATGTGCTACTGCCCCTTTAAAATGTCTTTACCGGAACCAAGTAGTGGCACGGCCAAGACTTTGACTTTGAGTGTCTCGGCCTTGTGGAGTAGACTAGTGTACATCTTCGTCATATTGTCTCCCCAGGCTTTGTTAGCTTCTTCCTTCACTGGCTGGTTCATGATGGCGTGGAACACGATGAATTCTGAACCCGAACTCTTTGACAATGTGGAGACTTTAACCGTCCATGGATTAAATGGGGAAACGTTTTTGAAAAATAAGAAGTTAGTTTTTTTCATAAATGTATCTCTACTATCTTTCAATTTAGGATATTTAGCTTGCAGAGCTTTTGTGACGAGACTCTCGTTCTGAAAGGACGTGTCTTCCCTTGTCACTGCAGCATCAGCCGCCACGTCAGTTATGTTGCCCCTGTAAGGAGTTACCTCCAAGCCGCTAGGGGCGCTGTACACTAGATTGTGACGTGCCATTGTGAACCAATCAAATTAGAGCAAATTTTGATGACCTTTCATTCAACCCATTGCGATCTGTATGGGATAAAAAAAATAGTTTTGAAAAAGAATGAAATGCACTTTATATTTCTTAAGTACCTTTTTTCCGATACGCCTATCAAGCAGTGATAAAAATGAACCAGTGACTTTACACAGGCTAATGTGACTTGCAACATATGCGACACAAAGCAAATTGCATTGTAAACGTCCTGAAATAAATATGATCATTACTTTCTCACAACAAATCTACGTGTAAAACTAAGTTTCTTGTTGGAAAGTTTTTTGAAATTGTATTTATAGGAAGGAATGTAGTTAAGACTCTCGCCAACTAGAAATAAGCATAAATCACAACTTTCTTCATCACGTGTGTTCGAAATCGTGGAGCGACCGTTAACGGATTCTGATTGGTTGAAATCACAGTTAAATGTGATGTCAGCCATGTTGTTTCAAAGTAAATTCACATCTGTGATGCAGTCTTGGTAGCCTATGCTAAAAGAGAATGGATGGATGATACAATGATACATTATGTAATTATTTTAACATTTCCGATATTGGTTTAAACATATTTTTATTCATGAAAAAAGATACAATTCATGAATGGATAGGCCAACAAGCTCCTAGGAGCTTATTTAAAGGCCGCTCCAATGCAGTTTCATCCGGATAAATAAATAAATACAGATTATTATGAAACTGACATGTAATATTATACATATGTAAGTATCAACGATAGTGAAATGCATGATACTATATGCTTTTGGTAAACAGTCACTAGAAAAGTGCTTATGATATACTAAACGATCAGATTTCATTATATAATGATGAATATATTTCAATAATTTATTCAGATCATTAGCGGTAAGTGATGTACATCCCCGTAGTACTGAATTGATACTAAATCCTTTAGTATAGAAGAATGACTCTAGTCTTAATTAAGTGTATTTATGTGAAGAAAAATTGTATCGCATTTTCGATATTTCCGATATTTTACTCACTATAAGTCACTTACCGTTTAGGAATGCAGTATGATAATTATTGAAATAATGTCATAAACTGAGTTATCTTTAATTTTTAACAGGATATCTGCTTAAATAGTTTGGTTGATACACTCGCCTTGTCCCGACATTAAACAGAACAGAACACAATTCAATTCTGTTTATACTCGAGTTTCTTGATTCCCTTATCTACCGTACAACAATACTTATATAGTGTGTTCAGAGCACGAGGCAGGATATGACTTACTTCCGTTACATACATTGTTTGATAAATTTTGCTAAATACAATAAAGTATATTTATTAGCAGACTGCAAATGTGTGTTTAGATGGACACTCCCAAAATAACGGAATATATTTATATATCGAATAAAGATCAAATATGCTTCATGGAAGGAATCATGTTTAATTTAGTTATGAAACTCATATTTCGAAAAATATAACTTTCCTTTAAAAACCGATAACACGGCCGTGTACCAGATTTCCTATTGATTGAACAGTGACCATTTCCAATACGACATCCATTCATTTCTTAAAGGCACTAAAATTGATTTTTATTAAAGCAATAGTGGACGCAAAATGTGTCTTCCCGGAACTTAATGCTTGAAATATTGTATGTACAGTAGGAAATGTAAACAATTCAATAAAAGATAAAACAACTGATACTGATACTTTCTGTAGCATAAGCCATGTGTCAGGTACGGTGTCATTGTAGTTTTTAATCATTGAGTATGTTAAACTCTAACAATGAGAAGTACTGATGATGAAATCATTGTTATACTAATCATTAAGTCTACTAGTCACACTATAAAGGTGCGCCAATTAGGAAATTAATTGAACTTAGAGTAGATAAAAGACATATTTAGTTTTGTGACATTAAATATGTAATATATAACTAGTAAATATGTGAATTCGGATGTATAAATTCAGCTTTCAGTACTTGCAAAAAAGGTGTTACTTGATTTTTTTTTAAAAATGTAATTGCCTTATATGCAAGTGAATAAGAATATGCAAGCCTTATTATACTTGGATCCGTCACTACTGACACTGGATTTGCACTAAAAGGGTTATTTTCAACAACATTCTGTGACTACAATGACACACTGGGTATCCCTCTAATGCTGTAAAACATATCGCTAATCTATCCAATCTATAAAGATAAGCCCGTCGGAAACTATCTTCCCTTTTACTCGATCTCCTGTCCAACCCCACAATAAGATCTATTTATAATCGTGAAAAACCCATAAATCGAAAATAGAAAGAGTTATAACTTTAACGTTTTCATCAAAAATATTACGAAACATATACATCAAAGTATCGATTTAAAAATATATGATAATTTATATTAAAGAGAACGATCACATAGTTAACGTCACTCTGATTAGTAGGTTTAACATAGCTAATTCTTATATCACAGAGTTGACTTGGGCTGAAGTCGCCTGCTGACACGAAAACACACATTTCTAAATCTTTGATAAAGACTGCTTATTTATCGCACAAAACTACTTCAGAATTTACATCAAACACCATCAAAATGAAACTTTCACAGAGAAAACCATGACGTACCTGTGATCAATGAATACTGTTATGTACGAAGATAACGCAGTGTAGATTACTTCCTTCTTGGTGTTCTATTTAATACGCGAGCAGCAGTTGCCAGTCACCGTCATAGTTCAACGCGCTCAAGTTGCATTCAGGTCATGTACATGAATCTATTCGGTAAGATACAAATACTCATATCGTATGACATTCATAATCTTCCAGTTTATTATGTGATATGGTTCTATTTCCTCCATATAATGACTGCAAACCCGCCCTCGCTTTATAGATGTCCTGTATATAGTTTCCAATCCTATACTGCATCAGGCTTTATTGAACGGAGAAAACTACCGTCTCTGTTCGTATCGATCACCGGTCTAATAGTCCTCTTTAAAGAAATCGAATCACTATAGGCTTTATGGTGAATAAAGAAACTTTATACATTATCATTCTCCATTGTACTGGGGTTATTTAGCTAATTTACGAGCAAAAATAGCTGTTCGTTATCTTGTTCGAAAGCTTTATGCATCAAACAGAGAATGGCATAATATAAAAACGTTTTCCAGATTACAGAAGTAAATATTCTGGGTGTAAGATAGCAAAGGGTCTTGCTAATTAGCATATGTCCTTCAAATATGTCTAATGTAAATGACACACATAAACTATTTTCAGTTTGTGTAGCATGGTTTGATCTTCTTTGTTTATCAGCGTGTTTATGATCAGTTGTTTTCACAAAATCAAATAGCGTATATTTCGAGGAAAACACATACAATTTTCTGTTTCCAAAAATAGCATAATGACGTGTCAATGGCAGTCTCATCAAAATCAGACCGTAATTAGTTGCACTACGTTACACAATATACATGTATATGTGTAACGTGGAAACTTAATAACTTTCTGATTTTAATGAGATTGTGTCAATGACAAATGTCACTTTTACGACGGCGTCGCTGATTGAACAACTAAATTCAAATACAACCAATCAGGTCGGACTCTCTTTTTCAAGACGAGAAAGTCCTAACAGTAGAACAGGGTAGTACAGGGTCGGTAATCTGAAGTGAGAAACCCCTGGGCAGGGATCAGCTCAACTGGATGTACGGCGATCCTGAGCCAGTGCAGTGAGAACGACATATCCAAATACAAAATTTAAAGAAACATGTTTTCTGCGGTAAAATGAAGGAAGGTGGGCACACTTATTGAAATCTAAGATAAACGACGATCTAAAACAATCGTCAACAATGAACACAAGGGTGTCAATGATAGCAATTACGGTACTGAGGGTAGATTTTCTACTGCAATAATTCCCACTTCGATTCTTATTTATGTAGGTTGGTTTTTTTTAATGGAACGGTTTATACAATCAGTATTACATTGAATACAAACAAATCAATTCAACTATTCATGCATTTAAAGCACACTACGCGGCCACAGATGACAACTATAATGGTGTCTTTGATTCGTCGGAAATATACATCGACAGATTCATTCAATGCATGAATGCATTCACTTATTTTGCTTTCTTCAACGACCAGTAACATTTCAGTATTGATACGTGTTTCATAACGTTAACTTCATAGCGTTGCTTGCTTATCGTAAATGTGTGCTTTAACACATGTGATACATTTTTGTCGAGGTCATCATGACTTCAGCCACGTAAGTCATATCATTCCCCCTTCTGAGAGGCTACTATCGTGTTATGTGGCGAGAATGATTTTATGCTTGAAACATCTTCGATTATGAAAGGAACAATGTGAAGCATTATCTTACTTAATGGAAATGAAGCTGTTTACGGATAACGATACTTATCATGATCAAATCTATCGCTTTATGTTTTGTCAGTTTATGTATCACAATAATCCATACTGCGTTACATCGTCATGCACTTCAGATAAAGTTGGCGAGTTCAAAGCAGCAATTTCAACTATCAGATTAACACAGTCAACGCTCTTCAGACTTAAATATCTGCAAATAAAGCAGACTCCATTGGATATCAACTGTTTGAGAGGCATTCCAGAAGTTGGTGTAATAGAAGGACTAGGAATTTATGGATGTTCAATTGTGAAATAAAGAAGTTGAACATCCATAAATTCCTTGTCTTTCCATTGGATATGTAATGAAACCCTAAAATGTACTAAATGTGAACTAACCACTGGCCACTCTGATACAAGTGGCTGACATGGCCACGTCTTCCTCTACCTCACGCCACCATTTCTTCCCACTGACAGAACACTCAACAAACATCACACAGATAGCTCATAAATTGTTTAATCTTTGGCATTATCTACAAACAAACGTGAATCAGACGCCACCACTATGGTTCAAGTCACCAAGTCGATAACATACCCCCTAGTGGGCCACTAGTGGCAGGTAGCTAGTGGCTTGCCACTGGTGGGTAGCAAGTGGCCCACCGGTATGATAGCTAGTTGCTTGCCACTGGTGGGTAGCCAGTGGCCCACCAGCGTGGTAGCAAGTGGGCCGCTGGTGGCAGATAGCCACTAGTGGCTGCCACCGGTGGCCCACCTTCTATCAGCTAGAGCAGGTACTAGTGGCCCACCAGTGGTCCACCAGTTGTGTGTTATCTGGGTCACTCTGTTACTCCCTTCTTAGACAGCTCTTCCTTTACCTGGGTCAGATACGTCTTGTCGGGGTAACCAAATCTGTAACATTCAATTGAAACATGACTTAATCAATTTGAAAAACAGCAACTTAACATTCGGGGCAATATATCAAGTACATCGAGGGCAAACTCCGGTTTCAGGATCGTTTCACTAGGATGGATTCAATCTAAAGGTAGAACAATTCTTATGCTAAGTTTAAAGGACTTTACTTAACCTCCTTGAAGGTTTATATAGTTTCATGGTTTGGATTTGATTATTCAATGGCAAATGCAATACCTTGTAGGTCCACCTTTCATGCTTGTTTTATGATGAATGTCGTTCCATGTTACAACATTATGTTCGTCCTCGACGCCCGATCTTACAATGGTAAATATCAGCTTCCGCTTGAAGGCAGTTCTCAAGAGTCGCAACACCTCCGTTCCCTTAGTGTTGTTCGGAAGGAAGGCTTTCCTTGTTGTCCCCTTGTACGGCTCGCTTGGGTCCGGGTGCTCTTGCTGGAGCATAAGTGATTATATATATATATATACATATACATTAATTTTAATTTATGAAACCATACTATGTAGAATATTGATAACAATACTCTTCAACCGAATACGTCCTCTAATTACACTTGTAATGTTATATTTTTCTTTTTCTCCTTTATTTTTCAGTAATGGAATAATGCACAGGGGTTCGAATCGCTGTTTTGTCAATATTTTCAAAATTCTAAATCTAGATTTTTGCAATCAAATACTGTTTAAATACGATATGGTGGGCTAATGTTCCAAGTTTTAGCGAAATCGGTTAAGGAATAAAGATTTGAGATAAATATCCCCACTATTGATATCAAGACAAGATTTGAGATAAAATTTGATTGTCTTTGATTGCCTGATAGAATTTCATGCTCAGGTGACAAGAACGATGATGGGGTTATGAATAAAGATGTGGTTTGAACTGAGGATTTCGCCTTCCATGAATTACAATTCGATGAATAGAAGATAATTGATTAATACTGGATATCAAAAGTGCCCCCTCCTTTCTCGATTGATTGGGGTTATATACATTAGATAGTCTCGTAAAATAGAATAGACAACTTCACGAACGATCGTTGCGAATGAAACCCATAAATTGACAACATCAGAGGAATGATATGATGATTCAAAATGTAAAGCAAATATTTCGAAATAATAAGATCATTATATAAATGGTGTATTGTAGAACATAAATCACAAACAGGAAATATTACGAACCCCCTGTGTCCCATCCGGGAAAGTGTACGTGATGACAATGGTATCATATCTGTTGTAGCCCGGGAGTCGGTCATCAGACAGTGCTACTTCCATCTTCCCCTCGGGCTGGTTGCCTGTGATCACTCCATACACCGTGTTACAGCAGGGACACACGGGCTTGTGGGCGGCGAAACTGTCATCTATACACTCCCTGCAGAACACATGCTTGCACTTGTCCAGAGTCTTGGGATCTCTAGCCACTCGTGAGCATATAGGACAGTCGGGCACGTCGTTGGTGTCATTGACTCCTTCCTTCTGGCCATCCTCCTCCTCCTCAGAGCTCCAGGAACTTCTGTTCTGCTTGGATAAGGCGTTGGCCTGAGGCGTGAAGATGTGGCCCTTGCCTCCTGACCACACCGGACCATCTGACTCGTCCTTCACTACAACACTGGGGATCCCGCTAGTCGAGGACTCAGAGGACTTCATTGCATGTTCTGCTCTGAGAACTTCGAGCTCCTCGGCTACTTTAGCAGCTAGAGACTGGGACCTCTTCCTTGTCCTTCCAAGTTCAGCCGACTTGGTCCTCCGTGGAGTGTCCAGCTCCTCGTCTTTGTTGGTATCAGGCTCAACTGGGGCCAGATCTAGCTTAGGTACTGATGGTGCAGCTTGGGTTTTACGAACCTCTGGCTTTGGCATTGGTTTGGTCTTTGGGTAGTGATATGGCTTAGGAACTGTCTTTGGTTTGTAATGACTTGTAGGTTTCTGGTCCTCTTTTGGTGTTGCTGGTTGTATATCTCTCGTCTTTCCTATAACTTTCTCTCTTACATCTCTTGCAGATTTGAGAACAGGACTTCCTTCGAATTGAACGTTCATGTCATACGTTTTTCCATTAACACTGACCTTTGAGCCCTTCATTGAAAGTCGAACAACATTCTCATCGTCCGTCTCGCCTTCCTCCTCAGATGACGAAGGAGAATATTTAGTTTTTCTCACCTTCTTAAATGTTTTATATTTCTTGATATCATCACTAGATTCCTCATTCATAATCTCTTCATACATCTCAGCCCGAGTCTTCCCGTTTCGGACAGTTCCTGTACGTCTTGTTTTGATGCTCTTCTTAGGAGAAGCTCTCCGCCTTGATCTCCTACTCGCCTCGCTGACGTCAGAATCGTTGCTTTGCAGTGAAGAGTTACTTCCCCTTCTGCCCATTCGACCAACTCCGACCTTGACCCCTCGTCCTCTTCGTGACTTACCTCCCTTTGTTTTGGAACCTTTGTGCTTAGAACGTGGTTTAGATTTATCATCCTCATCATCCTCATCCTCATCATTATCCCCTGACAGTTTGAAGGATACAGATCGTTTCGATTTGTCAGCTTGAGGTCTCCCCTCGAATTCAAACAAGCACTGACTGACAATTTCCTCAACTATATACTCGTCAGTTGAGACAAAAAGGACATCAGTCAGTGACTTCGGTTTGAACGTTGCAACTGAACTAACAGCGATCGTGACAGCCTCTTCTATATTGGAGATGCCTGAAAATGTAGAAAAAGACAATTAAAAATGGTAAGCTCTTTTATACTGGTTTTAAAAGGTACATCTATATCTTAAATAATTTGTATTTTTTAAACTGAATTAATGTTATAAGCGATGCCTTGAAAGAAAAAGTACATAACAAATCGGAGTCCTAAGCTTTTTTAACTTGTACTGTTACCAAACGGGGCCAAGGAACATGTAACCTAAATACCGATTATTTTTACCCCTAGATTCATGTCAGATGATACAAAACTGAGAACAGTATATTTTGGACAATGTTACTTTGTATGCCATCCATTGTATTGGCATCATCACGCTCAAAATTGACGTTAGCAAGATGACGTCCAGTTACGTGGTAAATACTATCGATTTGAAAAAAGCTGTGGCTACAATTGTAAAGACACTTAATTGTTTTTAAAGATCTGAAGCATTATGCATATACGCAAGGTCATGCGATGTTATCTCTATCAGTCATCAAATACGTGCATACATCATTGAAAAGGTCAAAATAAATAAACATTCCAGAAAAGCGAGCGCTTATAATCGCATATTGATTGCTCAATGTAGCGCTCAAGTAGCGCTCAAGTAGCACTCAAGTAGCGCTTATTCTCTCCTGAACGACACGGTGCAAAAGTTCGCTCGCTTTGCTACGTAGCGCTACATTGAGCAATCGCGTTCAAGAGAGGTTTAAAAGTAATCGCTAATTGAGCGATTACTTTGAAACCTCTCTTGAACACGGCTCTGACTCCCCACATCGACCCCTAACCCAACAACAACAACAAAATTTCCCAAACCGGGATAGTCATGAAAGAATATCGCAACTACGCACCAGCACCGAGTAGAGGCATGGCGATAACGAGACTTCCGTTCTTGTCTGCTTCTCTAAAGAGGTTGTTGTAGAGTTTCTTCATGTTGATAGTCCACTGCTGTGTGTCCTCGTTCTTACACGCTGCCAGGAAGGCGTGGTACACCGTCTGTTCCTTCATTCTGGGAAAGTAAACAAGTATTAATTCCTGCTCTTGTCCCATGTATACAGTTAACAATTAGCTACATCATATCCTAACAAGATAAAAGTGATAGGTTTCACTAAGAAAACATTGTCCTGACGAGATTCTGTGAAGACATTGCAAATGACGACACTTCATGAATGCCTGCAGTATCAAATCTCTATTACCTTCAGTAGCGGCCTCTAAAATATATTTCCCTTTTTAAAGACTATCGTTAACTCAAAATACTCGCCATTGATTAATCTAAGGCAAAGAAACAGCTTCCGTGACAAAATCTGCGAGGCACTCATAAAGCATGTACCATTCTATCTCAGTGATTTACTTGACCCCAGGGGCCCGTTCCACTCCTCGATCGAAGCCCTCAGAACAAACGTAACCCTATCTTTTATCATTGGCTAAGATTGATCTTAGGGCTAAGATCTGTTAGTAAAACGGTATAACCTTGGCTAGCAAGCCACTAACTTTCAATGTGGCATTCCATTGAAGCAAATCAAGAATGAATGGTAGTTAATCTGAATTGGTAAATTCGCGAACAGTTCCCCCATGGCTTTTATGTGCAGATGATCGGAACGGTAATGCCTGAATGACCGAGGAGGCGAAAAACGTTGATGCTTGGAATGGTCTATCGTAATGCAGACGATATGTAGCAATGTTTCATATGTTTCACAGGTTCATGATAAATAAAAATACAAAATAGTTATAGTTTCGTCTTAATATAAAATAAAGAAAAATAATAAATAAAGAAGGTGTGGAGTAATGACGTTGTCATCCTTCTTTGTCACAGAATAAAGAAATCGTGAGTTTGACGTACAAAAATAATTCAAGGACTAATCTAGTCCATTTTGCATCATCTACTAGTGCGCTACTGAAGCCGTCCTACAGAACCTACTTGGAGGTACAGACGGTCCAGAGAGGGAAGGACAGCTTCCTCTTCCTCAGGTCCTCCCTGTCTAGCTCGAACAGGATGTCCTGCTTCATCAGCGCCTTGGTCACAAAACTGGGATGACTCATCGTCTTGTCCTCTGGCGTCACGATTGCGTCTGCCAGGGCGTCCATGATGTCGCCCGCGTATGCCGTCACATGCAGACCCAGGGGCGCCTTCACTTCCCCCTTCTTCGCGGACTTCGTCTCTGGTGTGGACATCTTGTCTCTTGATATCTAAGAACAGGACGATTTTCTGAATAACAACTTCTTTAATGTGAAATACACGACGTTACGGAGTATATGCTCATTCCTTCATCGGGTGGAATGTGAAATACGTATGTATAAGATCATAGTCCCCCGACTGGAAGGGTTGAAAATATCCTAATTGTTGACGCTAAATAAGAGGATACGTCTGTCTGAAAAATTAATCTCAACAAAATAACATTATCAGCATACATGCTCAAAGTGGAAGTATATCCTCGAATTCCGTCTCATCAAGCCCTTACGCACTATCGCCTTATAGTTTCATACCGCGGAAGGACGGTTAGTTTCAAGGTTGATTTTACTACATTGTTTAAATGGAGTTTGATTAGAGAGTGATATATGAAAAACCTAGACGAGAAGTTTGGACAGAACGTGTCCAGTTATACTTCTTCGTTGATGTACGTTGCATGATGGGAATGCTCGTTAAAAACATGTAGGCCTATAGATAATCACAGCCTGTGACATTACATCATTAAAGGCGCTGTAGCACTTTTTTTTTGCAAATAATGTTTTCTCAAATTTGCAATTTATTATTAAAATTTATACAATAAAGTGATATGTTAATAGGTAAAACAACTCATTACACGACCCGATTAGCCGTATCCATAGAAACGGTTATCCGTATTCGAAGAAAATGGTGCCACGTACATGTGTATAAGTAGTGTGGTGCTCGTCAGTGAGAGAGGTAGATTTGTAGGTCTAATGAGAATTTGAGAGTTTTGACAGCAAGATGGTTGACCATTCGATCATTGTACCTTATTCAAAACTCTAATCTGAGTGTTTATGTATCGCTACGTCTGTAAGACCATTTGAACTACCTTCGAGCGGCCATTTTAATGTGAATAAATTAAAATGGCCGCTCGATTTGAAATTGACTCGCATGGCTTAACTGAACATTGTACATTCGTTTTAGAAGTCATTTTATTGATTCAGGAGTACTATGTAGCCACTGGTAACACGTATTTACATTTTCGTGAGAGCACTTTATTTCAGTTAGCGCCTTTAAAGTAAAACGGCTATTCCAAGACCTATTTCAGGCACATCAAAATAAAATCTATTTGTACAATTATATGTGATGATGTGACGATCGGTGTGATGGTTTAGTATTTGTTCATAGTAAATTATATACTATATGAATTGTAATACGTATATCCATTATTTAACGACATTCTCTGTGTGATGTAAAATACGTCTCCTTTTGAGTGAACCTTCCCTGATCTATCAATATGCCTCGGACTTGGTACCGAGAGCCCGAGCATGTGTTGAAGCGATATGAATGTATGAGTAGAGGTGTATACACATACAACACATGCACATGTGACGTATAGAGTTCTCAGTCATATTTAGGTGAATATAACTTGCTGGAATTTAGGGGCTGGTTGGGGGAGTGCTTGGAAGCAGGATGTATAGTATTAGTATAATCCCGTTGATTTCGGGGAATGTGGGGGAATAACCACGGATTAAAACACTGGTTACTATTGGAGAATGATACTTTACTGTCTGAAATATGTTCTAAAAAGTATCCAGTTCAATATTAGTAATATAGGGCGAATGAACATCCGTATATGGACGCAGTGTTCATTGAAGGAATAAAGGGACCAAATCCTTTTCACTCTGTGTCCCTTTATATACTGTGATGTTATTAGTATGGTTGGTTTAAAACTTTAACAAGTAAACTAGAAGGATATCTGTTTATTCAGATATCTATCAACTAACAACGCATGTTCCGGAGAATTATTTAGATGAACATGTAGCTCCTAAACTCGCAAAGGCCTGTCCCTTAATCGTTGTTTTGATATTTAAACACGTAAAATAAGCAATCTACCCCAATTCCTGAACATTTTTATCAGATTCGTTTACAATACATGGACATCCAAATATGCCAACCCACAGAATTCGATTTACACACGTAGCTCCTGAACTCATAGCGACATATTTCGTTCTGGTTGTCTCAACATCTTTATACATGAAACTAAAACCCTCAATACTTTTAGACATTTACCAAACATCTTTTCACCGTGATATGACGTCATACCATTTTCAGGTTTGAATTTGCGTATCCTACGAGTGTTACCAAAATATTTCAACTCCTTATCCAATACACCTCTATTTCAATTGGTATACCTACCTACAAGGTTAACATTTTAACATTTAACCACTTAATTTAAGTTTAACCACTGAAACAGTAGGAATCACTCACTGTACATATATCGTTTACAATACCTGTTAATCACATCCCAGTTTCAAAGTAACATCCAGTGACCACCTTATAACTCCTGTAACGGTTTGCTTATAGCGCCTCTCCTTTCAGTGGTGGACATGCTGACGATTCAACATGTGCATAAGTGTTGGTTTATTTACGTGTTTCGGAGCGGCAAGGAATGTCTCACACAGACTATTATCTAGATATAATGGCGAGGAGAATACCGTCTAAGTGTTATGGTGGGACGAGTGAACAATACCAATAAGTCAGTTCTTAGGCAAGCAAGGAATCAATAACACACGTCGATCCACAGTGAACGTGTTCTCCTTTGTGTTATGTTTACAGTGCGAGGGGCCCGACAAGGGAGAAGAAATGTAAATCATACAGTAAGGGTACTCTATGTGCTAGTCTATTTTTCAATACATACACCAGTGGCAATGCCGCCTTCAAGGTTAAAATCATTTGATTAACACAAACTGTGATTAGAGGTCAAACTAGATTTTTAGACGTTTTTTCCATTGAATGTTTGTCCAAACCAGGTACTCTGTTGTATTCCTGCATGTGTGACCAAAGGTACAGGTGGAATAAAGTCACTGTAGCACGCTGTTATTCCTGAAATAAAGGGCTCTCACGAAAATGTAAATAAGAGTTGAATAGCTGAATAACACTCCTGGATCAATAAAAATAGTTCTAAAACGAATGTACATGGTTCGGTTAAGCCATGGGAGTCCATTTTCCTTCCAGAGGCCATTTTAATGTAGCGATTCCTAAACACAAAGAGTAGAGTTATAATATTATTTTGGTATCATCTTGCTGAGTGAACTAATATCCTTAGATGGATAAATGCATTCCTGGTTAATAGACTACAATTTGTACGGGTTAACCAAGTGGAATCTTCAATACTAAATGCATCCACTGGTGCGCCCAAGGGTTGCCTGATTTCTCAAATTGTGTTTATATTGTATCCAAAGCAAAAGAATGCCTGACAATAAAATGACCTGATGAGAGAATCTGTACTGAGTTACAGAACAGAAATTTCAAAAGTTGTGGAATGGTGCAAATCAAACTTTTTTATTTTTGAACGTGCAAAAGACCAAAGAAATGGTCATAGATTTCAGGAAAACTAGTTCTACAATAAATCCGGTGACTATTAATGATAATGAAATAGAAATATAAATATTTGGGTTCTGTCTTAGATTCGAAACTTTCTTGGATGAAAACACTGACAACATTAACAGAAAGGACAGCAACGATTGCATTTTTGTGGAAGTTGAAACATTTTAAAATAGATCAAACTATTTTGAGGTTATTTTAATCAAACGTTTATTCAAAGTGTTGTAACATTTAATTTGTTGTGTTGGTACGGAATACTGTCTGTTCAAAATATAAATAAACTCACAAAAATGTTTAACACCGCTTCAAAAATTATTGGACTTCCTATTGAAAGTATCGGCAGTTTTTATGAGCAGCAACATTCCAAAAGAGCAATTAAAATTTTAAGTGACTCGACTCACATACTTTTTTCGGAATATCATTCACTGTCTCTTGACTGGCGTATGCCGACGAGTAGAACAAACCGGTTTCGTCAATCATTTGTTCTGAATAGTATATATGCCTTTAATGGAAAAGTTTTGTAATGATTTTTATGATCATTTTACACAAGTGTAAGTGTAATCTTAAAATCGCTTGAGACCTACAAATCTACGTCTCACACTGGCAAGTTGCACCATTTCTTCCAATGCGGAAACTCGTTTTCAATGGATACGGTAATCGGGTCGGGGCAAAGGCTAACTTTGCTAGAACACCCTCGTATTCAGGTGTTATCCATTACATATTACACCACCCGATTATCCATAGTCTTAGAAAACTTAATACGTATTACGTCTAAATCGAAAACTGCTAGTGATCTTCTCAGTTAAAAATCTACTAAACTACCGGGCAAAGGAAGACTCACCTAAGTTTGTTTCTATTAATTCAATATTTAAAAGAAATCAGCTGTATTTGACTATGGCACGATACAATAATACTTATCTGCAGTAGTTTGGATGACTTTGTTGGTGACTGTGGTTAATTTTCAGTTCAAATATCTTTTTGTGATGAAGACAGGGTTAAGAATTAAATGTACACCAACATGACCCCTACCCTGTTTAAAATGTTGTAAATGTGTGCAGAATCAGGCACATTTATTTATTTTCACATAGGATATGTCTTATATGTCGGTTAACAATTGTGTATCATCAAAAATAATTTAAAAACAAAATTAGATTTTAAATTAAAAAAACATGTAGAAGTATTCTTTGACTGCTAACTAACACCTGTACTTATCAGTTTTGGATTATGACATCGAAAACTTGAGATATTTGCAATTGAAAATCATACATATGATAAAATCAACTGAGGTGAGTCCTTTCTTTTGCCCGGTAGTTTAGCAATCTTCTCAGTTCGAGAATGGGACATACATCCGTGTTGCTTAACCGAGCCATAATAATTAATTTCAGAACTCTATTTATTGATTGAGGAGAATTGTTTTGCAATTGATAACATTTCTTTTCAATTGTGCGAGGTCTCTTTATTTCCCTTAGAAAACGTGCTACACCCCTTTAAAGTAATGTTCCAAAGAGACACCATACGTTTCAGGACCCATGGCACTCAGTGTAACATATAAAGTCCAATGTCAGCTTTGCCTTCACAATGAACCGACCCTCCTTCACTACATGGCCGTCAACTGGCCTGACTGTTGTTACCGACGAAGTATCAATTGAGTCCTCGTCTATATATTAATGCCTCTTGATCAGTGATTGTTTCGTTCCATTCCATGTTTTGATTGGAAATACTGTATTATCTATATATGAATAATATATGATCGTTCAACTATGAATTTTAATGTAAGTCGTCATCACTCCGATGTAAACAAAGACGGCCATGTCAATTGTCAAGTAAAGGTCATCGGGAATGTAGATCTATATATACAAAAGATGTTTACGGGAAGCCTATGTCAAGGTTGTAGACGCAGGTAAAACGTAAAGGAAATCATGTCTGGAGAGAACATAACATGGACTTACCTGCGGCGCATACTTTATATGCACGCCCCTTCTTTAGATCAACGTGCGTCTATGTTGTCCAAATAGGCATTAACTTGCTGGAACGTAACAATCTGATAATGGGAACAATTGAGCGTAAAATATCGTCTTGAAAAATATCTCTCTCATTTTTCTTTCCAGTCGGTGTCATAAATCAAGGTGTCATAAGTTTAAACTGTTATTTACAAACCATAATAGCTTCAGGCAGTTATATGTGTTTAACTAAGACGTTTAAAACCGTTTAAAAGCCAGTGAACAAACATATTGTGAAATCTATCCTGTACATCGGGATATATTTGTAATTTTTTCTAAATAGTTTTGAAAATATACATTTCTACGACTGTTCCAAGATTTTGGAATGAGTCCATCTGTGCCATTAAAGTCAATGGATATGCCTCAAGGGTCATTATACAAACCATGTATAATTCGTATGTAACGAGAATTTGTGTGGTGTGTTTTTTGTATTAAAGTCCTTTTGTGCAGCCAGCGTACACGTTAAATAACCCAAATAAGGCCCCTTGAAATGTGATACGGGTCAAGTCACAGTGGAAATAATTGACAGATCTTACAGTATGGACACATATTGAGCGTGTATAATACTTAATACTGAGCCCAAAGAAAACTAGCCAATGGTTCTGTAATTCTAATTCATCACATGTTGTATGATTATGATGAATTATTATTAATAGTTGAAGACTTTAGGCATACATTACATGACCACAACCATAATACTTATTGTTTACTGTATGTTTCAGGACGTTTTCAACATACTATAACTTTTTGTCATTAAAAAAACTGTTTTATGAGTGTCAGTGATATATATGATATTGTGAGTAGATGACCCACTCTCTTGCAATTACTCTGAAAATTCAAACATTCTGGAACATGTTTTTTAAAAGCGCTAAACGACAACACAGCTAAAACATGTCTGAAATAGGCAAAATTATTTCCTCGCATTACTGTCATCTGGAGAGAAGTCAATAGAAGGTTGAAGTGGACATCCTTCCAGGTCAATAATTGAACGGAGCTCAAGACCTAATTTAAAATTTTCAGTCTCCGTTTATAACAGATGTCTTTTTGAGTATTTGAACGTCCTAGTATGCCGTTGTGTTTTATGTGATAAGTCGTTTAAAGGTTTAAGCGAATCGCGAGTCCTGTCAATAGTTGAGTCGGGTCATGCCCGAATGTAGGCCTACGAACGTTGAACCTCAGTTCTCGAAAATGTGAAAAAAGAGCCATGGGCTCTGTACCTCAACAGGATTTGTATTGTTTGACGTAGTGAAAACAGGAATAAATTGTTCTCGGTTTGTTCTAGAGCAGGGTCAATTAAGAATCCCATTGGCCAAGCAGTCTGTACACACATTTCTAGACCTTTTGGTTCTGTAGAAGAAGATGCAAATAGGTTTTTAAGGTTATGACCCCTGTGAACCCATTTGGGACAACAGGGTCACCAAATCTACTATTGAGAAATTCCCACTGGATAAAGAGTCTGTACACAATATTACAGCCAGTTAGGTCCTTTTGTTCCAGAGAAGAAAATGAAAATAGGTTTTTAGATCATGGTCTGTGAGGCCCTTATTTTGGGCAACGGAGTCACCAAATCTACATCATTCAGGCCTGATAAAGCTAAACAAATTTACAGCCGATGGGCATTTCCATGTCATAAGCTCTGGCTAAATAGATTTGAGCTGTTATCAACCCACTAGCCATATGATGCTTGAAACTACCTTTCTAAACCGTATCACCTGGGTACGAGGGATTTACAAGATTGCAGGTCCCTTCCTGTAAGGAGGAATTTTGACTTGTCAATCCCTACGATTCAAATATCTTTTTAAAGATATCTTAGACGGTGTGAAAGTAAAGACCTGAACTGAAGAAACTATCTTACAGACGAAGTTTGAAAAATTTCAAACATACATATCAGAATATGTTCCGTGTCGGTGAACGAACGCTTTAGACTGTTGCGTCGCCGATGTTTCATAAGAAACTTTAGCGTGGTTGTTGTTCATGATTTTATGAGCGACTCTCATTATGAGGGATGTTTACTGTAATGCATATTTAAACAAAGCGTCTTTTTTTACCTAAAAACGGTTGGAGAGAAACCTCGGTTGTTTTTTTCTTTCCTGGTAAAGGGGCAGTAGCACGTTTTTCGCTGAAATAAGTCGATGAAATGTATTTGAAAAATAATGTCACCAATAGTAAAACAAGGTTCTCTCTCGGAAAATCCAGTTCAAAACTGAGTGTACATGGTTCCGTAATGCTACAGGAATTGTTTTTGTCATTCGAAATAATAAAATGTGTTCACATTAAAATGGCCGCCATGCAATTTTTGCTTTAAACTCACAACCGTTATTACGACTACGGATAATTGGTTTGTGTAATAAGATGATTTACCCTTTAATGTAAACATAAGTGACATAAACTATCGTTATAAACGGGAAATTTGAAAAATAAAATTTGGAAAAAACGTGCTACAGCGCCTTTAAGACTCTACAACCATTGGTATCGTTCTTACAATACAAAGCTTAGTCGTAATATATATTCTAAAGATGGGAGAGACTAACCCATTTGAATGTTTAGCATTTATGGGACATTTTGGAACGAAGGGCGAGAGCAAGAAATCCTTCGGTTCAGAACCACGAACAGAGGATCAGACGTTTGGTGACCAGCACGAGACTACGTGTAGAAAACGTTTTCCCAAATGCGAGAGGGTTGCATCAGATACGGAATTGGCCAGTCATTGTGGACCTAATTAGTGTGTTCAACACTATGTTCGATGACCAGCCATACTTACTTATTTCATGAATTTGCTACAGTGCATTAAGCATTTAGTAATAGTGTTTAAATTCTTTCTTGCGTTGATGTTCAGACTGAACGCTCACATGAGGACCATCTAAAAGTTTAATGTGCTATTCTACGCACCATGTGTTCGTTGAAGGTTGAAGATCCAGTTTTGACAAGTGATAAAAAGTTGGTGATGCGACATTTATGTAATGACGAGGAGTAAGTATTGAGAAATATAAAGGTTATCAATTGAGGACATGTACCCATTATATGACCCTGATTCGACGTGTTTGTCATCCTGGTTCCAGTCACTGCCAACATGCTTCAACTATTCGATTACCCGTATCAATGAGCTCGCCCCGTTTCCAAACACAGGTCATCACTTGTGTCAGTCTCCATTGGTTATTTACGCGTATGAAATTTAGTTACACGGCCCTGCATTTCCAAAGAGAATGAGACAAAATAAAAGTTTAAATTAGCATGTGATGACGAGAATCCCATTGTTTTGAAAATTTGACTGTTAGAAGTATGCCTGGCCACTGGAGACGGAATAATGTATTTTGCTTACTTCGTCCTGGCCACATAAAATGGGATACTTTTGAAAGTTCTGACATTTATGGTTACATCCCTTAAAATGGTTCAACCTTTTAAAATTCTCCATCAAACCAAGACGATATTCTCAAAATATGGGCTTTTTATAACTGGTTCCTGGGGAGCCGTCTTTAAAATACATTTTAGAGTAGAGTCGATGGGCACACTACCGATCCCAAAACGGAGTCGTCATCAACACTGTCTGAAAAACTTAAATCTCCATGTAAAAGATGTTACATCTTGAAATTTTCAGTTTCCTAGGCAACCGATCTCGAAGTTGTCGTCCGAGTTTTTATGAAAATGCCAATCATGCCCATATTTGACGAGACCCACTAGCTGCCTCCCTACAAAATTTCAGCTTGGGGTTAGGCGCTTCTTGAGAAGTTGAAAATGTGAGTTTAAGGAAGACGCCCTACGGCACACCTTGTTTCTGCACATTGACTGCAAGTCCATAGCCTAGTAGCTTCTGTATCCATTTTCAGTAACAGTGTCATACATGTACATTGTAATTTTTAAAGTACCTAGTATAGCAATCATGTTATTATAACTAATCGAAATACACTTTGTTATATGCTAAAAAGATCGTTTTTGTCTAATATATTTAAAGTGATTTAATGCTATGTAAGTAAAAGTGAAGCTTTGGGGTTGCGACCTTACCTGGGTTTTTTTTAATAGCGCCATGGGCTCTGTAGCTCAGTGTTTATATTGTTTCTTGTTGAGACTGAAACAGATTGTTCTCTAGATAAAGTACGATCTCTTTATATGACCTTGAAAAAAACGTGATCAACAAAATTGTTAAGTGTCAGTGGATTAAAAAAACATTACTTGAAACTATATTTTGAGGAAATTGGCTGTCCAAGTATAAAGATTCCTGAAAAATCTTGAAGAGAAGGTATCTCATTCAATTTAAATGGTGTAGAATTTTTTCCAATACGATATAAAATGATGAGATGAGATGAGAAAGAGAGAGACAGGGGGAATGGGGAGGGAAAGAGGGAGAGGAAGAGGGGGCTGGGTCTAGAGAGGGAGAGTGCTACAATGCATCAGTGCCATAACAGCGCTCACACTAAGGCCGACGGACCACCTGTACCTTATTATGTAACATGCAGTTCTCCCATATGTTACTAGTGTCAAGTGCATCTGGTGCCTGGCTCAAGTTGCACAAGCTATCATTACTCGGATAGGTGCGTTAGGTCATGTGAGGTTCTTATTTTGGGCCATTGAGTCACCAAGTCTATAATGTAGAATCCCCATTTGTATGAAGAGTCTGTACACAATGTTAGTCATCTAAATCTTTTCTTTCTGAAGATGAAAATAGGTTTTTAGGTCATGGCCTGCGAGGCCCACACTTGGGGCCACAGTTTCGCCAAATCTACAATTTAGAATCATTGGCTAAAGTGTCTGCACACAATATTAAAGCCTTATTGGTGTTTTTGTTCTGGAGAAGATGAAAGAAGGTTTTTAGGTCATGGCCTGCGAGGGCCTTATTTGGGGCCACAGGGTCACTAAATCTATAATTTAGAATCCCCTTCAGCCAAGGAGTCTACACATAAAATTTTAGCTCTCTAAGAGTTTTTGGTTCTGGAGAAGTCATAAACGTAAAAAGTTTACAGATGACGGACACTGGACGCCATGCAACAAGCCCATCGGGCCTTTCAGGTCTGATGAGCTAAAAATATGTATATATGTATGGGGACCTGGTTTCTTTTATTATATCGATTTAATTTTATTGCTCTTTAAATATGGGATCCCATCAGCTTGCGGTTCCACCAGCAGTGATAAATTTACAAATATTACATAAAGAGTCCAGGGACTCGCTACCACAAGCTCTTGTGAGTCCCAGAAGATAGAAATGAGTCCCTCAATTAAGTAAGCAAATACTAGATTAAAAAAACCTGCGAGTTCCTTCAATTTTACGAGTCCTTTCCAAATTTTATGAGTATTTGATGCAGGACTCGAGGGTAAATTTATCACTGCACCTGATGGAATTATTTCACCGGTGAGGTACCATTTTCTTTGCAAGAGTCCATATTCAAACTATCTTATTACAAAGTTTCATGAATTGTTTAATGGATTTTACTTTGTGTGTTGAACCTCCTAAAGTCTATCTGGTCTGATGTGCTAAGTGTTTTAAACATTTCTATAATCATGAACTCCCCAAGTATCCACAGTATTGGTCCTGTGACCTCCCATGAATCGAATGGTCTTTCTCAGCACCAGGCGTCTCCACTGGGTAGTTAAGCATAACAATCAAGGGCTTCAATCAGAACTTGCTCGGCTTCAGTCCACTTATGTGGATGAGAATGCAATCTGTTACAGACACCTTGGTTGAATAGGATTATCCGACTGGCTGCTTCAAAAATGGAACAAGCCACGGGTGTAATAACATTATCAGTTGCCTTGTATATCCTGAAGCTGACAATGAAATAAAGCAAGTGCTCACAATTTTTTAATTTTTTTAATTTACACCAATGAGTTCACAGAAGCGCAATGTCTATTTTTTGGGTGCATCGTCTTCCTTTGAGAAAGATTTCAACATCTCGGCTTTCTTTTGCTGAATACGTTCATCACGGCGACGACGAGCCTCCTTAACCTTCTGTCTACGAGCCTCGGCTTGGTCACTGCAAGAGAACAACAAGTGTTAAAAGGAAGGTCAGATCTCCTTGGAGCAAATGGTCAATGGAAGAAGTATCCCCCTTTGACTCACACAATGGGATTTTCAGGAAAAGTAATGGGATATTGCAAAATAGGTATTTTCATAAAATGTTTTATATGTATTTAACTATGGACTTTTACCCCACATTGCATTAACTTTAACGGATTATACAGACAAATAAATGGGTAAATTACCCTCAATCCATCCATGCACCTACATTTATTAAAACATTACTCCCTAAGAATAAGCCATTCAGATTCTTAATTTCATTAAGTAGAAGCTGCAAATCATTTCAGATAGCTCATTTGGTTCAGCAGGTCTACACCAAATTGAAACAAAGCTACTCTGACATTGATGTTAGATCAATCCGTCAATTATGATATCTTTATGCAATTTTTATGACTGATTAATTTAGCCATGATTCATTAATTTCACAACATTGAGCTTACCTTTAGAACTTCAAATCTAAATTTTCATTCATACTGATGTTATCAAATGATTTTGAGAATAACATTTTATCAGCAAAGACCTTTTTTACATTTTGCTCGGGTGTTTTTAATAGCTTTGGTTTAAGGGATCAGATTTATATTCTACCCTGTTCAAAATTATGATAGTTTATTGAAAAGATACTGAAAAAGCAACTTAAATTTAAGACAATCTGGTAGATAATTTTGGCTAGTCAGAATCGATTGGGGCTCAGGTATGATTGTCCCAGAACAGTTAACTTTCAAAACTAAACAACCATGCCAACTTGTCTATTAGCAATTTGTAACTTCAATCTGATGAGAACTATCGGGATAAAAGACAAATTATGAAAAACACTGCTGCAAAGAATCTGAAAATTACTTTGATGTAGCATTATTAGGGAAGTACAAAAAAGGTGGGCAAATGTCCCCAGGACCCCCTCTAAGAAATTCACTGCCAAGGGCCACTGATACATGCAGATTGAGACCAAATTTTCACTGATAAGAACATAGGGTTATCAAATCAAAAGGTTAAAGTGTCATTTTGCATCAGATTTTACAATGTTGATCGATTAGTAACGTTGTGCCCTTATATCACTATCAACGATTTAAAGTTGAATGTTTACCTGAGGAGCCTGGACCTGGCCTGTTCAGCTTTCCTCTTGTGGATGTGCTCCATGAGAACACGCTTGTTCTTGAAGCCGTTACCTTTGCACTTCATGTAGAGCTCATGGTAACTGAAACCATAATAATTCCACTAATTCAGGAAAAGGTTTAGAAATTTTAGGTCTGCATCGACTATAATGAAATTTCTAATTGTGATTGAACATTTATCCTGTCGTAATTTATGTGTTAGATTCATTTTTAAATGTATCAAATTATGTATATTAGTACAACACATGATTGTCATAATCAGATTTATTACTAAACTTCCAATAATTGAATAACTTAAATAGTTGCGAAAGTAAATTAAAGTCTTAGTTTTAATTGATCTATTGCATCATTTCAAAATTAACTTTTCTGGAAATACTCACAGGTGCTTGTCAACTTTCTTGGCTGCCCTGTATCGCCTGAGCAAGTTACGTAGAACTCTCATACGCCTGATCCAGTTTATTTTCTCCGGCATTCTGGCGTTGGCAGTACCTTTCCTCTTTCCATGTCCCATGTGTCGTCCCTTGCGGCGAGCGATTATGTTCTTGCGGACACGGGCTCGGGAATGAACTTTGACAGGCTTACGGATGATAAGACCATCCTTCACCAACTTGCGCACATTCTGACCTACACATGGGATAAATATTATATTGTATTTATAAGAGCAATGACATGGCAACAAAGAATGAAACTCGGCGACCCTCTGTCCCCATATCTATTCATCCTCTGCGTCGAGGTACTGGCAATGATGATACGAAATGATACCAATATTAAAGGAATCAAAGTAGGCAATGTTGAATACCTCTTAAATCAGTTTGCTGATGACACGACATGCACGTTAGACGGATCAGAGCGTAGCCTACAAGCAATGTTACACTTGTTAACGTTTTTCGCAAGATTTTCTGGTTTAAGGGTTAATGTTGATAAGACAAGACTCATTTGGTTTGGCTCCAAAAAGCGAAGCAGGATGAAAATATGTCATAATTGGAAATTAAACTGGGAACAGGGCGATTTTGAGCTTCTTGTTGTTAAATTTAACCTTGATCTGGAAAAAATGATTGACCTTAACTATAAAGACAAACTCAGGCAATGTGAGACGCTTATGCACATATGGTCCTCTCGTAACCTGTCTCCACTTGGGAGAATCTCGGTGTTAAAATCTCTTATTATCCCAAAACTTAACCACTTATTTTCATCACTACCAGATCCGAAAGACAGTGCAATCGAACTATTTGAACGCAAATGTTTCAAATTCATATGGGGCAATAAACCAGACAAAATTAAAAGAAGTCAAATCACCTGCCAAGTGAAAGATGGCGGTTGAAACGCACCGAAATTAAAACAAATTATACAATCTCAAAAGTTGTCTGTAATCAGTCGTTTCTACAAACAAAGTTCTAAATGGTGCGAACTATTTTCAGCAAACTTACCAAAACTTGGCTCTTGATACATATTTGAATATAATTGTCCAAACTTGAGAGATATTTTGATCCCAACGATCCGTAACAAATTTTATAGCGACCTCCTATGTGCTTGGTGGGACCTCACAACCGCCCACAATGAATCCAATTGTGAACCAAGTAACATAGCAACTGATAGTATTTGGTACAATGATAATGTCACTATTGGTAAAAAGACAGTCTATTATCACCAGTGGAGTAAACGGGGGATTCATTACGTTAACGACCTATTGAACGACGACGCAAATTTTTTGTCCTTTGAAATGTTTGAAAACAAGGCAAAAGTGAGCGCAGCTCACATACCCCCGCCTGTAGTTTGACCGCCTTTCTTTAAACTATGTAATCATAAATCATATATTATGATAAGGCTTAGGAATGTGGTTTGGTCAGCACATAACATAGAAAACAACAGGAAATGTAATTGTTTGCATAGGTGTGAACTGGACGAGATAACTAAATGTTTTACATCAGAATCTCACCTTCCAATCAGTTGCTTGAAGGTCAATATATATTCCTATGTATAAACTGTAGTTATAATCTTTATAAATAATTTATTTTTCATGAATTCAAAAAAGTTTAAAGAAGTGAAAGATTTTAAAGATGATTATCATTTTCTGAAATATGTTGCCACCATGAGTGAAAATAAAATTCTAGTATAATAACTTACCTATTGATGAAATGGAAATGTCCCACTCTCACAGTAAATGTGTGAAATGTTCAACATGTCAGCTCCATGAACAAAGCAATGTGACAATAATCAAACAAAACACAAATGGGAAATCACCTCGTATTCATGATTTCCAACCATATAGACAAGTGAAATCAAACTAGGATTGAAGTTTACACATAAAATTTTTTTAAATTATAAAATCGGACCGTTTTTGGGTAAAAAACCCAAAATTATTTGAACCATGGAGTTGAAACCCCTAAAAGGCACAACAGCAACATGTAGGTTATCGCTATACCAAATTTGAAGTTTCCAAAGGGTATAGTTTCCGAGATAAGCTCCGGAAACAACACAAAGTCCAAAAATGGGACCGTTTTTGGTCAAAATGTCCAAAATTATTTGAACCATGGAGTTGAAACCCCTAAAAGGCACAACAGCAACATGTAGGTTATCGCTATACCAAATTTGAAGTTTCCAAGGGGTATAGTTTCCGAGATAAGCTCCGGAAACGACACAAAGTCCAAAAATGGGACCGTTTTTGGTCAAAATGTCCAAAATTATTTGAACCATGGAATTGAAACCCCTAAAAGGCACAACAGCATCATGTAGGTTATCGCTATACCAAATTTGAAGTTTCCAGGTGGTATAGTTTCCGAGATAAGCTCCGGAAACGACACAAAGTCCAAAAATGGGACCGTTTTTGGTCAAAATGTCCAAAATTATTTGAACCATGGAATTGAAACCCCTAAAAGGCACAACAGCATCATGTAGGTTATCGCTATACCAAATTTGAAGTTTCCAGGTGGTATAGTTTCCGAGATAAGCTCCGGAAAAGATTTCGGACGGACGGACGCACGGACGGACGGACACGCGGAGCGCTATATACCCCCGACTACGTCGTAGCGGGGGTATAACAAATTTAAGGTGAATACAAATTTTCTAACATATGGAGGAATTGTAAACGCCATCAAAACATACTGCACCTCAATGTCTATAAAAATCGAGAACAAGCAGAATCCAATATTACCTTCTACCCTGAACAAGATACTTAAAGGTAACAGCCAAACCTACTACAGAACATTAATTACTAAATATAACATTACTAACCAGCATGCTTGTAAATGGAATCAGATAGTTGAAAGCAACCTAGAACCAGAGATGTGGAGATTCTACAACCATCTACCTTTCAGATGTACTCACGATACACAATTACAATGGTTCCAATATACATTGCTACACCACATATTACCGACTAACAGGAGATTACTTAAAATGCAACTTATAGACTCGGATATGTGTAGTTTTTGTTCAAATCACATAGAATCAATTGCCCATGTGTTTTATGATTGTAGCAAAGTAAAAACGCTTTGGCAAAAACTGGAACTATGGTTATCAGAAAAGATCCATGTAAGACTTTCATTAACAAAACAACATGTTCTGCTTGGTTTTCACCAACGAAATAATGACCCAATCAACATTATTATAATTCTCTGCAAAAACATTATTTTCAAACACAGATTTTCCAAAAAAGTACCAAACTTCCAGTTCTTGCAAGAAGAGATCTATAAATATTATCTTTTGACCAAAGCTGCAGCTCTAATTGGTCCAGGAATAGATAGATTCTACAAGTTCTGGTCATCTTGTCATTTATTGTTTGTTATTTGAATTGTTTACTGTATACAATATCATTGATGTAACCGTCTCATGTCTGAAATGCAACAGAATAAAAATTATAACAAGTGTTTGCCACTAACATGGCAATGTCCCCCGCCGGTGACATTGAGTTAGTAAGACACATCATTGGAGCTACTTTGGTTCATGATATACCGGTCATAATAAATGGTGATAACAAGAGTTAGAAAAGTGCTCAAAGTGTTGCGGTGACCTTGAAAATAAGGTCAAGGTCACCAAAATAAACCGGTGTCTGTGTCTTTCCCCAATGTAGGCTGAAAACTAATTTGAAGACTTTGGATGCAATGTTTCATGAGATATCGCCTTAAGAGTTCAAAGAGTGGTCAAAGTGTCGTGGTGACCTTGAAAATAAGGCCAAGGTCACCAAAAGTGACTGGTGTCTGCGTCTTCCCACAATGTAGGCAGAAACCAAATTTGAAGACTTTGGATGTAACGCTTCATGAGATATCGCGTAAACAAGAGTTCAAAAAGTGGTCAAAGTGTCGTGGTGACCTTGAAAATAAGACCAAGGTCACCAAATTTGACTGGTGTCTGCGTCTTCCCACAATGTAGGCAGACATGAAATTTGAAGACTTTGGATGCAACGCTTCATAAGATATCGCGTAAACAAGAAATGTGACGTACGGTGAATACATAGTCCCCCGTTCCGCGTTGCAGCGGGGGAAAAAAAAAAAAAAAGAATGAAACTCGCTTGGACATTTATTACCGGTAAATGTAAATACAGATATAAATCACAATGAACATGTTAAAATGTCATGCTTAATAATCAATTACCATTTTGAAGAAGTTTATAATTGCTGTCTTTATATATTGCATGTAAATGTAATAACGCTCACTCAGATGTGATTTCCTATTAGCCAACATAACTGCTATAATTCACAATACTGAAAAAGAATTCATACAAAATAATTGTAACAGTAATATTTTCTTAAGATTGTGAAAAACACTAATTGTGTGTACAGTTTTATACTCAAGAGTAAGAAATAAACTTACGGGAGTTGGCATTGGCTATCTCATTGGTTTCATTAGGGTCCAGCCAGACCTTGTTTTTACCACATTTGAGCACAGCGGCTGCAAGCCGTTTTTGTAAACGAAGCGTGCTGAAAGAAAGAAGTCAAACAATTTTTATAATTGTTTAATCAATTCATTATTGAGAAGTGGATATTATTGTCTTGTTTCTTTTCAATCATACATACTCTACAATTAAATGCAAATTCAGTGTATGCACTTAATGACTTTCAATGTCTTACAAAATGTCATTTGAGCCATCGTCAATTTCTCTACTGAATAGGCCTTAACGCTAAATTAATGTTCTCGCCATCACATTCTTTGTACATTCTTTCCATGTATGTATTATGTATATGTATAACAGATCAGGGATCACTAAAATCAATCTATAATAGTTTGATCTAGCTATAGCAGTTCGCTCAAGCTACAGACCCATAGGTCTATCGAGCTATGCCAGCATTTATTTGACAAAGTCACATTAAAAGGAGGGTTCAATCAGGGTATTTTTGTGGAAACGAAATTTGAGAGGATGTTCTCGTTTACAAAAATATGATATAAATACATGATTAAAACACAGTAAACTTAAAATATATTAATGAAGTTCATATTTTGATGCTCTAAAATTTCACAACTTGATAAAGACAAGTGCATATTTGTTGAAAAATTAAAACAATGAGAACTGAAGCCATTCATCAGCGCTGCAAGTGGGGAAAATTCGATACGGACTAAACGCATATTGTTTACGTTATTCGTTTTTATGGGTTACTCAGGGCTCCAGATAAGATGCGTATTTGCGTGGAATACGCATTGATAATTCAGATATACGCATGAAAAATGAAATCAATGAGTGACAGATACGCACAAGTCTCTCAGAATACGAGTCCGATTTTGTTTACATGCGTGACTGTCAAAATAGTGTTATGTTAGCAAGATCAAAGGACTGACAAATTCATGCTACATATGTCAACTAAACGTCCCTTTCACTTGTCAATAACTTGTTTATTAACGTATCAAAATATACATTTAAATGTTAATTGCCACAACTGCCGATAAACAATAACAGTCCATCAAAATTATCGGAAGCGCTAACCAAAACGAAAGGGAGGCTACTCTTATCTTCCTCTAAACTAGGCGCCGTCTGATGAATGTTTATCATATAGCGCAAACGTGCACTTATCTGTAACCAGTTATCGGCATTTGTTTAGAAATGACAGGCTCTTCACCCGGTTTTCTCGTGGTCTGTGTTTACTGTTTTGTCATCTGTTTAAACTTATTTTAGTGTTGATAACCTGGGAAATTATTATTAAAACATTTAAAGATCGGAATTGTCAGTGAATATTTTGACAAAAATCCTTGAGCTACATTAGATACAGACCATGTGCTATTCAGTTATTGAAGACAGAAGTCTGTAAGTGTTTCCATTTATATTTAGAACAACAAATTCAGGGCAGGAAATTTGTTTTGTCAAATAATCA
This sequence comes from Gibbula magus, assembly GCA_936450465.1. Taxonomy (NCBI): domain Eukaryota; kingdom Metazoa; phylum Mollusca; class Gastropoda; order Trochida; family Trochidae; genus Gibbula; species Gibbula magus. The sequence continues at coordinate 63,974,363 of OW388289.1, read as the reverse complement.
CAATTAAAATCAAGAAGAAACGTCCATGCTTACAAAAAAATTCAAACATTAAATAACTTTAAATACTTAAATGTATCAAATTATATTAATGAACTTTTCAAGAATGAAGTTTGTCAGTCTAATAATGTTTAATAAATAATTAATTGATTAAATTCATAATTTTAATGGGGGTTTTCTTTATAGCATTTTGTAGTGACTGAAACAGAAAGTTGATTCATTCAATTTTAGAAGTATATTCAACATATTGTACAATTAAATCACATGATATGTGTTTTTAGACGGTAAAATAAATAAAAATATTGAAGAAACAGTATATTTTAGTACATGCACTGGCCAAATAACCAATGACTAATTGAACACCTACGAGATGAAGACACTAAATAAAATGTGATAATAATCGTTGAAATTAGGAATTACTCTTAGCTTTTTTGATTCAATAATTTTACTCCTCACTTTTTATTTTGATGAGTGAAATACCCATTGACTTTTTTCATCTAGCAATTTTACTCCTCATTTTTCATTTTGATGAGTGAAATACTCATTGGTGAAAATAATTATCTGGAGCCCTGGTTACTATGTGAATTTTCTGTCATTGTATAAATACGAGTTAAATATAGCGTGTTTTCATTTCACGTAATGCCAAGAACCCAATATGGCGGATACTGCCGATAGATCGGTGATAGAACTTTCCCTTTAAGAAGGAATTTCCGCATCTGCCACTGAATTGGGCCTGGCATATAGAATTTCAAGCAAAAGAAAATTTATTAAATGTTGGGTCTCCATAGAAATGTTGTTCATTCACTACTGGTGAACTAAAACAAAAAATTCTGTTTGGTAAGTACAAAATCCAAACCAGAAGTAGCACATCGGTCAAGACCGGAGTTTGTTGAAGCGTGCTGTTAAGTTTGGGAGAATATTTTGATGTAGAAAAAGGTATATTTTGTCGCTGAAGTGTGAATGTCGATCAGGTATCATGGTTAATTTACAGCTTATTACTTGAAACGCTTGGGTTTGGGCATTCGAGTCAAATATGAATGTATTGGTAAAGACTATTCGGCAGTGGTTATGTCCCAAAGATGGAAATTCCTTCTTAAAGTGACTGTCAAATAAGTGCTGTTATAGCTTGATCCACCAATGGGTTTGTAGCATGAACAAATTACTAAAGCTAGATCAAACTATTATAGATTGATTTTAGGTTATCCCCGACCTGAATAACTGCATTTATACTTGCTTAGATGTAAAACAAATTCCCTAACAGGCAATAAAGAATAATCTATCTACTAAAATTCTGGGGTATCTGGACAAATTGTACTTTCTGTATCAGATATTGGCTAAATTTTATCCCAATGACCCGAGTTACGTTTTTGCTTGTTTATACACTGAACACGTATTCATTGACCTATGACTCTTTCATTTGAAGAAAGTTATACACAGTTTCAATCTTTGAGCATGTGGCTCAGGATTTTATTATTTTTAAATGAATTTTACAATTCGAGTCCAGAAATTAATATTAAAAACTCGTTGAAGGGACTCTGAAAGTATTTCGTTTCATTGATCAATAATCTTAACTTTGAGGATTACATCGCATGGCATTCATACATAGTATTATAAGAACTGTGTTGGCCCACATCAACAACGTGCTAGCACATGGGAGCCGCCATCTTTGATAGAAACTTCCACATAAAAAGTCGATTTTCCCCACTATTTAGCATTTTCAATTATTCATTACAGTTGTTTTTTAATTCTTTGGTTAGTATTGTATTGCTATGCAATGATTCAAGACCATGACGGAAGATGAGATTGAGCAAAGCGCGAAATATGTAGCACCATGCCTCACCTCATGTCGCTTCGTTTCACGTTGTTGAGAAAGAGGAAGGCGCAGGCATACAACCACGTGTTATGGTTCAAAGAAATAGTTCTCGCACCTTATTTCATTTGACAAATGAATTTATTGATACGTTCTTATATTGCTTCATCACAAATATATATGTATTAGCTAAATAACACAAAACATTTAGGTTTTGTTGAATTGTTTCAGAATGAGGACATTATATCAACACAATTTTCCAAATTCATACGCGGAACAAGTGTTGTCTCCCTTCTATGATATGGTATTTGAAGCGTCCATAAAATAGTGATAGAGTCCTTGCATTCGGAATGATTCAATGCACCAATTTACACTTACGGTCGTGCAGAGCTATTTTGACGGCTCTGGGTTGACAACAAGAGTTATATGAACAAGTTGTGCCATATAATAAGGTCATTGGGGTTCGCATTCTATTTCACACAGGCAATCAGTCAGTTATGTACCAGCAACTTACAACAATAATATTTATATAACATATGTCCGTCACTGAGCAAATTGTTGGCATAACTTGCATTTCTAAACACTTCTTAATTTTCCAGATGCTCTGGATTGCCAACGACAGTTTGAAAAGTGCACAACCGAATGCTGTCAGAGGACGAAGTTTGTTTGTTTTTTTATATTTTATTTACGAAGTATTATTTTCAGCAATACCAAATTATTTATATATGTAGGTAGGTGTCAGAGGACGAAGTTTCTTATTTAGGACGTATTATTTTCAGCAATACCAAATTATTTATAAATGTAGGTAGCTGTCAGAGGACGAAGTTCCTTATTTTCAGCAATACCAGCCCCTGTGGTATTGAGCAGATTTTCTGTTGAATGCCTAAAATGCTACTTTGTAAATTAATCTCCCGGTTAGGGGACAAAAGGCCTAAATCATTTGAAGTATAGTTTAGATTTTCTGCAGAAGAATATATCTATAAAATATCTTGTTTCTCGTCACTTTTTCAGAAGAAATCTAACTCCGGCGGACACATTAAAATGACTTTTTAATTTGTTTGTCATAGAGAATGAGTTTTTCACTTTTTCCTGTACAACATAACGAATTTAAAAGTCGATCAATATATCATGCTCTACAGTATTCTCTACAGTGTTGAAACTTTTATCAACCTTAGGACCGAGTCGAATTTTAGGTTAACAATAACATGTTTTTACGAAGGTCAAACGAAAGAACATGCCCTATGTCTCATGTAGGCCTGCCGTCCTCATTCCCCTTTCATTTCTATTGTCCCGCTCTGCATGTATGGCTAGGCCTTTATTTCAATATCAAGGTTAAATATAAATTCTATATAAATGAAACCGGAGATTCATTCCACAAAACATAGAGTAGCCTAGTAATTAGCATAGGAACTGGGCGGAAATGTATGATCCCTATAATAACTACATGTAATCTGAAGGTAGGATAACTTAGATCATGTAGGCGTGTCAGCGGGTGGCCATATCATTATTACCGTAGGGACACATGTGACAATGATTTTCACGAATTAAGTAAAAGTCCCTATGTAGTCATATTTCGCAGACATATTGTTAAAATCTGTTAAAGGCGCTGTAGCACGTTTTTTCGCTCAAATAAGTCGATGAAATGTATTTGAAAAATAATGTCAACAATAGTAAAACACCCTTCTCTCTTCGGAAAATCAAGTTACAAATGAGTGTATATGGTTCCGTAAAGCCATGGGAATTTTTTTATGTCATTCGAAATAATAAAATGTGTTCACAATAAAATGGCCGCCATGCAATTTGGGCTTTATACGCAACACCGTTATTACCACTACGGATAATTGGTTTGTGTAATAAGATGTTTTACCCTCTGAAGTAAATATAAATGACATAAACTATCATTATAAATGAGAAATTTGAAAAAATAAAATTTGCAAAAAACGTGCTACAGCGCCTTTAAACCCCTGTTTCACTATGTTGTTTCATTGGTCATAATGTCATTTACTATACTTGAACCTCTCTTTGGGGGCGCACCCCCGCAGGTTAACTATTATATTGCATTGTGTATGTCAAAATGTTAAATCTGATCCATAGAATCTAAACTCTTCATTATCCCAAATTTCAAGGATAGATCTCCAGCCCGCTCTCTGTCAAATCTCGTTCTACGGAAATCTTCTCGCGTGACTGTCAGAGCAAGGTCACTGCGTTGAAGGTCGTTTATTCTGCAGAGTGCACGCAAGAACTGCAGATACGTAAGAAGGTCAAACTTCCAAAAATGGAGAGCGATGCACCGACTGACGTTCCACCTCCGCGTCATCATATTATGTCAAGAAAGGACAGCGTGATGGCGACACCAGGAAGAGAAGGAAGCTCCATTGCTCCCGGTAGCTGTTCGGGAAAATGCATAGGCGTTTTCACCAGTGGAGGGGATTCCCAAGGTAGAGACGCTTGCATCTGTTTATTGTTAATAAATTTATTGCTAAATATCTTGAAAATTGCTGAATAATTTAACTTAAGATATACCAAAATATCTACTTGCTCTGCAGTATATGCATGCAGGTCCTGTTTAGAGCTCGCTCAGTTGAAGGTGATGGCAATCTAGGGAAGAAAATTCGTCTGCTAGACGCTGCTTCAAATGCAAGAGCCTTGATAAGGCCTATTGTTAATTATTGATAAGAATTAAAATGACTTGTTTCATTATATAATTTGCAGTATTTTAAATGCTAAATATATCTTAACACACTCCAAAATAGTGCTGCTTTTTGTAAACACATGTGATGATACAGATATTATTCTTGAGCTAGAGTGACTGAGAGTGTCATGACATTTGTTGTTCCTGAATAGGTCTAGACAATCACATTCGACTCAGTACGTAGTGTTTACATTAGGGATTCAACATTGGATACAGAATTCCAAGGTCATAACATGATAACTTTTGTGAAGTAGGAATAATATTATGAGAGAAAGAAAAAGTTAAATTTCGGAAATTCAATGACAAAATTTTGAGGGAATGTTTATAATATTACAGAAATCAAGGTTCAGTAGTACAGTGGTGTAGAGTAAAGCTACGCACCTTAAGCAGTCAAGGATCCTTTATACCAGTAAAATATTACATGTATGCAAACCTATGTCACAATGAGATAAATCATATGAAACTTCTATTGATAGAATTAATGTAGAAAATTCAAGTAGAAATACTTGTGACAGTGGCACCAAAGGTTCATAGATGACAACCCCAATATTTCCTTTGGTTGGCGAGTGTGCTAAAGATATGCAGACTGTTTGACATTTTTTTAAATATTCAGTTTTATGATTTGTATTGATTTCAATACTGCTTTCAGAAGTTATAACAATATTTTGGTTACGATTAACAATTAACTTTTTGTGTCCAACAGGGCCAACTAAACTGTATATTTCCTCGTTGTGCTTATTATCGCTGGGGGAGCATTCCTTTTGTGCAAATCTTTTTTCGTTGGTCATCTTTTTTAGTAAATCCATGACATTGACCAGACCTCAACATGGCAACCCATTTGGGAGCATCTGCTCCTTCGTTGTCAGATTGCTCCCTGTATTTTGTTCACGAGGAATAACCAGTGACATGTCCTTTGTCTTAATTTTTCATAATCTTTTTCAGTATCCTTGATATGGTATTTAATCTTAGGCTCTTAGCTAAGTGAACAATTTCCTTTTCAAATAATCTAATTTTCTGTGCGTTCCTTGAAATGATAATTTTGTCTCAGAGAAAAATATTTTACGAGCTTGTTCACACCTTGGAAAAAGGTTACTTTGAGGTCTGACTATCATCAGACTTGCTATGACTTGTACATTTTCTTAGATATGTTGAAATTTAGATCTGTTATGTCATCTTACAATTTTATAATGTTTCAGGTATGAATGCGGCTGTTCGAGCCGTAGTTCGAATGGGATTCTACCTCGGGGCAAAGGTTTACTTTATCAAAGAGGTGAGGGATTTATAGTGATAATGATTAATGACCTAAATGTATTAATGAATTCCTTTAGTTTGAACTTGAATTATTGTTTTTTTTTATAAATCATCAAATACAATTTTAATATAAATGTTTACTTTTGAACTGAAAAGTTACCTGCTTCTTTTAAACAATAGAATTTCTTTCTTTGAAAATATTTTTTTAAATATATGTTAAGACCCCCCAAAAATTGGTAGATGATATTAAAGCATGTACTAGATTATCAGTTCATCTGTAGCTTTTGAGAGGTAATGCATTCTTGATTACCGTAACTTAGTTGATATAATCATTATATGTCATAATGAGATCAAGAATAAAGAAGTTTCCACAAAGGCCCAAATGATCAATGTTCTGTAAGGTATAAGAGTTATGAGACAAGTGAAATGTATGGCACTTAGACTAGACAAGCTTAGCTGTACAAGAGCTTCAAAAATCTGAGGTAAAAATTAGATCAACCATTTGTCACCTGACCACTAATAGTTTTCTCATTGTCTTTTCATGCATATATATGAATAAAGCACATATCCTAATTCTGACACTAACATACTTGCAGCGGTAAAACATGATATTGTTGTGTGTTGCCAGGGTTACCAGGGAATGGTTGATGGAGGAGATCACATCCAGCTGGCTACCTGGGCCAGTGTTTCTGGTATTATGCAACTGGTAAGAGCTTCTTACTACTTGATGTTCATATGTTGTGACATTGTTTATACACAAACAAGTGTTTCTCATCTGTGTCCCTTTGCTCATAGCATTAGTAAATAGTTTTGTCCTTGTGACACTTTCTTTGCCTTCATTGAGCACAGTGGTTAATAGTGCCACTCAACTTCAGATCAAAATGTCTGGTCCCCAGTGTTTGATTCTGCCATTCCAAATATGTAAAAGTGGAATAACATTTCATTCAAGTCAGAGTGAAAAATTTCCTGGCTGTTAATAAGTAAAGTTCATAATTCTTCAGAAAATTTGCTTTTACGTTACCAAATTGCTTTGCTATCAACACTATTTTAATTGCATTGCTCACCAAATTGTTAGTAGTTTGTTTTAATTCTCAAATTTCATTAATGAATACTATTAGTAGTTCTTTGTTGTTCAAACCCTGATTATATTGCTGAAAACATTACTCGATTTTCACAGGCATAAATCCAGCCTTACGGTACCGATCTAAGAGAATACCTTGAAGCCTTCAACTACTTGCGCTAACCTAAATCAGTTTCTTAAAAAGATTTCTAATTACTAGGAAGTTGCAAACACTATTGATCAGGCACTTATTAAGAATGATATATTGGTCATACATCCATGTTGTTAGAACATGCACATTATGTCTTGAATGGTTTGCTTTGATGTACAGCATTTTCTTGTTATTACCCTCAAAACTTTATTTAAACATGCACCATTTCAGTGAAAAAGACTTACAACTTACATTTATAGCAATCTTTGTACTTGAATTTGTAATTGGGGCTGCCTGGGGGCTTGTTGTTTTTGAGAGGTAATACTTAATTTACACAGTACTAATTAACTCTCAAGATGATATGCTAATTCATATATTGTTGTTAACAGATATGACATAAGGTATGTACATTTAATAAAGTGTCTTTGACAAGGTCCAAATATCCTGCTGTCTTGGCATATGGGCACATGAAGTGTTATGTACTATTACCTTATACAACACATGCATTTTCCCTTTGCTCTCTTGATTGAGTGATCACATATGGTTTATAATTTCACTTCCATCCCGTGCACATGTCTTCTTTGATTGGTGTACAATGTACTTTAGATTGCAATCAATGTTGAATTTTCATTCTGTTCAGTTGTTTCTATTTCTGTACTGTGCTTTGGCATTAAAGAATGCATTTTTCTCAAGAATGACAAATGATTACCTCTATGTGTATTGTATATCGGAAGACAATATACACTTGCAATTGATTATTAAGATGATTTTAATTTACCCATTTTAACAATCCTGCAATTACCGCCGTGAAACGTTTTTGAAAAAAAATCAGGCGTGACTGATTAACAACAGACGAGGGGTCGTCTGTGACCCGCTCCGTGGAGCTTAGTGGAGCAAAGAGCAAAAAGCTTAAGAACAACTGTCATGAAACTGATATAGAAATTTAATTTACTGTGTAGGTAAAGCTTTCTCAGTTATTTCCATTATCAATTATCTGTTACAACATGATAACACAAAGCAAGAAGGAAATGTATTAGTGTTTGTGAGACATAATTCTAAGCGAGAAGGAAATGCATTGCACAACTGGAATCAAGACTCCCATCGAGTTCGAGGGAAAAAAAGAAACACAAACCAACACAAACAATCATTATATGGAGATGACAAAATGATAAATATATTTATATGACGAATATAATGAATGAAAATAATATGACATAAAAATCTCAAAATGAAAGGTTGAATAATAATGAATAATATAATGAATATGTGGTAAAATGAATAAATTGTATATAATGTACATAAAAATACTGTGTTTTCTTTTCTCTGTAGGCATTAGTCCACAAAATAACGGGTCATTCCACTTAGTAGGAATTAGTCCACAAAATAACGGGTCATTCCACTTTGATGAAAGGTTGAAGGATGTAAAAATCAGAACCACTGGTGCATAAACTTGTTTGTTTAAGACTGAAGGCGTTACTAGACTCCACCAATGATGATTATCACTGCCGCTAGATGAATTTATGAGGTGTGTTAAATCGCCAAAAACACATGTTTATGCAATAATTATGTAATTGTCATCTGCGGAATTACCTAGTTGGATATCTAAACATTCTATATATTGAAAATTTAAGTTGTTTGATTGAAGATATGTTAGTGAAATTAACATGTTGCAAAATTACATTGAATTACGACTATCGCCGATAATGACATTACTCCAGTGACGTCACAGAAGTCATCTCTTCAGAGGCCACAACCCCGCAGACTTTCATTCTGGTCGCTGGGGCTAAATTAGGCTGTATATATAAGTAATTAATGGACCGATTTCAGAAATTTGAAATCGAGCAATTGTCAAATTGACATCCCATTTTAATGAATCCGATTTTGACGATATGTCATTGCATCTATCCTTGAAATATTATAATTTTGGGTGTTCATGTCACCAACTTGTTGGATTTCATAATATACCAGACTCAATTACTCGTCTTTGCTCTAGAAAAAAGATAGTCCACATATCATTGGTTGACAGTAGTTGTGTACGGTATGTGCATTGATTTATTGGAATGTACATTATTATGATCACAATGGAATCTTTCTTTTATAAAAAATCATTGGGTGAATAATATTCACATCTTGTCATTTGTAAAGTCAATTAGTCCTTTCATTTAAATGTTGAATCCTTCATTCATATATATTGACATTTTGAACAGACATGTTTAAATAATTTTAGGTCAACTTGGGTTAGTCTGTGGTGATAATTAGATAGATTAGAAAGATAGCATACCTGTCTAGTAATGACAGGCCTCTGAATTGTTTATTTAAACTTTTCCATTTACAAGTTAACATTTACCGTACTTGACATTATTGGTGCCCTTTCCCTATGTTTTAAACTTATAAAGTTTAACTGAAAAAGGGGTTATGAGTCTTGTGAATAAACGTTTGGGTGTCTGGTAAATATAACTTCTTACTAATTATAATCATAAAATTGATTTATTTTGATTATGTATATAAGTTGGGGTTTTTTTCTGCATGTAGATTGAGTTTATGAAGACAAGTGACTGTTCGACTATCATTTTGAAAATTTTCATGTTTCAATTTTCCAAGTGACCAGAGTGCTCAATATAAAAAACATGCTCAAATGAAATTTTGAAAAATGATATTTTCACATTTAGGGAGGAACAACGATCGGCAGTGCCCGATGCAAGGACTTCCGTGAGAGGGCTGGACGTCTGAAGGCTGCTTTGAACCTCATCAACCTGGGTATCACTAACCTTGTGTGTATTGGGGGTGACGGCAGTCTCACCGGCGCCAACCTCTTCAGGAAAGAGTGGTCTGATCTTTTAGAGGAACTGGTCAAAACTGGTATGAAATTTACCTTACCTGCTGAATTTGGTGAACAAGCTGATGAACTGTAGCTATTTGTGAATGAATTTAAAAGTTCCAAGATTTACCAAGAAATTTTGATTTATTCTCAGAATTGTACTGTATCTTGAAGTAAAGGGTTAATGATAGGAATTTTGGTGTTTTTAGTGTATCGTAATATAAATTTTCCCCTTCATTTTACATTGCCTTATCTAAGATTTTTATGTCCAAAATGAGACAATTCTCTCAAATATAGTTCGAACTTGTGTCACCATATTTGTTAATATACAATTTAGGTTTTCAAAATTCGACATTGAGAACTTAACATTTGTCCGAACGTTTTGATTCAAAAGAGTGAACCATACTGGCATTGAGAGTTTTGTTCTCTAATATAGATTTAAACAGTGCAGATGATTGTATTTTACAGGAACGATCTCTGAAGAAAAAGGAGCTAAGTGTTCTCATCTGAACATTGTTGGAATGGTTGGTTCTATCGACAATGATTTCTGTGGAACTGACATGACCATCGGCACTGACACCGCTCTGCACAGGATCATTGAGGCTGTGGACGCTATCACAACCACAGCATCCAGGTTCTTACTCTTGCACTTCTTCAATGTCACTAGTAACTACTGAGTAAAAATTAATTATCACAACTCATTAAAATAAGGGGATAATGCATTATTGGCCCCTGGTTAATGAAAGGCTATCCCAAATATGACTGCATTAGCGAATAAAATATCAACCGGTCATGAAATTGTATTTCATTGCTGGTATCTGATGATTTATTAATCACAGATTGCTGTTATTTCCAAATTTCAAAGACTTTAAAACAGGAAGGAAAGTGAAAATTTTGTTTGATTTTCATATTGTACTGTGAAAGAAAATGCAGAAAGAGTATGTTGTACTTAATGTCTTTTTCAGCCACCAGAGGGCATTTGTGTTGGAGCTGATGGGACGTCACTGTGGTTACCTGGCTTTAGTGGCCGCCCTGGCCAGTGAGGCTGATTGGGTGTTCATTCCTGAATGGCCTCCAGAGGACGATTGGGAGGAGACCCTTTGTCATAAACTCACCACCGTAAGTTGGGACATTTTATAACAGAAAGTATAGGATACTTGAGTGACCATCAAAAGGGTTGTTGAGATAGATTTTGGGTTTGTTTTTGTATACCTCATCTCTGTAAGATGCTCACTTCTCCTAGATAGGGCATTTTCACTTTTAGATTAATTATTGGATAAATAATGTTTTATAAGTTATTTTATATGCCATCCCTGTTAGAATTCCCTGTTCATTGATGAGACAGAATGATTAAATAATAGTTTATGAGATAACTCCTTCAGGAGGAGTGAGTTATATTCTAATGCCGCTTCGGCAGTATCACAGCCATTAACAGCTAGCCTTCAGGAGGATGGCAGTTGGGTTTAATACAGAGATTGTTCAGGTCATGGAGTAAAGGATGAAAATACAGTCATAACTTTGGACAGGTTTTAGGATTTATTAATGCTTTCATAGAAGTAACAACTTATTAAGGTAGGACATGCATTTACCGGTAGTTTCATCCATCCATCATCATGAACTGATGTTCAAACTGTTGTAGGAGAGAGCTTTTGGTCAGCGTTTGAATATCATCCTTGTTGCTGAGGGGGCCATTGATCGACATGGCAAACCCATTACTGCTGACATGATCAAAAACGTAAGTTTATTGTGAATTGATTTTTAATTAGTAAATTGTCATGAAAAGCAGTGGATGCATAGGTCAACATGTTCATCTCGAAATAGGATTAAGTAATTTTATTTGGTCATGCTCCATATTCTCATTAGCTTGCTCAGTGTGAAATATTTACACAAGAACTTTGTGTACTACTTTGTAATGCTTATTGCAAGTTGTCAATCACAAACATGGAGTTAAGCGATTGGGTCAACTTACTTTTGAAACATGGCCATGGGACAATTTTAAGTGTAACTTAACGTATGATCGGTATATTGATTTCAGCTGCTCTCGAGTCGCCTTGGTTACGACACAAGAGTCACTGTATTGGGTCATGTCCAGAGAGGAGGGAGTCCATCTGCCTTCGACAGAATCCTTGTGAGTGACAGTTTTACTTGTAAATGGGAAAATAGATTAACTTCATTCATGGAATTTCTATAGTCATTTAAGGTCTTTTCAGTATGTGTGTAAATTATGATCATGATATCTGTTTTATTTATGGCAAAATGGCACCAAAGAATTTCAAATTCTGTTCTCATATCATATCAATTTGTAAGATCGCATATTAGAAAAGTGAGATAGTGGCCTCAACTATTTGTTAATTGCCATCTAATTAGCACATTGGAATAAACATGTCAATACACTTTGAATATGATCACTGTGAAAATTATCCCTATGATTACCAGTTGCTATAGGCCAGTTTAGGGTCATAGGGTCAAAGGCTCATCAATATTATATACTTGTATATGCTCCCAGGGATCAAGGATGGGTGCCGAGGCGGTGCTAGCGCTGATGGATGCCACCCCAGAGACTCCAGCGTGTGTGGTGTCCCTTGAAGGCAACCAGACTGTCAGGGTGCCGCTCATGCAGTGTGTCGAGAGGGTACGTCTGACCGTTCATATGTCAGTCATGATGTTTAAGAGAGAAAAAACAGTAAAGCACTGTTATACTCCAATGTGGCTGTAAAGTTGGTTCTACATTAAGTCATTTTGATAATGTATATTATGAATAACCAAAGATAATTTCAATATGGACAATATTAATGCTGAGCTACCCTTGATATTTACTTGCCACTAAGTCCCAATGGATGATGTATTATTTAAAATAATTGTATTCCAGACACAAGCTGTTCAGAAGAACATGAATGAAAAGAAATGGGAAGAGGCAGTTAGACTGAGGGGAAAGTGAGTACTCTATTGATAACATTTTCAGAAAAAAATGCTTGATGACATATAAAAAGACATAAGTATCTCCTAATTTATCTTTTCAGAGCTGTTAGTGCTTATGAGATGGTTGAAAAGTGACATCTGTAAACCTTTTGTATTTTCAACTTTTCCTCCCTGAAATATAAATTGCCAAAGAAAGAGAAGTTCCTACAATATCACACCCACCCAAACATCAACCTCAAATACAAGTATTGAGAAAAAAATTGTTATTTAGATAAAGAAGAGAGAGAGAGCACCTACATCATCAAATTCTTGATGGGCTAAAGAGCTTTGAACCTTTATCAGGAACTTGTTATATTATTTGCACACACCCATATGCTAGGAACATTTAGACTGTTCAGGGATAAATGTCATGTTAATTTACATAATAGTGGACCTCAAATCTGATAAGAAGTTATTAGGCTCATGATATCATGAGTGCAAGTAATTTCAAAACCCTTATACATATATACCATAATCAAACATAAAAAAGATCCCAAATGAACCCCATCTCATTCCAAGTTTAGTTATAGTCACAATCCAGCATGCAGCATTCACAATCTTCTAAAAGGTTTGACAGGAAGGAACTGTAGCCTCCGATAAGTACATTACTCAAATATTTAGCGGTTAACTGTTTCACTTCCACATTTCATGATACAGGAGCTTCCAGAACAACCTGAACACGTACCGCAAGTTGAGTAAACTGAGACCTCCGGCAACTCTCAGCAAAGTGGAGGGTACAGATTCTCAGGTGAGCTACTTCAACACTCTGTCATCTTCATTTGTTATCCCCCGCCACAACGAAGTTGACGGGGCATATAGATATGAGCTCAGTCCGTCCGTCTGTCCATCTGTGCGTCCGGGCTTTTCCATTCCGGCCTCAAACTTCAAAACTATTCAATATATTTTGCTGAAACTTTGTACAGGTATCAACCAAGTAGTCTAGATGTGCCTTTTGCTATATAGAAATTTGAGAATATTTCTTTTTTTTTTTACGAATGCAAACAGTCTGGACTTCGAACCAAGAAGAGGGAAAACTATATTCCGGCCTCAAACTTCAAAACTATTCAATATATTTTGCTTAAACTTTGTACAGGTATCAACCATGTAGTCTAGATGTGCCTTTTGCTATATAGAAATTTCATCACTTATGAGTTATGAGTTATAACAATTTTCAAGAAAGTAAATGCATTATATATTCAAAATGCATAAATATATTCAAAATTCCTACATGGCGGGGGATATGGCTGACTCTTTCTGCTTGTTAGTGTTGTGTTACACTTGTGTTATAGAGCTGAGTACGCTTTGTCTTTCATATGCTTATATGGAATAATGTTGATTTGGAACAGAACCTAGTTTTTTTCTCTTAGCCAATGTTTATCTTTTGAGTGGAAAATTAATCCAGTGTTGTAGCCTAGATTTTACTGAACTCCTCCCAAAGCACTCCAACTTTCTTTAATAATGATTTGCATGATTCTCAAATCCCTTGGTGAGTAATTAGTTTCTATTTATTTGCAGGCTTTGGCTGTTACCTTGTTACCTTGTTATGCTGAAATCTGTTGATTGTTACATTGATATTTGAGTTGGCAAAGGTATTTTGCATTCATGCTAATGTTTGTTGTATTTATAATAACTAAGATTTTGATTTATTTCAGTCTCTGAATCTTGCATTATACAGTCATGTGCTTTTAAATATTGCTGACAATTAAACAATAAATCTGATGTTCAGATTAAAAAAAAAGTTCAGCCAGTCAATTTCATGTGAATAATCCTAATCTGTAATGAAAATATTGCTTGGACAGAGTGTTTCTTCAAGATCACAAATAAGGGTATAGAGCAAGGAAGTCAAATACAAATACATTTAAAAAGAGACCTTTCTTGCAATGCTGTTATATGAATAACAAAGCCAGTGTCCTGAATTGAGAAGTGGAACCAGTAGATGTTTCTACAAGCCATGGTTAGTGTGTTCCGAAGGGGTATGATTTTTAACGGACAGAGGAGGAGATGTTTTCTGTATAATTAAATTCAAGGGCATATTCCTGTTTATACATGCTAATATGTCATCAAAACACCTTTCAGTTGAAACATACAACTTGGGTGGTATTTTGGGTGGCTTTAGATATGACAATTTGGAAAGATTGTGCCAATTCATTTTGAAATAAAACAAACAATGGAGCCATTCATCAGCATTGCCAGTGTGAGGTATTTAATGCTTTGGCATAACACGACTTGAGAAATGTAATGTTATTTATTTTTTACAGGGATGGATATTCTAAAAAAAATCTGTTTTATTATCAATAAGTAGCAAAATAAGTAAAAATACAGCTTTTCAATTATTTTGGTTGTGTACAAGTTACCTCCCCTGTCAAAGTGGCAATATCCCCATCCCCTATTTAACCAGATAGGTGGATTTTGCAGGGACATTGGGAATCTTTCCAGGACCATGTAAGTTGTCATATTCAACTCTGCTTGTGTAACAAATTCCAGATATTTTTCTTAAAACAAAAATGGTAATTTCTTTTCTATACACTGATTTGTGTTTTATATTATATATTCATTTTCATAATTCATACAACTTTCAATTTGAATTAATGTTCACTGTGACCATAAATCACTAGGCTAGATACTGTTTTTCAACATGAATAAATAATCTAGACTTTCAATGATTTTCTTGAACATGTGTCAATTAGTAAATAGTCTTGAATTAATACCAGAGAAAATGTATCAACATACACTGAATTGAAAGATTGATTTAAAGAAAGATCTTTTTTAATGTTACACTCTCTCCAGTTGCGTCGAACAGTATGTATTTTCATTACTTATAGACACATAAAAGTATCACCTTGCAAGCTTATGTACATTGCATCCCATTCCTACCTATGTGTATATACTGTCTGTCAAGGCATCCAATCAATAACCACTGTGTTTAGTTTTCACATGTTATAAAGCAATTTTAATTTTTACAGTTGTTTACCGAGGTAAATCATTTTTCATGAGAAACACCCATCATATGCCATTTTAATCATGTCAGCTTCAAGTATAATTAAGATAATATTACTGGATCATTTGCTATTTTGCACAAGGTTAAACAAGCTTAGTCCTTAACCAGTTTCTGTACATCTTGTATCTAGTAGAGAATACAAACTTTGGTCTTTCTTTAGTTTACATTTCTTAGATTTAACATTTTCAAGAAATCTTGCTTTCTTTCTTTACAATAGAATTTTAAAATATTTATGAATATGACTCTTTTGTCATATTCTATCATCTTAATTATTCTGCACTGAAACATTTGAATCATTCTTAACACAAATCACATTGGTCGAAACGGTTTCATTCATGAGCATGATCTCTTTTATATGAATTCATCACATTAATAAGTGTTTTTGTAATAATTCTAATCTGATGTTTATATATACACTCAGGTGTTTAATGTTGCATGTTCTTAACAGTTCTTTGGAAAAACTGATGGTATTATATGTATATCTAATTTTAATCTAACTCAAGTACAGGAAACAAATTTAACAAAGTCTACATTGTGAAATTTATCTTCTTAGGGGGATTTGTCAAATAATCTGCAGTGGGGACTTTTGACTATTGGAATAACAATGATTTAGTATGCTTAAAATTCATTTTAACATACCATGATACAAATATATGACCAATCCAAACAAAGAGAAATCTTAGATAAATATCATCTTGATAACATTTACATGACTTTGTTTCATAATCAGTATTTGTTGAAGAACCAATATCAATAATAAGACATGTTTGTTGTCCATAGTAGTCATATAAAATGACTTTCATTATTTTTTTGTCAAAATGACTTTCATTGTTTTTTGTCATATCTCTTTCAGCTGTCTGTTCAATGCACGAACTATTAAGCATATTTGTGTGTCCATATGCTTAAAATTGTCTCAACATTTGTTGTTTTGCTATGGTGGCTGGGAAATTAAATGTTGATAGATAAGGAAATTGATTTGGTGTTTGACTGAAGCCATACATTCAACTTTATAACTTAGAGTTAGAAAATTTGAGAATTTAATTTTTGTTGGCTTCTTGAACTCATATTTATATATTTTCGTCCTTCTTAATTTCAATAATTCTTTGTCTCTTGTACATGGAGAAGTGCAGGATTTCATTAAGACAAATGACATGTTTTTACATTTATGACAATCTTGTGCTCAACAACTGATATGTTTTACTTCACATTGAAATGAAAGCTTGGAATCATGCACATCAATGCTGAATAATTAATCAGTTGATATCAAGACAAAGCAAGGAGACCTTACCTGGGTAAAACAAAACATAGACATCAATTGTGTTGTGTCATTTTACAGGACAATAGTAAGTTTTATGTTTAAAATATTATTTACTAACATCTAAACAAATAAAATAAAACATGGTTTTGACTAACTGTAGAGATAGATAGTTTCTTATGATCTCATATTTCCATCTGTTATTTTTATCTCAAATCAGACAAGTATTCATATTCAAGTAACGTTAATGGAGAATATTGTTCTACGAAATGCTTCCCTGAAATAAGTCATTCATTTTATCGTTTCAGTCCGCCCGTAATCTTGCTGTGATGAACATTGGTGCCCCAGCTTGTGGAATGAATGCTGCCGTGCGCTCTTTTGTGAGACTGGCCTTGACTCAAGGCTACAACGTTAAAGGCATTTATGATAGTTTCGATGGACTTGTAGAAGATGAGGTGAGACTGTAGATAATTCAAGCATTTAATGTGTGCATTAACTTTTGACACTTTCAGGTTTTGATTTTCCAACAGAGAAATCAAATTGTCACTAAAAACAAGGTTTTCTTGACATGACAATTTAAAAGTAAAAGTGACGAGAAACAAGAATATTATGTTTTCTTTCTACAGATTAAGTTATCTCTATATGAATGATTATCCACAGGTACATCATATTGGCTGGAACCAGGTACAAAGCTGGGCTGGAAAGGGTGGATCTCTCTTGGGTACTAAAAAGTAAGTTTGTTATGTTATTTTAGACACATTTTACATATTTTCATGTCTTATATATACCAGTAAGATACGTAGATAGTTTGGAAAGGAGTTGCATCCCTTAAATCATACTACTACTGTATTTAGTCAGAATTATAATTCTAATGCTCAAGTTTTCTTGGAAACTATTATATACCTAGGGGATGGTATTTTGCAATGTGACACTTCGATACTTTTGATTTTGAGTTACCGTAATAAAAGTGGTTGATTCTGCAGGGCTCCAGATAATTATTTTCACCAATGAGTATTTCACTCATCAAAATAAAAAATGAGGAGTAAATTAACTAAATGAAAAAGGTCAATGGGTATTTCACTCATCAAAATAAAAAAGTGAGGAGTAAAATTAATAAATGAAAAAAGCTAAGAGTATTTCATACTTTCAACGTTTATTAACATTCAGTGTCTTCATCTCGTAGGTGTTCAATTAATCATTGGTTATTTGGCCAGTACATGTACCAAAATATACTGTTTCTTCAAAATATTTATGTATACTACCGTCTAAAATCACAACGTGCTTTATTTATACAATATGTTGAATATACTTCTAAAATTGAATAAATCAACTCTGTTTCAATCACTACAAAATGTAATAAAGAAAACCTCATAAAAATTATGAATTTAATCATTTAATTATAATTTATTTATATTAGACTGACAAAGTTCATTCTTGAAAAGTTCACTCAATTTAAGTTGATACATTTTTTAAAGGACATTTAATGTTTGAATTTTTTTGTAAGCATGAAAGCTTCTTGATGATTTTAATTGTGATTATTTGACATAACAATTTTAGAAACACTTAGTACAGATTTCTGTCTTCAATAACTGAACAGCACATGGTCTGTATCTAATGTCGCTCAAGGATTTTTGTCAAAATATTCACTGACAATTCCCATCTTTATATGTTTTGATAATAATTTCCCAGGTTATCAACACTAAAATAAGTTGAAACAGATGTCAAAACAGTAAACACAGACCACGAGAAAACCGGGTGAAGAGCATGTCATTTCTAAACAAATGCCGATAACTGGTTACAGATAAGTGCACGTTTGCGCTATATGATAAACATTCATCAGACGGTGCCTAGTTTAGAGGAAGACAAGAGTAGCCTCCCTTTCGTTTCGAATAACGTTTCCGATAATTTTGATGGACTGTTTTTGTTTATCAGCATTTTTGGCAATTAGTTAAATAAAGTTATTGGCAAGTGAAAGGCACTTTCAGTTGACAGATGTACCATGAAATTTATCAGTCTTGACCTTTCTAACATAACACTATTTTGACAGTCACGCATGTAAACAAAATCGGACTCGTATTCTGAGAGATTTGTGCGTATCTTTCACTCATTGATTTCATTTTTCATGCGTATATCTGAATAATTGATGCGTATTCTACGCAAATACGCATCTTATCTGGACCCCTGATTCTGTATGCCAATAAAAGAAATAATGCTCAAATGGATGAATGGCGGATGACAGGGGACCTTGTGTTGTACTTAGAATTGTCCTAATTGTTTACATGACCGCACAGATTAGATTTTAGGAGATTTGGAGATATATCACCTTTTCAGTTGAGACTAGTTTGTATCACTGAAAATATTGGTGTTTTTCACAATATTCCTACAGAATTGAAATAATCTTTGCCTAAAGATGTGTATGAAGGTATGAACGATTCCTTGTGTAGAATTTCAGGCAATTTGGTTGGTGTAATGAAATGCTGGCAACTCTTGTTATCAACCATACCATTAATGGGAAACAAGTTAACATTAATGTTTTTTCTGCAGACAAACCACCGAAGAAGTTGGCCTGGGAAGAATTGCAGAAAAACTTCATGAACATAAAATTGATGGATTGTGTATTGTTGGCGGATTTGAGGTATTTCAATTACTTATGAGTTTTTGTAATTCCATAAAGCACATTGAACCTCGCCAAATTTAAAATTATACTAACAAAACATTTCTGCAGCTTGACTTTGAAATTGTGTTCTTCAACTTGTAGTAATTACATTTATCAACACTGTTACAACCTCAGTGTTCTCAAACTGCATCTGATCATCTTTAGTGATGTTCACAAATAGTCACTCATTACATGATCGATTTAAAGGGACACTAAGTGTATTCATGAAACTTTATTTAGCTTTGATATATGCCAAAATCATCCCACTCAACTCATATTTATCCCCTTGTGCCAAATGTTTGACAATTACTTGCTTTCTACAAAAATCAAGCATCGGCTTAGTACATGATGACAAGCTGAATTCATGTGCCCCATTAACAAGTATACCATTTATTAAGGCTGCAACGATACACTGAAATATTGATGCATCTCGATGCGACAGTCACGATACGATACACGATACAATTACATTTGAATATCGGATAAAAACGATACACATAGTGATTTCAATCTAAATAAACACCAAATAAATCAAGCACTGTACCAGTATTAATTCCATTGATATACGACAATAAACTTGTCCCACGTATGAAATAATCGTTTTTACTCGACTGCTTTCTAGCTTGAAAACAAAACTAACAAGAGTAACTTCCCTTTGGTAATCGCTTCACAACCGAAGGATAATTTATTCAAATTTGCGACTGCCCTGATAGCTCATTGGTCCGAGAGATATAGGTCAGTTCTTTCGAGCTAACGCATTGGTTGATTTGTCCGATCTTTATCGTCGGGTAACTTCGACTATGCTTGACAACTGCTAAGTTTAATACGCAACCAATCAAATCGTGTGAACAAGTAGCAGCAACCAATCAAATTGTGCGAACAAGTAGCGTAGTATTTTAGCGTACTATTTGACAGTCATGGCAGCCAACAACGAAGATTATCGTTTTCTATTCAATCCCTAGACTTTCCCATTTAGTGTATCTAGATACGTATCGTATCGTGAGCTAAGTATCGAGATACGTATCGTATCGTTTGCTTAGTGTATCATTGCAGCCTTACCATTTATATGATCCATTGAACAATACCAACCCATATCTGTCTCTTTGTGTGCTACATATAAGTTTTCAAAATTACGTTTGACCAATTGACTTGCACCAGATGTGGTAGATAATATTTTAAACATAATATACTAAACATCTTAATATTGTCACTGTACTGTATACATTGACACTAAAAGGGTTATTTTTGTCAAGTCAATCAATACTTCTCAATACAATAACACCAATGGTAACTGTTGACATTTGTGATTACAACAACACACTGAGTGTCCCTTTAAATCATGAAACATCAATGATGTATTCCAGGCATTCCACAGCACCCTGCAGCTTTCAGAGGCACGAGAACAGTACCCATCCTTTTGTATCCCGATTGTCGTGATCCCCTGCACCATCAGCAACAACGTGCCAGGCACCGACTTCAGTCTCGGTGCTGACACTGCTCTCAATGAAATCACAGATGTAAGTATCAGCAACAGTATGGCAGGCGCTGACTTCAGTCTCGGTGCTGATGCCAATGTCAATCACTGATGTAAACATTCTACTTATTCAAAAGGTGTCAGAACACGAAACTCAAATCAATAAATAAATTTATCTAGTGATAAGAAAGTTCTACCAATGGCCTTGTCAGGTGTCATTTAGCCTACACTTTTGTTTCGTGTCACCATATTAAAAGAAACAACAACAAACGGTCCCTACACCCTTGTCACTTTTGAATAAAATGTGCCCGAGAAATATTCACTTTATACTACACTCTACTATAGTTAACTACCACAAGCTATGGATTTAGTTCACTAATTTACTGTATTCTCCACACACACTTAGATCTGTGACCGCATCAAGCAGTCTGCAACTGGCACCAAGAGGCGTGTGTTTGTGGTGGAGACCATGGGTGGGTACTGTGGTTACCTGGCAACCATGAGCGGTCTGGCAGGTGGTGCGGACGCAGCTTACATCTATGAGGAGAGGTTCAAGATCAGCGATCTAAGGGTAAACCAAAATATATATATACCGGTATTTCAATTTTAAATATAATTGTTGTTACCCGAGGAAATCCTAATTACCTGGTATTTTTGCATCTACTTGGTGGTCAGTGTATGGAATAACATGGAAAACTTGCTGTTCAAAAATGTAATGTCAATTCAAATGGAGTATTCAACATAATCTCTAAATAGATCAAAATATTGACAATTCTTGGACTGTCAGGCAGACTGTCAAATTATTCTAGATTATTATCCCCTGAAGATAGAGCTGGTTATTGTCATGGGAGACAGTTTCTGCCTGTCAAGTATTATGGGGAACACTTTAAAAATCATGGAACAGTGAATTTGCATAAGGCCAACTGGATCAGTATATTAATTCCAGAAGTCAATTCCCCACTCTTCATTGTAGAATCGGGGCCCTTGATTACTTCTTTTAAATAGAGTGCAGCAAGAACAGAGTTCTGAATTGTTAAATATTGTGTAGAGCTTTATTTAATCAGTACCTCAGTCAAGTAGAGACAGTTGTAAAGTTGGAGAAGAATAACATTCTATAAACTTTGTTCCCAGAATGATGTCTACCACTTGAAAGACAAGATCCTGAATGCTGGTGTGCAAAGAGGTTTGATTCTAAGGTAGGTAATTGATTATCATAATAATGATACAGTTTGCTAATGATCTTATCTCTTATTTCAAAAATAGTCATTGGCTCTGTATCTCAGCATTATTGGATTGTTCATTATCTCTAATGTAAACACTTGACATATAAAACAAATAAGGCATTCATTTCCTCTATGGTCTATTATGATTTGGACAGATGAGCTAAAAGAAATGTTATTTTCTTTCCGCTAGCCCATGTTAATATCCTGTAACTAATATTTCTATGTAATTACTGTAATTTTGCTCACACATATATATCACTTACGAGTGTCATGTACTCATGTATGGACTACTTGCTACTTTGTACAAGATAAACTATCATTCATGCATTCATTGACCAGTGATTATGATTGTCGGCTACCATTCAATAGCAATGTTTTAAAGCAATTCTCTTACTTTTAAAACTGAATACATTTTTCTGTACATTTGAATATTATAAATGTTTGGCATAGCTAGAAAAGGTTTTCAATTTAGCTGATACTTTCAGATATATAGTACACTTGTATTAGCCATACTTTAATTCAAGCCCTGACATTGATTGTTTTTTTTGTGGCAGAAATGAATACGCCAATGCCAACTACACAACTGAGTTTGTACACAACATGTTTTCTGAGGAGGGCAAGGGTGTGTTTACCTGCCGTAGCAACGTTCTCGGGCACATGCAGCAAGGAGGGATGCCCAGCCCCTTCGACAGGAACTACGGAACAAAGATGGCTGCCAAGGCTGTTGATTGGCTCATCGCTAAGGTTGAAGATTCTGTACAATCTGATGGTGAGCTTACATTGGAGGTGTTGGAAGTTTGTTGGAAGCATGTAAAAGCTTTAATAGAAATAAGCTAAGTCTCTAAATCAAACAATGTTGTGGAATAACTAGGGGTCCCTGTTAAAGGATGTAAATAGAATTTAGTTTTAGCAT
The DNA here is from genome assembly GCA_936450465.1 of Gibbula magus. NCBI lineage: Eukaryota > Metazoa > Mollusca > Gastropoda > Trochida > Trochidae > Gibbula > Gibbula magus. The sequence continues at coordinate 63,951,107 of OW388289.1, read as the reverse complement.
TTGTTTTAAACTGCTCAAGAAAGGTCAGCAAGAATGTTTTAATTCTGGAAAAATTATATAAATGTATAATTATATTTATGTACAATATAAAACAATATAGTGTATTTACACAACTTATTGACAAATATTGCATGTGAACCAGGTCGTGTGATGACATCTACCCAGGACAGTGCAGTTCTTCTCGGAATGACAAAACGATTCCTCACCTTCTCTCCAGTACAGGAGCTCAAACACGACACCAATTTTGAGTAAGTATCTAATGTTACGATGAGTCCTTGGTTTGTTAACCATTTACCTGGTTGATGAGCTATTTGGCTATCCTCAACAGTGACCCTAGCTAAACAGGGTGACCTTCTTGTTTAACAATTAAAATTCCTGAGTGCATTCCCTGAAGACATAAGTTACAAGTCAAACTTCTTTCCATTGCGTTCAAAATGTTATCTGCTATCGACCAAAATATTTAACCCCTTATTGATGGCACCTGTTTGAACCCAAATGACCTTCCCTTACAAGTTTTGGCTCTTGTAATTCAGTCTCTATGGCATGGTTTAGTTTAGTATTTCAGTAAATGTCACTTAAGCAACCAAAATAATAGAATCAACTTTATGACACTTTGATTTTTGCAATGATAATTTAAAGAGAATCTTTGATATATGAATCTTCTTTTTGCTATTCAGCAAGAGAATTCCCCGTGAGGAATGGTGGATGAACCTCCGTCCCTTGTTGAGGATTCTTTCTAAGCACTCTGTTGGAAGCTTTGCTACAGAGGCTGTGATGGCTGGGGTAGATGAAGTTGGAAGGATATGAGCAGACATCGAAACATTGCTTTACCAAACTGCATGTAGACTTACATGGCTCTTATCAATCCACAACCTACCCAAAATGCCGGGCATTTATCAAAGAAGATTTTGGCATGGACTCAGATTGACCAAAGAGTATTGAGATCTGAAACAGACTGGAAACTTTTTGTATGTAGCATTGCTTGTGTGCAATTTCAGATTGAGATTGATCCTGTGTTCAGTATCTGTGATTTAATTCAGTGTTGTTTTCATAATCTTACTTAATATTGAGCTGTTGGTCAGATACTATAGTAGTGCTAATTTCGCAACTGATATTTCTTTTCTAGAATCTTTTATCTTTTGGTATTTCTGGTTTTTAAATAAATAGTGCTTTTGATGTGATTTCAGTATCAAATTAAATGTGTAATTATTAAGCGTGTTGTGACATCACCAGATTAAATTTATCAACTGGCCTTCCAGAAGAAACCTACATGTTACCTATTCCATACTTAGCTATCATATGTATACACAAAGTTGTTTTTATATTACATTACCATCAGAACATTTACAGTCCTCAGTTTGGTTTCTTAGATTTAGTTTTCTTCAAGTAGTGTCTTTTATGTTTCCCTTCTTTTCAATAGAAATTTTGTAAGAACTTCTCTGGAAAGTTCTTGTGGTCTGCTAACTTTCCCCACACGGCATCCATCACTGGCTAATTTATGCCTTGTGGGGTAAGTTGGGTTTTTTAAGTAAAATTAAAAATTTAACTTGAATTTCAGACAATACAAAAATGAAGTAGCCGAAAGTATCAATTCTTATCGCTTGAAATCCACAAAGTAGATAATATGAAAAAGTGTTTTTGCAATGTGAGCATAATATCTAACGTGCTCATGTCCAGGGTAAATCTTAATAAAAGTTACTTCTTTGTCTCAATTAGTTCTGCTCAGCATTTGATTTTGTTTTTACCCAAATGTATAGAATGTCCTTGTACATGCTCCGAGTTGTAGTTTACTACACATCATTGTTGACTTTATATGTACATAGCATGCTAGACCTTGCTCAGTGTGGGAGCTCATTGATACTTACCTGCTTGTGATGCGATTACATCCAACTGATTTATAAACAGTCTCCCAACACTTCTCTTTAATATTGTTGTATTACTCCACAGGTTGGCAAATAAACTGTTTAACATTTTTGTGTATTGGTTTTTATTTGTTTCTGCAACAGTGAAGATACACTTCATACAGTAACAGTGTATGAAATAAGTGAAAGAAATTTTTACCTTCTCAACAAAATTGCAAAACCAAACATGAAATTACAGAAAGAGGAAGTCGAAAATTTCAAAGGTGATTGGCTTATGACATGGGCAATGGTTCAAGCTGGCCTTATGATCTATAAATGGCTTATATGGTATTATCTCTAGGACTCAATATACTACTCTCAGATGTATGCTGTCAAACCATGTATCTTTTTCAGTCTTAATATTGGGGTCTGTGTACAAAGATGATGTTTTGAAGATTTGAGCTTCCTTTGCTTTTTGACTTTGGAAGTCATTTAAAGTTTATTTGATACTCAAGGCTTAAATCAGCCAGTAATGCAGACTGGCAAGGTTTATGCCTTGCGTTTGAAAGTTGCATGCTCAAGGCGCTACCCACATATTACCCTAAAGGAATTGTACTTTCGGTGCCGCTACTCAGCTGGATGGACTCCGTGCAATGTGGATGAAGTGCCTTGCCCAGGGACACAACACAGTAAGAGGCCCAGGGCACAAAATTTAATGACTCTGGGCAGTAAGTCAATAACCCACATAAAATTACTTTTGAGAAAATTTTGTTTTTTTGTGGGATACCTATTTTTAGCTCATCAGGCCTGAAAGGCCAGATGGGCTTATGACATGGCATGGTGTCCGGCGTCCGTCCATCCGTAAACTTTTCGCTTTTTCAACTTCTTCTCCAGAACCAATGACTCCACAGAGCTGAAATTTTATGTGCAGACTCCTTGGCCAATGGGGATTCTAAATTGTAGATCTCGTGACCCCGTGACCCCAAATGGGGTCACCGGGGTCACATCCTTAAAAACCTATTTTCATCTTCTTCTCCAGTTCCAAAAGGTCTAGAGAGCTGAAAAGTTGTGTGCAGACTCCTTGGCCAATGAGGATTCTAAATTGTAGATCTCGTGACCCCATGACCTCAAATGGGGTCACCGGGGTCACATCCTTAAAAACCTATTTTCATCTTCTTCTCCAGTTCCAAAAGGTCTAGAGAGCTGAAAAGTTGTGTGCAGACTCATTAGCTAATGGGGATTCTAAATTGTTGATATCGTGACCCCATGACCTCAAATGGGGTCACCGGGGTCACATCCTTAAAAACCTATTTTCATCTTCTTCTCCAGTTCCAAAAGGTCTAGAGAGCTGAAAAGTTGTGTGCAGACTCCTTGGCCAATGGGGATTCTAAATTGTAGATCTCATGACCCCGTGACCCCAAATGGGGTCACCGGGGTCACATCCTTAAAAACCTATTTTCATCTTCTTCTCCAGTTCCAAAAGGTCTAGAGAGCTGAAAAGTTGTGTGCAGACTCCTTGGCCAATGGGGATTCTAAATTGTAGATCTCATGACCCCGTGACCCCAAATGGGGTCACCGGGGTCACATCCTTAAAAACCTATTTTCATCTTCTTCTCCAGTTCCAAAAAGTCTAGCGAGCTGAAAAGTTGTGCTCAGACTCATTAACTAATGGGGATTGTTAATTGTAGATTTCGTGACCCAATGACCCCAAATGGGGTCACAGGGGTCACATCCTTAAAAACCTATTTTCAACTTCTTATCCAGTTCCAAAAGGTCTAAAGAGCTGAAAAGTTGTGCTCAGAATCATTAACTAATGGGGATTCTAAATTGTAGATTTCGTGACCCCATGACCCCAAATGGGATCACAGGGGTCACATCCTTAAAAACATATTTTCTACTACTTCTCCAGTTCCAAAAGGTCTAGAGAGCTGAAAAGTTGTGTGCAGACTCCTTGGCCAATGGGGATTCTAAATTGTAGATCTCGTGACCCCATGACCTCAAATGGGGTCACCGGGGTCACATCCTTAAAAACCTATTTTCATCTTCTTCTCCAGTTCCAAAAAGTCTAGCGAGCTGAAAAGTTGTGCTCAGACTCATTAACTAATGGGGATTGTTAATTGTAGATTTCGTGACCCAATGACCCCAAATGGGGTCACAGGGGTCACATCCTTAAAAACCTATTTTCAACTTCTTATCCAGTTCCAAAATGTCTAGAGAGCTGAAAAGTTGTGCTCAGAATCATTAACTAATGGGGATTCTAAATTGAAGATTTCGTGACCCCATGACCCCAAATGGGGTCACAGGGGTCACATCCTTAAAAACCTATTTTCTACTACTTCTCCAGTTCCAAAAGGTCTAGAGAGCTGAAAAGTTGTGTGCAGACTCCTTGGCCAATGGGGATTCTAAATTGTAGATCTCGTGACCCCATGACCTCAAATGGGGTCACCGGGGTCACATCCTTAAAAACCTATTTTCATCTTCTTCTCCAGTTCCAAAAGGTCTAGAGAGCTGAAAAGTTGTGTGCAGACTCCTTGGCCAATGAGGATTCTAAATTGTTGATATCGTGACCCAATGACCTCAAATGGGGTCACCGGGGTCACATCCTTAAAAACCTATTTTCATCTTCTTCTCCAGTTCCAAAAGGTCTAGAGAGCTGAAAAGTTGTGTGCAGACTCCTTAGCCAATGGGGATTCTAATTTGTAGATTTCGTGACCCCATGACCCCAAATGGGGTTACATCCTCAAAAACCTATTTTCATCTTCTTCTCCAGTTCCAAAAGGTCTAGAGAGCTGAATTAGTGTGCAGACTCCTTGGCCAATGGGGATTCTAAATTGTAGATCTCGTGACCCCGTGACCCCAAATGGGGTCACCGGGGTCACATCCTTAAAAACCTATTTTCATCTTCTTCTCCAGTTCCAAAAGGTCTAGAGAGCTGAAAAGTTGTGTGCAGACTCATTAGCTAATGGGGATTCTAAATTGTTGATATCGTGACCCCATCATCTCAAATGGGGTCACCGGGGTCACATCCTTAAAAACCTATTTTCATCTTCTTCTCCAGTTCCAAAAGGTCTAGAGAGCTGAAAAGTTGTGTGCAGACTCCTTGGCCAATGGGGATTCTAAATTGTAGATCTCGTGACCCCATGACCTCAAATGGGGTCACCGGGGTCACATCCTTAAAAACCTATTTTCATCTTCTTCTCCAGTTCCAAAAGGTCTAGAGAGCTGAAAAGTTGTGTGCAGACTCCTTGGCCAATGAGGATTCTAAATTGTTGATATCGTGACCCCATGACCTCAAATGGGGTCACCGGGGTCACATCCTTAAAAACCTATTTTCATCTTCTTCTCCAGTTCCAAAAAGTCTAGCGAGCTGAAAAGTTGTGCTCAGACTCATTAACTAATGGGGATTGTTAATTGTAGATTTCGTGACCCAATGACCCCAAATGGGGTCACAGGGGTCACATCCTTAAAAACCTATTTTCATCTTCTTCTCCAGTTCCAAAAGGTCTAGAGAGCTGAAAAGTTGTGTGCAGACTCCTTGGCCAATGAGGATTCTAAATTGTTGATATCGTGACCCCATGACCTCAAATGGGGTCACCGGGGTCACATCCTTAAAAACCTATTTTCATCTTCTTCTCCAGTTCCAAAAGGTCTAGAGAGCTGAAAAGTTGTGTGCAGACTCCTTAGCCAATGGGGATTCTAATTTGTAGATTTCGTGACCCCATGACCCCAAATGGGGTTACATCCTCAAAAACCTATTTTCATCTTCTTCTCCAGTCCCAAAAGGTCTAGAGAGCTGAATTAGTGTGCAGACTCCTTGGCCAATGGGGATTCTAAATTGTAGATCTCGTGACCCCGTGACCCCAAATGGGGTCACCGGGGTCACATCCTTAAAAACCTATTTTCATCTTCTTCTCCAGTTCCAAAAGGTCTAGAGAGCTGAAAAGTTGTGTGCAGACTCATTAGCTAATGGGGATTCTAAATTGTTGATATCGTGACCCCATCATCTCAAATGGGGTCACCGGGGTCACATCCTTAAAAACCTATTTTCATCTTCTTCTCCAGTTCCAAAAGGTCTAGAGAGCTGAAAAGTTGTGTGCAGACTCATTAGCTAATGAGGATTCTAAATTGTAGATCTCGTGACCCCATGACCCTAAATGGGGTCACCGGGGTCACATCCTTAAAAACCTTTTTTCATCTTCTTCTCCAGTTCCAAAAGGTCTAGAGAGCTGAAAAGTTGTGTGCAGACTCCTTGGCCAATGAGGATTCTAAATTGTAGATCTCGTGACCCCATGACCCCAAATAAAGGCCTCTCAGGACATGACCTATTTTCTTTTTCTCCAGAACAAATGTACCTAGAAGGCTGTAATATTGTGTGCAGACTCTTTAGCTAATGGGGATTCTAAATTGTAGATTTTGAGACTCTGGGGCCCCAAATAAAGGCCTCACAGGCCATGACTTAAAAATATATTTTCTTCTTCTCCTCCAAAACAAAGACACCTAGAAGGCTGTAATATTGTGTGCATACTCTTTAGCCAATGAGGATTCTAAATTGTGGATATGGTGACCCTGTGGTGCCCAGAATAAGGGCCTCAAGCCATGACCTAAAAATCTATTTCAGTCTTCATCATTAAACAATATAAACCCTGATGAGCTACAGAGCCCATGGCTCTATTTTTTTAAATATTGAACTTTAGCAAAAACATGATAAACCACATGAAATATTCGATAGTGAAAAATATCGTCGGACCATTCATAATCTGATTACTGTAATGGTTTGACATAAGTTGGATCACTTTTGCGGTCATTATCAGAGTTGAGTGATGAAATTTCCTGCAATCATCCTCATCAAAAAGCATGCTGGATGCCATGTTTTTGTGGCTTATCACATTCTTGCAAAAATAGAGCCATGGGCTCTGTAGCTCATCAGGGTTTATATTGTATGATGATGAAGACAGAAATATATTGTCTCAATATAATGCACAATCCCTAGCCCTGACAAATCTTAATCTTGAAAGTGAGAGAGAGCACTCAGCAAGGTCAACACACAGGAGATTGTGCAACATGCTGACCCCTTGGCTCTGGTTACAAGCCAGCTGTGCTTTAACAGCCAAATTATGTAATAGCCTCTGCCTTGCACAAAACACTGGCATCACTGATCTAACTGTATAAGACTTAGAGAGAACAGGCAATGTGATGAATCTCATGGTACATACCACGTAGTACAATTTAGAATCATCTTGGTTAAATAATCTTTGCACAATTTTATCAGTTCTAAGCCTTTTCATCTAAACATTCTGAACGCAATATTCCTTCCAGTTTGTTCTGGAGAAGAAGATGAAAATAGATTTTTATGTTTTGACCTGTGAGGGTTTTTTTTTTATTATATCCACAATATTCAGTTCATAGGCAATTTAATAGTTCTCATTTCACATTGATTACATCAATTTGACAAACATGTCTATTAGGGCTGGGACGGGTAACCCGGATACCCGGGACGGGTGGGTATTGAGTAGGACCCGGGTACCCATCACACTACCCGGACCCGTTTTAATCATGTGACTAATCATAAAACAGTTTATTTGCTATTCTTTCATTTCAAGATTACAATGTATTTGAAGATTCTAACATAATATTAAAATGATCAAGTTGTCATTCATAATAAATTTGATTGAAATAGCCATGGGTCTCTATGCTTTAGGTTTCTAGCCCCATGTTTCAGCCAACCAGTTGAATAAAGTAGTACAAAATCTTTCAATTAGATGTTGGAGATCAACAAAACGGGTATCCGGGTAGGGTAGGGTAACAGATGGTCGGGTACCCGGGTAGGAAATATCTACCCGTCCCAGCCCTAATGTCCATAATGCATGGAGACTTGATCTTCGACATATATTTCACATTCCTACTGAATAAGATTAACTGCAAAGTTACTTTTTTTCTCAATTTCTGCATTTCTCAAACCCAAGTTAGGACTCACATATATATCTAAAAGATGAGATGACTCTCCCTCAGGTATTTTACTATTAGGGATAAACTAAATAATGTTTGAAGTACCATAAAATATCAGTTCAAAATTCAATTTCAAAGGTTTTTTAGGCTGTGGCCCATATTTGGGGTCACAGGGTCACCCAAATTTACAAGTTAGAATCCCCAGTGGCTAAAGAGTTTGCACACAATATTACAGCCTTCTAGGTCTTTTTGTTCTGGAGAAACAGATGAAAACAGGATTTTAGGTAATGGCCTGTGAGGCCCTTATTTGGGGCCACAGGGTCACCAAATCTACAATTTAGATTCTCCATTGGCTAAAGAGTCTGTACACAACATTTCAGTCTTCTTGGTCTTTTCGTTCTGGAGAAGAAGATGAAAATAGGTTTTTAAGGTTATGGCCTGTGAGGCCCTTATTTGGGGTCACTGGATCACTAAATCTACAATTTAGAATCCCCATTGCCCAAGGAGTCTGTATACAAAATTTCAGCTACCTAGACCCAGTGGTTCTTGAGAAGAAGTCGAAAAAGCGAAAAGTTTACGGACGGATGGACGGACGGACGCCGGACGCCATGCCATAAGCCCATCGGGCCTTTCAGGTCTGATGAGCTTAAAATGGAAAAGAAGGAATGTGCCTCATCCTAAATATGGGAATGATGCAACTCATCTACCTTTGAGTTCAGGGGAGATAACTGATTCTAATATGGTAAAGTGACCATTTGCAACCCACAAAATAAGATTAGCTAAAAAAATCATAATGTGTGGGTTGTCAACTTATTATCCTGAGCCATTTAAATGTTTGGTGTCTCCACCTGGATTCAATCCTGGGCCTTTGGCACAAGAGGCAAGCACTGTGCTCCAGTAATTTTGGACGAAAATATGAAATTGGAAACATTTATAGGCGTGAGATGACGAACAATGCTGTATAGCCCCATCTGACTATAAGGTTTGATGAGCGAAAAAGTGAGATATGCCACTCAATGTTCATGTCATAATATTTTATTTACCAGAAGTTACATCATTCCCATTTGAACATTCAAGAACATTTCTTTTTCATCGATGACCTCCAATCAGATTCAAATTCAAATGTGCAATGGACATGACACACGGTACTTCAATATCTTGTCAGTAGTAACATGCAGAACATTATCTTAAACGGTTTACTTTATTTGATAAAGAAGTCTTTCTAGAAAGTGAAAAGTTAAAATTGAAAGTAGCAACAAAGTTACAAGTGGTTCACTGTAGTTGTTGACTATAAGGGTTTTTAAAGAGATTGTTAGTGTATTAAAGGAAACCAGAGATTGTTCTTGAATATTGAAACATGGAATTTGATACACATTTAAATTCATTAACCAATCTGCTGTCCTTTTACTTAAACATATAAGTAATACGGTAATCGACGAATTCAGTGCCCAAAACTAATAGCACCATTTTCTACAAGTTCAAGAATGACCACTCCCCCCACCCCCCCAATAACTTCCTGAAAATTACAACGAACATGACCCCTTATACCTACATTGCCTTACACGAGTGACACAACCGAAAAACCATGATGTTAATTGACACCTCTCAAAAGGGCTATTCCAAATGTCACTTACTCTGTGCATTGTGTTAATTACCAGGGGATGCTTAATATAATCATTACAGAAGTGAATGAAAACACATCCAGTCATTTCTCAACTTCTTTGCTGCTAAAGTTTGCAAAAGGGTGCCTGTCAATGTCCATTACACAAAATAAATAATTACTGGTATATTACTTGCATTGCAGAACTTGAAAATCCACAATTTCAGTATTGATCGTTCATTCACATTTTGTAAGACTTGTTAAAGCAATTCTTTCAGTATATCAGGTTAATCAACAGTTTCATACCAGGAAGATCATTTTTCCATCAAATTCATACATACACAGTTTCCATAACAATTACATCAAGCTCGGTAACAGCACTGTAATCCACAAATTCTCAAAATTAAAATCTAGGTATAAACATTCATAAGAAAACAAGTGTTTGCCACTAACATGGCAATGTCCCCCGCCGGTGACATTGAGCTAGTAAGACACATCATTGGAGCTACTTGGGTTCATGATATATCGTGTTAATAAGAGTTCTAAAAGTGGTCCGCGTCTTCCCACAATGTAGGCAGACATGAAATTTGAAGACTTTGGATGCAACGCTTCATAAGATATCGCGTAAACAAGAAATGTGACGTACGTACGGACGTACGGACGGACGCCGCTGAATACATAGTCCCCCGTTCCGCGTTGCGGCGGGGGACAACAAGAGCATGAGTTACTGATAAGCATTAGTATCAATGTTAATGAATTAGGTAAATGTTCCAGTTCTGGATGGGATTTGTGTTGTGAATTGTTTACACATACTGAATAGGGGGCTGTACTGGCACTTAAATGACAGAGCTGTATTCGAAACATTGAAAGTGCTCTTTAGAAATGTTACAGAATATTTTTGCTGTTTTGGTGAAAGGGCATCTACTGACGAGCCCTGATGCTTAATTAGGGTTTGAAATTAGCACAAATCTGGTATCCCATTGCTAGTGAAAAAGTTTCTGTGCGAGTAAATGTTTTGACTGGTTGGTTAGAATTTATAGAGGATATGGTCCTGATGAATTTGGCAAGGTGAAATGGCTTTGGACTAGTACTTCAGGACAGTAACTACTAAACTAGTCCCAAATGACAAGTGTTTTATAACGGTAATTTGCTAATTTCAACCCCTGTTACTTCTTAATATTGACAGAAATCATTCGGAAAAATTGATCGAATGTTTCCTTTCATGCAGATAAAACACTTAAATAATATTTTGACAGATTTTCGATCATGTTTGTATCAGAAAATGTAATGCGTTATCTCTTACTCCTAAATTTGAATTTTCATGAGTTTTTGTGGATATTAAACAAATAATGGTCTCTATCTGGAGCCCAGTGACAAAGCATTGTCTATCTCAATCCCCTCCCAGTATGAAAACCACGTCAATTTGACCGGAAATCACACATCAACCGTTTCCATGATGACCACTTCTTCAGCAACTAGTACAGGAACATTCTCTGCATCTTCTACATCGCAATCTCCCCCTTGTATGAACACCTGGTACGTTTCCACCCCGATCTCTTGATCACAGTCCTCCGAGTCTGGTTTGAGGGTCACCCCATTCTCAATACTCTCGGCCTCATACACCGGGTTGTAGTGGACTGATACCGCTTCCTGGTGCTGGGCGTTTGACTGGTGTTCCTCAGCACTGGACAGAGTCCTTGGAACAGACACCGGGTCATTTTGAGGAACAACTTGTCTCCAGTCTTTAGGGTTCATTGATTTTGGTTTGGGTTTCACTTTAGCCTTCTTTCGTTTAGGTGGCCTTTCTTCGGACGATGTTGTCACAGTTCTCTTTCTTGGACGTTTTAATTTTGGTTTTGTCTGGGTTTTCAAGTCTTCAAGGATTTTGTCAAATCTCACCATTCCAGGGAGTACAGCTGGAAGAGGAAAGATTCCCAGAGAACTGAATCTTTTTTCAAACAGAGACGGTTGAAGACTTGTGTACAGTCTGCTCAGTATTTTCAAAGAATCTAAAGTTTTGAATTTCACACCTGGATTTTTCTCCAACCAAACATTGTGTTCGGCGTCATACAATTCTGTCACTGTGTCAAGAAAGACAGTTTTGGTCACCATAGGAAGCTCTTTATCAAGCAGTTTGTGGAGAGGGAGAGGGAAAAACTGGATATTGTTTTGTTGTCCCCAAAGCCAAACGGTTAGTGGAGTCGAAACATAAGTACTGTTGTAAAAGACTACCAGATTTTTGGCCTTTGGGCCTACTTTGGCATACTGTGGAAAGTGATATTCAAAATAGTCTCTGAGTATTTGGGGAGTTATATCACCAGCAGTTGAATATTTGACACCAATACCTTGATGAATTTTGTTCAGTGACTTTCGACTAGGACTTTCATTGGTGGTCGGGAGCACAAAACAAGGAGGGATCTTCTTACCACTCGCACTGGAGCATCCAATTAAAGACACCAGGCAATTGTCATTGCACGAAACTGAAATATCAACTTTTTCATCAGAAATATTTCTACAAATCATTTTCAAAGACGGCGTCTCTGTTTGAATACTTGTTACATCCAAAACAAATAATCTCTTTGGGGAACTTTCTAAACCGAAATTGTCAAAGATTTCAGCCAACTTCTTGTAGTACCCATAACCAATTTCTTGAAGTTTAGTGTTTGCAAACTTGTGAGTCTGCATGTCGGGGAACCTGTCAACCAGTTTATAGTACCATCGTAGACTGAGCACCTTGCCGTCTGTGAATCCTCGTCTTCCCAGTTGAGCGGCCAGGTCACCTGCGATCTGGCGAACCTGGTTCCGGTTAAACGGATACCCAATATCTGCAAAGAGTTTGACGTAGGATGCAATACCGCTTTCCTCCTCAGCTGTGAATATCGTCCGAGGCCCTGAGGAGGTTACATCAGCAGATACACGTCCTAACACCCGGTCTCTTAATGTGCTCTGTGGCACGTTGAACTTCTTGGAAGCTGCATACACAGGCATTCCATCTTCTACTACTGCATTGTAGGCTGCCTTCAAAGTGCTGCTGTCATAGCTACTTCGGTAGGATTGCCCTTTCTTCCGTCCAAGCTGTCAAAATAAATGTTATTGACCAATTAGTGGTAATGTCATTAGTTTATGTCATTTAAACTAACTTAAGAGGGTAAAACATCTTATTACACAAACCAATTATCTGTAGCGGTAAAAAATATGTTGCGTATAAAGCAAAAATTGCATGTTGGCCATTTTATTGTGAACACAATTTATTATTTTATATAACAAAAACGTTTCCCATGGCTTTACCGAAACATGTACACTCATTTTAAACTTTATTTTCCGAAAAGAGAAGGATGTTTTACCATTGGTGAAATTATTTTTCAAATACATTTCATCAACTTATTTGAGCGAAAAAACGTGCTACAGTGCCTTTAAACCAGAAGTTGAAATATGGCTTGTGACATCTTTCAGATTCAAACCAACATTGAATGCTAAACCTATAAAATCTTCAAATTATACAACTAATTGTCTTCTGTCTATAGATAATTAAAGAAACCCTTGAATTCAAATGAAATAAAGACAGACATTTTATGGGACAATATTGTAGGTTTTTTTTCTCCATGTTGGCATATACGATTAATTTTTAGAAACAATCCAATTTTCGGGGCTTGAGTCACAAAAACTCAAGTCTTGCATAAATTGAAATATTATGAATGGTTGCTGTATTATAGTTCAATATCAAAGATACAAATATGCATTTATGAGTTTTAGATGACTGACCGACACATATTAGATTATTTCTAACACACTGGGGCAATTTGTCTACAGTAACCACTTGGGCAATTTGATAAAAAAAACCATGCTGGGGCAATTTGTAAGTTGTTAATTTCATTGGTATTTGATTTGAGTTAATGTGAGTTGAGGTTTAATGCCATTAGAGTATTTCACTTATATCACAGCTGCCAATATTATTGCAGGGAGAAAGCCAGCAACGACATGGTGGCTATGCAATACGGTGAAACCTGCAAGCATCCGCTTGAACTTATAGCGAACAATGGGTGGTAATGTGCTGAAATTCAGTCCAGCATTGCACCCAAACCTTACTCCATGTATAGCCGTTCTCAACAGCACACAACATTGTCGCGCCCTGGCAGGATTTGAACACCAGACCTCATGATCCAAAGCCGAATGCGCTAACCACTCTGACTGCACTATCCCATCAACCTGGTATTCAAACAACTGCTGTGTACTACTACATGTATCAAGTACCGGGTATGTTTGTTTCTTCATTGTGAGGTAATTAACACAACAACACACCCTGTATTTAGCCTGTTTAAATCCTTTGTCACGTCGAAAAGCTTCCGATGACTCTTCCCCCTCGTCATCTTCATCCGAAGTCTCGGACAGACTTGACAGCTTCTCTTCATCATCTTCATCGATATCATCCACATCAGACTCAGAACTACTTTCATACTGAAAAATATCACACAGAATTCAGGCAGTAGCAGTAGCAGTAGGATCATTCACGATAAAAAGAAATTTATTATTACTTCACATTTTTATACATAGAATTATTACAAATGTTTTTATGTTTGTAATATAACACTGGAAAAGAGCAGATATAGAAGGAACTAGAAATATGTGCATGTGATGCACTGTGATGTCCCCCGCTCCAACTTTCAATCCAACCTAGTCATATTAAGTTATATATACTAAGTTCAATACTGCATTAATAACGAGAAATAAAAAATTCACAATAGCCAAAGTAGCAAAAGGCACCACTCTATCACTAGGTGTAAGCAAATACAAAGTTTGGTGAAAAAATATTGAATGGTTTTGGAGATAGAGGCCGGAAAAGGTCCCTACCCTCAATATGCACTAAGTTCAAATTGTTTCCATGGAAACCAGAAAAAATAAAAAATTCAGAATAACCAAAATAGCAAAAGGCACCACTCCACTACTAGGTCTAACCACATACCAAGTTTCGTAAAGAAATACTAGATAGATTTTGAAATAGAGGCTGGAAGAGGTCCCTCATTTTTTTTTATGTCTACTTTTGTACTGGAGAGGTATTTATATATAAATACCTCTCCAGTACAAAAGTAGACATAAAACAAAATCATCCATCAGTATAAAATATGGTCTCTGTATTAACACAACAGCAAAATAACAAGATAACAAATCAATTGTTATAATTTCATCTGTGCGTTTCAATAGTTTGTAACGTTTTGTCTGCTATAAACATGATTTTATGGAGAAAAAAAACAAATGAAATAGGAGAAAGATCTAAACTAAAGTTTGATTAAAAATCTTTACCATTTTCCCACGCATTTCGGGTGTAACGACGTAACGAACACCTCTAAATGAAATGAGAAAAAAATAAACAGTTATTCCAGTCACTCAATTTCAACCGGCAGAACATCAAAACATTTCAAACGAAAATAGGAGACTACGCCGCGAAAATGGGTGACGGCCATTTGCACAGCTCTCTGATCACGTGACAGTACAGTAGAGTTATGCCCCTTGCCTCGATTGCAAGATATCAATAATCCTGTTTGATTTCATGCATATTAACATATTAAATGAATCGCTAAAATACATATTAATGCCACAATTGACAATATATACAAATATAAAGCTATTTTCTGAGATTTAAAAAATAATAATCATTTTTCACATTTTTAAAGGAATATTTTATTATTCTATTAAATGTTAACTCGTATCCTACAATTTATCTTTGTGACCCTCAAAAACCCTCAAAGAAATAAGGCACTCTATATATAAGGTCCCCGAATAGCTGTTTTGACATAATTTTCAAAATTCAAAATCTAGATTGTTGCATTCATTTATTCATTTGATGTTTATGTACGATATTGTGAGCTCATATTCCAAATTTGAGCGAATCGGTTAAGAAAAAAAGATTTGAGATAAATATCCCCGCTATTGATATAAAGACACAAGGGAGGACACTTGCTCTACGAAATGTAAACATGTAAAATGAAGTTAGAGAAATTCAATGGAACACACAGAAAGGCAAAAGACGGGTCTAAATGTCAAAAAATAAGCTGAATCTAACTACCCATAATGTACTTTTATGCTAATTTTGTAATGAAGGAATACACCTGTGGATCCTTTCTTCTTTGTTCCCTTTCAATGTATCCCTTCCAAGCCCTAATGGCTAAGATGTATCAACGGCAACTTGAAATACAAAAGTCATTAGTTTTCGTGTGTTTCTTTGATGGTAATTTAAGTAGAATACTAGCTTCTCAAGTCTTTTTATGTGTGCCATAAGTACATTTAAGTGCCACTAGTACTTATGATAATACATAAAGTACAAATAATGTGAATAATTACATTCATAAACTGAAAAGAAGGAAAAAATAGAAATGTTTAAGATCTGAATCATAAATCGCGAACTTTAACATTAAAGCTCAAATTTCATAACAAGTACCAATGATAGCTGTCTGAAAAGACCACCAATGGCTTCTATGACCTGAAAAACATACATTTAGATACCAAGATTATGGTTCTATGACAATTAGAACCGGAGATATGATGGCATCCACCTCTGTGTCTTATACAAAGAAACTGGTTGGTTGCCTTTAAAAATTAGACGTGGAAATAAGAAACTTTGTACTTTTTACAAAATTATTAATATACAAGCTCCAGATTATCTGATTAATTTACTTCCACCAGCCACTGAAACTATTTCTCATTACAACTTGCGTAACAAATCAAATTTATCTATTCCAAAATTTCGAACTGCAGTCCTTCAAAAGTCTTTTATTTATGACTGTGCTTATCTGTGGAATAATCTTTCCTCGAAAATAAGATGTTCAAATTCATTTTCGTCATTTAAAGCAAAATTATCTGAAAAAGAATGTAAAATCCCAAAATATTTTCTATTCGGCGATAGGAAGATGAACATTATACACAGTGAGTTAAGAAGTTCTTGTAGTTCCCTAAACGGTGATCTGTATCGTGTCAATTTATCTGAAAGTAAATCTTGCAATTGTGGTGCTTTAGTTGAAGATGTTTATCATTTCTTCTTGAGATGTCCAAGACATGCTGATCTTCGTTTAGAATTAAAGCAAAGATTTTATAATTTAAAGGCAGAATTTGATATTAATACAATCCTGTATGGAAACCCAAATCTTCCAAAAAAAGAGTAAATGAAAACATATTTCACCATGTTCATAAATTCATTGGAAAGAGTCAACGGTTCAAATAATACATTAATACTAATGTACGTATTTACCATATTCAAAGTGCATTTTGTCATAAGAATAACATTTCCAATTGTGTGTTGCCTTAATAATGTATATTACATGTTTACCCACTTCGTCACTTGTAGATTTCTTACTTTCTTGTTATGTATTCTAGCCTTGTAAAATAATTGTTGATTACCTGGAGAGGGCTTCTATAAGTTTCACAACTTGTGCCCAATTCATTTCTTAAATGAATAAAATATGTTTTCAATCAATCTGTGTCGCTTCAGAGAAATGTCGTCCAACGTATCCCTAATTCTCGAGTCCAGAGACCAGAGAATAAATATAGAAATAATATGTTATGGTCACAGGGAAGACTAGTAGTTAATTGATATGTCCACTTCTGTTATGAACAGCATATGAACTATAATTCTGACCTTAACCAGTGCCAGTATAGGTTAATTTACTGTATTATTTATAACTACACATATGCACATGCCAATCAACGTATTACACTACACACCCACTCTGACTGATAGTACTTCGCACGCCTCTCTTTCAGTGTGTGTGTGTGGGTTTTTTTTTATAAGACTAATTTCTAGGTTTATCATTTGTTATTATAGAAGAAGAACATTGAATTAAGTAGTGCAGAGAGGGGAATAAGAAGTTCGCTATTTACTATGAAGATCAACTGTTCTACCGGCGAAAGATGATAAAAAGAGGGATATGCATCACATATTAATTTCCATAAATCATATCTTAAATCAGAATAAAATGTATAGTTAATCAAAAGAGGAATTTCATCTTCAACAGTATTTGAATCACAATATTTACCAGTTCTGTCTGATAAAGGAGTAACCGGTTTGGAAAATCTGCCAACCTCTATATGTAATGGTAAAACACCACAACGAAATTTACTATATATACTACGAATTTGCCTATTTTTCACAGATGATACGTAACTTTCTGTATTGAGGTCAGTTTTGAATAACCTATATGTACGGAGTTTGTTACCATTTATAAGACCCTTATCATTCCAAATATCTGTCAGTGACCAATCATAATAATCCAATGAAATTAAACATTGTTATTCCATGATTTTCTAAATCTAAAAGTATATTATAGTTGTTTTGTTTTTAAATCATTCTTTATTTAACATCCTGACCATTTTTGCGTGACTAATTAGCAAATGTTCGTTCTTGAAATATTGATTAATATTTGACCCAATGGAATCAATCAATTAAAAGGCTCGGGCGTGTGTAACAACTCGTTAAGTTATGTCAACTCAAAGTTTCTGTCGACTATAAAAGCGAATTTTATTATCCTAGCACCTCTTTCACGCCGGTTTTTATTGGAGGAACTATATAGGCCTAGGAATAATAATTAGAAGAAAAATATAGTACATAAACATTATAACGGTGCCGCGACAATTAGTCTTTATATTAGTATGTTACCCTGAAGGAATAATACTTTCGGTACCAATACTAATAGGTCTGAGCTGGATTGACTGAGTTGTTGGCGTAAACTTTTGTTTTCGGTAGTTGGTTTAAACATATTTTATTCATCATGAAAAGGATTAGGAACAAGTTCTCCAACTTAGAATACCCTCTCCTTGGTATATACATAGGTGATTTACATATTTTACAAACAGATGACAGATAGATGACAGACAGCAGTATTAGAAGAGGTCATAGATTCTATGAAATAGAGTAATATTGATATGCTATACAAATCGTTTAGTCTCACTTATGAACGTTTGCACTGACTTAAATACACTTGTATTTTGACCTGGTGATAGGTCTACACTTCCTTCTAATAAAAGTTTGAAGTCGACTGTAGTACCAACTAAATTACAATTGCGCTTTACAGATGCTATACAGTTTGCTCTCTGTTGCTTATACTTTGGGCATTCAAACAAATAATGATATGAATTCTCAACAGGGTTACCACAAGTACAGTTTGAAGTAGTCTTAATTCCAACTCTGTATAAATCAAAATTCAAACAACTTACTGAATATCGCAATTTCGGTAGTTACCATATGAGAATTGTGAGACCGCAGAATAAATATAAAATGTTTTCATTGTTCATGCACCAGTTTACGATAATGTAACCATATTGCCCATTGAGATAAATGTAGACTGAACTTGATACAATTTAAAGTCAAGAATAGAATGCTAATTACAGCAAAATATATTTCAACCCTCTAGTTAAAGACAAAGGGGACTATAAATGATATTACGCTTAACGTGCTTACGGAAAGAGTGTACAAGTAAAAACAGTTTGACCTAGAGCCACCTTCGCGATTCTGTTTTTATTATTTGTGGCCGGGACTTGTTGCATGTACAACGGTGTTTATACTAGTTGACGTCTTAACATTCTAAATGAAAGGGAAAAGTGGTTCTCCTTGTGTATCTGTCCAGTGAGAAGAAGGATCGTCCTTCTATGTTAAACCTGCTAAGCAACATTGAATCTGTCTCCTTTGACAAAGTATGCCCCGGCTGTGACGTCACAGGTAGACCCTCCCCAGCGCGTTCTTTTCGTATAGCTGCATGTCCCCCATGCACTGACGACTATACAATATACCTAACGCGTACTTCTATATATGGAAATAGTAAATACGTGTTTTTTTCTAATAATACAACATCTAGTTTTTTATTTAAAAATCAATATGATCATGTAAACAAATGTTTGGAAAACATTTTTTATTCACTTTATTTGGACATTATCATGTTACAGGTGCATTCGATTTAAAGACTAAACAAATCTGTTTTATACAAACAACAAGCATTTAAGGCATGGGTACATGTTTAGTTTCATTGAAAACTGGGAATATTAGTACAATAACAGCAACATGTCGTATGATAGTCAAAATCGACTTCATAGCTAATGATATTACATTCCATTTTCTATTTAAAGAATTCTTATATTGATATTTTTTCTAACAAATGTATTTTTCAATTTGATATAATACTGATTTAGAATGCGTAAGACTTGGTTTCAGACCTTTTAGGTTCATTACAAATACAAGCCGTTTGGCTAGTAAAATTATACAACTTAATAAGTTATAATTGCTGCAGCAAAATATAATATCTACAGTGGAAAATTCATATATTGTATTGAATAATCCATTAACGAAATAGTTAAATTCGTTACAAAACATGTTGATAGATGGACATTCCATATAAACATAATAGATGTTCTCACTGACTGAACCACGTGTTAGACATAAATCATTATCAACCATTTTCATTGTAACCACTCCCGTTTTTGTGAATACATTTATACATGTATTGAGACTCGTATCTCTGTTTGTTTGTCAAAATATAGTCTTACAATATGTTAGTATTAAATATTTTTGTTTGTAATTAATTGAGATGTTTATTAGAAGAACACGAACATACTGCAATTACTCACATATAATAATATGATGTACCTGTATTTCATACTTACACTAATTTCAAATCGCTGAATTATTGTAAAAAAAAATTAAAAAATTATTTGTTATACGAGTACCATGACAAAGAAAGTATAAACGAAAACATGAGCCAGAACTTTCAATGTATAGATTTTGGATGTAATATAAAAAAACGTACGTGGTAGCTTTTCATATGCACCATGAAAAGTTTACAGAAATGGAAATAGCTAGGCGATCTTCTAAATAAATATCCAACTAACATAAACAGTGATTACATTTGGAAAGATAAAATTGTTAACGTTCTTAAAGTTGACTTCTTTCAATGCATTTATACCTTGGTTAGATGAAGGAGAATGAATTCTATGGATGAACAACTTCTTTATTGCACTTTGTTTTTTATTTATTTATTTAAAAAAAAAATGTTCATATTCATTTTTAAAAAATAGATATTTAGAAATAGTATAATGGACTATAAACCAGTCAAAAACAATCTGCATTGCATTCAAAAGCTGTGACTCAGTAGACAGGCATGGATTATGTCCCTTTACATGGAGTAATCGCGAACGTTCCCGATAGGATCGCGCAATGACAGGTGCCCTTTGCATAAGTTACATTCCTAACGACTGTTTATTATTTCACAATTTCGGTGAAGATCTTTTGTGGCAGTTAAATTAAATTTTTAAAAAACTTATTCATCCTCAACAAATAAATTGCAACACTAACGGTGTTAAAGTTTGTTCACTTCAATGGAAAATAATCACAATGGATATGATGCAATATGATAATGATAAGAACAAAATGATAATGTGTATTTTGTCATGAACGTTCCAAAAACAAAGCGCTATGGAATGGATGTAAATTGTTAATTGATGTCTGATTATAGAATACATGTACATCCAAATATAACTATCAGTATTGAGTTAGACTGAACGACAGGCACCGATTCTGCACTGACACCAGTCTATAGATATTAGAATTAAAAATATTAAAAATAGTTTATAATACTCTGGGGGAGAGCCCACATCTTACCAATAACAAGATTACGTTTGTGACTATTTCTATTTAACGGATCAAATCATATATCATAATCAATAAGTTAATTTAGATTAAACGCACTCAAATATTTCGACTGATGACGTATCGTTCACAAATCTTTGTTATTGGTTGTGCGACGAGTAGCTTCCATCCCGTTCTAGTGTTTTCTGGGCTGTTATCGAGGCTGTGAGATGTGACTGGAGAGTGGGCTCACTGTGTATATAAATACTAGCAAAGATGGCTGGCAGGTCAGTATTTCCTGATCACGTCAATCAACAGTTTCAACGAGGGGATCAACTACCACAAGGTTGGGAAATGTTGTACGATAAGGGAACTGGATGGCCGTATTTTGTCGACCACAACACTCAACAAACGACATGGCAAGATCCAAGGATACGAATGGTAAGAAAATATTTGTACATGGGGCATTTAAACGTCCCTCTGTTCTGTCATATAAAACGAGAAAACTTGCCCTCGTTGTTGTTATTGTCTAAATGCTGTTTTTGGATCTCTTAAAAAAAATTCTTGGCTCATTTTAATTTTGATCAGGTGTTACACTTAAATTTACTCTTCAAAAAGCTTTGGGAACTCTTTGACGTTCAACAATTTTCTTGTATAACAATATGTTCTTTACTACCAAGTTATCTAATTCAGAACTGTTATAAATAATGATCTCTACATATCTATATTAAAGATGTATTAACTTCAATAGTCAATTTGACAGATTTCATAGCTTTATAATTACGTGTAGGAGCCTGGACATAAGATGACTTAATTATACACTCATTCAGAGGTGCTGGAATCTAACTTTATATAAAAGTATATACCCATCTGTAACATAAAGAAGGTACAACAGAGTGAATCCTGCAATAGGACGGAAATGGTGAAACAGGTTTTCTAGCTCAAGTAAGATTTGTAAAACTTGTAGATTGAAATTTCCAATTCTGGTCCTATGGCAAGATCACTGTGTCATATCTTCTTTATACTACAAAGGTAGGTATACCTAATATGTACCAGTATATATATATGGGGTCTGCATGAGTTGCAAAATTAAAAAAGATTTTGACCAATATGAATAATTCATATATTAGGCCTTCAATTTGTATGTATATTCATATTTCAGAACACTCATGGATTTCCTCAGTCTGGTTTCAACAGACCAATGCATTTCCCAGGGTTTTCGCAACAGGGAAAGTCGGTTGAGATACCAGTAGTTCATGAAGGACAAGGTGTGCCGAGACAACCACAACAGCACATCAGCACTTGGCAGAGTCCACAGCCTCAATCCTTCCCCCAGGGTCGAGCGACACCCCCAAATCAGGGTCATCCTGGCCACACCCAGGGGCGAAACTCACCAGTAGTGCGTGAAATACCTGTACATCACGTGAATGCAACTGAGGGTCCGCATCAACACGCACCGCAGCCAGGGTTCCACACCAATGTCACACATGGTTACCCACAGGCTCAGGGTCACCAGCCACCCCAGGGACATCCACAGGCACCCCAGGGCTACCCCCAACAGCAACCAGCCTACCCTCAGCCGACACAGAGTCAACCCCAAACACACCAACACCAGGCGTATCCACAGGTCCCACAGGGGTACCCACATCCTCAAGCTCATCCTCCTCAGTCGAGAGCTCAGGAAAGGCAGGCAACTCCTCCTCAAACTCAAACCCTTCCAGCGCAAGAAAGTAACGAGCCTATTGTGATACCGATTATCCATGAAACTACAAAACCTGGAGCTCAAACACAACAACACCCAGCTCAGCCTCCGTCTCATTATTCAAAAGGGCCAACTGTGAGTGACCACGCCCCTAAGTCACATGACCCTCAACCAATGGAGACGCAGCCTCCTCAGCCAGCTCCTCAACAGAGACAGAAATCAGATGAGGAGAAAGCTTTCGATATTATCAACGGTGTTGTGAACGATGTTAAAAACCTTGAAGCAAGCGTTAACGTCTTCAAGGGTAAGAAGATTGATAAGGAATACAAATACTTGGAAGAAATGCTAACAAGGTGTTTGATTAAACTAGATGGTGTTGAAGCTGGTGGCCATGATAAGATCCGTGAATCTCGCCGCAGTGCTGTAAAATTGATTAACGCAGCACTGGACCTGCTAGAACTGAAAGCTTGTGCCAATGAACAAAGTATACCCCCGCGACAGGAACCTTCCAACCCCAGTGCAATTGACATGGAGACATCCATGTCTGGTGGTCAACCTATGGACTCTAGTCAGTCTCAAAGTGACCAATCGTCAAGCGAAGCTCAGTCACATGACCAGAGTGGAGAATCTAAGGACGACCGGCACGTCAAAGAAATGCTATTGAATAGTGAAATATCTTGTTAGGATTTGATTTTAAGTTGTTAGTTTTCTGTTAGTTATTAATTTTATTGTATATGATAGGTCGCTTACTAATGCTATGTATTGATGCTGCAATATTCTATTTATTGAACTTTCTTTGATTTTGTTATATGAATAAATAATTTATTAAAAAATATGATTTGTTTGCATTGTGATTTAAACGAGAAGAAATTCTCATAAGAAAGAAGACAAATGTTAATTGGAGACCTGAAATTGTGCCTTGTAGGCTAAACATATTTATATTTATTTGTTTTAGACAAAGTTACTTATTGAAACGTTTTCTTTGTGAGTCATCAAGAATCAGAAATACTAGAAAGTCCTTGAAAGAAGAATATTGATTTTTTGCTTGCTCATTGAAGCTGGAAGAGATATTTTTGGTAACAGCTTGACTGGCTAGTAGCAAGGTTTGATAAGGACTGGAGCTAATAGTATGGAATAAGCTAAGAAATAGTCCATCTAACAGAAATGTTTTGGCTAAAATGGTAAAATCACCTTGATAACCAGCATAGAGAAAGGTTCCTTTACACCAGTAGTTGGGAATATATACAACATTAAACATTAACATCAAACTTTGTTTTCTTAACTAAAAAAAGTTCTTCCAAAGTTTTTCTGTCACACCTTTAAATGTCCAAAGATTTAAAACAAGTATTGTTCACTGATGCTTTATGAATTCTTAAGGGATTTTCAGTATAATTGT
This sequence comes from Gibbula magus, assembly GCA_936450465.1. Taxonomy (NCBI): domain Eukaryota; kingdom Metazoa; phylum Mollusca; class Gastropoda; order Trochida; family Trochidae; genus Gibbula; species Gibbula magus. Next base: position 63,927,020 of record OW388289.1, on the reverse strand, counting down.
ACAACATTAATTTCTAACATGATGTGACAGACATACATCTATTTTTATAAACAATAATATAAGTTAAATAATCACTGGTTATTTGCCCTTTGGCACATTAATATCGTGGACATAGTTAAAGGGGCTGTAGCACGTTTTGTGATGAAAATAAAACTATCTCAAAAATGGAATTTTTTTTACCAATTGCAACACAATCCTCAATAGAGCTTTAAAATGAATGGTTATATATCTGTTATCTGCAACATGGATCCATTTTCCAACCTTGAATTATTAAAAGTGTTCACAACAAAATGGCTGCTAGCAGTTTTTGTTTTATGCTCGACACAGTTTCCTATGACAGCTGATAATTAGGTCATGAAATTGGCTGTTTTATCTTAAGTGAAACAAACTGCATTAGCATTTGATATTAATTGCACATCTGAACATTAACATTTAAAAAAACGTGCTACAGTGCTTTTAAGTTTACTTACCCGGTACGTCAAAACTCCTACCATATAATCATGTCGAGGAGTCCCAATATGTGAAACCCTGCAGTGTATGATAGTCTTCCTGTCGATGGCACTGATTGAAATTGTTGAAACTATACAACCCTTTCAAACATTCTGAATTTGTTTGCTAGTCAAGTTATGTTATACGTTTGCATGATATTTAGTGTTGTTTACTAACATTTGTTTGTTTTTTAAGTATATCAACAACAAATAGGAAGATATGTAAAATATTTCCATAGATAAGTAACTTAATACTCTATGAGTACTTATTTTTTAAAAAAACATTTGAAAAAAAGTTTATAGCCATATTTATATCATTGGGAAAAAAAGATATATAGGGAAATTGATATGCTTTTTAAGTGCAACATTTAATAAATATTCCAATTTCATGTTGCAATGTCTATGTATTATTGTCCATTTTGAGATATGTGGCATGTGAATGAATATGATAACTAACAAGTTATTCTTATCTCTGTATTTATATTTGTTATTTACAAATCATAATTCATGTTGTAGTTAATCTTTTTTTCTACTTCTGAATGGCAATATTTTGTGAAAGTTAACATGTCTGTATGAAACTTATTGATGTCCAAAGAATAGATACATCAGCTAAGCCGATATAAACATAACATTATTGGTTATTACTCGCCTGTAGCTTATATCCCTGTCATAATTTGTAGGAGATATCCTTGACATCACAATGTGACACATTTGATATTACAAGCGAGCATCATATCAACAATTTTGTTGCAACTTAGCTTGATTGAAGTTCTTCTGTGCTTATTAGATATTAAACCACTCAACGGTTTCATTAAAAATTATGTTATGATACAATAACCATGCAACATGTATTAAGTTATCTGATATATATTCAAACCCAGTTTGTGATGTTGCATGTCATTCATTGCATCCTAACTGTGCATCCATTGTTTCATAAAAAATTATTAGGCTTAAATACGTTCCATCTCACCGTATGTGCTTTTTACGGTGCAAATAAATTGACTCCGCTTGCAAATTCATCCCCAATCGCCAAACATATCATAATTACCAGTTTCCAATAAAAATCAAGTAACATCATTATGCATGTGCAGAAACCGAAACTGCACATCCCATTTACATGCACTGTAGTTATATGACCCTTTAAACATGATCAACCCAAATTTATCATTTTGTCTGTTATAAATGAGATTCCAAAATTATGTTTGACTCATTGTGGCTCGTCAATCACGATGCATTGTCCAGTTTTTGATCAGAAATCACTACTTTTACCTTCATATCGTCAATATACTAAGTAGACTATCATCAAAATGGTAGTTTTCGGTAACAGTCGATACTTCTCGATAAAGTAAAACCATTTATAACGTTTGGAATATGTGACCCACAACAACACAATGGATGTACCTTTAACTGTGATTCATTTATTTGTCATTTACAGGGTACTCTGCGCAGGTATGGATCAGTTCCAGTAAAAATCACTTCCACTGCCCATATATAAAATAAGTCCAGGTGTCCATAACCTGGAACTTTTTCTCCAGACTGACAACAATTTGCGTTTTTGTCTTTGCCTTTTAAATTGACAATATTTCCCTTTGTTTACCTACTTCCAGCTTTTTAAACAAATTTTAAACAGTAAATCTGTGTATTGAATAAGACACATCTGGTAGCCAAATCCTATTTATTGTGTAACTTTTGTTCAATTGGCAACATTTTAATGTCTTTCTGTAATTTGTATAAGTGAAATACTCTTGAAAGCAGCGTTAAACCCCAACTCACCTCACCTCGTCCTCTGTAATTTGGCCATTAAAATTTTAAAAATAACGCTTTCAGTCTGGTTAGCTTTCAAACTAAATGTTTCAAGATAAAAGGAAACATTAAAATGTTATTATTTAATGGTATCAGTAAGGGAATGAATGCTACAACTGAAGAAACGTTGAATGTGTATGAATATGATCTGTATCCTAATAACTCTGTGTCATTATGATCAAAAAGTCTTTCATCGTGTTTGAACTGTGTTGTGTTACTTACAATTTGTTTAGCAATGTTTAACATGATCATGTAAGAAATATTTCTTGTTTCTCGTAACAGTGGATGATCAGTCTAAATATAGCTATGGTCAAATGTTCCATCTGGGATTGTCCAAAGTATAAAAGCAAGTCTCTTGTGTGCCAATTTCTCCTTTGTGAAAATAAAGGTAGAACATTACGATTTAATGAGTAACAAAGAAATATTTCTTATGTTGCCTTAAAATGTATGTGGTGTGCCCGTATTTAATGAGCTAGTCGTGTAGATAGACTTATGTAAAGTATAATGTAGATGCATTTCTGTCAACTCATGCATAATAAATAATAATTCAGTAAACATGTTTTTCTTTTATTCAACAGGGTATTGCATTCAAGAATTGTTTGCGGAATAAGATTTTTGGAAGCCATAGCACACTACTGGTCCCACTGGCTAATTTAAGCATTACTGCCTCTCGTTAACTTTTCTGTGGTAGTGTAGCAGTGCGTACTGTGCACTTCAGGTGCAGCATGCTGCTATACTAGCACTGAAAAGTTAACGAGAGGCAGCAAGGCGTAAATCAGCCAGTGATTGAAACTGGCGCGAGTTATGATTTACGAGGGAAGTTGGTAGCAAGGAGCTAGCCTACCAGCCTCGGGCCAGCGTGAAACATGAGTCACAAACCAGTATATCCAGGAATACCAGCAGTTGATCAGGGTCAACCAGATGGATATGTAAACAGACATGCCATGGGCTTGTATGGTTCAGTGAGCTGTAAATATGTTGTTAATTTCCAACATACAGGTGCTCATCTAAATAAATTTAGATAGATTGAAAGTAGGGGTGTAACAATATATCGAACTATCGATGCATCGCAATAGTTGGCTTGGCAATATTCAAAAACACTATCGCATTAGTAAGGTTAACTATCGAAACTATTAAATTTCCCTTAATTATGAATGATTTACACAACCCTCACTGCATTTAATTCAAGATTTTTCATTTTAGAATGTCAAAAGGGAAAAACTAGAAAAAATAGCAACATGACAAAAAGTCTTTTAATTTATGATTTCTTTACTGATTTTGGTTCCATAGTCCTTACATCAATTAAACATTTCTACTAAAAGCTATAAGAAATCTAGCTAATTATTGCGTATTTGTACAAAAAACCTATCGCAATAATGAGTTTTGTAAAGGTGACATTTGCCAACGACATGTCATAGTGCTGTTTTTGGAAACCAACGTATTACAAACATTTTCACGTTTAATGTGTGCCTTGATGTATGCTATTTGAATTTGTAAAAACAATTGATCTGATCAAGCATGTTAATAAATAAAGAAGACCAAAACAAAGACAAAACTGGAAAAATTTGCTAAAATATGCTAATTAGAAAGACCGTCTTTGAAGTAACTTGGTCGATGTAAGATGTGATTTCATTAAATAAGAAGCAGGGATACAGTATGTGGTATCCCCTTTCCCTGTTGGAATCAAGGTATGTGGCCTAATATAAACAAGAGTCATCAGAAGATGACATATCCCACCGGTTCCACAAAATTTGTAAAACACATCTTTGACAGATACTTGTGTATCTACTACCGTACTTCAGTTAGTGGGTATTACAGATGCTGAGTTTCAGGTATGTTAAGGGTTTTAGACTTCTGCTCCAGAAGCAGTCAAAATCAAAAACAACCAACATCCCTCTCATGTTTCTATCGAAACAGAAAAAAAAAAAAATCTGAAAAAATCAAAAGGCACCACTTCAGTTAGTGGGTAATACACATGCAAAATTTCAGGAAGATATGATGAACGGTTTCGGAGCTGTGCTTCGGAAACAAACCTGTCTCTGAACAAAGTCCAAATTCAACAAGTTTCTATGGAAACTAAAAATAATAAAATTTTCAGAAATCTGAAAATATCAAAAGGCACCACTTCAGTTAGTGGGTAATACATATGTGAAGTTTCAGAAAGATATGATGAATGATTTTCGAGTTCTGCTCCGGAAACGAAATGATTACGGACAGACAGACGGACGGGGCGTTGACTATATCCCACGGTATTACATACCGGTGGGATAAAAAGCCTCAGATCGGAAATATGAAGGGAGTAACCTCTGTGAGAATGAGGAAGTAGTCGGGGTATATAGAACTTAGCTTGTCCGAGCATTGTTGACCATTGTATCTCTAACGATTTTCATCAGAAATTTGTATGCCCTTGAATCGCAGAAAACAGGGACATTGTCTTTCAACTGTCCATTTGTCTTCCATCACATTTGATAGGCTTTTTGATACGTCACAAGTGCATCTATTGTGATGAGTCCTTTCAGATGAGGTCATAATGTTTACCTATGTGTAAATGTGCCTTCTGGTATTATTAACTTTTTTCAATTTTTATTTTCCCCAGTTTCCATGGAAACATAACTTAGACTTTCATTTTTAGATCAGATTTAGTATTTGGAACAATCATTTTGTGTCCATCTACCTACAGTCTGATTAAAAATCGACCTTGTCTAAGGAATACCGGGATACGAACAGGTTCTGTAGATTTCTCTCCACAAGGTCTGAGAACACCCATATTGGCATGTGTTCTGTACCAGTTTAGCACAGACAAAACCCAGTCACATACCTGACAAATCACATAGTTTTAAACGGTCGGTTTTGAAAGCATTCGGAATCATTCATCAACACGTTCCTGGTGTTTTGGAAACCGATGAAAGTATTGCTGTTCGGTGTTACTTGCCCCTACCCCTTGTACTGAAAGCTTTCGTTGGATGTTCTGTGATTGGCTACCTGAATAGCGCCAGAACATGCAAGTCTACGGGCTGTTATCAGAGGTTATGAGTTTGTAAGCTGTAAGCAAAAGCTCAACAAAACTTATTATTTGAACAATCATCAGTGCAGATGAGCTGTTTGATTGGTCAGTGATAGACCTTGATAGATACTTGACATGTGTTATGACCTTTCACACGAGGTCATGATTTTTAGCTCATTCCTTAAAGGCCAGATGGGTTTATGACATGGTCTATTGTCCAGCGTCCGTCATCGGTAAACTTTTGATAATTGTGGAAGGTACCCTGCACCTAGGAGATCAAAGCTTGTTCACTTGGTCCTCGGATGGAAAGTAAATTTCATTGCCCCTACTCCCAAAAATAAGGCCATGGCAGGGGGTGCAAAATAAATTGGTTCACCATTTTATTGATAAAATGCTGAAGGTACCGTAATCATTCAGCTCGGGTGTTGTCAATTTAAATGCACCTAATTTTATGACTGTGGCACAAAAATTAAGCAACATATATCTTATATATACTGGTACTCTCAGAAGATTTCACTCCTACTTCAACTACCATAACAATGTAACTGTAGACACTGACCACTTGTTTGTGAGCCCTTGGTCAGCCGTCACAGCTGAGTGACCACTAGAGCAGGTGCAGTGGAGTCCACTGTGAGTGAGTGAATTATTGCTTAACGCCGCTTCGGCAGTATTGCAGCCATTAGCGGCGAGGAATCCACTGTTCGAGAGCAAGTCTCAGGTAACCTGGGTTAGACCAGACTACATGTGGTTGGTTGTGGGGCGTAGGCGTTTGAAAATAGGTTTGATTCTTCAGTTTTTCCCATGTGATGCTTAACATGTGCATCCATTGTGGAGAGACCTTTCAGATGAGGTCATAATTTTGTACCTAGCAACCTTGACCATCTTACAGGAACTATTTTCGAAAACTTTTACCGTAGAGCCATTTGTTCTGCAGCTCAACAGTAATTCTATGATTTATAATCAAGACTTATGTGAAAAATAGGCTTGGAATGTGAATGCAATGAATCATTTCCAAACAAGCCATTCAAAGTAAGAAAATAGCATTTGAGGAGATTTTGCAATCAAATTAGCCATTAACCCTCATAAATGTCTTCTCAAAACTCAAGAAAATTCATTCTTAAAGTATCTTGAGGATAAAAATTTCTGAAAATGTGACCAAAATGACCAAACTTTGATCCCTTAGATGCAAGGTATCTCCCCACAAAGTTTCAGATTTTAGAGTGAAGCTGTTCTGGAGAAGAAGTAGAAAAAGTTTAAGGATGACAAACGGACACTGAATAACAGCTCATGCCATAAGCCCATCTGGCATTTGAGACCTGACAAGCTAAAAAGATGAAAGTGCTAGAATGATTTTGGGGAAAATGAGATGAAAACTGTTCAATGTGTTCATGATTGAACTCAATTCAGTTTGTAACAAGTGAATTAATTTCTTAATAAATATGTTTATTCACTTTAAGTATTTTACCTAGACAAGCTTATTTGCCTTTGACAAGAATACACAAGTGTAACAACCTGACCCTCGTAATGTTTTTGTAAGGAACTTCTGTTTCTTTACGAAATCTGTGGTCGACCTTCGCGATGTGGTTTTCATCAACAGTCCCAAAACGAGGTTTGACTAAATATAGTCAAACTAAAAAAAACAACTTCATTTCACAATAGATCGGTTGTATTTGTAAATAAATATGTACAAAACACTGAATTTTAATACAACATAACACAGTGGATGAAAATGCTGACAGATCAGCTGAATCAAGCACAAAGTTACTGCAACACATAATACAGATGAAGCTATCAGGAACGTCAACCTCAGCTTATATGTATCTAAGAGTTCAGAGTCTCGAAGTGTATCGCCACCTGCTTTCAGCTGTTTGATGTCTAGAATAATTGCAAGGTCGTCACTAATGCACATTCCTTCTTCGCAAGATTCGTCCATCTCAAGTACCCCATTCTGAAACAACATTGTTTATTGTTTAAGGAATTATGAAGATGTGTTTCTAGTGGTAGAATATTTTTAAAGATTTGAGAGAAAAATACCAGCTAATGAACTACCATTGTGAGTTTGATAGGAGACAGTTATGTATGACAGTTTCTTGGAAAGTTCTCTCAAAATACACAATTTTGTAATTAATTTTACATACAAATTAAAGATCTGATGAAATGCATTTTTCTCAAGAATGACAGATGGTTACCTCTACGTATATTGTATATCGGAATCAATTGAGCATAAAATCGAGACAATACACACTTGCAATTGAAAATTAAGACGATTTTAATTCACCCATTTTAACACTAGCGCAATTAGTTAGGCGATTCATTTTGAAAATGCTCACTGAGGCGTGACTGTGATAAGCGACGGACGGGGCCGGCTAGACAGCTACTCCGCCGAGTCTGATTATCACTGCCACTAAATAAATTTATGAGGTGTATTACTTCGCCAAAAAGACTGCGGAATTACCTAGTTGGATATCTAAACATTCGATATATGGGAAATTTAAGTTGGGTTATTGAAGATTTCTTTGTGAAATTAACAATCAAAATGTTGTGAAATTACGTTGAATAATGACTATCGTCGAAAATCAGATTCCTCCTGATACGTCACAGAAGTCATCCCTTCAGGGGCCACACCCCCGCAGACTTTCATTCTGGTCCCCGGAGCTAAATAAGGCGTTTTTTAAAAAGCCGTATATAAGTAATTTATGGACCGATTTCAGAAATTTAAAATCGAGCAATTGTCAAATTGACATCCCATTTTCATGAATCCGATTTGGACCATATGTCATTGCATCTATCCTTTAAGATCTGAAACAGACACAAGGTCCCAAGAGAAGAAAATGATACATTTACATACCAAACATATTAACCATTCCCTTAGTAGGACCGGACTGCTGGCTCAACCATTGGACAATCTTGAGCGTTAAGTGTAGAGTCTATCACAGGTCTGTACACAAGATCGACCTGAAACAATCATTGTGTGGAGGTCAGGTCACGTCTATTTTGGCATTAACTCAGCTTTGAGTATGTATTACTTGTATCAAGACACCTATTGTCACAAATTAACTGTCACGTCTGCTGAATATAAGGACAGTTTGATAGATATCCAGATACCATTGACTGGGTGTATGTCACTAAGTCTAAGATTGATTATCTTCTCTTTTGCACTTTTATTCTAAGCTTAAGCTTATTATTAATCTATGTTCGACACACAAAGATTCTGTTAAAATTAAATAAATCATGAACTTACAAAATTAACTAGAAAATCCCTATTCTTACAACAAACAACTTTTGGTATCTTTTGGCCTTACAAACTTTACAGCAACCATTTTTTTGCGTTGGAATTCAGCTCAGTATTTGACCTACTTTTCCTGATTCAATGTCGACATTGCTGAGTGTGTGTTTCCTCCAGTGCTCTTCAAACGACTTCTTCTTCTGTCCCTCAATTGGTTTGCTGTAATCATACTCGTCCAACCTTGTCTGTAATAAACATACAACCAGACATAAACACCACAACCATAATTTGGTAATTCAGAGGCTTCAATATCACCTAATATGTGACAGCTGATCAACTGCAAAACAAACGGCTAGCCTTTTCAAAATATGCATGGTAATACGAACAGTTAAATGAAAAATATTCATAACGGGTAATTATAAGAGCACTGTCATGTTAGAATTTTAAAATTAAATCAATGGAAATTATATTTTATGTTGATGTCGATTCAAGGGACTCACATAAACATGAAGACAAATTGAGCAAGTAGTCCAGCAACATAATCAACAGGCAGTTGATGTACACCCATACCAAAGTCACCACTGAAAGTCAACGTCCAAGACGATACTCACATGGAAGTCTTCCCTGGCGTGAGCTCCACGGCTCTCTGTCCTATTCTCGGCAGAGACGATGGTCTGTACAGCGTTTATCATGAGGTTCTGTAACTCCAGTGTCTCCACCAAGTCTGTGTTCCAGATCAGTCCACGGTCGCTCACCTGCAGGGGAGGTAACTCTCAGTCAGATATACAATATACAGCTTCAAGATGTGAAGAGCTCAAAAACAGTGTTTCAGAGAATTTTATTTTTATTTTTAACATGACTATTAAAGAAGTGAATTAAAGGCAGTGTTTAAAAGATGAAGCGCTAAAAGACTGTTTCAAATAAGCTTCAAGAGTACTAGTAGAAACGTAGCAAGATCTAAAATTTCACTTTCAAAATGTCGAAGCTAAAATAAAATAAAACACAGAAATATGCCAGGTCAGACCAAAGTCAACAGGCAGTGGGACTTGTCTATGAAATAAGCTGGACTCTTGCTTTTCAAGCATCTCAGAACATGCATTCACTGGTATGCTCAGTGCCTTTTACAGGTAGTAACAAAACAGAAGGCGAAATGAACTAAAATTATTGTCTTTTAATCAGCTTAAGTTTAGAAAATATGAGAATAAATTCACTATTCACATCCTCAGAACTAAATGAGAGGATGAAAACAAGATTTGTTGAGTCTAATACCTTGAGATCTTCCATCTCCTTGTAGATGTCTGACATGACCTCACAGCCTTCCTTCAGTGATGGTCCATCCCTGAACACACTGGCGTAGTTCTGCATAGCCTGGTCATACAAAGGATTTCTTTCAATTTTTTCATTATTTTTACTTACCGGTATAAAATTCAAGATGTTAATTTTGAGTTTTACATTACATTTTCTTTAATATCTATTGTTTTACACTTACCTTCTGCATCTTAAGTCTAAGGTCAGCAGTAGGGATATTTCCGTCTGCGTAACGCAGTTTGTCCAGGTTAGCTACTGACTGCTCGCCAGAGTTCTGTCCAATGGGTCCGATTGTCTCCCCTGGTGTGTTCTCTTCTATGATTGTGTTGGCACATGCCCTTCCAAACACGACAAGATCGAGAAGAGAGTTGGCGCCGAGACGGTTTGCTCCATGCACAGAAGCACACGCAGCCTCTCCACACGCATACAAACCTGGGACAACACGGTCACCGCTCTCCTTTGTGTACTCGATCACCTGCATTTTGAGAAATAAACACATTTACACTAACACTGCTAATGCAGTAATATTCCTGGAAAATTCATCTCAACATTTCCTTAAAATTTTGATTCCTGTAAATTGGTCACTCAGCAGTGACAGCTCCAGAGAGGTTCAAGGGGTTCAACCCCCTCACTCTATTCAACATGTGAACACCATTTAATTTTCCTAGGTCCGCCTATGACTAAGAATGGGTTGGCGTAAATTAATCTTACGTTAACACTAGTTCTCAACATTTTTAGATCAGTAATGTTAACAAATTATAATAGACCCATTCTGGACAAAACTTAATTAATCTTTGATTAATTCTTTGCTTTTAGTCTTGAATAATATGATCAGAGATCCAAGCTGTCTGACACTGACCTGTCCCTTGTAGTTGGTGGGCACTCCCCCCATATTGTAGTGGACAGTGGGGAGGACAGGGATGGGTTCACGTGTGACATCAACACCAGCGAAGATCATGGCAGTCTCGGAGATGCCGGGGAGACGTGTGTGGAGGACCTCTGGGGGCAGGTGGTGGAGCTGCAGGAAAACGTGGTCCTTGTCCTCTCCTACTCCTCTGTAATACAAGTAATAGTCTGAGTTTATAATTGAGCCATCACCAGGCTTATGACACAGTAGAAATTAAGGCATATTTACCAAATGGTCTGATTTTCTAAAATAAAATACTTGAATATTTAACACAAGTTCTTCAACATTCAAAATCAATCAGGGGGATTGCTCTGATTCAATGATATGTTTTGGTAAGCCTTTTTGTATTGTTACTGGAGCTATATTTTACTTACCTGCCCTCTCTGATCTCTATGGTCATGGAGCGAGACACGACATCACGAGATGCCAAATCCTTGGCGGTGGGAGCATATCTCTCCATAAACCTCTCCCCCTCCGAATTGACTAGATAACCTCCCTCTCCACGAGATCCCTCTGTGATCAGACAGCCAGCTCCGTAGATACCTGCACATTGGGGAAATAACAAACAGGGTTATAGCTGGTGTAGACATTTCAAAAATCATTATTTGAAAGCATCATAATCAAAATTTTAATATTGTCTGTTAATTGGGAATGCCATCATTTTAAATACTTCTACACGGTAGAGAAAATAACAAAATAGGTTTCTTAGCTGGTTTACACATTTCAAAAATAATTATTTGAAAGCATAATAATTCAATTCTAATAATGTTGGTTATTGCTATTATTTTGAAATAATATTTCTGCAGATTCAGTTTTAAAGAGTTCCAGTTCAAGTAAAGAGTTATGCTTGTATATAGAGCAAGTGCTTCAGTATGTACTGTCTTATGGAAAGATATGATTCTCGTTCTGGCAGGTTAGTACCTGTTGGGTGGAACTGCACAAACTCCATGTCCTCGTTAGCGAGACCGGCTCGGTTCACCATGGCTGTCCCATCTCCTGTACATGTGTGGGCAGAGGTGCAGGAGAAGTAGGCACGCCCGTAACCACTGCAACACATTGGTTAGTCTACATCAAGTGTGGAAATAGTGCAGATTTATAACATTAATATATCCATGTTACAAAAAATGCTCATGAAGCTTGTATCAATGCATCTCATTTGTCGTCTTCATGGAGACATGGTAATCCAGACCATCAACTGCTTCATTCATGTCTGAAAATTACAAGAATATGAACAGAATCTCCCCATATAGAAATTATCCATCAGCTTGGTGTAAGGACACATCATTATTGTGTTTTATTCTCCCTAGGGATAATATAACTCAAGCTGCAATATTGAAATGTGCAGAACCTTTTCTGATCAACCATTGTCTTCGTAAAACCAACATTAACAAACCTACCCTGTGGCAATGATAGTATTCTTGGCATGGAATCTGTGGATGGTGCCATCTTCCAAACAAAGGGCAGTAACTCCACGACATTCTCCTCCTTCCATGATAAGGTCCATGGCGAAGTATTCAATGAAGTAGCTTGTGTCATATTTCAGCGACTGAAAACCAAGAAACGATATTTTAAGTATTCAGTTATCAATACTAAATTGATGACACAATTTTGCAGCAATAAACATGGTGTTGTCATTGACTCATTATTGTAATACCATACATGCATATTAACATTCTTTACATATTTCTATGGTAAATACTGTTCTTTAATATATTGACATTATAAAAACACTTTAAACCAATAACTGAATTGAAAAGGGACACACAATGTTTGAAGGTTTCGGGTGAAAACTATGGAAAGAGTAGTTCCTCTGAACATTCAGCATTTGTGTACTCGATATTTGTTTAAATTCATATAAAAAAACTTTGCTCAAACTTACCCTCCCATAGAGGGTGTGAAGCAGAGAGTGACCAGTTCTGTCGGCGACAGCACAGCAGCGGTGAGCCTGGCCACCCTTACCGAAGTTCAGACTCTGACCACCGAACGCTCTCTGGTAGATCTTACCGTTCTCCAGACGACTGAAAGGCATCCCATAGTTTTCCAACTGAAAAAGTATCAGAGGTCTTAATCAAGAATCATGAAGTCCTCTCTGGGGTATTCTCAGATATTAGACAATTGCTGAAATTTGTTTTTCAAGCATACCATATCTGCTTATACAACAATATCTAAAAACAGACCACATTTTAGCCCCTGGCATATACATTTGCTGTGTTTTCAGTGTATTTGGCCAATCAGAATGGTTTGGCGATAATGAATATTAGCATTCCGCATTAATCAAATTGTAGGTTATTAGAGTTTTTAATCGATATACAACTATATTAATGCTGAAAGCTTAAAAAAGCATAGTTGTATTTCTCTAAGTACTCATGTTGGCACAAAAAAAAATACATAATGAGACAAAAAAGAAAACTTGTCTGAAACATTAAAAGATATTTTGAAATGATATACAACATGTTACAATAATTTCACTGACCTCAATGACAGCTTTCGGAGCCTCTTCACACATGTAGTGGATAGCATCCTGATCTCCCAGCCAATCAGAACCCTTCACAGTGTCGTAGAAGTGCCAGCGCCAATTGTCATCCTCCATATGACCAAGTGCAGCGTTGATGCCACCCTGTTGAGCAATGTAATTTAAAATCAGTCATAACAATTATAATAATTCTGCCCTTAAAGTGACAATGACTGGTTAAAAAGTATCAATCCAGGAATATCTATAGATAATATTGAATTCACTTAATCTTCTCTATGGAACACTAGTACACTACCACACCTAGCTATTTCTAATGTAAACAATTATCAGTCAGCCCTTGAGAGGTTCAATTTTACCAATTTATGCTTCTTACTGGCAATATTTTCTAACGATGTAAATCTTCACCAAAAGTGTGACCAAAGGAAACAAAATCTAGAAATAACTCATTCATGTATTTACCTGAGCAGCAACAGTGTGAGAGCGTGTGGGGAACAACTTGGTGATGCATGCTGTCTTGAAACCCTCGTTAGCAAGTCCAAAAGCAGCTCTCAATCCAGCGCCACCAGCCCCAACTACCACTGCATCGTACTTGTGATCTATCACCGGATAGTCCCGAGATATCTGAATAATAAACATAAGGGAGAAAATCAACCATAGAGCATTATAGGTTCATATAGTTATCTTATCTTTACAGACATTATAATGTCAACATGGCAATTGTTGGCTATATTAAACAACAAATGTCTGTACTAAAAGTATTAATTTGATAATGAAGTAACATTGATACTATTAAATAGAAGTGAGTGAGTGAGTGAGTTATTGTTTAACACCGCTTCGGCAGTATTGCAGCCATTGGCGGCGAGATATTTAATTTATTAGCCTAATTAAAAAAAGAAAATTGCAATTGAAAAACAGAACACGGCCGAAGGCCGTAAAAACATCAGCGTATTATCACAAGTTGAATAAAAGCTGATAATGAAAAGTTAAAATTTACAATTTGTCAATAAGGTGTATTTTAAATAGAAAATAAAGTTTCTGTTTGATAAGTTACCTGTGAGTTGGAAACTTTTGAGTCTGTGTTCCTGCCATGGACACGAAAATGAAAGTCTCTGGACGTAGATGCCAAAGGTTTGGCCAAATTCGTCAACTGTGAAAAAAAATCACAGATGTCAAAATTAATGATATTTTTATTATAAGGAAAATTAATGATATTTTTTATTATATAATATAAAATATTATATATATCAAATTAATGATAATTTTATTATAAGGACAAGTGTAAGGACAAGAACTTCTTTATTTGGAGAGGGTGATGCTTGATAGATATCATATGTACCGTTTTCAAGCATGAATCAAAGAGTTAATAATCTAGATTGCCATGTCTCCGTAAAACAGCACCAATTTGACGAAATTTTAATCTATGAAAGTAATATAGCCTAGCTCAGCACTGCTGTAGGTCTATAAGCACATCCTTAGTCTCAAATTGTAATTATTTCTAATGTTTTAAATATATTTCCTGAACTTTCTCCGCTAATTATGTAAATATAAAAAGCTCTTTTTAAAAAATACACAATGTTTGCATCAAACACAATACACAATGAATGGGCATAATGCACTTTTTTTCATTTTTGTACAGCTGATATTTATTTATTGACCTTCAAAGTCAGGGTTAAAGTTACTAAACAATTGGACTTCCATCATTGTTAACAGCATGCTTTATCTTCTAAATTGATGACATGCAAAAAGGGGACCTGACAAAGAGCCTAAAAAGCATTTATTTCAAAGTATTCCATTCAGTAAGATTCATATCAAGCTGGTCATCTATCCTCTGGAGAAAGTTGGAAAAGAACCAATGGCAATGATCAGACATGGTCAAACGTGTGTCTTTTCAAATGCTAAATCGATTAGGTTCCATGAATCGCTCATTGAATGAACTGAGATGAATATTCTTTGACTTATTTCTTTATACTTACCAGTGAGTTTGAGCCCAATTTCTGGGCTACTCTCGCAGAAACATTCAGCAAGGAGGACATACTGAAATGCAACTGCTCGCTTGGCAGTGAAAGGTGAAGGACACAAGCTTAGAGGCTTCACTACGCATGCGCGAGCCAATGTCGATTACGAAACGTTTTAGTTACATAAACTTCATTATGTATTATGTTTTTCATCATCAATCTCACTAAACATGTTGGTAACATTTCATATTTACTTTTCGAACGAAAAGAGTCACTGTGAGCTTTATAAGATAGACTTGAAATCTAATTCTTCGAATAAGTTCAAACGTCCTTGAACTCGGATGTAAACAACAACATGTGCTTGTCAAATATTTTGCTTCCGGGTCAAGAGGTATCGGTCATACTAACTAACATAAGGAAATATTAGGATAGAAGTACAGTATAAACTTATTACCTATTTTGTTCGTATCATCGACATGTATATGACCTTATTGATAATATAAGTCACCGCATAAGTTTATAGATGGGACAGAATTGATTCCATCATGCTATAAATGTCAACAGAGTTGTCATATGTTATATTTATATATAGGTGTCAGTCACCTACTCACATAACTATTCTCTACATGCTCAAAGACGCGGTTACATGGTTACATGTTGTGTCTACTTATTGACTGCAGTAAGAAATGTATAACAGGAACTAGACATTGTATTACAAGTTGGGACTAAGTCTAAAATTATTCCCAAAATCATAAATTTCTTATTATCTATTTGACCAGCTAAGATGCTTTCAGAACTAATTCTTTTAATTTGTTTATGTTCATGCTATTATCATTCTCTCCCCACTGAGGATAATTTAATAATGTTCTAATACATGGAGGACTCAGACAGGTTTAATATCCTTGCTATGACTTAGTCTCAATGAAAGTTTGAGCAGAGAGATAATTACTTGACAAAAACTGATGCATTTTAGCAAATTTGAATAACCATCTGAAAATTAAGTAATACTCACTGAAAATATTTAAGACACCATGAGTACAATATGCTGATTGCAAAACAATTATTTAAACCTGACTTTTTTTATAGAAGGCAATGGAAGATGATGATACCCTCAAACTTCATGAAGCTGTACGTCATGGTCTTGATGACATCGTTGAAAAGCTTTTGGCTGAAGGGGTTGACGTAAATTCAACTATAGAGTTTCAGTCTCCTATTGGTGAATACCTTTTCTAATTCACACAAAAGTACACAACTGTTGTCAAAGCTATGTAGCATGACTTTTTAGCTCATCAGTACATCCATTGTGTTGCTGGGGGTCAAATATGCCAAACGTTATAAATGGTCTTACTTTATCGAGAAATACCAACTGTTATCGAAAACTACCATTTTGATGATACTCGACTAAGTTTATTGACGATATGAAGGTAAAAGTGTCGATTTCTGATCGAAAACCGGACAATGCACCGCGTGTGGCGCGCGCCAATGAGTCAAACGTAATTTTGGAATCTTATTTAAACCAGATAAAATAACAAATTTGTGTTGATAATGTTTAATAGGTCATATAACTATTGTTCATGTAAATAGGACATGCACTTTCGGTTTATGCACATGCATAATGATGTTACTCGATTTTAATTGGAAACTAGTAATTATGATACATTTGACCTTTGGGGATGAATATGCAAGCTTAGTGAATTTGTTTGTATTGTTAACAGCACATATGACGTTTTGGAACGTATTTAAGCCAAATAAAATTTTATGAAACACAATGGATGCACCTTTAAAGGCCAGATGGGCATATAGCATGGGGAGTTGTCCATCTCATCTGTCTGGCGTTTAAAAAAAACTTTTGACATTTTTTCCTTCTCATGAACTGCATCCACAAAGCAATTTTGTGGCATGGTACCTTGCACCTAGAGAATCAGAATGTGTATATTTGGTCTTTGCTCCCCCCTCAAATATGTGCATGGGAAGCATTTTCACTGAAAACCTTTCTCCAAAACCAGAATAACATCATTGTTATATTGACATAATGGTCCAGTGGATCAAGGAAGTGTGTTGGTGGGGTAGGTCATTGGAGCTAAAAGGTTTCTAGTTATGGCGGTATTATATTTGAAAATTCCTGGATCCTCCTCTGTATTTACTGTAATTGTCAAGGTTGAAAAGGATGGGAAGTGATGCTCTCTTTGTGCTTTCTTTCATAGTACGGCCATTATTTAGTCTGGAGCGCTTAAAGATAATAAAACCTCTCAGTTTTGTTCGATGTTAATTCGTTTATTCATATAGACAATACTTTCAAGTAAACAAAACACTAACTATTATTTCGAAGCGTCACCTACTTAGCCAGATATCGCGGTTCAAAGTGAGTAAATTTGGCCTGCTCATTATCTCATTCTTCAAACAGTTTTCCGCGGCCTCTCAGTGTAGCATAACCTTCGAAAGCGATGTGGCGTCATACACAGGAGTTGCTACAATGAAATCCTTAGGTGATTTGTCGATTTTCTTCGATGATTCGTTTAAAACACAAAAACAACTTTTGACATTGGAAGTTTCCGATAGAATGGGTATTTGTGCGTCTGTAGGAAGTAAGTTCGGAGTTTTTGAAGGATTTTTCGATATTCAGTTGCTGGTTTTAGTTTGGTTCTTTTACCAATCGAGCGGAGCGTTTGGTTATTTTATATAGGCTACAATATGCTTTGAAATGAATAATTTCAATTGTAAATGTCACTATTGTTTATTTTTTTGTTGTGCTTAATTTTAAGTTAAAGAGGTCAGTATAATTTGAGGTCTACTGAGTCAATATTTCTCATGGTGACTTTTTATTATCCCCCGCCGAGCGTTTAGCGCAAAGCGGGGATATATTATTCGGCTACGTCCGTACGAAATGGAATAACTCAATTCCATTCACTGGATTCTTTTCATATTTTGCATATGGGTTCATCATAGGAAGAGTAATGTTCCTACAGAGGTTTGTGACCTTGACCTTCATTTCAAGGTCACAACGAGACTTTGGCATTTTACCCTTGTCAGCGGGATATCTTAAAGGTGCATCCATTGTGTTTCATAAAATTTTATTTGGCTTTAATACGTTCCAACACACCATATGTGATGTTTACAATACAAATAAATTCACTTATCTTGCATATTCATCCCCAATCGCCAAACATATCATATTTACTATTTTCCAATTAAAATCGAGTAACATCATTATGCATGTGTAGAAACCGAAAGTGAACGTCCTATTTACATGCACAGTAGTTATATGACCTATTGAACATTATTTACCCAATTTTGTTATTTTGTCTGGTGTAAATAAGATTCAAAAATTACGTTTGACTCTGTGGCGCGCGCCACACGCGGGCATTGTCCGGTTTTCGATCAGAAATCACTACTTTTACCTATATATCGTCAATATACTAAGTCCAGTATAATTAAAATGGTTGTTTTCGGTAACAGTTGGTACTTCTCGATAAAATAAGACCATTTACAACGTTTGTCATATTTGACCCCCAACAACACAATGGATGTACCTTTAATAAACATTCGCTGGATTCTCTTCATATTTTACACATAGCTTCTCCAAGGAAAGACGACGGGCTGATTAGATTTTGGTGACCTTGACATTATTTTCAAGGTCACAGCGGAACTTTGAATTTTTCGGCATGTTAATGTACATGTAAAGGTTGTCAGCGGGATATCTCAAGAACCATTCACCGGAATTCCATCATTTCTTACACAAAGCACCTTCTAGGGAAGACGACAGGCTGATTAGTTTTTGGTGACCATGACATTATTTTCAAGGTCACAGCGGAACTTTGAATTTTTCGACATGTTAATGTACATGTAAAGGTTGTCAGCGGGATATCTCAAGAACCATTCACCGGAATTCCATCATATCTTAAATATTGCACCTCCTAGGAAAGACAAAGGGCTGATTAGATTTTGGTAACCTTGACATTTTTCTCAAGGTCACAGTGTAGCTTTGACTTTTTCGACATGTTTGACAGTCGATTTTGCTGATCTTGACATTATTTTTAAATTTTGAAGTATAAACTTGCGGCGGGGGATCATGTCACTTAGTGACAACTACTTGTTCATAATAGAATAATTGCATTATAACTTAGAAATTTTCAACATTGTTACTGGTGTAATGTAGAATGCTGAAAATCTAGTTTTTAATTTCTATATTAATTCTATATTGTTCAGAAGTTAGTCGTGAAATCAATACTCACTATAATTGCGCTTAATGCATTAACACCTTTGTTTTGATGTCAGATATCGGTCATTTGGCCGGTTCATTTATATAAGAGGTGTTGCGTCAAGATATTGCCAACGTCCTGTCAAATGACGTAATTGGTGATACTTAACTGGTCGTTAGTTAAAATAAAGATACACATATAGGCGACATTCAGTCTGAACCTAGTGAGCCAATCAAAATTAGGAATGCTATATTCAGCCAACGAAATTTAAGAATATTATATTCTGTTGTTTCGTCGGTTATAGCAGCCGGTCATTCATGTATGATGCACACCAATGTACATGGATTAGCAATCATATGGTCACCACAGGTTAGTTATTTAAATCAATAAGGACATCGTAAAGTGTTGTTAACATGCGAACTAGTTAGAAAATCATCACAATGTAGTGCAACAATTGTTGATATGTATTTCTTTTAATTTGTAAAATGATATAGATATATACGTCGCAAAAGTCTCGTTTTTCGTTGAGTAGGATTAGCATGAATTCTGGTTTGTTTGCCGATCCAATTTTGTATACTTGTGGAAACACATTGTTGAATGAATTGTTTTTTTATAATCAAAATACTTTGAGATAGTATCCTACATATGTGCTGTTATTTCATTTCAACTGTTAAATAATGGAATAGATAAACATGAGACATAGAAACGAGATATGTATCCCGATCATTTGGTACATTTGCTTGTTTTTCATTCAAATCTTTGTTACCGCTTGACTTACGTTGTTCAAAGCGAAATCTCATTGCTAGAATAAGAGTCTGATATAACGGAAATGGTCAGTGATGGACATACACGCAGTAACTGTATAGAACTGACACTTCAAATTGACACAAAGAAAAGACAATGGCAGTAGATTTACGCTGAAATATCCACTCGGCATTATCGGATACTTAACAATATAAACACATGTGCACAACAACCAAAGTTAATTAACGACTGAACAGAATATGCCGACATTGTTTCTAATAGCTTTGATCACGTTTAGGCTGTTTTGACAAGTGAAATCAGTGAAATATACGTGACGGCTATACGTGTGTATAATGTAAACAATAACATAAGCCAGCTACTCGTTGAGCAGGACTCCTGAGTAACACGTCACACTTCTGCTAGCAGCTGATTGGCTAATGAAACGTTTAGCGGCTGTAAAAATAAAGTATTTTTTAAAAACGTTTTTTCTACTATTTTGGGGTGGATTTGTAATCCAATACTTTTGTGTCGTTATTCTTTACTGTTGTCAGAATCATTTCCGCGAAGCCTACCACCTGAGGTTAGCATATCTTTAATAGTTATTAGGCTGAATTCAAAACTTGAAAATTTAGATCCCAAAGTCTACATTGTTTTACATTTAATTAGTTAAGCTGACACTTTACACAAGAATTACAGAGTTTATTTTTCAAATTGAAGGAATTGCTGCAGAATTTGGGAGAAACAGTACTGCCTCCCTGTTGATGAGACACGGGTGCAATGTGAACGCTCTCGACCGATTCCTGAAGTCTCCACTGTTTGTTGCTATAAGAAAGAACAATGCAGAGCTAGTACAAGGTCTTTTACTGGCTGGCGCAAGTCTCAAACACAAACGCTTCAATGGTGAGTGTGAAGATTTAATCACTTTTGAGTCAGTTTGGTTTTGGACTTTTTCAAAGTGTCTTTCAAAGTGTAATATTGTTACTATTAACAAAATTGCCAAAAATCTATTAACAGAACAGATTTAGATTTATTTTGCTTTTTATTCAAAACATAAAAATATTCTAAGAATATTGTTAACCATATGGATAAGTAAAGTACATTTTACTAATTTGATGTTGGGGATAAATAAAACCAGGATCTGGGTAAGGTAGGGTAGTATTGCATGATATACCCAGGTGGAAAATGTGTATTTGGCCCACTCGCCCTGTTTATCTATTGCAGGCTACACTCCTCTCCTAGAAGCTGTGTATCAGGGTCACAGTGAGATAGTCGCAGAGCTGCTGCGAGCTGGGGCAGATGTTCATGCAGTAAGCAATGCCAAAGAGACACCCCTACATCTCGCCTGTTTGAAAGGGTACCCCGATATTGTTCAGGTGAATCAAAGATTACAGGATTTGAGTATCTGACATCTGAAGATTGTCATAAAGCAGGATTGCAATTTATTTTCTTGTTGAATATAGATTGAGTAATAGATTTCATAAATGAAATTTACTAAAATGGAAACAGAAATATATATTGACAAGAGTTTTAAGAATGCAATTGAATAAAAAAAATAGACACAAATGGATATATATTAATGTGATCTTATGTTCTTGTATGCAAGTCCAATAAACTTTGATCCATGCTTGGTTATATTTCAACAATTTTCAAGCTTACGTCTATTATCTAAATGTTTTAGGACAATCCTCTTAAAACATGTCTGCACACATATATTATTAACAGATGCTGCTAGACGCAGGTGCAGATGTAAATGCAATGAAAGGTGCGAGAGGGGCGTGTCCAATCCACCTGGCCGCCTTCAGGGGTGAGGCTGAGATTCTGGAGGTGCTGATCGAACATGGGGCGGACGTAGATGCAGTGAGCGGGGAGAACCATCGGTCACCCATCCATCACGCTTGTATCAAAAACAACCTGGAGGTCTGTACACATGTCCCTATGTTTCGATGCCTGTTAAAGGTGCTGTAGTACGGTTTTTGTGTATTTTTTTTGTTATCAAATTTGCCATTTATTATCAACATTTTGTGAGAGGTAGATTTGTAGGTCTCATTCGATTTTGAGAGTTCAGACAGCAAGATGATTTACCATTCCACCTTTGTACCATATTTAAAACTCTACACTAAGTGTTTACCTATCGCTACATTAGTCAGATCACTTGAACTACCTATTTCTCCAGTGTGTATTGTGAAGTTGTTTTTCCTGGCCTGCAGCAAGTTGGATCTTAAAGGAGAATATTAGAGAAAAACTTTGTTTTAACATGTTCAACTGTATTGTTTAAGACAAAGTGTGTCAAAAAAATTATTAAAATGCGACATTTTATGTAGAAACGTTGAAAAAACGTTTTCGGTGTGAGTCGTTTTCCGGAAATCCCCGAGAGTTAATCAGGCTGGCAGCAGTCACGTGATTTGACGTCAAAGATGCTCTCCCGCGCGCTGAGGCAGTGTATTTTCTACGTTCTTAGTGTTGTTATGGCTTCCTCAGATAGCGATTACAGCATTGAATGTCAACCATCTCGCATAAATAACATCCGTCCTTATCAGTATGAACCTATTGTGAACCAACATTGAGTTGAACACCAGGAATCAAGTGAGGATGAGCTGTCAAAAGTCAACAGTGAGAGAGTTGGAAATACAGATTCGTACGTAGGGACTGACAAACTGTAACGTTACAATTTCACAATTAGTAGCGGATTATGCCGTACATTAGATAGTTATTGTCTACTTGTAGATAACATGGGTGTCAACAACTTTTATGTAGTTTATTAAAATATGTGACTACAAATTATACTTCCTTTATTCGTATATATACTGTACCGCTGAAGTAACCAGTTATACACGAGACAAAATGAACCATCTTGATTCTCGATTATTCAAATCATGCTTGCTTTAAAAACGTATTGATATTAAATATTATTATTTAGATCTAATGTACAAACCACTGTTCATTCCTAATCAAGTAAAATAGGCATAAGATCTACACATAGCTATGTGAGAGATTTGGTAGTTTCGAAAACCGTACTAACACGATAGCATGTAATAACGTAGTGTAACTGGTTTGATTAATCAAATGTTTCTAGATAGATACTATAGCCCTCTTAATATGGCGAACTTTGCACATATGCAATATTGCTTTTGGTAGTAATAAACACACGTGAGTAAAAGTAAATTACTATGCGTTCATGCGTGTTTAAACTCTTTTAATATATGAAAAGTGAATTTCTAAAACATGGCAATTAATATACATGTATTAGATGTAAACTAAATAAATGACATTCATATAAATCTGTCAACATTGGTTTGACGTTATCGCCCTAATTATAATGAAAATCGGATAGTCAGATAGATTTCGAAGTTCATCGCGTGTAAGAAAGAGATTATCCTATATAGAGAATTTGAAAAACCGTTAAGAATTTCTAAAGTTCTCTAATATATTTTCTCAACTGATCTATGTCACTATGTCTGTAAACGACGAACTGTTACTAGAATAGTTGAAATACCATATTCACTCACGGTAGTAAATATAAATAATTGCAACTGCCCCTGACAAGGTGCAAATTTGCTTACGGTAGTGAACAATTTGCGTACGGTGGTAAAATATACATACATGTATGTGCAAATGCGTCCATACGGCGAAGTTTGCTCAGATGAGCAAATTTTCATATGTGTAATGATTTACAGTAATTAAAGAGCCATCACGGATGTAAGTGTTTCAAATTTTTGGAAAATATAGTTATAACGTCATTCGCCAGAGAAATCTTTTATCTACAACATGGCATATGGTAAATAATTTTCATATCACGACAATGTATTGCAATTTGGTTTCAAAGAGAAGTATCACTTCGACTAGCGCGCGCTACGGGTATCTGACGTATATAAACAGAGTCCCCTTTTTTGCGTAATACGTACTACACAAACAGCAAGCGCTTCCGAAGCGTGAAGGCTCGTCTCTAGCGCATGTCGCCATAACAACCCATGTGCTGCACGTGCTGCACGTGCTGCACGTGTCTCTCTTGCAAAGTACCCTTGTCACACATTACTGAATGTGACGATTGCTTT
Organism: Gibbula magus; assembly: GCA_936450465.1. Lineage (NCBI taxonomy): Eukaryota > Metazoa > Mollusca > Gastropoda > Trochida > Trochidae > Gibbula > Gibbula magus. Next base: position 63,902,861 of record OW388289.1, on the reverse strand, counting down.
ACAAACACTGTTTCTAAATGTCCCGAGAATATACAAATTATTTCCTGTTTAAAGTTCTTTTTATTGAGATAAGACCAGCAAATTATGAAAATTTTTTACTCTCATTAATTATAAAATTCAAGAAAAAAACCTAGTTGGGAAAAACAATTATTCCAATATCTGTAGCAAATACATAATTAAATGAAATGGTAAATAAATAACCGCCAAAAAATTATATATTTTGATTTCTTTCATTGCTCATATTGTTTGTTATTCTTTCGTGTCTTTGTTTAGTGTGTGTGAGGTAGACCATAATGCTTTGCGCTTGAAAATAATAGACCGGATCTATATTTAGACTGGAAAACACCTTTACTAATTAATGCAATTTCTCGGCTTATTTTTAGTTGGAAAAATTAGGGAAAAATTAAATGTATTTATTTCACGGAGATAGATTTTTGGAAAAATTTTGATATTTTCATCAACATCCGTCATGGCTCTTTAATTCAACTTGAGTTGCTAGACAGTTACGTGTTCTCCTATACAAGTACACAAACCAAGCTACCACAAGGATTGAACACTGAAACTTATTATTTTTGCAATAATCATTTGTTGTGATATTGTGAACATATACAATCAGTGGAAATGCATTTTTTAGTTAATATATATATAAAAAAACGGAATCCAACATAGGCGTAGGAAGGGTTCACAAGTTGGGAGTAAGATTTAGAATTTAGTAAGTGGGGGTTGTGGGGTGTAATATAAGCGACAGATATCATTTTAGCGTTGAATATTACTATAGTTTTCAAATGCTTTATAACCAGGACATATTTTTTTGTTTGACAATGCCATTTGAGCTGCCACGTTGACCATATTAAATTGAAATTAATCTAGTACAGTTATTAATGAATGACAAATAAGTATACAACTGTATACACAGTTTCACAGTCAGAGCACGGCCTACACATCCCCTTCCTCGGTGGTACCCAGGGTTTTATATATGCTCCGTTACTCTCCGCTGGAGCATATATAAAACTCTGGGTAATCGAGAAAGACACATCCAATAAGAAGGCATTTATAAGTTATATCCTTATATTATATATTTTAGTTAATTACAAGTACTCTAAGAATAGCTATTACCTATTTATACGGCTCAAAATGCTCTGAACATATAGTGAGAAAGATTGCGACGGTTTTCGGACCTTCTTTCCTCTTTGACACTATCCAAATCTTTCACCGTGCTGCCGCCTTTTCACTTGAAAATTAAAAATATATAAACTTCTGTCCAGGCTTTGATGAATTATTGCCCACCAACGCTGCACAATATACCATATCAAATCCGAAAGTACCCGAATTCTACGTATTCAACCGATTCTTCATCTACTCTAATGCTTTCCCTTTCACTTCGCTTATTACCAAGGCGAGCCGTAGAGCATCTCTGACGTCACAGCCTAAACCTGCCGAAGGCTACCGGCAAATATGCATACGCGCACAGGCAACAGTCGGTGCAGTTGTCATATCGCGTAATTAGTAATTAAGCACGGCTTTTCATATTATTTTCTGGGGAATATGTTTTTTAAAGTATATTTTACTATAACAGAATATAAATCTTTACAAATATTCTCCTTTAAGGGTGATCTTTTTTCAATAGAGTTTGCTTCTCAAACATTACTTGTTTCATGTATCAGTGTTATTCTTGTTAGAGATGCTTGTATCGCTAGGCATTAGAAAGACATATATGCCTTTAGATTCTACCCGTTTCCTACAATGCTTTTGTGTAGTGATAGGGTAGGGTCTATAAGCATATGTCTTTCTAATGCCATTGCTAAGTGACACATGCCCTTGTGATTATTGTTATTAAAATTTTCAAAATCTAGATTGATATCTAAAACAGGAGTATCCTCTGCTACAGGCTCTGGAGGTGCTTCTGAGTCATGGCTGCAATGTGAATGCTCTGAGTATGGAGAATGAGGAGGCCAGGACGTCGCTTATCAAGGCTATAGAGTGTGGACACGTCAACATCATAAAGAGGCTGCTCACAGCTGGAGCAGACGTCGATCTGGGAGATCACTATGGGGTCCCTCCTCTCATAGCGGCCATCTTTAAATGTAACCCACGGATTGTCAGTCTGCTCATTCGGGCAGGATGTGACGTGAACAAACCATGTAGGAATCGTCTCTCAGCTTTCAAGGCAGCTATTAAGCAGGGCCAATACAACATTGCCAAGATGTTGCTGGTTGCGGGTTACTCCATGACTGACAGGGATCTTCAGTGGATCCAGAATCTGCCAGTGATGTCCACAATGCCTGCTGAAGACTTGGAGCAGTTGCTGTATCTCATTTATGACGTTCCTAGTCTCAAACGGTTGAGTCGATCTGCCATTAGGCAATATCTTGGTGAGAGACTTGCAGACGGAATGAAAGAACTTCAGTTACCATGGTTACTGAGTGATTATCTAAATTATCCTGATCTGGAAAGTTTTATTCCATATACTGGTGTACCGCCTCTCCCATCAGACCTTGGGGCTCAGAGACTTCAGTAGAAGGACAGAATGTTGAAATTGAAGAAACAGACTCATATATTATATACTGTTCAGTGAATGGGTTTTCTCAATTTGACAAATATAATCTTTCCTTTCAAGGAAATATCACCCGTTTCCCCTCACTGTGAAATTAATTGTGATATAAATCATCATAGGATGTTGCCAGGTGCCTGTGCAATAATGTACCATTGCAGTGTTGTTCCTAGAGGATCAGTTGATGAGATCCTTTGCAATGGTAAATGTTCCAAACTGTAAGAGACACCAAGGAAAAAGGGTGGGCAAATTTCCCCAGGACCCCCTCTAGGGACAACGCTGGATTGTAGCATTTAGTGAACAGAATGGTTTGTATATTACATTGGAAAAGCATATTTATTGTGACTGTGTGACTGTAGTCAAATAGATGTAATAAGTGCCCTGGGTGTTTATCTAAAAGTATTTTCAGAGAGTGCTTGTGACAATACCAAGTTAGAGAGATAGCTAATTAAGAAATGATGCAAATGGGTCATGTCATGTTAGATCTAGGTATGTCAGCTGTGTGTTTGGTATAATGTATAACTCTCTTATAACATTGACTTCTGGGTACATTTGTAGTAGCAGGAGCTGATCATGGTGTTAGTGTTTATAACATGGAGCAAGGTTATCCTGCCATTTGTTGAGTAGTAAGTGATGATATATTGAATGAACAAAATGTTGTCAAGAATTCATGTTGAGATACAATCACTGCAGGTTTGTAATATGCATTTATTACTCAACCGTGGTGAGATCACTCATTAGATAACAATGAGTTGGTTACACACATGTGTGATACCACCGCGTGCTGGCGTAACGTCATAATTGGCGCGTCACGTCACATTCGTTTTTGGTTGACGTTACAATGTAAGCCGCCCGACTGCAATAGCGGGTCACCTATTTGCAAGTAAACGTCACTAAAAACGATTTTCTTGCAATTCAGTGCTATTTACATCATTGAGAAATAAATAAAATACTAAACTCGGTCCCGTTTGATAACATGTTTATGAAATTCGTGAATGGTACTGGTATTTAACTCGCTTTCGCTCGTTACAATACCGAACCATCCACTTGTTTCATAAACATGTTATCAAACGGGACATCGTTTAGTATTCTATATGTTTGTGATAGTTGTGAGAGTTTGTTTACTGATACTAGCAGCTCCTTTCTGAAGGTCAAAGGGTACCCTGAATGAACGTGTTTGTTTGAAGGTAATTTTACAGGAGAAACCATATCTGTGATAAGGAAAACATGTGATGAAATAAAAACAAAGTCAACAAATATAAATCTCATACTATTCGTGTTTCATATATCATTTCTCATCTACACACATAATTTATACACATGACACTCACAATGATTGATACATAATCAGCTTGAATACATGATTCTTGAAAAAGCACTCAGATGTAGGTTGTGTACTTACGAAAATTGATCAAAAGAAAAGTTTTTTTTTAAAACTTAATTTTTTTACATTGAAAATTGAAAGGATGAAAAATATTTTTAACACAGGATGAATAATTTTTTAAAAAAGGTTTCAGTAAATGATATTGTCCTGAGAATGTTTTATCATTTAAATCTTTTCTAACACTTTGACTGAAAACACTCATTTCCTGTATGTCAATCTGGAGTAGTGTGACTAGATCGGTTTATGTGTTCAGAGGTCAGAGGTCAGAGTACTCTTATGCTAAACACATATCATTTGATTCAATTACATGATCATTTCACATTATAATTTGTAATAATACAACAGACCTGGTCAATTTTTATGGAGGAAAACTTATACTTTTATTTATTTAAATTTCATAATAACACTTTGAGGATGGTTAGTTTGCAAGCACAGACGATAAAGGAAATATGTTAGATAAGGATCCTGCAGTCTCTTCACAGTCGCAATGTTCGTTCCCTGCCATTCCTGAGAGGTTCAAGTGGTAGAATATATATCCCTTACTTATTTTGTCAAGTATATGCTCATGACTTCATTACTTCAATATGTGTTCATATATTTCATCAGCTGAAGAGGGTGATAACACTTTCTTACTGTGCGTTTAATGCAGAAATTACAATACTAAAATAGATAATAAAGAGTTTGTTACCCTCAAAAGTGTGTCATACAACATTATGAAAGTCATGAAACTATGTTTAATGCTCTCGCTCTTTCTCAAGTAATACATTTTTTTACACTTCTTTCCTAATAGCAAGGACGTATATTGAAAGGACTGGAAGCGCCCAATATACGTCCTTGCTAATAGTAATAATCTTGATATGTGAAATTCCTTATGCTGTAGGTAACAGGTCGATAAATTAATATCATGATTTGCAGAATATGACAATACATCAATTTACTATATACATGAGAAGTTCAACATCACACAATAACATTCTAGAATCACACACTCTCTCACATATAATGATATATACACACATACACAGGTAAGGGATCTCACAAGTCCAAAATCTACAACTCGAGTACCCTTGGGAAAAGACTGGATTGTTATGATTGCCAAATTTCTCCCAATTCTTAAACTTATTTGAACTATTTAAATAAATATCTGTTACATTCAAGCAAAATCTAACTTACAATGATTGGGAAAAAGAAAATTTGATCTCAATCTAATAAGAAATAAAGAAAATTAAAAGTCAATATATATCTGTGTTCACTTTCTGAACAAGTTGGTGCTATTAAAAGCAGTGTGAATCAAAACAGGGATATAACTCAATGAAGACAAATTGTAGGACTTCATATTCTAGGTACTAACTACTTGAGTCCAACCTAACGGACTAGACCAGCTGGACCATGAATACTTGTACTTGTGAGAACCCGAGTTTGTTTGAACCGTAAGTTTGTCCAGCTAGCACTGTTTGATCCTTAATACTGTACAATCTCTCCCGGCACTGCAAATATCCACACTACATCCTGAACACTCCAAACACTGTCTCTTTCCTGGGAGCGTTCAGCGCCGCACTGAGACTCAGCCCGAGAACAGTTCGTGTATCGGCTGGATCGATAACTCCGTCGTCCCACAACCTGGAGAAGAGAGGAATACAAACTGGTAATTTATCCGTGAAGTCAAGTGGAGCTGAAACATCATTCAATCGTCCAACAGCTGGAGAAATATTACAATGACTGTTTAACACTTCATCTATGAAGTCAAGTGTGTCAACTTCAACTATAACTCAACTGCCATTCTCAACCCATTATAAAAGTCTTGTCCAAATCGTGTGTTTAATGCATAAGTTGACTCCTACTCTCATTGCATTGACATAGCCTGATTTTGCTGATATTATTGCAATAATCCCTTTTATATATAACAATTACAAGATAAATAGTCACGTTTGTAAAATTTTCGGGATTCATTGTTATTCAACACCCTTTTTTTGCCGCAAATTTCAGCATTTAAAATTTCTGGCTAAAGCCCTTTGTCTTCACTAGTAGGTGCTTTGTGTAAAATATGATGGAATTCGGGTGAATGGTTCTTGATATATCCCGCTGACAACCTTTACATGTACATTAACATGTCGAAAAATTCAAAGTTCAACTGTGACCTTGAGAATAATGTCAAGATCACCAAAGTCTTATCAGCTCGTCGTCTTCCCTAGGAGGTGTTTTGTGTAAGATATGATGAAATTCTGGTGAATGGTTCTTGAGATATTCCGCTGACAACCTTTACATGTACATTAACATGCCGAAAAATTCAAAGTTCCGCTATGACCTTGAAAATAATGTCAAGGTCACCAAAATCCAATCAGCTCGTCGTCTTTCCTTGGAGAAGCTATGTGTAAAATATTAAGAGAATCCAGCGAATGGTGCATGAGATATCCCGCTGACAAGGGTAAAATGACAAAGTCTCGTCGTGACTTTGAAATGAAGGTCAAGGTCACAAACCTCTGTAGAAACATTACTCTTCCTACGATGAACCCATATGAAAAGAATCCAGTGAATAGTATTTAAGTTACTCCATTTCGTACATACGGACGGACGCAGCCGAATACTATATCTAAACTAGCTAAACGCGCGGCGGGGAATAATAAGCATGAATAGTGTGTTGGCTTTATTGATCATTGTTACCTTGCACTTGCATAGTACGGACTGCCTTCTTTATCATATTTCTTTATAACAGGATCTTTCAATGCCTTCTCCTCTTCTTCTGTCCACTGTAAATTCACAAATTTATTGGAAAAACAAGACTTTCAGAATAAAAACTTCTTATTATGAACATTACTGATGTTACAGAGTATATGCTTACTCCTCTATCAGATGGAGTGATATGCTCCACTACTAATTTCCTTCAAAGACTTTATTCAAATGAACACTGAAGAATGAGTTTTCAAGAAGCTAAATTTTATCATTTTCATTTTGACTTGAAAATAATATTTCATAAATGAAATAAATTAAGAATTGAATCATTATAATTCCTACAAGAAATTTCATACAAGTAACGCACTTTGTATTTATAAGCTAAGACAAAATGTAAGTGATATTATTGGGCATCTTTGAAGCTACACCTAAGCATAAAATTTACCACATTTTATTGGTCTCCACAGACACTGTCATATGTCGAAAACAAACTTACATACTGGGTAAGGGCTTAATGACGCAAAGGTTGAAGGTTATAAATCAGTCTGATTAAAATCGACACTGTTCCGAGGAATTAAATCTGCAAAATAGTTGATATTGGGATACGAACTGGTTCTACAGATCCCCGCCACAAGGTCTGAGGACACCCCGTATAGGCCTGTGTTCCATACCAGTTTAGCGCAGACGAAGCCCAGTAAAAAAGCTGACCAATCACATCATAGTTTTTAATTGGTCACCGATTTGAAAGCATTCGGAACAGATGAAAAGATAGCTGTTTGGAGTTATTTGCCCCTAGCTTGTCGCACCAAAAGCTTTTGTTGGAGGTCATGTGATTGGTTAACAGAATTGCATCAGAACATGGGAGTCTATGGGCCGTTATCAGACAGTTTTGCAAGAAAACCTAACAATATGAGTTCGTATCTCGATAAATGTACTATCTTGGAATTTTTATTCCTCAAATTAGTTTTAAATAAACTTACCGGCTTGCCCTCCCGTTGCCTCTGTTCACGTGTAATCTGAGCAAGTACATTGGCAGCCTGCTCCCCGCCCATCACAGATATGCGAGAGTTGGGCCACATGTATAGGAACCTAGGACTGCAACACATTCAGGAGCTATAGACATTGGTCAGGTGATAGGAGGATTGTCAATTAGATATCAGTATACAGGGTAATGGACCTGATAAAAAAACATAGCATGCAAACTACTGCAATTTTTAAAGTAAGCATGACTTACATTCTCCCACCATGTATCTGTCCATTTGAGCATTATAGCTGTTAATGGCACTCAGTTTGAATACCCATACAACAGTTTTGGTCAAAAATATATTTCGGAGCCGACTTTCGAACATGATGAAATGTATTGGCAGGAGTAGGAGTAAATTTCATTCATTCACAGGTTGCCGAGAAAATTTTTCCCTATTTGAACAGTGGTTATTCATAACAGGTTCAATTACAGATTCAAGGGCCAAAACTTCATAAAGAAATAATATTTTGGAATTCGTTTTTGAACTCGATCAAAAATATTGTCAAGAATTTTATTACCCATCATAAAATGAAAACGATTTGAAAAAATTAATGTTTTGAGTGAGTGAGTGATTGTTTAACGCCACTTCGGCAGTATTGTTTTGAACAAACAGCAAATTTGTAAGAATATTGTGCAAATGTCTTGAATGTATTACCTGTATGCTCTTCCACACATGCCGTAGTTGCCAGCTCCGTATGAACCACCGATTATAACCGTCAGTTTAGGAACCTTAGCACATGCAACAGCGTTGACCATCTTGGCTCCGTTCTTAGCAATACCACCAGCCTCCGCCTCGCGACCAACCATAAATCCTGGTGTGAAGAAATCCAGTTAAATCAACTTGAAACATATATTTTTATTGCTTGCTTAGTAAGTGATACTTTTCTTGCCAAAATCTCTCAATTTTGCAAGAAAGAACTTGTTACTGCTTCAAATTATTATTCTGCCACTCAAAGAAAAATTAAAGCTTCACAAAACAGTTATGGATGGAAAAATATGTGAATCATCATGTGAGTATGTCATAACTATCATATTCGAATTGTAACTCATAAACAAGATTTTCTGGAGAACAACTTATTTATTGTTAATAATAAAGGATCTTCACAATTATTGTTAGCCAGAAAATCATGATTTTCTTTTGTAAATTACTTTTAAAAATCCTTCAAATTCATACATTTTCTTTTGGATGTAAAGAAATGTCTAAGGAATAAAATGGCAGAAATGGTCAAGGGGAGACAATTTTAGTTTCAATTAAAAGTTGGTTATCTCCCCTTTATCAGTTCCACATGGAATGTCTATTACGTTCCCATTATTTACCTGTTATATTTTGAAGAAATATCAGGGGGATTCCTCTTTTACTGCAAAGTTCAATAAAATGTGTTCCCTGAAAGAATGACACATCTTATCATTGAGTATTGGCAGTCAGTCAATAAGGTCAGTCAGACAGCTCGGACAAAATAGTAATGCTTTGAACTCTTGGATTGTTCCACACTGGATTTAGCTTCAATATTCTTTACATCTTGATTATCAGCAAAACCAACAACATTAATTTGGGAGAATTTAAAAACAAAATTTTGTAACAATATGCATGACAGATCATTAAAAAATTAAAATAAAACACTAAAATTTACCTTGAGAGCAGATTCTGAGAACAATACGCCATTGTTTCCGATGATACCTACAGGGTATCCCCATAGTCTGGCAAAACCTGAAACATAGTTTGTAGTACTTTAGTTGTTCAATCATAGTGCCAAACTTCCTGAGTTGCCTTTTACAGGAATCATTAGTTCTTCACAGCGTACAAACCAGCATCGGTGACGGTCTCAGAATATTACTAGAACAGCAAGTAAAGGGTTAAGATAGATGGAATATACATCGCTCCTTTGGTCAGATGAGGAGATGCCTTCAAGGTTATTGTACTTTTATCAATGCCCCTAGTACAGCTTGCAATGCCAATCTGAGGTCAGCCCTCATGCTAAGGTTTTTTGCCTAGGAGCCAAGTGGCTCCTACTAAAATAAAAACAGGAGCCAAATTATAAATTTTAAGAGCCAAAACAATTGGCATGAAAACTATGAATGTCTTTTAAGCACCGCTATCATATTTGTATTATAATAAGTAATATTGTATCTGTTAATTATATTCCTATTGCAAACTCAATCAAAGATTTACAATAAACTTTTATATGTTCTAAGATAGAAATTGTTGTTGATGTTCTGAGACTGAATTAATAATTATACTTTAACAGGTAAATGCAACTACATGTAAATAAAGAGAGCCTGTTATATGGTAATGAGGTGTTGAAAATTATATTGAATGGCTATCATCAACAGTTGAACATTTTAACATTTGTATTAATGAGATGGAACATTTCCTATAATTATGTTGTTGGTAATTTTTATCATGTTATTCTTTTATCTTTGACAATTATGAAATTAACATACCGGTAGCTTACACGTTCTATAAATATTTTACCAAGGCCCTATGAACACGTAACAATGAGGAATAAACAATGTTGAATGATTACGAGCACTCGCGGCTTGGATAATATATGTCATCACTTGTCTCAGAAATCATTTTACATGTTTGAAATTGATAAAATGGTCTGTAAAAGTGGTAGAAACAGTTGATAACTGAATAAATATACGCCTACCCATCGTCAGTTCTGAGTTTAGTAAATGACAACCCACAGAAGCAAGTTTGATCTTTGACCCAGTTCTCTCAGAGAATGCATTTTGCTGTCAGATTGGATTGACTACGGGACGTCGTGTCACTTCGTTCCTAGTTTCATTTTGTAAAATCTATTGTCTTTTCATCAAAACTAATTTATTTAGTTTCATTTCCCATTATGCATACAGTTATGATAGCAAAATCAAACCGTCTAAATCTATTTATAGCACTGAAAGTACGAGAGCTGTTCCATTGAGCGTCAGTTACGATAGATGTTTTTTTATTATTTTTCTAAGCACTGACAATCATTTTATGCATGGCTATTAGATGCTGCAATTGTTTAAAAAAGATAAAGCATGCATGTTGTAAGAATTAGCAGAAGTCCTGGAAATATGAAGCTAAATGAACCAGTCGTCAGCTGACTACGGACGATAGAATGCAGAGGAATCCCTATTTATAAAAGCTTTATTCTGATTGGCCAAACTATTAATAGAGAGCTAATCATGAGAGCGGTAACATACATTAGCGGTGACGTAGGAAAAACCATTTTTATGGTTGGTTAAACAATTAATAGCAGCCAATCACAATATCAGACTACTTCCAGGCTGGACTTCAATAAAATAAATACGTGAATACATACTGAAATATGGAAACATTATCAAGACAAACGTTTTGAAATAGACATGATGAAAATTTGCCATAGAATTTCAGGAGCCAAACTTGCGACCAAATATAAAAAGCAATCGCCATCTAGGAAAAACAGTCGCATATGCGACCAATTCAGTCGCAAACACGAGGGCTGGAGGTGAAATCTGTATGTGTTGGATAGAACAGAAAAACACCTCCTTTCACTTATTATGTGGATGCTTTGGTGAATCACATACCTGTTATAAGAGTGTCTCCATACATGGCCTTAAATTCATCAAATTTGCTGCCATCTACAAGTCTTGCTATAACCTGTAAAGAAATGAAACTATTCTAAAATATTCTTACATATTTTTCATTATGAAAAACATCTACTTTTCATTGTTTGCTAGTTTAAAAGGTGGGTTCTATCTGGGTATTTTTTGAACACTCGAGCAAGTTAATTTACTGGCACCAAATCATTTTCAGAGACCAACTTTCAGGAATCACACCTCTTTGTTTAAGTTACATACCAAGATCGGCTAAAGAATAGCCATCCAGAATAATCAGGGACCAATGTAATACCTCTATAGTTATTTATAAGACTTACCTCTCGAACATCAAATGTTTTCTTGAGATTATCTCCGACTATTCCGTACAACTCATCAGTCGGGTACAATGGGTCTTCTGGCGCCTCCACTGTTACCTGGGATTAAAACAGTTTGTATTTTTATAATGGGATTATTGCAAGCATGTGCTTTCAAATAAAATATTAACACTTTACTTGTTGAATTATTTAGTGTCAAAAAATTTTGGGTGGCCAATTTAAGGAATCACAACATCGTACACTACATAATAAACCATGGCTTGGTCATACACACAACGTATTACTCTGCTATGTGTGATACAACACAAAATACAATAAATTATTTTATTTTTTAGTTCTAAAGTTTGTTTTAGTTTTTGATGAGGTGTTCCAGGGTTTAGACACGTACCCCGGGAGACTTCTCGTAGTTAAGGTTTCCTATAACACGTCGAGCCAGGTGCAGTGCATGCTGGTCATCCTGAGCGTAGTAGTCAGTCACACCCGACTTCCTGAATAGTTAGAAATACTTGCCATTTAGATAGTGAAGAAATGTAACATGGTTAGTTAGATATAAAACTGCTAGATTCAGTGGTGTCTTGAAGTGAAAATCAGTGCTTTGCCAAAATAAAATATGCATTGAATTCAGATCAAATAACAACATAAAGAGTGCATGACACTTACCCACAATGCAAATCTGCCCCGCCCAGATCCTCCGCAGACACTTCCTCCCCTGTAGCAGCTTTCACCTGCACATTAATGTCAACCCTGTCATTTTTTTATCAAAAAAATGTCTTGTCAATTTCAAACATTAGATTGATTTTATTATAAATTTCCATGTCATATATTATACAGAGGTGATTATGAAAATGTCATTTATTTTTCTCAAAGTGTATCATTTACCGGTAATTGGTAACAACAGTATTTTATTTACAACCTCTTGAAAAAGTATTTTTATTGACAGGACAGATAAAAATATCTTCATCATTTTGTCCTTGGATAAATATGAAATCGTTGGAGTTAAAGTATTTCCTAAAAAATCTTTGTCATTTTACAAAATGTTTTGTTTCTTATGAAACATTTCATCTTAATCATGACATCTTACCAGTGGAGGGCCAGCCAGGAAGATTGTTCCCTGCTTGCGGACAATGATGCTTTCATCAGACATTGCAGGAACATATGCTCCACCAGCAGTACAGCTTCCCATCACTACAGCTACCTGCAATACACCGTATTGAGTTGAGGAGAAGAAAGGAAAGAAATGAAGCTGTGGGGTGAGGTGAAGAAAAGGGAGGTGAGGAGTGAAGAGGTTGCGTGAGGGAGAAGAGGAAAGGAAAGAACAGGCGAGGCAAGGTAGTGGAAGAGAGGAGGAGAGGGGATTTTGGGATCCACAATGTGTAGTATGGAGAGGAGAGGGAGAGGGGATTTTGGGATCCACAATGTGTAGTATGGAGAGGAGAGGGAGAGGGAATTTTTGGAGCCACAATGTGTAGTGTCGAGAGGAGAGGGAGAGGGGATTTTGGGAGCCACAATGTGTAGTGTCGAGAGGAGAGGAGAGGAGAGGGGATTTTGGGAGCCACAATGTGTAGTGTGGAGAGGAGAGCGAGAGGGAATTTTTGGAGCAACAATGTGTATTGTGGAGAGGAGAGGGAGAGGGGATTTTGGGAGCCGCAATGTGTAGTGTGGAGAGGAGAGGGAGAGGGGATTTTGGGAGCCACAATGTGTAGTGTGGCTAGGAGAGGGAGAGGGGATTTTGGGAGCCACAATGTGTAGTGTCGAGAGGAGAGGAGAGGAGAGGGGATTTTGGGAGCCACAATGTGTAGTGTGGAGAGGAGAGGGAGAGGGGATTTTGGGAGCCACAATGTGTAGTGTGGAGAGGAGAGCGAGAGGGAATTTTTGGAGCAACAATGTGTATTGTGGAGAGGAGAGGGAGAGGGGATTTTGGGAGCCGCAATGTGTAGTGTGGAGAGGAGAGGGAGAGGGGATTTTGGGAGCCACAATGTGTAGTGTGGAGAGGAGAGGAGAGGGGATTTTGGGTGCCACAATGTGTAGTGTGGTGAGGAGTGGGAGATGTGATTTTGGGAGCCACAATGTGAAGTGTGGAGAGGAGAGGGAGAGGGTGAGGGATTTTTTGGAGCCACAATGTGTATTGTGGAGAGGAGAGGGAGAGGGGATTTTGGGAGCCACAATGTGTAGTGTGGAGAGGAGAGGGAGAGGGGATTTTGGGAGGCACAATGTGTAGTGTGGAGAGGAGAGGAGAGGAGAGGGGATTTTGGGAGCCACAATGTGTAGTGTGGAGAGGAGAGGGAGAGGGGATTTTGGGAGCCACAATGTGTAGTGTGGAGAGGAGAAGGAAAGGGGATTTTGGGAGCCACAATGTGTAGTGTGGAGAGGAGAGGGAGAGGGGATTTTGGGAGCCACAATGTGTAGTGTGGAGAGGAGAGGAGAGGGGATTTTGGGAGCCACAATGTGTAGTGTGGAGAGGAGAGGAGAGGGGATTTTGGGAGCCACAATGTGTAGTGTGGAGAGGAGAGGGAGAGGGGATTTTGGGAGCCACAATGTGTAGTGTGGAGAGGAGAGGGAGAGGGGATTTTGGGAGCCACAATGTGTAGTGTGGAGAGGAGAGGGAGAGGGGATTTTGGGAGTCACAATGTGTAGTGTGGAGAGAAGCTGTGCAGCAAAAGAAGAAAAGCAAGGAGGCGCGAACATGTGTGGAGGTTAGGTGAGATGAGGTGCAGTGAAGTGAGGTGATGTGAAGCGCGGGTGAGGATAGGAGAAGATAAAAGAAGTGAGATGAGGAGAGGAAAGGTGTGGTGATGTGAGGTGAGGCGAAATACATCATGATTTATAGATCAAATAATCAAGTAATATTGTAGGAAGAAAACCATTGTTGCCATTCATTGCAGTGAAACCTGAAAGTATCAGCTGAAACCTCCAAGCCTCAGCTTAAAGGGATGGTTCTGTCGCCATATTGGATTTTTTTGCATTACGTGAAATGAAAACACGCTATATTGTATCGTATTTTGCAACTTTTTAAAAACTAAAGACATACACTGAGAGAGTATTCACCTAGTAACACATAACATGTAATAAAACTAATAAATACTTTGCTGTTATGCTGTAGAAAAGTTTCCCCACTCGCAGCGCCGATGAATGGCTTCAGTTCTCATTGTTTTATTTTTCAACAAATGTGCGCTTGTGTTTATCAAGTTGTGAAATATAAATTCATCAAAATATTACCTTCATTACTATCTTTTATGTTTTAATCATGTATTAATAACATAGATGTATAAACGGGAATATCCTCTTGAATTTTGTTTCCACAAAAATACCCCAATAGAACCCTCCTTTTAAACTAGCAAACAATGAATTACAACTGCTATTGCAGCCCAAACACACAGACTAGGGAGGAAATATAGATATAGGTAGATATAGGTAATACACTACCGGTATGTATATAACAAGGCTTATCAACCGGAATTTTGACTCCGATATAAATGTTGTTTTAAACGTTACCATTAAATGACATCAGTAAGTATCGTCTGACACGTGTTCCCTAATGCATTATCTATCATCAACATCGGTCTTACCTCTATGTCACCTCCTCAATTAGAGCTACATAATTACGCCAGGCAATAATTACAGCGTTTCGATAAGACGGCAGTGACGTATCTAGGTCAACAGTTTCGCACGTAAGGCGACCTCTTCTCAAATCAAAGTCAAAATTTCGGTTGATAAGCCTTGTTATATATATAGTGTATTACCTATATCTACCTTTATCTATATTTCCTCCCCAGCCTGTGCCCAAACATAATGGCCTGTAGTACAGTTTTCTACTACAGAATTAATGGTCAAGACTTAGAAGAGATTCAAACTTTACAAACCAACAGTTTGTCTAGGAAGATACTTTCCAAAAACAATGTATTCTTACCTGTGGTATACCTAATGAAGACATGTTTGCCTGATTAAAGAAAATGCGACCAAAATGTTCCTTGTCGGGAAATACCTCATCTTGCCTCGGGAGATTGGCACCGCCAGAGTCAACTGAAATTGGTTTATTTAACAGATGATTCATACTGTTAGGACAAAGTTTTCTCACTGGATGACTAAATACTGTCCCATGTATCATAAATAAAACAACAATCAATAACTAAAGTAAAATTTAAATTTATCCTCTGCATCAATCCAACTCATATATTTGAGGAAATATAATATGAAATGTAATAAACAATATCATTTTTTTAGCATATATATACGTTAATCAATTTGACCATTGTTGTTTAAGAATATCAAAATAATTTTGAACTATTCCCGAGTACAATGCACCGCAACCGTTATGAAGGTTAACCATAAACAGTGTTCTATGATTTTTTACTCAGGTAACCGGGACACCTCAGTACTTTGGGAATGGGCATCCTTGTCTTTCCCACACATGAATGATTTGTTATTAAAATATATCTTATTCAGAATGGGAATGTATTCTCAAAAAGGAGCTGGATTTCTATAGATGACATGAAGTGTGTTGGTGTAGGGATTTTCAAGGTTCTCTTAATGCTACGATAGTATTGAGACGTAAAAGTGTGACACTCAGGACTATCTTGAAGAGCTTATGCAGGAGAAGGACCAACAATTTTCTCTCAATAAATAGAGGATATTTGGCTTTTCTTGACAGATACCATGTTTATCTCATCGAGTGAGGTAGAAAGTTTATATTATCACGAGTGGCGCAGCCACGAGTGATAATATTTAAAGTATCTATCTCACGAGATGAGATAAACATGGTATCTGTCAAGAAAAGACAAATTTTCTATTTATTATATGACCAAATCCTTGCATATTCACCGAAATCGACTTGCATTTACGTTAAGTCGGCTCCAGAATGAGCCTGTCGCCTCAGCAACAATGTGACGTCATGACACGTGTCATGACGTCAGGTCATTGTTTTATGACGTCAGGTCATTGTTATATCAGTCACTAGTGACTGATAACAGGTTCCATTATTATTTTCACTAGTAACTGATAACACGGTTTATTTTCATTGATAGATCCCGGTATTTCACCTGCAATCATATAATAATAATACCGGTAGTTAAAAACAGGTGATCAGTTACATCTCCCCCTCCCTAAGCAATAGATGAAGATGAGGTTTAGTTACCTAGATATATACAAGGTAGGTAGTTGGTCTGTGCAATCTCTTGAGCTCGGAGGTGTTTCTTCACTGTGATGGGATAGTAGGAACCCGCCTTCACTGTGGGATCATTGGCCACGATCATACACTCAACACTGACAAACAACAGAAACTCATTTATATATTTACATTACATTTTATTGTTACAATGTTACAATAGTCTTGGTATAAATTTGATTTATTCACTTTCTAAAACAAAAATTAAAAAGATCCTAAGTTAAAGTGTTTCTAGCATGAAGGTGGGCTCAGTTATTGTTTATGATCTTGCATATAAAATAGCAAAATTATAAATAAATTAAATAAAGCCATCTGGCTCAAATGTTTTTGAAAAATTAATAAGAACCAAAAATCTACTTTGAGAATTAAGTTATTATACATTGAATTTAATTATCTAACAAACGATGTGCAGGATCTATTTCAATGCATCAAAATAAATTTCATGGATGTATCAATGTGGTGTGCATCACACTATTGACAGTTAAATACATGGCATATGCAAGAGCACAATACATGAAACATATCATAATAATAACAATAGGTGCATTACTAATGCGCTAGTCTCATGCAATATGTAGTTATGTGGTTGCACGTACCCGGACACCCTGCCGATACCTGTGATTATCCCCCCTGCTGGCACATCCTCTCCCTTGTACAAGTTGTGACCTGCAAGCTGACTCAACTCCAGGAATGGGGATCTGGATGAAAAGTTAAAACTTGGTAAAAAAAAAAAAAAAATTTGAATGGTCTTCTCAGAAGCAGGATACCTTTGGTAGAGTAAACTGTCAAGCAACTGTTCAGTTCAGATTGCTGAACAATAACTAATTGTATCTATTTTTGTCTTTGTGTTCAATATATTGACTCGATCTGTCTAATGTTTGTATGTAAGGTGTCTCACAGAGCCAAGTAAAAACAAAGAAAGTGAATATATTCAAGCAATCAACCATTGATTAATCGTAATGTTCTTTTGACTCAATATATGGCTTGAAAACTTCAGATCTGTATACCGGGATAACAAGACTCATCAGGATCATGTGGGTGAGGCCCCGGTGATACATTAAACATTGTTATATAGGATCCTTTCATTAAGAAATTATGTAAAACCATTGAAATATTACAGATAATTTACTGTCAACATTCACAAAATATGAGTAAAACAGCCAAACCAAATAATGTTTGCCTTCTAACTCCAGAAAATAGAGTAGAAAAATTTGGATCTGCCATGTACCTGACATTAAACTTTGTTTTCAATGTGTCTGAGAAGACCAACACTGGATCACAATATCAAGGATATCAAGTGATCTTATCATATAATCTGTTATTTCAATTATATCAACACATGCATTTAGTGTTCAAATCATACATGTTATAAACATATCATGAATGTTGTCAGTTCTCTTGTAGGTTCCTTTTCTTCTGAAAATTTACTATGAATGAAGTTGTATAATTGCCACTGTAAAATTTCCACCAAACTGTCAACAGTTGTAAAATAAACCGACAAACAGTTGTAATCGGTATATTGCATAAAAAATTAATCTTAATGTTTTAAATATTTTCAGATGAACTAACCTGAATTTTACCTGTATATTATATGACATAAATTACTTACTCTGGGTCCAGCAATGTGTTTATACGGTCTCTAGGCAACATTTTCCCCCTTGAAGTATGTCGATCACGGGCCTTTTCTCCACCCCCTACAATATTAACATGCCTTTAATTGAAATGGAAATAACATGCAGGTTTTTGCATAAACATCGTTAATGATCAAACATAACAAATTCTGATAAGTAGGCCATTTAAACACATTGAATAACAGGTTAAGCAGAATTATGAGAAATTGTTTTGTTAACTGTTGTTTCAGTTGTACAGATTTATTAAAGTAACATAGAATATTTTGTTTAAGTCACATATTGTAGCATTTAACAGGCCATATAAAACAAATGAAATTACCTTCGGTAATCTTAGCCACATTGCCTTTGAGTTCATCCACCAGGGCTTTCATACGCACATAATTGTCCTGAAAAACAAATATTTGTGAAAATGATAGGGTGAAAACAAAAATAGAGCCACTGGCTCTGTAGCTCATCAGGCTTTATATGCATTAACTAATTCAAAATGTCAACTTCATAGGAAGTATTTTAAAAGGAGAAGATACAAAAGGTCTTAAGGTCCTTACCCTTCCAATCCATCTTTTAGGCCAGAGATAAAATCCCCAACAAATAAAGACACACTTGAAAATTTAATTCATGACTGTTGTTTCCTTTAAATTACCTCCCATTGAAGAGCACATAAAATCTCAAGATGAAAATAGCTTTTCGGGTAATGACCTGTATGAACTAAATTTCGGTCGCAGGATCACGAAATCTACAATTTAGATTTCCTATTGGCCAAGGAGTCTGTACACAAAGTTTCAAGTCTCTAGGGTCAGTGGTTCTTGAGAAGAAGATAAAAATAGGTTTTTAAGGTCGTGACCCTTGTGACCCTATTTGAGATCACACGGTCACCAAATTTACAATTTAGAATCCCCATTGGCCAATGAGTCTGTACACAAAATTTCAGCTCCTTAGACCAAGTGGTTCTGGAGGAGAAGAGGAAAAAGCAAAAAGTTTACAGACGGACGGATGGACGAACGGACAGAAGCTGGACACCATGCCATGCCATAACCCCATCGGGCCTTCCAGGCCAGATGAGCTAAACATGAAATCATAAAAAATAACATTAAAACTGCAAGAAAAAATTATAATTTAAATCTTAAATGTTTTCGGTCAGTGGTGTCTGCAAAATACAATAAAACACTGCTTCTACTGATTATAGTATTATACTTTGTAAATCAACAAAAGATGTTTAAAATTAGAGATTAAATTTTACTTCTTACCCAATCGGCCAAAGATATGCCAGGTATTAAAGTTTTCATAATGGCCATAGGAATTACAGTTGTTCTAAATATAACTTGCATTTTCATTGGTTGCCAGAACTACTTTAATACATTCATAAATTACTAAGATGTACTATTTTAACTTATCAAATTGATGAACAATTCCGAGCATACCAATTTCAAATCCCATGGCAGTAAAACATGTAAAATGGAAAATCATGTTCAATCTTTGTTTCCGAGAGCATATTTACAGTACTAAAAATGCAAGACGAAGCAGCATGCAAGATTGGCTGGTTGCATTGCCATGACGTCATGGCTTTGTGACATCATTAACCATGACATCATTTGGTGACGTAATTACACTCCTATCATGCATTCCAACAGAGCGATTGTCAGTTCACGCTTCCACTAATTTTCTCTCATTCTGCGACATTGTTTTCAATATAAACGAGTTGTTGACAATGTCAGTAAACCATTTTGAGAATAAATTGAACAGTTACTTTAGAATCTTTCCGAAAAAGAGCACAAGTTGCAAACTATTTAGATATGCACATCTTGAAGGTGAGAGGGAGTTTATGAAAGGCGTATGAGTACAATTTGTATTTTACAGTCTAATCAAAGATAGTTAATTCGCATCTTGTTTTCCGATTTTTACGCATTAAAATTATCTTGGGTAAGAAAAAGAATAACCAACCCTTTGTTTGGAATTACGAATTATCTTTTCCTCGTGAATTATTATGTCAAACTCCTCACTAAAGCTCAAAGTTTATCACAATAATAAACTTAGGACAGATAATCGGTAATTCCTCGCAACTCGTTGAATATTCTTATAATATGTGACAATACTCATTATATTGTTTGCAATAATTAATTAATTTTATTCATGTAGCATTCATTACTCAGGTTTAATAATCATAATAAAGTACATTTATAATGCGCACAATCCAGACATAAAAAGCTGCTCAAGGCGCTACAAGACAATGGTAGAATCTGTACACAAAAATACAAAGTCAGGTGGATTAAGAAAATAGGAACGTTTTCAGTCTTAACTGTTTGTCAGTCACCAATGATAGGTATATTCAATATATATAAGATAAAATTATGAACATGTAGAGATGTTTTAACAAATAATGATTTTTTCTATTTCTTATTTAAAATGTTTCTGAAGACTAGTAAGAGGATGAACTTGAACTTTGACTAGATCAGTGACTGCAAGATGTTACCTGATACTCTGGGGAATCAACATCTGGCTGCGAGCCGATCGGTGCAACTTCATCAATGTGATATCTTCGTCGAATGATGTGCCGACACCCTCCCTGAATTAGTGGCACTATTTGTGATGCACATCTTCGAAACATGACTATCTTTGCCTTTGCTCCTAAAAACAGCAGTAAGAGTTACATCCCCTTAATGTGCAACTACTGTGCGTTGTTTCGAACAAAATATATTGTTTAAATAAACCGTTGTTACAACGTAATTGGTATTTGAAAATTAAATCTAAAGATTTGAAACACTATAAATATATTTAATTTGTTTTAGTGCCGCTTGCAAACCATTCTTCCAAAGATACCTTAATAGTTCCAAACTAAATCACCTAGCTCCAGCTCTTTTCGTACACGGATAACGAAAGTGCATACGCGTGCCGACAAGTGCTCGCAACGTTGATAATATTCTCGATCTCTTTAACGCAAAAATGTCATTCATTG
This sequence comes from Gibbula magus, assembly GCA_936450465.1. Taxonomy (NCBI): domain Eukaryota; kingdom Metazoa; phylum Mollusca; class Gastropoda; order Trochida; family Trochidae; genus Gibbula; species Gibbula magus. Next base: position 63,881,591 of record OW388289.1, on the reverse strand, counting down.
ATGTCAGCCCCGATAGTCATTTCCCAATCCAGAACTTGCCTTATGGCGTGTTTTCTACTGCTGACAATGTGAGTATTTTATTTGGAGAAATGGAAAACTTGTGTCGTGACCTTGGCCTTAGACATTTTGGTCATGCGATAAACCAATCAGCTGTCGCCATGGGGCACGCCTCCACTCTTTTGTAAACAACCTTTTGCAAATGACTTTATAGCTGTATAGTACCTACCCGTGACAGTCCAAAATCATTTACTGATTATAAGTTTGTTATGATTAAAAGAAATAACATGTTTAATATTTGATTTTATAAAATCATTGATGAAATATTTCTTTAGGCCTATTTGATCTAATCTATTGTTTATTAAGATAAGATAAGATAAGATAACACTTTATTACCCAAAAGGGAATTCTTCTTACATCCAACAGAGCATGACATGAAATGTATACCAAATTTATATAATACATGATTATTAAACATAGAAATTTTTAAAACAAAAACACACATTCACACAACACATATAATTAGTGTATTAGTAGATCATACATTCTGAAAGGAATCATGTGTACCTGACCTGGTTCGTTAATCTTAATGATTTTCTCTTTGTTTTTCAGCCCCGACATAGAATAGGCGTAGCCATTGGAGACCAAATCCTAGATTTGAGTGTTGTCAAACAATTTTTTGATGGACCAAACCTGAAAAGTCAACAAGGCGTTTTTGATCAGGTAACACATAACCTCTGAAATCTCTTGCTATATTTAAAAATGAAATAGAAATTCAAGACATATATATTGCCTATTGAGGCATGATGCAATGTCCATTCAAGGACACAATTTATAAAATATACCGGTACCCCTTATAAACCTATGTTGGGGGACAATCTGTTTTTGCTTGAATGCCTTGAATTATTAATTGCAGCCTACTCTGAACAGTTTCATGGGCCTTAGTCGGGCAGCGTGGCAGGAAGCTCGAGTCGTCCTCCAGAAAATACTTTCCGCTTCTGAACCAACTCTTCGAGACAATGCTGAACTCAGAGCAAAGTAAATAGATTTGATGATATACTTTATTTCGTTTAAGCATGACCTTGATTCTTCTACAAACACATTTTGGTAAATTTTGGTGTCAAAAATAAATTGTTGGCATTTTTGTTTTGAATGCTGTAGTTTATATGAACTTATCCGTACATCTGATTTCAGGGCTTTTCTTCCTCAAAGTCAAGCAACAATGCATCTACCAGCACATATTGGTAAGGAAGGATTTTTGTTGAAAAGCAATTAACCATCAATAAGAATTTCCGACATGGTCATCTGCTGGTCTTGTTCTGAAATGTTCTTCAATTGCCAGTTTACAAAACTTCATTGAAACACTTTTGAATCTTTTCCCACAAAGAATTCTTTCTCCCTGTTGTTATCCCACCGGTAAGTACCGGTAATACCGTGGGATATAGTCATCACCCCGTCCGTGTGTCCGACCGTTCGTCTATGCGTCCGTAATCATTTCGTTTCCGGAGCAGAACTCGAAAACCATTTATCACATCTTTCTGAAACTTCACATATGTATTACACATTTACTGTAGTGGTGCCTTTTGATATTTTCAGATTTTAAAAAAAAATTTTTTTTTTTCGTTTCCATGGAAATGTTTTACAAATTATGTGGGACCGGTGGGATATGTCATCTTCTGATGACTCTTGTTGTATTTAGAGAAGGATTGAAGAAATATTGAGCTGTTATCTATCTATTATTTACTGCACTTTTGACTTGCACCAAGTCCAAGATAACAACTGATTGTACAAAATTTAGCTGCTCTAGTGCAAATATCAAATGAAAATCTTGCTCGCAGGTTTCACCGCAATGCATAGCCACCATGGCGTTGCAGGCTTTCTCGTTGCAATATTGCCATCAGCCGTGATATAAGTAAAATACTCTTCAAAGTGGCATACAACTCCGCCTCACCTATCAAAGCAAAAATTCTTCGAAATACAGTTCTTCAATTTCAGCAATAAAGTAATATTCACCATATGTACCAGTGATCAGTTCAGCTAGACTATGTTTGTCCCCTGCAGGTGACTACACAGACTTCTATTCCTCCAAATACCACGCCTACAATGTTGGAGTCATGTTCAGGGGACCAGACAATGCCTTGATGCCCAACTGGTAGGTGACAACTTGTTTGGAATTATATTTTATACACAAGCATATTGATATCATGGTACAAATTGTATGTTGATTGTAGAAAAATTTAATAATCTAGTTAGTTGATAACCTTTCATGACCACATGACTAGTGCAGTATTACTTTATTTCCTTGAATATAACCTGCGTCTGGATATAACCCTGGCCTTGAACACAACCTGAATGTAACCCATAACCTTCTGGAGATTGTACATTTATTTTCAGATAGACAACTTAATTTAATTTTCCATAATAAAAAAAGAAGATTTTCTGGATGAACATTTCTTTATTGTGAACATACATGTAATAAAGAAGATGTTATCCAGAATATCTTCTTTTCTTATGTATTCAACTTTTAAATGCCCCTCCCCAAAACGTTCTATTGATAGATACAAAATTATACGATTGGCATGCTATTTTTCTTATTTATTTCCACTCCTAATATACTGCACTTTAGGACACACCTGCCTGTTGGTTACCATGGTCGCGCCTCCTCAGTGGTGGTGTCAGGAACATCTATTAGACGTCCAAATGGTCAAACACGACCAGACGACAGTAAGTATATTTAATTTGTTATTTTATGAACACATTTATTTTTATGTCCTTTTTGAATGCTCCTTGCTAATCTTGAACAACAACATCTTGTGATGTGTTACGCAATAATTAGTTATAATACCTCTGACAAAGAATTTCATCTGGTGAAGCGTTAAGGAACAGTTTGTAAATATCATGGGGAAATCAGTTGTTAACAATAGCAGAGGAGAAGTTGATAGTTGATTTAGATAGTGCTGTAACATACTCGTTTACAAGAGGTTCTGTTACAGGTAAAAGAAAGGGCTCTAACTTAACAATATAGATGTACAGGGTACAATGTACATGCATATATAAATTGCTTTCTGATGTCTCTGATTGTCAAACATATATCTACAATAGACATATATCTGATATTACACTATGTACCGTTCAGCAAAGCCGCCAGTGTTTGGACCCTGTAAACTGATGGACATTGAGCTCGAGATGGCTTTCTTTGTGGGCGGGGCTTCCAACAATCTAGGAGACCCAATCAGAATGGACCAGACAGAGGAGCACATCTTCGGCATGGTGCTCATGAACGACTGGAGTGGTAAGCACATGTTTTACTCTTTACCTGAAATAAAAGTCCTGCGTAGCGTGTTAGTACGGAATAAAATAGATCTAGATCATGCTCTTTGTAGACAAGTTGTGATTCTTATAAATTGGTCATTCAGAAATATTTAGCACTATAATAAATGAAAAAGTTTAAGTGTTAATATGGATACCATGGTACATGACTGCCATATATTGATATGTATCGTGATACTAAAGTCATAATATCGTACTCAGGGATTGGGAAGACGGCCATTTTTAGGGCTTTTACTCATTTTCAGAATTTCAAATGGACCATATTCCCCTTTGTAGCATGAGTAAAATTTCAAATCTTAATGAGCCATTTTTTCATCCAATGTGCAAAATGGCTCATGGCCCCTTCCTTTCCCTATCCCTGTGGTACCGAAAAGAGGTATCATTAATTTTGTCATTGTGTCGTCAAAGTTGATCATCAATATTTATCCTTCTATTTTAATTATGTTTTTAAAAAATAAGATATTCTTTTGTATGCCCAGCATCTATTAGAGAAATCTATGAGTATTTTTTTCAGTTACAATAATCTTGAATTAATTATGAAAATGATTTGCAATCAACTTTTAACCATTTCTCTGTCATTAAAAAACTATTTTGTGTTAATCATGCAGATGAAAACCCATGTATGTCATTACAGCACGAGATATTCAGAAGTGGGAGTATGTACCTCTGGGTCCATTCCTGGGTAAAAACCTTGGGACATCAATCTCACCATGGGTCGTCACAATGGAGGCTCTTGCACCTTTCAAAGTGCCTAGCGCAGATACACAGGTGAGCAGTGTTTGAACAGAAAAACAGTAAATGTCAACCTTATTTGATTGGCATTATGAAACAATATTTTGACAAAATAGTCAATCAAACAAGTGATGCATGACAAATAGTGAGGGAACAGAATTGCCAATAATTTACTATATTCACAGGAATCGTATCATATCAATGCTTGTACAATAAATGAAGGATGTTGTGAAATTGAACTGTTTTACAGTAAATGAGATTGGTTTACTCAAGACTGGTGATTGGAAAACTCTTGCCATGGTTACAAGTTGATTGTATGCTAAAAATATATTGTAATGTATCTGTAAGTTAAAGTATTTTCAGTAATTTCACAGTTGAGACAAAACATAATCTTAGTTGAACATCTCATGAGATCATTTATCATTGGATTACTGGTCTGACCGTTGAACAAGTAGCAATCATAAGTGATCAAAACACAATACCTAATAGAATGTAAACACATGCAAGACAAGATGATATGATCGTTTAGCTTTGCTGCTCCTTCACTGTGGAACGATCTTCCCATAACAGTCAAAACAGCAATCTCCCTTGACTCATTCAAATCTTCACTGAAGACTCACCTCTTCAGGAAATACTACGAGTAACATGAACACCTGCTGCAGTTTTTAGCTCAACACAACGGGCGCCATGAGCATACACTAGTGTGTGGATACGGCGCCATACAAATGGACATATAATAATAATAATAATAATAATAATATGAACTTACACGCTGCCTTGATCACTTCTTTGATAGCATCCTGCTTCATCTGGTTAGTTTTGTCAGCTGTTTTACTACAAATACCCTGATTGTCTCATATGCTTTAGACTCGTAACTAACTCGTACTCATCGCTATTTATAACATGTCTTTTATCAACCAATGAAATATGATATGAAAGTTGGCGATCGCTCATCAGTATTTTTATCTGGGAACTGCTAATATTGCTTGATTTTAAGTCATTTCATTGTCTGACTATTTATAATGTTACAAGTCAAAAGCACTTTAGACAATCAGGATATTTGTAGTAGAATTGCTGATAAACAATACCCTGATTGAGGAGGTTAATTAGACTGTGTTGTATATAAATTCATTGAGAAAGTCTGCAACACCACTTATGTTTTCTATCAAGTGAAACCTGCAAGAGTTGTGGTTGGTATATGGTTTGTATGAAGGGGAAAATGTGATTTATTGAAAAGTATTAAGAATCCAAAAATTGGTACAAATACAGTTGAACAAGCTATTACTCAATTTATTTGAAAGTGCTGAGGACATTGTATTGTTTTCAAGTTGATATTTTATTGGGAGTTCTCTCCCTTAGACCATATGCCAGATAGTTGTTACTGCGTGAGAGCAGATTTATGTTTATAATTTGAGATGAATGTTGGAAAAGATTTATAATTTTGCAAATATATATAAAGAAGAATTTGTTTCAGGACCCGACACCCCTGCCCTATCTTCAGCACAGCGACCCCTACTCGTTTGATATCAACCTGGAGGTTCTCCTCAAGTGTGAGGACATCTTTCTGTTTCTCTTATTATCTTAAAAATTTGTCTTATTAAAATTGTATTGACTAGAATTGAAATAGGCATTATGATTTAAAAATAAACAAATGGAATGGAAAGAATGCGTGACCAGGTACTGTAAAAAAAAAATTGTGTCGGTAAAGAAAGTCTTGTTCATTTGCCTACAGCCAACTAACCACAGTTACAACAAATTGGTTTGAATAAATGTCAAATTATGTATAAATTTAACAAAATTGTATACATTTTTTTGTATGACAAGTGTACAAGAAAAAGAGAGCAAAAAACAGTAATGTTGCTTCTAGAATGATTTTAGACTGACGATACAATGACTCCCTCATTGTGACAAAACCTTTTACTTGCAATTCAAAGATCCTGGATAAAAATATCCCAGAGATATTCAATTAAAACATAAATGATCCAAGTAATTCTTGTTCTCTCAAATGCCAATGTCCAAATGCTTCACAATTTTTCTCTTGTAGGTCACGACCTGCCTGAAGCAAAGTCTGTTGCTAAAAGTAACTTCAAGGTACAGTTTTAGAAATATTTGATTTAGCTGATGTGTTTTACATTTTCAGAACAAAATATCCCACTTGACACTCATAACTCATTCCTCTAGGTTCCTGTAAGTTATAACATGAACAACATAAGACAGTGGATCACTTTATTGTTTGACAATTATTATTTCTCCAGATACAGTTTTGATATTCTGGGGACAAACTTAGTCAGTTTCAGATAATCAAGATGCATTGTCAGAAACATTTTCAAGATTTTAACCAACAGCACTGATTAACACACAGATAGACACAGGCAGAACTTTATTTAAGAAATAAAGTTCGCTGTACCCAAATGTGTTTTGTAATAAAGTATAGTTTTGCCCTGAACTATTATAGTTAAAGTACGAGGACGGTACATTTGATAGTAAATCTTTAACACCTGTTCATTTGTAAACATCTGTCATAGGTTTAGTTATTTAAATGTAATTATAACGCTTGACATGCTAGAAGAAGAATATTCAGTGTAATCCATGCTTGTCCCACATTACCTCATTGTTTAATGAATATATCCTGTAATACAATCCTGCTATTTACTGACTCATTTTGGTTAAAAGGTATTTATTTATGCTTCATTTTCGCAGTAATTTCAATGTATATCATGTATATATTGATATCTAATGGTTAACTTTGTTAAAAAGGTATACACAGATGCTTGTTTAGTATCCTCTATTTGTGATGTTGAATATATGTTTCCCTGATATTTAGAGATATATCTATAGCCCAGTGGTATAGTGGTTAGCGTGCTGGCCTCTCACGCTAAAGGCCCAGGTTCGAATCCCGGTGAAGACACCAAAAATTTGTGGCCTGGGGTCTAACACTGTGTTGTGTTCCTGGGCAAGGCACTTCATCCACATTGCACTCAGTCCACCCAGCTGTATGAATGGGTACCTGAAATAACGGGTGTACATGGCTTCGTGTAGCGCTTCGGCAGCTTCGAAAGTACAATTCCGTCAGGGTAATAATGTGCAGCACCTAGAGCAACCACCCGTTGATTGGATTGTTGGCGCAATATAAAAACACTTATTATTATTATACACAGAATGTGTACTGGAGTATGAAGCAACAGCTGGCCCACCACACCATCACTGGCTGCAACGTCAACCCTGGCGATCTCATGGCTTCCGGCACCATCAGCGGAAACGTCAGTAGTCTTATCTTTTCCTTGCCAAATATCCATTTCTCAGTGTCATTTTAATGTTTACTTAATTGCAATTGTCATGACCCTGAAAAATGGACCATAATTATTAAGTTTTTTAGATGAACATTTTACACAAAAAATTAAGTTTGATAGATAAAAGTAACATTTTCAAAGAGCTTCTATGGTTTTATTTTCATTTACATTTAATCTTCTCGGATTGCTTCAATCTGTCAAGTTACTTTGCTTTCATTGGTTATTTAATATAAAAGTTTCAACTTTGGACAACAGACCAGATCTAATATTGAGTCCTTTGACAATTGTTTTTCAATAAAACATTTGAAACAAATATCGCTTGTTTTTTGGGAGTCCCGAATATCTGTGTCTTTAACTGATTCAAACAAACGTTTTCAACAATTTATAAGCCTTAAAAACTTTTAAAGGATTTTAAATAAACACTTTACTGGCTTATTTAGCACTAAATATTTTCTGTCAGAACCATGACCTGAATGATGAGAATGCAAATGATTTCAGTCAGCGGAGAGCTATGGTAGTTTCCTGGAGCTGTGCTGGAAGGGAACGAAGCCAATTGATATGGGTGATGGAGTCACTCGCAAGTTCCTACAGGATGGGGATGAGGCTATTCTCACTGGTAGGCGTAATCAGGGAGAATTCTCGAGAAACTATTACTTGCGTCCCTTTCTGAAACATTTAAAGAAACAATATCTTTGGTACATTACTGTTAAAGTCAAGATCCCCGTTCCATTACTGTCATATTTTTAACATTGGCAAATGGGTTATCTCCCTTTGTCTGTAAATATAAATTCAGGCTGCATTTCATTTGATTTACGCCAAGTGTCTAATTCATAAATCAATGAAATATGCCAACCAAACTAAAAGTCAAGTCAAGAACGTACTCCCCCATTTTACAAGCTAAGAATAACTCCAAGTTGTGACGTCACTTGCATTATGGGTAGTGCTAATTCCTCTTCAAACGAGTCGCATATGTACACATTATGAATTGAATGTTAAATTTGAATAGATAGATATGTGTACGTGATACTTTTTATTTTTCATTTTATTTTAACGGAAAAGAATTTTGGTGTGTCGACTCGATCCCCCTCTTATCTTATCAAACCCAACCTCTGTTTGACAATTTAACGAGAGTTATGTCCCTTTGCACATGAGTTCAGATACATGTACAGCATTGCCAAGTATCGACCTGTACTGATGTAATTGATTTTGTTACCCATATGGTTGAAAATAACAGAGTTAATATTATTGATATGAGCACATGTGCCAGATCACGTTTGCCTAGCAACCATTGTTTCACTGCGACTTCCCGTATTTTGTCTTCTGTGACGTCGTCATAAAACGATTGTTCTTGACGTCACTGAAGCTTGCTGTCGCAAGAGAAGTGGGCCGTTTTCTGGCTATTTTTAAGTGAATCAGATGGAATAAAATGGGAAAAAAATAAATTATTACACTCAAAAGTGTGTCATATGACTTTTACGAAAATCCTGCAAATTTGTGTATAACCCTCGCTCTCGCTCAGGCAATACGAAAATTAACACTCGTTTCGTAAAAGCTATAGTAAAACTACTTTATACCAACCAAGATGCTCTGATGTCAAATCCCCTGCTTTGCTGACCATATTTGATATATATACAATATATATAATCCTTACTCCCTCTGCTGGTGATGATTTCAAATGCATAAAAATGCTGATGAGGTTTGATTGATTTGTTTATTCCAGGTTACTGTCAAGGTTCAGAATATCGGGTCGGCTTTGGAACTTGCACAGGGAAGATAACTCCGGCTTTACAGATGTGAAACAGCGACTGCGTATTCGTTGTCTATATGATCTGATATATATATGTGTATACTGTGTGGCATGTGCATAGGGGTATGTACCGAGGACAATGGTGTTCATGTGTTTTTTATACAGTATTTTTGCTTCTACGAATGGTGGATCTGATGATTTTTTAGTATGATTGTTAAATTTAGGTTTTTGTTTGTATACAGTATTTGATATCTTTATTACAAATATATGAACAAATATTTGGATAATATTAGAGAAATATTTTTTAAAAAATCATGCTATCTTGATATACATTTTGAAAATAACAACGCACAAATATAACACATGGAATAAAATCAAAGATGTGATGCATGTGACAAGTTTATTTTACAATAACAGACCAACAGTACCTGCCACACATGAATATTTCAGTGTGCGGTAGGGCTACGGGTCAATGGTTTCTTATAATACACTTCCAAACAAATGAGTTTATAAAATAATGTAGTTACATTCCACTTAACATATTGATAGTTTTATCAATCATTTTGATTGTTGAAATGACATGTTGCAAATATTAGAAATAATTATGGCTATTATTTGTATGAACTAAGTCATCATGTAATATTAAAACATAACATATTGAACCAATTATCCTATCAGTGGTTCAAATGCCTAATGAATAAAATCAGTATTTAAAACTGTTTGTTAGTATGATCTGAATGGTTGTGATATGAGTACATGTTATTGTTCCTTTGTTGATTAGGTTAAGAAGGAATCCCGACTTTCCTTGCAAGTCATAACTTCACTGGTCTATTTAAACCTTGCTGCTCTTTATTAACTTTTATGTTCAAGCGCAGTATGCACTAAGAAGTTCAGGTACAGCATGCTGCTACACCAGCATGGAAAAGTTAATGAAATGCAGCAAGGTTTAAATAAGCCAGACTTTCGTAAGTAATGACGTGTGGGGAAGTTAAGTTGAAAGTGGAAAAAACAACCCTGTGGTTTTGAAAAAATGTTTCACAAGTTTAAATAGAATGTACCATTTGGATGATTTTGAAGTAATTATATGGAGATGTATTTCTCAAACATGTGTTCATTTATAAACTATTTTCTTGGTTGATGCACACTATGGTGAAAGGTTTGTAGACTTTAATGTTAATATGGTTGATATTAATGATATTTCATGTAGATGTTTTATGAAGCGCACAGATGGAGAACAAATATGTTTGAAACAAGTCAGTATTGTTTTGAGTGCATTTTATGCTTTTTATTTACTCAAGAAATAACTATTCAATTTGCTTAGTATTATAAATATATATATATATATATATATATAATTAAATTGGATTTATAATGTAGACTTATTGGTGATCAAATTATTTTTTATGACCTATAACCACTTCCTTTTACGCTATAAAATAATCTCGAAAACAAGAAACAAGTAACTTTTTAAAATTGTCAATTCTGATTCAAATTCAATGGAGGAAAATAGAATTTACAATCGTTGACCAAAAAATTATCAAGTTTCAGCCTGGACTGTCAAAACAGTTGTATACACTGATATATGCATATAAGGCGTAATAACCCTAGAAATGCCACCAATCAACATCTTTTCAAATCATGGAACAAATAAAGACCATTACACACTACCAATTACTACAATTGTAGGTTCGGAAACTTTGTGACATACATTAAACATTGGTTTTTGGTCATCTTATCTTTGTGAGAGCTTTCTGCTATGCACTGGATCCACAATAACTCTCCTCCTGGTATGACTGTTATGTGAGTACATCAAGTCTCTGTATAAGTGAACTAACTGTTCTAACTAACTGGGGAGCTCCACTATAGAATGGCCACTGGGTCAAAGTGCTATAAGCTTATATCTTTAATTTGTTTATAATTCATGATGCAATAATCTGTGACAATCATGGGAGTGGACTGTTTATGTATAACTATATGAAATAAATAATATATTTTAAAAAGTGTATGTTATTGTTTCGCTCTTCATCCACAGCGACATGAGATAAACCAATGGTTGACCACATCCTGGTTTTATTTCACAGTAGTCCAGCATATAAATAGACTATAATTTCGCCGTATATACGAGTTTATATTAGATGAACTAATTTCACAGATGGTTAGGACCCTTGGCCTTCTACTCTTTCTGAACTGGGGGCGGGATAGCGCAGTGGTTAGCGCGTTCGGCTTCGGATCAAGAGGTCCGGGGTTCGAATCCCGCCAGGGGCTCGGCAACTTTGTCTGCAGTAGAGAACTGTTCTACACGCAGTAAGGTTTGGGTGCAATGCTACACTGAATTTCAGTGCAGTACCACCCATGGTTCGCTAGTTCCAGCCGATGCTCGCAGGTTTCACTGCAATGCATAGCCACATGGCGTTGCAGGCTTTCTCCCTGCCATAATACTAGCAGCCGCAATATAAGTGAAATACTCTTGAAAGCGGCGTTAAACCCTAACTCACTTCACCTCACCTCTTTCTGAACTAAAGGCCTGCTCCTTTCGCTGTCTGGTGTTTGTTACGTGCAGAACATGTTCTAAAACAAGCAGTGCAAGCTGCACATCAAAATAACATGTTCCACACACCCAGAACAGAGTTCAGAGTCAATCCTTTCACTTCGCGCATGTACCGGAGGTTCGAACCACAGGAAATTGAGGATACCCAAGATCTCAATGTAAACAATGTATAAAAAGGTATCCACGCCCCCTCTATACAATAGGCGTGGATACTGTTATATACATTGTTTACATTGAGATCTTGGGTATCCTCAATTTCATGTGGTTCGAACAACTTTTGTACAGCGAAAGGGGCAGTAAATAAGCCAGGGTATTTTACTATTGGTGACATTATTTTTCAAATACATTTCATCAACTTATTTAAGTGAAAAAACGTGCTACTGCCCCTTTAAATAAGCCAGGGCCCCATGATTAAAATCACGGAAAAACGGATAAGAAAGTTTTTGTTACATTAATATTATAACGTCAGAATTAGTGAAGGAACATTATATACTCCTTTGTAGTGTTAGAACTGGGAATGCTACTTTCACTGATTGTGTGTCTTGAGCTGTAAAACATGAAAATCATGCAGCACGTGCAACATGTAAAATATGCATTGAAATGTAGGCCTACATGCAACACGTGAAACACGATCAAATGTAAATGCAGCACGTGTAACACGTGAAATGTACATTGAAAACTACACGCAGCACGTGAAATGTTCAAGAAAATATTAATATTACTTCACAGCTATTACTTTGAATATGTACCTTCACTATATGTATTTGTATATTTTAACTAAAGGGGCAGTAGCACGTTTTTTTGCAAAATTAATTTTTTTCAAATTTCCCATTTAAAATGATAGTTTATGTCATTTAAATTAACTTTAACATCTTATTACACAAACCAATTATCCGTAGTTGTAACGATGTTGCGTATAAAGCAAAAATTGCATGGCGGCCATTTTATTGTGAACACAATTTATTATTTCGAATTACAAAAACGATTCCCACGGGTTTACAAAACCACGTTAACTCATTTTTAAACTTGATTTTCCGAACAGAGTAGGCTGTTTTACTATTGGTGACATTATTTTTCAAATACATTTCATCAACTTATTCGAACGAAAAAACGTGCTACTGCCCCTTTAAGAAGAAGAAAAAGAAATGGCAATCAAAAGCTCAAGTCATACACAATCATGAATTCCTGAGCCAATGAAAGCCACATGTACATACGAATGTGGGCTGGTGTAAGCCATGTGTCCACTTTACTGTTAATGTGCACGCGTCCCCACAAGAAGACGTCACTAGACCCGTCATCAATCCATTTACCATCCAAAATGCTGATTATAAAAATAATGAAGGTAGTCTACATACACTGCTGTATTTCCTATAATGAGATTCAGACCGGATACATCTCGCTTGTTATTGGTAACAAACTGTGAGATGTATAATAGGTAGTGTCTGGACTCACAGGCCAGACTGAATCCTTCTCTATCTCTACCTCAAGATAATGACTGACGCTCTCAAATAACTGTAATTGAGTAGTCTAAATGTTCAACTGTACATACCTACATGTACAAAGCTGGCCAGCTTGGCCATATTATTGCCTAATTGTATTGTTTCAATATTGTAGTTACTGAAGGCGAGCAGCGACTATTTCATTTAGTTTAGTGGACTACGGAAAACGTGAATGCGAAATGATTTGTTAAATGATGTGAAAGCTAGTATTCCTAAAAAGTAAACCTGCCCCAATATTAAAAAAATACTAATATAAGGTCAACTGGTGGCAATATTTAATTAGTTTAGGAGATATGCTCTGCACAAAATGACCTTCTTACAGAGTCACTGTTTTGGTCATGTTTCCATGGAAACCGCAAAAAAAATAAAATTTAAAAATCCTTCTCACCCTCAAAAGGCACAACTAGAAATCATGGGTAACATGTGTAGCAAGTTTGGTGAAGCTAGCATGTATAGTTTGAGAGATATGCTCTGCACAAAGTTTTGTGATGGACCGACAGACCGACAGAATGAACGCTATATACCCCCGCTTGCGCTGTAAGGCGGGGGTATAAAAAATACTAATGTAAGGTCAACTGGTGTCAATATTTAATTAATGAAGGGTGCATCTTGTATGAAGCCAAGAAGCTCACAATTACAATTATTTTACTCATGGAATCCATTTTCCCAGTTGGTTTTGGCTCAAAATTTACTTTTCTTGCAAATTGCAATGCAATTGCTAATCTGATATGGAACAAATAAACACGTAAAAGTAATTTATTTAAATGGATTCTTCGATCACGTGCGGCGCAAGTCTTACAGGAAATGAAATGCAATGTCACTGTCAATCGAAACCCGACCTTGCATGCGCCTTATAAGTGAACTGCCCGCGATTCCCGTGTCCCCCATGTGCTCTAACGTACATACAAACATATGTATATTACCCAAACGGGTGAGAAGACACAGGTGATTATTTTTGTGATATTTGCACATGTGCTTTCAAGTGATTCTCAACGTTGATTGGTCGGTTACCCGGAGAAAGAATGACTATGACGTCATAAAACAATGGTCTGACGCGACGAATTATCTTATGACGTCACAATGTTACTGTGGCGACGGGTCCTTCACAGCGGTCGCCAAACATGAAAATGTAATAACCAAGCGTAATTTGGTCAATTTAATTGCATAATGGGTAATATATAGAATAACCAACTCGGTACGAGATGATTTCGGGAAATATCGCTAAAGCTCGTGGCTGAACATTATTTAGACTCATGGATATTTCCCGTAATCAGTAGCGCTCCCTCTCTCTTGAACGACACGGTGCGATTCCTCGAAGTTTGCTCGCCTTGCTACGTAGCGCTACATTGAGCAATCGCGTTCAAGAGAGGTTTAAAAGTAATCGCTAATTGAGCGATTACTTTGAAACCTCTCTTGAACACGGCCCTGCATCCGGATGGAACCCAAGCTGCCATGTGCAGTGCATCAAGGATACCAGCAGCACAGCCATCAACAATTTCCTGTACGCATGACAGTATCCATTACTGACTACTTTGATCCTTGCTGCATTTCGTACACTTTTCTGTGTTAGTGTAGCAACAGACTGTAACTAAAATTCATAGTGCACGCTGATTCGCTCTTATAACAGAAAAGTGAATGATGTGCAGCAAGGTTTAAAGTAACCAGTGATAGAGATTGTTAATGTCTATGGTGACACACGTCTCACAACTTACAGAATAGGCATCAATGAAATGGACGCCGCATTGTCACCAAAAAAACCAGGTAATTAAGTACCAACCTAACAAAAGCCTGTAGAGTGTAGGCCTATCTAGTCTTGCGGCGGGTCGCCCGTTGCTTTGAAACATTTCGTGATAGACACATAGGACTACAGTACGACCACATACATAGTAAGTCTGTACGCTCGGTCATATAAAGGTGACAATTTAGATATATATCTCCCGACATCTTGTAATTGGAAACATTTGACCATAGCGTGTAGAAAAACATCTATCCAAAGCGTTAAGAGAAAAACAAGTTAATTTAAGTTTTCCCTCTTGTCTGTGCGGATAAGCATATAACTCAACATGGCGGAACACATCAACACAGTTTAGTAGGGCTAAATAAGCTTTTAACGTATCTGTCTGGCCTCTTGACACTCAGAGACATCCAACAACTGTATATTTACCGTCATTCGATGGGGAGAGTTACGGAGATACCAGATACAGACCTGAGAATAGCAGGGCGGAGTTGAAATAAAGGTGTGCATTGCCTATTGCTTAGCATTAATGTTATACAGAAAAAAATGAGCATTATATATATATACAAGAAGAAAAAGGTAACTATGAATAACATAAATATATAGAACATCATACTTGTGCAATTGGATCGTTTGTATTGAACGAAAATATATCATGGAAGCGGAGGAACAACGAGTTCAAAGAACAACGAGTTCGAAGAACTCGTTTATAAAAGTAAAAATATCCTCGACATTCGACTATTTGTAACTTTTATCAACTCGTGTTGATATATTTGATATCAGAAGACACTTTAGTGAGATTCTCTATATAAACCCATGAAGACATCATCATTGATTTCATTTTTTAGATAGGAGATCTGAAGACAGTTTACAGACATAAACAACCCTTCCAGATCATTTACTTGAGATTTAAAGCCTACGGAACACAGGTACTCTCCTGTAATCATGGAAAGTTCTAAAACTGAGCATCGTACGGTTATCAAGTTTCTCACGAAATGCGACCGAAATACATAAATGTCTGACCAAAGTGTATGGGAAAGAAGCCCCTCAATACTCCACTGTTGTTAAATATGGGGTCGCAGTTCCTTAGATCTAGACGATTACCCACGGCCAGGAAGGCGTGTTGAAGCTATTGCAGGTGATATGGTCGTACCGGTCCAGGGCTTAATCATGTTTTATCCTATACATAAAGGTGGACGAGATATCTTCAGAGCGTGGCGTGTTTGCACCAACTTCAGGAACACTTGCACATGCCCAAGGTGTCTGCAAGATAGGCGCCATCACTGCAAGACTGGGATCCTGACACCAAGCCAGAATCTATGCAATGGAAGCATAAGCACTCTCCTGCACCAAAGGAGTTCAGAACTCAGCCTTCTGCTGGCAAGATCATGGCGACCATTTTCGGGGATTCAATGGGCGTTATACTTATAGACTTTAAATCTCCTAAAACTGCAATAACGGGAGCCTACTATGTTGACATTGAAACAATTGAGAGCGGCGATCAAGAAGAAGAGGCGCGGCATGTTGACTGCAGCTGCATATGCGTCTTCATGACAACGATCCAGTGTCGTATTGCACTGGCTGAACTTCAACCATGTGGCTTTGAACAACTTAACCTGGATCATCCCCCTACAGTCCAGATCTGACCCCAACCGACTTCTATCTGTTTCGCAATTTGAAATCACACTTGCGGGAACAAGATTTGACAATGGTGATGAACTCAAGGCAGCTATACTGAGGCGTGGCTGGGGGGCCAGTCAGAAGACTTCTACCGCAAGGGCATAGACAGTCTCAAAGACAAATAAGCAAAGTGCATCGAGGTCCAGGGAGATTATATTGAAAAATAAAATCAATATCACAACCATTGGCTTCCGTTTTAAATTCACTTCTATGAACTTACTGATTTCCCCCTCGTACATATAATTGAATGAAATGCTTAATAAATAAACCCCAAGAATGGTATATTTCAATTTCTTTGTATTTCTCTTTTGTTTATTTTTTTTGCATTTGGGCATTAAACCACTATGGTTTGCGCTTGAAAATAATAGACTTGATCTATATTGAGACAGAAAAACACCTTTACTAATTAGTTAGCGATTTCTTCTTATTTTTGGTTGAAAAAAATCTGCGAAAAATTAAGTGTATGCCTCTATATTTAAATGAGATATAATTTTTAACAATGTTCCGGTATGTCTACCAACATACTCGATAACTCTTTAAGTCCATAGACTTAAATAAATAAACTAATTGCAAAACAAAGAAATTAATGATAAGAAAAACGTCGAATTACTTGTAATAATTTTTATTAACCTATCTGAACACAACTTCAAAGCCGGAAGAATGAAATCACACGGATTTATGTACAGTAAATATCAACAACAAACAAGATCAATAGATTAACGGTTAGTCGTTTATTTTATCATTTCATAAAGTTTACAAGTATTTATTTATCATTTATTTGGCAGCTCTCACCGATTCTGCTCGACAATGGAGCCTGACAAAGTGTATTTTCACACCAACGATGGAAGTCCAATAGATTCTTCATAAAATACTAAACGGGACCAACATGATATTGATAACGAAATAGGTGTCTATTTCAGATCAAATTATTTATATTATTGTGATCTTGTAAACAAAGACGTGACTATAAATGAATCCAAGTTCTTGTAAGATAAGAGCCTTACACAATTAAAACATACGAGATTGGTCCAATAAAATCCGCAATAACATATAATCGATTATATTTCTTTGTTGGTATTAATTATCTGTTTAGTAATAATAGACAAGACTATTTTATCTTATTGCCAGATTTAATGAGAACTTCAGATCTACTTTTAACTCAGACGATCTCTGTATGAAATTAGTCCCTCTTGCTAAAGCCATTAATCAATGGAGTTGTGTGTTAGTGTCTTAATCTAATGTTTATTAGAAAACGTTATATGATATTAAGGGAAATACTCGTAAATATACAGAAGTGTGTTTGAACAGCCAAATGAATAGCGCAAATTATTTTACTCAGTCCAAAGTGACCATCGGGGTATAACACTACGAAATAGATAGTGTAATATAATAGCATGCCAAAATATACACTGAAATCCTTGATTGATTAAGCTTTCGTGCTGTCATCGTTCTTTATAAAATACACGAGTTATGAGTTGGGTGAAAAAAATTATTTCGAAAGTTATGTTATGGTAGAGGCATAAGATTAACCAATCCCTTTCTTTTGAAATAAAAATTGTTTAAACCATATCGTGTTCTTACAGTCAACTGTAACTTAATATAAAACTGCTCATATAAATTTATTCAAAGTTTATGAGTCACGATTAAGATATTTGAGTTTTTTTTTATTCAAGTTAAGATTTATCATTACATAAGACAATGTTTTGTCGACTTCAATTAAAGGTACATCCATTGTTTCATGAAATTTTAATTCGCTTGAGTACGTTCCAACTCACCATATGTGCTGTTCACAGTGCAAATAAATTCACTCAGCTTGCATATTCATCCCCAATCGAAAAATATATCATAATTACTAGTTTCCAATTAAAATCGAGTAACATCATTATGTATGTGGAGAAACCGAAACTGCACGTCCCATTTACATGCACAGTAGTTATATGACCTATTACACATTATTAACCCAAATTTGCCATTACGTCTGTTATAAATAAGATTCCAAAATTACGTTTGACTCATTGGCGCAGGTCAATCGCGATGGTTTGTCCGGTTTTCGATCATAAATCACTATTTTTACCTTCATATCGTCAATATACCAAGTAGACTATCATCAAAATGATAGTTTTCGGTGACGGTAATTCTCGATAAAGTGACACCATGTATAATGTTTGTAAGATGTAACCCCCAACAACACAAATGATGTACCTTTAATCACTTACAAAAGATGTAAAATTTCTGAAAACTTATACTGCAATTTATGTTAAGCAAAACATACCTGTATAATATTAAAAGTGTTCCCAATTGTCAAATTTTGTTTTATTAATTATAAAATTGTGGCAATGTGGCAATGACGGACCCAATTAAGTTGAGAATTCTAACATGCATGTCACAATCTAACTAAATTTAGATCGACAGTTCTATATTATGTCACACACTCTATATAACATAAACAAAACTGTCGAGCTAAATCTCTTAAGATTGTACATGTTTAAAATGGGACAGCATCTCTAATTGCTAACTGGTCAACTTGTCATGGCTGTTAATAGAACATGCGATAGAAGTATGCGAAGTGCACATAAAATCCTTAATTTGACTATCACTACATTCTCGTCCTACAGAGATAACTCCCTTTAAAATTTCCATTTTAGGACGAGAAAGCGTCCCTGATTCTTATCCAATGAAATATCATCTTACATCGACCGAGACACTTCAAAGATCTTAGCCTTTGACTGTAAAGGGTCAGCACATGTCCTTCGGATATGTCTGATATAAATACTACACATAACTATTTTCATTTTTGTCTCTGATTTATTCTTATTTACTTATTATCATGTTTGTGTTCAATTGTTTTCAAATAACATGAAATTCAAATAAATATGAAAACGTTTATTCTACGTTTCTGTTTCCAAAAAATAGCATTAGGACGTGTCAATGGCAAACATGTCTGCTTTACAACGGCGTCGATGATGCGCAACTAATGTCCAATGCAATGCATCAATCAGGATTCTCTATTCTAGCCGAGAATCCTGCCCTAATAGAACAGAGGTAACAATCGAAACTCCGAAGAGAGTATTAAACCTGTGGGAAGAGAATGCTGTCACTCATACATGCGATATAATATGCACCAAAGAACTTGTAATCGACTTTCGGAGTAACCCAAGTGACATGCTTCAAGTGATAATCAAAGGTGAACGTGTTGAGACTGTGTCTGAATACAAATATCTAGGAACCTTCATTGACTCTAAGTTAAACTGGAAGTCTAACACTGAAGCTTTGTACAACAAATGCCAGCAGCGTCTTCATCTCATGCGCAAACTCAGATCTTTCAATGTTAACCCGTCTGTCATGTCTTCTTTTTATGTAGCATTTATCCAAAGCATTTTAACGTTTTATTTCATTGTTGGTACGGGTCTCTCTCAGTTCATCTGAAATCTAAAGTGAACAAAATTGTAAACATTGCAAGTAAAATCGCTGGGGTCAAATTTGAATGTTTAACAGAAATATATGAGCGTCAAATCTTAAATCAAGCTGTTAAAATCATATCTGACCCAACACATTATTTACATTCGGAATATCACATCCTCCCTTCAGGCCGCCGCTACAAAGTTCCAGTTTTGAAAACTAAGAAAGCCCGTACGTCATTTGTACCAAACACAATATCTCTTTTAAATACACGTGTAAATACTTAAAGTTATATGTCAATAGAATGATATGATGTATTTGTATCCGTTTGTTTTTGTTTTTTTGAGCTCTGTTGATGTAAAGCAGATTCCTGAGCTAGAAGGCAATAAAGTATTATTATTATATAAATAGGATCGTCTTTATATTCAAGAATGCTAATTTTGTATTTTCTTCATTACAACATGTTGTATTACATTATAATATATAGCATAATTATATTAGTTTCATTTATATTAAAGTATATTAAATTATATTATGATGTCTTAATTTCCGTCGATAACACAATGATTATACGCGTAATTAACCTTTCTGTTTTCATACTGTCTTGCTTAATAGCAGGCTTACATTTCTTAACTTGTCTTAAAATAAATGTGAAACCGGTGGTTTGAAAAGCTCTAAATCAATACGTTTAAATAAAACAGCCAATGCGGTTGTTGTAGACCAGTGTGAAGTGTGAAGAATCTGGATACGTGATAGCCCAGTTGGGATGGAGCTGTATCGCCGTGAGTGACAATCTCGTCAGATTTGTTTCAATATCCAATTATTCATCACCACAATATACATTTCATACAAACTGCCATTTGATGTGAGCGTTTTGAAATCGTCACCAATGGTAAATTCACCCCGGGGATTTTGTATGGTGTTGGCTTCTATAAACATTACACTGAGGAAAATTAGGTTTCAAAGTGATTTTTGCCTGAGTGTTTGCCAAAAATGTCGACATTAAAAGGTACATCCATTGTGTTGTTGGGGTCAAATATGCCAAACGTTATAAATGGTCTTATTTTATCGAGAACTACGAACTGTTACAGAAAACTACCATTTTGATGATACTCGACTTAGTATAATGAAGATATGAAGGAAAAAGTAGTGATTTCTGATCGAAAACCGGACAATGCACCGCGTGTGGCGCGCGCCAATGAGTCAAACGTAATTTTGGAATCTTATTTAAACCAGACAAAATAAGAAATTTGGGTTGACAATGTTCAATAGGTCATATAACTACTGTGCATGTAAATAGGACGTGCACTTTCGGTTTGTGCACATGCAAAATGATGTTACTCGATTTTAATTGGAAACTAGTAATTATGATATGTTTGGCGATTGGGGATGAATATGCAAGCTGAGTGAAATTGTGTGTATTGTAAACAGCACATATGGTGTGTTGAAACGTATTAAAGCAAAATACAATTTTATGAAGCACAATGGATGCACCTTTAATAAATAATGTAGTCGACTAAATCACGTAGGCTACATGGACTTAATTTTGTATCCTTAGTAGGCCTAGGCCTATATAGGACGTCATAAAACATGACTCTACTATCTCTTCCAGTATGCATCGCTCGTGGATTGAATTTTTTTTTATATTTTGTATGGGGACTTTTTCTTTGCACGTGAGTTTAGAAGGCCGATCTGTAATTTGACATATTCTGATTGACTCTAACAAAGCGTCCTGAAAATCGCCATATAGGCCAATATGCATTCCCCCCGCCTGATTTAATTATTTGTCCTTTGATAATATTCCATTTGACTACTTTGCAAAGTGTAGGTTTAGGCTAAGACTGCAGTCAGTAAAATATCGTGGTTCAATTCATTGATAGAAAAACATACATAAACCCATTTAAAAAATAAAATAAAATCGTATGACTTACGCCTAGATCTATTTTTTCTAAGGCTCCTTCCCAAAAACATACAATGTAAGCCTAATTAACTAAGTGTCCGGCATATACTGCAAATACTAGTATCCGATATCAACTTAAAAACTTGGCTAAACCATAGTCAGACCCCTTTACACAAAACACTGTGAGATCATTGATTCATGTTCCAAGCATTAGTCCGTGAATTATTCATTAAAACAACCATAAAAATATTATCATTTGCTTCTACTGCGTGCCAAATGCAGTTAATAGATACAAAGGTGCGTTAGTGATCAATCTATTTCACTTTCGTATTCATTTTCCCGCAAGAACTAGAGGCACAACAACAATGGCGTCGCGTGCGCTCGGAACTCTTCTCAACAAGAGGTGCGAAATGACATGGCAACGCATAGCAACCACCGACGCCACGAACTTGATTGTTGACATCGGACAGGGGCACGTCGCGCCTCTAAGCGTGAAGATAATATAAGGCATAAAAAGGGAAAATATCAACGACATATATTTCTAAATAGTCTGAAATATTTCCGAATCAAGAGTTTGATCAAGCTACTGACATTTGATGTGCAGTGAACGCATGGTTGGTAAGTAGAATTATTTTGAAAAGTTTTGTAAAAAAAAGTTTGTTTACGTTTTAAAAATGCTTGCAGAATAAGGAAACATGTGTTCGTATTGTTGATGCATTAATTCTGTTCACATATTAATTCACTACAAGTAAGGAACAATTATAGCGAATGAAAAGAAATATATAATCCTAATACACGTAGCAATATGAGCGAAAACTGACAAAAAGTAGCGAAGTGTTTTGAAAATTGTGTCCTAACCAGCAGACCCTATGCTGATGAAAATAATTATAACACTATCCTGATACTATAAATTTTATGAAATATATCATCAAATGAATTTAACATAAATTCGTTTGATGTTTTTAAAATTGTAGGCCTATAGCCTATATGTATCAGATACTGTTAGCCAATTGTTTTTTCTGTTTGGACACATTAATATGACACACGATCTATCATATTTATAATTTGTAACAAATGATCAATAATGAGATTAATCATGCTTGTTATCCGATTATTTTTTTTACATCAACTCATGCCTTTATTTGGGAAGATGTGATGATCACAAAACAAACTCAAATAATTATTGATAAATAGCTCACCAGAAATTGCTCTCCCCATAGCTAACTAGACCTAAATACTGCATTTAGTTTTCGTAAATGTTCATGTTATTACCATATCGAATTGAACAGCTATTATATAAGTTGTTATGGCAATAAGGCCTAGGCCTATTTTGAATTTGGTTAAGACACATAAATGAATTGACATGTGGTTGAGACGAGTGTCCTCAGCTGCAATGGTAAATACGAAGGTTTTCCTCACAAGAAAGAAGTCATGATCTCAGATATTCAAAGCTAGATGTACGTATTTGTATTTTGAAGGGGTTGTCATTTCGGTAATTTTATCAACAGCAATTAATAAGCAAATAATACCCGTATATGAATATCCATTATGCGTTATTTAATGGCGGCTATTATTTGGCATTTAAGGTAAGATTATTTTTCATAACTGCATTCATTTCTTGATCGATACGCTAAGCCTCTTATAGCCTACGCGTTGCCCGGATTGATTCTCGATTTGGTAGTTAACTATGCGTGCGTTCTTACAGGCCTAAACTCAATCTTGATAATATGATATGGGTTAACTATTGTGTCCCTGCACGGTGAAATACCCCCTTTGAGATATTCATGGATGTAATGTAATGCTAGACAATAAACACGTCGATTGTTTAACGATCAAATTCCAGACCCACCTTAAAAGGACGTAAATGCAAACTTGAAAAGTAAATATTGTACAATGTGTAGGCACTGCTAGAATAATTATTGTTTATGAAGTTTGACATATACGCAAAGAAATGTTTATCTAATATCGCGTTGGATATATTGATTATACTTTATTATGAACTTTATAAACTGTATAACCATCACCTGATGCGCTAGTTTACATTCGTGTTGGCATTGGGATTTCAAAGGTTTGAGACTCTTAGAGTTCATACATAACAATTGTGTAACATTTTGGCTTAAAGCTTCATTATACACGTATTAGATTGGAGTTTTGTATAAGTATATATGATAATATTGCGATTTGTTATTATTAATCGCATGGACTACGTTTTTGTGTCATTTTCTATACGTGAAAGCTCGCACGAACCATATTAAACCACAGAGCGAGAATACTCCCTCGACACAGTTTGTCCTTGCACAAAGAAACATTGAACAAAGAATAATACGCAGATAAAGCCGGGACTAACCACGGGTTTAGGGGGACTAGTTTGAATGGGGTGTTGTTAGTATTGATAGAGCGTTAGTACAGTAGAGTAGTGTATAATATACTTAATAGATGGCCTTTCTGTCATCGTGATACATTGTGTATATAGGTTTAATATACCCACTAGCACACTCAACTTTATTGTTGAGATAGAATCATGGAAGACCCTGTTTGAACGTTACTTTGTAAGAACATATAGTAGACTGTTAAAATGATGTTTGTTGCTATCAGGAAATGAATTTAGTAATATTTTATATCGATATATAGTTAACACTGTTCTTAATATAATATTTTGAAGTTTTAAATGTACAATATTATGCATGACCCTCTAATCTGAAATCTGCTGAAATCTGACCTAAATTTGGATATCAAATGAAGTGAAAACAAGCCCTAACATTCTTAGGAAGTCTACAGTAGACTTGCAATATGTTATCAACTCTCGTGAAGGCAGATTAATGTTTATTATGATTAATTATTATCCTTTGGTCTGAACGAGAGACCGCATGTAATGTGATTTAACTCAAGCAGTCTAATAAATATTGTTCATTATCATTTAAAAACAATAACAACATTTCTGTGATTACTCAAAGTAAGTACATCACCTTGTTGATTGTACATATTCACTGCAACTATATATTCTCCTATATATACCATATTTGTGTATTATTTGCTTGATAACGGTGTTAGTATGTACACCGAAACGTCGCATTCATTGCAATAAAGAAGTTGACTATACATATATCTCGGTTTTTTTCTTCATGATTGTTCTTTATTCAGGTGCACAACGTAAAGTTTTATTTTCCTAAATTAATTATCTCTACACACGATGTTTTCCCCAGTCACTTATACATGCATATATCATAGTAGATTAACTAATTAAAAAAATCAAATCAAACTAATTTGAATGCTTAAATTAGACATGAGGGCATGAGCACAGTGAACGTAAAACATATATGAGAAAATAATACCCTCAGATTTATCCCCTTAAACAAACAAGTACATCATCGAAACAGTTTATGCAAGGGAAAATTTACCAAAAGGTTATTCACCCTACTCATCTCAGTTTACCCAGCATGCAGCTGGCTATTTTGTGGGTTTAATTGATAGATAATTCATGATTAGGTTATACCTTCGGTTTTCAAAGATGTAAAAATAGTTAATGCGTATACATTCAAATTTCTCTGACTGTGATACAACTGTTGACAATATTTTGGCAATAGCATTATTACATCTGACAATGGTGTAAATGATATGACTAGAACTCAACCTGAATATAAATCTAGCGAACAAGGTCAATATGTCAATATGGTTGTCTGGTAGGCCTACTTAGTTTTTAAAAATTCCTATGAGTTTTGATTTATTTATTATTAGCTATTTATTATAGATAGAAGCCCCAAGGTAATGTCTTTTTCGCCGAAATCGTATTATAAAGAGACCGTGAATCAGACTACACCGATAGCTGATAACAAGTAGCTGAACATATTATTATATTTGTGTTGTAACTGTTGTTATATACTTCCCACCAACATCACGGAACATGACTTATATTAATTCCCTCTGTACAAGTTGGGTGAATTTTAATTCACTTTAATCGCATACATGTATATCTCATTAAGTTTTCATACTGTATCGGGGATCACCCTGGAGCAGAGTGTCAAAGGGAGAATAATCTCCCCTTTGCCTTACACAATGGGATTTTCAGATAAAGAAATGGGATATTTCTAAATAATATTAACGATTTTAAGAATTTTACATTTTTGCCAAGAGATGTTCTCCCCTTGTTAAAGATCCACAAACCCCGACCATATCACTTTTCGGTTTTTATTCAAGCATATTCCAAGATGACGAGGATTCCACTTGATATTTGTCAATTCAACCAATAAACACCTTTTATAACGCCTTTTTAGAACGCCGCTCAATTACGCCTCATAAAACTTTAGCCGAGAGCAAATTCCGCGTGCTTGGCCTTGTGACGTAATACACAGGAGTCGCTTGGCGTCTAATGACAGAATCCACTAGATTTAGCCTTACATAACTGCCTAAATAACATATTTACCTGTGTCCTTATACAACAAAATTACATATATACACGCCCCGTAAAACGTACTACAAATGGTAGCAGATGTCAACACTGTTTAGTACTGGATGTGACCATTGCGGGACCCGTAATTATCATGGGATATCTTGGTACACCAATGGGTAAATATCCCCAAATCCCTGCCTAAAGTGATCCCTGCACTGTATACGTTCAACTCTAGATAATCGTCCAATTAACTGTAAAAATAATTTACTTTAAGTTATTTAAAAGGTTATGACAGGTACACGGGCATACAACTTACCCTGATCGACAACAGGAACATGGAACATTTTCATGGAATATTTTATTTGTCAAAAAAATGCTGCGGGTGTACCTTAAGTCAAGGGTCTCACCTCGGTCTAGTTTTGTTTCTAGAATAAATCCAATTTCCACATTGAAATATAAGAATGTTTTATTGTCTATAGCAGAGCAATATCCAACAGAAAGTTGAACTATTTCAGTCATATCCTGTGGGTTTTACGAAAGAAACAATTATTGTTTAAACTGATAATATCCATCCCATATTTTGATGACTAAAAGTGCACAATATAGAATCCTATTGAAATTTAGAAATTATATTTGAAATGTTTAAGAGAGTTGCACTGCCACCGGCACATCAACCCGAAAGATGTTTGTGTTTTTCCTCGTGAGATTGTTAACAAATAAAAAATGTCGTCAAACACGTGTCCCGTATTACGATTGTGAAACACCGATGAAGTAGTTATGAAGTGATATGTTACAGGGAATACTGCGTGTCAGTGGCGGTTCTGTGTTAGCACATAAGTGCTTGTGTTATTGAATGACGGACTGACAGATGGACATTGATTATGATATAACCTTGTAACGTGTCGGACACCTTGCATGGTAACACGAACACTAGTGATGGTAACATCACACCTTGTAACCTGATATACGGTAACGTAATCACTACATCATCAGATTCTCATGGATATCTCACCCTTATCTTGTTGTAAGAACACAACGGACCTTCTTCCTATAACTGGGTCAATACGGACATATCTACTTGATAGAATTGTTAATACATTCTTCATTGCTCGCCCGTTGAAGATATTGCATGGTGGTTACTGGCTATAACATTGCGTAATAACAATGCGTCTGTCGATTAAACGAGACTTAAATCTGCTAGTGATATATAAAATACTTCATTTAATACATTTTTTATGAACCGAGTGAATGGTTTGGTACCTAGTGAGCGGAAGCTGAAAATTGGGATGTCGTCTAGTATTTTCTCATTATTACACATTAATAATGTCCGTTCCAACGTGGGACCTTTTTCAAGCCATCGACTGGTGCATGTGATTTTGCAATACATCCGAAAATGTTGACACGCGATCCTGTAGTCATTACCATGTAATATTGACTTTTTTTAAATAGAAAAAAAATCAACATTTCCTCTCACTGTTAACTAAATATTAAATATTTCATTTCTTATCTCAATTTTAGATTCTATGAATTTACACTATAAATGAAGTAATGACTCTTTCCTCCACGTGTAACATTGCGTGCTCGGTTTATGCATTGGAGTAAAAGGATATTTAACTGGATCACCATCCCTAGAGGTATCTGATTCAGTAATGTGGCTAACACAACTGTTTTCATTCTCTTATCAAGCAATTACTTCAAACTCGAGCGAGAGGACTCGGTGCAATTAACGAATGTTAAACATCTCCCGAGAGTTAACAATCTTTATGCCTTTTATCGCCTTTCTACAAAACTGTTCCCGGAGAAAATCTGCATTTTTGTGGTACATTGAGGATTATTTGATAATTACGGACTGCAGATATTTGCCCCGTTCCCCTTGCTTCTGTACACCGTGTAACATGTTGGCATGCTGTAAGCTTATCAGTATAATTGAACTGCTATTGCTGTTGTGCTTCTAAACCTCTCTAAAACACGCTTAGTCTTATCTGCGTTGATCAGCAACATGTATTGCTCCGTTCCCGTTCTGTTTCTGTTTATCGCTCTTGTTACGTGTTCAAGGCTCCTTCCCGAACACATTGCTTGTGCTCGCTCGCTCGCTGGAACCTGCGTTCTTGAACACACCGTGTAACGTTGCTTGACCGACACTGCTGAACAGAACCCTCATGGTCATAGCGCCAAAGGCGACTCTACATTATTGGAGACAAGTAATGATGTCTATCCGCTGCCGGTGTATACAGTATCCCATGTCCGACCACAAGGAACATAATGGATGGACAGATGTAAATAAATATGATTAACCAACACCTTGGGCACCAGGCGGAACCGTTGGAAACATTGCAGTCACAACTAAAGTTCAATTCTGACAGAGTAATATTATATCAACAATTAAATTCCCCCCATCCTTTGAATATGCGCTTTGTTTTTATCAATTCAGCCACATTTATGACTTTTAAATAATCGATTGCAATCCCATGTATTGTTTCATTTTAAACGTCTTTTTAGTTGAGCACCTCGGAATAAAGTCATTAACCATCTCGTCAGATGTCGACAACTTGAGAGAACAGAGTAATTTAGACTATATAAACAATTATAGTGTACTTAATCTGGGCCCCGTTCCATAACAGCGAGCGCTTATAACCGCTCACTGATTGCTGAATGTAGCGCTCAAGTAGCGCTCATTCTCTCCTGAACGACACAGTGCAAACCCTCAAAGTTCGCTCGCTTTGCTACGTAGCGCTACATTGAGCAATCGCGTTCAAGAGAGATTTAAAAGTAGTCGCTAATTGAGCGATTTTGTATCCGTTACCCTTCCACAATACCCTGTTTCCCTGAGCCCAACAACTCTCGCTTTGCTGTAGGACGCGTATATCTACAAAATGCGATACTTATGAATGTAAGCGATACAATGAAGAACGGTCAAGGCAGAGAGTCTGATTTACTGATTTAGTTGATATATTGGTAAACAGCAAAACGCCTCCGGCAACTTTCAATAAGATCTTTAACTCACTAAATATCCATTACATTTGATGTCAATCAAATAACTGTTTGTAATTTATCGGCTGTAATTGAAACCTGAATTGGTTTGGGTGTAGTGTTTTTTTTTTTAATATACTTGCATATAAATATAACAATGCCCACAGGTAGTATGTCAATAGCTGTTTACATACAGCGTTTTATTGGAGAAAGTTATATTCCTCATATTCGACGGCATTGTTGAATTGCCATTCGATTTGCAAGATTTTGAATACTTTTTTTTTTATAAATATTTCATAAATAAAGGATATTTGACAGTTCGCGAAAACCGATAAATGCCGTATTTCTCCATTTAAAACGAATAAATAGTTTATTTTAAACGGTAAGAAGGGAAGTCTTAGTCAAATCTATCAAGTCAACTCCATACAGGTAATTAAAGTTCGTCAAGTAGTATTTTAATTAGTCTGGATGATGCGGTGTTTGTGTTTCTAGTTCACATTACACTGTAATGTGTTTCTCTAGACTCACACGAGCAATCAAAGCTCAGATTTAGCTGGGCCTAATAATTCAGCCCTCGGACAATGGCCAGGCAAGAGAAAACATTAATGATGAAAATCACGTTCGCATAACGCTATCAATTGAGAGGAGCGATATTTCAAAACCTGTCAATTCATCCAAACAAAAAAGGCACCGTGACTGATGCTCAAAGACAAACGGTCCAGGGTTTGACGTTAGTTCTGGAAAACATGCCCCCTTCTATACCACTCGAGTGTCCTGAGAGTTTTAGTTAGTTATTAGGAATAGCCACGACTCCCCCTTCCTCGCCACCCCCTCCACTTTCTCCAAGTGTTGAGGGACCGGCAAACCAAGCTTGTAATAATTACTGGATATCATGTTTCATATAATTTTTTATGACCCACCGTCCTGCGATGCTTTCATGTACGGCAGATCGGGGCGACATTATTCCCCGGCCGCGCAACGAGATGGACAGATGGGCTCACTAAGGTGGTCATTATTAGCGAAAGGTCACATGACCCATAATTAGAATTTATGCAAAAAACACATCTGCCTCACGTGACATGTTTTGTATTGTTGTTGCGCGGGCATGGACAACTGGCTCCTCTCCTTCCAACAACTCGGACCAGAGGGTGGGGGAGGGGGAGGGTGAGGGGGAATGTGGGTCAGGTCGCGAGGTCAACTGGGCGGGTCAGGGGTCCCTCATACAGCCAGGCGACATGTCACCCCCGGGGGTGGGGGAGTCAACGGGGTAGGGGATTAACATCAATGTAATTGAGGTTGGGCGGGCGTTGTCCAACTCTAACAGAGTGTTTTGCTGCTCCAATGTTGACGTTCATTGATAAGTAAGATGAATAAAGAAGCACATTAGGGAGCAACGGTCCATTAGGGGTCAAACATACCACTTGACCAGTGTGACGTTTGAAGAGGAGTAAACTGAAAGTGAATTTGAAGTTTCAGCATCAATCAAAGTCTCCGATTTCAAAGTGTAAGGCATTCTTAATGACCATGTCTAGGAAAAACTCTCAATAATTATATGTTTTTGTTCGCGTTATTTGACAAAGATGTGGTACAGTCACAATTAATCTAAGTATGATTAAGATATTATTTTTAACAAACATTACAGTAGATATTGACCTTATATAAACGTAAGCTAATGACAAAATCACTTTGTTTTGTTAACTATTGACGGACAAAGTTTCCATTCGACAAAATCCCCAATGACAAAATCGGTAATCGGAAGCAGGAAAAGTAACAGTTTTCTACGATCCGTATTGAGAAGGTGTGTTGGTGTCACTTTGGGGGGTCGAAGTTCCTGTACATATTATTACCTGTTACAGAATAAGTTAATATTGATCGTCCCTGGCAATATATTCTTACAATGGTGTTCAACCACGGCATTCTCCTGCTGCCTGTAGTTATTTCTGATTTGCAAAGCGTAAAATGTAATCGTTCAAATCGTTCCTACCGGACACAGTTAATATCTCAAATTATCTACCGTTAGATATTGTCAATGCAAGCACTTTTGGAGAATTTAAATTTAAGCTTAAAGGAAGATATTATCCCAAATTATTTTAACCTAACGGTTTTCTCAGATAATCCACTCCCGCCTTCGCCTTGGATGCAGGGGGATATGTTCGCCAGATATATATGGGGGACGCTCTCCACTTTCTCCTCATTTGTCCCACCTACAACGATATAAGAATCAATCAATACTTTTACATAAAAGGTTATAATTTACCTTCTATTCTCAACGGACACGCTGGTTAAATCTGAACTGCTTAGATCTATCCATAACTTTATAATAAAGATGTAAATGTTTTAAACTTGTATTGTCATGCTCAATCACAATATATATTATTTGTAAGTTTATCCTAGTGCCTTCAGCTGCATCTTGTAAATCAATCATTCTGTACTCATACGTTATTATTTTCTGCCATACATGTATGTTTTATGAAGTATATACCGAGTGCACGTCACTCATTGTTCTTTTATGTATGTACTCTGGAGCGGCCTTCACGTAAGTTCCTTTGAACTTGTTGGCCAATCCGATTCATGGATCTTTTCATGGAATAAATAAGTTTAAAGGGACACTGCGTTGAGGATAAAAATGAGTCTCACTTTTATCTACCTATGTTGATTAACGTGCCTACTAACGAGTTACGCTTCGCTTCACTGTTTAACATGCAGTAGTTTTTATTACCAATTACTTCAATTGTCTGAAATTGGGGATCTGTGACTCGTTACCAGACACGTTAAACAGCAAAAGTAGATACGTCTGATCTCATATTTATCCTCGACACGGTGCCCCTTTAAACCAGTTATTTACACATACAAAACCAGTGTTAGCCACTGAGGAGATAATCCGATCGATACTTACAGTTGGTCTTAGGAGTAATTACCTACATACGCTTTACCTGAGCTTTGTGCTGTCAAAATGTCAAACTAATAATTAATGTACCATAAATAAGGAAGTATTTTTTAAACATATTCATGTTCTAGACATTAACTGTCAAATGTCACGCTGGTCTTAACTTGAGTAAGATTAAAACTATTTTTAAAGAAGAAGAGATCAGTTAGATTAAGAATAATTCTTAATTACTGTTTGTCTTTTTCATTTCATTATGTTTATGTCGTAACAGTTGACTCTTCAAGTGTAGTATTCATATTTGCGAATCTAAAAATACATATTTATAATTGTGTAGGGTCCTTCTTGGATTTTTTTACAAAGCAAAATCTCTGATTGCTAAAAATGAATTCAAATATGTTAGCATCGGTTACCAGGTGGGACAGTTGTGTTGTAATGAGAATGTTTCGAAATTCGCGGAGGTTGGTATACCTTTTAACGTTAAATCTATAAATATGTAATCGAAATCATTTACAACAAGTTTTATTTATAACAAATGACGCTTTTCTAGAGATAAGAATATATAGAGAATACTAAACGACGCCTTTCCGATATTCAGTCATACAATGCACGCCATTACGGCCAAACTGCTGAGGTGAGACTCAAATAAATCATCTGTCCGTCTGTCTGTCTGTCTGCTTACGGAGATCCTGCTTACAGGGAATTACTATTTGAACAATTATGACGTCACATTAATCAGAAGCACGATTTGTTATTTGATAGGGTATGTAATAACACAGTGTGATAACATTGTTGATATAATAAAATTGATGTTTGTAATAAATAACATTAACAAATAATTAGACTTAGCTGTACAAGCGCATCATTAGTTTCTTCATCGGTTTTCTAATTGAACACCACATTGTATTGAGTTTCTGTAGACGTCAATTGCGTTACTGTCAGAGCACTGTCAGAGACGGTCTGTGCTGTGAGTCCTCTCACTTTGGTACAAGGCAATGGGTAGAAGTGGTCAGACTGCTTCACAACTTTGGAATATAATTTGCGATATTCATGTCAGCTAAGATACACTACATCAATCAATTAGTATCAGATGTAAGTCTTGTACACATTTCACTGGCCATGGGCTACCGGACTAGTGTTCATTTCGAACCCTGATAATTGCTGTTTTACTCAGGTAACTAATTGGACGTTTATAAAGAGGGACATTAAAAGAATCAATAATCTATCCTTGAACGAAAAGACAAACGAATCCTTCAAGTTTTCACCTCGCTGAAATGCATCAAAGACAATCCATATTAGATTTATCTGATACTTTGATACAGAGCAAATTTTCGGGATTCAGTTGAACACTGAAACACCGTTTTCTACGCAATATCATTGTCTTACAGTTACAAAAGATCAACGGTCTAAGGTTTATTTCGGCGCCAATTTTAAATCGTTGAAGCCGGAAATGTAAGCGCCAGAGTGCAGGTGGATTATAACAATGTACAATAGTATACCCTATATAACAGTTAGTTACCCGTACAACAGGTAGTTAGGAACACAGATGACACTTGGGCGTGGTTGGTAAAGGCGGGAAAATGGCGTTGTTTTTCGCATTGCTACATGATGAAGGCCGATTCTGGAGTCAGGAGGTAGAATGAGTATGTAGGGTATGGGAACGTGTCTACAGGTTAATGATGGGTGGGGGTGGTGTTTGCGAACTGGCACTAGCAGAGCCTAAGCAGTTCCTCGGAGCTTGTTTCGGATTAAACGAATTTTTCCACAATGGAGCTAGGTGTATCTGTCCGATGCTATCCAGTCATTATTTTATCAAACACTGTTAAGTGTAAAGGATCTTGTCCCCTACGGCTTAAAGGACATGTATTAACAATAGGCTGTGACCATGGGTCAGAAGTAAATTAGATGGGGGGAGATGGGAGGGACCCGCCGGATATCTGTATATTGCTTTAATGGTAGGGCAGCGCAGTTTGTAGAATCGTCCACTTCCAACAGGTTAACACACTTAATCCATGGTCAGGGCTGCACTTATTTTCTTCTTGAAAACCTCAGGGATAATGCCATTATAAAGGCAGTTTACAGTTATGGGTATTCAGGTTATAAATGCACACAGGGCCATGTCCCCTGCTTTATGTACTGATTGACAGCGATTGTGGACGAGGGGGTGCTAGTTCACCCACATACATACTTTTATCACGTAGATTGGTAGTAATGAGCGTCTCTCACGACTTGTTGCTCACCGATTTCAACATTAAGAATCTTATATTTCTTTAAAATAATTATATCATATTGGGTTTATCTACAGTTGGAGTTTCGTTCAGCAACTAAAGCAAATCAACCAGTTTGAAAATCTTTTAAAAATTTTTTTATGATGTTATTTGCATTGATTAGTTCAATTCATCGACAAGCACAAATCAATTTGGAAGAAATACTTCCATTTCGTGTTTTGAAGAAAAGGACTTAATTTCTTATTTTAAGATGTGTATCGATGTTTTTACTGCCAGTTGTGTATAGTTCCTTTCATAAAATAGCATAAATAAACTAGTCAAAATATTATTTTCGTTTCATTTCTACAACTTATAGAGTATTCTTTATCTAAGAATCAGGTTCCAAGTGACCAGTTTCAATTATCTGTTAATAGTCTGTTAACCCGTACAACAGTTGTTACAATTTGATGAATTCGGTTCTGTGACCATGGCGCGTTGTTTTCACAAACACAGACATATTCATTCCAATTTCATGCCATTTTACTTTTCTATAATTCTCACTATAGAACACCATTGAAATAAATACTTAGAAGTGTTACCAGCGTGTTATGTTTATTTGTTTTGACACGCGACCAATGTTTATCATTCAAATGGATTAGAACAAAAACACTTTGATGTGTGACTTAGCGTAAAATGTAATTTTCAAATCTGTTGGATTATATGTGCCATTTTCTAAGTAAATTGTTAACAGGAGGCTTTTTCATTATGAAAAGCTTTCAGATTTACATTCCCCTAACGTCCATTTCGGCTGATCCCTGTTAATCACAATTTTCTTTAACTTCAATACCTCTTTGGAAAATTGGAGTTGGGTGCTTGATGGGGGGTCCAAGCAAAGGAAACAAGTACTTGGCCAAGTTGGTTTTCTCACCTCCAAAGAATATTTAATCTAATATTCTTTGTGTCCTTATGATGGAGAGGGGGTCACTTTAATATGCAGGTGGTTTTCTCTGCCACAACAATAGAAGCAAGCTCCGGGTTCATGGTGCGCGTAACGAGGTCACGGACGGAATTTAGAGGACAATGCGATTTTAAAAAAGCGAAGCGTGTCCAGTCGCCTGTACAATGACCGCATCCTTAACGCCCATCTTCCTCTCCCCTCTCTCAAGGGCTGTGGTCAAACGGGTCAACATCTTAGACGCTTATATTTCACACAGTTTGTCACCTTTGACAGCTGGACAACCGATATATTCATTTTTGAATACTTGCTTGTTTATCACGAGAAGCATTTTTTCTAACAAATATTTCCCCCTTTATGTTCCATAAGACCTGAGGGTTCAGATACATCATGCGATTGTCAGATTTCCTTGCTATTGGATATGTTTGTTTTGTTACTGTCTCAACGCAGAACGACTTAAGCAAGATGATTTAAGCGCGCTTTGATAAGCGATGAAATCTTACATCTTAAAAGCAACCTCATGATCTATGGTTCCATCACAGTTGTAACGTATTCGAACACACAGGAGGAAATTATATGTTTGCATTTAATCTGATTTGCTTGTCTGACGTGGGCTGACAAAGTGACCAACTCTTCATTGTACATATACTGAATCTCGCCAGCTGCCTTAAAGGGGGCGGGGCACTTGCAGACAATCGATTACCATTCCAGGCCGCCAGGAAAGAAGCAAGACCCCTACCGCTGACCACATCTCTCCTCAAAACATGTACAATACAAAGAGGTCTTCAAGACATTAACCCGTGCCCAGAAGACGTTCACGTCTTATACATGATAAACCAGTGCGAGCTGTTTCTGACTGTGGCCATGTAACTTGGTGTACATGTATACCTTCACTTGTCACTCATTAGATTTGTAAATATCTATCTTTACAATACGTTCACTGGCTATTCTAGTCGTATTTGCAAACACGTTAACTTGTTACAGTATATAGCTTAGTAATTACGTTTTCTTGTATACATATATTCTTAGTAAATACGTTTCCTTATTGAACCATGTATCTTTATTAATGCGTATACGATCCTGTTTATTTTTGTGAATACGTGTCATGTTCATGGTGTTAATCCTTAGAATACATCTCCTTTAAAGGATACCATCTGTAAATACGTACATTTCTGATAGTGCTTTGTTAGATGCATCTTTCGAACAGACATACAGTGGTTAATACTAGAATACTATTTTAAAATAAATACATATTTATACATGCATCGTTTTCACATAATAATTATTTTGGATTTCAATAACATATCATACTTTACGATTCAGCGTGTCATGTTATAATTGCGGACCGTCATTTTTCCCTGAAAAAAACCCACCGAGCTGTAGACCAGCTGAAGAGGGCTGCAACAGGGTGATGGATGGCGCAACTAACCCGGCTCGTGCTGTAGCAGTACCAATGGCTGCGTGGCCTGGTCAAGCAAATAAATCTTCTTTCTACTTACTCGTAACTAGCCTGCCACTGTCACCCCATTTCCGCAAACAAGTCAACTTTGGGAACATGTTTTATAAAGATACATAAAATATATGTGGTTTTGAGCGCCTATTTATTACTGTTACAACAATAAAAGCAAGAAAGCAAATAATAAGGTCGTCAGTCTGAGTTGTCCCTTGACTGCGGATAGCTTACAATGCCCCTTCAATACTGAATACTACTGGGTTTTTAGTCCTTAATCTCTCGTATGCCTTTATTAAAACAATTCTCGTATTGAGTTCATCATGAATCTTGCTACTGATTATGATGGACAGGTGGGATTATTGAACTGCTAATGTGCTCAGTCTGTAATTATACAGTAACATTATAACCGTCGCTGGTGATGCAAATGTTGTTGATGATGATGATGATGATGATGATGTTGTTGATGATGATGATGATGATGATGATTGATGCGATGATGTTCATGAAGTCGATGTGAGTGGACAAGATATGATGATAAATACGATGGTTATTGGTGATGTGATAATGTAATCTGATAACGTGACGATACTGGCTGTGATGATGATGATGATGATGATGTTGATGATGATGATGGTGATGATGATGATGATGATGGTGATGGTGGTGGTAGTGGTTGTAATGGTGATGATGATGATGATGGTGGTGGTGGTAGTGGTTGTGATGGTGATGATGATGATGATTGTGATGGTGATGATGATGATGATGATGGTGGTGGTCATGATGATGATGATGATTATGGTGATGGTGATGATGATGATGATGATGGTGGTGGTGGTAGTGGTTGTGATGGTGATGATGATTATGGTGATGGTGATGATGATGATGATGATGATGGTGTTGGTGGTAGTGGTTGTGATGGTGATGATGATGATGATGATGATGATGATTATGATGATGATGATGATGATGGTGGTGGTGGTGGTGGTGGTGGTAGTGGTAGTGGTTGTGATGGTGATGGTGATGATGATGATGATGGTGGTGGTGATGATGATGATGATGATGATGATGATGATGATGATGGTGGTGGTGATGATGATGATGATGATGATGATGATGATGGTGATGGTGATGATGATGATGATGATGATGATGATGGTGGTGATCGTGGTGGTGGTGAGCATTTTGCAGGTTAATGATGATGTAGCAACAAATACGATGATGACATATTGACTTTATCTCTTTCAATTTATATTCTTCAGTATATATTACGATAAAACCAGACATTTATTCTTAAGAACAAGTAATGTTAATGTCAATCATTTATCCAATTTATCAACGTCATCAATTCTTCGGAAATATCGATTTACAATTTCTGCTGTTTGTATAAAGCGTATGTTTACGTTCTGATTGACTTGCCATCTATCAAGGCTCCATGCCTTAACAAGCTAATTATTGATTAAAGACTAAAGCATGGTTACGGTGAGTAACCAACTTCATAAACCCTGCCTCCAAGCTCTCTCAATGTCACCTTACAGAGCAGCGTCGTATAACTTCCGGTTGGCGCGGTTAATGTTGTCGCTAGAGGGCATACAAACTTCCGGTTGGTTTGGAGAAACACTGATGGATGGCCGTAAGAAATCTTTTGACAAGAAAACAAGACGAGAAACAGTCCGAGTGACCGCTAAGATATATAGAGAGGCTGAACTGTAATGTGGGCTGAAAACACTTCTTCTCACTTCACTGTATTAGTCTTTGTGCTAAGTCCTACTTCAAATTGAAACGTTTCATTTGATTAATCACCGGCTCTTATAATAGCTCTTTTTGATTAATTAAGGGAATAACGAGGCATCTGCTGGCACTTATGTTTATGATTAAATCCATCTGATTGTTGATCTTAAACCACTAAATATCGGTATCTGTAACGTACGTGAATATGTGTATTCTTTGGAAATTGTCATGAATGTGCCAAAGGGGAATTACTTAAAACAATTTATGTAAGTTCCATAGGTTGTCACCTGTCACATTTACGTTAAGTTGAGTTCGCTTGTTGTTGTGCTTTATCGCCCAGTGTGTAGTAAAGTTTCTGCAACCTATTTGCAAGTGTCAAACTTTGACAAGTAAGAAACCAATACCCTCTTAAATTTCAAAGAACTTTACGATAACTAATTACGATGCCGAACTCTAATATTCTAATCACGTCCAAGTTACATAGATTAAGGTTTTTATTTGAAAGCGTCGTTTTCGAAATTGGCAATTTTCTATTTCATGTATTTTTTAGCACCCTGGCAAATATCATTTGGAGGAGGCTCGGTGTTGTTGTTAGGTTCGCGATTGTTTTTGAGTAAAGCTAGAGAACAATTAAAATGGAACATGCTGTGAAACTAACATCCTGGTTAATTACTACTAGGTTATCAGGTTATCGTTATGAAACTAACTAACTAAACTAAAATTAAACTAACCATGTAATCGTTACTGTCCTTAATGTATGGACTACTTAGATAAATGATGTGTTACTATGCGAAAATGTATCGTTAATCTTTGAAGGGCATTGCCAGTAGAATACGGGAGAAAAGGACTATTTTCTGGAGATCAATTTCTTTGTTGTGATCAAACTCGACGTATCGGAGTATATACTTACTTCTTCATTCAGATTAAGTATATACTCCGAAGCGCCGTGTATGTTCACAAGAAAAAAGCCTTGGTACCCAGAAAATCCCGCTTTTCTTAATATGTATCGATAGGGCTCCGTGCACAACAGCTTGCAATGATTTACTTCCGTTTAAACATGATTGTTGTGAATGTATGAAGTACATGTAGTTAGATAAGTGTTAGGTTATCATGTGGATAATGTATGGAAAGGCCTTCATCCACTAAAAATATAACCTTTTTTTATCATGACACATTACTGCGTAGAATGTATCAGTCAACTAAATCAAATTTTGTTATTTAGTACATGATTGCCTGTGCAGGAATAAATCAATAAAAAAACTGTGTTATTAGTCAAAGCGATTCATTCATTTCAAATATATTCACGCGGTAAAAGATTTCCCATTTATCTTGCCTAGTTGGAGCGTTTTAGTGTATCTGCAGTTGACACTGTCTAACTTGTTTTGAGTTTGCACTGTAGAAGTAACGGTAGCGTCTGTCAAAGCAACGCCAAATTGACTTAAAATTCATACCACGTCTTCAGTGAGCGAGTACGGAGGTTTCATCTTCAAACCATGCAAAAAAGGGGCTGTCAGTACTCGCTAACATTATCGCTATCGATCCCGCTTGCTTTGTGCATGTCTATTCAATCAGCAATATTAAATTTCTCTGTGAAGCGCCCGAGATCCGCTCCCGTGATGTCCACTTCTTGGCAGCTGTAATAAATCATGGACGCTTGGACACTTGTTTTCGGCAGCTCTCTCTTCATCCCTGAGCAAGATGCCGCCATGTTTAAAATACTTCAAATGATCTTGTGATTTATGGAGCATTGAAGGAAGCACTTGCGTTCATACTGAGATAATTGACATGAAATTTTGGTTTTCCAATGCCATCTATTATTTTTGCAAAGGAAATCATTATACTTGAGATTTTCATTATCCTCAAGAGTTCAGTGATTTTTCTTCACCAATGTCATAAAACATCATCTGGATTTTATTACATTTATCACTTTTAAAAGGATTTAATCAATCTTGTAACAACTCCATGTCATTTATGATTCCACCTTTCAACGGACGTCATTAAATTCTCAAGATATATGCGAAATCGACTCCAGTTTAAGATGTCTAATCTTGCAAATTTACTAGTTATTATTTCTAAATTACATGACATTGTAATCGTGATTGATGTAAAATTGATACGCCATACATCTTCTTGTATCCAGGTATTACAGATGCCACGTAATTCTTACAGCATGTAATTTTTCTGTATAAAAATATGCTCTTTATGGACGATGAATGAAGGGGAGCTCTTAGAGAGTATATATGTTCACTTATAGTCCGAGGTTATAGTGGTGTGGGTGTCTATTACAGATAAATCACAAGTGATTTGTGTTGTGCGTGAAGATATATGGATGTTGCCCGTAATGTTTTCATCACAGCCGCCCTAACGGTTAACAGGGCTCCAGATATCTATCTCTGTCTCCATTCCGCAACCTTTTCATTCGTCTGTACGGTATCGCGTCTTTCTGACAGCGCCAGAACACTTCACACACACCAATGTTTTATACAGGGGCCTTCTCAGATAGAAATGGATATATTTTTGGGCAGTATCTGTGATACGCGATATGTTGCACGTTGTAGATATATGTTGTTCACTGACAGCTATTGGGCATCGTTTTGCATTCACATTCAGTTCGTTTTAACCTTTAACTTGCTATATAAACTTGTTCACGCTGTTTGGTCACTGGGTGGTTATATCGTTCTTTTATTGGAAATAATTTGGTATCCAAATGCAGCTCGTCATATACCCATGCATTTGTTAAGAAAAGTATGTTAACATTATTGATACATCGGAGCTTTTAAGTGGATATATCATTGGCCTTCTGGGCATGTTATGCAATTCAACTTCAACCCGTGTATCTGTTAATTCCTTCAGAACTCAGTCAAGTTATTGATATATTATTATTGATGTTTAGTTGGTGTTATCTTAGCGTTCACGTTCAATTCGTTACACCCGTTAATTCGCCATATGAAATGCGTTATTTGCGATTATTTGATATGATATTTTAAAGACAAGCATAGCAGATGGAACTGTTTCTTTTCGTTATTTACGTATTTACCCTTTTGCTCAATAGAGATTTGCTATATATAGGGACAGTTTAACGCGAATATTTGCGTCGTGAATTGCAATTACTAAAAGAAAATACAATAGGAATACATCAACCTTTCACAATAGTTATTTATTCACATGTAATCAATCTAAGCATAAGTTTACTGATATTTAGCAATGTACATGTACTATGTCAGTATATCAACCAATTTGGGAGCATTTGCTCCCTGTAACTGTGAGCCAGGAACTCACATGCTCCTTGACAAAGTTTGAGGTCTGCTAAAAATATCGGTTTCTCCACCACATAAATAACCATTATCAATCACAATTGCTTCAAAATGGTAATTAATATTACCTAGCTTTCTGTCTTCCGCTTATATTAATTATTATTAGGTAATTTTAGCAATCTTATTTGATATGAGCTCCTTACAATTTTATTTTTCTCCAAATAACAAAATGTTAGAAGAGTGTTCGATACTTGAAATAAATTTACATTGAGACCTGTTGGTGTGTTTGGTGGTTATAACGACGACTTATTCTCTTTGTGAGAAGAAATGATGTTAGATGGCCACGCTTTCCAACAATGTATAGATACTCAAGTATTTACTATCACAAAGTCTTTCATTTGTGA
Organism: Gibbula magus; assembly: GCA_936450465.1. Taxonomy (NCBI): domain Eukaryota; kingdom Metazoa; phylum Mollusca; class Gastropoda; order Trochida; family Trochidae; genus Gibbula; species Gibbula magus. Next base: position 63,839,492 of record OW388289.1, on the reverse strand, counting down.
TATATAGAGATTATTACCCGAGGAAGTGTGTCATATGACTTTAAGGAACCGAGTGTGAATTTGTGTATTGCCCGAGCGAGAGCGAGGGTTATACATAAATTTGCACGAGTTTTGTAAAAAGTCATATGGCACACTCTCGAGTGTAATAATTTCTTTATTACCCATTCTATTCCTTTTTATTCGCGTAAAATCAGTCAAAAAACGACCCACTTCTCTGGCGACGGAAAGCGACAGTGACGTCACGAACAATCGTTTTATGACGTCAAAGACGACAAAATACATCAAGTCGCGATGGAACAATGGTTGCGAGGCAAACGTGATATGTGCACATGTGGTAATAATGGGTAATAAATGTATATATGTTATCAGACGGGTTCCCAGTAATGACTGTACAAATAAACCATTACGGTATGAAACAGTTCGATACAAACGTCATACGTGCATTGCTGGCTAGTGTTTGTCCTCTCGGCTATCGGTTTGTTTCGGTATTACGAGCAATGGGCTTGGTCGGATGTGCTTTATAACCAAATCAATTTTACAATTAAAATACCAGATTCTTTTCTGTTTCAATCGCACGGGTTAAATCACGTCCCTTTTACAATGAGGAACTTCTTCTTTACAATATAAACTTCTAACCAACTAGAAGAGTATGATTGATGAGCCACTCTCCCAATTCTTGTGAATACACGACCATGTAACGATATTTGGCGTCGTGGTATATGGGATGAGTATACATTAACACAGAGTGTGCCTATGTTTTCGACTTGAAGCTTAAACATAAACAAACCTGCTGATTTGATAGCGTTTGTCTCGGATCCCCATAATATCCTATAGGAGCCTGTATACACTTAAAGAGCAGTAGCACGTTTTTTGCAAATTTTGTTTTTTCAAATTTCGCATTTATAATGATAGTTTATGTCATTTATATTTACTTTAGAGGGTAAAACATCTTATTACACAAACCAATGTTCCACTGTGGTAAAAACGGTGTTGTGTATAATGGAAAAAATACATGCCGGCCATTTTATTGTGAACACAATTTATTATTTCGAATGACAAAAACTATTCCCATGGCTTTAAGGAACCATATACACTAAATTTTTTACTTGATTTTCTGAAGAGAAAAGGGTGTTTTACTATTAGTGACATTATTTTTCAAATATATTTCATCAACTTATTTGAGCGAAAAAACGTGCTACTGTCCCTTTAACGTGAAGATATGGAACAAGTAACAGTAACTGGAGACGTTGATTAGTGCGCGTCAAACATGTTCATATCCATCAAACGTTTATAAAATTATAGTACTTCCATTTAAACATGTCCTTAGCATATTTGATAACATAAATTTCAAATTGCATGGAAGGGTCAATAGGAAGCTTGCACATGCTTTGAGTAACATGTAGATAGACATTAACATATAGGAGTAACAATAACTTCTGCCTATTAATCGTAATATCTAAATATGTGCAAGTATAAACATCTAATACGACGTATACGGATTGTAACTTGTTAAACTGGACGCATCTATCAAGCATGCACGTACAAGTCGTGTACACAGCAACAACTCCATGCATATTTAGCAGCAGATCTGCCCGTGTATTGTTCAATATGTCAATTCTGACTATAGGCAGGTTATGTAAACAGCAAGCGTATCGATCATGAAGCAGATATGAGAAGCACACTATTCTGCAGTGTCATTCTCTTTCATACAGTACATCGTTAGACGCCCATCAACTCTAATCAAATATTAACATTGCTATCTCGACTCGAACTAAGTTTCAACTAGACAATACATTGATGGATATTATGTTGCTTCTTACGTCTTCATACACATATGTGTGATAAGTGTATAATGTGTAGAATATAGATGATCCCAAACCCAATGACCTTATTTTGATAAATTAAGATTTCGTCTGTGTAATATTTCGTTTTTCTTTTCTTTCTTTCCATTTTCTTTGGCTTGCAATATCTAGTCTTGCTTAATGACACAAGGCAAACATGTTTAAAGTCTCCTAATAATGAACATTAAATTACATTTTATAGTGATTGTGATACTATTGTGCAAATAAAATAATAAAATGAATAAAGTTGTCATAATTGAGTAATTTTTTACTGGCCGAGTCTCAGCGTCTCAGTGTTGTAGAGTTCGGATACGTCTCATGTCAAGGCCACAAACCTCACCTTTAACGAAATACTTCGAAAAACTTAATTAATAATATGTTTATACTCAGCAACAGAAAATCTATTCGAAGTCCCGTATTTGTTTAATTATCAAACATTTAAGATAAAGTAATGGAGAAAATAAAACTACAGGTTTAAAGGTCAATATTCACGTCAATCAACTATCAGCAATAACGACAGTTTCCCATGTACTCCATAAAACGCTTATACGCATTCTTTGAATCAAAATGGTTTATGTCAGGAAACTTAATTAAAGAATTATCTATGTGACTGTGACAGATAAAGCTCACGGTGATAGTTTAAGATGATGGCAATGCGATTTATGACTCGTGCTGGCGCGTCCCTTTAGGATTTCTTTAAGAACCACTGCAAAACTGACTCGCTTTACGTACTAATGTGCTTAACTTATTGTAATAAATTATTCATTGACTGACATTGGGTGTCGTACAGAGAAGTAAAAAAACTATATGTATAAACGTTTTGTCGCTGTAATATCTGAATGACACTGCTGCTAAATCCAAGTGGCATTTTCGACTTACAGGCTCCCTGTGCGGAATGATAAACGAGTTTGATAAAGATTCCACGTCGCTGAAGTAGTGCTGTTGAGAAGGTAAACAGAGCGACTAAATGAAATAAACCATCGTTTCATTGTCGTCTCAGACATTTAAAGAGAAGATTCTGAATATTGAAAAAAAGTTACATAAAATAATATGTGTATTGTTTCAAATGTTTTATTTTTTAAACCTCATTTGTATTTTTTTGTGTGGCATATCTGACACTTGCAAAGATTTTTTTTAAAAAAAGATTTAATTTCTAAACAAAATTCTGTTGTTCTAAATCACGAATTTCTGATGTTTTTGTTGACCATTTAATATTTGAACATGGCCTCCCACGACCAACGAGTCTAAAGATAAACAGTGTCAACATGATGGTATTTGAGTGAAATTGAAGAGTAGACCTCGAACAGAAGTTCTCTAATTCCTCAGTAATTGAAACCAAGTAAGTAGTCAGTTTAAGAACTAAATTATATGAAACGTATTTTCATGTCTTCAGTACTTCTATCCCAAGTTGACTTATTATGCACTTGATGTCATGCTATAGTAAGAAGGGCCATGCATATATTATACAAACAGTCTTGCATTTCTTGCTTAAACATGCTTATTATATTGACAAAAAGGTCAAACTGTTTGGGTACAAGTGGCACACTTACTAACCCTTCTCATAATAAAGTTTAAGACATACGCTATCCTAATATACGTTATTAATTGTCACTTGCTTCTTGAATCCAAATCAACAATTCTCGAACATCATATTCTCAAATCAAGAAAAAGGTATGATGTGATTTGGGAAACATTTCTTTCTTACGAGTTTTTGTATAAATATCTCATCTTGGCTGAACTTACTGTTATATCTACACAACGACTGATTTCATTTGAATGGCAAATCTAACTAAATTTAAATTTATACTTTAAGTACAGTTTTGTGATTTAGCTAAAATAGTGCCAAAATATGTATCAAAATGTATGTATGTATGTATGTATGTATGTATGTATGTATGTATGTATGTATGTATGTATGTTTTTTTAAGCGTAAGTGGTCAGTATCGGACACGGATGAAATGCAGGGACGACGCGACCTATACTTAATTTATTCAGATATATGAATACTGTAATGTTTTCTTTTGACCTTTTATAGATGTAGACGCGATTTCCTAATAAGGTAGAATATTTCAGTAAGACAGAAGATGTTCACATGTTGATAAACGACTATTCTCATCATTGTCAGACTCTGTTTGATTAGGTTTGTTCTTTTCAAATATCGTCACTTAATGTCCCTTTCGATCTGTTTTCAAAACATTACTTCCGGATTATGGGAATCACAATTATGCTCAACACCAAGACATACATTTCATGTCTGATTAGCTTAAAATCATCATGATACCCGAGTATTGTGAGGCTTCATTGATTTCGGAATTATAATTCTAGAAGTCACATTAATAGCCCATCAGCCCAATGAGGCGATAATGCCTGCGTGATTAGTCCCTCCATCAAGAAACTCAAGTTATTATCACATTATATAACTGACTGTGTAACTGAGGAGTTACTGCATGATTTAAAGTTTTAAACGCTTCTGTGTGTTTGATTGATCGCCATGATCGCAGTGGATCGCAGTGGATCGCAGTGAATCACATCGGAATTAGTTGTTGTCCACACATCGCAGATTACTCACAAACCTCGTGCTTGTATCTCTTCAAAATATTGATATCCCACAGGAGTGAGTTTTGAAGGAAAATAAAAGTTCAAAATATAAATAAACTTGGAATGAAGATGGTTGTGTTTCTCGCAAACATTGAAAATTTAATAATAGCTATCTCTTCTTCTGCGGTTGACATTTATTCAGAATGTTTTTACAGCTGTTTATCCCGGGAGTACCAGTTTCCTCGAAGCAGTCGACAAGAAGAACTCCTCAGCGCCAACCAACTTATTGATTTCTCATATGTTTTTGCCACTTGTTGGGGATTTTCCAATTATTATGTTCATATTTTTTTTCTGTTGAAGCAATTTTATTTTACTTTTGAAATTATTTGACGCAAATGCGTTTCTTATTTAATCAACAAGATGATTAGTTTTCACTCTTGAAATGAGCAATCACACAGATGACACCTGCTGGCCAATACATTTCTGTCTCTACTGACATGCTTGTTTGAAAACAAAAGAATTAATTCCACTATTTTCAAGCGTGAATTAGGATAAATTTAATTTAATTTTAGTTTTTGGTGATTGGAAATACCATGTGTAAATTAAACGTATTTGGCGTTTCCCAAACAACTACAAAGGAACACTTATTTCAGCTGTTTATATGATGTTATTTCAATATACAGCCTGTACATGGTGTTATTTCAATATAAACTCACGGGCAAACGAAAGTATATATTCTTTTCAACAGAGTCAAACACAAAATATCTCTGCCGGATAAACTCGGTTTTGAATGTTTGTGATGAGAATATATCTCGTTAAGAGATGTACACAATTCCATTCATGAGAGTATGGTACTTCATATTTCATATCTGTTCAAGTACACATGGGGTGCTGAAATAGCTATTTCAAAAGGTATTTTGGGAAATAATTCTGGGTATTTAAGGTAAAATTTATGAAATATGGAAATTATGTTAGTACAAGATGGTATCGACATAATGTACTTCCTTTGACTTTAAATCAATGACGCATCCTTGCTGTAGGATGTCCTAAAATAAGCCAGAAAGCCATATTTCACTCTCCTATCTCGCCTGGTTAAGGAGATTCTATAACGACGATTTTTGAAAGGCCGTGTTTTGCAGAATTATGAACAGATAATGTTTCAAAATTTACAGACAAAGTTAGCTTGCTTTTAGAGACATGGTGTAACTATGTTTCAATCGTGTTCATCACTCGTTGATTAAAATATCTTGCGTTGTTGTACCTTTACTTTCTTTTGCCCGTGAATTTATATATAGCCTGTACATGGTGTGAAAATCACAAAGTTTCCGTTCACCTCAAATGGTGAATTCTTCATGTATTAGATTTGCTATCTCGGCGCTGCGATTATACATTTTATAAAGCTAGACAGCATTATTTGTTTTCGTTTCGGTACGTTCTCCATTGAGGTATTTATTCACAAAGCCTCTCTCTCACGTGTCATACCCGAATGATTAAAGATGGATGCTGCCATGACCGCCCCAAGCGGGCGAACTGACCGAAAAGCTGATTTAATTAAACGATTTGAGTGTCATCCAAGTCAATCGCTGTCATCACTCTTCAGTGTATTATATCTTCGCGTCCAAAACTCGTATCTCACGAGAATTGTCAATATGTAGATTTCCACGAAACTTTTTTACTTGCATTAAATGTACCACGCCGAATCAGATGCACAATTACAGATATAGACTTTTTGAAATTTTTAAAACATTTAAAGTTCGTAAACTTGAGTATATACTGCTTTCAAAAACTGAAATTGAATAATCTTGTTGGAATATATACGCTTTGGTGAAAAGCCCCGAAAACCGACATAGTTTTGACATCTTGGATTTGTAATTTTAAACGATGGTACGTTTCAGTCATTAAACCATTTGGAATGGTTTTTTAGACAGTTCTTGTGATATATGTAGACATACACGTATATATTACGTGATCATAGTTTAACACATGAAGGCAGTCTTACATGTAAGAAGATTCCAGCAATATATGCAACTGATTCGATTACATACGAGTGTAAAATGTAGCATGATTTCAGTAATGTAGGTAACTGATTCGATTACATGCAAGAAGTGAAAATAGGTAGCTTGATTTCACTCATGTATAGGTGTAATAGTAATGTAATAGTAATGTAGGTAACTGACTCGATTACATACAAATGGCGTAAAATGAAAGAATACTTCAGCAATGTAAGCAACTGATTCGATTACATGCAAGTAGTTTAAAATTTAGCAAGATTCCAGCAAGGTAAGCAACCGATTCGATTACATGCAAGTAGTGTAAAATGTAGCATGATTCCAGTAATATATGTAACTGATTCGATTACATGCAAGTAGTGTAAATGTAACATGATTCCAGTAACATATGCAACTGATTCGATTACATAGCGTGAACAATTTGGAAGTGTAATATTCCAATTAATGTTAGGTTCAAACTCACTGCTATTATTTTACAACTCCTTGCTGATAATTTCAAATTGTATAACAATGACGCAAAGCGTATACACATTTTTAATAAAGCGAATGTGAAATAGGAACTTTAGAAACATTTTAGAATCGCCTTATATACACTGATAAATATACGTATAACTGCAAACAAGATGGTATAACATCACATCTAATATTGTTCCAAACATCATTTGATGACATTTGATGACAACATACTGATACGCTTGAGCTGATATTTATGTTAGTATGAAATGCTATAAGAACAGTGAAATTATGAATTATCCATGTTATATTCCCAGCGTTGTCTAACAAAGCCCCCGTTTCTCTGAATAAATTCATTATGAAACCTGGCTCTCTCAAAGTCAAAGAATCAGCCTCAAATAAAGATTAAAATACACGAAGAAAAGTTATGTCGTGGAAATCTTTGAAAAGCTAGACGTAACTTGATAAGTATCTTCTAAATCAATTTCATCTAGCATGTCGTCATATTACCTTAAACGGAGAAAGATTCATTGCGAAATTCTAGAGGTTTTACGTTCGGCGTCATTATTACTTCTATCCGGCAATATTTGCTAAATGTAACATTTGACATTTGAGAATATTACATTTTGTTAGTTTGTAAGTTACTCTTTATGAGAGCTAACCTATACGGACGTGTTTTCATTAAATTACGTTATAACCTATTGAAGTTGGATCAGGTAGAAACTTTTACAATCAAATATTTCAGGCATTTATATTTCTACAATGCTTCATTATATTTATATATATATACTTGTAATGTTTGAACCAAGTTTTAAGTGAATACCGGTAGTCTTATAATGTAATACGAAATGATCTTTAAAAACAATTAATAAAACTTTATAGGAAAAAGTTGTCGGTCATGCAGTCTCGGATGTATTTTAGTAGAAAACTTTAGAAATGTCACATCGCTTCAGGAAGAAGAATATTTAAGTTTTCAGTTTTTATTATCATTCATCTTTATTCGACTTGACGGCACAGAATGGGCATCCACGCGTGTGTATTTCAGTTTAATAGAATTTAGTGACAATATAAGTGACATGTATACAGACATAAACGTGAATACAGACTTTATTAATTCAAATTATGATCATGCCATGCAATGGACTGGTTTGGCTGAATGAAAACACAGTTATGTCTCCTACGTAAGTTTAGGACATTCCTGTTCGCCTCTGAGACAATAAGGCAGTTAATGACAGGTTCAATAGGTACTCAGAATTAGACGAAACGGTAATTTCAATACGTTTTACTATGATAGATGTTAATAATTTAAATACTGTACCGATATGAGCTATAGAGGAAATAATAATATCCTTGTTTTTAATTATCGTTAATTTCATTAATAGATTTTGCCAAATTGAATGCCTTGTCACATTGTTGTAACTGACTGTATACGTTATTATCAACTACAATTATGTAAGTGAAGTACTGGAGAGCAAGACTTAAAGGCACAATCAGCCCATCTCGTCTGCCGACATGACAGGTTCAATCTCTACCTATATCTTTGAATCAGTCGTCTCGGTGATTCTCACTTTATCAAGATGTGACAGACTTCATGACACATGGTGATCTATGTGTCTATGTCAAGGTCTAAATGGGCAGGTGTCCTACTAACGGTAATGACAGTTCAGGTCCGTTATTAGCAGAAGAAACAGCACAATGATGTCTGTGTATATTTGTGGAGGGGATAACTAGGCGTCATGTATCTAATCATAACAGGTAGATGACATGACGCCTGATTCAACGTGTTCAATGATTGATAGATGCTGTCCCGTGTACCTGAATATATAAATCATTTCCCACAATGAATGCAACAATCGAGGATTGGTTCGTATATGTGACTGCATGTGTATATACTTGACGTATAAGAGAGATGGAGGGAAATATCATCCGTATTGAGTGAAAAAGAAGATTCTGAACTTTGTAATCCAAAGAAAGCCATTCTCTTCCCACAGAGGTTACTCCCTTCAGATTTTCGATTTTAGGATCGGAATTCGAAATCAGAAGGGAGTAACCTCTGTGGGGAGAGAATGAAGAAAGCTTGATTCGTCAGTTTCTCACACATGCTTATCAAAGAAATAGAATATACTATTAAAATTTCAAATGCAAAACCAATCTTAAAATGGGTAAATCAGAGGAAAATAGAAAAGAAAAGAAATCTGCATTTATAATTTTTGTAACTTATATGCAACCTCGTAATAGAAGTCCAAAATTATTAGAATTATCCATACATGAACTTTTTTCTTGGGGCCTCCGTTTTCGTGTCCTCAAATTCCTCTTATTTGACAATACATGTAAGTGTCCCTATATTTAAAATCTATCAGTGCTAAGGAACTGTCGAGCGCCTGGGGAAGATATGTGCAATTGATTAGGTTCCGTGAATTACGAGCATCAAAACACTTAGGTAACACTGTGTCTTCTTAACACCCTACTGAACTACCTTGGTCGCTTGGAGGTGAACTGTAACGTTACTTTGAATGCCCTTTTCTAATGTCATTTAACAATGGTTTACGAGTTTCATAGATGTTCTGTTTAGAACTAGGTACTTACATCTTCATGATGTGTACACATTCTAAGTGTATAGACGGTTGACTATGAATGGTGTCATTGAATATGTAAGTGTTCCTATCATATAAAATCAATGGCTTTTTAACACATGTCAACAAGGTTAATATTTAATTATTGTGTATGTGCATGCACGATTGGCTATGAGTGATGTATATCACAAATCATTGTATCCTGCACGACACACGAGTTAATAGATATTGAATAGTCTGTTATAGATAGATAGGTAACATCTTCATGATGTGTAAGTATGCATTGTGCATGGTGTTTATCATAGACCATTGTGTCCGCTTTAAAAACGGTTAGTAGTCTAGTTAAATATTCTGTTTATAGATATGAGACAACATGTTGATTTTGTGTAAACTTGCATTGTGAATGGACAGTGGTCAGTGAAAAGTGCTATCCCAGGTCCGCATATCCCCTCACGTTATATCCTCTTAACAAACGGTTATATGCCCTATTACACACGTTAACGAATTTATATTCTGATAATATATAACATCTTATAATGGTGTGTAAGCATAAAATGTGTATTGACGTTTTACTATGTGTGAACATAAGCGTTTTAAGCCTTCTCATTTTGTACATACAATTTCTACACAAAATGAAACCTTGTCGTTGACTGATTGCCTAAGTATGAGAATTGTCCATTTTGCCAGTAGACAGAACATATTTGCACGAAATGCCAAGGCATTTCACCCATTTAGCTTGTATAAGTGGACGATCTGCACGCAATACTTGTGGGTGAATGCTTAGTACCTATCGCATATCTGACCACGACATTGTTCAAATAACATTGCACCAGATACATCTTGTTTTGTAAAGTTTCATTATTTCATCCTTTTTCGTGATGATTTCGTTTTGTGAAAGACATTTCTCAGCATAATATATCCTCTGATTGTTGTTGGAAGGTTCAAAGTTCACAGAGCCTCGTTTTACAAGGCACTGCGTTGAGCGCAAGTAGCTTAGCTTAAATATACACAGTAATGCTAAAGCATAGGAGATACGGATAACCTAAGTGAACGTTGTTTTATGACTGTAAACACTCTACACCCTACTGACCGCCCCTTCCTTGATGCATTATACAATATACTGTAGTATCTGGTATCTGAAGTTTCCTCCATTTACAGAACCAAACACATCGAATAAGCATTTGGGATTCTTAGGTAATCATTTGGTACTAATAAAACTACGTGGTGACATGAAATTTGCCCAGAGAAAACAGATATTCTGTTCATTATAAATGTGTTTTATGATGAAATGGATTGATGTCGACGATAAATGTACGGTCTTGACAAGCGGTTTCCATGGCCGTGACGTCACACCATTCTAATTACGCCATGCGATAAAGTTGTGATAAGTTATACACAGGTAAGTGACGATATCACCAGTATAACCTGATCAGTGATTTCTTGCACTGATAGAACACTCTCACTCTTAGTCATATTATAAAACTACGTGATGATGATCAAATGACAATTATCAAGATGAACTGAAGTCCATTAAAAAGAATTTCGTAAGGTAAGGTCTCGTTTGCAATGAAGGTTATTCGTGAAGTACGTTAGGAAGTTAAGTATCTATGTACTGAAGCTTTAAAGGGTCTGTTTATCTCGGATACATGTAGTTTCTTTTTCCTGTGTTGTATTCAACACGTATCCAAAAGGATTCGTCGGTTTATAAGTCATTCCTTGTTTTACAATACTTATGGTCCCCATGACTGGATAGTGTGAAGTCTGTAGATGTTTAATTTAATATTTAAATTTGACATTTTTAATCAATATTTCGTATTTAGTAGGATATGCTGGACGAAAACACTTTAAGGCTGTTGATATATATATACTGTACATTTGCGTGTACTTGTTTTTAATCAGATGACATTTCATTTAAAAAAATCAATCAATTCTGACTCATTTAACTTCTACCTTCATATGCCTATCTCATATCAACATGTACGTAGACTTAAACCGGAATTCCAATTTTTAGCTTAATTAAATGATAATTCGCAAATTATACGCATGATATTTAATGAAACATCTTAACATCTGTGCAGATGTAGAATTCTACTGGAATACCAGTTTAAACACACTCAAATGAACCAGCACACTTGTACATGTATGATTTATTTCAAACACCGACTTAACGTCCATATACGCATACTGACATTCCAGTCTTGGCATAATTAAAAACAATGTGCATGTGTGCACTGAACAATTACTAAACGCCTACGTGTACACAGAAGTGCAATGTCAATTGAGCATAATCAAATCATATTTACAAACTACACACTTGTACTGATTTACCACATGTTGATACATGTCCGTACTTCTATAGCGGACTTCCAATATAAACGTAATGAAATTACCAACGTGTACACTAACACGTCCATATAAACGCACAAAAGTCAAATGTCCATCACAACCCATGTATAATCTAGTAAAGTATAACTTCAGTGAAGTCTCTACAAATCTCCGACATCACTGCCACCTGAACCTCCTATCACTGGACCGAACGCTTCTCAACCGTCAATCTCCTGCGAATTTGGTTTTATTACCTCTATCTGGGGCAGGCGAATGCATATTCCTTGAAAGTCGATACTCTCAGTGCCAAATGTCTTGCTGCTTATTACTCCAGTATTTTTGACGTCCAACAGCTTGAATCTCTAATGAGGAGTGTAGAAGAAAACATCGCTCTACTGACGTACTTCCATATGCTTCCAGCAGTCTCCACACTTCACTTAATTTCAACCACCTAGAATCAATGTATCTCTGGAGAACGATGAAAAAAATGCAACTTAAACCTAACAGCTGTAACGAGCAGCGCATTTTAAATTCAGTAATTTTTTGAAGTAGCTGTATTGGAGAATTCTGAATTGAAGCCCACTTTTGAGAATAAGTCGTATTGGCGAGGATCCTCTTTGATTGTAGTCAGGTTCAGTTTGATAGTGAACAAATTACGAGCTCCGAGTCTTGCTGTGAGTCGGGCCGGCGCCATGTAACCGCAGGGGAGGGGGCTCCATACAAATGTATCAAAACACGAGATGTGCGATCCTGTTTTCTTGTTGCGCAGTCCATCACGTACATGTGAGGGGTCCCCGGCGCACCATAGGTCTTCATGCGTGGCATCCAGTCCCACCGCTCAAACTTCGCCTTAGTATTCATCATCACCACAGTGTTCTCGTGGTTCTTAGTGGTGATGCTTGCCTGAATGTTGAAATTGATTTGAGACCATATCACAAGCTTCATTAACGTTCCAAGTAGTCCGATCTGCCAAACATCAAACTTAAGTTTTAAAAGATCTCATAAAACATATTTATACGAAAACTAATTTCTAAGTGTTAGTAACCGGAAGTCATATCTGCCAAAACTTTAAATCGAGTCTCATAGAAAGACATTTATACAGACTTAACTTACCTCAGCCATACATGTATCTGCACAACCTATACTTGAATACAACATATATAATATGGGATTGACGTGCTTCATAACGTGGATGATAGAGTTCTGGGGAATAGTCACACCTTTTCATGATCAGAAAGCTTGTTCGGTTTTGGCCTTCTGCGTCAGGCGACTTAAATTCTGCCATTAGTCCGTGTATTAGTTGGCGTCAGGCGTCTCAATTCTGTCATTAGTTCGTATATAAATCGGCGTCAGGCGTCTCAATTCTGTCATTAGTTCGTATATAAACTGGCGTCAGGCGTCTTCAATTCTGTCATTAGTTCGTATATAAACTGGCGTCAGGCTTATTCAATTCTGTCATTAGTCCGTGTTTTAGTTGGCGTCAGGCGTCTCAATTTTGTCATTAGTTCGTATATAAACTGGCGACATGCGTTTTCAATTCTGTCATTAGTCCGTGTATTAGTTGGCGTCAGGCGTCTTCAATTCTGTCATTAGTTCGTATATAAATTGGCGTCAGGCGTCTCAATTCTGTCATTAGTTCGTATATAAACTGGCGTCAGACGTCTTCAATTCTGTCATTAGTACGTATCTAAGATGGCGTCAGGTGTCTCAGTTCTCCCATCAGTTTTATATATAAGATGGTGTCAGGCGTATTCAATTATCCCATCAGTTCGTATATAAGATGACGTCAGGAGTCTTCAATCCTGCCATTAGTTCATATATTAGCTGGCGTCAGCTGTCTTCAATTCTCCCATCAGTTCGTAAATAAGATGACGTCAGGCGTCTTCAATCCTGCCATTAGTTCGTATATTAGCTGGCGTCAGGCGTCTTCAATTCTGCCATTAGTTCGTATATAAGATGGCGTCAGGCGTCTTCAATTCTCCCATCAGTTTTATATATAAGATGGTGTCAGTCGTCTTCAATTCTGCCATTAGTTCGTATATAAGATGGCGTCTTCAATTCTGTAATTAGTTCGTATATAAGATGGCGTCAGGCTTATTCAATTATGTCATTAGTTCGTATATAAGATGGTGTCAGGCGTCTTCGATTCTGCCATCAGTTCGTATACAAGATGGCGTAAGGCGTCTCAATTCTGTCATAATAAAATGGCGTCAGGCGTCTTCAATTATGTCATTAGTCCGTATATTAGCTGGCGTCAGGCGTCTTCAATTCTGCCATTAGTTCTTATATAAGATGGCGTCTTCAATTCTCCCATCAGTTCGTACATAAGATGGCGTCAGGCGTCTTCATTTCTGCCATTAGTCCGTACATAAGATGGCGTCTTCAATTCTGTAATTAGTTCGTATATAAGATGGCGTCAGGCTTATTCAATTCTGTCATTAGTTCGTATATAAGATGGTGTCAGGCGTCTTCAATTCTGTCATTAGTTCGTATATAAACTGGCGTCAGGCGTCTCAATCCTGCCATTAGTTCGTATATAAGATGGCGTCAGGCGTCTTCAATTCTGTCATTAGTTCGTATATAAACTGGCGTCAGGTGTCTCAATCCTGCCATTAGTTCGTATATAAGATGGCGTCAGGCGTCTTCAATTCTGTCATTAGTTCGTATATAAACTGGCGTCAGGCGTCTCTAATTCTGTCATTAGTTCGTATATAAGCTTTTCGCATTTTCTCTCAAGAACCACATGCCCAATGCAATTACGATTGTGAGCGCTTGTTCTGTAACCAGAGGGGATTATAAACGTTACTTTTATCGACCATATCACCACTAATTTGGACCAAAGAGGCAACGCCCTAAAAACTTCTCCACAATTATATAAATTGATTTGTACGTGATTAAACACGTTTTATCGTGTTAATATATGTCTGACATGCCGCATAAAAATACATCTTTTTATCATAAACTTTAAATGTTATACTACTACGTTGTGTTGAAACCAGTCCAGGGAATTATATTTATTAATATACATCACGATTTCACGATATCTGACCATAATGGTAGTTATGACGTACATATGCATACGCTAAAGGGTTTAAAATACGGTTAGTGTCTGCCATATTGAAAATATAACAAACAATAGGATGATAAGATACATTATTTTGCATAATTATTATTATCCACATTCTACATACGAATGCCGTTCAAAGACTGAAAAGAATATATGTATCACCTTTACTAAAACAGATAGGAACTGTCAATAATTACTAGACATTAACTTTTACTGATCTTTCCCCCCTTCGAGTCTTCAAAAGCATATTAATGTAAACGGTTATTTATCACAAAGATACATTGTGAATCGTGTAAACATATGCAAAACACCAATATAAAATGGAATAGAAAATGTCAAATACATAAAGAGAAAATGTCAAACATTTAAAGAGAAAATGTCAAATACATAAAGAGAAAATGTCTAACATAAACAGAAAATGTCAATACTTAATAAAGAAAAAACATGTTTTTGAGTCTCTTTATTTTATTAGTTATTCTTAGGTTAGTATATAAGCCCGAGCGTCATTCTGAGTTATTTTTGGTTGTAAAATGAACATTTATACAATATTACTTTTTAGGAGCATATTAATATAAACCTACACTATTGCCAGATGAAAATGAGTTTCAGGAATGCTACATCTAGCATTACAACATTGATATTACAATTATCTATATATTGTACAAACATACATATAAAGCGATACTTTGATGTTTCCCTTCCCCGTGATTTCCTTAAAACTCTTTGAACTCTTATCAGAAGTTGCCAACAATCTTGTCTTGGAGTAATATTAATATATCGACGCAAGCCATACGTAAAAAATGTTGGAAGTTTGATTTCCAGACCTCGAGATCATCTTGATTAGAAGGTAGGAGTGAGATGATGGGTAACTGGCAGTGATGCCCAGTGCTTGGGTTAACTCACCATCTGTGTGTAGTGGTATATTTAGCATCCCTGCTTACATCTCCTGACATGCGAGACTTTACTCCTACCCAGCATCTCCCCTATCTGTCATAGCATCTCCAGCTCCCTCTTTAAACCTGGAAAGTCTCTGTAAAGTGTCAAATTGAATAAACTTATCAAACCTATCTTCGTTTTGGATCTGACTTTATTACTCTCTAACTGCTTCTGAAGCGACTGTGTCCTTTTCCATTTATATCAGATATCTGATTTCTCATCTGGCACTTGTACCATTCAGGTAAACTTTACATTAAAACTGATTCAAGTTATTAAATGTCACGTGCAACTTGAATTTCAATATATATTCGCTGGGGTTGTCTTTTTCCAGAGTCGATAAAATGTTTTTGAAACTTTCGTTTTGTCCAGGCTTTACTTAATTAAAACTGTTTCTTATATGTTTTCAGTTTCTTGGTTAGAAAATGTCCAGATTGAAATATTTACTTGGCGGCATGGTTTATCCTCGCACGGGTGACCCAGTTGATTAACTGGCTAATTGGAGAGTGTGATGGTTGTATTCTATGTCATGACCCCGACAGACGAGAGCCTTTTTGTTTATATTGTCCTGGATAAGTGACATTTTCTGAAATGTGCTACTGTCCTTCCACCAGGTCCAGTCATTAACACAGAGCAAATCACTGGGCTACAGACTGGGTTATCTACTGGACTAATCATGCAATACGATTATTTTCTTATATTTGCCATCATTATTGAGGAGAGTTTTATTATCTCATCACAATTTATGTCTTCTATTTACGCAAACTGTACTCAAATAGATTAATGAACATGAAAACCTAATCAAAACGTCATTGTAGTTATGCCAATATGATATCTTAAATTGCCGAGTTACTAATGAGAACGTATGACATATATTGCGTGCTTTTAATAATTGGATATTATATTAAGAGCATTAATATCTGATATATATATATATATATATATATATATATATATAAATATATATATATCACATTAAGAGTTTCACTAAAAGTGTCGTCACAGTTTAACTATTTGTTGTTATTGGAATTTTACGATTCAATATTTATTACACTTATCAACAACAATAATGCATTCATCGTTTTGACAAATATATATAATCTTTTTAGATGAGGTTATTGACAAAAGCACATTGTCTTTAATCAGTTATACAACTCTGTCTTGGCATGAATACACCATGCATAAATCTTTTTGTTTTTAATTTTTAAAGTATCAAGTAGTACTTGGCTATTCAATTATGTAACATAGCACCTACATGTACTGAGGAAACTGTTTGTCACGACACACAACAATAGATTTAAATGTACGTCATCTATAGTCGATAACACGTATTGTCGGAGTAATTCTTAATATTCTATTTTTGATAAAGCAGCATTGCTTTCCATTTTAGATTCCAAACAAATACAACTGTGATATGTCATTATCAAATAATTCGCCTATGTCACATCATGCATTTTGTGTATAATGTTGTATTTGTTGGAAGTTGTTGAACATTGTTGAAAGAGGCAGATATTCTTTTAGAACTTCAAATGTGGGCATGTTGTAATTGGAGGGTGAGGGTTATGTAAACTGGCATATACTGTGGTTGTCCATCTTCATCATCATCACTGACTGAATTACCAGAGAGTCATAAGTGGTGTAACGGTAATCCACTTCCATCTAAGTTGAGGAAAACCATTCCAATTTTCTAGAGTTGTTTCACTTCATCTGCTTATCCAAAGCTTCAAATTAGAGATATTGAGAGCTTTCAGATATGTTTTGCAGCGGAAAGCCGCAGATGTGACTATTGTCCACATCTTGTGGCATTGAAACAGTCAGCCTCAGCGGTGAAGGAATTAATATCAATTATAATGTATTTGCTGTTGAAATGTCACACCTTAGTGGGGAATAGGTGAAAGGATGAGTCGAGTAGACGCTTTGTGGTCCGAGGGGACTTCAATGGACAAGGGTCAAGACATATAAAAGCTAGATCCAGCTTTATTTTTGCAAGATAAGAATGGACGCGTCAAAGTGTGGAGATTAAGACCGCGCTTTGGACATCAGAGAGCCCTTTAACTAAATCATTCTGACATAAGCTATCACGGGTAAGCGAAAAATGACCACTGACTATGGAATCTTGTGGAGAAGACTGGTAAACAACTCTAGCCTGTCGGGGACAGACAAATCTAAGACACAGATTTATGCCCGATATACGAAGTGCATGTACATAAATTGAGTCATCACGTGAAGTGTCTGCCACATGACCTCAGGCAGAATGTGTATAGTCTGTGGATCCAGACAATCACAGACTTCCATTGTGTCATGACACCTCAAACGTCCCTGTCCTACCTTGATTTCATATGATGTCAACTATCCTTTATAAGTTCTTGGTGTCATATGAACTCAAACATCCCTGTATAGGACCGGAACTGGTTTGCTGGCTCAAATAAGCCTTGTAACATTCGTAGACTGATCCAAGTTTACATTTCCGGTCCTATGCCAGGATTCAAAATGGCGGACAGTGTCATACCTTCTTTATATGTTACATAGGTAGGTAGATATACGTAGGTGTATATTTAGGGTCTGGCGCCTGTGTCGGTACCGTATGATCTAATATTCTTTGTTCTGTCTCTGTGTCACATGATCTAAAACGTATTTGTACTGTCGAAATGCCATATGAATTTGGGGTCATATGAACTGAAACATTATATGTAAGTTCTTGTTGACATATGGCCTAAACATTCTATTTATGTTCTAGGTGCCATATCGCCTGAACATTCTATGTAAGTTCTTGGTGCAATATTGCCTGAAACATTCTATGTAGGTTATTGGTGCCATATGGCCTGAAACATTCTATATATGTTCTAGGTGCCATATCGCCTGAGACATTATATGATAGTTATTGGTGCCATATATGGCCTGAAACATTCTATGTAAGTTATTGGTGCCACATGCCTGAAACATTCTATGTAAGTTATTTTTGCCATATGGCCTGAAACATTCTATGTAAGTTATTTTTGCCATATGGCCTGAAACATTCTATGTAAGTTCTTGGTGTCATATTGCCTGAAACATTCTATGTAGGTTTTTGGTGCCATATGGCCTGAAAATTATATGTGAGTTATTGGTGCCATATGGCCTGAAATATTTTATGTAAGTTATTGTTGCCATATGGCCTGAAAATTATATGTGAGTTATTGGTGCCATATCGCCTCCGATAATCTTTGCTCTGTCTCCGTATCTATGGAGCCAGTAATGTTTGCTGACATTCTTTGCACAAGATGTGAAGACAGAGGATCTCAGAGCTGTTCGTACTGTTTGTGGATCAGAGGATCTCAGACTAAGACTGTACTTTCTGTAGATGACCTCCGCGTTGCAGACCCGGTTGGTCAGTGACATTCAAGCCAGTGGTCAACTCCAGACTGCAGGCGGTAATCTGAAGGAAAGTTCATGGGGAATATGACAGCACTTTGGTCATCTGTGTGATTTGATGTCCAGACAAGGTAGCTCATCTAGTTAATGTACCAAACATTTGCTAAGTAACCGCGTCGTCCTACAGAAGATATTATGAAGTGTTATACTTGTGATTATTTCGCTACATTAGTCATCGATCAATACGGCGCCCATTGACAAGTGATAACCCCAAAATAGATGACATCGCCAGGAGTAAATAAATCCTATAGTCTCCCCTTTCCCTTCTAATCATGTATACGTTAAGCTTTACCAAATGAAATGACACTTACAGAGGCTAGATAACTTGTTGAAGAAATTAAACAATCAGTCGCTTAACCAAATAAAGGGAATTAGATATTCTCATACAATTTTCAAATATCATTTTACTCACTGAAATAAGACAGTTATCAACAAAAAAAACTGTAAGATAATTAAATTTGTAGACTGCAATGCAATAAATTTATATGGATATTTCGGTTATATGATGATGCCAAGGCATACGATATGGTGTTATATACAGGAGATAATTGCATTAAAGAATTAAAGGATTAAAATATCGTATATGTGCGAATCACTTTCGGAATGAAACTGCAGCACCTGTATCATTTCCTAGTGGTGGACCATTCATCGGAGACTGGTTTATTAATAGAGTTCAATTTCCAACCAACTACGTGAACCTATCTATTTCTACTTGATGTAACATCACGTTTGGATTTGTGTCAAGTTTCATCTCTTTGATAATTGATTCAAATAGGTTACAGATCTGAAACGATTACAAGAGGTGTCAATGTCAAATGGCAAACAATGACACTTTTGTCTGGGGTGAATGTGTAGGTCTCATCCGAATGTCATTCTTTATTTCATTTGTAGTGGAGGCCATAGGCCCAGGCAACACTTTTGGTTTAACAGAGTGAATGTTTTGAGCATCATTGTGTCAATTGCCATGAGCAAATTGAATTTGTGAGTAGTTGGATTTTAATAATATGAATGCAGTAAATACATGTCAAGCTTTTTAAATGTCTGTAACATTTACATGCCAGCATAAACTGAAATTCATTTTCATTAATGTAATATTGCATAATACAATATTACAATGCATAATATATTTTATCTTGGTTCGATTATAAATCGACCGGTTTCAATTTGGAGACGGTGTGAAGATCATATGAATTTAGCAAGGGCTGGTCGAAATTTTGAAATTGATACATTTTAAATGTAATTCTCAAAATGAAATGTGATTTTGAAACATGAGTAAAATGAAAATTTCGAACTCTTTACAAGTGGTGTGTGTTATTAGCTAATTTTGGTATCAAATATTTAAAAAATACGTCTTAGGGTAATGGGTTTGTCATGTAAAGTGATTTTAAAGTACCATAATACATTTTTCTTGGCTTGCAAAGCTACGTTATTCACGTGGGGAGACCAAGATAAAGATTGAAAATAAAATACCATGATATTTATAAGAGGAAACATTTTCCAGTTTTAATTGAAAATACAATTGTTATGTTTTGATAACTTACATTCATTTTAAATAAAGGTACAACGATCTTGATTTTTCCCAAATTGTCAGTAAATTGGTGATTTTTTTTTATAAAACATTATCCAAACTGACACATGTACATCATTTGTCCTGAGCTAGAATATGCTTTCATTAGCCTACCCAGGAAGCGCATTTCATACCTCATTTTGAAAACAAAATATTGATACGATGATATTACACTAGTGTAATGACGTTGTATGTATGACGTCATACTTACTTACAGTTGTAACGTCACATTTATATTATGTTTTCAAATGTTGACAATATATGAACAAACTCGTCACTTCCCGCTGTGAGTTGCACTTTTTACCTAACTCATGATTCAAGTACAACTTATATTAAATTTACTTTCGTTCGTTTGATACTAACTAACTTTTTAGCTCGTTTAATGTCATTTTATTACACGACTTCTCGTTTACTATCCTAAATGTGTGGAATCTTGCAATGTATTCCAATATTGATTAAAAGCCAAAACTCTATTAGAAAGCATAGGGCAAAGTCGAATCTTAACATCATGTATGATTATGTTAGTTCTATATGTATTAGTGTGTATGCAACCAAGTGAAGTAGATGTCCTGGTGTACTGTTAGAGAAGAGACAGACTGTGAGGATGACAGTCCATGTCAGAGAGTATTGTGTTTGCTGGAGTGGCCTGTCTGCACTGTCACCTGTCGAGTCAGACCTGACACCTCTCCCCACTTCACTGTCTCTCCACCGTCTCTCCACCGTCATCTATCTCTCCTTCAATATCTACTCACTTATCTCTTAACCCGCAAATACACAGCGTATATTATATTCAGCACTTACGTATTTCGCGCTTGTGTATCTCAGTACTTATTGTAAACTTGTTCCATATGTCCAGTACTCGCTTAGTTTTCGTCTCGTATGTTCATCGCTTACTTATATCTCATTAAATGTATGTTTAATATTCACCTATTATTAATATCGTATGTTCATCACTTGCGTATATCTCACAAGGTATGTTCAATATTCACCCATTATTCATATCGTATGTTCATCGTATACATGTATATCATAAAGTATGTTCAGTATTCACCTATTATTCATATCGTATGTTCATCACTTGCGTATATCTCATAAGGTATGTTCAATATTCACCTATTGTTCTTATCGTATGTTCATCACTTACGTAAATCTCACGAGGTATGTTCAATATTCACCTATTATTCATATCGTATGTTCATCACTTACGTAAATCTCACGAGGTATGTTCAATATTCACCTTTTATTCATATCGTATGTTCATCACTTACGTATATATATCTCACGAGGTATGTTCAATATTCACCTATTATTCTTATCGTATGTTCATCACTTACGTATATCTCACAAGGTATGTTCAATATTCACCTATTATTCATATCGTATGTTCATCACTTGCGTATATCTCACAAGGTTTGTTCAATATTCACCTATTGTTCATATCGTATGTTCATAACTTGCGTATATCTCACAAGGTATGTTCAATATTCACCTATTATTCATAACGTGTGTTCATCACTTGCGTATATCTCACAAGGTTTGTTCAATATTCACCTATTATTCTTATCGTATGTTCATCACTTGCGTATATCTCACAAGGTATGTTTAATATTCACCTTTTATTCATATCGTATGTTCATCACTTGCGTATATCTCACAAGGTATGTTCAATATTCACCAATTGTTCATATCGTATGTTCATAACTTGCGTATATCTCACAAGGTATGATCAATATTCACCTATTATTCATAACGTGTGTTCATCACTTGCGTATATCTCACAAGGTATGTTCAATATTCACCTATTATTCTTATCGTATGTTCATCACTTACGTATATCTCACGAGGTATGTTCAATATTCACCTATTATTCATATCGTATGTTCATCATTTGCGTATATCTCACAAGGTATGTTCAATATTCACCTATTATTCATATCGTATGTTCATCACTTGCGTATATCTCACAAGGTTTGTTCAATATTCACCTATTGTTCATATCGTATGTTCATAACTTGCGTATATCTCACAAGGTATGTTCAATATTCACCTATTATTCATAACGTGTGTTCATCACTTGCGTATATCTCACAAGGTATGTTCAATATTCACCAATTGTTCATATCGTATGTTCATAACTTGCGTATATCTCACAAGGTATGATCAATATTCACCTATTATTCATAACGTGTGTTCATCACTTGCGTATATCTCACAAGGTATGTTCAATATTCACCTATTATTCTTATCGTATGTTCATCACTTACGTATATCTCACGAGGTATGTTCAATATTCACCTATTATTCATATCGTATGTTCATCATTTGCGTATATCTCACAAGGTATGTTCAATATTCACCTATTGTTCTTATCGTATGTTCATAACTTGCGTATATCTCACAAGGTATGTTCAATATTCACCTATTATTCATAACGTGTGTTCATCACTTGCGTATATCTCACAAGGTATGTTCAATATTCACCTATTATTCATATCGTATGTTCATCACTTGCGTATATCTCATAAGGTATGTTCAATATTCACCTATTATTCATATCGTATGTTCATCACTTGCGTATATCTCACAAGGTATGTTCAATATTCACCTATTATTCATATCGTATGTTCATCACTTGCGTATATCTCACAAGGTATGTTCAATATTCACCTATTGTTTATATCTTATGTTCATAACTTGCGTATATCTCACAAGGTATGTTCAATATTCACCTATTATTCATAACGTGTGTTCATCACTTGCGTATATCTCACAAGGTTTGTTCAATATTCAACTTTTATTCATATCGTATGTTCATCACTTGCGTATATCTCACAAGGTATGTTCAATATTCACCTATTGTTCATATCGTATGTTCATAACTTGCGTACATCTCATAAGGTATGTTCAATATTCACCTATTATTCATAACGTGTGTTCATCACTTGCGTATATCTCACAAGGTTTGTTCAATATTCACCTATTATTCATATCGTATGTACATCACCAATTATGTCTCGTAATGTATATTCATCACTTACTTATGTCTATTAACGTATTTTCAGTACTTATATCCGCATTAAGTGTTCAGTACCTGTTTATGCCTACTTATCTCTCGTTCCTTATTTCCAGTACGCACTTTTATCTCGGTACTAACATCTCAATTCTTATTTATACATGTATCTCACACTGTGTTCTGCGAAAGTTGCTTTTATCTGGTATCCTATGTTACCCATAAGTTGTCTTATCCTTTCTATTCCATGTACTGCCAACTTCACTTGTGGCGTCAAAAAGTACAATGGTGCCACGACCATTTGTTTATAACGTCACAGACGACGAAGTGCAGAAACTCCTAAAGCAAACGTGATATGTGCACATGTGCGTGTAAACAATCTTTGGCATTGGTCAGCAGATATTAACATTTGGTATCTTATGTTCAATGGTTGCCTAAATCTCTCATCAATGTAGTATTGTCCAGTGCTAACTCAATTCTCACAGAGTGCTGTACAAGATTACATCTCATAGTTATCTTCAATGTCCAATTCTATCTTATAACCCGTATCATACAATTATGTTTGTAGCCTTACCTCCACTTATCATACCTATCGCTCTGGGTTCCTTACCAATGAATTGGAATCTTGTAATGGTGATGTTTAGCTGGTTTATGAAAAAATGTCACCTGTTCTTTATGTTCTCCTCAACTGTGACATTTCCTCATGATGTTTATATGTTGATACTCCAAATGAAAAGTCTAAATATAAGTTTTGTACCGAATTTCTATTTACGTTTTCCGTCCTACGCTTCTGTATTATACTACGATCATGTTTAATGAGTATTTGCCTGGTCGTTTGAATCTTAGAAGTTTTTATCTGCCGATCATTCTGATGATAATAAACGTCACGTAGAGGCGGCGGATCCAGGGGATTTACTTACAAAATGTCTATTTTCCAAATGATAAATATCTGTTTTGGGTTAACTACTGTTTCCCAACTCTATCGCCACTCCTTTAAATTTGATGCATGTAGTTCTAATGTAAGTTTTGGTAGTTCAGAATGTTTTATCTATTCGTTGAAACTATATTCTAATTGCGCCTTCACCATCGCTAATTTGAGTTTCTAGTTCACTTGTTTAATCTTTTGATACTCTTTTTAGGTAAGATTACAATTAAATAGGTTCCCCTCTGATCTTCAGCAAACTGTCATCAAGTCTAAGATCTGATCATTTATATTTCATCATTAAGCTCTAAATACTCTCTTCTGTCTCACTCAGATCTAAAGCAGCGTATACCGGGTGCAGTGATGAATTATGTATTAAACTTTCCCTTTCATGATTTATAGTGTCTGAGAAAGTAAAGCTTACAACTGACTGATCTTATTTGTAACCAGGTAAGATATCGGCATAAAGTGAGAGATTAAACAGTTCCTTTGATATAACAAATACATGTATCCAATATATCTTGCGTGTTGTTTTTCCGACCAGGTGTATTTATGAAACGTCCACCGCATCAAACACTTCAGTTTCATCTAAAAGTATAGTTCGGTTCTTTACATGTTAACGTTAAAAATATTATCGAAAAATTTAGAAAAGTCAATTCTGGGTCAATATAGATTTGTAGTGTATCTTTATTTTCTACATAGAGATTATTACTCGAGGAAGTGTGTCATTACGAAAGGAGTGTGAAAAGCTGCCGAACCCTATAGCGAAAGTGAGGGATATAGACAGTTTTTTATGAGTCCTATGTCTTGGACCGGTGCTCATTTCCTGAACAGTTGCTTCCTCCCTGCGCTTATTGGGGACGGGTGCTCATTGCTTGAGCAATTGCTTCCTCCCTGGGTTTATAGGGGACGGGTGCTCATTTCTTGAGCAGTTGCTTCCTCCCTGCGCTTATTGGGGACGGGTGCTCATTGCTTGAGCAATTGCTTCCTCCCTGGGTTTATAGGGGACGGGTGCTCATTTCCTGAACAGTTGCTTCCTCCCTGCGCTTATTGGGGACGGGTGCTCATTGCTTGAGCAATTGCTTCCTCCCTGGGTTTATAGGGGACGGGTGCTCATTTCTTGAGCAGTTGCTTCCTCCCTGCGCATATTGGGGACCGGTGCTCATTTCTTGAGCAGTTGCTTCCTCCCGGCGTTTATAGGGGACGGGTGCTCATTTCTTGAACAGTTGCTTCCTCCCTGGGCTTATAGGGGACGGGTGCTCATTTTTTGAGTAGTTGCTTCCTCCCTGCGCTTATAGGGGACGGGTGCTCATTTCTTGAGCAGTTGCTTCCTCCCTGGGTTTATAGGGGACGGGTGCTCATTTCTTGAGCAGATGCTTCCTCCCTGCGCATATTGGGGACGGGTGCTCATTTCTTGAGCAGTTGCTTCCTCCCGGCGTTTATAGGGGACGGGTGCTCATTTCTTGAACAGTTGCTTCCTCCCTGGGCTTATAGGGGACGGGTGCTCATTTTTTTAGCAGTTGCTTCCTCCCTGCGCATATTGGGGACGGGTGTTCATTTCTTGAGCAGTTGCTCCCTCCCGGCGTTTATAGGGGACGGGTGCTCATTTCTTGAACAGTTGCTTCCTCCCTGGGCTTATAGGGGACGGGTGCTCATTTCTTGAGTAGTTGCTTCCTCCCTGCGCTTATTGGGGACGGGTGCTCATTTCTTGAGCAGTTGCTTCCTCCCTGGGTTTATAGGGGACGGGTGCTCATTTCTTGAGCAGTTGCTTCCTCCCAGGGCTTATAGGGGACGGGTGCTCATTTCTTGAGTAGTTGCTTCCTCCCTGCGCTTATTTGGGACGGGTGCTCATTTCTTGAGCAGTTGCTTCCTCCCTGGGTTTATAGGGGACGGGTGCTCATTTCTTGAGCAGTTGCTTCCTCCCGGCATTTATAGGGGACGGGTGCTCATTTCTTGAACAGTTGCTTCCTCCCTGAGCTTATAGGGGACGGGTGCTCATTTCTTGAGGAGTTGCTTCCTCCCTGAGCTTATAGGGGACGGGTGCTCATTTCTTGAGCAGTTGCTTCCTCCCTGGGTTTATAGGGGACGGGTGCTCATTTCTTGAGCAGTTGCTTCCTCCCAGGCCTTATAGGGGATGGGTGCTCATTTCTTGAGTAGTTGCTTCCTCCCTGCGCATACTGGGGACGGGTGCTAATTTCTTGAGCAGTTGCTTCCTCCCGGCGTTTATAGGGGACGGGTGCTCATTTTTTTAGCAGTTGCTTCCTCCCTGCGCATATTGGGGATGGGTGTTCATTTCTTGAGCAGTTGCTTCCTCCCGGCGTTTATAGGGGACTGGTGCTCATTTCTTGAACAGCTGCTTCCTCCCTGGGCTTATAGGGGACGGGTGCTCATTTCTTGAGCAGTTGCTTCCTCCCTGGGCTTATAGGGGACGGGTGCTCATTTCTTGAGCAGTTGCTTCCTCCCTGGGCTTATAGGGGACTAGTACTCATTTCTTGAGTAGTTGCTTCCTCCCTGTGCTTATTGGGACTGGTGCTCATTTCTTGAGTAGTTGCTTTCTCTCTGCGCTTATAGGGGACGGGTGCTCATTTCTTGAGCAGTTGCTTCCTCCCTGCACTTATATGGGACCGGTACTCATTTCTTGAGCAGTTGCTTCCTCCCGGCATTTATAGGGGACGGGTGCTC
The DNA here is from genome assembly GCA_936450465.1 of Gibbula magus. Lineage (NCBI taxonomy): Eukaryota > Metazoa > Mollusca > Gastropoda > Trochida > Trochidae > Gibbula > Gibbula magus. Next base: position 63,812,161 of record OW388289.1, on the reverse strand, counting down.
ATTTCTTGAACAGTTGCTTCCTCCCGGCATTTATAGGGGACGGGTGCTCATTTCTTGAACAGTTGCTTCCTCCCTGAGCTTATAGGGGACGGGTGCTCATTTCTTGAGGAGTTGCTTCCTCCCTGCGCTTATTGGGGACGTGTGCTCATTTCTTGAGCAGTTGCTTCCTCCCTGGGTTTATAGGGGACGGGTGCTCATTTCTTGAGCAGTTGCTTCCTCCCTGCGCATACTGGGGACGGGTGCTAATTTCTTGAGCAGTTGCTTCCTCCCGGCGTTTATAGGGGACGGGTGCTCATTTTTTTAGCAGTTGCTTCCTCCCTGCGCATATTGGGGATGGGTGTTCATTTCTTGAGCAGTTGCTTCCTCCCGGCGTTTATAGGGGACTGGTGCTCATTTCTTGAACAGTTGCTTCCTCCCTGGGCTTATAGGGGACGGGTGCTCATTTCTTGAGTAGTTGCTTCCTCCCTGCGCTTATAGGGGACGGGTGCTCATTTCTTGAGCAGTTGCTTCCTCCCTGGGCTTATAGGGGACGGGTGCTCATTTCTTGAGCAGTTGCTTCCTCCCTGGGCTTATAGGGGACCGGTGCTCATTTCTTGAGCAGTTGCTTCCTCCCTGCGCATATTGGGGACGGGTGCTCATTTCTTGAGCAGTTGCTTCCTCCCGGCGTTTATAGGGGACGGGTGCTCATTTCTTGAACAGTTGCTTCCTCCCTGGGCTTATAGGGGACGGGTGCTCATTTCTTGAGTAGTTGCTTCCTCCCTGCGCTTATTGGGGACGGGTGCTCATTTCTTGAGCAGTTGCTTTCTCTCTGCTCTTATAAGGGACCGGTACTCATTTCTTGAGCAGTTGCTTCCTCCCTGCGCTTATAAGAGACTGGTACTCATTTCTTGAGCAGTTGCTTCCTCCCTGTGCTTATGAGGGACCGGTACTCATTTATTGAGCAGTTGCTTCCTCCCTGCGCTTATAAGGGACTAGTACTCATTTCTTGAGTAGTTGCTTCCTCCCTGTGCTTATTGGGACTGGTGCTCATTTCTTGAGTAGTTGCTTTCTCTCTGCGCTTATAGAGGACCAGTACTCATTTCTTGAGCAGTTGCTTCCTCCCTGCACTTATATGGGACCGGTACTCATTTCTTGAGTAGTTGCTTTCTCTCTGCGCTTATAGGGGACCAGTGCTCATTTCTTGAGTAGTTGCTTCCTCCCTGTGCTTATTGGGACTGGTTGTCATTTCTTGAGTAGTTGCTTTCTCTCTGTGCTTATAGGGGACCGGTGCTCATTTCTTAAGGAGTAGCTTCCTCCCTGCGTTTATTGGAACCGGTTCTCATTTCTTGAGTAGTTGCTTTCACTCTGCGCTTATTGGGGACCGGTTCTCATTTCTTGAGTAGTTGCTTTCTCTCTGTGCTTATTTGGGACCGGTGCTCATTTCTTGAGCAGTTGCTTTTTCCCATCTGCGCTTATTGGGGAACGGTGCTCATTTCGTGAGCAGTTGCTTTCTCCCTGCGCTTATTGGGGACCGGTGCTCATTTCTTGAGCATTTGCTTTCTCCCTGCGCTTATTGGGGACCGTTGCTCATTTCTTGAGTAGTTGCTTTCTCTCTGCGATTTTAGGGGACCAGTGCTCATTTATTGAGTAGTTGCTTTCTCTCTGCGCTTATTGGGGACCGGTTCTCATTTCTTGAGTAGTTGCTTTCTCTCTGTGCTTATTGGGGACCGGTGCTCATTTCTTGAGCAGTTGCTTCCTCCCTGCACTTATTGGGGACGGGTGCTCATTTCTTGAGCAGTTGCTTTCTCTCTGCTCTTATAAGGGACCGGTACTCATTTCTTGAGCAGTTGCTTCCTCCCTGCGCTTATAAGGGACTGGTACTCGTTTCTTGAGCAGTTGCTTCCTCCCTGTGCTTATAAGGGACCGGTACTCATTTCTTGAGTAGTTGCTTCCTCCCTGCGCTTATAAGGGACCGGTACTCATTTCTTGAGCAGTTGCTTCCTCCCTGCGCTTATAAGGGACCGGTACTCATTTATTGAGCAGTTGCTTCCTCCCTGCGCTTATAAGGGACTAGTACTCATTTCTTGAGCAGTTGCTTCCTCCCTGCGCTTATAAGGGACCGGTACTCATTTCTTGAGTAGTTGCTTTCTCTCTGCGCTTATAGGGGACCAGTGCTCATTTCTTGAGTAGTTGCTTCCTCCCTGTGCTTATTGGGACCGGTGCTCATTTCTTAAGTAGTTGCTTTCTCTCTGCGCTTATAGAGGACCAGTGCTCATTTCTTGAGTAATTGATTTCTCTCTGTGCTTATAGGGGACCGGTGCTCATTTCTTAAGGAGTAGCTTCCTCCCTGCGTTTATTGGAACCGGTTCTCATTTCTTGAGTAGTTGCTTTCTCTCTGTGCTTATTGGGGACCGGTGCTCATTTCTTGAGTAGTTGCTTTCTCTCTCCGCTTATTGGGGACGGGTGCTCATTTCTTGAGCAGTTGCTTCCTCCCTGCACTTATTGGGGACGGGTGCTCATTTCTTGAGCAGTTGCTTTCTCTCTGCTCTTATAAGGGACCGGTACTCATTTCTTGAGCAGTTGCTTCCTCCCTGCGCTTATAAGGGACTGGTACTCGTTTCTTGAGCAGTTGCTTCCTCCCTGTGCTTATAAGGGACCGGTACTCATTTCTTGAGTAGTTGCTTCCTCCCTGCGCTTATAAGGGACCGGTACTCATTTCTTGAGCAGTTGCTTCCTCCCTGCGCTTATAAGGGACCGGTACTCATTTATTGAGCAGTTGCTTCCTCCCTGCGCTTATAAGGGACTAGTACTCATTTCTTGAGCAGTTGCTTCCTCCCTGCGCTTATAAGGGACCGGTACTCATTTCTTGAGTAGTTGCTTTCTCTCTGCGCTTATAGGGGACCAGTGCTCATTTCTTGAGTAGTTGCTTCCTCCCTGTGCTTATTGGGACCGGTGCTCATTTCTTAAGTAGTTGCTTTCTCTCTGCGCTTATAGAGGACCAGTGCTCATTTCTTGAGTAATTGATTTCTCTCTGTGCTTATAGGGGACCGGTGCTCATTTCTTAAGGAGTAGCTTCCTCCCTGCGTTTATTGGAACCGGTTCTCATTTCTTGAGTAGTTGCTTTCTCTCTGTGCTTATTGGGGACCGGTGCTCATTTCTTGAGTAGTTGCTTTCTCTCTCCGCTTATTGGGGACGGGTGCTCATTTCTTGAGCATTTGCTTCCTCCCGGCGTTTATAGAGGACCAGTGCTCATTTCTTGAGCATTTGCTTCCTCCCTGCGCTTATTGGGGACGGTGATCATTTCTTGAGTAGTTGCTTCCTCCCTGCGCTTATTGGGGACCGGTGCTCATTTCTTGAGCAGTTGCTTCCTCCCTGCGCTTATTGGGGACGGTTCTCATTTCTTGAGTAGTTGCTTTCTCTCTGCGCTTATAGGGGACCGGTTCTCATTTCTTGAGTAGTTGCTTTCTCCCTGCGCTTATTGGGGACCAGTGCTCATTTCTTGAGTAATTGCTTTCTCTCTGCGCTTATTGGGGACCGGTGCTCATTTCTTGAGTAGTTACTTTCTCCCTGCGCTTATTGGGGACCAGTGCTCATTTCTTGAGTAGTTGCTTTCTCTCTGCGCTTATTGGGGACCGGTGCTCATTTCTTGAGTAGTTGCTTTCTCTCTGCGCTTATTGGGGACCGGTTCTCATTTCTTGAGTAGTTGCTTTCTCTCTGCGCTTATTGGGGACCGGTGCTCATTTCTTGTGTAGTTACTTTCTCCCTGCGCTTATTGGGGACCAGTGCTCATTTCTTGAGTAGTTGCTTTCTCTCTGCGCTTATTGGGGACCGGTGCTCATTTCTTGAGTAGTTGCTTTCTCTCTGCGCTTATTGGGGACCGGTTCTCATTTCTTGAGTAGTTGCTTTCTCTCTGCGCTTATTGGGGACTGGTTCTCATTTCTTGAGTAGTTGCTTTCTCTCTGCGCTTATTGGAGACCGGTTCTCATTTCTTGAGTAGTTGCTTTCTCCCTGCGCTTATTGGGGACCAGTGCTCATTTCTTGAGTAGTTGCTTTCTCTCTGCGCTTATTGGGGACCGGTTCTCATTTCTTGAGTAGTTGCTTTCTCCCTGCGCTTATTGGGGACCAGTGCTCATTTCTTGAGTAGTTGCTTTCTCCCTGCGCTTATTGGGGACCGGTTCTCATTTCTTGAGTAGTTGCTTTCTCTCTGCGTTTATTGGGGACCGGTGCTCATTTCTTGAGTAGTTGCTTTCTCCCTGCGCTTATTGGGGACCAGTGCTCATTTCTTGAGTAGTTGCTTTCTCTTTGCGCTTATTGGGGACCGGTTCTCATTTCTTGAGTAGTTGCTTTCTCTCTGCGCTTATTGGGGACCGGTGCTCATTTCTTGAGCAGTTGCTTTCTCCCTGCGCTTATTGGGGACCGGTGCTCATTTCTTGAGTTGTTGCTTTCTCTCTGCGATTTTAGGGGACCGGTGCTCATTTCTTGAGGAGTTACTTTCTCTCTACGCTTATTGGGGACCGGTGCTCATTTCTTATACAGTAGTTTTCTCTCTGTGCTTATGCGAAGATGATCAACTCGACGATTTTATAATTTAAAAACAACATTTGAACAAAATAAACTGTTGTAATAAATTCGGGTCAGCCAATTTAGTTGCATTACTTTACACATGTATATTGTGTAACGTAGTTTAGTTTCCCTTTAGAAAAACACGTTAAACATCAATAGTTTAATATTTAAAAATTTAACAGTGGATATTAATAATTATTATTTATCGGTTCAATATTATGCCATCTATATTAGACATATGTACATGTATATGCTATAACTGTCGATTGTGTTTTTATTGTTTTTATGTTTTCATTCATTTAAGAAATCTATTTTCTATCCAATTTAAAGGCTAGTTTTTGTACAAAAAGATATGGACAGTGATTAATGTCTGTATCGAATGTCAGTTCGTCTCGTCCCGGGAAAATGTCACGCGCTTCTGGAAACTATATCTGGATGGACGTACGACCGCGAGACACTGCTTTTTCTTGGTTTAGTATTTTGACGAGACAGACAGCGAGAGAGTAAGACGGACTGACGGACAGACATACCTACATACAGACAGACAGACAGACAGACAGACAGACAGACGGCATATTCTGATAATGACCACCTCTTCTCGATCGGTTCTTCGTTAAGGACGCAGTCCGTGCAGAGAACTCAAATCGACATTACCTTAATATATAACAGAGAATCTTGAACATGAGACTGTACTTTTTATTTAGGGTAAAAAAATGTTACATTTTTTTAATAAAAATATCATTTATGATATTTCAACTGACAAGTAATTGTAATATACCATTAATCAATTCATTTGAAAAAAGAAAACTGTTCTTTAGGGCAACTTAAACTTATTTTAATTGATTCAGATCATCGATTAATTCATGCAGTATGATATTCAAGGGCCATCACAATATTGTTTTTATTGCCGTAATGCCATATCTGACTTTATTTAAATAACTTAATACATAAATCATAATTACTTTTACAAATCACTGTAAATGTTAAGTATCAATTATTTAATCGTAAAAATATAAATGCGGATTGAATATCTAGCATACGTATCAAGATGAAATATACACACATTATAATATAGTATATATGACAATATTAAAATATCATATTTAATAGTTTCATGTTAATGTCATATGTGTTTGACATCAAAACCATTATCATGAATAAAAAATATAGAACCAAAGACTTTGTTTTTATGTCGGCTAAGAAAGTCTCGTTTGTATCGGTTACAAAGACTATTTGTTTTTGTTAGATAAAAAAAAGAAATTAGCAGTGATTAGTGTCTGTATCCGATGTCAGTTCTTCTCGTCCAAGGCAAATGTCACTGGGCGCTTCTGGAAACTAAATTTGGATAGATGGAAGCCCGCGAGACATTGCTTTTTCTTGGTTTAGGATCTAGACGGGATACGACAGTGTGACAGACAGACAGTGTGACATACAGACAGTGAGATAGACAGACAGTGAGACAGACAGACAGTGAGACAGACAGACAGTGAGACAGGCAGACAGACAGCCTAGTCTGATAACGAGCACATTTTCACATCCAATTCTTTCATTGATCAATAATCATCGGTATACGTAGCACCGTGACATGTGTCCTTATATAGGAGCTCAACGGACATTCAGACGGTAAGACGGACAGATAGACAGACAGACGTGTGGACGGAGAAACAGGCAGACAACGTGTATCCTTCGATGCTGGATACTGTTATTTAGCTTGACATTACGACGGGAGACAACATTAGACAGGACACTCCTATCCCGTGTATACATTTATACTTTATGCTGTTAAATCTCGTGAGTACGTTATATCATTAACTGTTAAAGCTCTTCAAGATAACAGTATGGACAATATATTTCAAATCAAATGGACGATGGCTTAAATTGCAGAAATGAGCAATCGACTTGAGTTAGACAAAATACACGCCCATAGAGTACATGAGAGTGTAGTTTAGTTAATTTATCATTACTTGAACTTTCTTATCATCATGTCAAGCGGTGTTATCGTTTAGGATTCTGGTGCACAGCTAGACTGGCGGACAAATGGACGTAGACTGAGACAGATTGATGAATTGATGGACAACTGGATAGAGAAAAAGAAAAAGGGAGAGGCAGTCTGCCTGAATTGAACTGATCTAAAGCGATCACCTTGTCTCGTGTTATTCCATATACTTATCCGCCTGAAGTTCTTGACACTTCTGGTTTGGTTAGCTTTGTTTTGACTGAGCATGATTTAGATCCTTATTTCCTAGTCGGTACTGGCGACCGTGTGCATACTTTGGGTTTTTCGTTTCCTGCTTCAGGTTATTCTTTTAGGATTGTTATCTTTGATTTTTGCTTATTGTATTTGAAAAATATTAACAAAATATAGTTTAAATTATTATTACTAAAATAGAAAAGGACTAGTGTTTAATCTGGGCTACTTGGAGATGTCTGTCAGCTTGATCCTTGTGAAACCATTGAATGTAGTAAGATTTTATAGCAGACACATGACATCGCGCTGAATGCTCAACATAAGTTTCTCCTATCCTGTCAAGTGTCATATTGAGTACTTCTTATCAGTATATAACTTTTAATTTCATTGTCATTCTTTAAAAGTTAATTCCCGTTTATTTCCTGTTACCAATTTTGAGGTAGTATGTTATAGCGGTACCACAGTTGATAGATCACATCTGGCACACGAGACAGTTGACTCCGCCGAGACCGCGGCAATGGTGTCTCTCGGGGAAGGAGGACGTCACTGGATGCTCCTGGAGCTTTAACCTCAGGGGGCGTGTCTAGCTAGTTCCAGCACGTGCTCTATACTTACAATATACCTCACCTGTCAGCGCTACCAATAAGTTTCTAAATTAGATTGTCAGTTCGAATTAAAATTGAAGTATAGAAATTATAAAGTAAAGGGTAGATTTGAAAAAAGTCCATTCCTTTCAAATCGTATAAATGTCAAACATTTATTAATCAGTGAGTAATTCGTAGTCCTCAAACCGACAGCGATTAATGTATGCCTTTTAAAATTTTCCATTCGGAAAATAAGTCACACAAGGCATTAACAAAGGTTAAATGGCTGAACGACAGTAACGATCGTGTTTCACTATATATTTACAGAACTGGTCAGGTTTTATGAGATCTGGTTGTTATTTTAGATAACAGACACTGTGCGATTTGAAACGCCTCTCAGGTTACAAAAGAACTACATCAAACTTACACGATAGACAGTCAGTCAAAAGCCGTTGATGATTTGAGGTGACCATTGATGACGAGTGTGCATACATTCAGAACATTTGCCACGAACTCACGACACAATTTATACATCTTGACATGGCAGTTATCGTTTTTACAGTGAGTCTCTGAAAGTATATTTCAAATAAAGACGTTAAATTCAATACTCAACATTAAACAGAAAGAAGCCTCTTCATTTTGAGGCTTAACTATATAGGTGTGATTTTCTTTAATCCAGTTAAAGACCCATATATAAATATGATGAAATGATATCTACAGCAAGTGTCGTCTGAAGTATTTTTTCTATAAACATTTACTTCACGTGCGACCTTATTCACCTTTTCATATATATATATATATATATAAGGTCGCACCTTAAGTAAATGTTTATAGAAAAAATACATATATATAGGGAAATGTATATTACATTATGAAGAGTATCTCTAAATGTAAATTTAAGTGTTTTTTAAATGTATGTGAGAAATGTTATCATACATATTTTGGGGTAAAAGCCAAAGAAGTCAATCATACTAAGAAAATCAGTAAGAGATCAACTAAGTTATACTGCATACTGACCCCTTTGTTGGACGAGTGTCCTGCCTCAGACAAGGCGAGTCCATTATACCTCACGTATTATCACTGATGGATTATCACAGTTCGAAATGTTTTCCTGCAGCTATTAAGTTAATGGAAACCTGCACAGGTGTAAGGAGACCTTTCCGCCTGTCTATATGTTAATGGCGATGCCTTCAACTCTCCATTCTAGCCAAGTGGAAGAGAATGTCAGTAAATAGTAATAATATCCTATATCATTTATCTTAAAGAAGGACGAATATTAGCTTAAATGTCACATATACAATTTCAATATTCGGCTTTTATTACATCGCTGATCTATGGTAATACTGTGTTTCCGTTATGACCATCGAAATCATTTACAAACAAAGAGAAACGAAAATGATTACCGATATATATTATATAGAGCTTAAATTTCAATAATTCATTATTGTTGATAGGAAATGATGCGACAATAACGAAAGTAACCACTGATATATTCCTAAAACAGCAGATTTGATATTGTATACCTCCATATAGATGCAACATTTCATAATATATTTTCCCGAAGTCCATCTATGATGTTGTAAATGCCAATTGCGTATATGAATTACTTTACTGTTGCCTGTGTCCATCAATAAGCTATCAATACAGCTTGGAAAGTAAATATTGTAAATCACAAGTATGATAATTCAACACAGAGTAAAATGCTAAACAAATGCTGGATATTTACGAATAGTTTTATAATATTATATTTTGTATCAGAAAGCTGTTCGTGCCAGTAGTTGGTGTTCCATGGTTTAGAATTTAGCTGATAAGTTATCAGACATAATTATGAATTCAGAATCGGTATATTTGTGGAAATTCAACATTCTCGTGTGTGCACTTATACTAATGAAGGAACAAGCTTTATTAAAAGCAGTTTGTCCACCTTATTTCATTGTCAGCCGTACGGGTAGAACACAGAGACACATTTGAATATTCTCTCGAATTTCTTTTCTATGACATTTCCCGGTTGAACTGTCTCCAGTACATCGTGTAACCAAAGTCAAAGTCATGTTTCATTACAGATACACGCTAATCTTTATTGTTATTTGGGCGGATTGGATGTATGTGTAAATTTCACCCAGCTGATGCATCCCTTAATATAATGTTCAGGATTCCAATGCAAAATTATGTTTTCATGATTTCCCCGGATGACCCCTCGGGTTTCTGAAAACCGGAATTGCTGCAGCGCATTCACGACTGGACATAAACGGCTGTCTAATTAGATCATGCTTTTTGTCAGTCACTCCGTATCTTAGTTACAATGAGGGATTATGTATCACTTCAAGCTTTTCCCTTTCTTTTAAGAGAGTAAATTACCTCTAGTCTTATGTCACCCTACACCAAGATGGATCTAGAATGTCTCCCTGCTCTCAGACATATTATTAAAAGCTTCTTGTCTAGACAGTTGCACGTGCGTGTGTGCTAGCCAGACATTGATGCGCGTGCGTTACTAACCCCAAAGTCCGAGACGCTAATTAAAGACAACAAGGAGCGTGGTATCTAACGTTATGAAGAAGCCAATAGAAGCTCTTGCTAACATAGTACCATATTAGTGCAATGTCTAGAACATTGATTGTTTGCTTTTCTTTGGGCTCCTTTCATGTGTTTCTGTCTTCAAGCTATCCCGAGACCACCTATGTATACATTGACAATACGATATAAACGACCACATTGACTTCATCAAGTACAGTTTAACTAACAGGACACTGCAGTACTTAACGTTAGAATGTAAATAAATAGTTAGAGTTTTATTCACATTACATCCTGAGAGATATAAGTCTCAAAGGTAATGATAACATGTTATATGACTTAACGTTATGTTTTGTAACGTTTCCTTGTTTTACACTTATGTTATATACAGAACAATCTAAACAACAAAGGGGCTATGATTTAAATTTAAATTTAATGATAGTTGATGTTAAAGTATATAACTTGGCTAATTGGTCGGTTTAAAGTAGAAAGAAGTGTTTACTGTTTAAACTCGGTCAAGGAATGGTTTAATCGAAACACAAACGTGTCTTTTGAACAATTCTCGAAAAGTAGTCGACGGCCACCTAAAATGACCAGGGCTATTGTAATATCTCAGGCGTTTCCTTAATGGATTTATTCACATTTCATAGTGTGTTGCATACACAATCCTTGGTAGCCGGAATGCTGGTTACTCACCTTTAACGATTTAAACGTGTGATATGATAATCCCGAGAAATGTTAATAATAGACATTTGCAATATGAGTGCGAGATATAGGAAATGTCAATGAGAGATGTAAGATATATCAACGATAGATATAATAAAGCAATGTCAAAGAGCGATTTTAAAAAAAATTTAATAATGAGGATATACGTTATATCGATGAGAGATAAAATATAATTATGCAAATGAAAAAATATAAGCTTTGTGAATGAGAGTATTTACTATTTGCTAAACGGTGAGGGACGTTTTCTCAGTTTTCACGACTGCAGTTTGATATCACTTTCGCAAAACAGTGAAAATATCACAGAGGGTGATGACGTCATGTTTATAATGATATGACGCCAAGTCTACAATCAATGAGGAATATAATATAAAGAGGATATTTGGCTTTTCTTGACAAATACTATTTCTATCTCATCGAGTGAGGTAGAACGTTTATATTATCACGAGTGGCGTAGCCACGAGTGATAATATTTAAAGTTTCTATCTCACGAGATTATATATAGTATTATATGACCAAATCCTTGCATATTCACCGAATCGACTTGCACTTACGTTAAGTAAGTATCACCTCAGCAACAATGCGACGTCCTGAACGTGTCATGAGGTCGGAGCATTGTTTTATGACGTCAGGTCATTGTTATATCAGTCAGTAGTGACTGCTAACACGTTCCATTGTTATTTACACCAGTGACTTATAACACGGTTTATGTTCATTGATAGATCCCAGGATTTCATCTGAAATCATACAATAAAATATTGTCTATGATATAAGGTATGTCAATGGAGAAGTGAAGTGGAATTGTATAGATGAGATGAGATATACATGGTATTCGACGAGACATGTCAAATGTTCTATTTATTAGATTTAACAAACAATGCATATAGTTGGTAAACGACGTTCATTTTATAAACGGAGACTCCGAGATCGCCTTCCTTTCCACGGCCATCCTATGACGTCATCCTATTGTTACGATGACGTCATATGATTGAAAGTGTTATTTCACTGAGTAGAAGAACATGTTATTTCTCTCAGTGAAAATACGGATTTTATTTTAACCGATAAATGCCGTATTTCACCACTGAAAATCGAATAAAAAATTGTCTATGATAAGGTATGTCAGTAATAGAAGTATAAGACATGTCATTCAATGAGTGTAACCTCAATAAACGATATAAGCTGATAATAAGAGATAGAGACAATGTCATACAAAATAAAATCAATATCAATGAGAACTTTAAGCAGTGTCAACGAGAGATAAACCCATGAATGTAAATGAGAGATAAAAACGATGTCAGTAACAGATTTAACCAATGCTAATGATAGGTACATATACTTAGATAATAACGTAAAGAATGAAGGTGATCAAGAAGGATAAGCAATATCAACGAGAGATGTACACTAGCAATGGCGGCTGAGATCCATACAGACATTCAGAACACATTCGTATGTACAACAGTTGTATATGCCCTGTTCGAACCACGGTTGTTGCCTGTGGTTGGGAACGTGAGACGAATCGACTGGACATACTTACTCAATCTAGTGTCGCGTCCTGTCCTAGTCCAGACGAAACATTTATATTTTGTAGAACGATGTTTTGCTGAGTTGCGATAATGTCACGTTTTCCAGTAATATACTGCGACCTGGACATCCTTGATTGTTATATAATGACATTATCCTTTTATAATATGTAATATGATGATGTCATCCATGATCCTTGATTGTGATTTAGGTTATGACTCTTTATTGTTATAAAGTGATGTGATAAGGTATTGTTATGTAATGATATTATCATTTATTGTCATATAATTATAAGATATTTTATTGTAATGGTATGATCATTTGTTGTTATATAACGATATCGATGATGTCGTCCTTTATTGTAAGGTGATGGTTTTTGAATACATTAATAGAATGAATTTGTGTATTTAAATAATTTCAATACTGACAACAACTCTGTTAACAATTTTAAAAAGCAAGGACTGTAAAATATTGTTGGACTTGCGAAAGTCTTGTTATCACTCTTTTCTGCTGTCATTAGCAACATTAGTATCCTGTCGGTACTGTACAAGTACCTCACATCCATGTCCTTTACTTTAGTTTACTTGTTCTCTACAGAAAATAATTCAAATGAGTTACTGTAGCTTATATCCCAATAAGTAGTTTCACGATAACATGTTTAAGTTTTTATGGAATTGGTTTACATAAAACCATATGAGCTATTAAGCGAAATTAATCGCCATGAGCCGTTTCAGCATGTTAATGTACATGTATAGACTGAGGATAGTACATTTGGTGCCCGTGATATTTTGCTCTCGGGCATCGTATGAAAACTATGAACCTTGCTATATTTTCCCTCGTAGGTAATGAATGTTGTTGTTGGTTGCAGGTTGCGACTAAGTAAGGATGAGTAAGAAGAAGGACGACGACAAGCCGCCACCTGCAGTGGGTCCGGGCAGCAAGATCGTAGCGCTTCCTTCTGTGGTGAGACGCCATGTGGTGAGGGAGGGCAAGACCGTCATCCTCAACTTCTCCACCGCCAGTCTCAAGGCGCTTCCTGCCGAGGTATGGAACAATGAGGAGATAACAGTCAACTGCATCAGACTCCATGCAGAAAACAATCGTATAAAGAAATTTCCTAAAACTGTGTCGGTGCTTGAGGTACTCGAGTTTATAGACTTGCAAAATAATGTGATTTCCGCTCTACCTGGGACAATATGCAAAATAAAGACTTTGGAGAAAATTGAAATATCAAATAATAACCTGAAGAGCTTGCCTGCAACTCTCAATAAAGCTGTTGCGTTAAAAACGGTTAGTGCTGCTCACAACAAAATCAAGTCACTCCCCAAAACAATAAATAAATGCCCTGTGCTGGAATACCTTGATGTCTCATACAACCAGATCAAGTCAGTAAAGAAGAATCTGTACGAGTTGGGAGCTACCGTCAACTTGGCTGGAAACAAGCTGACAGAGTTGCCTGATGCCTCCGTGAAAACAGCAGCACTGCGCTCCCTCAATGTTTCCCACAACCAAATTGCAGTTATCCCAGACAGCATAAACCAGGTCTTCACTCTCACCAACCTCAACCTCTCCCACAACGACCTCCAGGAACTGCCCAGAGAGATCGGTTTCCTGAAGTATCTGTATTTCTTGGATGTGTCTCATAACGAGCTGGTGGTTCTGCCTGATGAGATCTGCACACTGGAACATGCCTTGACGACACTCATTGCCAGTGACAACAAACTCAAATCACTACCGAAGGATGTCCATAAATTGCAAGTACTAAAGGTTTTGAATCTGTCGAATAATGAGATACAGACATTGCCAGCCAACTTCTACGAGACCAAATCTCTTGTTACTTTGGATCTTTCTGGCAATAAGCTTCAATCTGCAGAGGGTGTGACAAAGTTGAAGAATGTTGAAGAGGTGATCTTATCAAGGAATGCCATCACATCTCTCCCGGATGAGATTGACCAACTCAGATCGCTCGTAACCATCGATGTCTCGGGGAATCATCTCAGGCAACTTCCGGTCTCACTTAACAGGATTCCATCTCTGAAGCGTATTCTCGTTGCAGACAACAACCTCTCAACCATTCCGGACACTCTTGGAGAACATCAACTGATTACAGAGCTCGACTTCAATGGGAACAGAGTCCAGGGCCTACCACAAGAACTGAGACGATTAAGAACACTTGAAGTCCTGAGAGTTGCTCACAACCAAATCTCGGCTTTGCCAAAAGCTCTCGAAACTCTCCAGTTTCTCCACACGCTTGATGTCACAGGGAATACTCTAACTGAAATCCCTCTACCAAAGAGTGTTCGGGTGCTACTCATGTCCAACAACCCTCTCTATCTCCCGTCTGCAGAGCCGAAGTCAACTCTCATTATCATTGGGGATAAAGATCACGCAAAGAAGATGACCAGATTAGACATTTCGAGCATTCGTCTTGATCGTGTGTCTTCTACAGTTTGCAAGTTGAAAATGTTGACATATCTTAACCTGTCTCACAACCAACTCAAGAAGATCCCTGAAGATCTCTGCAGGTTAAGGCTTCTTGAAGAACTGGATCTCAGCGACAACGAGCTGCTGACAATACCAAAAAACATCGACCAACTGCAGAACCTTAGAAGATTAGATGTTTCCCAAAACAGAGTAGGAGAGTTTGTGGAAGGTCTGACACTGCTTCATCAGTTGGAGTATCTGAACATTTCCTTCAACAACATCGACGCACTCCCGGACCATTTTGGTGAGATGAACAAGGTGGTCTTCCTTGACCTGTCCAACAACGAGCTCACCCAACTCCCGGAGGATAAAATTGACGTACTGGCCTCCCTTCTCACTCTCAACGTCTCCAAGAACCACATCAACATTGTGCCCACAGATCTCCCATATCTGTACCGCATCCGGGAACTCAACTGTTCCGGAAACGACTTGAGTGCAATCCCTGCAGACATCTTCCGGATGACTGGTCTTGAGGTGCTAGACCTCTCAGACAACCTTCTCGAGTCCATTCCAGACGGAGTTGCCAAGCTGCCCTGTCTGCGAGTCCTGGACGTATCTGACAACAAGATCAGCTCCCTCTCCAACAAAGTGGACGGTCTCAGACACAAGCTAAGCAGCTTCAACTCTGAGAAGCAGTCGAGCTACAAGACCCGGGACCTTCAGGACACTCTGGCTCCAGGGGAGGCCCAGACAGACCACAGTAGGGAGGGCAGTCCTACCACGGCCAGGTCCAAGAGTCCTATGCTCACAAGACAAGATGAGGATTAGAGTCATCCTAAAATATTTGTACATGTCGAAGGGTATTTTTATTTCATGCTTTAAAACAATATAATAGGATAAAACTAATCGGAGTGAAAATCTGGCACTTTTGCCCAATGTTATGTGTCATGATTGTTCATTCTCTGAGTTCTAATGTAGAGGAATTTTCTTCAAAGTGAATCTGGTTATGCCAAAGGGTTTTTATGTGTCATGTTTGTTTTGTTTTGAAGATATCACTGTTTATAGAATGAACACTTGTCTCGTGATCGTTCAACTCAAAGAGTACCTTAATTCAATGTTTTGTGATAGGGATGTAGGATAGTGATCTTGTGGAATTAAAGGTTGTAAATGATGTGCGAAGTGAGAAAATGATTGTACCCGTATACCGTATAAATTTGTCTGTCTTAAGGAAATGGCAACATATGAAACATTTCGTAAATTACAAACTGCATTATATACTATATTTGCAAGTGATATTTTGAAATCAATATATTGGGGAAAATTTACACGTTAAGTATGTGAAATAATTTATTTAATAAAGATATATGTATTTGAATATATATGAATTAAAATTAAGTGCAATTTTTAAAGATGATTCAAAAAATGAAACTATTCAATAGAATTGTTCAGTGGTTATGATTACTTGATTTCTTGCTGTTTTACTGAGTGTGTTCCTATGGCAGCAGTGTCAAACCACGTGTGATGTTGTATTGTATATCAACCATACCCAAAGTGTAACATTGTAAAATTCTGTCCCAGTATTAGACTCCCAGTGCCTATGATTTATTCCCATGTGCTTGTGGTATCCCAATTAGCCTATGGTATCCCATTGTGCCTATGATATCCCAATGTGCCTGTGTGACCCACCTCAAAATTGAATACCAAATTTTGCCAGTGATCCTGTTTACAGTGGCCAACCAATATCTGTGATCCTTTTGTTGTCATAGCAACTTTTCATTCGAAAATTATTTAATATCTTTATTGAATAAATGGTTAAATTTGCATTTTGTTGGGCTTTGGTCATTTACAGAGGTTGTCCAATGAATGGTAATAGAAAGCAAGTGTATAGTTCAATAAAGCATGACATACAACTTCAATCAATGCAGAGAGGAACTGAAAACATAAACAATTCATTTGTGTTGAGATGATGCTGCACAATTTCAATTTCAAATGTTCATGTTAGGTAAATTATTGCGTATATTTAACCAATCAAGCGAACAGCTGTAGTATACATTATTAAATATACTACGATTGAGATCAGCAGAGGACGTTTGGACACATACGCTTTTCTATAACAATTGTTCCAGTGAATAAAAACCAACTCGAGCCAACATGACTTCAGTAACATAGGTAGTTAACGAATTCTAGACTTATATAATATTATAATACATCTGATTCGTTCCATTGAGGTGTACATCTACACTTATCCCTGCATAATATATATTTTGAGAATCTAATTTGCGTGCTTTCATTCATGTTTATATAAAAGAATATAAAATTAATGTTGAGTCAGGCCAGTTAATCCATGGCAGTAATATTAAATATATATGTATTCCTCATTCAGAACATGCAAATCATTTGACACCAAACAAAGACATTTCCTAGCTATTACAGAACAGTCTTAACCATTTAGCCATCATACCAAAAGTCTTAAGCAGTTAAGTCTTAAGAACCTAAAATTGATCGAATAGTTCTATCACCGATCTATCTGCAGCATCCGCCATGAAACGTGAAATGAAAACACGCTATATTGTACCCGCTTTTAATTTGTTTAAATAAGAAAAATATAAACACTGATAGAATAGTCACATAGTAACACATAACGTACAATAGAACTCATAAACACTACATTCAACCGCAAAAGAAATGTCACCATACAAAATGCAAGATAATTCAATCCACGAGTGATCAACACGACTGAAACATAGATACATAATGTCTTCAGAAGCCAACTAAACCAATTTTGAATTTTCAAAGCATTATCTGTTCATTTTTGAGAATTGTCTGTGCGTTTTGAGAATTGTCATTTTTTAATCTCCTTTGTCGGACGAGCTAGGAAAGTCAACAAAAAAAATAAGTTCCAGAAACTTGTCAATGTCTAAAACATATTTTGTTAATAACATTTCAACATTTTACACAAGTTTGACTTAAATGCCAAACACTCTGGTCTTAACCCATTTTGAAAAAGCGATTTCAGCACCCCAAGTGTATTTGGACTGACATAACAATAAAAGTATCATACGCTGATGCATGAAATTGTCAGTACGTCTTTATGAAACATGTGTCTATCGAATACATTCAAAATCTACTTTCTCGGACAGCAGTACTTCGTTGTATACACTGTTGAAAGTGTGCTGGCGTTTCTTTTGCGGTTGAGTGTATGCTGTTACATTTAGGCTGTAGCGAAGTTTTTCCCATTCGCAGCGCCGATGAATGGCTTCAATTCTCATTGTTTTGAATTTTCAACAAATGTGCGCTTGTCTTTGTCAAGTTGTGAAATGTAAAGTCATCAAAATATTAACTTAATTAATATCTTCCAATTTGACTGTTTTAATCATGTATTCTACCATATGTGAGTAAACGGGAATATCCTCTCGAATTTCGTTTACAAAAAAATAATAACCCCGATAGAACCCTCCTTTTAAGTCTAACCCGAACATCTCATTTACGAGTATCCACTGGCAGTGTACGGCTAATTAAAAAAAAAAACTCCATCCTAAAAGTTTGCCCATCCTACACAAAACCATTTATCAATTACACAGTAGATCTGAAACGTTTTACCATCCTACACAAACCCATAAATCCATTTCATCCTACACAAAACCATTAATCCATCACACAGTAGATCTTAAATATTTGGATATCCTACACAAAACCATTAATCCATCACACAGTAGATCGTAAACGTAAACGTAAACACTACACAAAACCATTTATAAATTACACAGTAGATCTAAAAAGTTTGCCCATCCTACACAAAACCATTAATCCATTTCACAATAGATCTTAATCGTTTACCCATCCTACACAAAACCATTTATCAAATACACAGTAGATCTTAAATGTTTGCCCATCCTACACAGAACCATTAATCCATTTCACAATCTATCTTAAATGTTTACCCATCCGACACAAACACAAAGAACATTTAGAAGTGATAATACCACTGCGAATGTGTTTTGTTTCACTTGAAGCTCCATACTTTTGTGGACATTGTTTCATGGTAAAAACAGTACCTGCGTAAACATGACGTCATCACTATTATATAATGATAACAGCTACATATTGTTGCGTTTCTGTCTTGCCAGATGACTGTTCTATCTGAAATTTTGTTTTATCTCAGACTAATTTAGGGTCATAGCAGAGCTTACTCAGGGGGAGCTTAACCTTTTTCTTTGTGTATAAAAACAATCACATTCATTTATGAACAAATTAATATTAATTAATGTTTCGTTTTTTAAATGATTATATATACGCAAGCAAATGTACCAAACGTTTGTTTGCAACTTTCACGCTAGTGTGTGTAGATCATAATCACACATTTTTGATTGAAACATATTTATTCATTCAAGAAATGGATTGGGCACAAGTTATCCAACTTAGAAAAGCCCTCTCCAGATAATTACATGATTCTTCTCACAACAATATGCAACAAGAGACGGACAGGCAGTCGGGATATGTACAAAAGAAGTCAGAGAAAACGTTTAGTTTTAGAAATGTAGATATGTACAAATTTGAAAACATTCTGATTTTCACAAATAGAGAGACCTGCATTGCCATGTAAAAGAAGACTAATATTAATTAAAGCTCTGTTTCTGACAATATAAGCTAATGAAATAAACATATTTTGTCTTTGAGTAATATACAAAGGACATTCAAGGAAGTAATGAAACACATTTTAACAGCTGTTGCCACATTGACAACATGCATTATTTCTTACACTTATTTTAAATAAATCATAATTAAGTGAGCTCTTCATATATCTTAGTCTTGTATGTAAGATATTTAGTTTTCTAATTCCGTAAGAAAAGTATACAGGTGCACATTTTACTTTGACTTGAATATTGGATTTAAATGAGGCAACAGAATCACAGTCTCTTATTGCTAAAGGAATGTTGTTCCATAATTTAATTGATGATGGAATAAACGATGATATTGAGTACTTGAGTCGTGTATAAGGTTGGCTATAATTATTGAAATGAATGTAAATGATCACAAACTATGTTTGATAGCTTCTGGTCCTTTAACGATATATTCATTTCTTCACACAAGTTCTGTATATCTTAAGTTTAAATGTTCCGCATATAGTCGAGTAATGAATTGTATACTCGGCAAATGCTATATGTCTGCCAGCATAATTACTTGCTATAGTATTTACTACAATACATTATGGTCAGGTATATGTCGGCCTCGCATTAGTTACCATGTTTATCTACTTGAGTGTTCAATTGCAATTTGCCAATAGGATACTTTGCCCTATTTTCGCCCGTTAAGCACACAAGTTTAACGGATAATTGCTTTAACGACGAAACCTGAGAAATTAAAAATCCGAACATTAGAAATAACTTCATAAATGATAAAACCCGAGCCGACTCCGCGGATAATATTAATCTAGTATTCAGGTGAATGGTACCTAAGGGTAGACTTTACTTTGTGACGAGTCCAGCACGAGGAGATAAATAAGGTGCATCCTCTAACACAACATCGTCAAGAGAAGAAGAGAGATATCATTGGTAAAATCATGTAAATAAAGTGATGATTAAACCCCAATATTAACAGTGATGAAGAAAGGTGTTTGCAATGTGGAGCACTCAAACCTTTATCATGTATGTATAAATGCCGTAATGGACAAACTCTTACAGCAAATTTCTCAAGTCAAATTTCTAAATGACGGTCTGTAGGAAATGTTATATATGAATGTAAATGATCACGTTTAATGAACACTGTAATATAAGAGAGCGTATTATATCAAAGATTACATCAGTGGTTCGTTTCTGTATTATATCGAGGTGCTACTCGAGTCTCGTGAATGGGAGAAGAGAATGGATAGGTCACAGTGATTGCCGTTACGACCTTGCATGTAATCATTTAGTCAATTTCCTCTCTCCGAAAATTTAAGTTTCCCATCGGAAAATGGCCACGTAACATAATTTCCTTTCTAATGCTCTCTTAGAGTTTTTCAACAAAAAAAGATTATTTCAGCCTGAAATGCTGATTGACTTTAAACATCCAAGGGGTCCACGCAGTTGTGTTGTGCATAGCTCAGTTGACTCCTGTCAGTAAAGTCGATCATCAGTGACCGCGGCTCGGCGGATTGGTGACCCTCTTCAACATGACTAATATGAGACGTTGGGGTGATTCCCTGCCCCACATTGAGACATGGGTGGAAAGACTTGTGATATCTCAATTAGGATAATTCCCTGCCCCACACTGAAACATGAGTTGAAAGACTTGTGATATCTCATTTAGGGTCATTCCCTGGCCCACATTGAGACATGTTGGTAATTCTGATGAGTGCAATGTAAAATTGCAAAAATTAGTAACAATGGCAATTTAGTTAATGTTATTTAATTACACAAATATATATTTTTTTAATTGAGCCACTGGCTCTGCAGACTATCATTCTATAAATAATAAACTAAATAAGTTTCAAGAAGTATTTATCAGAGGTATAACAATTATTAGTACTTTACTTTACATTCAACTTTTAGCTTCCTATCGCTTTACGTACTAGATCTAGAGAAGAAGAGGCAAATAGTTGGTTTAGGTCATGACCCCTGTGACCCATATTTGGGGCAACATTGCCATCAAATGTACAATTTATCATTCCAATTCGCTACAGAGTCAGTACCCAACACAGAAACCATGTCATTTACACTTACAGATGATCATCAAGCTAATCACATGAATGTTGACGAGTGTCATATTAAAACAGTTGATAATCATAAACATTTGGGTGTAATCTTTTCATCCAATGGGAACTGACACCATCATGTTGAAAACCTTGTCAAAAAGTCCCTTAAAATGATCGTGGCATTTCGGAAACTACAGTTTGTACTTAGTAGAACGACATTATCAAAAACTGTACTGTGTTTATAAGACCACATTTCGAGTATGCTTGTGAGGTATGGGATGGTTGCTTGACTGAACAAAGCTAACAAATTATTATAATATTGAGCTTATTTTACATGGCGATGAAGGTCTCTCTATCTTTGAAAATCCTAATATTTTCAAAATTGTACATATTTATATCTTTCAAACTAAACGTTTTGTCTAACTTACTCTTGTACATATCCTTACCACCTGTCCATCTGTTGTTCATTGTTGTGATATCAAGATGTAATTATCTGGAAAGGGCCTTTAGAAGTTGGATAACTTGTGCCCAATCCTTTTCTTGACTGAATAAAATATGTTTCAATCAAAAGCACAACATTCAAGTTTTCTTAGCCTTTTCGAAGTAGAAAAGAAGATAATAATAGGTTTTTAGTCATAACCCCTGTGAACCAATTTTGGGGTCTTAGGATCACCAATCTACAATTATTAATGCCCATTGGCTGAGGAGTATGTACACAACATTGTAACTTTATTGAGTAGTCATACTGGAGAAGAAGATTGAAATGGGTTTTTAGGTCATAACCCCTGTGACCCATATTTTGGGACACAGGGTCACCAAATCTACAATTTAGAATCCCAATTGACCAAGGAGTATGTAAATGAAATTTCAGCTCTGGTTCTGGGGAAGAAGACGAAAAGGGAAAAGTTCACGATGTATGGATGAATTGGTGGATGGACGCCGGACGTCTTGCCATGCCATAAGCTAAATTCAAAATGATCAATGGTCAATGTTGTATTATCCGACATGATGTAATAAAATGTGGTATTATCCGACATGGTGTGGTGTTATCCGACATGATTTGGTCACTGTGATATAATCCGAAATGGTAAGATAAGATGTGATGTTATCAGACATGATGTGGTAAAATGTGGTATTATCCGACATGATGTGGTAAGGTGTGGTATTATCCGACATGATTTGTTAAAATGTGATATTATCCGAAATGATGTGGTAAGATATGGTATTACCCGACATGGTGTGGTATGATATGGTTTTATCCGATATGGTGTGGTAAGATGTGGTTGTATCCGACATGATTTGGTAAAATGTGATATTATCCGAAATGATGTGGTAAGAGATGGTATTACCCGACATGGTGTGGTATGATATGGTATTATCTGACATGGTGAGGTAAGGTGTGGTATTATCCGACATGATGTGTTAAGATATGGTATTACCCGACATGGTGTGGTAAGATGTGGTTGTATCCGACATGATTTGGTAAAATGTGATATTATCCGACATGATATGGTAAGATATGGTATTATCCGACATGGTGTGGTATGATATGGTACTATCTGACATGGTGAGGTAAGTTGGGTATTATCCGACAGGATGTGGTATGACCGTATTATCCGATATAATGTGGTAAGATGTGGTTGTATCCCACATGATTTGGTAAAATGTGATATTATCCGACATGATGTGGTCAGATATGGTATTATCGGACATGGTGAGGTAAGGTCTGGTATTATCCGACATGATGTGGTAAAATGTGATATTATCCGACATGATGTGGTAAGATATGGTATTACCCGACATGGTGTGGTAAGATGTGGTTGTATCCGACATGATTTGGTAAAATATGATATTATCCGACATGATGTGATAAGATGTGGTAATAACCGATATGATGTGGTAAGATGTAGTATTTTCCGACATGATGGGATAATATGTGGTATGACTCGACGTGATGTGGTAAAATGTGGTATTACCCGACATGGTGTGGTAAGATGTGAGTGTACGTTTATGATATAGAGGGGATATTTTTGTCTTTGGATGGTACCATAGTATAACATCACCGTACGATAAAAATGGATGCCGTGCTATAATGTTGTATGATATGGAATCCATGGAAGCGTATGCGTAGCGTTGTCAAGTGCGATATGATATGATAGCCACGTACGATCGGCTCTGTTTGTAACGATGACACGGTCCAGTTTAACAAACAAGTCCGTGTAGAGAAGCAGTGTGTGATTTGTGCAGTCGCGTGGCGGGATGTTGTAGATTGAAAGATGAACACGAGTGGTTGCAGTTTAAATGAAAGAAACATAAAATTCCATTTATTTTTGTAAAGTTTCGTCACTCTGAGAAATCGATAATTCTAATCTTTAACTAATTGTAAACATTTTCGTTCACCTTATTAAATTTAAAATAATTTTCAAAATGTGTTTATCATCTTTTCAAAATTCTTGCCTCTTAAAAACTCAATTAAAGTAGCTATCTCTGAGGTGCAGATACAAAAATCTATGGATATTAAATTCTCCTCGCTTCCTTTGAAGGAGATTCCCTAGTGTTTCACGGCCTTGAATGACTTTTAATCGATTATTATAGGCGGATTTGTTAAAATATCAACGTTTTCAGATTTTCCACCAAAGCTCATCTTTCCGATATGCCACAGAGAAGGCTTTTCCTACGTTTTTTTCTCTTCTCTTTGAATCTAGCGGATAGCATAATTGATTTGAGAAAGCATGACACGGACAGCGAAGCCTGCTCAATATCCAGAATGGACGGCAGGCAATAGTTTGTACAAAAGAAAATCCTGTTTACCGAAAACGGAAATTTTAATCTTAATAATGAATAAAACATGACTGTTAAGCATGACATGGAGTTCTTTTTCTTTTTGCATCAGTTTCGCAACAGAGCAATCAATTTCTGTGAATTGTAAAAATGTTGACTCTGTTAAAGATGCAGTCGGTTATTATAAGTGTATTTGATTCGGTTATTAATGTGGTTCATTGGGTTATTAATGCATTTGGTTCGGTTATTAATGCGTTTGGTTATTAATGCGTACGATAGTCTTCGAAGAGCATTTAGAAGCGGAATGAATAAGAAAACAAGATTTTCGGGATAACAACGTCTTTATTTTGAACATACACGGCGTTTCGGAGTTTCCTACATTGTTATAGATTTGTTATCCTGCTTTGTTATTCTACCGTGTTACACCCCACATTCCACCTGATGAACGGGAGACTAAGTTGTGTATATTCACAATAAAGAAGTTGTTATCCAGAAAATGATAATAGCGAAGTATGACTCGTTTCAGATTTAATGTTTTGTCTTTCATTTTGCACAGCGATCAGAGATTACAACTTGATTTGGTGTTTTACGTAGCTTACAAAAGTAGTTCACTTACATCATTATAACTAGCAATGTGGTAAAACCTGCGAGAGAATGTATGTGAGTATTAACCCATAGTGTTAGACTAGGAGAAAGCTAGCAATGTATGAAGTACGGTAAAACCTGCGAGAGATTTTATATGAGTATTAAAGGGGCAGTACGTAGCACTTAAATAAGTCGATGAAATGTATTTGAAAAATAATGTCACCAATAGTTATTATACATTGGAAATTTGAGGGGGAAAAATTGAAAAAAAACGTGCTAGTGCCTTTAACCCATACCACATTGCATTTAGAGGAGCCTTCAATGTAGGTTCGAACTCGATCTTTTGTTCCGAAGCTTACCGCTACTCCTCCCCAGGATCAAAAACCAAATCCTTGGTAAACTGCTTTTCAGAAATGTAAGATGAACTGTCCTTTGATTGTTGGAATATACATGAACATGAAAATGTACATTATACTTTACAATTAAAGGTTCCAGAATGTCTGGTTAATATATTGTCTTTCCAGGATTAATTTAAAATTAATTAGAACTTTAGAAAACTTTATAACGGCATTTATAGAAAGTCATCAGAGTCATCAGAAGATGACATCTCTTCGGTCCCCACGTAATTTGTAAAACACATCTTTGAAAGTTAATTATTGTATATCTTTAAGGTAAGTTTAAGAAGAGTATATGTTTTGATGGTTTTTAATTGTTTTGAGTTCATGTGCTGTTCCTGTTACCAGCACTCACTGCCAGGAGTAGACCACATGGAGTGTCGCTGTCACATTGGTGTTAAAATATCTGCGAAAACCAGCAACACGATCAAATAATATCACACTACAGACATGCCGACAGACAGGAGTGTACCTATCTCAACGATCCCTTATGAATCAAAATAAATATCTTTATCCTACCTCATGTAAGAATGTCGATCCCTGATTGGTCCACGTGACCATTATCAAATATCAATAAACACCGTCATACGGGTTAATAAATCTTCCCTAGGGTGATATCCCGTTTATATCCCACAATATGAATAAAGCATGCATCAACGTCAATCATTCACGTTAAAGGTCATAGTTTGTCGATCGATCAGTTGTTTTCTGTCCAAAAAGTTCTTTGTTTTTTTTAAATGATATTTTGAGACATGCGGTAAGATAAATACGTTATAACATTCAGTTTGTTCGGGTGATATCGTAATTTATCAGCACCTTGTTAGTGTTTATCCAACTCGCCTACGCCTCGTAGGATAAACACTAACGCGAGTCTGATAAATTACGATGTCACCATCTACTGAATGTTATAACTTATAGTGTCATCATGAATAAGAAAATAAGTTCTGCTCCAGAAATATGTGAAAACATCAAAAGGCGGATGATACACATGCAAATATTCACAAAGATATTCTGAAAGATTGTTGAGTTTTTCCGAAGGAACAAATATGTTCATTATAGAGTCCAATGCCTATCGATTTCCATGGAAACCAAAAAGAAAATCAGATATCTGAAAATATCAAAAGGCACCAATTCAGTAGGTCGGTATGCAGAGTTTCAGGGAGACAAATGTCTTGACATTCCAATGACACTAGTGTAGCTATGTAATGTGGAGCATAGGCTGGAACTTCCAAATCATGGATGATACTGTGCTGAAAATCAGTGTTGCATTGAAAGAATAGTTCTCTACAGCAGACAAACTTGCAGATCCAGTCGAATTTGAGCACTGCCCTCTCTGAGGCCGAACAACAAACTATTGCGCTATGATCAAAGATATATGGCCTGATTCTATGATTAAAGATATATGGCCTGATTGTGCCTGAGGATAAGTTGGAAGAATTGTCTTAAATTATCTCTTTGGGAAGAGAATGTGTAAAATAAGGAAATCAAGCAATACAATAGTCTTTTTATGGTGGTAAAACCTGCAAACATCAAATAAAACTAATGGATATATCCTACCATTGAATTACAATGTAACATTGCACCTAAAACATATTGCAGGTAGATAAATTCACCATACAAAAACGTGCATAGCGCTGGTAGATTGGAAACCTTGAAATTGTCTATTTGTTTTTATCATCACTGTGTCGACAATGAACCTGACATTGTGTAGTGTGGTGGCTGCTCATATGAGAAAAGCAGTACAGTCCCATACACTGTGAACAATTTAAAAAGAATGATAAACAAGAAATCATGGTTAAGAGTAACTTTATTCGTTAACTATTACAAGTAACAATAAATGTAAATACCGAGTGAGGCAGCAAAATGCACATTTATCATAGTAATAACAATATTAAAACTACATGTTAGCTGATCCCTAAGAATAGTACAACTAAACCCTCTATGAACTAAAAGTGACATTCAGTAATAATCATCGAAAAAGGGGTGAGACAAGGGTGTCTACTATCCCCTGTCTTTTTCTCTGTTAAATTCTGTAACAGCTGCCGCGCAGACCCTGAAGTAGTAATATGAGGTAGACTCAACACGCGTCAGCTGCATACAGACAACAGTCTTATCTCTATTATATAGCCACATACTGGATGCATACAGTAATATAGGAATATGTACAGGTTGGTACTGAATGAACCAATTGTATCCCGGGGCACCAGAACAAGCACCTGCTGAATAGACTATGGCACAACATACACACCAACCAATGGTGCTCCATGGCACAAACAAGCTATGTGCTCCCGAGATACAAGGCATGCCTCAATGCCATGCAGGGGAAAGATCAAAACGAAAAAATAATCATTAATTTTAATGTGTGTTTTGACATTTAAGATTGTGCACCATATTTTCGAAATGCATTTACAAAATCATCATATAGACATTTAGAAATTTGGACTTTAGAAACTGCATGGCATTCTTTAACAAAGGATGAAGCACAAAAGTTACATGTATTACAATTCATTACACACTTTCAATTGCTACAAATGGTTGAATAATGGTGAATATGGATTCTGAATAAATACTGGTGTCTTTATTTCAAAATGTAACATCCCTGAATAGTTTTATAAATATAAAATAAAGACAGCAGTATTCAATAGGAAAATAAAATAAAATCAAAACGATTTTCCTTTGAGTAGTACCCGTTTAGTAATGGTCCAAATATTCAGTCCGAGGATGATTATACACTTGTAGCAATTCAAAATTGTGATGGACAAATATGGCAGATAAAGAACAACAAATAATAAAGAGCAAAGATGCTGCATAAGCTGCCTGACATCTATGGCACCCGTTTTGAAATACATCAAATAATAAACAAGAGATCAGGGCTGTTCAATATTCTCCTTGAAACCCTCTGGAGGAAATGCTGCAACAATAACTAGAGCCTGCTCAGGTAGTCCTGTCTTACAAGCTGCACATGACCCAAGGTGTTCATTAGTCTCTTAGCAATACAACAGTCTCCAAGTCACAACATAATAAATCGACTTAAAATATCTTATAAACCAACAGATCCTGAACGTCTTTGGTCATGTCAGTAAATGCTTTGAAATTATTTTTTGTTTTAAGGTCACGCAAAACTTTCTTAATATCAATGTGATACACTTTTCCTTTTCATTTAATAAAACAAAAAAAGAACTTCTTGAACAAAAGGAAAAAGATTTATATAATAGGTTGTTTTGTACTTTTCATTTTGAAAAATAATGTTTTTTACCCCTTTAAAATAGCCAGTTGAACGTTTGAGGGTCCACCAAAGCAGGAGCTGGACCTCCCAGAGGGTTACAGAGGGACAAGTGACTCCCTTAGGCTAGTGCAGTGATATACACCACTAGTATCAAACACTTCACAGAGAATACAAAGTAAGGAAGCAGCAACAGTGGTCTCAATGCAACTCAAACTCAAATGGTCATTTACAGTTTAGAGGAAAATTTACAGGAGCTCATGGGTTCAAATTATACTTATGTCAAAAGGTCTCAATTATATTTGAATCAGAGATGTAACTTGAAATGCTTATTTCATATTTTGCAAATAATTAGGGAATAAGAAACAATAAGCATCTTGAATTTAATTGGAAGTTCCAAGTCTTGGACCAAGATGTCAAAGATGATACATACATTCCAAACGTTCAATTATAGTTCATGTGTATATATATACCAAATGTTTAAATATGGTTAACTTAACATACCAATTACATGGTTCAAAATGATACATAGTATTAAAGACAATTAAACTTTTATACCTAATGTTTCAAAATGTATTCAAGTGACACAAATCTTGACCCTGAGTATGTGGGATGATCTCGACCAGACATAAGCTGGAACTCTGTCCATCGGATGACAATGTACATGTTACATCACAAAGCTATGTTTAAAGTGAGCAGTTGAAACATTCGATGTTTGTGCTTCACATGTCTGTGCTTCACATGTTTGTGCTGTGAAGCGGACACTGACACAGAAGCTCGTACAAGTCCCATGCTCCGGATTAAAGGTAGCGGAAGACCTCTTAATAAAACAATCCTAGAAAATGTGAGTGAAATGAAACATGTGAAAAAATTAATCAAAGAAAGGTATTCGTTTTCATAAAATCTTGATTATAAAAGTAAATTTAAAATTCAATTTTAAATGAAAAATCTCCAGATTTTTTTAAACCTAAAATGAGAACTTATTATAAATTTTGAGTTGAAAAATGCTTTTTAACCTTTGAACTTTGTTTCAACAACTACTTTGAAAGAATGACTTTAAATAGATTCCCTGAAGTATTTCAGAGATTGAGCTGTTTTATTACAGTTGTTTTATTAGTAAAGGTCTTCTGGAGTAGCGTGTATGCCAGGACATGTGAGTATCAGTACACACTAGTACACACTAGGAAGAGGAACATGTAAGTGGACTGGGCCAGTTATCTACACCTGAGAGCTGCTGGTCCCCTACCCCCACCTCCCCTCTCAACACGGAGACACTGGACGTTGCAGCAGCCTTGCTGACCCAGTCCACCACAGACAGAGAATACCTGATTTCAACACAATCCTTCCTGACAATTGAAACATGGAAATATCGTTTAACAAGAACGAATTAAAAGGGGCATCGTAAAGTTTGAAAATACATTGGTTTGCAACAAGAGGTGAACTGAGCAAATGTTGTGCGATATTTTAGGCAAGAAAACTGTAAGAAGATTGAATGCATACTGAGCTACTATGACCACGTACGTATATCATACTTGGCATATACACGCTAATATGTCAGCTCCCATCACCCGCCAATCCAAATGGATTCTTCTTCATAGTGCATAGTCCTTTCAGTATGGGAGAGTCCACTGATACATTGGGGTGAGGAACTAACTGTACAAGCTATGCATATGGAACACGTAACACGACAGATTCAAGTCACGACCATCAATTCAGTATCCATACCATATTGTCCTCCCCCGTTATTTTTCACACTTTCAACTTGCAGTAGTTTTTTGGCTGTTCAACTCCTAAAAGAGTTTTCACCGGATATTAATAATTATTATTAATCTCCAAGTAGGTATAAACTGTCACCGCATAAAAATGATTGGTTGTCACCGGTTTCAAACCAAATTTCTCTTCAGATTGCTTAAAGCTTTAAGAAGTTAGAAGTTTTACAAGTTCTTAACTTTTCGCTGATCCATCATAATATCAACTGTTCAGGACAATATGGTTCCAAACTAGTGCACAAACATGATATAGATGCTGCTTCAAATCTCCACCAAATTGCACAAGCTTTAAAGCATATAAGCAAATGTAAAAGCAAGCACACAGTAAGCTATCTACAATGATCTATCTACCAAGCACTTCCCATTCATACAAGATGTTGTTTGATTCCTCTATAAAGCAAAAAGATTTTTTTTCAGAAATTCATAAATTTACATTTTTATTCTGAAACCTAAAAATGTTGTAGTTTATCTATCATTGTTTTTTCTGAATGCCACGTGCTATTCAGAGAGCGTCCATGTATCCCCTATTTAGAGTCTGTGTTATTTTAGACTTAATGGATTCTATTGTATATTTGGTTACAAAATATAAATCCAAGTTTTTGCAAGATATAATTCTTTTACTTTATCTTGATATATTTCACTGGCCTACAATTGAATTATTTTCGAGAATTTCTTTCTTTCCCCTAAAATATAACCGCTGAGATGTCAATGGATAGAAGCAATGTGAGGAATTTTTTCCGCTGATAATTCTCTTTTTGAAATTGGTTCAAAGAATCTTGAACGATATGTTTGATTTTTACAACATTTTGACATCAGCTCTTGAAATATGGGACTAAAAATTTCCCAAAGTGAAACCCTATTATCAGCTGAAAAATATTCCTTTAAAAACAAATTCTCAAATGTAAAAAAAAACAGAATAAAAATCAACCCAACTTAAAAAAAAATTGTGAAACTTGACAAAATATTTTACATCCTCAAAAAATAAGCAAAGCGTAATTTGGACACTAACAAAAACCTCTCTTAATGGAATATATTGTAAGAAAATATCTTAAAGAGAATGTATCATCCTTAACAATAAACAACCTGCTTTCCTTAAAAGACATCTGACTTCTATTACGACCACCGTAATCATCCGCCTAAACCGGAACAGGATAACAGGTTGTACGTCAACGAACACAAACAAGAGATTAAAAGCACCTTAACTCAAAAAAATAAAATAGCACAGGGAAAAATAAAATAGGAGATAGGGTTGCCCTATAGAGAGACATCTCACTCACCGGTCTGTATTCAGAGTCTTAAGCCATGCTTGTAAGATGATGGTGTACTTTCACATGATTAGACAGTGCGGTAAGCTCACTGTACGTAATAAAAGCGTTCTATGAACATGAACATTGACAGGTAAGCAAACGTCAACAGATGTCAGGACACACAAAATGACGATGATTTAAAAATACACGATGAAGACCTTGATTTGTTCAACAAATACATTTATACTGGCCCTTTCAATAGTCAAAGTATTTTCACGTATCTTTTTTTTAAAATTGAAAAGTTTATTTCAAAACAATTATCAGTTTTTTTAAAATTAAAAATAGTATCAGCATACTCAAAATGAAAAGTTCCTTCCCTCATATTTTTGTAATAAGAAATCGATAGGTTGGATTTTTAACCAAAGAATGATGTCATCAAAATGACAAATTTCAGTTAAATTGAAAATGACAAATTATTTTAAAATAACTTTTAATTTAGTCTCTTCTAAATGTCAACTTAAAAGGTAATACATGAAACATCTGTTATAGATCTGAACATATCAAGTCTTTTAGCACTATTGATGCCCTATGAAAGTATGTTGTCATTCATCCCCTTGTATACATAACATGCAGCTATGAAAATATGAAACATGGATATAATGGTTAACATGCCATGAATATAAGCTAAGCTAAAAGACACAATCACATAGCTGTACAAATGCATATTTTCAAGACTTGAATCTCCTATTATGTTGTATCACCTGTGTTTGCGTGTGATACGGACATTATCAACTGGTAACGTTAGCTACGACACTAACTACGACACACGAGTCACTGAGACCGAGACACAGACGACACTGAAGCGACATGTATATTCACAATTTAACCTTCTAAGAAGCCGATTGAATACAATAGCCTTGCTATAAAGATACATACACAAATGTAAACTTGAAAAGTGGGCAAATAATAATCTTCAAAGATATACCCATAAAAGAAAAACACCAATACATATCTACCTACTTATAATATAAGTAAAATTTTGTCCTGAAGATCAATCACCTGAGTTTAACCTCTGAAACAAACTGATTTGATTGTATTAAACAGGAGCCATCAAACCTAATTTTTTCCCGAGTTCATGTAACATTTCAAATAAGCAGAGGCATTTATGATATTTGAAAATCTGTTTTTCTCGAAAAAATAAAAACCTCCGTAATAGGTTTTTTGTTTGATGTACTCCCAATGCATTATAGCC
The DNA here is from genome assembly GCA_936450465.1 of Gibbula magus. Taxonomy (NCBI): domain Eukaryota; kingdom Metazoa; phylum Mollusca; class Gastropoda; order Trochida; family Trochidae; genus Gibbula; species Gibbula magus. The sequence continues at coordinate 63,779,743 of OW388289.1, read as the reverse complement.
CATGCTCAAACAAGGAAGTGACATGTTGACCAATGAGAAAACACTATCTAATGTACATACAGCGATAAGGCTAAAGGCTTACAATAGTCAATATCTATAGCACTATTAAAAAAGGCCATGTCTTTGGTATCTATGCATTATAGGCCTTCATCTTCTCAAATGCATAATCAGTATTAAAACACTATAACACACAACAGACAAAATGTACAATTAAAGATACTTCCTACACAATGAATGCGAAAACATCTTACATTATAGTTTGTTAACTCATAAACCATCAATTTTCTTAAGCTGAGATTTGACAATACCACCAGAACACCATTAAACTATGAAGAGACCGTTCTTCGTTTGAACTATTTGCATCGCCATGTCATTGAGCAATATAGCACAAGTGTAAGGATAATCACATTGTCAAGGAAAAATATCATCGATACATGAAAACGGGAGATTTGATTTTGCTGTGACTTTCAACAGTGCTGGGACAACGAACATTATCTCTAGCCTTTAAGCTTTCATACAGCGCATCATTTGCATAATTCAAAACAGGTAATTCAAATTTTCCTGGTACAATAGAAATAAAATTAACTTGAAAAATCACTGTTAGAAATTAAAAGAAAAAGAGGTTGATAACAATTCTATCATATTCAAAATGTAAATTATAAAAAAAAAAAATTTCACTTTTAGATAAGAAATAACCAAATGTTTATATCATCGTACTCATGTTGAAAGTAAACTAACAAACATAATTTTGACAATTTTAAAAAAATGGTTGTTAGAATTAACATGAGCCTGCGTATATTCACAAAGCCAGGGGAGAATTAAGCAAGCAAGCGAGCTCTTGCTACAAAGGAAAGAGCTATTGGTTGAACTACTTGTGAAATATACACGGAAAGAGACTGGTACCTGAAAATCATGTCATCTTCACTGAGGTAGTCGAGTTCACTTTCGTACAAGTCCTGCAGAAAGCTGTAGATATGTACATATACTTATATAACCTTACATCCATAGAGGAGTCACAATGAAATAAAACTACTCAAGAAATTCAAATCGAGATCACTCCATCTAATTCTCAATAAAGATTTTAAAAACTGATTTGAATAATTAACAGAGATAGAAACAACAAGAAAAAGATAATATTTTTGTATTTTTTTGTATCTTAAATAGAATATATTCTAACTTTTGTCGCAAGGACAAATCTAATGAGGTAGAGGAAGAGGAAAGCCAGTACAGCTTACAGAAGTACACACAAACACAGTAGCTACAGTCAGCTGCAGTCACAGATACGCAAACTTAGCATCTCTATCATCACTTCTCATCATCACTTATTCATGTAATTATATGCAAATCATACCCGTAACTTAATGCTGGATGAACATTAACTTAACATTGAAACTATGTGCAAATCATATGTACAACTCATGCCAGAAAAAATTATTGTTTCTCTTCAATTTTTAACAAATTTGTGTTGGCAAGTGTTTTTTTATAATTTTTTTTATTTCTCTGCTATTTATCATTGTCAAAAGATAATGGTGGAAATGTGTTGCGCATAGATTTTAAGAGCGTGTTTTTTAAGATTTATATTAGAAAAAATATTTATATTTAGGTTAAATGGATGGTAATGAACTTATTTTACAAAAAAGGGGCATGACAGAAATTAAAAAGAAATCTCATTGACAGAGTTTTTTTCTGTATTTTTGCAAAGTTTAAATAAAATAATAGCATAGACCTGTTACAAGAGAAATGCATGGTTTTATCATTACTCATAATTATCTGGAAAACACTAATTGGTATTTTTCAAAAAGTTTAACTGAAGCAATGACAAAATTCACAATTTCAAACAAAAACTAAGATAAGCTTCCTGTATTGGATTATCAAATTATCAAAATAGACATAACAATAACAGCGATTATCATTATTATTATTAAATTAAAAAAAAGATATTTTTCATTTCTGAAACACAGTGCTTTGTCACCAGACAAATGGTTTTACAGAGTGCAGACTTCTTCATAAGACAAACACCTCACAGACAAAAGTAATGTTTTTCTCATCAAGAATTTTAATGTTTTATTTTGTTCAAACTGTGATAAGAAATGTTTATCATATTTTTTTCTGATCAGATTTGTTATTAATGTGCTCCTGAACACGAAAACAGGAATGCACTAAATTAAAAATGGAATTTCATTTAAAAAAAGGACATTAGATTATTAAGACTGTAGAAAATTTAGACATATTTCTATGACTCATAACCAATAACCCATAACTCTTCAAATAAACGATTTTAAAAATGTATAAAATATTGACCTGTACTCACATGATTTGCACATGATTGCCTAAGAGTCTTTTCTAAACCAATTAGCATATTTGATATTCATAATTAGTAAAACAATAACAATCTTAACAAATGATTATATTTTAACAAATTGTCTTCATTTCCTTGCATACATAGAGGCATACTTGGTAAAAACTAATAATTAACGTAATAAAATGTTTCGAATTTTAAAAATTATGAATAAACTAATAAACTCACAGCATTAAACGAGAACTAAATCTAACTAATTAACACTGACGGACCTAATAAAGATCACGCTCCAATTAGAATAATGAAAACAATTGAAAGATGAAAATGTTAACAAATCAACACAGCTAATACCAGTAAAATTCTTGGAGAGGTAGACACATAAATTTCAAAATATATATATATATAGACGATGAGGAATATTTTGAAATATTTCGAGGTCAAAATGGTTCATTTTGAGTTTTCCCTGGGAATAATAGTTAATATGCACGTTGAGTGTCATTTGTAAAATAACACATAGATACTGATGTAAGATATATAAGGGGCCGAGGTAATCGGTTGAGTAAATTGTGTGTGTAGTTACTAAGATAAATAGAGCTTTTCATGTCATATATAAATCAGAAATCATGTTTTTAAAGAGATTTTCAAGCTTTCAAAAGCAATCAATATTGTTTGAATTTGAAATTATTTCAAAACTAAACATGCCATTCTAATTTGTTTAGAAATAAATTCTCAACCACCCATGCTTTCTAAAGAGAACAATATCCTTTGTGGGTAACAAAATTAAATTATTTTTTTGAAGAAAAAATAATATGCTTCTATTTTAAACAACAATATTCTGAATCTTTTTAAAAAAAATTATTTGATGCTTTCAAAAGAAATCATTAGCTTTGTTGATGGAAAATCTAAAATTATCATTTCACCAAACATGGTTTTATGTTGAATTAAAATAATTTGTCTCAATTTTCCTTTTCACTACACACATCAGAACCCGTGATAAAGAAAATTCTTTGAAACGCAGAAAACATTATGACTTAATTACAGGAGAAATAATCAAAGCAATATCCAACTGGGATACCAATGAAAACAAAAAGGCAACACCATCCGATGGTAAAGAAGGAATCTATGAAATCTGATTAACTTGAAAAAGGATAGTAATTTTTTTTTAAAAACTAATAACTCACTCACATGAACAATTTTTTTATGACAAAAGATTGTTTTGATAACAAAAAAAGAATTTTCTATAAATTATACCCGATTTCGATTTTGGAATGAAATACATGAAGTATTTCAAAATATTTGTATAAGATTAATGGCCTTCACTGATTCATTCTACTATATATGATTTAAAATATAGAAGACGTGAAGACGTGTACGTTTTAAAATGAGCAGTACAGAGGTTTGATAGGCGTAGGAATACCCGTAATTACTCTTAAAACCAGAGTCCTATGAACTAGTCGAATGACAAAATTGTCCTCAAATGGTGATGAGGTAGCTCAAATACAGGAAAAAGTCATGAATCCCATTATCCATAACCATCGTAACCATAGCAACACAATACAGAAAAAAATCTTGGATGTTTAGTTTTCATATTTTTATGATTGCAGTTACGAAAACTGCAAAATCAAAACTAAAAAACTTAAAAATGAAACACACATCTGATCCTTCTCATCAAAACCTCAACATTTTTTATCCCCTAGGTGGTAAAGCATTCTCACCGGTAACCATGGCAACAACAAGCTTAATAGACAAAATGTCAGAGATGTTTTTCGTGTCTTCACTCTCAAATTCTTGATCTCAATACACCGACCTTGATACACCGGAAACACAAATCCAAGAAATACAAAACAACATTCTAAAGACACACCAAACAGTTAGAACGTGGATAACAATCCACCATGCATATTCCTCTCTCTTGTTGTCCTCCTCCTTGTCATCATCGTCCATCTTACACTCAAACCCTTGCCTGATTGTCCTCTTCAAGCAAATCTTCATTTTCCAAATTAGAAATGAAATCGTGGCAAGTTTAAAATCTCTATGACTAGTAAACAGAAGGAAATAGAAGGCAATGCCAACTTTGAAAAAAAATCTTTTAAATGCACCATAATTGTTTTTCTTTTCGTTAGGAAATCAAATTATGTCTGCTCTACAAAAATTGTTATCTGTGAATTGTAATTTCAGATTCTTCTTTTTCTGTTGTGTCACTGCGTCTATCTTCGCACACCCAACCTGCAAACAAGAAAATACAATCATCACTCTTAGTTACCTAGATCTTATTCATTTACCGGTAACCAACCCTCATAGGATCGCACATATAAGTGCTAATTAGTACTACATAATGCATGAACATTGACATATGATAACTGAGTGCTATGATAGTCATACGTGGAATGCATGAACATTGACATATGATAACTTAGTGCTATGATAGTCATACGTGGAATGCATGAACATTGACATATGATAACTTAGTGCTATGATAGTCATACGTGGAATGCATGAACATTGACATATGATAACTTAGTGCTATGATAGTCATACGTGGAATGCATGAACATTGACATATGATAACTTAGTGCTATGATAGTCATACTTGGAATGCATGAACATTGACATATGATAACTGAGTACTATGATAGTCATACGTGGAATGCATGAACATTGATTGACATATGATAACTTAGTGCTATGATAGTCATACGTGGAATGCATGAACATTGACATATGATAACTGAGTGCTATGATAGTCATACGTGGAATGCATGAACATTGATTGACATATGATTTTGTTATATGATAAGTTTGGTATATGATTATCTTAGTGCTATGATAGTCATCATACATTGACATACCAACATACGATCTAAACGCTTCGGTATGTATCAACATTGGCATAAAAAACAAGACTTAGTGTATGTCCTATGCACAACATTCAAGAATCACAAAAGATTACACATACTCCATGTCTCACTGGCAGAAGCAACTTCCAAACGCAAGGCATAACTCTTGCAAGTCTGCATTACTGACTGATTTAACCCTTGCGGTATTTCCCTCGCTTTGTTTTGTCAAGATAGTGAATCGCTGCACCAGAAATGCATAGTGGGCCTGGATTTCTAAACACAGACTTCTTAAGGAAATACTGCAAGGCCTAAATCAGCCAGTAATGGAGACTGGCAAGAGTTATGCCTTGCATTGGGAAGTTAAGGCAGAATATGAAATCTAATTTAGAATATCTGATCACAAGAATAATCAACACCAATCTATATCATAATATGCAACACATCCATTGAAACAATGTTTATTGCTTCATTTCTGTTTAACATTCCACTTCATAAATAACCTCAAAAGGTTGACAATGTCTTGTAATGCAAATAACATTCCAGCCAGACAATAACCCATTATCTTTAATTTCCATTGTGAAATGTTAACAGCATACTTAATGTGCTATCTAAACATGAAGGTATTGTCCGTCAATATATTGAAAAGGACAAAATTTAACTTCACAAACATATTAATATTAATAAATTTTTATAATCTTGAACTGTTGAAAACACTTTTTTTTTATCAAATAATTATTACAGCAAGGATTGAACGGTTGAATAGGGCTCCTTTAGAAGATAAGATTGTTCACAACAGTAAAGAAGGTCACCATTTATCACTCAAGATGTTCGCACCGAGGGGAATGTTAACTCTTTATGTGAAGGATTAAATTACATGACAATGTACGTAGAAGACTCATCTTGTTTACAGTAAAGAAAGAGTTAACCCTTAATCTACAAATGCTTTTATTTTCCTGGTTTGTCTATCAGTTGCAATTGAATCATCAACAGAATTCTTCCCTTTCTTTATACTTAAGCTGCTTAAAGAGACAGCTCTATCAACGATCTATCAGCAGCATCAGCCATCTTGGTTTCTTGGCATTCATGAAATTAAAACGAGCTATATTTAACCCAATTTTACATATTTAATAATAAAACATGTGCAAAGATATAATTTTCACACATTTACGCATAACGTTTTTTTATTTTTCAACAAATGTGCGCTTGTTTTTATCAAGTTGTGAAATGTGAAGTCATCAACATATTAACTTCATTAATATCTTTGAATTTGACTGTCATATTAATAGCATATATGTAAAGGGGAATAAAGAAGTTGTTTATCTATTTATGATTGTTCTAATGTTTAGATTTCACTCCTTCTTAGTTTAGTTAATTACTCGATACTGTAATATTATAACATTTGAAGATAATTTTTGTTCATATTGTCACTGCTTCTTTTGGATAAGACAATCATTGAAGTTTAGAATAATATATACAGGGTATGAAACAAAGTTGTAAAGAAGACAGCCCAAAGGGGTTATTTTTAAATTGAAATTAAAGAAAACCCTAAAACCCTAAAAGATACAAGGACGATCCAAAAGTTACCAGGTTCCGGCCTGGCGGATGCATATGGGCCTTATTTCATACACTGACATATCACATTATATCTGAATGGAAATATAGCCAATAATCACATCTCTCATTTATGTATACTACATCATTTTTTAATTATTATCATCTATTCTCTAATGTTAATACTCATTTTAACCCATTTAAGGACGGAAGCCTTTTGGGAATTGGGCGGAATGTGATAAAAACATGATTGATATTTACACATTGATCTAATGTAACAGTACTGCATAAATAGATTTGCTAAAATTTTAAACATATTATTAATATTATTTTGTATTTTATATTAAGATAAAAATGTTTAGTGATCACTTTTGAAATTACTATTGAACAGATGCTTTCACAAAATCCATCCAAAGTTGAGGCATAAAAATACCCAGAAATAAAAGGTTAAGACAAATTTCACATGAAAGGAAAAATTTATATGGAAATTGCTAATACAATAATCTGTTTTATCAAAGAATAATAACAAATTTTGGGGTAAGATTTTTTCTCAAACGACACCTTTATTTAAAGACAACATGTATAATACTTGATATAAGGAGAACCTAAAAAAAGCAACATGAATTTGAATAATTTGAACAGATCAACGCCCGTACCAGTGTGAGTGGTAGGGACTGTCTTGACATAAAGGAGAAACTGCACCACTCACACGCAACACTCCCAACTCAGGGGTCAAACTGTTTTTATCAGGCTCAATAACTTACCCTCCAGGGGCTATAAATTTACATATGTGCCATATATAATACTGCTATCGTATGGGCATTTATAAATCACCAGGTTTCATTGCAAGATGGTTCTTGTATCAAAATCGGTTCCTTTATGTGACCGTAAAAATTTTGTTTTAAGTTTTTCATTTTGAAAATCGATCAGTCAGTTGCAATTTTGACTGCCCCGCGAAAATGTCTAAATCAATAACTAAAATAAAAACGAAATTCCTATTTGCATAATTACATTACTCTGCTTGGAATAAAGACTGATTTTGTCTTTGTAGTATGCTTGTCTTAACAGATACAAGCATTTCTTTATTATTTAAATTTTGTAATGTTAATTCCCAGTTTTGAATATTTATCATTTTTGATCAGTGTTTGATTAATGTTGATCAAGTGATTAGACAATGAATTAGATTACCCATGAATAAAGGGATGTCACTATATATCTTGTCAACAAGTTCATTCAACCGGCCTTAAGTTCAGCTTCAATGACCTTGAATATTATACAGATACAGGAATTTTCAAATTTGGGGGTTCACATAATGAACGGGGAGGGGGAAGTGGTATGCCAAGGGGGCCCATCAAAATTTACATGCATAAGTTTTCAAAAGGGCAGGATTCAACCCCATCTAAATCGCCCCCTGGATTCGGCACTGCCTAAAACCCATGGTGCTCCTTTCACAAAGCAACCTTTACTAAGGTAAACCTTAATTCCTATTCTTTAAAAGGATGGTTCTATCGGGGTATTTTTTGTGGAAATGAAATTCAAAAGGATATTCCCGTTTACACATATATGCTATTCATACATGATTCGTACACGCTCAAATTGAAATATATTAATTAAGTGAATATTTTGATGACTTTACATTTCACAACTTGATAAAGATAAGCGCAGATTTGTTAAAAAATAAAAACAATGAGAATAGAAGCCATTCATCGGCACTGTGAGTGGGGAAAACTTCGCTACAGCCTAATATCACATTGTTTATTAGTTTGATGATACGTTATGTGTTACTATGTGAATATCCTGTAAGTGTATATGTTCTTTTATTACAATTGTTTTAATTTGGGTTAAATATAGCATGTTTTCATTTCATGAAATGCAAAGAAACCAAGATGGAGGAAGCTGCCGATAAATCGGCGATAGAACTTTTCCTTTAACATTACGCTGAGGTAACCTTAGTGACTCACGATCACCTCTGTTAAAGGAGGCCCTGGACATTTGTTTTCGTAACAGTTGAAAGACGATATTGATTTGAGTAGTGATGTTCTATTGACACTTGCACTAATGACTCTTATTATATATTCAGTTTGAGCCTTGTCATTGACACCCTCCACTGATCCGACTGAACCCCTCGAGACTTTTCTACTATAACATGTAACAAGTTTATTCTCTTAACGACATGAAATGATTGAATTCTTGGAAATAAAATCAATAATATTTTGTACTAATGACTTTTGACACTGAAGTGCATTTATAAATGTAATGAATCAATAATGAACTGGATGGTGAGGTTGCGTGGAAGAGATAATTTTGGGCTACCTTTTTAAAGATTTTCACTTATTTCATTACAGAGAAAGCCTGCAATTCCATTGTGGCTATGCATTGCAGTGAAACCTGCATGCATTGGCTGAAACTAGCAAATTGAATTTAATGTATCATTGCACAAAGCCGTACTACATGAAGAACAGTTCTCTAAGGCAGACAGTATCACCAGGTTTCGGGTGAGGAACAGGGATGTCTTGACCCAAAGTGAAATCAGTATCCACTGCTTAAAGGGGCAGTAGCACGTTTTTTTGCAAATTTTATTTTTTTAAATTTCCCATTTGGATTAATGGTTTATGTCATTTATATTTACTTTAGAGGGTACAACATCTTATTACACAAACCAATGATCCGTAGTGGTAATACAGGTGTTGTGTATAAAGCAAAAATTGCATGGCGGCCATTTTATTGTGAACACATTTTATTATTTCGAATGACAAAAAACGATTGCCATGGCTTTACGGAACCATGTACACTCATTTATAACTTGATTTTACGAAATGAGAAGGGTGTTTTACTGTTGGTGACATTATTTTTCAAATACATTTTATCGACTTATTTGAGCGAAAAAACGTGCTACTGCCCCTTTAAGTGGCAAAATCAGGACGTGAAGGTTGTAATGCCTTTTGTAATAACATTAACCTCACCGGTTGAACACATCAACATTCAACTTGATAAATTGTAATGATTCAGACAAGTCCAACAAGAGAGTTTCAACATAAGAACCTTTCGGAAATGAAGGTGGAAATAGTTATAAAAGATCCATTCAATGACTTTGTTTTGACAGTTTTCTTTTGGTAATGTAGTGTAAGTATACAATATCTTAATTCTGAGTTTCAATTTCACCCTTATTACACCCTAGAGAGTAGTGAAAATAATCACGACAGTAACGATAAAACATTTCCAACATACTCCCTTTAGTGGTTGGAAGTGAGCAATAAATTTAGAATATCAAGAGTTGGTGCCAGAAATAAGGCCTCTCCAACAGTCGTATCATTGTTTTCAAATTTAAATAACTTTTCCATTAAACAATTAAAATACTGAATTAATTAGAGCTAAACCATTCATAGTAGTCAATATACAGAAATCAGGCCTTGCTAAAGGAGAACAATATGGAAAAGGACACTGGCTATCCCTGACATCTCTGGCACCTATACTGACATGATTTTTTTAACAAAATTACACAATGTTATAGTATGTTTCATGGGCTGTTATAAAGTTATTCTACAATTATACTTCATTATTTTCCTTGTACACCTAATGACCAGCGGGGGCACTCTTCAATGGTGGTACATTATCACCCTGAAGGAATTGTACTTTCGGTGCTGCTACTAAGCTCCTTGTGCGACCATATAGGTCCGTACCTGGTGGGGTCAGGTACCCATTTAAACAGCTGGGTGGACTGAATGCTTGGTGGATGAAGTGCCATGCCAAGGGACAATACACAGTATGAGACCTAACTTTTGGTGTCTCCACCGGGATTCGAACCTGGACCTTTGACTAAAGAGGCGAGCATGCTAACCACTACACCACTGTGCTCCACTCTGTGCGACTTGTCTTCTCTAAACCTCCCAGCCACCCCAGTGCTCTCCGTGATAAACATCAGAGTGCCAGTCCTTGTTAGATCTGACATTACGAGTTCACAAGACTAGAGCCTCTATTGCTTGATGATCTTCTTGTTGTAGCCAGACAAAGGGACAGTATGTACTAGAATAGGGAATTAGGGTGATTTTCTGTTTATACATATAATGCATACTTAAAGCACAATCCTTTTGAAATGTTTTACTTGGGATTTTGTTTTGACAAATATAAATCACAAAAATGCACAATTGGAACATCATCAATCCCCGCCCGTCCCTCAAATTGTTTTTCACCAATAATGCTCAACTTGTATTGTTACTTTAACGTCTGATCTGCTGAATACGTTCAAAGAATACTGAGAAATCACAGCTTATTAACAGAGGGAATATACCGTATTTCCTCTAATACAACCCGGGCCTCCAATACAACCCGGGCGGTAAGGGGTGCTGAGGTAAATACAACCCGGGTCTGTATTATTGGTGTGACCATGTGAGATTCAGCATAACAGGTCCATGATAATAAATATCCGTCTTGTTCAGTTAATTCTCCTTTTACAATGCAAGTTGATAGAAAACATTTCATAGTAACTGTAAAATGTTGGGATTTATGGGAGTTTGGATAATCCCCGTCCATCTATAATTATAAACAATATGGTTTTTTTTCAAATGAATTTCAGCAGAAATGCCACGAGATATGTAGTACTACATCACTAATTTTACCTTTCCAATAAGTCACACCAAGAAGATTATAAACGTCAATTCATCTCTGAAAAAATATAACTCGGCCTCCAATACAACCCGGGTCTGGGGGGTGCTGAATGAAATAGAACCCCGGGGTTGTATAAGAGGAAATACGGTATTCAAAATTGGCTGTCCAATACCATAACAATTACAGGAATACCATAACAAAGAGCAATCTCATTCTAGACTTACCTCCAAATTGTTGCCCAGCTTAAGAAGTGAGGTAGCTCTCCTTAAAGGGCTGGTAGTTTGGGATCGTGTTGGGGTACTTGACGTGCCAGACGATGTGGAACATGAACTCAATGCGGTCCTGGCAGTGCTTCTGGCAGGAGGGGCAGCAGAACGGGTGTTCCTCGAACGGCGAGTGTAGACTCTTGTGCAGGTGGAACATCGTGAAGTCGTAGAAGAATATGTTGCAGTGCTCACAGTGGTGGATTCCTGAGTCCGCTGTGGGGCTAGCTGAGGTAGTTGTGACATCGCGCTTCCCTTCACACTCTGATTCTCCGCTCGGGGTCTTTGGTGGTGGCATGCAGTCCACAGCTGGATTCACCTCCGAGTCTTCGTCATCCAGTTCCTTCAGCTTGCTCACACTGCTCGAGTTCTTGCCCATACTCAGATCCATGACATCGCAAGAGGAGGCGGAGGCTTTTTCCTTTGCCGAGGGTGATCTCATTTCTGACGTGGTAATATGACCCTCGGTCTGAGGTAGGTTACGTTGGTTCACCGAGTAGCCCGGTGGGGAGAGACTACCGTTTCCGTATTGGAAAGGTGAGTACCCGTTTTCACTGGCTCGTCTGGCTTGCAAAGCTGCAGAAGGATAGTCATCCTTCCCGTATTCATCCTTGCCATAGGTCATAGGTGGCGCGGAGGCAGCCATCAGTAGTGGGGGGGACTGAATCATCCCAGCAGAGCCAGCGGACAGTGGGGTGTAGCTGGAGGGCAGCGGGCTATGGAGGCTGTCCGAGGTCTGGGGCGAGGTGGTGGGCAAGGACCTCGGCTTCTCCATACCATTGCGAGGATCGTGCTCGTTCTCGCTGGGAGTGGATGGTGGTGTGACCTGCTCCAGCTTTATAGGACTAGCTGAGGTAGTTCTCTCAGAGTTGCGAGTTTGAGGGATTGAGGTAGACATTGTTTCGTGCTGATTCTGCAGTAGTGCTTGTTGATGAGGATGGGGGTGTTGATGAGGATGAAAGGCGCCCGCCTGCGATGCAGCAGCAGCATTCTGCATGAAGCTCTCGTACGTCAGGGCCTGCTGCAGCAAGGCCCTCTGTTGCAGGGCGAACGCCTGGTAGGCAGCAAGGTTAACATGAGTGTTTGGTCTCCCAGCATTCTTATACCCGTAAAGCTTGCCACGCATGTGAACATTGCGCTCATGGCGACGCAAATCGTTAGACTGAGTAAAGCAACGATGACAGATTTTGCATTTGTATGGTCGTTCACCCGTATGAACGCGTTCGTGCACCTTAAGATTGGAGGACCAGAGAAAAGATTTGCCGCAGGTCGTGCATACGTAGGGTCGGTCCGCTCGGTGCAACTGCTCATGCTTTCTTAGTGTTGCAATCTCACGGAAGGACCGCTGACAGACCTCACAGCGATGTGGTCTTGGGCTGTTGGTAGGAGGTAGTTTGATAGGAGTGAAACCATTTCTCTCTGTGGTCTCTTCCATTGCTGAAACACAAAATAAACAGATATAAGTACAATACACTTCTCAAGAAGACATAGGAATTGTCAATGATGAAGAAAATAATTCTAAAATTTTGTCAGACTCTGCCCAGTCTCAAAGAATCTGTCATGTTAAAGTCATCAGCATGGCTCAGGATTTTCATTATCAAATGTGAATACAAAATCATTCTGGAAATAACAAACCTCAAATAATATAATGTGATGATTTCTCAAAAGTCAACTTTTGTGAGAAACCTGTCTTCGTTATTATTGAGAACGTGTAATAACTTGAAAGTATCGTGAAACTATGTTTTGGAATAGAACCCTACGATTGCATTTAACTGTCTCGCTCGTCATCGTAATCTGTTGTCAGCTCATCTGCGGAACTCATGAATTACTTATACGAGTTACTCAGCATGCTGCTGATATATCGCTACACCAGATAACTATCATTGCATCGACAAACAACTTTCAGCTATAGACCTTGTAACAGATAATTGATTAAATATGTTCCAATATGTGCTATTATGTAAATAGAAGGCAAACAAATAATTTACATATCAAACAAAGTGGATTTTTTTATATTTTTCGTTAATGTATGTTCGATAAGTGAACGAGATAATACTTAGTATTGAACATTAAAAACCATATCATAGATCAGATAATTGTTTATCTGCCTAATTAATTCAACAAATGTCTCTCGTTAATAATTATGATCATATCTGAACACATTATTAAGTCTGGATAATAGTATGTCAGACATCAGCAGGCTCTTATCAGCATCACTACAAATACACAACTGATTATGTCGTCGTTTTAATGATGCATTATTTCTGTGAGACATTTAAACCGTAATGGTCGTATCAACTTCACTTTATATGCAAATTTGATTCTGTTGTTAACTACTCATGAATATTTACAATAAGTGAAAAACACATCACAGAATATTTCGTTAATGATATCAACGAGGCATTATCTATAACACCTATATTGCTATATTGTTGAGCTGTTTCATATACATGTATTGCATCCATTTAATTTAAGCATATTTGACTGATCTCAACTTCATACATTAAACATTATATTTTCATATGCATGATTCATATATAAACTGACAAGTGTTCCTTTAAATTTCATACTAGACAGTAATTACCTTCTTATTATCCTTTTAAACTAAATACTAAACAATATAATTACACCTTTGTATGACCTGACCATAAACTTTACATTTTCACATGTAAATAGAGTACGCTTAATTTAAATTTAAATAGAAGCATTGGCTATGTAGCTTATAAGACTGTACATGAGTTGTTATCTAAGGTTGAAGATTTATGAAATAATAGGTTTATAGTACGTAATGAATCCCAACCTCATGTAAATATATTCTTCTCTTTAAGCTATGACTACACAAGATCTCACCATTCTAGTGATTGTCAATCATTAGAAAAGTTAGAAAAAAGATTTTAGGGAGTGATCACTAAAACTCACAAATTTTGACTCACTACACACTCTCATATGTTTGCTCTCATATCATAGGTTGTGAAAATGCTTTTTAAATCACCACGGCAACAAATTTAAAAGCGGCTAAAACACGTCAGAAATAGTTAAATCATCATTCCTTATGTCAACTGCAATCTTTTAACCATATCATGTTGTAACAGTTGGAGTGACAGTGACACTAGCTGTGGGAGTAAGGTGAGTGACGTCGCATTGTTTTTTTGACAAGATGTCAATACAAACAGCTGTCACCTGTCCTTCATAACTGCCAGGAACAGGTGCTTTAAGCCATTAGCTAAACACCATTGTCAATATGACAATAACAAAAGCAGTGACAATGGAATCTGTCACTCATAGAATTAATGTGTCATGACTGGAAAAACAGCAGAAAATAGTCAGTTATGAAAACTTTCATTAAAAATACTGTTTGGTTTTACACAAAATGGTAATGGGGCAAATTGGATAAATCTTGATAAGGCAGATGGTGTAATACGAAGGGAGATTGAGAATGTGTGCTTACAACAGGTTGATGATGTCGACACTGATGAGCAAGTGTTAGAACATGGATATCTAAACTACCGGGCAAAAGAAAGGACTCACCTAAGTTTATTTCGATTAATTCAATATTTAAAAGAAATCAGATGTATTTGACTATGACACGATACAATAATACTTATCTGCAGTAGTTTGAATGACTTTGTTGGTGACTGAGGTTAAATTTTAGTTCAAATATCTTTTTGTAATGAAGACAGGGTTAAGAATTAAATTTTCACCAACATGACCCCTGCCCTGTTTAAATGTTTTAAATGTGTGCAGAATCAGGCACATTTATTTATTTTCACATAGGATATGTCTTATATGTCGATGAACAGTTGTGTATCATCAACAATAATTTAAAAACAAAATTAAACTTAAAATTACATTTTTAAAAAAATAATTAAAAAACATGTAGAAGTATTCTTTGACTGCTAACTAAACACCTGTACTTATCAGTTTTGGATTATGACATCGAAAACTGAGATATTTGCAATTGAAAATCATACATATGATAAAATCAACTGAGGTGAGTCCTTTCTTTTGCCCGGTAGTTTATCTCACCCTGCTACCACTGCTTAATGGCACTAAGACTCAAACATATTCAAACATTCAAATCATAATATGGCAAAAATATTGGAATTGGCAATGGGAATGAAAATGTGCCTGTTTCTGACATGTTTAGCTGTTTTGATATAAAAGGTAAATTTGATGGAACAACAAGGTCCCCACCCCAAATAAAAAAATTCTGGAATACTTCAGAATGCACAGATCTCACATATAAAGCTATCTTCACACTTCAGCAAGCATGCATAGGGACTCAGTGCTAAAACACCTGTTCAACAGAAATAAACTGACAAGTTAAGCTTCTAATGTCCTGGACCCATATTTTCGGAACTCTCTAAGTGCTGAGATAGTCCTAAGTGCCAAACATTGGCTTACGACTATCTTAGTGCTAAGAGAGCTTCGAAAATATGGACCCTTGGTAACAAGCTTGGTACAGACTTTCATCACTTTGCTTTATCCATTGCCTAATGTATATATAACATCTTTTTCACTCTGTTAACAAAACACTATTTAGCATTTTGGATCAGCTTATCGATTATGATGTCCAATCTGTACAGGTAATTAGTTATATTCAATCCATTACAAGCTGCATGAACGTCAGACAGACATGTTTCATTCATATCCCATCTATGTTTGAACAATGTCTTCATGAAGAATTCATTCACTATTTGTCCACATTTATGTATCGAATTATGTGCATCCTTGCTGAGCTGTTAGGCCTCACAATCAATGGTTACTGGATTTGTTAAGAGCTGCCAATGTTTTCACAATCCATCGACGCAGATAATATATAATTTAAGGATCATTTACGAAGCGTACACAGTTCCATATTGCTGCATAATTCATTCACAATATGCTCAGACTAAAACAATTCACTTAAACATAACCTTAATAATAAACCATATTTAAGTTCTTATAAAAACAAAATTCATTCACAAATTGGTTTTTCAGATTTAATAAGTAGTAACCTTCTTCTAAAGTCAAAATAGTTAAACATATTTCATAAAAAGTTTATTCCATCCATTTCAAATGACAAAATATTAGTTTTATTCCGACTTCATAAGACTTCCTTCTACACATCAGTGGTAGCAGCACATCCTATCCTAGCGACCATCTCTAATATTTAGCTTTTATGCCCGAAGCGATGACTGGGTAATTAAGCGTTTGATTTGTGTTTACGGTTTGACTGTGGCTCCACAGTGAGTGCCTTGTAACTCGGCATGATACAAACAATGAAACACCACCCTATGTCGCCTCAACTTCATAAACTTTGGTCTCCTTCTTATACAGACAACATGACTTTGTCATTTGAAGGTGTCACATTAGGATTTTCTTTGTAAAAGACCACTAAACTAAAATTTGACAACTTTCATAACTCAAAATGTTCCCCAGCTGTACAGATTACTCCACACAGTGACAGCTGCTAGCATTATTGCAGGGAGAAAGCCTGCAACACAGTTCTGGCTATGTATTGCGGTGAAACCTGTGAACATCGGCTGGAACTAGAAAATCATGGGTGGTACTGCACTGAAATTCAGTGTGGCACTGCACCAAACCTTACTGCATAAAGAACTCTTCTCTATAGCATACAATGTTGCCGAGCCGGGATTTGGAGATTCGAACCCCAGACCTCTTGATCCAAAGCCAAACGTGCTAACCACTGGGCTATCTCCCCCCTTATTTTGATCAGTTATCCCCCCAAATCACATTTATGAAAGAGAGAGAAACAGTAGTACTGTCCCTTTAACCCATAGACAGACTTGTTTGATTGTTTGGGGGCGGAGGATACGCGAGATCAATAGAGGAGAGATTCGTGTGGAGTGACTGTCTAGCTTAGTGAAACACACCACACACGGGCCCTACACGCCGAGTACTCATCAGTTCTTGTTATTTACATCTCTTTGTGAAAACAATCAAACCAGGCTCTGCCATCATCAAATGACTTAAGACACATTTTTGCGTGGCACAAATTTTGCTTAGCCTACCGATTTTATTTTTAGTTGAAATTGACCCTAGAACTAATAATCAGGATAGATTTGATGAAGTTTACATCACATTTAGTTATTTCAAACTTACAATTAGCAAGATGTTGTCATAAGGAGATATGTTCAAATGAAGCTTGTCCATGATCAAGGAGTCAGATTCCTACCACCATATTGACTCTGATATCTGATAAATGAGACGGCACGGAGATTGATAAACAGAATCCTTTAAACGATATTTCAACCTCACTGCTAACTTATCCAGTTTTCAATATATGTTAAATATAAAATAAGAATAGATTAAGTGTGTCTCTGAGCTAGTGAGTTTCAAGAGTCTATCAATTCAAATTCATAGATAATGTTTAATTAAATATAACTTAAAAGATCTTGATTTTGATATAGTGTAACATAAGTTTATATTAGATATAGGGCTACTTGAAATATAGAAAACCTGAAAATGTAATTTATACTAAGATACTTACTCAATTAAACATAAAGCATAATGTTGGTTTCATTCCAGTGCAAAATATATTGCATACTAAACTGTGTCTAACTGTTAACAATTTGATAGAAAGTAAGATGACAGAAATTTTTGGATAGAACAAATAGTATAATCAAAACCATTTTCAAAGCTTGTTGAATAAAAGAAATGAAATAAATGTTTCACAAATATTCAAGGTGAAAAACTTGAACCAAAAAACAGATTTGAAGGAAAAAACACATAATCACAAGATCCTCAGACAACAGAACTACACCTAAATAAAAAGAAAAAAATCGACAAAAGATAAATTCGAGATATTCGAGGCTGTTTTTTCAAAGGTGAACTTCAGAACTTGGATTTAAGGTTGGAAACGGAATTACATTAGATTATAACAAGCACACAAGATGGAACGATCCCGGGCCTAACAGAGCCATGTAACTGGGGAGGAATTTTAAACACTATCATATTGACAGAGGTTCCCCTAACTGGAAACGGTCCAAGATATCATGTACTAGATAATATCCCTAAAGTATTCTATAAAAAACAGCCCATAAACATCGAATAAAGACAAACAGGTCAAGTATTGTACCATGCAAACCACCAAAGCCAGCAAAGCCACACAAGTCTGTCATAAATCAAGTACTATCTACCAAGTGACTGCTTTTAGCTAAACCACAAGCCCAGACAGACGAAAAGTGAGTAGGACCACTCCGTCCTTGAGGCAGGTCATGACCTGAAGTGACCCGACCCACTGTGACCTGTCTGGCCATTAGACTTCTGCCCAAGCTGATATAATTATAAATAGTCTGCTTAGTAGACAATACAGACCTACCAGCCCAGGAAGACCAGTAGGCCTGATAGCCTTTAGCTGGGCCAGCACTGAGGTCACGGTGGGTGGGTCAAGCTGTAGTCATTATGTGTTCATGCTCCCTCGCTTTACAACATGTGGGCCACTGGAGCATGGTAGAAGCTATCAATTATCTGAGGCTGACCTGCCCAGGACAGGCAGCATTATCCACTGGCTTGGGTGCGTGGGTTATGTATATTATCTTTATGACGGTTGCTTCGGCTGGAGCTGTGAGGATACAGAGGGCATCTCAGGGCACCAGCATGGGACTATGGTAGGCTGGGATAAAGAAGAAGCTTGGACTTGCCAATTGGTTGGACTTTGTGGGGCAGCTGCTCATGCCCCTGTGTGGGGAGGGATGGAGGAGGGAGCACAATGTCACGAAGAGAAACAAAGCTTGGTCACCCTGGCTCTCTCAGCCACACCCCTCCCCCCCTCCCTCATCCAGCATCTTTGTGTTACACAAGCTTAGGTTACTTTGCCCTGGGCCCTCAGCCTGGTTATATTCTCCCCTTTACCCTTTTTTATTTTCCTCACTGATGGGCCATAGCCCTTTCTTTGTTAGCTGACAATATTGCTGACGCTATTGTAGTTAGCCAGGCTGCCAGGCCAGGGTGCTTCTAGATCAAAATGTCACAAAGCTCCATTTACAAATATGGCTGTATTTGTCCTGGGTCAAATCAACACGTAGAGCGCCTGCTCGCCCCTGTGCTGAGCAAAAAGCACTGTTTGATAAGACAAAGACCCTCCACTATCACGGACTGGTAGACAAAAATCTACATTAAACTTGGAGGTCACTTCAACTTTAAACATATAAAATTAATTATTATAAAATTAATATATTTTGATACCAAATCTTAAAAATAATTTAGTTTTAGCACAAAATAATTTCTTTAATACTGCCCAAAATATATCATTTTTTCCCCCAAAATATAATAATTTGTTTCATTTGAATTGAGAAGTTGAACTTTTCAATTTGAATTGAGAAGTTGAACTTTTCAATTTGATTTCAGAAAAACAACATAAAATATTTGAATAGGTGATTCCATAAAACAAATTTAAAACAAGTAAAAAAAACTCTTTCATATGTAATTACATAGCACTAGATATAAAGATGATCAGTTTATGGGCTTAATAACAATAAGTTTATCTCTCTCTCTCACTTATTTACTATCTATCAGAACTTTTTATTTTTAAAAATAAAAATAACCCAGTATTAATTGCAAATCTAACCTCACCTACACAGTGCAAATATCTTGTTGGTTTTTATCAATTTCATTTATCAACAGAGGTCAATTATAAAAATGTTATTTAACCTTTTCACCTATCATTGACTTTTTCAAACTGCATCAAAAACAAAACAATTTCTAACATAGACAGAAATTGGTGATTGCACCAAAAAACATTTCAAATTGAACTCTAACGCAATCAAACTCAATTACAAAGTATCAGTGACGACTGTAAAGGCATTTATCACTTCGACCAGCAAAACACCCAGTGCACTAACGATATGCATTTGCAAGCACCAGCACAACACTGTGTGCCCTGACGATATGCATCTACGAGCTCGAGGGTATGAGTGCATTGTGACACCAACCAATAAACTGTAGTCGATTTAAGTGCACCGAGGCACATAACAAGATGCAGTGCAACTTAAAGCTCTAATCTGTTTCCATATAAAGCACATTAAATTGTTATCTCTAAAATTTAAGTGGCTTTGTGAAGGAAAACGGGTTATAGCACTCGTGTCACAGTATGTGAGTTTGATGAATTGAATTTCTCTCTCTGGATGAATGCTTTAATAGGAAAACTTTATGTCCTTAGATATTCTGAAATTTACATGTTTATGTCAAACATAAATGAAGAGCACAATTTTAATAAATTTCCTCTACAATGAGTTCTTGTCCTGACATAAAGTTGAATTAAAGCGAGTGTTTTATTGGGGTATTTTTCCCCCAAAAGGAACTACTTTATGGATATTCTATCAATAAATATATGTTTTATTATTTATCATATGTGAAACTAATAAAAATACAGGGTTTTTCTCATTTCATGTAATACACAAAAACAAAAATGACAGCTATTTCAATAGATCCTTTTCTCAATAAGTTTAACAGCTGCATATCAAAAGAAAATCAACATTCAAAACTTTCACAAAATTAAAGGTTAATGCCTTGTCTTTAGGCGTTACTGTTGGTTAGTTCATTAATATGGTTGTGTAAAAACCTTGTCTTTAGGCATTATTTTGTACAATCAAATTAATATTAGTATTGTAAAACCTTGTCTTTAGGTGTTATTTGCTATTTAATTACATAGTACAGATGAAAAAATTAACACTAAGTTGTAGAATTAATTACTACCAAACCAAACTGAGTGATTTACACAGAACAGCATAGGAAATCAGAACCGTTCGACAATTCAAAATCTGGCAAGGTTTGCTCTGGGTACCTTTTGAGGTTTTTATCATATTTCCAATTTTAACGACAAAACTAAACTTTCAGTCTGGCTGGTTTCCATGCAGATTTCATAGAGTGTAAACTGGAAACATGATTTCTAAACAAGGGGAATAATCTAAAATTCTCCACTGGTTAAAGATAGGTCGTCACTGAATATTCTGAGATAAGTAGGAAAAGGGTTCAGGAACGGAGACCTAATCATGAACAGATTCCACTGCTGGTAGGAACAATAGATTTTGTACAAATGAATGACAACCTGAGGTAATATTTAACGTTATACATCAGGCTCAAGAATCACAAATACACCCATGATAAGTTCTGTATAAGCATTGGGTCATGTTTACATGAGGCAAGCCAGCATCATATAGAGGTCACCCACAACCCAGAATGTTTCATTATATCAATAAACACAGATCCTGGAAAGTATATAAACAAGCAATTGAGCAAGAGGACACATTTACATAAGATAAGCGACTATCATAAAATCATAAAATAATAAAGGCAGGTGTAAAATTTACAAAACTAGGACATACATAGACAAATCTCTCCATAGCAACCAAATCAATTTAACATGTCGAGGGAATGTTTACGTTACACAATCACATATTTAATGGATCCTGATGTAATCATCAACCCCTCTTGTATACATACTCTCAGCTCTTGCTTTGAAAGTTTACCATTAAAGCCACAAAGCATATACAGTGCTGTATACAGCACAAGCATCACACAGAGGTTAGAGCATGTACAGATGACAGGACCCATCCTTGAGGAGTTGCTTACATGCAGTGATATACCATCAGAAACCTGCCTGGTAAGATTGCCGCTATCTGATTCCTCCAGTTGTCATCTTGGTGTTAACACCATACTTCCTTTAGCTCTCCCACTGTACCCTGAGGCCTAAATGATAACCATGCTTTAGCTATGGGCCTAAATGATAACCATGCTTTAGCTATGGGCCTAAATGATAACCATGCTATAACCACAGGCCTAAATGATAACCATGCTATAACCATAGGCCTAAATGATAACCATGCTATAACCATAGGCCTAAATGATAACCATGCTATAGCCATAGGCCTAAATGATAACCATGCTATAGCCGTAGGCCTAAATGATAACCATGCTATAACTATGGGCCTAAATGATAACCATGCTATAACTATGAGCCTAATTGATAACCATGTTTTAGCTATGGGCCTAAATGATAACCATGCTATAGCTATGGGCCTAAATGATAACCATGCTATAGCAATGGCCTAAATGATAACCATGCTATAGCAATAGGCATAAATGATAACCATGCTATAGCAATAGGCCTAATTGTTAACCATTCTATAGCTATGGGCCTAATTGATAACCATGATATAGCAATAGGCCTCAATGATAACCATGCTATAACTATGGGCCTATTTGATAACCATGCTATAGCAATAGGCCTAAATGATAACCATGCTATAACTATGGGCCTAATTGATAACCATGCTATAACCATTGGCCTAAATGATAACCATGCTATAGCCATAGGCCTAAATGATAACCATGCTATAGCCGTAGGCCTAAATGATAACCATGCTATAACTATGAGCCTAATTGATAACCATGTTTTAGTTATGGGCCTAAATGATAACCATGCTATAGCTATGGGCCTAAATGATAACCATGCTATAGCAATGGCCTAAATGATAAGCATGCTATAACAATAGGCCTAAATGATAACCATGATATAGCAATAGGCATAAATGATAACCATGCTATAGCAATAGGCATAAATGATAACCATGCTATAGCAATAGGCCTAATTGATAACCATGATATAGCAATAGGCCTAAATGATAATCATTCTATAGCTATGGGCCTAATTGATAACCATGATATAGCAATAGGCCTAAATGATAACCATGCTATAACTATGGGCCTAATTGATAACCATGCTATGGCAATAGGCCTAAATGATAACCATGCTATAGCAATAGGCCTAAATGATTACCATGCTATAGCAATAGGCCTAAATGATAACCATGCTATAACTATGAGCCTAATTGATAACCATGTTTTAGTTATGGGCCTAAATGATAACCATGCTATAGCTATGGGCCTAAATGATAACCATGCTATAGCAATGGCCTAAATGATAAGCATGCTATAGCAATAGGCCTAAATGATAACCATGATATAGCAATAGGCATAAATGATAACCATGCTATAGCAATAGGCATAAATGATAACCATGCTATAGCAATAGGCCTAATTGATAACCATGATATAGCAATAGGCCTAAATGATAATCATTCTATAGCTATGGGCCTAATTGATAACCATGATATAGCAATAGGCCTAAATGATAACCATGCTATAACTATGGGCCTAATTGATAACCATGCTATGGCAATAGGCCTAAATGATAACCATGCTATAGCAATAGGCCTAAATGATTACCATGCTATAGCAATAGGCCTAAATGATTACCATGCTATAGCAATAGGCCTAAATGATAACCATGCTATAGCAATAGGCCCAAAGACATAACCTAGATATAGCCATGATAACCATATAGCCAAAGGCCAAAAACATAAGCACATTTACACATTGAATCCATAGACCAATAATCAAAACAAATACTGCATAAACGTAGTTCCATAATCATAAAAAAACATTGCACCAATTGGCCAAAAACTCTGATACGTTATAAAATATTCACACACTACCCCTAGCCCTAAACATACATGATATAAAATTTACTCTGTACCCAAAGGACAAATTCATTCATGCTGTACATTCAAATTGTACCACGTAATATTCTACACTCTTGCGTGATCTAACACTTACACTAACACATTGGCCCAAAATTACTAACCAACTATAACCAAAGGTTCGATATTCAAAACACACTGTACTGATACACAAAAACCCTGACAAAAACATGAAAATGATAGACCAAAAACCATTAATACTCTTTTTAAATATTACTTAACTAGATGCAACACACACATACTTCTCTTAGGCCCTAAGTTACACATAATATAATATTCACACTGTACCGATAGGCCCAAACTATCACACCATATAATGCTCACATGCTATTCTTAGGCCCAAATTGATACACAATATAATATTCACATAGTCTCTGAACAAAACTTGGTAACTGTGCATGATAAAGGTGATCAATCAATCAAAGTATGGAGAGATGTTGAATGAATGAATGAATGAATGAATGAATGAATGAATGAATGAATGAATGAATGAAAAATGATGGATATAATTTTTTAAAATGACACAGTTAACATTATGTGCGAAACTTGATGCACCAAAACTAGAAATTACTAGATCATGTTTTGTAACGTAATGAACATCAACAAAGGCTCACCAGGCAACAAAACAAAAGTGCCTATCATCCACTACCAGGATATTCATACGACCAACACCTCGGGAGTATCTGATAACACTATGACATGGAATTACTGAACTGTATACACTACATGTACAACAAGCCAACTGACGCAGTTACTGATATGCTGTATATGTGATCCTTTTCAGCTACTTCAAGTACCCACACATCAAGTCAAGATTAACGTTGATAACGTAATGTATGAAGTTTGTTGACTACAGCGGGAATAAGTTTGAAACTAAGTTTACATCGTCCCCACTCTCCACTAACTGTTTACAAACTGTAATCAAGGACCAGTCCTCCTCACCTTTGCGGACATCCTCACACGCATTGACAGGTTTGGGCGACAAACTGACGATTCTCCTCAACATCGCTGACCGGCCAGCGTTTGGGCCTCCACCATTCTCATAAATAGCATGTCACTATTACATGCATACGGGCAAGGACGGATGGACGATTGCCGACTACCGGACTGACTGTTAGCTGTCACCCACTGCTAGTCCAGCACACTCACTGGAGTAGGCCAGTACAGCATGTAGCACACGCGATCACACAATACAAAAGCACTCACGCGTGCTGCCCGATCAAACCATCCATTCTTGCTCTATACGAAAAGCCCTGTCTTCAGTGTATCCTCACGATGCCTTCAGCTAGTCAACCTGTTTCCCTGCGAGCAAAACAGTCCTAAAAACACATGGATTACACACTGCCACTTGCTGATTGGCCCAGAGAGAGTGGCCTACATAACATGCTATTACAAAAACACGTACATTGAGCGAATGAGCTCCCTCTCTCTCTCCCTCTCTCTCTCTCTCCAGCTCACTTGCTCCCTCCTAACGGGTGAAGGAAGGGGGAGGAATAACACTTCATATTGACCTGCTTTCACTGCTACAGTGAGCATGTATTATGCAGTTTATCGCCACTCCTCATATCCAGGTTAATGCGTGACCTCACATGCCTCGATCCTTTTATGGGCCAGCTCTCCATATCACTAACCTGCTCACAGCTTACATTAAACCTTTGAAACAGTATACAAGCAAGGACTAAGTAATAAAGGGTTTAGTAAATAAAGGTTATAACTCTTCTCGATTGAATAAAGTTAAATTGAATGTTTGTTTGAGGAGTTTATACACTGTATCTTTTCTTTATTCATATCTGTGTATGTACACACATATTTGTGTGTAAATAAAACAAGAAAACTTTACAGAATTTAAAATACTAATATGATTTAGTATTTCATTTTACTTTAAAAATTTATATGGTTTTAGGTTCAATTTAGATTCCCCTTGAAAAACAGAGGGTTGCACATGTTTACAATTGTTGTGAATAAACGGTATGAGTTTAACACTTAGACTTTGAAAAAAGTATTTATTCTGAAAATATCACATTTTTATTAAGTTTAACACATTTCTACATTTCATACATTTCTAGCCAAAAGAAAAGCTTGTATGGCGAGAAACGGAGCCTTTCTCAACATTTTGACAACACAGACACATTCTAGGACACCTTAGAGACGATCAGCCTAGAAATGTATGGTAACCCATGAAAACTGAAGTAAACAACATGCAATCTCAGTGACATGTGCGTTACTATTTATAGAAGGAATCACGTGATTCAAAATGGCCGCTGCCACTGTCAAGAGATCGACTGAATATTTAAATGGCTTGCAAGTACTAATTACTGAATAAATTCAAAACCAAAACGGGGCATACGTGTAGGCATAAGTGTAAAGACATTATGTATATACTTTTTTCGTGCGCAATACGCCTCACAGATGCGCGAAAGTGCGACAAAGGATTTCCACCATTGCGGCTATAGGGTCCGTCCCATAGCTCTGACGAGGTCAGAGCTATGCATACTTAGCTACCTCTGTTTCAAATCTCATTGGTTCCTTTTCAATATTTAATAAAATGGTGTTATTTTACGAATAAATAGTCTGAATGTAAGACTAAAACAATATATAACGTCATTTATCTTGCATTTAACAACTTGCCGCCTTATATTGATGTTTAGTTGTTGGGAAGTAGTAGAAGATCAATGCAGACCGCATGTTGCATGTGCGTGGGACACCCTGTTGGAATGACGTGTTTACTAGAGCATATCACTTGCCTTGATGCCACTCCTCTTCCACAAACTCAGGATAGACAAATCGATAGCATTCTTTCACCAACATTCTATTATACAGGGGAACATGCACCAAATACTTTGCAACTTTCATTCAAAGTTTGGAGGGTATAGTTTGGATAAGTTGTCAATGACAGTTTGAACATTATTCGCATATTAGGCTCAAGATAGACTCAACTCACAGACAAAGGCTTAATTGTTAATGAAAATATTTCATAGATAAAACACAAATTTTGTGATAAAACTCATTATTATTGAAACAACAATCTAGCCATGCACGTATCCAGAATATTCCATGAAGATGGGAAATGGGACAGGAAATTTTCTCAATACCGATTGGTTAGTTTATTGTTATTAAGCTGTTTCCAGGCATATATGCCTCAGGCATTAAATAGCAAAGACTATGCAACTTACTACATTATGGGATAATAATACTCATATTAAATAAATAGATAATGGATAAATAAATATTCAGGTCATAACCTATGAACACAACATTTCTGCAAGAACTTATTTATAATATATCATAAATGATAAAAAAAAACAAAAAAAAACTTTAACATAATGAAATTACAATATTTTGTTTGATCAAATTAATTCAGCTTATTTGAAAAATAACAAGTGAATAAAATACGTAATTACATTTTGAAATTTAATATTCTGCAATCATGTGATACAAATGCAATTCAGTGAATTTATCTCATAGGTAACAAAAATAAATTATATGGAAATAGGAATGTAGCAGTCAACTTAAGTGAACCCAAAAACATATTACATTTTAACAAAAATAATGCTCCAATTAATCCCAAAACATAATATGATATTTCACATGAAAGACATTCAACTGTGTGTAATTATAAAAACATGCCTTCTCAATTTACGAAAAAACAATTATCGGAATATGATATTAGAGATGGCATACATGACTCAGTTAAAAATTCAATTAAAAGATATTGGAAATATGCTAATCCCAACATCATTCAAGCCAGAAACTCAGTGTTGATTCTGTATTGAAGTCATGAATCCATCAATCGTGTCAGCGATCATACAAACAACGTGATCAATATCTCATTTATGTGATATATAACATAACCATGTGTCATTTGACCAGCGAACTGATATGCTGCCTAATCGGTGGCCGTTGGGCATATCTGCGCATGCTTCACGTCCCACAAGGAGAAACTAGGTCAGCATGGACAGTGCTAAACCCAGTGAATACATGCTCCACAGCTAACCTGGCAGTGAGTGGCTACGATCAGCAGGCATGTCACTGGCATAGATTCATTATTGATGAATATGCCTCCATTATAACGCTGGTCACGGCACGCTGCATTTGTCACGCCAGTCAGCTACAGCCGTAGATATGACAATGTTTGTGCTTCCAGAATAATCCTGAATACTTTTTACTTACTTACAGTAATTGTACTTGGGGTACTTCATTGATATTGATATTATTTATGGCAAACATGACTTACTTTTATGTTATGACTTACAGCATCTTCTTTTGGGGGGGGGGGGGTGTTTTATGCCATGAGGAGCTTCTAACACAACTGACAAGAGTAACAGAGATTGCAGGAACATATCATACAGGGCTATTAGTTAATTACAGTACTTATATTTGGGGTCTTTGGTTGATATTAATTATGGCTTGCTTAATTAACAGTAGACAACTATGGCTAAGGATAACACAGTGTTAGACTCTGAAGCAAAGCATCTTCCCTTTTTGTTACTTACAGTTTTACTTTTGGAAGTATTTTGTGGATTTTCATATTAATTGTTATCTTATGAATACCAATATTGATATGTATAATATTTAACAAGTAGTGCTTGTCTCTCTAATCAACTAGAACTGATTATTGACTATTTTTCACAATTCTGTTCATCCCCCTTTGTGTGTGTTTCAGTCTTCACAAATTAAGAGTTTAATTGACAAGAGACAAACCAATCTGAATGGCCAAGCTGAAGGATTAATATTGAAACTGAATGAACATTTTTTATTTTCTTTCTATTTATATTATAAAGATCATTAAAAAAACATCACCATCAACTTCTGCGCAAGCTGCTGACTACTGAATGTTTTATCACAAGTATCCATCACCTGCAGTTTAATGTAATTCTATTTCAATCTTTTTCAATTCAGGAATTAACATCATTCTTCACACCTTGTGATACTAGCTGTTATTGAAATGCTTGTATGAATTTCATAAAATAGAATAATGACATCTCTTTGTTTAACAATATAGTGTGCAATGTATTCAATATTATATTGATCTTCTAACCATTGGGAACAATAAAAACAAGATGTGTTTGTTAAACACGGATGCCCCCGGATATACCGAAGTTATGGCCAAGGTTAAAGTTTTCTGAATATTGTCCACTGCGGCAAGGTCAAGGTCACAAGGTCAAATATGATGACCTCATCTGAAAGGTCTCATCACAAGGTATGCTAATGCCAAGTATGAAAGCCGTAGCTCTGAGTAATCCAAAGTTATGGCCAAGGTTAAATTTTTTCTGAAGATGTCCACTGCGGCAAGGTCAAGGTCAAGGTCACAAGGTCAAATTTGATGACCTCATCTGAAAGGTCTCATCACAAGGTATGCATGATGCCAAGTATGAAAGCCCTAGCTCTGAGCAATCCAAAGTTATGGCCAAGGTTAAAGTTTTTGTGGACAAACACACAGACGGACAGACGGACAGACGGACAGGTGGACAGGTGGACTGGTGGACAGGTGAAAAACAATATACCCCCGGAATCGATTCGGGGGCATAAAAAAAATAAAAAAATAATGACATTACATAGCATTTGCGATATTGATTCCATATTAAATTTTTTACAATTTATGTTGTCAATTGTAAACAATTAGTCAACACATTTTGCTACATAGCTATCTGCAATTGGAGAAATATTGACACAATTGGAGAGAAAATGTTTTTATTACACATTAGAATAGCACATAACCATTCAATATTATCTTTCGGCCACATTGTAAACAATTATTACTTTGTTTCATGATAATGAGCATCATAAAGGTTCACTATGAACATAAAGATTTTTGAAGTGGCAATTTCAATTTAATATTGAAAGGCATATTTTCACAACACGTGAACATATTTTCTCTATTATATTTCCCCAAATAGTTTTTCCTTTCAATCATAAACAATCTGTGCAGACCATAGACAATATATAATATATATGCCTTATCTTCATCTAACCCTTTCCATTTATAAAATAACAATTTCTAAAATCCATAGAACAAAGTTGCCAAGCCCTAGGTGGGATTAAATCTCTAACCACTTCATCTAAAGACACTGTTACACATGAACATTCACATCAGCTATGAAACGTAGTTTCAATTTTAGAAGTCAAAGCTAAACAGTGTTTTTACATTAAAGTCCAACAGGAAAATGTTATACTTATATCATAAAAATAATAGCTTCATTCCTGCTGCTAGATGAGCCAATTATGTCCCCTCATAGAAACAGATCCCCTTTTTTGCCAGTCGGACATTTCATCTTTGACCCAAAAAGACGAACCCGAAAGTTAACTTTTTTTTATGAATAAAGTATATAAAGTGAGAATGTATTACTATTTGTTGGTTCTTAATCTACTGCATATAACTATTAATTTATCAATAACATGCATAAAATGGTTCATAATTTAAAATCAATGTTTACAAACTACGATATACCGACAGTGCTAGTTTTAGCAAGTTTACAAGCGAATTTGCGTCAAGAAAGACGAGAAATTTCAAATAATTTAACTGCACATAGTTCATCAAAAGTTCAAATCATGAACCAAATAATTTGTAAATTCAAAGAACTCGTTTTCAATAGCGATATAATTTACGTAAACTCAACTCGGCAGAGCATGTGGTCCAACTATTTTCCATATTTTCTTTTTAAGATGTAGTTACTAATTTGAACTTATTCTAAGAAGAAATAATGTAGGTATTAGTCCTATGGTATGCTTTTGTGTTAAATACATTAAAAAATAGAGCCATGGGCTCTGTAGCTCATCAGGATTTTATTGATTTATTATCTAAGATATTTAAGTTATCTCAAGTAATACATTGTGAACAAGCAAAATAATATTGGTTTTAGAGCATGACCCCATTTGGGGTCATGGGGTCACGAAATCTTAAATTTAGAATCCCCATTAGCCAAGGAGTGTGCACACAACTTTTCAGCTCTCTAGACCTTTTGGAACTGGAAAAGAAGATGAAAATAGGTTTTTAAACATGTGACCCCTGTGACCCCATTTGGGGTCATGGGGTCACGAAATCTACAATTTAGAATCCCCATTGGCCAAGGAGTCTGCACACAACTTTTCAGCTCTCTAGACCTGTTGGAACTGGAGAAGAAGATGAAAATAGGTTTTTAAGGATGTGACCCCTGTGACCCCATTTGGGGTCATGGGGTCACGAAATCTACAATTTAGAATCCCCATTGGCCAAGGAGTCTGCACACAACTTTTCAGCTCTCTAGACCTTTTGGAACTGGAGAAGAAGATGAAAATAGGTTTTTAAGGATGTGACCCCTGTGACCCCATTTGGGGTCATGGGGTCACGAAATCTACAATTTAGAATCCCCACTGGCCAAGGAGTCTGCACACAACTTTTCAGCTCTCTAGACCTTTTGGAACTGGAGAAGAAGATGAAAATAGGTTTTTAAACATGTGACCCCTGTGACCCCATTTGGGGTCATGGGGTCACGAAATCTACAATTTAGAATCCCCATTGGCCAAGGAGTCTGCACACAACTTTTCAGCTCTCTAGACCTTTTGGAACTGGAGAAGAAGATGAAAATAAGTTTTTAAGGAAGTGACCCGTGACCCCATTTGGGGTCATGGGGTCACGAAATCTACAATTTAGAATCCCCATTGGCCAAGGAGTCTGCACACATTTTTTCAGCTCTCTAGACCTTTTGGAACTGGAGAAGAAGATGAAAATAGGTTTTTAAACATGTGACCCCTGTGACCCCATTTGGGGTCATGGGGTCACGAAATCTACAATTTAGAATCCCCATTGGCCAAGGAGTCTGCACACAACTTTTCAGCTCTCTAGACCTTTTGGAACTGGAGAAGAAGATGAAAATAGGTTATTAAGGATGTGACCCCTGTGACCCCATTTGGGGTCATGGGGTCACGAAATCTACAATTTAGAATCCCCATTGGCCATGGAGTCTGCAAACAACTTTTCAGCTCTCTAGACCTTTTGGAACTGGAGAAGAAGATGAAAATAGGTTTTTAAGGATGTGACCCCTGTGACCCCATTTGGGGTCATGGGGTCACGAAATCTACAATTTAGAATCCCCATTGGCCAAGGAGTCTGCACATAAAATTTCAGCTCTGTGGAGTTATTGGTTCTGGAGAAGAAGTCGAAAAAGCGAAAAGTTTACGGACGGATGGACGGACGGACGGACGGATGGACGGACGGACGCCGGACGCCATGCCATGCCATAAGCCCATCGGGCCTTTCAGGCCTGATGAGCTAAAAATGGACTTCCCATTGCAGAAGCTATTCTATTTCTAAACTGCAATTCCCTTAGTCTGCCGTGTTCAATTATTCAAAGTGTCGTCAGTCAACCCATCTTAAAAAGTGATCTTTTTAAACTTGAGGTAATTATTTTGGGATGTATTATCCCTTACAATGAAAGTCCTTTTCTTGAACTACAAATATCGTTCTCTACATGAAGTCATAATGCTAATTTCTCTCATTCGGTATAACTAAGTCTATACAATTTTAATTAAACAAATATTATTGGAAATATTCATTAAATATTACAATTGACAGAGTCGTATGGAGAGAATCATGTTTCTACTCAAGTAGTATTTGTATATTTCATTGTTCAGTCAATGAAAATTACTTTACACTGAAGCAAAGTTGAAATCAGAAACTTCAACATGTTTACTTTAGCAAATAAATATGAAATAAGACCTGCCCAACAGCCTGCTATCTGTTACTTTTGCTTTAGGCTGATTACTTTTTCAAGTTTGTTGTTAATTTGGCCATCAAAATTGATGAAATTACACGTTCAAAATGGCTAGTTCTACATCCACAGAAATTAAAGCTACACTTGTCTGGGTGGGATAAAACCACAGTTGAAGTACAAGTGGTCAGACTCAAGTATCGATAATATTAGATTTAGATGGTGAATAAATGTAATATTGTTATATTTTGGTCTCGATGGCTGAATGGGTAATTATATACATAAGCTGTTGGAACAGTCAGTGCTGCCGATTGGCCCTGAAGGTGCGGTTCCAATCCTGTTAGAGACTCAACCCGAAAAAAGTTTTAAAATGTGTACCATTGCAAATAGTGTGATTCCAAAATGTATCAATTAACCCTGTACATACCTTAATTTTTAAAATTATGAATTATCAGCCAAAGAAGGATAGATCCGGCATCAGCCCTGGATGTTATCCGCAGAAAAGCCAGAAAAGTTACGTTACATGTTTCGGAGGCTTTTGACTTTTCCCTTTAATTTTACCCAACTTCTGTTGGTTTCATCTCTGTATCTGTCAGTGGATCCTTATTGATAACCCTACAAAACACCATTTAGACAGGTCATATTGAAAATGAATTATTGTATTTTATATTCATATTGTGTTCATTTGCATTCACATTGTGTTCATTTGCATTAATTACAGTCATTTACATTTATTTCCAATATAATGTTTCCCTCCTAATATTAATAACTCCCATATGTTCATTTTTTACTTACCGGTACTTGAATGTTATGAGCATGATAGAGACACCTGTTTTATGTTGATTTACAAGTAACAATATCGGGTACTTGATTACAATTCCGTCTGGGTCATAATATGTGGCAACTGCTTTGCAGATAGATATATGCGCGTTATAATCAGAATTAATCTTATTACCGTATTCTCACGGGTATAAGACCCGGCAAACAAACATCTGAAAACATGGGGTTGGGCTAGTAATCGAGAGAGACCCCATCTCAGGAGACCGAATTGACTAAATCCAAGATGGCGGCTCGTAACTAACACAAATAGGCAAGGCATGTTACCGCCGCAACTTACAGGCATAAAGAATATTGTACTTTGATGTTTTAAGTCTTTTAAACATAAACATGATATTATTTATATTCATTCATGTAATTTTTTTATCTATGATAATTATATTATGCACTTAAACATCATTTTTGTTTTTCAGAATTCTATGATCGGCGACTGCAAAAACCATGAAATCATTGCCATTAAATTTTTTATTTATGAATTTCGTATGCTATGTGTTTGGTTTAAAATGGTGTAAAATGAATAAAAACGATAACATTCTTGAGTTGTGTTCTTGATGTACTCGGTTACAGGTCAGGACATAACCTCTCAGGTACCCGAGTCAAAATGTAGGACTTGTGTGACATAGTCAACATCTTCATACAAATACTTCATTTCTGAAAAAATATCTAAAAGACCATGGATGAGAAAAGACATTAGCCTTTGGATTAGCAAACAGTTCGATGTGGCTGACTTACAGTAATGTGTATAAACTGGAGTGAGCTTAAAGGGGCAGTAGCATGTTTTTTCGCCCAAATAAGTTGATGAAATGTATTTAAAAAATAATGTCACTAATAGTAAAATACCCTCCTCTCTTCGGAAAATCAAGTTAAAAAATTATTGTACATGGTTTCGTAAAGCCATGCAATTTTTGCTTTATATGCTACACCGATATTATTATTACGGATAATTGGTTTGTGTAATAAGATGTTTTACCCTCTGAAATTAACATAAATGGCATAAATTATCATTATAAATGGGAAATTAAAAAAAATATAATTTGCAAAAAAAGTGCTACAACCCCTTTAAATCATGTGTAATATATATACATATAAATAAAAATAGACGTATCCCCTCAAATTTTGTTTCCATTAAATGTATCTTCTTATACTGTTCCTGTAAGCAGTGTCTACCAAGATTAACCAGATTTACACAACATGACTCCTGTCAGAAGCATTTGCATGTTAAATGGTAAATTGAAACAACATGCCAAGGAAACATGTCTCAAACTGAATAACATCACCAGACATACATGAAGTAAAGCTCGTAATTTGGAATGATCGATGGCAGAAACGTGAATGGTCAAAGAACATAAGATTCTTGAACCATTGACCTCATAATCACAATTTCAACATTTTTGGAGGCGAATTAAGACGATATAATGTTTTTTAATTTAAAAGAAAAATGATTTTTAAATCGCAAATATAAGCATTATTGAAACTCCCTGGTTCCTTCTAGATCAGTCAAGAACAAAACAAGAACAGATGCCACATGGTTTATGATTCACAGTTACTGAAAAGTTTTGGAGGAGAGAGGTATTCTTCACATGCTTTAGTTTGTTGGACGTACTCTGTAAGGAAAGGGGGATTAATTACATGGACTACAGTCGAGAGAGGAAGTTCAATCAGTACTCTATCACATTAAGACAAGATTTCAGACATTGAGGAATATCATCCTTATTGGTCAGTCTTCTCCCAGCCGAGGCAAGACCACTAACGTCCAGTTGGGTCCAGCATGGTGGTCATCTACTGATCTAGACCAGCTTAATTGCTGACCTAATTCTGCTTATGAGGATGGGTGACCTGATTTAGCCAGACAGATCAGTTCAAAGACGACACACTAGCGCGAGACAAATCAATAGCACAAATTGATATATAAACTGACCATTGGCGCATGTACGCGTTGTCACGGCAACGGACAGGTTGGATGTCTGACCACTCGCTGGGCAATAGACTGACCGCCTGATTTCGGTCAATGCATACTAAAACTGAGACTTGCATCTCGAGGAGATGTCTTGCCGTAGGTGGAATCTTTCGAAAAACAAATTATCGCAGGAAAATACAGTTTGCTGTACATTCTTAAATAGCTTTGTGCCAAGAGCAAAGATCAAGCTGCGATGTTATGTTCTAAGTACACTGTTAATAAATGTAAATGTCTACAATATATGTTCCTAAATAATATATCTGGTATATAGATTTCCATACCAGACTACTTGTCCATGATACTTTCCCTGGCACCTGGGAGATGTAAATTTGTCTTAATGAATTTGATTGTAAGCTATTCAATATCCTTTGTATGAAAAACAGTTCTACTGATGACCAACGTTCACAGTATAGAGAGAGAAAGAAACCACAGATGGTCAAACAATGTAATAAATGTTGGCAGGATTCCAACACTCGTACATTTATGATCAGTAAATCAGAGGAGATTAAATACTCTTTCTGTTTGTAAGAGAATACTTGTTCTTTTCTAAAGACATAAAGAGTTTGAGTCTGTTGTCAAAGTGGCAGCTGCTTCTTCTGAAGTTGATCCCGATACTTTTACCATCTTCGTTTTTTTAATTTTAATTTTTTCAAATTGTCCTTATTTTGAGTTACCATGGTTTAGTGTTCTTCAGTTTTATCATCATATATATTTTGAACTACAAAATACTTGAATACTTGAAAATACTGAATCTTAGATGACAGTAATTTGATTTATTTTATGATCTTTTTTGTTGATGACAAACCTTGAGGAAATAGAATTAGATAGATGTATGCTTGTTAGATTTGGATGTATTGCTAAACGGAAAATGAATCGGAATTATTTGCATTGCACGATTTGTACTTGGTGAAAAGCTGATACTTCCTAGACTTGCCATCAGTTTTTATTATTTATCAATCCAT
This sequence comes from Gibbula magus, assembly GCA_936450465.1. NCBI lineage: Eukaryota > Metazoa > Mollusca > Gastropoda > Trochida > Trochidae > Gibbula > Gibbula magus. Next base: position 63,743,200 of record OW388289.1, on the reverse strand, counting down.
AATTTTTTAATAATTATTCATAAACAAAATGACCCTCTTATTACATTACATATTGGAAAGGAATCTCTGAAAAATAAATCTAGACCTGTTTTGTCCTGTTTTTACTTAAGGTGGAATTAAGGCAAAGGTAGGCTGTGAACCAAACTAGATATTGTCCCACCCTACGAATTAGTAGCAAAATTCATACAACATGTACAATTTTTTCAAGAGTTAACAAAGAGGAAATTCTAACGAGAAGGAAAGCGTTGTTACTCCTGTCAGCATCTCTTCAAGCTAAGGTGTCCAGGAAAGATTTACTAAAATAATAAAATATCCAGGAAAGTGTTTTTACTGCCCGCCACACAAGAAAACACAGCACTCTAAAATATTACGGCTAATCCCCATTTCTTGCGTTAGTCCAATGTTTGCCAGCCCTATCATCTCTCCTTGCATTCCATTAGCCGAGTACCAATCTTACTTCTTTAAATTTAGAATCATTATCTTTCAGGGACTTCTTTTGAATCAGCTGGGAGTTTCTATCAATTTGAGTACAGCTCAACCAAAGGGTTTGGACTTTGGTTGAAATTGTCCTTGACTGAAATAATTGTTTTGAAATTTATTGAAATGGATTGGAGTTGAGAAAGTTGATGCTACAGATTTGTCAGTGTAGTGAAGAGCATCCAGCTTTTACTTTGGTTAATTTCCTGCAGGTAAACGGTTAAAATCAACAAAATCATTTATTTAAGCTGGCCACTGTTCAAATTTATTTGGAACACTAGATTTGTGTTAATTTTTTTTAATACAAAATGTTATCTTTTAGAAACGTATAATGTAAAATATTTTTGAAATACATAAAAGAAACACAAATATCAAAGAATTACTGAGCACAAACTTGAGATTGACACGACAAGAAAAAAATATAAATGACTTGTAACCCTTTTTCAATTTTAAGTTAGAAACAGGAAATTAATACAACAGAAAAATTAAAGTAAATTTAAATAGCAGAGGAAAAAGCTAAAATTAGAAGAAGAGTTGTAAATATCTGTTAATCATGTCGAAGGCTCGGGGGAGTGGAGGATGTGGATGGAAGACAGGCTAGGCCAACTACAGGCCAGGATCACACCTTTATTGAGGTCCCTAGATCCCTGCGGATTACACCATAAATCAACTCTCGCTGTTCTTTTGATAAAAAGTGTTGAGGAGAGTGTTTCGCCAACTGCAAATCAACTGGCCAGAAATCAATGTTTGTTCCACTCATAATTGCTTCATTACAGAGCGACTTGATCTGGGCCGTAACGATCTGTAAACTGCCGCAGGGAACAGCCTCTCCACAGCTTAACATCACCACCAAGGATCACTTTTTTTATTAATCACTTATTCTTGTTAAATTTCACTTAAAGTCTAATTCAACTTGAAATTGAATTCAAAGTGTCTTTAAAAGCTATTGAATTCATCAGCTTTACCCCCGACTGCAAATTGCATGAATAAAGGGCAGTCTTCACATGTAATTCTTCAGGCCAATTATGCTTCAACTCTTAGGAAAAACCTTATTTAGATTCAATTTAACATCTTCTGGTTTTGCAAGGACACAGAGTGATTGATGTGTAAAACCTTTTTTCAAATGTTCATTAACGTTTGGAAAACAGTTCTCTGTTTTCATCAGTTTGAAATCTTTTAAAAACCGAAATAGTTGACACATGCCTTCAGGGAAATACGTACCCTCACTTCACCTAGATTTACAAAATAATTACCATCATAAAAAACATACTCTCCCTCCAGGTATAGGAATTGAGATCTTTCAAAAAAGAAGATGATTTTGTTTTGGGAAACATTCACACTGATTCCGAACAAAACAACAGTTTCAAAATGTGTGTCAGTTATTTGAATTGGATTTATTAATTAACTCACAATGTGGGAAATTCTGAACACAACACTGTCCAAATACATGCACATACAAATATGTACAAATGATAAAGGAACTCAAACACTTAGACAATTTCATTTATTTTTACCAAATAATGAGGAGTGAAATACTGGAATGTATCAGTGAAATCTTCTTTAAAGCTACAGTGAAGATTTCACTGGTCAATAGCCGGAACGAAATTCCACTATGTGAGTAAATGAGAGTTACTAGATATGTAAAAATACTTTCAATAACATATTATTGTCAAAATTATTTATAAATATAATCCGCAGTGGAGTTTGTCAAATACCAGGTTTATTTCATCCCATGTCATGGGTAAAAATGATATCTCACATGCAGTTGCTCATAAAATGTCAATTTTACTCACAACACTCGATGAAATAAATCTGGTATTAGAAAAACTCCATTAAGTATCCCCCATATATCACAGTGAGAGTTTATAATTCAACAGTTCTAAAATCTAGGACAACAATGTTTCATATGATCTCTGGTATGCATATCAGGTGTCCGTGTATGGTTGTCACATCGGCTGATAATGACTCAAATCGTGCCTGTTACATATTTTGGGGAATATTAGATTAATACAACGTTGTATGACTTAATGTTCAGAGTATATATTAAAATAAGTATTACACCTGTCTTTTCGACAGGCATTACTGAAATATGGCCGAACTATGTGTTACTCCACTTGGTATGATACTGCCTCCCTTGATTTTTAGTCTCTAATCCTCTCTACCAATTCACCTGTGGGATTGTTTAGCAGGTGATGCCGTACTCTAATTCCTGAAGGTGAAAAAATTCTCTTCGCTAATAAAAAAATTATGTTTAGCCTAAAGTGAAAATCTCCAGAGTCCTGTGTGATCCCAATGAGAAGTGTTGAGTAAGTTAAGATCCCAATGAGAAGTGTTTAGAAAGTTATGATCCATCAGTTTATTTGTATCCGCAACCCTACTACAATACCCTGATCCCCTGAGCCCGATGCCTCTCGTATGGCTACAAATAACCAGCCAGTGACAGAATTTAAATTCGAACAAAAGTGGCAGTACCTTAGGAAGATAATCTAGTGAATGTTTTTATGATCTCCTGCTGACACAAGTAAAATGGCATGGTCTCGTTGTGAACCCTATGGAAACAATCCAGTGAACAGTTCTTGATTTGTAGCATTACATATATGCTGCCAAAAGCTAAACTATGGGCAGGCAATAATGAGAATCTTGCTTCACATTATTTTTTATAAAGCATATCAGCAATATCAAAATCATAAAATCATATTGACAAATTTTTCAATTTCAAAATCCGGAAAACTATTCATTTTAAAAAATATACACTTTCGAGGGGTATTTGCATAATTTCATGACACTAAAAATTCAAATATTTCAATAATACAATCCATTTTTCATTGTTACAAGCTAAACCATCACAAAGGAGTTCCATTGTTACATGAAATGCACACCTGTCATTTGTACAATGTAATGCTGAATTAACCAAAATCCTTAAAATCACATATGCAAACACCTAACTTCACCCTGAAAAGATACAATAACGGAAGTTCCAAATTATAACCATCTCTCACCCCAAAATTTAGGGGCCTGCTAAATATGTAGAAGAAATTTACAGAGTACATCTCCCAATGATGAAACAGGTAGTTACACCTGGAGCTCTCGGTACGTATCCTCCCACCTGGACATTCTACATAATCTGAAAATGGATACACATACTAAATCTTACACTGCCTTCCTCCCTATAGTTGTTTTAGCATGACATCTGACACCGGTCTTTGTCCACTGCTGGAGTAGTTAATGTATTCACCAATCCACTCTCCATCTCCCTCTCTCCGTTTTCTCATTCACTCCCCCTCTATTCACCCCCCCACCCCCCCTCCCCAGTGAGTACCCCACCACCAATGTATCCCCCTGAAGTTCAACCCCTCCAAAGTCATTATCCCCATCTAACCCCTACCCCTCCCATTTAATATCCACCTCCTTTCATCATGTTATTTATTACATACAATAAGTAATATAACCTAATAATTAATAAATGTTTTGAGTATTTGCATAACTAGATGTGATGCATGTTTCTGGTTCTTCATTTTATTTTAGTAATTAGTTAAACCTTATTAAGAAAACATTTGGTCTAAATCATGTAGGGGTCCAGATAAATGCATTTTTTTTATTTTCAGAGGGGTATTATCTTTAGAGAATTTTAGAGACATGTTTGATAGCTCATTTTAAAGCGGAGAAATTGATGATATATTTGAGAGTCCAATACAGTGTTTCGAGGTCAAGCCGAAGTCTTGAAGATCGAAGTATTGACGCGTCAATCCTAGTTTTGTTTTTGTAATTAGCAGAGCATGATTAACCTAACGAATCTTATTATTGAAATAAATAATTGTATAAATTTTGTTTTTTATCTCTTCATTCCAAAAAAAAAAATGTCGTAAAAAAGAAAATCATCGCATCATTTTTGTCAGCCTGTAAAGAAACCAGAAACAATTTTTTTTTTTTTTTTAGGCCTTATATGTATCTACAAAAGTGTCTCATATTTTCTTTCATAGTCCATCATATCAGAAGAATTAGTCTAACATTTAGACTCTGAACAAAATAGTGATAAAAATATTGAAAAGCAGCCCCTTTTTACCGAATCCTATTTCTTACAGTCTCCTTTTTCAATATTTAACAAAATTGTGATATTTTCAGAATAAATACTTTTTTTCTGATTGTTAGACTACAGAAGAGTTATTTGTAACTTTTATTCCTATCATCATGTTTGCTTTTATTACAGGACTTTACAATTTGTACTTTTAATTTATTAATATCACATACCCTTATATTTCACCCTAGATTCTATCTTTTATTAACGCCACATTACACCAGATTCCCTTATCAGTGTATTCCTTATCGCTTGCTAAAGAATTTGCTTAATAAAAAAATCTCTTTCTGATTGTTGAATTCTTCCAAATCATCTTTAAAAAAATTGATAATTTTATATCTATATTTCTTCTCTCAATGAAGAACTTTTCATTCTTTCTCCTTTGAATGTTTATAATATGTACGTTGAATTAAATCAAATAATTAAAAGTAACAAAATAATTAAAGTAAAATATACAAGTATCAGAGATAGATAATTTGTTTCAAAGATGTGGATACATATTTTTAGATATAAATTACGCATTCAAGTATCAAAATCATCATAATCTTCCCATTTAGAAATCTTATCGTCCATACTTTATCAAATCATTTTGATTGATAAGATTGTTTTGAATAAAACATACAAGATAAGATAGATTTATTCAAGAATATAGAATAAAGAATTAAATTGCTTCCACCGAAAACACTTGTACTCTGCACAGAATACAATTATTTTGATAACTTTGTCGCAAAGCATAATCAATCACTTAATTCTTCGGGGTCATTTTTTCGCCATGTAACATTTATAGCTCTTTTCACAAGGGATTCGCAAGAGGGTTCACATATTTTACTGACAGCGGTCAATACACAGCCATTATGTAGAACAAGTACAGGTCTCCAGTGGCTCCTGTGTGTGGAAATATACAAGTAGCTTTGTGCTTAGTAAAACATGCAATAGAATTAAAGGGTCAGGACTACTGGGCTATTTTCGTGGAAACAAAATTCAAGGGCAAATTTTTTTTGTGTGTATTTTGTTCATAATTCAAAATGCAATTTTTTTGGACGAGAATTAAAAGCAAACTTCTTGATTTTCATTTACATACAAAATACTTTCATTATTTTACACAATTTTATCTTCTTTACAAGGCATTTATAAGTTGAAGTAGAGTTACAAGTTCTTTCGTTTTAGTGTTGATACTAAAAGTGTATGTCTACACCGAAATGTCACATCTAACTGTATTGAGAAGTTATAAATCCATAAAACATGAATTCTTGCAATAAAGTCAGGAATCCATATACAAAGTTTGTTTCTTCCTAAAAAGGACAATTTCTCTTTTTGTCTCTTTTTGATTTATGACATTTAAATATTTTCATTCAGTTTATGTATAAAAAGATAACAGTAGAAGCATTTTAGCAATCATGAATTACTTATTGTATATTTAATCACATCCATTGTAACTCACTCTACCGTATACAATAAAATGCCATTGAACTTAAAGGGGCAGTAGCACGTTTTTTGGCTCAAATAAGTCGATGAAATGTATTTGAAAAATAATTTCACCAATCGTAAAACATACTTCTCTCTTCAGAAAATCAAGTTAAAAATGAGTGTACATGGCTCAGTAAAGCCATGGGGATCGTTTTTGTCTCTCGAAATAATAAAATGTGTTCACAATAAAATGGCCGCCATGCAATTTTTGCTTTATACGCAACACTGTTATCACTACTACGGATTATTGGTTTGTGTTATAGGATGTTTTACCCTCTATAGTACATTTAAATGGCAAGAACTATCATTATAAATAGGAAATTTGAAAAAAATAAATTTAGCAAAAAACGTGCTACTGCCCCTTTAAACTTGACTTTAAAAAAGTATCTATTTCAATGAAAGTTTGCTACATCTAAAAACAAATCTTTTAACCACCTTAAAAATGGCCATTTTTAAAATATGACACATATATCCTTTGCAATTTTTATCCAAAAATCAATATCAACCTTTTTCAAACAAATGTAATAACTGAAAGTTATTGTAAAGTTTTACTACACTCAAAAAAATTATATCTTATGTAGTAGATCTATAAATATATCTATATCTAAACATCCATGCTATTTTCAAACAAATGTTATATCACAAAGTTATTGTAAAGTTTTACTACATCAAAAAAAAAAAAACATTCAATATGAACAAGATCTATAAATATTCCATATATAAACATACTTAATAATCTTTTATGCTCCTCAAAATCTACATCACATTATACTTAGTTCTGCATATTAAATATGCGAATATTGATTTCAATTGAAAGTTTTTATCACTTTATATCACTAAAAGATTGTATTCTGTCATGAATAGCATGAATCAATAAAGAGAGATACTACCGATACCAGCAGATTCAATAATGGAACTAACGCTAAAACACGTCCATGTAAATTGAGTTACTGAACTGATCAGCTCTCTAGCTTTTCCATGTTACACACCAATGCACTTACATTCTTAGTGACCAGAATCTTCAGCAAAAATTATATTAGATAGGAATCTGTTTTGAATTACGGTACATAGCTGCAATGCTAAGCTGTTTAACTGAACATTGAACCATCTGAAAGGAAACGTTTTTAAGGAACAAAAATGGTTTTAAAAACATAATTGATTTTAGATTTAATTAAATTTGAATTGATTTACGTTCTGCAATGTTTTAAAGTATAAACCTGCAATAATAGGGTAATACAATAAAAAGTAGAACTTCAAAATGAAAGAGTCTTTATGAACTTATACTGAGTTACAAAATCCCCAATGTGGAGGTGATTGAATGAAATCAATTAGACAATGTGTTTTAATGAGAACTTAAAATATGAGCTAACAAGTTGTCATTTAATTTCACATTTATAACAATCCACTCTCTTTGCTCTGAAGGGGAGATAAGTCAGAGAGAAAATATTGATTACATGCAGGACGCTCACGGCTAAAAATCAAGAAAAGGCACTCTGACTCAAAGTATTTCAATAAAAACATGTGACTGAAAATCTCAATGAATACTAAATACACAATAAAACAAATGATATTTTCCAACAACAGGAAGGTCGATTGTCCACAGGAAAAATGCTACAGGGAATTTTCGTCAGCATATCAATTGTTCCAAGTCTCTAAGGACTTTTTTCATAGAATGACCAGTATTGAGACTCTGCCGGGTTAACGATTATCTGAAAGCAGCACCATTGCTTCCACTGCCTGTCTTATTGATTGGATAATATCTCAACAAATAATGAATTGTATGACATAAATCAAGCAGCTATTGGGCTTCTGTCACACACATGGGAAGATGCAAAAGTGTAGGAGCTGTTAGACCGTCTCCAGTTTCTTCAATCTTTCTTCAAGAACATGAGTTCTATACCATTGCTTCAACTTCCAAGAATACCAGTTTTACATATTTCTTCAAACTTTCTTCAAGAACACTAATTTTTGTTATTGTTGCTTCAATCTTTCTTCAAGAATATGAGTTCAAGACAGTTACTTCAATCTTTCTGTCATCGTCAAGTAATGTAGTCCTAGACTGTTAAACAGTAGCTTCAGTGTTTCTTCAAGAACACAAGTTCTAGTCAGTTACTTTGATTTTTCCTCAAGAATATGAGTTCTAAACCGTTACTTCAATCTTTCTTCAAGAACATGAGTTCTATTCAGTTACTTCAATCTTTCTTCAAGAACATGAGTTCTAAACCGTTACTTCAATCTTTCTTCAAGAACATGAGTTCTATTCAGTTACTTCAATCTTTCTTCAAGAACATGAGTTCTATTCAGTTACTTCAATCTTTCTTCAAGAACACAAGTTCTATTCAGTTACTTCAATCTTCCTTCGAGAACATGAGTTCTATTCAGTTACTTCAATCTTTCTTCAAGAACATGAGTTCTATTCAGTTACTTCAATCTTTCTTCAAGAACATGAGTTCTAAACCGTTACTTCAATCTTTCTTCAAGAACATGAGTTCTATTCAGTTACTTCAATCTTTCTTCAAGAACATGAGTTCTATTCAGTTACTTCAATCTAGGTTTCTTCAAGAACATGAGTTCTATTCAGTTACTTCAATCTTTCTTCGAGAACATGAGTTCTATTCAGTTACTTTAATCTTTCTATTATCACCAAGTAATGTAGTCCTAGACTGTTAATCAGTAGATGCAGTGTTTCTTCCTTTGAAGTAGCCTATTCATAAACTGTCAAAAGTTCAAATGAATCTTTCTAGTTCTTTCAGTATAACCTTTTCTGTAGACTGCCTATGTAACAGTTTCTGGAATTATCTTCTTTCATCATGGTTACCAATTAGTGGATTATCTATAATCTGCTGAATTAGTCTTCTTTCTAGTACACTATATGTAGACAGTGAAACAATCTCCTGAATAATTAGTACACAATATGTAGACAGTGAAACAATCTCCTGAATGTTTAGTTTCCTTTCACAGACCTCTAAAATTAGAACAGCCAATGTCTGCTATTCCTAAAATCGAAGGTTTCTTTTATTAGTGATAATTCTAATGTTTGGAAATACAACTGTAACCTTCCTTTATTTAGCACTGTGAAACCTACTGCCATTCAGTGCACTACGAAACACATTTTTGTTTTACCAAAAAAAGAGCATTTTCCCAATTGCGTCCTTGGCTGACAGCTAGGCCACATGTCCGCTTCACATAAATCCATCACTGACCGACTTTTAGTTTAAAAACTTCATTTCAACTGCTAAAAACACTTCTTTCAAATTTAATATCATCCTCATTGTGTTTTAAAGCTTTTAACTGTTTTGATGAAATAAACTAAAATTTGATTGAGATTAAAACATGTTTATGAAAATCCAAAATGATTTGTTCCCAACCTGAAAATAACTTAATAACCAAATCATGATGTCCTATTATTATTTTACGCATTTGTATAATAACCAAAACATGATGTCCTATTATTATTCTACGCATTTGTATAATAACCAAATCATGATGTCCTATTATTATTCTACGCATTTGTATGATAAACCAGGTTAGGCATCAAAATCATCTGCCAGTGTTTTTATAATCAATAACTGTGAAAATCTTGCTACTATTTTCTATCTGTGCGTTTCAGCCCAACAACCATATCATCTCTCGTGTGATTGATTTCATAAAACAGTTTTCTCATGCAAACAAAAATCTAGAAGCCATCAACAAAATCACATTCCCAGCATGGGCTCAAATCTTTTCATTCAAGTATTTCTGTGTAAATTACCTAATTCCCATGAAACTATCATGTTGCAATAAATCAGCTCGGTAGTTAGTCATTACTGACGTCACTCCTAAGGTTACTTTCAACTTGTCAACCTTTTAGTCTAACTGTAAAAGCTCTTTCCATCGACTGAATTAGCTTAAGATACAAGAACGCAGATGGGAGAAAAAGCAGGGTATCATAAACTTCTCACATGTGACAGCATTGACTGAAAAGGCTTTTGGACTGAGAGATTACATGTTTGAAGATTTCTTAATACTTAATACATCATTGATCTCTTTGCTAAATTACCACAAAAAGCGGGAAAAGAGATCAGAAGGAATCATAATGAAAAATAAAAAATAGATTTTAATATCATATTTAAAATGAAAATGTCAATTTCATCTTAAAAACATATAATAATTGTTTTCAAAGTTGTAATATTACATTGCAAATGATAATGAGTTTGACATTGTGTATATCACTGTCATTTTGAAAAAATATATTACTTTTTGTCATTAGATTAAAATTTCAGTTTTAAATTTGAAGGAATTCTAAATAATAAGAATAATTTAAAAAATACAGAGAAAGGTTTCACAACCATAGACCACAATAAGAAAGGCAATTGAAAACATATTCATCATCTTGTAAAAAGTACTTAAAATGAGAAAGAACTTAATTGAAAATATTTCCTAGTCTAGAATCCTAATTAAAAACAAATCTATTTCTCATTTGTTATCAAGAATGTCCCCCAACTGTTACAGAAAACATGTTTTACATAAAACTTTGAATTAAGCAGGCCTCAGATATCAACCTTGAACGAGTTTTTTCAATGAACCATCCGGACAGCTGATTAAAGTGACAAAAGCTGTTTTCCTCAAAAATAGAAGGTCCCAATAGATTAGTTTTAATTTTCATGTTCACGTCAGAGGGGAATACGAAAACATGTTCTCGTATATCACTCGTAACTGCGTCATTATCACTTCTCACTTAGCATGTATCCAACCTTTATGAATTATGAATATGCCTGAAAGGCATTTGATATTATTCCTTGCAATTACTCAAGCATAATGACAAAATATACAATGTAACCTTCATGCATGGTATAATACACTGGACAAAGTAGGCAGTAGAAGACAGCCTTGCCTGACCTATATTTACAAACTTGACAAATCGCCAACTCAAGAAATAAGGAGGGTTATTGCATAGATAGAATGAATAAATACACGTCCAGTACGCTAACTTCTCAATGAGCATATCTCAAACTGAGCCCGATCTTTATTTCCGTATATTCAAATGAGCAAAAGGCCATGTAAGCAAATACTAGATCTAATCAGGTATGCGAGGAGCCTGCAATAGGCTGGGGCAGTACACAGAGGGTAGAGAGAGGAGAGGGGAGAGCTCTCACTGTACATGGTTGGGATGTAACCTTATGGAGGGGCTAAATCAAGCTGCATGTGGAGGCTGGCAACTGACATGTGGGTCACAGTGTGCTACTACCAGGCTTAGGTCAGGGCTATAGTCTGTTTCACATTCCACATACTTCCCCTACAGCAAATAGTTTTTTTTGTCCTCATGCTTATGTCTTCCATCTTGAAAAGATAAAAAATATTATGAGCAATCCGAAAAAAAAGGAGGTTTTTTAATTTTGAGGAAATGGAATGTTAATGTGTTTTGTTTTTTGGCATGTGCGTTGCAAGATTGGATGCCTCGTGCCCATTGGGGATATTCCTAGTCTTGAAAATGGAACTACATAATGACATTTAAAGTGTGAAGAAAGAAATGTTTGCCTGAAACTTGCCCATTTACGATTGACAGAATATAACCTACAGCTGAGAAATTGACTCTTATAGCATGCAAAAAGCAGCTACATGACACATCCGAGTAAAGTTTCAGGAGAAGAAAGCTGACATTGTTTACAGAAGATCCGAATGATGATTTGAACGAAATAAGACCTTTATCCTGTTAATTTATAAAACATTCTCAACAGTGTTTTTTACCATTTGATTTCCATGAGAAAAATCTTTATCATATGCGAACATTGAATTTATAAATCAAATTTTTTTTTAGACATATTTCATAATTCAATTAAATTTTTTTTACATAATTAGTTATTCACAATTTTAAAAAAATATTTTAAAATAAATCAAACCGACAAGACTAAAATATCATTAACACTTTAACTGTCATATAACGGAGATAACAGATAAGAAATAATTATGAGCGGCAATTTAAAAGAATCATAATTCTGTAACAAAGAACAAAGTCCTGGATATGCCAATTGCTGATGATGGACAATCCTGGAATATTTCCGGATCCTCAATGAATTAATTCACACAAGAATCTCACAAACATGAGGAAGTAATTCAATAATCTTTCTGATTTAATGAACCATAAATATCAAACTGTAAATAGACGAGAAGTTTGTGGAGTGCCTTATCAATTTAGATCAAGATGAGAAAGTAAGGAAGTGAAGAAAAGTGACATTTGAGTCATGAGGTCATCTGGATCAGAAACCTATCCCTATTGTCAAACATGTCACCTGTACAGGTACCTGTGTGTACTTACATGTCTGCTTATCTAAACAAGGTGAAGACACAGGACTGAGCAGCTACAAAGTCACTCTCTGTAGATAACATGGGCACTTCACATAAATGAACCTCTTCAGATATGTACTGTTTATTAACCTTTGATGGAATAGATACTCTCCACATTAACCCTTTATATAAACTTACAATAAACATAAAAAACACTACAATGTTTATACTATAACCGTTTATAAACTTGGCACTGTATACATTAACATGGCAAATGCACTACCAGGTATATACAATAACCCTTTATAAACTTGGTACTATATACAAAAAGTAGTTGTCACTAAGGTGACATGATCCCCCACCGCAAATTAATACTTCAAAATTGAAAATAATGTCAAGATCAGCAAAATTGCCTGTCAAACATGTCGAAAAAGTCAAAGCTCCACTGTGACCTTGAGAATCTAACTGGCCCTTTGTCTTCCCTAGGAGGTGCTTTGTGTAAGATATGATGAAAGCCCAGTGAATGGTTCTTGAGATATTCCGCTGACAACCTCTACATGTACATTAACATGTAAAAAAAAAAAATCAAAATTCCGCTATGACCTAGAAAATAATGTCAAGGTCACCAAAATCTAATCAGCCCTTTGTCTTTACTTGGAGAAGCTATGTGTAAAATATGAAGAGAATCTAGCAAATGGTTCTTGAGATATCCCACTGACAAGGGTAAAATGACAAAGTCTCGTTGTGACCTTGAAATGAAGGTCAAGGTAACAAATCTCTGTAGGAACATTACTCTTCCTATGATGAACCCATGCATATGCAAAATATGAAAAGAATCCAGTGAATAGTATTTGAGTTATTCTGTATCGTACGTACGGACGCAGCCAAGTATTATATCCCCCGCTTCGCGCTAAACACGCTAAACTTTACACTGTATACAATAACCCTTTATAAACTTGGCACTATTTACATTAACTCTCTTTTGAAAAGTCTCTATATACCATAATCTTTTATGGACAAGGCACAATATACATTTAAACATTATGGATAAATCACTTTATAACCCTTTATGGAAAAGGCACTAACTATATACTATAACCCTTTGTAGACTTGGCACTATGTACATTAACCCTTTATGGACAAAGCACTTAATACATTAACCCTATATAGATAAGGCACTATATACATCAACCCTTTATAAATGTGGCACTATATACACTAACCCTTTATGGAAAAGGCACTATTTACATAAACCCTTATAATCTGGATAATATATATTATAACCCTTTATGAAAAGGGTACTATATATATATTAACCCTTTGTAAACAAGGCACAATTTACATTAACCCTTCATAAATGTGGCACTGTATACTTTAACCCTTAATGGACTAGACACTATATATAGCTATGTACATTCACCCGTTTATGGAAAAGGCACTATATACTACAACCCTTTATAAACTATTATCTTGGTTTTCTTCTTATTATTTTTTACACTTTTCTTGTACGGAAAATGCTGAAGTAATGGTTGGTCCCATTTGCACGAGGGCGGTTTTGGATTTTCGACTCCTGTGTAGAGTTATCTCCCCTTGAAGTTGAAACTTCAAACCTTAATAGCTCGAAAACTATTTAAGATAATTTCACAAAACTTTCATCAAAATGTGGGCAAATGTGGGTTTTCGGCCGAATTATTATATTTTTTGCTATTTCGAAAAAAAAGTGCATTTTGTGCAAATTTGCGGTTTTGAGGGTACGCATCTTTGAAAATCTTCTTCTAAATAAGGGCAATACATGCAGCTATGTGTGATAGCTCATTAGAAAGATAAATGAACGGTCAACAAAGTAACGAGCCAAAATTTTGAATTTTGTCCTACAACAAAATTATCTGCCCTTGAAGATGGTCCTATTTTAAATGTTAATTTTTGTTTGCGTCATGTTCAAAGGGACATTACTCTACTAGGAATACACTTATGTCAAAGTTATTTATTGCAATCTCTTTGTAATAACCAGCTTAACAATTCAATAACACATCTATCATATAAAAATTTATACAGTAGTTTGGGCACAATTTGGACATAATCCCCAAAAAGGAAAATTTTGTGATTTTGAGACTTTTCGAGGGGTATTTTCTTCGATCGTAAACCACGTAGGATACAATTATGTTTTATACCTCATTTTGAAGTAGAGATGTCACACCTACGAATCAACAATAACAACAACTTTTATGTTGCACCCTTTCATCAAAATGTGAATAGTTACAGCTTGAACATTACACACATCATCTAGGGGTCCGAAAATAAGCATTTTCTGATATTTTCTTGAATTTTCCATTTTTAGAGGGGTATTTTCTTTGGAGAATTTTTGTAAAACACTATTGAAGATAGAGACATGTTTGATAGCTCATTTTAAAGCAGAGAAACTGTTGAATAACCGAGAGTCAAACATGGAGTTCAAGGTCAAGCAGAAATCTTGAAGACCTAAGTATTGACGCGTCAATCCTAGTTATTTTTTATTATGTTCTCATCTTTAGAAACTGGATGAAGTTGACAGCAAAGTTCCTATAGGAATTATAAAAGTAAAGACCTACCAGTTTTGTCCAGCACAGAATTGTGTACCCAATGTTTAGTCCATCATTTTGTTTGGAAGGCATATGACTGCCATATGACTTTGTCACTTGATAATGACTGAAGGAGGAAATATATAACGGGGAATACACATCCTAATTTGAAATTTCATTGTAGTATGTGTCAAGGCGAATAAAGATAACAATACCATCAAATCACTGTTGTGAACTTATAAGAGGAAATATCACATAGATATAAACTGTTGAAATAACCTGTGTCTAACATGTGTCTAAAAGTAACTCATGACTTGTTGATGTTATCTGTTCATTTACATGGAATGAAAGGTGAACATTTTTTAAATTCAGATACTTCCAATGGCGTCCAAATACATAATTGAATAATAACTTAAATCAAATTGACTACTTCTTATGATTGTCTTAATTGAAATTTGTTTGTCACACATTTTGATGATATATAGAATACTCAACGATGTCCCGTTTGATAACATGTTTATGTAACGAGTGGATGGTTTGGTATTTTAACGAGTGAAAGCGAGTTAAATACAGATGCCATTCACGAGTTTCATAAACACGTTATCAAACGGGACCGAGTTTAGTATTTTATTTATTACTCAATGCTGTAAATAGTGCTGAATTGCAATAAAATCGTTTTTAGTGACGCTTACTTGCAAATAGGTCACCCGCTATTGCAGTCGCGCGGCTATCATTGTGACGTCAACCAAAAAAGACTATGACGTCACACGCCGATTGTGACGTTACGGCAGCATGCAGTGGTATCACACATGTGTGTAACCAACTTATTGTTATCTAATGAGTAATCTCACCACGGTTGAGTAATAAAAAGTTGTTAATTACACATTTAGTTGATTAACTGATCCAAAGATAATATCAATAATTTTGTGTTTAGTAAAAGGTTGCTATCACCAAGGTCCAAAGACGTCTAAAACGACAGAAATTTAAATAAAAAGTTTATATAACAAACCATATCCAATTATAAAGTATGCTAAATATTCTTTTGTGCTACTAAAAAGGCATTATAGAGCATGAAATTATATCGGATTCTGATCTTCAAGCCCACTGCCCTGATGGACTAATGGTGACATCTGCCAAAATAGCTTGAAATACAACCCGTTTTCTGAAGCTAGTATCTCCCACATACCTTATGCTACACAAAAACATGTGTTACTTTTCTCCGCAAAAACTTGAAATAATTTTATAGCGAAATAATGATGCCTTTTCATGCTTTCGGTGATTGCTTTATGTTCTTTCATGAAGTACACATTCCATGGCACTACATGTTTGTGTAGTCGTAAAATGTAAGAGTAAAAAAAATAACATTTTTTGTTAAATATTGATAAAATATTTTATTACTGTGAAAGACAACTGCATGTAACAAGATTGAATTTTGAAACTTATGGTTTTAAGTTTAATATCTTTTGATTTTGTTTATCCTTGTCAAAATCATTGCCTTTTGCAAAGTACTTGAAAAACATACAACAGTCAAATTCATACGTACTAGTACTTTTTACATGGAATCCTTTATGATAAGGATTTGCAAAAAATCTTCAAAAAAAGATCAGTTAATCAACTACGGTAAATGCAAATCTTTCAAATCAATTCTATCATATATGCAACACATAATGTTTGATTTTACAACATACCAAATAATTTTAAATATTTATTTCAACCCCATTAAGACTTTTTATTAACAATTAATTACATTAAAAGGTTTTATCACCTCACTCAAAATCATTTTCGTGTTATCAATTCATTTTCGACATTTCTCATTTTTTTATCAACAATGATAAGAAAAACTTTCTATTGACTTGATACAAAATAATTTACAAAAATAGAGCCATGGGCTCTGTAGCTCATCAGAACGTCATTGATTTATTATCTAAGGTTGAATATCTAAGTTATCTCAAGTAATACATTGTTAATAAGCAAAAAATAGGTTTTCAGATCATGACCCCTGTGACCCGTATTTGGAGTCACAGGGTCACCAATCCTACAATTAAGAATCACCTTTGACCAAAGAGTCTCTACACAACATTTCACCTTTCTTGAGCTTTACATACTTGAGATAAAGATGAAAATAGGTTTTTGGGTCATGACCCGTGACCTAGATTGGGGTCACAGGGTCACAAAATCTACAATTTAGAATCCCCATTACCCAAGGAGTCTGCACACAACGTTTCAGCTCTCTAGACCTTTTGGAACTGGAGAAGAAGATGAAAATAGGTTTTTAAGGATGTGACCCCTGTGACCCCATTTGGGGTCACGGGGTCACGAAATCTACAATTTAGAATCCCCATTACCCAAGGAGTCTGCACACAACTTTTCAGCTCTCTAGACCTTTTTGAGCTGGAGAAGAAGATGAAAATAGGTTTTTAAGGATGTGACCCCTGTGACCCCATTTGGGGTCACGAAATCTACAATTTAGAATCCCCATTGGTCTGCACATAAAATTTCAGCTCTGTGGAGTCATTGGTTCTGGAGAAGAAGTCGAAAAAGCGAAAAGTTTACGGACGGATGGACGGACGCCGGACACCATGCCATGCCATAAGCCCATCGGGCCTTTTAGGCCTGATGAGCTAAAAATGATTGAAAACCCGATCCAGGATGTTTAAGGTTTCCACACTTTGTTTTTTCCCCCAAATCATCAATTTCATTATTAGTTATATTTGTCAAGAAACTTGACATGCTGTGGACTTTAAATATTTATAAAGTGTGGAATTTACATACTTATATATGATACACAACTACAAATGCATATCAGCTTACCGTTGATCTAAAGTATGGAATTTACATACTTATATACCAATACAAATGCTTATCAGCTTACCATTGATCTAAAGTATGGAATTTACATACTTATATATGATAGACAAATACAAATGCATATCAGCCGTTATCGGATCGTTAATCTCTACTAAACAGTTTGATACCAAACAACAAAAAGTTTCTCCTTTGATGTATAGACTTGCTGACGTGACAAATATCCAAAACAAAATATCCAAAACAATTAATATGATAATGAAATTAACTTTTAAGTTAAAAGTAATTGGTTTCAATTTTCGCATGACCAATGGTAGACTTTCATTGAAAGTTTTCTCTTTTGAAAAAAAATTTCACCATCAAATGTAATATTATGAGATACTAAAAAATACAAAAAAAGATATTAATAGATAATTTGATAATGGCATATGTTGCTGGTTGACACGGGTACATATGAAAATATGTTTGTATTTTTGCAGTATTATTACATCTACGTGTTGTATACTTGATTTTATGTGTGTTTGTCAATATCTGTATGTACAACATAGATTGTATGACTGCAATATTCTATACAATTTTTTTATGAATATGTCTACATTTCTTTTCCTATATATGATTATATATTTGTATGTCTTAACATTGGAATAAGTATATATCTGAATATTTTAGCATTTGTTTACATGTTTGACAAAAATTAATAAGCAATTAAATAATTATCAATCAATGAATTACAAGACATTTAAAACCAGCTTATATTCCTGAATTGTAAGATATTAAAACCAGCCTATGTTCCTGGATTGCAATACATTTAAAACCAGCTTATATTCCTGAATTGTAAGATATTTAAAACAAACAGTTTACCAGGCTATAAGAATTCCTATCTTGTAATCTGAATCTTAGATTCCTGGTACTACAAGATGCTTCCCCATCGCCCGGTCTAAGGTGTGGTGTATCAGGAACGAGTTGCTGCATCGAATCACGAGCTGTCATGGCGTCCACTTTTGGTCACTGGTCAAGTAATCAGACTCGATCAATGGCAGACTCATTCCCCCTCCCCCTCCCCCCTCACCACACAGACATATCTCCCTCCCCCTCACCACACAGACATATCTCCCTCCCCCTCACCACACAGAAATATCCCCCTCTCACAGAAATATCCCCCTCTCGGTCCCCCCTCCCAACCACCAGTACCTGATGACATTGTGTATCTTCTAATCAACACCGCCTCATTCAGTGCATGTGAAGTGTGCTCATTTAGAAATGTTAATTTGTCACAAGACAACAAGTAATGTAGATGACAACTCTATCAATATTGTCCATCACTGGAATTATAAAATGTTCCTTTTCCTCAGGTGGATGATGCTCACTTGATGATGATCCACCTAAAATAACCTAAATATTTCCTAGAATATTAAACACAAATTGAAAAATCTAAACAAAAATATCTAAACATATTCCAATGGATTTAATACCAGTACATGAGGTACATGTGAATATGCATGTCCAGCACTTCCGATAGCACACATTACACTAAGTAATACAAGGTTTCAAAGTCCAAATGGAGACATTTGGATAAGCTGCATATCATTCTATATTATATAAGTGGACACTCTAATAAAGAAAATTTCTCCTCATACATAAAATTCCACAATTTTCAAAAAGTGAATGTATCATGTTATATTTCCGAAACACACTATCTGCCCCTTGATCAAAACTAGTTTATGTCTTTTAAAAACAACATAAATATTATTGAATCCACCGCCACTAAATCCCTTGTACATCACATTTACCTCAAAGAATGAAGACACTTTTATACTTTTTTATATATCTATATTTTGTAAACTGTATACATTTACTGCGTATACCAGATACAAATTGTTTCTAATTTGCGAACACTAAATGTCTTCTAACATTTACGTAGAAGAATGAGAACAATAGTATGGATATAAAACTTGTATAATCTGTCTACATTAATAATGTTACCAGAAGCATGTAACTTGCATATTTAACAATACATTGGTATGGCATGAACAGAGAGGAAAGTTGTAGAAAACATGTATGTTCTGTATCATGTCACACAATGATATGCTCTTAAACAAAGAAACAGGAAGAAATATACTACACTTCCTTAATAAAATGACATAGATAAACATGAACAAAATACATTAAAATGACATTAAAAGTAGACTCTAATGAGCTTAATTTGTATCAATTTTTAAATATTTTCTCTAAAAACCATTACTAAAAGTAGATTAATTTATATCATTGTTAAATATGTTTTCTAAATTCCATTAATAAAATGAAGATGGGGAATACAGACACATTTGTTGTTCTAATGCTACCAGAGTTCAGATTTGCTTGAGCATTCCAGACATGGTTGAAGGAAGTGTGTGTACATTAATTAGTATCTCTCTTCTACTGTATAAGGACTGAAGAAACAAGGAACTAACAGGGCAATGGTAATGATGCCAAGTTGCTGTACACTAGTAATGGTTGACTTGCACCAAGTTCAACTAAATACTCGGTTGCATTTCAAACTTAATGAAGCACTTAATCAAGCACTGGTATGACCTGGGTAGTTTAGTGGGAAAAGAATTTGAGGAATACTTCTGTTGTAAGTTGCTTAAAATAAGGTGTGTTTTATAGCATGCATTAAGTGCATAGATGCATAAACACAGGAATGATGTGATGTATTGATGATGATGCGATGTGATGTGATGATTATGATGTTATGAGATGGAATGATGTGATGAGATTATGATGTAATTAGATGGAATGATGTGATGAGATTATGATGTGAAAATAAGTTAATGTTACTATGTGATGATGTGATAATGATGTGATGATGTGATAATGATGTGATGATGTGAAGTGATGAGTTGATGTGAAGTTATGCTATGTGATGATGTGATAGTGTGATGATAATGATGTTATGTAATGTGATGATGATGATGATGATAATGATGTGTTATAATGTGATGTAATGTGGTGGTGGTGATGATGATGATGATGATGTGATAGTAACAATGTGATGATGTGATAATGATGTGATGATGTGATAACGATGAGTTGATGTGAAGTGATGAGTTGATGTGAAGTGATGCTATGTGATGTGATAGTGTGATGATAATGATGTGATGTAATGTGATGATGATGATAATGATGTGTTATAATGTGATGTAATGTGGTGGTGGTGATGATGATGATGTGATAGTAATAATGTGATGATAATGATGTGATGTAATGTGATGTAATGTGATGTAATGTGATGATGATGTGATAGTAATAATGTGATGATAATGATGTAATGTTATGTTGTGATGTAATGTGGATGATGATGATGATGTGATGACGATTATGAAGATATGATGAAAATGGTGTGATAAGAATGTGATGATGATGTGAAGAAAAGTGTGTGATGATGATAATGATGTTGTGATGAAGATGATGTTAAAGCATTTTAACAAGCAGAGTAAACATCTTCAATCTCTTGTCAGGAGGGTAAATTGTAACAAGCAAAACAATGTGATTAATCAGTGTGTAATATCATACCCATATCCTTTTCCTTCCCTCTTTCACACCATTGTCATTGTTCAAGGAACTGAAATTCTGTTTAAGTCCAGTATAAGGAAAATTGCAAACAATGCAATAAATTAAGAACTGATTAATGATTCTGTAGCAAGTTTAAATATCAAGGTATTGTTGTCTTGATTAAAGTGTTTTGTTTCTTAATATAATTTCCAACATTACAATTTGATATATTCTCTTTGACAAATAGATGATATGGGTTATCATATATGTTCAGTTTCATTACATGTTTGAATTGAAACTATTATCTTTATAATGAAACAAATATCATATTTCACTTTCCCAGACAATAACTTCAATTTGTTAGTTACAGCCACCTTCGGACAGTTTTAACTATTATTCATCAACCATTTATTGATAAACATACATTGTATGGTCATGCCACGGTTTGTTACAGATCAACATATCATCAAATACCTATTTTTAAAAAAATGCGAAACAGAAGTTTGGTCCCGAGAGCATAGAGTTAAAAGTCAGCAGATGTGGAAGGAAATGTTCATAAGCTAGCGGGTTTCTTTCCGAAACCAACTATAACTGGTAAACATCCCGATAAGAGCTCCTAACGGCCACATGCAATGACTAACCCGAGTGAGAGAAAGAGAAAAAACGATTGAAATAAACAGTGCAGATTGTTGTCAGGGTACGACAGATCAACGCCTAGCTTTAAGTAAGAACACTGGCTACACGAGTGTAAATGCTTTCCTGAAATGAGATAATACCGCATAAGAACTTTGTAAGGAAAATATTTGACATGAACCAACAGCCCATGTAGTACCGAAGACCACCTGCCTTACTGGCCTTACAGTACACTCGTTATCCGGACGTTTTTCTTCCAACCATCTCATACAAGATCTAACGATAATCTAGGCAAGATTCAGGCATGGTCAAGAGGGCAGAGTGCTCGGAGGACTTACCGTGGACGGCGTTCAGTTCCAACCCACAGCACCATCCGAAATTCAAGACATTTGGACTGGGCGATCCTCTCTCACACCTTCCCTACTCGGCGAAGAGTTACACTGACCTAGTTCAGCGCGAGCTTCTGACCTACATCTATGCTCAACCGATGAATATATCCCACTGCCTACATCGGCAAATATTCTACGATTATTGGTTGCTCGGGTCTTAGATTCCTTGCTCCTGAGCGAGTGGCCAGGATTGGTCGCCGGCGTGCGTTATGATAATTGAAGATGGGCAAGGGTGCTGCTATACACAATCACTGATGCGGAACGAGACCAAGTGTGTATATCGCTTCCGCGTGCTAGAACTAACAACGGTGCAATCGGCACTGCCCTGTAATTGTGCCATTGTACTTGTGAAATTGAACCGTTTTCGTAGAGGGTTAACTAAGGTGTAGCACGATGCGACCGTTATCTAAGTAGGAAGAGAATCAATTACTGAAGACATCCACACGCCATTAATTAGCGGTGGTTGAATTAAAATATTGTACATTTCTTATGCTAATTAATTAATTGATTAATTTATTTGTTTTCGTAAATGGTTTTAAAATGCCATAACCACGGTCAATTATGAAATTAATCACATACGCACACATATCGACTTGAAAATTTTCAATTTTCAATTTGACATAAGAATTCAATATTGAAGATCACAAAGATGCGAACTTGTTACCTTAGAGTTGGGAGTCAATATTTTTACCAACCAGATCCAGGTTTCGCCATACATTCTATCATTCACGAAACTGGCACTTCATATCGTTTTCACATATACCGTATAACCCTGTTATGTTGGGATTACACTATAACATTATAGAACAAATATAACAATGTTACACTCGTCCCATATCAAAATGACAAGTATATCTTATATCACATACTGCTCGAATTATACTTTACATTACTGTGCCAATCAATATAAACAATAACCGACCTTCGAAAAGCATTATATTTACCAGTTGATGGTAGACATATATGATCACAATTCACTATATAAATCCGGGTATGTATTACTATAAATATGGATTATTTATAAATATGTATTATTGTTATCAAAAAATGTATCTTTTGTAACGAGAGTGTTTTTTTTCAAAATTCAAGCGTTTGAAGTTGACTACTTCTGTGAACAGTTATTACCATCAGTAAACTATTTGTAAATCTACGTAAATTTACTTCATCCTGCAACCGGGAGAGACATTGATGACGTCGTGTTTAGTTTTAGTATTGAAAATCCCTGGGCTTTTAATTAGAGCTATTATTATTCCCTTATACACCGCTGTTTTCCAAAACACAATGTGGTACAAATGTATTTCCTTTCTGTGTAATTAAAAACATATATTGTGTATTAAGATTTCGAATTCGTTTGTACAGTCATCTCTTCAAATACATGAAAACAAACAACCAACAAAATATTGTCGTTTAGAAATTCTTACATATTAATTACATAAACACTATACAATGATAACTACACAGTGTACTTCAGTATGCATGTTCGTCGGTGCCAGTAGCGGATCCAGAAATTTTAAAGGTGGGGGGGGGGGGGGGGGGGGGGGGGGGGGGTCACTGGGATCTCTGGATGCGCTTTTGCCGCCAGGGTGTGTTTGAATTGTAAGCGAACTTTCCAGGGAGTATATTTAATTTACATCTAGGTTTCAAAACATTGACATTCTGCATTAACAGCTTGTATTTTATTTCAAGAAACACGGAAGCAACCTATCGTCTTGTTAACAGTAATGGTAAATACAGTTCATTACTAAAATACATAGCTAATTGTTCAGGATATTCCTCCGTGACGAGCATGCGTTATCAAGTACATTTAGTTATCATTTATATAGTATATATGTGGTGATGTTCTATATGGCAATGTTTTGTTGAAATTTTCACGTATTTAAAGACGTTGCTATACCAGAACTGATTCGACATTGAAAGAAATATTACACCTGAATTTTAATTCAGGCAAGAATACAAATCGTGACTGAAAATAGTTAAGATTTGATCAAGTAATTGATTTTGAGATATATTAATATATATTGTTAACACTGAAATCGATTGCCCATTGAACTAATGATATAAATAGGTAAGTCTCTCAACTCATGCGGGTGCGATGCAAGGAAAACTACTTAAGGCTAATTAACACTTAATGCATCGTTATATCTGTCTCTGTTATTTAAATATCTGAAATACACGAAACAGTGAAAGAACAATGATGTGATGAATTTAAACCTTATATAGTAATGTACACTTTAATAGGTTAATTGATATACATCTGCATGTAAATATATATTTTATATTACATAGTTGTACTACTGATGAACTTGGTATTTTAGATTGAATTTAGATTTGTAAAATTGATTAGATATTTATTAAAAAAGATATTCGCATTCATATCTACTGCGGAAATTGTTAATGTTAAAATATGCATATCGATTAATTTTGTATTATGCTTGGGACGGCCTGACTCATGTATGTGCGCTCTCATAGTACAATCTCCTTTTTCTGTTATTTTACATACAGTTAAAACTTACCCAGCATATACACTAATAGCCTCTGGTGATGTAAGATAAGGTAAGTAGACGACTTTTCACACACGGTCCACACGTGAAAGGTGACACTCGGTAACAGAATAAACACACTGGGACCAAAAATAACGAAAAACCTTATTTATGTACATATGAGTTAAGCATGTGTCGAGCGAACATAACGCCACAGTATATGTTTACCTACCTCTGTTCGCGGCAGAAGGTCGGTGATGGTCTGAAGGAGATCTCGCACGGACAGAGCGCCAGTGAAATGCGACGCTGTGACTCTATTCTCTCCCGCGCGCTGCCTGATCCCACCCTACCCTGTCCCCCCTCTGAGGTCCACCCAATACCTATACCTCCCCCAGCCCCCTTCTGTCCCTCATTGGTCCACCCGCCTTGTCCGTTGGCAGTCCACCCGCTTGTTTATAAGCGTCGTATTCAAATTGTACGTTTAACGATCTACAGTCTCCTAAAACTGATTTTAAAAAGTAATAAACGTCAATTTACTAGCCGAAAACGGAATATTTTAAACGTACTTATTGTTGGCTAAATTGGATAATATTTTTTAAGTGACGACAATTTTAACATTTTTAAGAATTTTATTAACGAAACCAAAATAATATAATTGGTTGTTGAAGTTTAAAGTGATGTGTATGTAGATGCATGGTTAACATTGACAAAATATGTTTATGTTTTAAAACATAGTCTCATTGGATGAACATGCAATTTCTTATATGAGATCTCTATCAATATTCATGCAAATTCACCACACCTGTATGTAAATCACAGCCGATCAAAAAATAAAAATGTGATAACTTAAGTGAAACGTTTGCCTTTGTTGAAACAAAACAAAATTGGCGAAATTTAAAAAAAACCCCAAACAAAACAAACGTTACATATATACAATATACATAAAAAATTATACACAAACATATACAACGTACTTTTAAAAAGAACAACGACATTTGAGTGTTCTCTCGAATGTATCCCTTCAATTAGAAGTTAAAATGCCGTAATGAAACTCGATCTGCAAAGCCCGCATTGCCCCTTGACCCGCGAAGTGACAACGGCCGTTATCGTCCACTGAAAAAGCTCAGTTGCGGTCAGAGGTGTACGCTTTACGTGCGCTTCGATTATCTACATATGTATACACGCTATTTGCAATCTGCACAGGATCGAATCAATGTATCGACACCACCTCATGTCATGCTGCAAATTTGTTTTATATTGATAAGTAGTAAGTCAAAGGCTGTTTTGTTCATTTCACTTTTGGGTCACATATTTGGCGTCAGGTTATTATATCGGTCAGTGCTTGGAACATTATAAACTTTTTACTTTCACTTATTTTTCAGTATTTGTTCACAGATATATATTTGAGATGATTGAAACCTTTATTTGTTCATATCGTTCTCACCATTTTCATGTCTTGTAAACATAGTCTAAAATGTTATTGAAACACAAATAAATAATTATTTGAATACATAATTTCATAAAAGCTGCCAATCCAATTGAAATCGAATGACAATATGGTTATCCTCAATCCACACCACTACTTAAAGCTCATCGAGAGTAAGTGAGGCACTATTCTCTCTCCATACGTGGGACGAAACATATATAGAGATAACCATGACGTCAACCAATTTACAATAGCCATAACAATGAAGTCAGTCAGTTTACAAATCACAGAAATATTACACAACACAATAGCAGGCAGCCTAATGGTAGTCTGACAACATTTGTCATTCTTCTAGTAAACCTATAGATATTCTTCAAGTTTGGTTTCTTGGTCCGTAGTTCATGCAGACCCTCATAAGAACTAAAACCTAAGAAAGTCAATCACAATTTGAATTAAACAGAGCAACACATTTACTCAGAAGCTCTTTTCATATCTTATTTTCATTTTTAAAAATAAACTACTTCTTGGGACTAAAGGTTACTCTATCACATCATATGTCTATTCCTTGTCATTTAAAGTGTCTTATCACACTGCTACACGCACTGTTATGCGGTTGAAAACATAAATTATATCTGTTGGTTGAAGCATTTTGCACATCCTCAAATACGATTAAAATTCGAGGTAAGAAAAACATCGAAATTCCTTGTGTTATATAGACAAAGTAGATGAACACAGTGCAAACTTTCTCTTTCAATAAATAAAAGTCCATAAACAGTGTACATCCCCATACTGTTGACCCATTCGTACTGCAAGACATGGAGTAACAACTTTTATATCTAATATACCTGTAGTGACTACGTTAATGATAAAAAGTTGTTCTCACACTTACGAGTCGTCATCACAAATCGCACCATGAGAACGGACCTTAAATGTATTCAAACGATCAATATGTCGATGATCAACCAACTGTTGGTTTTTGGTCAAATTAAAATAAAATATTAGTGACTCTTAAGTCATAAGAAACATAATTCTAAAGAAACTTGTCAATTTGTTCAAACTTTAGTTATGTGTACATATTGTAAATGGTTGTGTCAGTTATGCTAGTCTATTCCCAGCTCCACAAACATTGTGTAAACTATCCCGACTGACTTGAATTATAGTTTAATTATCCCATCGAGTCTTGACGTTTTATTATCCCCTCCACAATTAAATCCAAATCACTGCCATGGGATATACCTCCACCGTGTTCTGCTGAATATGAAATGGAATCGCTATGATATATTTATTTTATAGCATCAATGAGTATTCAGTAACATCAATAAGGTATTTCCTTGGAGGAATGTATCCTATAATAAAGAGTAATGCAATAAATTCTTGTCTTTGACGCCGCGATCATCAATATAAGAGTATAACCGAATGTATGGACTATTAACTATGTACATCAGTGAACGTTTTACTTTTATTCATGAAGCATTTCCGTTAATAAACCAATAATTACCGCTTCCCCGAGTGGAGTTTACTTAAGAAAGAAAGGCGTGTCGCCCAGACCCTAGAGAACGTACTTAAAGGAGCATTTTAAGAAACTTTGACAAATCTAGATACTTTATCTTTGAAATTAAGTCTTTTTAAGACTTATTTCATTTTTAATTGTAAGATAAATGGCTGCGTTTGTAAAATTACCATGTGTAACCCTTATCTAATTATCACACATTTTTAAAAACCCGACGGCCTAAGTAATTAATATCAAATATTAAAGGGCCAAATTTCAGGTAATATTTGCCATGAATTATTTTATTCTGAAACGAAAAGCGAAATCCTTAGTAATGTACAAATTATTTGTTCTAATTCAAAATTCTGTAATTTTAAATATGTACATTGTAATATAATACTAAAAGTGAATTGATAAGCTGGTAATTTCAGAGCTTAGAACTGTGTTGATAATCATAGTAAATCCATTATTGATGTATATGAGTTTACTTGTTGTCATTTATAATAGTTTGTTTTACAATGCTGTTCAGTTCTAAAGAATAGATTACTGAATATTAAGTAAGAAAATTCCAAACTACATGTAGATCAGAGTAAATAATCAGGGACATATAATACATGTCTTATCTTATTGGGGTGAGATTTTGATAAACAAGCTGTCTGTCTGTATTTTGTTTGGTAGCGGTTCATTAACACGACTAATAATCGAAAAAGTTTCTTGAGTAATATGTGACTTAATAAGAATAACTGTAAAAGATAATTTCGTAGTCAATTGCTATTTTGACTATAGTTTAATTGTTCTTATCAATACTCTCCTTCCATATTTAATCCAAAGACAGAAAGCTAATTTTGGCCAAATGATAAACCACCATGTTAAGCCTGAATACAACCCCCATAATAACTCTCACAGTCACTATAAGGACCTGCCTCAGTTAACAACAGTTCTTATACTTCCGTCCGTAATAAAGATATATATCCTATGTTTAATATCACTTTAATGTTCAAATTATTTCGGACCAATCGATAATCACTACCTGAGTTGCGAGGCTCTCGGATACAAATAGTTTACGACTTCTAAAAAAACAAAAAAAAAAACAAAAAACAAACAACAACTTGTGTCCTCTAATGATACGTAAACAATTATACTTTAGGTTAAACACCTTCACAGCTTATTACATTGCTTGTGCAGCAATTATAACTTTATAATGTTACACTGTACACCATTGCATTATAGACTGTATGTAATGAGTATCATTTATAATGATACTGTTCCCGTTGCGCCTTTTAATTGTAGTTTATCTTGTATATTTTGTTTTTATATTGAAATGATTTTGATGAATTACAAACTTTGAGAGCATTGTTCGCGTTATCAACACATAATTTGAACTATATATGTTAACATGATATCATATTAATAAGGGTACGATAAAAATTTATTTTGGCATTGAAATGGTTGCGATGACTGTGACTAAATAGACTTGTTCACTAAATAAATTTAAAGAGATTTTTCGACAAGGACATTCGAGAAAATAATCCAATTTTAATAGATTTTCTGTTAATTCATGTAATTAAACAATTCCATATGAAACATTTTGTTATTTTGGAAAATACTTAATGTCATAAATCCCCCAAAATAGTATTATCCTTTCAAACGGCCCCTCTACCAACGTATTAAGTCCCTTTAACGTGTTTGCTATCTTTCACTTAAGGTATTGTGTTCTGTTATTCAAAAGTAACCACACTAAGGTTAAACAATTGTTACTGTCTACACTAAAGCGTCGAGATCAGTGAAAGAGGATATTCAACTTGTCTCCATCAATGACACGTTGATCATGTTATATATCCTCTTATAAATGTAACGATATACATTAGTATAATTAATAATTAAAGATACATAATTAATATATATATAATGATCTTTCAGTATCAAAATGATGCTATATTTTTTTTAAACCCGGAAACGGTCAAATTCATTTATCAAAAGCGTATGCAACAATGATCAAATAAAATAAAATCTATGAAAACGTTTAGTTTTGTGAAACATCCATGGACGCTTATATAAATATATATGATGAAATGTCAATTCATACATTATATAGATATAATAGAGTATAATTATTCAAAATATAGATATCAACAGTTTAGAAATAGAAAATACATTCCTAGAATGATAGAAGAATACAACAAATTACATATACTAATGACGTGGGCAATTTGATGAACTGTTACTTTACATTCATTTAAAGCACTAAATAAGAATGAAACAATTGAAATATTCAAAAGGGTCAAATGTGCATACATCAAGTGTCAGTGAACTTGAAAATGGTGATTTAAGAATAATGATATCATGCACAACATCTTAACATCAAATATAAATCAATAAATGATAAAACAATACTGAATCAACAATTTGACAATAATTATACCAACAATGTACATTTCTTTTTGTCAGACACAAAATGATGAAACAATATTAACAGTGCATAAATCAATATTTAGAGTCCACCGAATATCACACAGTATTACCACTGGACGGCAAGTTCTACAGTAGCGCGAACACGTGCAGTAAATCAGGCTTATGAGTTCATACAGCGTATGTCCGGGCCCCGAGATGACGGTGTAGTTGCATGCAGTGACTGACCGCTTACTTCTTTCACTATCGATCGAGTCCAGGACTTCCCTACCGCAGCTGACCGACTGGCGTTCTGACCACTTTGAAGCCAAAGAATATCTGGGTTGATTTATTTTGCGTTCACTTGACCCATGCGTCATGCCGCTGTCAGTGTGAACAGTAAGATGTGCTTCGGAAAAAAACATGACCTTTTGGGTCAGCTGTCGTTATTCTTTGAAGTTTGAATATGGTGGGGCTTTGAGAAATCAGTTTGTAAGGTAATGTTCGTTTAAGCAAATGGGTTTAGTTTTGCAAAAATGTTTTTAAAGTTGATTTTGAATTCATGAAACAATTACAGAATTGTCAGTACATGCATGAATTAAGGGTAAGCTGTGATTCGAGTATAAAAAACCATCTGGGGTCATGTTTTTTTCTATCTTTGAAGTTTGATTATGGGGTTTTGCTAAATCATTTTATGAAGTAATGTTTATTTGAAATAATGAACTTGTTATTTGCATTATCATGTTTTGAATTTATTAAGTGTTTATGGAATTGTCAGTACATACCGCTGTCAGTGTGAATGGTAAGCCTGATGTTAAAAAGACGTATTTGGTCATGTTTTGTTTTCTTATGAAATTTGAAATGGTTTGGTTTTGCGAAAGTATTTTATAAGGACATGCATATTTGAATAATAGGTTAAGTTTAAGAAAGATAAACTAAAATATGTTTTGGTAATCAATCAAGATAAACTTTGATTATAAAACTAAAATTTTATAACAATAATAAAACCCACAAAATAACATAGCAACTAGCAATA
This sequence comes from Gibbula magus, assembly GCA_936450465.1. NCBI lineage: Eukaryota > Metazoa > Mollusca > Gastropoda > Trochida > Trochidae > Gibbula > Gibbula magus. The sequence continues at coordinate 63,712,182 of OW388289.1, read as the reverse complement.
CAATTGCACAAACAACCGATTTTATACGTAATGACATATCCATACAACCAAATAAAATCCCTAGAAACGCGCTTAATATTTACATTGCAGTATTTTATACATTTGTATACTTTGGAAAAAAAACAAAATCTTTGGAGCCATATTCATATTTTCATTTGACGTACGTTAGATTGATTTTTACAATTTTCCAAAACCATTTCACTGTTCATGCACGTCACTGTCAGGTTTATGGAATATATATTTAGTTCTTAAGTTTGAAAAAATTATTTCGAGGTTTTGCGAAATCTATTTTATTTGATAAATCGGGTTAGCTTTGAGAATTCATTTTAACTTAAAGGCATTTCATCAAGGTGAATGTAAAACATCTTAGTTCAATGTCGTGTAGTTTTTTAAGTTTTACATTAGAAGTGGTCAATATCTTATAGATCAGACTTTTTCACAACAGTTACTAAGTTTGAATAAATTTTACTTAAACTTGAAATTATGGTGATTTCATAATCAATTCCTGAGTGAATATATAATTTGAACCCATTAAGCAAGTATTGGGGCATATACTCTGGTTTCCTTAATTTAAATAATAGCATGTAAAATTGTTTTTATTAATATTTCCCTTTGAACCTGAGTATTTAAAATAAGCATTTCGCTTTCAGATGCAGGCATGAATCAACCTATTTTTTTTAAAGAACTCACGGGTCAAGTTGTTTTGAAATTCTTTTCAGATTTATATAATTTTGAAAAGACTACTTCAATTTGAAATAATAGATTATTCATTCACTATGTGACCGAACAATTTAACGCCCACGAAATGGTCAGAATTAATGACACAGCCATTAAAAGTTGTCAGGTTATCATGTTGTTGTTTTTTTTAAGAGAGAACACCATTTGAACATTAAATTATTTATGTCAGTTTGAATGGTTTGTTTATTAAAAAGGAGAATCATGTGATGAAGGGAATATGGTGTTTTCTTCACAAAATTGCACGTATCTTGATATTGGAATATCGAAATACAAGTATGGGTAATAGAATGATGCCTATATACTATATTTATAAGATTTAGTATATTCAAGTCATATTTATATATTAGTTCCCATTTTGGTTTGATAAGCCGAGAAGTGTAAATGAGTAAACAGAAAAAAAACATTAACAAATATTTTGAAATATTAAGGATGAAAAATATCAATAGACTATAATGTTTAAAAAAGTCATTTTTACTATGTATTGTTTTATATTAGTAGTTAAACTGTTTAAAAAAAATTCATATTGCCTCAATCATTATTCCATTTTAGAGCTTCCTGGGTGAAATCATAATGTATTGAAGTTAATATAATTATCTGATGAGAAATCAAGACAATACGATTGTTAATTATAATATACAGACATGTTAAAAGACTGCCGAAGTCAAAGTTGCTTATTATATTTCAGCCCTCCGGCCAATATACACGTATTTTCATATTGCATATGGCACATCAATTTTACAAAAATATAGTTTTATAGAACAACAACCTGTTTTAGAAAAAACACCGACAATTATATGTACATGTTTCCGATGAAGACTGTATAAATATCTTATCGAGACAATTCGCCGGAACTACACATCCATTTTCCTTTAAAAATAACGAACTTCCTATAAACACAATCTGGTGCTTGTGTTAATACTTTATGTTTTAAGGGAAATTTTAACAATAAAGATAAAAAAAGGAAAACATATTGCACGAAGAATAGATTGATAAAGGATATCCAAACACATTGTAAAAGCAAATAAAAAAGCAGTTCTATTGTTCGTAAAGGAAGTGCCAGATACGTTAACGTGATTTCCTCTTCATGCAGAAACACGAAAGGAGGACACAGAGTCGATGACGTTTCCTGTTCAAAAAGTAAAATAAGTTCAGATTCCGACATATATGCAAAACGGCTTCCTGAGCATTTGCCTTTTTTTAGGGATATATTTGAAGAATGTTTGTAGAAATGTTGAATTATTTAATAATAAGGCGGTAATTCATAACAGTTTTGCAAAAGGAAAGGTTATACTTGGTTTCCCTTAAAGAATATTTGTGAAATGCTATATCACACGTCATATTTATACGTTGAATATACGCAGAGATGTCAAGTTGCCAATTGCTTGTGTGATCATTTCAATTCAACTGCTTCCATTTGTACATTTTTTCTTTGAAATATGACATTTTCAAATATGATATCTAGAGAGCGTTAAAGGAATTGCCGCAAAAGTTGTCAGATCTCAAGTTTATTTCTCCAGATATGCATTCAATCTGAGATTAAGAATATGACAATCATCACGGATATGAATTACAAATTGTCACACACATCCAACTTTTAGAAAGTGATAACATTTCCACAATAATCATATCCTCTACACTATATGTCATGGAGAGGTTTCAAATAAAACTCGTTCTCAAATAACAGGTGCCCTTTGCTTGAACATTTAAATAAAATCAATAAATCTAAAATATATATACGCCAATAAAGTACCAACTCATTATGGTTTATTGTGTAAATGGTTATTATTTTTGTACGTTTATTTTTTAAAAACATGATCCAACTAAAATGTAACATAGCACAATGTGTATGCGTATCAACAAAGATTCAAGCACATATCCAAACTTGATTATTCTTATATTCTACCAAGGCTTCATTATTTCCCAGAGATAATGAAGTCTGTGAAAACGCTGCCCCTAGTCATCACGGGAAGAGTATTGTTTTTGCAGACACGGCCCCTATTAGCCCCGGCAAGATAGTTGCCCCCGCTCGCCCCTCGCCATTTATCTACATTTGTTGTCATTTCTGGACAATGACGAAGAGGTGAATTATTTATCTTATTCCTCATTCCTCCTCACCGACGGAAGTCGGTATTTACCGCTAATTCTCTCCCCACCTCTGGACGTATTATCGGCCCGACTCCGGCCCAAGTCGGCATAATGCCGCGCAAACACGCGTGCTTCTCGCTGTCCGTCTATGCTAATTCGTGTCTCTGTCTTGCAATCATGCAAACAAACTATTGATTGGTCAAGCGGATTCAATCAGCGACCACAGGCTACTTCTGTAAGAAGCACAATCAATACCAAATAAGTATGTGTCCGACTCATGAATATTCATTAGCAGTTTGGTCTTGGCAAGCGGTCAGCTGATTCAACGAAGAGCCACCGATGTCCAGACATAGTCGATCGAAGCGTTGCTATTTGTGTCCGTAATATTTCAAGTAGAGTTCAAGGCATGGACTTCATTACAATCCGTCGTTAGCAAAACCTTCTCAGATCCACGTCGGTAAATAACGAGCAGCGCTATAAACTAAGCTAGATCTGACGGCATGCGAGACGGCGCTACTCTTTGAAGCTTTGGAGGACGAGAGTATTAACATTAATGACCAGCCGCTTCCAGACAAGGTTTCCTGACCTTCGCTTTGTCCCCCAATTTGACCATCTCGGCCATCTCAACTCCAGACCACCGTGCTACCGGGGTCCTTTTTCTTCAAGAACGTCAATACTGAAGGTTTAATAAAGGGGAAATAAAGTGACTGGAAGTATGGTTAGTTGCAATGGCACATAATGTTTTCGTGATCATCTCAGATTCTTCGCCCTCGCACCTGACCCCGATCATACAGTCTCAGATAGTCTGCATTAATCTTTGTCACAGCAACCCGTGTCAGCGCCAGGTTAAAGTTGCTTCAACCTAGAATAATAGATCCACAGACCACCCTTACAGGGCAGTTGAATGCTTCACATCGTCTCAAAGCATTCAGTCTGAGCGCAGAGGTTAAATCCCTGCAGAAACCTGTTTCTTTGATGGACACAAGTTCCGGAGTTTGAATCAATTATACAATATTGACAATAAGCCGCTTATAACATAATGCCACGTGAATCACGGCTTCGTATTGCAAGATGAACATTCTTAGTGCAACTGTAACTGTGCATTGTGGTAAAACCTGCGAGCGGCGACTGGACCCAACACACCATGTTAGGTACTGCACTGGTTAACCCATACAGCAGTTCAGTAGAACAGGTAAAGTTGTAATGCTGGGGTCTAACCATTGTCATGCATGTACTATATCTAGGATATACTTTAAACTAAATACATTATGAAACATTGGTGGGTGTCTAGGATATCTGGAGTCGAACCCGGAACCTTGTCATGCATGTACTATATCTAGGTTATAATTTAAACCAAATACATTATGAAACATTGGTGGGTGTCTAGGATATCTGGAGTCGAACCCGGAACCTTGTTATACATGTACTATATCTAGGATATACTTTAAACTAAATACATTGTGAAACATTGGTGGGTGTCTAGGATATCTGGAGTCGAACCCGGAACCTTGTCATGCATGTACTATATCTAGGATATACTTTAAACTAAATACATTATGAAACATTGGTGGGTGTCTAGGATATCTGGAGTCGAACCCGGAACCTTGTTATACATGTACTATATCTAGGATATACTTTAAACTAAATACATTATGAAACATTGGTGGGTGTCTAGGATATCTGGAGTCGAACCCGGAACCTTGTCATGCATGTACTATATCTAGGATATAATTTTAAACTAAATACATTATGAAACATTGGTGGGTGTCTAGGATATCTGGAGTCGAACCCGGAACCTTGTTATACATGTACTATATCTAGGATATACTTTAAACTAAATACATTATGAAACATTGGTGGGTGTCTAGGATATCTGGAGTCGAACCCGGAACCTTGTCATGCATGTACTATATCTAGGATATAATTTTAAACTAAATACATTATGAAACATTGGTGGGTGTATAGGATATCTGGAGTCGAACCCGGAACCTTGTTATACATGTACTATATCTAGGATATACTTTAAACTAAATACATTATGAAACATTGGTGGGTGTCTAGGATATCTGGAGTCGAACCCGGAACCTTGTCATGCATGTACTATATCTAGGATATAATTTTAAACTAAATACATTATGAAACATTGGTGGGTGTCTAGGATATCTGGAGTCGAACCCGGAACCTTGTTATACATGTACTATATCTAGGATATACTTTAAACCAAATACATTATGAAACATTGGTGGGTGTCTAGGATATCTGGAGTCGAACCCGGAACCTTGTTATACATGTACTATATCTAGGATATACTTTAAACTAAATACATTATGAAACATTGGTGGGTGTCTAGGATATCTGGAGTCGAACCCGGAACCTTGTCATGCATGTACTATATCTAGGTTATAATTTAAACCAAATACATTATGAAACATTGGTGGGTGTCTAGGATATCTGGAGTCGAACCCGGAACCTTGTTATACATGTACTATATCTAGGATATACTTTAAACTAAATACATTGTGAAACATTGGTGGGTGTCTAGGATATCTGGAGTCGAACCCGGAACCTTGTCATGCATGTACTATATCTAGGATATACTTTAAACTAAATACATTATGAAACATTGGTGGGTGTCTAGGATATCTGGAGTCGAACCCGGAACCTTGTTATACATGTACTATATCTAGGATATACTTTAAACTAAATACATTATGAAACATTGGTGGGTGTCTAGGATATCTGGAGTCGAACCCGGAACCTTGTCATGCATGTACTATATCTAGGATATAATTTTAAACTAAATACATTATGAAACATTGGTGGGTGTCTAGGATATCTGGAGTCGAACCCGGAACCTTGTTATACATGTACTATATCTAGGATATAATTTAAACTAAATACATTATGAAACATTGGTGGGTGTCTAGGATATCTGGAGTCGAACCCGGAACCTTGTCATGCATGTACTATATCTAGGATATAATTTAAACTAAATACATTATGAAACATTGGTGGGTATCTAGGATATCTGGAGTCGAACCCGGAACCTTGTCATGCATGTTCTATATCTAGGATATACTTTAAACTAAATACATTATGAAACATTGGTGGGTGTCTAGGATATCTGGAGTCGAACCCGGAACCTTGTTATACATGTACTATATCTAGGATATACTTTAAACTAAATACATTATGAAACATTGGTGGGTGTCTAGGATATCTGGAGTCGAACCCGGAACCTTGTCATGCATGTACTATATCTAGGATATAATTTTAAACTAAATACATTATGAAACATTGGTGGGTGTCTAGGATATCTGGAGTCGAACCCGGAACCTTGTTATACATGTACTATATCTAGGATATAATTTAAACTAAATACATTATGAAACATTGGTGGGTGTCTAGGATATCTGGAGTCGAACCCGGAACCTTGTCATGCATGTACTATATCTAGGATATAATTTAAACTAAATACATTATGAAACATTGGTGGGTATCTAGGATATCTGGAGTCGAACCCGGAACCTTGTCATGCATGTTCTATATCTAGGATATACTTTAAACTAAATACATTATGAAACATTGGTGGGTATCTAGGATATCTGGAGTCGAACCCGGAACCTTGTCATGCATGTTCTATATCTAGGATATACTTTAAACTAAATACATTGTGAAACATTGGTGGGTGTCTAGGATATCTGGAGTCGAACCCGGAACCTTGTCATGCATGTACTATATCTAGGATATACTTTAAACCAAATACATTATGAAACATTGGTGGGTGTCTAGGATATCTGGAGTCGAACCCGGAACCTTGTCATGCATGTACTATATCTAGGATATACTTTAAACCAAATACATTATGAAACATTGGTGGGTGTCTAGGGTATCTCAATGTTTCGATCACACCATAGCCGGTACGGTTCAGAATTCCATTACTACACATCCCTTTGTAAACGTATCAAGGACTCATAGTTGCCTTTTTTTTATTATGAGTTGATTAAGTGCCGTGTTCAAGATAGGTTTCAAAGTTATCGCTCAAAGAGCGATTACTTTGAAACCTATCTTGAACGCGATTGCTCAATGTACTACGTAGCAAGGCGAGCAAACTTTGAGGAATTTGCACTGTGTCGTTCAAGAGAGAAGAAGCGCTCATTGAGCGCTACATTGAGCGCTACATTGAGAAATTGAAGCGCTCGCTGCTATTGAACGGGGCGAAGGTAATATCATTCTGCAGGTTGTTGCAATGCAGACTAAGATAAACTATATGCCTACCTTGATACAAAAAATTACCATTGTAAGATTATCTTATTGAAGCAAGATCACCTATGACTTCGCATTTTCGAAGAGTTGTTAGCACTAACTTGTGTTAGTCGTATTTACGAATGTTAATGTCTGTTGGCATGTGTGGCAAAAGTACACCCATAATATTTGTTGTTTGTAAGCTTCTATATCAGGCATCATGTTTTGAGTGAAATGTTACAATGAAATTCAATACAACACTAAGCGTGGTTCCCCAGTGCCAGCAGACACTGACGTGTCGTCATGAGGTGATACTTACAGCCGTGATTTACGTGACATACTTTACGATGGTCACCTCGTTATAAAATAGAGATTGGTAATCTTAACATTGGTAAACGATCTGACTAACTGATAATTAAAAACGTTAGTATCTTGCAATCTAAAACGATAAAGCGACGATATAAAGTAACATATCTATAAAACGTTATTGATACGAGTTGCTATAGAATATAAGAAGGATAAAATGATAAAAAGATCTATTAAACGTTATTGAGAAACATATTACTTTTTAAATATGATATTTATATATGGAAACTTTATTGGTAATAACCTAAAGTGCATATATACAATGATATATTGACATATGTAGAATGTAAAAAGTCATGATAAGTCACAGATAGTCGGTCCGACGTCTATGATCTCCAACTAGTCACACATAGACCCTGCTCTCTTTCTGGTTCACTTAAAGGTGCTGTAGCACACACCCCTAAAGTGATCTCACGAAAAGGTAAATACGTGTTATAAATGGCTGGATTATACTCCTCAATCAATAAAAGAGTTCCAAAACGAATGTACATGGTTCGGTTAAGCCACGTGAGTCCATTTCCAATCGAGCGGCCATTTTAAGGTGTTCACATTAAAATGTCGACTCGAAGATATTTCAAGTGATCTGACTGACATAAATACTCAGAGTAGAGTTTTGAAAATGGCACAATGATGGAATGGTCAACCCTCTTGCTGTCTGAACTCGTACATTTGCATGAAACCTACAAATCTACCTCCCACAGTGAATAGTTCCACACACCTGTCGCCGTTAAACGTCGCACCATTTTCTTCCAATACCGATAACCGTTGTCTATGGATACGGTTTAACGGGTCGTGTAATACGATGTTTACCCTCTAACGTAACAATATATTGTATAAACTTTAATAATAAATGACAAATTTGATAAAGACATAATTTGCAAAAACGTGCTACAGAGCCTTAATTATATAATTAATGAGCACAGCACGACAGTGGAACGTGTATATCGTGAGGAACGTACATTCGTAGAATCAAAATAAGTGAGGAAAGTTTGAAAGAATCAATGCAAATACGGGAGGACATCACTGATCACAAGGACCTGGGTTCATGAAGGGGTCATTTGAAAAATTATCACATAGCCGATGTCTTTTACATTGTAGCTCAAATTCATTCTTGAATTAAGAATCAGGAACGATGACAATGAGGTTGATACATGTATACAAAAACAACTACCTATATTATTTATCAAAGTTTCATGATACGCAGAATACAAACCATTCATGTATAACACGTTGTTGGGTAGTATGGTACACACATCCTACTCGGAGGACCTTCCATCTCCTAACTTTTCTCATAAAACACTATTGATCAGACTTATTACAAGGATCCAATGACACCAGCAGGATGATTGATCAAGAGCGTAGGGGAGGGTGGCAGATTTTCTGCACATGACGAGGGTTAAGTCCGTGATTCAGTCTGTGAATCTGCGTTAGGGATCTATTGTCAACATAGTCGTCTGATACACATACACTAATAAGTGATGATATACAGCCTAAACCCTACCCACAACTCTGTCGCATTTACATATCAGAATATTATTTAAGATTAAGCCTCAATGAAAGAAGTACTTATAGCTGCTTATGTTTACTGGTGTCGTGGAGTCTGAGGTTATTCGCGTAGGCAGACTATCATGTGTCTTGGAGTCTGAGGTTATTCGTGTAGGCAGAATATCATGTGTCTTTGAGTCTGAGGTTATTTTTGTAGGTAGACTGTCATGTGTCTTGGCTTCTGAGGTTATTCGTGTAGGTAGACTGTCATGTGTCTTGGCGTATGAGGTTATTCTTGTAGGCAGAATATCATGTGTCTTGGAGTCTGAGGTTATTCTTGTAGGTAGACTGTCATGTGTCTTGGCGTATGTTGTTATTCGTGTAGGAAGACTATCATGTGTCTTGGAGTCTCAGGTTATTCGTGTAGGGGAGACTATCATGTGCCTTGGAGTCTGAAATTATTAATTTAGATAGACTATCATGTGTCTTGGAGTCTGAGGTTATTCGTGTAGGTGAGACTATCATGTGTCTTGGAGTCAGAGGTAATTAATGTAGGCCGACTATCATGTGTCTTGGAGTCTGAGGTTATTAATGCAGGCAGAATATCATGTGTCTTGGAGTCTGAGGTTATTCTTGTAGGTAGACAGTCATGTGGCTTGGCGTCTGAGGTTATTCGTGTAGGAAGACTGTCATGTGTCTTGGAGTCTGAGGTTATTCGTGTAGGTAGACTGTCATGTGTCTTGGCGTCTGAGGTTATTCGTGTAGGGGAGACTGTCAAGTGTCTTGGATTCTGAGGTTATTCGTGTAGGTAGACTGTCATGTGTCTTGGCGTCTGAGGTTATTCGTGTAGGTAGACTGTCATGTGCCTTGGCGTCTGAGGTTATTCGTGTAGGTAGACAGTCATGTGTCTTGGTTTTCAGGTTATTCGTGTAGGGGAGACTATCATGTGCCTTGGAGTCTGAAATTATTTGTGTATATTTGACATCTATTATTAAAGTTTATATAACATACTGTTACTATAGAGGGTAAAACATACCATTAAACGACCCGATAAGCCGTATCCATAGAAAAGGGTTATCCTTATTGGAAGAATTTGAGAGTTCAGATAGCAAGATGGTTGACCATTCTATCACGGTGTCATAAGGATCGTGGAAGGGAAATGGACTCGCATGGCTTAACTGAACCATGTACATTCTTTTTGGAACCTTTTTTTAATGGATTGAGCAGTATTATTCAGCCATTGATAACATTTATTTATATTTTCGTGAGATTACGTTATGTCAGGAAGAACTGCGTGCTACAGCGCATTTCAACTTTAAATTAATACATTTGGGGCCATCATGTACATTGCTTCATTTACTGACACTAATGCAGAGAGAACACCAACCGTGTCACTACTAATAAACACTAGGAATCGCTAGGAGTAAATAATCTCTACCTTTTATCAGATGACGTACACCTGAATGACATAGGTTAATCTTTTGATAACACTTTCAAGAAACTAATGCTAATTTCCCTTAATATGGATGAATCATTGACATACAGCATTGATAGATACCACTGAACACCTTCATATTTACAATGCTTTTCCACTTTATTTGTACAACTGTACTAGTTACGTGTATGCTGACACATGTGTAAACTCAGCAACAAAGAAGTGTGGTCTTTAAGAGTTAACCCAATCTTATTGCGTATCTGAAGCAATGGTTAAAACATTCTTAAACGGAGGGTTCTGTCGCCATCTTGGAATATTTTTCATTACGTGAAATGAAAACACGCTATATAAAACCTAATTTTACACTTTTTAAATACCTAAACACATACACTGATAGCTAGGGTATTCACATAGTAACACATATCATATAATAAACTGATACACAATTTGTTGTTATGTTGTAGCGAAGTTTTCCCCATTCGCAGCGCCGATGAATGGCTTCAGTTCTCATTGTTTTTACTTTTCAACAAATGTGCGCTTTTTTTATCAAGTTGTGAAATATAAAGTTATCAAAATAGTTCATTTATCAGTATATTTCAAATTGACTGTGTTCTATCATTTATTGATAACATACAATAACAATGTTCAAACAGAAATATCCTCTCGAATTTCGTTTCCACAAAAAAAAACCCTGATAGAACCCTCCTTTTAAACATTACCCCAAAAAGCATCAACCACTTCTGTGGAACGGAACGGAACGAAACGGAACGAATCACCATCGCGGTGTTCTATGAACTGTTTTATTTTCCTTCTTATGAAGAACATGATTCGTTGCTTATTTCAATTTCCCCCACAAGGCAAAACTCGTGCCAGGGGACTGATAAAATGAAGTTAAATGAAATAGTGTGAATGCAACATGTCTTGAACAACCGGTGGTACGCGTCATCCACTTGATCGTATTTGAGTGTTACAGAATTTTTAATAACCAAAGGTACACTTTATTGAAGAACACGCTTCAATGGCTTAAGTTTAATACGTTGAAGTGCATCAACATAATTTGTAATTACATTTGTTGCTTTTAAAAAAGTAATCACAATAACATCACCTTGAAAAGAAATATGAACGCATGAAAACTGATGTTTATCAGTCATATAATAAATGTTTAGGAATTGGAGAAGTTACAAAGTTTAATATAAAAATACGTCATCCTAATTGTTTCATATTAATAAAAAATAAAATGTTTAAAAAACTTTAAAAAAACCCACATGTTCTCTTATAGTCATATCATAATAAAAAATTCATATTTACCTGTCTTGTACCAGAGGTGAAAGCAATTAAAACAACTAAATGACTCAACTTTGACAGGCTATTTCATATAAGAATTGGCAATGTAACGACCGCAAACCAGACTGTAGTCGTTAAAAAAACTTTTCTAATGACGAGGCATACTGAAATGCTCTATCAATGAGCTCTTAAAGACATCTGAAGGGTAGAAAGGCACATTATAGTAGACTAGACGCTAGACGACCACTAGAAGAACCCATCTCGAAGGCAATATCGAAGGATCGTCTGGACAGTGCAATAAACTGTGACATGGTCGGAGATCAGAATCAACGTCCTCCTTCACTATAGACTCGTATTCATAAAATACAAAAATCATGTGAACTAAGCGATTGTGCTAATTTTGGGAAGATTATTTATTTGAAGAACTGACTTAACGAAACCCAAAATATTGTTTTCACTCGGTAAATAAAATTATATTGATAGAGTTAGTCCTTGAAGAATTTAACTTGTAACCTGAAACTTGAAAAACTAATATTGGTGGAATTTTAGACCTTTGCCTGCAATTAGAAGGAAAGTCCTGACTACTTAAGAATGATATATTGAGCGATGAGTTATATATGATAAAAAGGGCAATTTTTCTAAATCCTTCATGTATATTTGTGAAAAATAACGTTGCCTTTCTTAAAATAAAATAAGAATTTATAGAATAATGCAACCAATGCCAGTCAATAATTTATTGTCTTTGTAAAGGAATGGAACGTTTGTTTGAATCTCGGATTTAAGCGTCACTATTCAGTTTCCCTTTGCTACGTTTTAATACAGTCGATAACACGTTTACACTGAAATGTTCGGTAAACAGTTGCTTTGACAAAGATGTCATAACTTTGTCCAGTTACATTACACTACCTGACTCATTCAAACAATAAGTAAATTTGAAACTTTGGAACTTATTAGTTTCGTGTTAAACACTAAAACCCGAATACAAACAGTTGGACAGGTAAATGTATAACGTTACAGAAAGCATCAGGCAACATCTGTGAATCAAATTGGCATTGGAAACCGAGAATATTGTCTATGAAGAGAATTTATGACATATTTGAAAAGCTTTATTCCAAGTGACTCTCGTTAAGAGACAATCATATGCCGAGCTGGATATACAGTTTTGATAATCACTGATTAACATATTCTGACATTTGACAGTTTTGCATCAATTACATCAAACGCTACAAATCAATGGATTTAATATTAAAAAGAATTCATCAATTTTCAATTAACTTTTACGATATTCAGGTTGAATTATCTTAAGGCTTAATTTTATACTTTCGAAGGTAAAAGAAAATATTATTGTTGGTTGACTCAACCAATTTATTACCAAAATAAATATTTACCTTTCAGGCATGCCAGAAGTTGAATGCATAATTGCAATAGATATTTTTTTGTTTTAGACGAGAAATATTCATTAAATAAATTGCAAAAGTTATCAAGTGAATTTATAGGGAATTTTGAAACAAATTTACCTGTGATACTTTATGAGGTACTTGTTGGAATTACAGAACATATCAAAAACAAAATAAACATTGTTACACCTTGAATCTTGATATGTCATGTAATTTAATTGTTTCTCTAAGTATAAAAAGTTATAAACAAAATGAAAGAAACAGTTTCTTTATTGTCTCACATTGTTTTTAATAACGAATAAAACGTGCATGTTCTCGTTTTGTTATATCATCATAAAAAAATCACATTTACCTGTCTTGTACTAGAGGTGAAAGCAATTATAAACAAGAGTCATCAGAAGATGACATATCCCACCGGTTCCACACAATTTGTAAAACACATCTTTGACAGATACTTGTGTATCTACTACCGTACTTCAGTTAGTGGGTATTACAGATGCTGAGTTTCAGGTATGTTAAGGGTTTTAGACTTCAAGCAGTCAAAATCAACAACAACAAACATCCCTCTCATCATTTACAAGGAAAAATCTGAAAATATCAAAAGGCATCACTTCAGTTAGTGGGTAATACACATGCAAAGTTTCAGGAATATATGATGAACGGTTTTGGAGCTGTGCTCCGGAAACGAACCTGTCTCTGAACAAAGTCCAAATTCAACAAGTTTCTATGGAAACGAAAACATTTTTTTCCCAGAAATCTGAAAATAACAAAAGGCACCACTTCAGTTAGTGGGTAAAACACATGCAAAGTTTCAGGAAGATATGATGAACGGTTTTGGAGCTCCATCACTCATGAAATAAAAATATCATGTGAAGTATGCGTTTGTGCTAATTTTCAGAAGATTATTTATTTCAATGACTGACTTAACGAGCAACCAAAATAAAACCATGTTTACAAAAGAATTGTAGTGAAAAACAAATAGAAGCACTACTTTCACAAGGGAAATAAATTGATATTGATAGAGTAAGTCCCGTAAAGAGTTTGAAGAAAGACTTTATTGACTTGGTAATTAAAACAGTGTGATGTAATTAGACCTTTGCCTACAATTAGAAGGACAGTCCTGACTACTTAACTATGATAGCTTGCTTGATGAGTCATATATACATGTATATAAGGGCAATTTTCTATATCATATATATATGTGTATATATATATATATATATATATATATATATATATATATTTATGTGTGAAAAATAACATTGCTTTTCTTAAAACAAAATAAGCATTTATTGAATAACGCAACCAAGGTCTATTAATAATTCATTGTCGTTGTATTGAATGAATGATTGTTTATATGAAGAACATAGACTGATTTAAGCGTCCATTTTCGGTGTCACATTGCTATGTTTTCGTAAGTCGATAACACGTGTACACTTACATCTAATTTTCCATAAGATGTTCTCCATATCAACACAGATCCTACCGAAACATGAAAATCAATTCTATCCATGTCGGATGCCGTTTCATGGCCAATCCATTTTAAATCCACTAAAACATCTTTGGTGAAAAAGGCTCTTATTTTAAAGTGATATCCTTTGATGTGTGTTTTGTCTTTCCGACCACGGAGTCATGGACTAGGTCTTTGATACACACTTCAAAGTTGGAATACGCAACGTAATCGACATGTTTACTATGAGATTTCTCTTGTCAAGTGCCAGGATTCGTAACTACACTCAACGATGCCGAAATAGAAATCATTTTCTTAATTCAGTTAACATGCTCATGTGGAGCGAAAGAAAATAATTCACATTGTGAACGCGATTCTTCTTTTAAAAAGAAAGAAATGTTTTGTTGGAGAATAATGTCTTTTCATAACTGACCACAATCCATTTCTTAAAACTTCATTGTTTTCTGTTGACCAGCATCTAATTATTCTTCAAACGTTCAAATAACTCAAATTGTTGAGCTCAGTTGCCATTTTTTAAATGCAAGTCCATGTTTGAACACGCTGATGATATTAGGTTCATTTGGTTTAAAGTATAAATAAGCTTAAATTAGATTCCCGTGAATTTGAATACACTTTTTGCTTGAATGACATTGTTTAAAAACACACATTACTGAAAAGAAATATTGAATATATTCGTTTTTTGACAGATTAATGCATTCTAAAATATTATTGTGGTACAATACAGTAGTACAATAGTTTACTCAGAGATATATTTTACTTTTGGATGCAATTGTCTTGCACAGCTCCAGCGGAAAACATAGACAGGAATAAATATATATTTCAAAAGTTATATAAATATGAAATACCTACTGAATCACAATTAAATTTAATTTAAGTTAATTGAATCACTCATAAAATAATACAGATAGTTCAAGGCACAAGCAGCTTTGCCAGACATTGTTTCAGGAACATTCCACATTTAATTTAAACATAATGAAATATTTACAAAAAATAAAAAATATTGATTCTTAATGAAAATATGTGTTTAAGGGCTAATCACAAATACTTCCGAAGTTAAAATATACTCATTACGTTATACTTTCGCCCACAATGTTAACTATATATTCATTGCTACCTGATCAGTGAACCTATATTTATAGCCTTAAGCATCACGAATGTAGGATCTTTACACATAATTTCCAACGTAACCTGATACTAATATCGTCATACACATATACATGAAAGCAAATGGCATTCATGTTTTAAATCTGAAATTGTTGGATTAATTACATCAAAAACTACAAATCAATGGATTTATTTTTATAAAGAATTCTTCAGACTTCAATTAACTTTGAAGATATTCAGGCTGAATTATCTTAAGGTTTAATTTTAAACTTTTGAAGGTAAAAGAAAATAATCGTTGTTGAATGACTCAACAAATTTATTACCCAAGTAAATATTTACCTATAAGGCATGCCAGAAGTTGAATGCATAATTGCAATGGATATTGTTTTTATTTTAGGCGAGAAATGTTCATTGAATAAATTGCAAAAATTATCAAGTGAATTTATTAGGGAATTTTGAAACAAATTGAAGTTGGAAATTTTATATTGTGACAATGAAAGGTTTCGAGTAAAGTTCACTTCTCTTATTTATCATTTACAAGCATTTACATTCAATACTTTATGAGGTATTCGCTGGAATTACAGTACATATCCAAACCAAAATAAACATTGTTGAATCTTGAATTTTTATTTGTCATGTAATTTATTTGTTTCTCTGAGTGGAAAAGTTACAAAACAAAATGAAAACTAACCATTTTCTTTATTGTCTCACATTCATACATTAATATTTTTTCAAATATAAAAAAACCCTGCATTTTCTCGTATAGTCACATCGTCATAAAAAATTCATTTTTACCAGTCTTGTCCCAGAGGTGAAAGCAATTGTAAAAAACAAATGCAATAAATGACTTAGTTTCGAATGGCTACATTGCTATTTTTATTTAAAAATGGCCAACGTAACGACCGCAAACCAGACTGTAGTTGTTAAAAAATCTTTTCTAATGACAATGCATTAGTTGAAGGATACTGAAATGTTCTACCAATGGGATCTTAAAGACATCTGAAGGGTAGAAAGGCACATTAAATTAGACTAGACGTTAGACCACTGGAAGAACCCATTTCGAAGGGCATATCGAAGGATTGTCTGGCCAGTGCAATAATCTGTGACGTGGTTGGAGGTCAGAATCATCGTCCTTATTTACAATGGACTCGTATCATGAAATAAAAAATAGCACATGGACTATGCATTTGTGCTAATTTTCGGAAGATTATTTATTTGAAGCGCAGACTAAACGAGCAACCAAAATAATACCATTTATACCAAGAATTGACTATTGAAAAGCAAATAGAAGCACTACTTTCACAAGGTAAATAAATTGACATTGATAGAGTAAGTCCCTTGAAGGACACTTGCAGAAAGACTTTCTTGACTTTGTAATAAAATGTTATACTTTTGCCTGCAATTAGGACAGCCCTGACTACTTAAGAATGATATCTTTCGCGAAGAGCCATATATGTTAAAAAGGGGCAATTTCTCTTCATCCTTCATGTATATTTGTGAACAATAACATTGCTTGTCTTAAACAAAATAAGCATTTGTGGAGTAATGCAATCAATGCCAATCAATAATTCATTGTCTTTGTTAGGAATTGAACGTTTGTTTTGTATGAAGAACATAATCTCTGATTTAAGCATTGACATCCAGTGTCACATCACATGGTTTAATACAGTTCACATACGTCAATAGCCCGTGTACATGCACATTTTATTGTACACAAGACGTTCTCCAAAGCACCACAGATCCAACCAAACATCCGATAAGAAATTCTCTCCATGTCAGATTCCGTGTCATGGCCAATCCATTTTTCTTCCACTTATACATCTTTGGTGAAAATGCTATTGTTTTAAAGTGATATCCTTTGATGTGTGTTTTGTCTTTCTGACCACGGAGTCCTGGAGTAGGTCTTTGCTTCACACTTCAAAGTTGGAATACGCAACGCAATAGACATCTTTACTAGAAGATTTCTCTTGTCAAGTTCCAGGTTTCGTAACTTATCTCAATGATGCTGCAATAGCATGCATTTAACATGTTTAAGAGCAGCGAAAAAAATCACTCACATGATGAAAACGATTCTTCCTTTTGAAAGAAAGAAATGTTTTGTTGAAGAATAATGTGTTTTTATAACCAAAGAGTCAGCCGCAATCCATTTGTAAAAAAAACTTTGATTTCTGTCGACCAGCAGTAAATTATTCATCAAACGTTCAAATAAATCAAATCGTTGAGCTAAGTTGCCATTTTTTAAAATGCATGCCCATATTCGAACACGCTGACTAAATGATATTAGGTTCATTTGGTTTAAAATACAAATAAGCTTTAAATGACATTCCCTTGAATATGAATACACTTTGTGCTTGACTGACATGGTTAAAAACACACATTACTGAAATAGAAATATTGAAAATATTTATTTTCGGATGTTATTATGCAGTCTTAAATACACTAAACGCCCAAAGTTAACTCTCTTTGAATTTAAATATCATAAAAAGCTACGTCCTCACAGGAACTTGATTTGTTGTGTTTTAACATCCCATTACTTAAGCCTTTTGTGCTAAAATAACAGAGAATGTCCTGTTCATTATCTTATCGCCATAGTTTCATGGGTGGTAGCCATAGAAATCGTTGGTAACGAGTATAAAATACCCCTATATTCATAACTTCATAACACAATTCGATTACAACGCCGAGATTAGTCCCAGCAGAGCGGGAAAGGGACATTGGTATGATGCAGACTGGATCCACTGACGGATATGTCGCTGCTGTATTCGGTTGTCATCGTCTCACCATTCTAACGCTGCAGGGATGTTTACAGAAGACTAAAACAACACGAGGCCGACGTAAAAGGGCAAGGACACGGGTTACAACCCCAAATGAAGCCAGGTACCTTCGAATCATCATCTCAGGAACAAATTTCAAGCAGCAACAGCAGCGACTGAAACATCACTTGGAACCCGAATCAGTCTCCAGTCTCTGACTTTAGGACTTCTTTTACAATTTTCCCTTCTTCTTCATATAATCGTAAATAGGACAATTGACCCCACCCATGAAATTATGGCGATAAGATAATGATCAGCACATTCTTAAGCCTGTAATTTTAACACAAAAAGCTTAACTTCGGGATTTTAAAACACAAAAACCAAGTTCCTGTGAGCATGTTACTTTTTATGACATCTTAATTCAAAGAGGTGTAATGTTTTCTTTGGCGTTTAGTGTACGATTGTGGTACAATACAGTAGTACAACAATTTACTCAGAAATATATTTTACCATGGGATGCAATTGTCTGGCACAGCGGAAAACACAGTCAGGAATAAATGTATATTTTAAAGGGGCAGTAACACGTTTTTTGCAAAATTTATTTTTTCAAATTTCCCATTTATAATGATAGTTTATGTCACTTGAATTAACTTTAGAGGGTAAAACATCTTATTACACAAACCAATTATCTGTAGTGGTAAAAACTATGTTGCGAATAAAGCAAAACTTGCATGGCGGCCATTTTATTGTGAACACAATTTATAATTTTGTATTACAAAAACGATTCCCATGGCTTTACCAAAACATGTACACTCATTTTAAACTTTATTTTCCGAAGAGAGAAGGATGATTTACTATAGCTGAAATTATTTTTCAAATACATTTTATCAACTTATTTGAGCGAAAAAACGTGCTACTGCCCCTTTAAAAGTTTTCGAATATAATTAAACTACCGAATGACAATTAAGTTTGTAAGTTAATTGAACCATACATAAAATAATACAGATAATAATACAGATCAAGGCACAAGCAGCTTCGACAGACACTGTTTTAGGAACATTCCACAAAGAATTTCAACAGAATAAAATATATATTTACAAGAAATAAACTATTTTGATTCCTAATGCAAAATATGTGTATAAGGGCTACTTCAAAAATACTTCCCAAGTTAAAATATACCCATTAAGTTATACTAACGCCGCAAATGTTTACTATATAGTCATTGCTACCTGATCAGTGAATCTATATTTATAGCCTTAAGCATCACAAATGTAATCATGTAACTGGATTTTTTCTGAAACTAACACAAAGGTAACAATATTCTCATTAAAGTATCAACATTTCTCTCTACGTATATTATATCAGTTTTGTACATACGAAGAATTTCAATTATTTTCCGAAGCGATCAGTATACAGATATTTATTGGATTGTGCCTCATGAAACGCATCTCATTGTAGGATCTTTATACATAAATACACATAATTTCCAACGCAACCTTATACTCATATCGTCATACACAAATACATGAAAGTAAATGGCATTCTGAAAATGTTTCTTTCAAAATATTACATATATAGTTTCCAATCCTCTCTGAAATCTTTGGTAAATAGTTTCCTTTGACAAAGAGGACACAACTTTGTCCAGTTACATTACACTACATGACTCATTCAAACAATAATTAACTTTGAAACTTCGTGTTGTTTCCTATTGAAAACCGAATACAAACAATTGGACAGGTAACGGTATACTGTTACTATAAGCATCGAGCAGCATCTGCGAATCAAATTGACATTTGAAACGTAGAATATTGGCTATAAAGAGAATTTATGACAGATTTGAATAGCTTTAATTCTAGTGAATCTAGTTAAGAGACAATCATTCGTTAGTTGGATATACAGTTTTTGATAATCATTGATACAAGTCTTCTGACATTTGACAATTTTTTTAAATCTCATTATTTTGGGATTAATGACATCAAAAACAAGTAATCAACGGATTTATGATTATAAATAATTCTTCAGACTTCGATTAACGTTAAAGATATTCCAAATGAATTATCTTAATTTTTCATTAAACAAATTTAAAGGTGAAAGAAAAGGACGTCGTTGAACGACTCGACACATGTATTATCAAAATAAGTTTGTATCTATCACCAGTTGGGTGCTCAATTGCAATGGATATTTAGTTTTTTTGTTTTAGACGAGAAATGTTCACTAAATAAATTGCAAAAATGAACAAGTGAATTAATGATGGAGTTTCGAAACAAATTGAAGTTGTTAATTTTATATTGTGACAATGAAAGGTTTCAAGTAAAGTTCACTACTCTTAGTTATCATTTACAAGCATTTACATTCAATACTTTATGGGGTAATCGCTGAAATTACAGAACATATCCAAACCAAAATAAACATAGTTAAATCTAACCATTTTCTTTATTGCTACACATTCATACATTAATATTTTTTCAAATATCACAAAAAACCTGCATTTTCTCGTATAGTCATATCGTCATAAAAAATTCATATTTACCAGTCTTGTACCAGAGGTGAAAGCAATTTTAAAAACTAAATGCAATAAATGACTTAGTTTTGAATGGCTACTTTGCTATTTTTATTTAAAAATGGCCAACTTAACGACCGCAAACCAGACTGTAGTTGTTAAAAAATCTTTTCTAATGACAAAACATTAGTTGAAGTAGGCCATGGGCCGAACGGTGTAAGTGCTCTTAACAAATCAAAGTGCTGTAGGCTAAAGGGTGAATACATGAACTTCACATATTATCATTCTGCATTGTATTGGGGATCTAGAACCAATGTTCAAGCAAAAATAGTTGTTTGTTAGATTATAAGTGGCCTTTGAAAATAGAGGTATTTTTTGGGCTGAAATCTGAGGAAGAATTCGGTGAAAACCTAATGGGTCCATCCAAACATATTAAAGGCTAAATAGTTTAGTTTTTTTAGTTACTGCATTATTATAAGCCTGACTAATGGTTCCTGGGTTTATAATTATACCTAAAATTTAGTCTGTCTGCCCGTCCGTCTCCGAGAAATTAAAGAAAACAAAACTATTCGCTCGATTCTTAAATTATGCACATCTTCTACACTACTAGAAGAGATACAGACCAGAATTACAAGTGATTTGTGAATATTTTTTTCTGAGATCTTAATTGAAGAAGTCCCTCTGTCCGCCCGAATACACCCCCCCCCCCCCCCCCCCCCCCCCCCCCCCCGACCAATTACAGGAAAACTATTCATCCGATTCTTTTCAAATTTTGCTCGAGTCTTCTACACTAGTTAACATGAGATGAAAGTACCGAATTGCAAGCAATTTTGTCATTTTAGAATACTATAAAATGTGTTTATGTATTTTGCAATAACATAATATTTAAATTGAAATTTGTCCGATCAATTCAAGAAACACTCTTCACCAGGTTGTTTTCAGGTGTGCATGTGATTTATACAGTTCTAGCCGAGGTGCAGTGCTGATTGACCAACGATTTAGGGTTTTTACAATATGTTTTAAACATTTCTGTATTTTTAACATAATCATTCTTTTAAATATAGGGGGCGGGATAGTGCCGTGTTTATCGTGTTCGGCTTCAGATCAAGAGGTGCGGGTTTGAATCCCGCCAGGGGCTTGGTAACTTTACCATGGAGAACGTTCTACATGCAGTAAGGTTTGGGTGTAATGCTTCATTTCAGCACAGTACCACCCATGATTTCCTATTTCCAGCAGAATCTTGCAGGTTTCACTGCAATGCATAGCTATCATGACATTGCAGTCTTTCTCCCTGCAATAATAGCAGCAGCCGAAATATAAGTGAAATACTCTTGAAATCGGCGTTAAACTCCCAACTCACCTCACCTCAGTTATAAAGTTATTCACCTTATTTTGCACATGTCTCCTACCGGTAGACTACGAATAGGATAATATCTTCGCAACTCTCCATTCCTTAAAAATAAAGGAACCAATGTCCACGAGTTACGAGGTCATAAGCCTACACTTGAAGTATTGCTTACGTCAAGCATGGAATCCAAGTATTGTGCAACTGTCAAATAATATGCAAATGAATAATTGAGTGACAATAGAATGACATCACAAGTGTGATTTAAATGAAGGTGCAGGGGAGGGTAACAAGTAAATAATGTGAAGTTTTAATTTCTTTAGGTAAATGTCTGTATAATTGACTTATGTAAATAGATCCATGCATAGGAAATAGATACATACATCATTACTGGCTGATGTGAACCTTGCCGTAATGCATTAAGGCTTCCGTGCCAGGAAATCAGAGGCCACTACGCTATTCATATTAAAGATAAATGCAGATAACTTCTGTAATCCAAAGAGGACACATCTCAAACTTCAGGTGCATTCAACTATTATGTTTTTATTAATATTGTTCCTGTTAATATTTTTATGTGTGTATCACCAAATTGAGCAAACTATAACCTATTTCGCCTCCTAACTGGTTATGAGAGTAGGTTATCATATTTCAAGCTTCTGCGCTTTTGTGAGACTGATCCCTTGATTGAACTTGTACAAGCCTAGCTGTAACGGACAAAGGACAATACAAAATGTGTCATGCCTTTAAATATGCCTGTTTAAATAATATGCTATATTATTTAGGATTCAAATATCTATAACTATTAAATTTTGTATTGAGAGAGATTGACTAAAGTGGATTATAAATTGTAAACTTGGTGACTGGACAATTCCTTATTATTTGATAGTTATGTCTTTACCTTAGGGATAAAAGGCCTAAATGGCTCCAAATTTTATACTTACTGATTAATGGTAAAAGCATTTAATGAAATATAGTTATCAAGTTTGTTTATTTATTCCAAAGACTCATGAAAACAACAACAGTTATCAGGCACAACACAATGTGATTTGTTTACATTCTGTGATTCTGTGTACATTAAACATCAAACAATCACCGTGATTTTATCAGTCATGTTTAATGTTTGTTAGAATTCAATATAATCACCATTCCTCATTTTGTGAATGTCTACAAATCCAATTGTTCAACCCATCTATGAATCCATCTTCACCCTCATCTTTATATTTTGACTGACTATAAACACTGGGTGACTGGGTTACGGTGACCTTTCTGCATTTCATTGTGTCATCCCATTTTTCCACAGCAGACAAGTTACATTCTACAGTTTAGCTGCATGTTAACCTCTATCCATAGATTTGCTAATTTGGCTCCAGAAAATTAAGAACAAGCTGTAAAAGGCTTGTTTCCCCCTCCACAATGTGACAGATGTACTGCTGCATGGGGGCAGCCATTGTTGTTAGGACCGGGCCCAACCAAAATCGAGACTTCTGATTGGCTAATAATAGTGTGTTAGTAAAGCGACTTTAATTGCCATTTTTTAATTAACAAACCATGTTTTTTACTTGAACATTGCATTTTCATTGATAAATTAGTTACTAGATTTATTTCAATGAAGTTCTTGCCTTCACCCTCCACACTGCAGCACAATTGCAAGATACAGGCTTCGGCCCATGGTCTAAAGGATACTGAAATGTTCTATCAATGGGATCTTAAAGACATCTGAAGGGTAGAAAGGCAAATTAAAGTAGACTAGACGTCAGACGACCACTGGAAGAACCCATTTCGAAGGGCATATCGAAGGATCATCTGGCCAGTGCAATAATCTGTGACGTGGTTGGAGATCAGAATCAACACCCTCCTCGACTATGAACTCGTACTCATAAAATAAAAGTGTCAAGTGAACTATGCAATTGTGCTAATTTTCGGTAGATTTTTACTGGAAGGACTGATTTAACGAGGAACAGAATAATACCACTTTTACCACTTTTGGTAAATAAATTGATATTGACAGAGTAAGTCCCTTGAAGGACACTTGCAGAGAGACTTTCTTGATGTAATAAAAACTAATATTGATGGAATTTTAGACCTTTGCCTGCATTTAGGACAGCCCTGACTACTTAAGAATGATATCTTGAGCGATGAGTCACATACATTTGTATGTTTCAAAGGAGAATTTTTCTACATCCTTCATGTATATTTGTGGAAAAAAAACCATTGCTTTTCTTTTAAAAAAAAACATTTATGGAATAATGCAACCAATGCCAATCAATAATTCATTGTCATATTTTGGAACTGAACGTTTTTGTTGTATGAAGAACTTAATCTCTGATTTAAGAATAGACATTCAGTGTCACATTGCGATATTTTAATACAGTGTAAATATGTCAACAGCACGCGCACACACAACCTTAATTGTGCAGAAAACGTTCCCTGAAGCAACCAATATCAAACCGAATCATCTGATAAGAAAATCAATTCTCTCCATGTCAGATTTCGTTTCATGGCCAATCCATTTGTCTTTCACTTATACATCTTTGTTTAAAAAGCTCTTGTTTTAATGTGATATCCTTTGATGTTTGTTTTGTTTTTTTAGCAAGGGATTAATGAACTAGGACTCTGATACGCACTTCAAAGTTGGAATACGTAACGTAATTGACATGTTTACTTGGATATTTTGAGAGTTCGTAACTACACTCAACGATGTCCAAATAGAAATCATTTTCTTAATTCAATTAACATGGATTATTTTGATAAAGTAACCACATGTGTGTCTTTTAGAATATCTTCGATGTATCTTGGAATATATGAACTATATTTATATTTCATGTAAACAATAAAACAATAAAATGGGCAGTAATTTACAAAGTACAGGTTTAAATGTAATTAAATCAACACTGATATTATGTTTACTTAGAATATAAGGATATACAGCATGTTGTTATTTCTAAAACAAGTACACTGCAATCAACAAAGCAATGAGACGATGAACCTTGAATAAACGATGTATAATCCGTACACATGTTTTAATACAGTGTAGATATCTCGATGGCACGTGAACATGTACATTTGATTGCGCACAAGATCTTCTCTAAATCAACACAGATTTAATCGAAACATCTGACAAAAACATTTTCTTAATTCAGTTAACATGCTCATGTGCAGTGAAAGAAAATCACTCACATGATGAAAGCAGTTCTTTCTTTAAGAAGAAGGAAATGTTTTGTTGGAGAATAACATATTTTCATAACCGTAAGATTTCACCACAATCAGTTTGTTAAAACTTCTTTGTTTTCTGTCGACCATTAATAAATTATCTTTCTAACCTGCAAATAAATCAAATTGTTGAGCTCAGTTACCAATTTTTAAATGCAAATTCATGTTTGAACGCTGACTAAATGATATTAGGATCATTCGGTATCCAAGTATCAAAGAGCTTCAAATGAGATTCCCTTGAATTTGAATACACTTCGGCTTGAGTGACATACATTTGTAGTTTCAAAACACACATTACTGAAATAGAAATATTGAATATATTCATTTTCAGATGTTATAATGCAGTCGAAAATACACTAAACGCCAAAAGAAACGTTTACCTCTATTTGAATTTAAATATCATAAAAAGTTATATGCTCACAGGAACTTGATTTGTTGTGTTTTAACATCCCATAAGTTAGGCATTTTGTGCTAAAATTACTTAATGCAAAATATGTGTTTAAGGGCTACTTCAAAAATATTTACGAGTTAAAATATACCCATTAAGTTATACTTACGCCCAAAATGTTTACTATATATCCATTGCTACCTACAAATGATCAGTGAATTTATATTTATAGCCTTAAGCATCAGGAATGTAATCTCGTAATTGGATTTGTTTCTGAAACTAACACAAAGGTAACAATATTCTCATTAAAGTATCAACATTTCTCTCTACGTATATTATATCAGTTTTGTACATACGAAGAATTTCAATTATTTTCCGAAGCGATCAGTATACAGATATTTATTGGATTGTGCCTCATGAAACGCATCTCATTGTAGGATCTTTATACATAAATACACCTAATTTCCAACGTAAGCTTATACTCATATTGTCATACACATACACATGAAAGCAAATGGCATTCTGAAAATGTTTCCATCTTTCAAAGGTTACATTAACAGTTTCCAATCCTCTCCGATATGTTTGGTAAACAGTTTCCTTTGACAAAGAGGACATAACTTTGTTCAGTTACATTACATTACCCAACTTCCCAATTCCCAACTCCCCATAACTCTTGCCAGTCTCCATTACTGGCTGGTTTAGGCCTTGCAGTATTTCCTTAAGAAATCTGTGTTTAGAAATCCAGGCCCGCTTTGCATTTCTGGTGCAGCGATTCGCTATCTTGACACAACAAAGCGAGGGAAATACCGCAAGGGTTAAATCAGCCAGTAATGCAGACTGGCAAGAGTTATGCCTTGCGTTTGGAATTTGAACACTACCTGACTCATTCAAACAAGAAGGAAATTTGAAACTTTGGAACCTATTATTTTCGTGTTGAATCCTATTGTAAACCGAATACAAACAATTGGACAGGTAACGGTATTCAAAAATTCAAAATGAATTATCTTAAGTTTTAATTTAAAAAATATTTAAGGTGAAAGAAAAGGACGTCGTTGAATGACTCAACAAATGTATTATCAAAATAAGTTTGTATCTATCACGTATACCGGAAGTTGGGTGCTCAATTGCAATGGATATTTTGTTTTAGTTTTAGACGAGAAATGTTCATTAAATAAATAGCAAAAATGAACAAGTGACTTTATGAGGGAGTTTTGAAACAAATTGAAGTTGGAAATTTTATATTGTTACAATGAAAGGTTTCAAGTAAAGTTCACTGCTCTTATTTATCATTTACAAGCATTTACATTCAATACTTTATGAGGTAATCGCTGGAATTACAGAACATATCCAAACCAAAATAAACATTGTTAAATCTTAAATTTTTAATTGTAATTTAATTGTTTTCTAAGTGGAAAAGTTACAAAACAAAATGAAAAAAATTACCTTTTACTTTTTTGCCCACATTCATAAATTAATTTCTTTTCAAATAACGCAAAAAACCCTGCATGTTCCCGTACAGTCATATCGTAATAAGAAATTCATATTTATCTGTCTTGTCCCAGATGTGAAACCAATTTGAAAAAAACTAAATTGAATAAATATGTCAATTTTGAAAGGCTACTTTGCTATTTTTATATAAAAATTGGCAATGTAACGACCACAAACCCATCCTGTCTCAGGGTAGGTAGGTACCTCGTGAAGCTATAAGCTGCCTTTGCACCCAGGGTATGAAAGTTGCATTAGCGTACATTATATCCTGAGACGGGATGCCACCAACCAGACTGTAGTCGTTAACAAAGTTTTCAGATGACGAGACATTAGTTGAAGGATACTGAAATGTTCTACCAATGGACTCTTAAAGACATCTGAAGGGTAGAACATTAAAGTAGACAAGACGTTAGACGACCACTGGAAGAACCCATTTCGAAGGGTCGTCTGGCCAGTGCAATAATCTGTGACGTGGTTTGAGGTCAGAATCAACGTCCTCATTCACAATGGACTCGTATCATGAAATAAAAAAAATAGCACGTGAACTATTCAATTGTGCTAATTTTGGAAGATTATTCTTTGAAGATTGACTTAACGAGCAACCAAAATAATACCATGTATACAAAGAATTGACTATTGAAAAGCAAATAGAAGCACTATTTTCACAAGGTTAATAAATTGACATTGATAGAGTAAGTCCCTTGAAGGCCACTTGCAGAAATACTTCTTGTCTTTGTTATAGAAACTAACATTGGTGGAATGTTATACCTTTGCCTGCAATTAGGACAGCCCTGACTACCTTAGAATGACATCTTGTGCGAGTCATATATGTTAAAAAGGGCAATTTTTCGACATCCTTCGTGTACATTTGTGAAAATAACATAAAATATTGCTTTTCTTAAAACAAATTAAGCATTTTTGGAATAATACAACCAATGCCCATCAATAATTCATTGTCTTTGTTAGGAATGGAACGTTTGTTTTGTATGAAGAACATAATCTCTGATTTAAGCATTGACATTCAGTGTCACACTGCGATGTGTTAATACAGTTCACATAAGTCAATTGCACTTGTACATGCATATTTAATTGTGCACAAGACGTTCTCCAAAGCACCACAGATCCAACCAAACTATCCGATAAGAAAATCTCTCCATGTCAGATTTCGTTTCATGGCCAATCCATTTTTCTTCCACTGATACATCTTTGGTAAAACAGCTCTTGTTTTAAAGTGATATCCTTTGATGTGAGTTTGTTTTTCCGACTACCGACTCCTGGACTAGGTCTTTGATACACACTTCAAAGTATATATGCGTCATCTGGAGCACTGGACAGGAAATATATCAGCGTGCATTCATGTACATTCGAAGTTGTTAAACTTTGGCGGTAACAACTAAAAAATGAAAAATACTGCATTGTATGGGAACTTTAAAAGTCAATTTAGCATATTGCATATCGCTTTCATTTTACCATAGTCACCTTTTTAGTTTAGTACTGAAACGATTTTGCTTCTGCAGTGTGATGATTTGTAATTAGCAGTACTCCCATAGTTAAGGTGAACATGAGAGCAAGTAAAAAAGAAATGCGTGTCATTTTTAGGTTATATTTCCTATCCATGGCACTCTTACCAACCATCGTCATAAAGAATTAACACCACCAACGTCGCAACCATTCAACAAACACCACACATTCTGCCAGTTTTACAGTAGAATGACAAGGACAAGGAGATATACCGAAACACCGCCATTTTGAAATAAAGAAGTTGATCATCCATAAAATATTCGTGTCTTTATATCACACCATTACACTATATTACATTATTAGAATGCCTCTCAAAAGGTCAGCCACACTGATAGTTTATCAATTATAATAGAAAGACCTATATGAAAACCACATGACGAATGCCGAGACATACAGCAGATCAGTGGCATGGCAAACATGGGAGCTTCAAAATGTGATGTTGCCAGAACCTTCGGCTGTTCCACCACAGCGGTAACCCAAGTGACCCAGAGCAGAACGATCAGACAAGAGACAGGTCCGGATCAGGGAGATCCCGCCTCACAACCCCACAGGAAGAGCGGTAGATAGGTTATTTGAACCTACGTCACCGCTTCAAGACGGCAGCAACAACGGTAAGAACTGCATTGGATCGCCACCTCAGTCGACAGACAGTGGCCAGACGTCTCCGTTCCTATGATATTAGAAACTATAGACCCTACCGAGGAACTGTTCTGGCGCCAATACATCGATAGGAGAGACCACGGTGGGCACGTCAAGTACGACGTTGGCAGATACGTGACTGACACAGGATGCTCTTTTCCGAATAGGATAGGTTCTGCATATTCCATGACCCGAGTTTATCGCAAAAAAGGAGAGCGCCATGTTGCATTCGGGAGATCGAGCCTTTTGAATTGGTGGAGAGAGCGTGATGGTCTGTGGAGGGTGTCAAACTGCAGAGAGAACAACTGACCAAGTCTTGAGGCCAGCAGTTATCCCCTTTCTACAGCAACAACATCGAGGAACCCAATGCAAGGCACAATGTTGCAGTAGTGGTTAAGGACTTTTTGAATCAGCACAATATCGATGTTCTGCCCTGCCCCCGGGATCCCCTGATATTTCACCGATCGAACACCTCTGGAACCTGCTCGATCGCCGTATCAGACAACGGCAACCATCCCCTCTCACTCGTCATCAGTTAGTTTAAGCCCTGAGGGAAGAGCGTCAGACAATCCCAATGCCGTCATCAGGCACCCGACGTCATCAATGCGTAGACGTTTGTAGGCTTGTATCCAGGCACAAGTGACAGTGCATACTATGGCCACATTAGAACACTTAGCAAACTGAAATCTCTTTATGTCTTGTTAGTGTAAAATTCAATGTTCACCCGTACCCCTCCCGAAAATAACAGGTCATTACATGTTCCAAAATGAATGTACTTGGGTATCTTGTTTGTCTCTGGATTTATCTTTATAGTTCGATACGTTTTAGTGGTGAAGAGCCCATATTCTCAATATGCAATATTTTCTTAGGGGTCAAGTTTCTTTTGGGCGTGAGTATATATAAATAATAATAAATATAACTAGTATTGACGCGTCAATACTTAGGTCTTCAAGACTTCTGCTTGACCTTCACCTACTGTTTGATCGAAAAATGTCACTGATGATGTTTCTAAGAAAACTTTTATGTGTAACATCTCATAATGTACGAACAAAACTGCAAAAAAAATAAAAAAATTCATTTCAAATCAAATTAACATGAAAACCACGTGACCTACTAATTCGTCATGATTTACTTTTTTGCTTGCATTGTTATTGCCCATCTTTTAAAAAAAGTTGCAAGTCTCTATGTCAATTTTTAAAATTCAAAATCGTGATTTTCTGTAATTGTTCAGCCTTAATTGTGACCGGAAATGACTGTTCGCGATCGATTTTATTATTGATTCCTAAGACACTATATTGTTTTAGTAACCCTGAAAATTTCATGCAATTGTAAGATCGGGAGTAATCTCCCCTTGAAATAGGTCCCGTGTAAGAAATTGTCCAACTTTGAAAGGCCACTGTGCAAAAAGTATTAGGAGTTTGTTCATGAAAAACAACACCATGTATTCACCAATGCTTTAGCTATATACACAAATTAGTTTCAGATTTTTGGTGCAAGTATCTTCAGAGGAGAAGATTGTCAAAGGTACAGTGGGTCGGATACTTTTAAGAAGTGACAAAAATCAAAAACGTGACCTACGAATTCACCATGTTTACTTTTTTGCTCGCATTGTCATTGCGCATCTTTTAAAAAGGTTTTAAGTGGCTAGATGCATTTTGAAAAAATTAGAATCGAACTGTACCTTTAATAAGGAAAAACAAAATCGAAATTCCGCTTCGACATTTTTCCAGATCTCATTGAATAGTACAATCCCTGAAAGTTTCACGAACATAGCTCAAGCGGTAACTTCAGGAATCAACACACAAAATATTGCGGAAATAATAATAATAATACCGATTCGCATAAAAACAATAGGTCTTCCAGACTATGTCTTGAAGACCTAATAAATAACGAATGTACATGTACGTTGTTGATGGCAATGTATATGTTAACGGTAAGTGAATATTATATCATGGCAGTTGTATATGTAGCGTGATTCTTGAGCGATAAAGTATCACCATTTATAACGTTTGGAATATGCGACCCCCAACAACACAATTGATGTACCTTTAAGCATTACTCATTTATGTTGAAAACGTATATACATCTAATTCAAAACTGTTACTTCAAAAGCTTCATACAAAGACACCCCTTTAAGCTATTTGATTGATTTCAAATTATGTTGGGCTGATTGGGAAGAAGAGAATGACGTCGTTATAAAAAAAAATGATTGTATTTATCCACGTAAAATGGCAGCTATCCAATGAGTCGGACTAAAGTAATGTCACATTCTACAATCAAAACAGAAACAAATCACCATTAATATCACATGGTATTTTATCTTAGGCATTACTATGACATTATTAAAGACATTTCCCAATCATTATTGTTATTAAATGTTTTGCACACTGATAGTTCAGCCCAGGCTTATCATTATTAACAAACATGTCCAGGAAATCCTCGTTGTTCATCTTAGTGTCTAGTCTCGGAGAAATGCCAGGAATTATCTGCAGATTGGCAAAAGGTATTGATGGACAATCAGCATTTAAGTGATTGCTGTTTTTAAAGTGGTTCGTTTTCATTTTGAAGGTAGATCATTTGCTCTGCACGTTCATGATACTCCTAACAAATCCATGTATTTTATGGAGAAGTTGGCACATGCCCTTAGTATTTATGTCTGTTCTGATAATGCTCATCATTTCAGTATTCTACAAAACGACTTAAGTTAGCATCCGCCGATAAAACTGAGACTTGAATTGTTTTTAAACATTTATTTTTTAAACTGCTTGTAGATGAATAACTATCTTGCAATAATCATTAAATATGAACAAGATCACATGTTGTGCATTTTTTCATGAGGTAAATATAAGCGATGTTATACTTTTGATATTTCCTATTGAAACCATTTTTTCAGCCCACATTCTCGTATAATTCCATCGCCTGGGACATCCTATAACAACTGACGGTGCAGTTATCGCTTCACTGGAGAAGGGCCTCACACGTGCTTTCCTTATCGTGACTGCTTAAATTTACAGGAATAATACGTTTTATAGAAACATTGTTTTACTCGAAAGTTTATAATACAGGGCCGTGTTCAAGAGAGGTTTCAAAGTAATCGCTCAATTAGCGATTACTTTTAAACCTCTCTTGAACGCGATTGCTCAAGTAGCGCTACGTAGCAAAGCGAGCGAACTTTGAGGTTTTGCACCGTGTCGTTCAGGAGAGAATAAGCGCTACTTGAGCGCTAGATTGAGCAATCAATGCGCGATTATAAGCGCTCGCTGTTATGGAACGGAGCCTAGATTTCACTGCAACTCCTGCAAATTTAGAAATACATGCAGTTTGGAAAGGTTACGTTGTTATATTTGGGATCACACTAGCTGAAATAATACACATTATTTTGTCTCGACGAGACCCTTGCGGGATTCGAACAAACGTCCTCAGAGTCAGGCACCAACCGCCGCACTGACTGTACCAACATCTTACCTATTCCGTCCAATGTGTACACATGTCTCGCTCTACACACATTCAAACTCTTTTCGGATAATACTCTCTGTGCGTGCATCACATGTTTATTGTTGTATGAAAGCTTTCTCGTTAACCTATCCGCTCTTATATTAACATTGGCACGAAAAATATAAGCATTAAAACAATTTACTTAAAGCACATATAGTTTCGAGTTAGAACGAGCATCAATATTACAATTGCAATATTATAAACTATTTGGGTCTTCTTCATAAAACAAAGAAATAGTAATGCGCTACTGCGGAAAGTCACTGCAGTTTAATGGTTCCTATGTTTTATAGTTAAGGATAACTTCATTTTTAAATAATTCATTCAAAAATTTCCTCAAGTTCAAGTGATCTGTATAAGATTCGATGAATGATGAATCGTTGAAATCTTACAGCATACCATTGTTCAAAACAAATCAACGAATTCCAAAGGCATGTTTCAGGTTACGAAGCTTTTGAACTCGGAAGTATACACCCGGGAACCTGGGATATAGCATATCATAATCATCAAATTGCAGAACAATTACCTACCGACGTCGTTATTCTGTCTTTGATCATTGCATGGTTTTGAGCTGATGTTAGCGCGGAGGTGACAATGTCATCTATCATAGCATTAATCGGATACAAGATGCAAGTTCAATTCAAGCTATTCGATCCCTACATCTTACAGACAGGATCAGTTGACATATACATTCAGATCATGAAGAATATCTCTTACCAAGGACAGACAACTCGTGTCAAACATTTCGAAGTGATCTGTCTTGATTTCTTTGGTCGTAACTTTGACCCCATTCATTTATTCTCCATTTTATTTTAATAAGATAATAATCAGGATATTTGTTTAGCGCTAATCTCCACACCTCAGGGGCATGCTCTAAGCGCAAACAAGTATTCTTCAATATATAAAAAATAAGTCTTTGAATTTCTGTTAAAGATACCAAGTGAGGGAGTTTCTCAAGGCATGGGGACGAGAATTGCATAATACAGCAGAAACATGCTGAAGAGTTCTGGCACCAAAATATTTCAGCTTGTAGGAGGAAACACACAGGAGGAGCCGATCATAAGAGCGGAGATTATGTGTGGGCAGGCAGATGTTTATTGTATCATTATAAATATCATATTTAGTACTCAAATTGAACTAACGTATACAATGAACAAGCTAGTCTTTGTATATTTGCATATGTTTTGTGTACGACCCTGTGGCCTTTAGACAAAAAAATAAAATGATTTGACTTGACTTGACACCGCCGATATATATATTATATATATATATATATATATATATATATATATATATATATATATATACACTGCGATAAACAGTAGATAACAGGAGACATAATCAGTAGACATGACTATGTACACATTTCTTGTTTTTCGTATGCAACAGACGGGATCTTTAGAAATTAGCATTCTCTGTTTGTACGGCATTTCTTCTCGGCCAAGGGCTGCCATCTCACAAAAAAATGGTAAGGACAGACAACTTGTCAAAGTCAAGTGAACCTTTCTTATTGATTGGACTTTGCTAAGCTTCCATATACTGCTGACTCGAACGATAATCAGGTCTTTGGACGATAATGCGTAACCAGAATCTGCGACAATGACATTTCCAAAACTCTTTTGTTACCTCGTGTCAATGGTTTCAGAGTGATCGGATTTGACGTAACTTTCACTCTGTTATCATATTTGAGGAGAAACAACTATTGTTTAACACTTACAATATCCCTAAGGAACTCCAACTCGGCACACATGCCATTCAAAGCCAATAAGGTGTGGAGCGAGTACCGGTGACTCAGTGGGCAGATTGTTGACCCATATTTGTAAACATACAGATGCTTGACCATCGACTCTAATCTGCTTTACTGGTCGTATCCTATATAATTATTTTACCTAATTAGAGTTAAGTAAATTACTGAGGCATTTTGGGAGTACTTAGATAGACGGCTTCAATTGTTTTCTTTTCGCTGTCTTGTAAACTATTGTAATTTATCAGGGGTATGGATGAAGCGTGAGGACTAACTTAATTATGTCTTTCTGGGTAATTGCGTGTGTCAACTTCCCGTGTCATGTGTTGCTATATTCTTTAAGTGACATCGTCACTTGCATACAACATAATACATTTATCGTTCTTGTGTCAAATAAAATGTAACACGTCCAAACGAGGGGCACCTGATCTAATCAGTTAGGAAGACCTGTGCTGGAACCAAACACTATACTCATATTTGTGACAGCCAATCAATCAGGAAGTAATTTTCTTGATGGCAACCATTATTCACCTAGCAACATTCAGTCAACGTACAAATTAAGAAAATCTTTTTTAAAGTTCATATATTAGATTCATTTTTAAAATGTGTTTTTAAACACTAGGAAAGTATTTATATGCCTCTAACGGGCAAAATTCGTTATGTAAAGGGTAGTTGTAGATACAATGGGTGGTAATTTGATAAACCGCCTTTTATTATCAGAAGTGAGCGGACCGCTGTAAATGAAAACAGCCCTTCAATGCTGACTACGAGCCTCTTTCATTTCGTTTCTAAGATAATGTCTTTTTAGAATCTCCCCTTGAAATTTCAACAAATATGGCGACCGAATGAGCGTATCAGTTCGAAAATTTAAACGTTTGCACGTTTTTCTTTCAAATGATGAAGTTGGTCATTAAAACCATTGACTGTATGTGACAAAACAGCCGCAATGGTTTAAGTGTTTTAAAAAATATAAAGAAAAAGAACATTCTCTTTCACCTATTATTGTAGACCGTAAATGTCAGATTTACATAGCCGCAGTAGACATAGTAACTGACCTTTCTGAATATGTATCGATGCATTCAATTTGATTTTCATTATTTTACTGATTTGTCTTTAATTCATGACTGTAGATAGTGCACTACTTATGTCCCCCTCTTAAGGGATTGATAGAAATCCATCGGATTTTACGTTCCCATCTTTTGTGGAGCAAAACTTCTTGACAACCTTCACCAAATTTGGAACCCTGTCTGTCCATATCATGTAGCTATATCTTAAAGGTTAGATGTCATGCCATATGGTCACATATGGATGCATTAAATTTCAATTTGACAATTGCTCGATTTTAAATTTCTGAAATCGACCCATAAATTATTTACGGTTGTGTTTTGTTGTTGTTGTTGGTTTGTTTATTTTAAAAACCCCACCTAATTTAGCCCCGGCAAGCAGAATGACACCAGGGGAACTGTGGTACCTGAAGCGATTCCAACTGTGACGTCACTGGAGGAATCTCATTATCGGCGATAGACATTATTCAACGTAATTTCGCAACATTTTCATTGTAAATTTCACCAACAAATCTTTAAATACAACGACTTAAATTTTCCATATATCGAATGTTAAGATATCCAATTATGTAATTCCGCAGATTGGCAATTACATAATTATTGCATAAACATGTGTTTTGGGCGATTTATCACACCCGATAAATTCGTCTAGCGGTACTGATAATCACGAGGCTCGGCGGACAAGCTGTCTAGTGGGTCCCGTCCGTGCCTAACCAGAGTCACGCCTCACGGATTTGTCGTCAAAGTGGATCGCCGCGCTGATTGCGGCATTGCTAAAATGGGTAAATTGAAATCGTCTTAATAATCAATTGCAAGTGTATAGTGTCTCGATGATTTAAGCTCAATTGATATATAATGTACGGAGACGTAATAATCTGGCATTCCTGAAAAAAATCATTTCACGTGAATTTTAAGCACAGATAGTACCCAGAAGTCAACTAACTAACAGTAGCATTTTGCGACAATATTTTATTGTTGTGAATAAGTATTAACATATATGCATTACTTTTATCTGAGTATTGGCTTATCTGTACACTAACGAAAATCGTTTAAACGTACGGAAACGCTTTTTAATGGTCATTTTACGACATTCCGCATGAAATCATCGTCACCTACAGTATATTCGCGGCAGATATGTTATTATGTTGGCTATTCCAATTCCATACGTATCTCAAGTTAATTACGAATTTAAATTGCTTCGTATAATCAACTTGTATCAATTATTTCACTTTGCATTTTTAGATTGATGATGAATTACAAAATAATTGCACGGTAAGCCGTCAAACTTAGACGTAAATTGACCAACCCGTCGTGACCTCGGGTTTTTATGTTTAAGTAGGTAATTTAGTGAATAACGTTAAAGTGATGAAAAACGTGACCCCCTATTATTATTTCAGAATTCTTTTATTTATGTAACTACGCACATCATATTACATTAAATTTTTCTATTAATATCTAAATATGTGTATCAGTGAAACACGATGATAAAATGCTGTTTTTCTTCCATAAGTGGTAATTTTGATTTCTTTCTCCAAACATTGTCATCAATTAAAATATTAACTTACGGTGTATCCCCCTATTTGATAAAAAAAAACGTATATCTGAAAGGATTCCGAGTTTATTAATTGAAAGCATTTAATTTAGGTAGACCTAATCGGTTAAAAATAATTTGCGTAATTTGCTGACGACAGTGTTATTATCAATGCTTATAACTCTTTAAATCGTTCTGTGACCCCGAATTTTTTCTTACATTTTTATAATAAGGACATAATAAACTTGCTATTTTGAGAGAATAAAAGAGATCTAAAATAGTTTATTTCATTGTCCCATCTCTCCTTAATTCGGTTTGTATTCCACTTTTATTTCTTGCTGTATCCATGGAAACAATTTGAGCTTTGTCTTTTCGAAGGCCAGGGGTTGTTTCCGGTACATAACTTTAAAACTACATGACCATTTTATTTAATACCAAATTTGGTATAAGAATGGCGTGTTATTTTTTTAATGGTAGGGTTTGTTCTCTGAGATTTTACTCTCAAAAATTAATTATTTAAGTTTTCTGTGGTGAATTCGGGGATAGGGGAGACATGTTTTGACGAGTAAAACGTTCTAGTTACACTCTATTTTCACCGTGTTTAACTGTTGATTGTTATTTCCAAAAGAATTTCTGACATGCAGGCCAGCTTGTTTTAATTATACACAGATACATTGTCGTATAATTAAGAGAATATTAGTACTAATGATCGCCCAGTTTGAAGCAAGAGTATCTTGATCCTGTCGCCGCTGAGCTATGGCAGTGTGTAGTCACTATGTACAGATACAAGTTAAGTCATTGAGGAGCTCTTGGCCATGTGCGTTCTGTGCCTTGTCGAAGCGTGGATATGTTATACTCAACGTTTATATTAGGGGAGAACCGGGATCATTCGGACAGATGGACGGCCTGGACACGCCCTCTAATTCCAAAACCTAAATGATGTTTTCGTTGATTGAGGAAAGTTGTGTCCAGTCAAGTTTTTTTAATTAAACTTTGAGCGAGCAAGAAGTTTGTCCAGAATAGACAATTGTCGTTTTTCACCAAATCCTATGTACATTTTGACTATCAGAACGTAAGCGCTCGCTGCCACAATAAGCACCGTTAGGAGGAAATCAAATTTTACAATGTATGGATAATGACAAAACAGATGAAAACAATTTCATTTTCGTATAATCTCCCTGCTTGTCACTTTCTACTTTTCTGAAACAACTTAAAGTGGGGTAGCTTCGTCCATTTGGTCAAAGATGATTTTTGGATGCAACTACCCCATACATGTTCGAACCATCTCTGGTAACGGGTGTTATTGTCCAGATGTACCCCACCCCTTGTCCAAAGTATCCTATCTGTGGGGTAACTTCGTACAATTTGGACCTCTTCCGAAAACTGATATATTTCTTCTAATATAGAGAATAACACTTTTGTTTATGGCCTACATATATATACGATATTTAACTTCATTGGCTTTTTGAAATTGGTTTTAAATAGTCCAGGAGGATTTGTCGGATTGATCCCCGCTCTACCCTACAAGGAGATCTGAAATTTGAAAGCTTGTTCTGGGAATTATATTGCCATAGTTTTGCGATAAGTTTGCTGGTTACAGAATCATGTTCCTTTTGAATATCTAGCCTTACAATTCTGTTTAAACAAGTTGCTATTCAAAGGCAAATAACTCAAGTCGTAGGCCTAAATGAAAATTTAGATTCTATAGCGTTTTTGAAAACTATTTAGCTTTTAAATGAGCTATCACATCACACATCTGTGCTCATTTCTGTTAGTGAAGAGAAGCTTTCAAAGACGAGTGTCTAAACATGATATCCTTGTTAGGAGTCTGTACACAAGATTTAGCACTTTGAAGCAAGTGGTCCTGGAGAAGAAATCGGCAATAACAAATATTACAGGACAGACGGATGCCATGACATGGTATGTCGTTTCATAAGACGATTGGTCATTCGGCCTGATGAGTTAAAATATTACATATTACTTTTTTCAGAAAATGACCTAAGTTTTTCCGATAGCTTATTTTAGTACTAAACTAGAAAAATGTGCATATGATGCACTGTGATGTCCCCCGCTCCAACTTTCAATCCAACCTTATCATCTTATTTCTTATTACCACCCTTATTCTCCACTTATGTCAGAGGCATTTCAGAAACGAAAATTAAAAAAGGTTAATCTATTAGAATAAATGAACGTGTTTCCATGTAGCCTCTTAGATCAAACTGTGTCCCTTTTCTGGCCTTTTGTTAAAATTGTTTCCATGGAAACCAGAATTTCAGAATGATTTAAGTAGCAAAAGGCTGGCAACATTTTATCTTTGAGTCTAAACACATACCAAATCTCATTAAATAATACTGAATAGATTTTGAGCTAGAGGTCGGAAAAGGTCCCTACCCACCATATGCACTAAGTTCAAACTGTTTCCATGGAAACCAGAAAAAAAAACGAGAAATAAAAAAATCAGAATAGCGAAAGTAGCAAAAGGCACCACTCTATCACTAGGTCTAAGCAAATATAAAGTTTGGTGAAAAAAGATTGAACGGTTTTGGAGATAGAGGCCGGAAAAGGTCCCTACCCCCAATATGCACTAAGTTCAAATTGTTTCCATGGAAACCAGAAAAAATAATTCAGAATAACCAAAATAGCAAAAAGCACCACTCCACCACTAGGTCTAACCACATACCAAGTTTCGTAAAGAAATACTTGATAGATTTTGAAATAGAGGCCGGAAAACGTCCCTACCCCCAATATGCACTAAGTTGAAATTGTTGCCATGGAAACCAGTAAAAATAAAAAAAATCAGAATAGCCAAAGTAGCAAAAGGCACCACTCTATCACTAGTTCTAAGCAAATACCAAGTTTGGTGAACAAATATTGAACGGTTTTGGAGATATGGCCAGGAAAAGAAAGCTTCTCGGAATAACGGAATAACGGAATAACGGAATGACGGACGGAGGTGAAAACATTATGTCTCCCGAAAAAAATTTCGGGGGACATAATAAATAACTTGTAACATTACCATACTTCCTATATGTGTACGATAAAATATTGAATACGTGGCTAATATCCTATTTCGCGAATTAATCTACATTTTCCGATGAAGCAACTATTATACATAGACTTTCTGTACTATTTAGCAGGATCTGTTAAATAATTGTAGCATTTAATTTTAAGGTAAATA
This sequence comes from Gibbula magus, assembly GCA_936450465.1. Taxonomy (NCBI): domain Eukaryota; kingdom Metazoa; phylum Mollusca; class Gastropoda; order Trochida; family Trochidae; genus Gibbula; species Gibbula magus. The sequence goes on along the minus strand of OW388289.1, from coordinate 63,671,719 downwards.
TGGTAGCATGTGATGGTATTTGACAGTATCTGGTATAGTATAGTATTTTGAAAAGTCAGCTTTTGCAGTTGTTATTCTAGAAATTGGTTGCATTGAAATGCATACGTAGTGTTCACGTTAAGCCAGCAATTAACATTAATTAACCTTATATTGTCTGTCAGCATATGTGTGTCATGTAAAATAGTGTAGAGGATGGGAACAGGGACATGTTCAAGAGAGGTTTAAAAGTAATCGCTCAACGAGCTCAATGAGCGATTACTTTTAAACCTCTCTTGAACGCGATTGCTCAATGTAGGGCTACGAAGCAAAGGGAGCAAGCCTCGAGGTATCGCTCCGTTCTTTTCAGGAGGGAATGAGCGCTTGTGAATGAGCGATTGTTGTTCTCCCACTTGTTTTAAACATCAGTCATCAGTCAAATGAGACACCCCGTGATGTGTGTCTCTGTTATATTACACGCAGTGAGAAAACTGTCCTGAAAGCTTTCACCAATCTGCATTTGTGTTCACCTGTTTATAATTCTGATAATAATAAGCAAAATACCCCTTCAAGATATAACAACGACGTGTTTCTGTGAAGTTAACCAGCAGGAGGAGCGTGTTTCTGTGAAGTTAACCAGCAGGAGGAGCATGTTTCTGTGAAATTAACCAGCAGGAGGAGCATGTTTCTGTGAAGTAAACCAACGGGAGGAGCGTGTTTCTATGAAGTCAAATAGCAGGAGGAGCATGTTTCTGTGAAATTAACCAGCAGGAGGAGCGTGTTTCTGTGAAGTTAACCAGCAGGAGGAGCATGTTTCTGTGAAATTAACCAGCAGGAGGAGCATGTTTCTGTGAAGTAAACCAACGGTAGGAGCGTGTTTCTGTGAAGTCAAATAGCAGGATGAGCATGTTTCTGTGAAATTAACCAGCAGGAGGAGCATGTTTCTGTGAAGTAAACCAACGGGAGGAGCGTGTTTCTGTGAAGTAAACCAGCAGGAGGAGCATGTTTCTGTGAAGTAAACCAGCAGGAGGAGCATGTTTCTGTGAAGTAAACCAACGGTAGGAGCGTGTTTCTGTGAAGTCAAATAGCAGGAGGAGCATGTTTCTGTGAAATTAACCAGCAGGAGGAGCATGTTTCTGTGAAGTAAACCAACGGGAGGAGCGTGTTTCTGTGAAGTTAACCAGCAGGAGGAGCATGTTTCTGTGAAGTAAACCAGCAGGAGGAGCATGTTTCTGTGAAGTAAACCAACGGTAGGAGCGTGTTTCTGTGAAGTAAACCAACGGGAGGAGCGTGTTTCTGTGAAATTAACCAGCAGGAGGAGCATGTTTCTGTGAAGTAAACCAGCAGGAGGAGCATGTTTCTGTGAAGTAAACCAACGGTAGGAGCGTGTTTCTGTGAAGTCAAATAGCAGGAGGAGCGTGTTTCTGTGAAATTAACCAGCAGGAGGAGCATGTTTCTGTGAAGTAAACCAACGGGAGGAGCGTGTTTCTGTGAAGTTAACCAGCAGGAGGAGCGTGTTTCTGTAAAGTTAACCAGCAGGAGGAGCGTGTTTCTGTAAAGTTAACCAGCAGGAGGAGCGTGTTTCTGTGAAGTTAACCAGCAGGAGGAGCGTGTTTCTGTGAAGTCAAATAGCAGGAGGAGCGTGTTTCTGTAAAGTTAACCAGCAGGAGGAGCGTGTTTCTGTAAAGTTAACCAGCAGGAGGAGCGTGTTTCTGTGAAGTTAACCAGCAGGAGGAGCGTGTTTCTGTGAAGTCAAATAGCAGGAGGAGCATGTTTCTGTAAAGTTAACCAGCAGGAGGAGCATGTTTCTGTGAAGTTAACCAGCAGGAGGAGCGTGTTTCTGTGAAGTCAAATAGCAGGAGGAGCATGTTTCTGTAAAGTTAACCAGCAGGAGGAGCGTGTTTCTGTGAGGTTAACCAACAGGAGGAGCGTGTTTCTGTGAAGTTAACCAACAGAGGAGCGTGTTTCTGTGGATAGTAGACGTTTTTAAAAACAAGAATCCGACGTTTAGGTGTAGATTCTGATAAGTTTCAACAAGATAAATTTAAAGTCTGGATAGTGTAGAAACTTTTGAAATGTGCAGTGGTTATAGATAACATTTGACTGTTGTTAGTTTTGAGGGCAAGCGCGCAAATTCAGCGCTTTATACAAACATCCCGATATTTCCCAAACATCTACGGTAATTTTTTGTTTCTTAAGACCAAGCTTCAAGGTGGTACGAAATTTTATATAAGACTCGTATACGTTACATTTATAGCAACCATTTATATTGCTGTTCAGGTGTATATGTTAGAGAACATGACTTCGAACATGGTGGAATCATGGAACATATTTGAACAAATATAAAAACATACTACATTGCATTCCTACGCCAAATTCGTCTGAATCTTCAACTCGCAGTACATAGAGGTTTGGTTTACAGACGAAATGTCCTTTAGCAAGTCTGTCAATTTATGATAACAATGCTAAGGATATTAAACGAAGACAGACTGTTCCTTTCAATGCAAGGACATAGTAAAATGTCTAATAATCTATTCTACTTTGTAGATTTTGATTTTCTGACACTTATGATGAAATGAAATGACAAAACACCGACAGATGTAATATGTTAAAATCTTAGTGTTCACTTAAGAAAAGGAAGTATTTCTTTGTATAAAATGTGTTATATGTTGGTACAGGCTTCAATTTATTACTTAGATTAAATACATTTTAGAGACTTTGATTTTCAAACACTTCAAAAAGAAGTTAAACCAAGACGTCAAAAGAGTATACAAAATGATAAATGTTTTGCGATTATTGAAAGACAATATATGTTTCATGGCAACTTCTTTCATTTAACGGCATAGCAAAGCTGTGAAAGAGACTAAAAATTAGTTCAATAAGTCGAACATCTGTGTGGAGATAGTGGTTATACCACTGTCGTTGACTCTCTTCTTTGTATACAGATATTAGTCATAAATCCATTTGAGAGTCATAAGATATAATATAATTAAGTTCAATTTCACTTGATTATACCATATTTATTACAACTTCGTTTACTAACTGATTTGCAGACAAATATTAGTCCTAAGTGCGTGGGATAGTCATAAGCAATTCCTCATTTAAAGGCACAATTGCACGCCATTTAAAAAAAATACAAATAACGCACACATAATGCAGATATCTCGGAGAACACACCAGAGGTAATCTACCATAAAAGTTATCTGGAAAATATGTACATATTCAGGTTATATGGTTAATTTTAAAAGACCGAAAATAATTAATGCATCGTTGCGTGCTTGAACTGAGACATCGGCAATATTCAGATTTTGCATATAATGTGAGGAGCAAAAAAGGCAGCAACTATGGTTATTGGTTATTGCACCAGCAAATTTATACTTTAAGTCAAGTATCAACGGAGAGACTAACATCTTTATCATCCAAAACTGGCTCTCACAGTAGACATCGTTTCTGTCAGATCAAACGATCTCTACAAGCGATATCTACATTGTAAATATCGCTGCAATCAAATGCCATAATCCTATTACATGTGAGAGATATACCCATACTTTTCCGAGTGTATCGAATGATACCCTACACTTTTCCCCGTGGGGCCCTTACGAGGCGGAGCCGAGTAAGGCTCCAACGGGGAAAAGTGTAGGGTACCATTTGATACACGAGGAAAAGTATGGGTATATATGTCTTATACCCCACTTACAGTCGAGTGTAAGCGGATACTATTTCATAATATTACTAAACAAATACAGCTGTAAACAAGCTTGTGCATGAAACGCACAACCCAAATACGACCTCGTCTGTGACAACGCAGCCCGTCCTGCGTTGTATGGTTACCCATGTTTGGGGCTCGAAATCTTATTGATATGGCAAAATGACGGCATTGTCAGCGCAGATGCACATCTTGCTGAAATGTACTGCTAACGCTATAAACAGCTTGGCTAATGTCAACGTGGCCAAAGTTTAGAGAAAACAGAAACAACTTTCAGTATGTTAAGACATTTTGCACCCAAAATTAAATAACATTCTAATATAAAAAGAAAAATATAAATTTGTGATATTATTTCACGCATTATATAAGAACCTTATTCATTTGGTCATGAAAATTTTTTCAGAGTTTCAACTGGCTTCGTGGTGTAATGGTTAGGTCGTTCGGCCAGAAAGCAACAGGACACGGGTTCGATCCCAGATTACCTATACATGTGTGTTCATTTATAATCTGACATTTTATAAAGTATCATCACTTAGAATTTGGAAATTTAGAAAATTGACTACATTGTTTCTCAGTTGCTAAAAAGTGTAGGTATATTAGAAAAGTGTAGGTATATCAGCAAAAGTGTAGGTATATCAGAAAAAGTGTAGGTGTATCGGCTAATACACCTACACTTGTAACAAAAGAAACCATAGCAACGAGACCGGAAGTGGGGTATAACATCAGTTAATGACATCACAAGGCTTTCACGATGGCCCTGCATGCACCATCTAATCAATACTAAGAGATCACTGAGTGACTCCCAGGACCCTCGGTACAATTATCAGTAGTAATTTGTGTTTTCATATCAACAGTATCACTTCCATATGAGTAGTGGTCTGTGACTGCACCGCTGACAAGGCCTCGGTCTCCAACGGAGGAAAACACACTAGTTGAGTCACTCGTTTTGGTTGAACAAGTTTGCCATCAACTGCACTGCATTGTTTTACCACCATGATTGATTGATGTGATCAGTGCGCCTTGTATTCATTTCAATTTGGAGGATATCTTAAAATACAAGTATTCCATAAACATACATAGATGATGAATTTTCATATTCAATTAAATTCTTATGATGTTTACATATTCTGGGTGATTTTGTTCAAACATGTAAATAGATGATTATTTTCGAGTCTAAATGTCGACATTAACCAAGAATATTATTGAGCTTATATGAAGCATCGATGATTGGTTTTCGCCGATCGATCTATTTAAAATAATCAATTGTACACCAAGCTGACATCAACCAAACTATGTGACTGGAACCATACTAATGTTGCTTGTTAAATGCCATTTTATGTTTCTCTGAAGTCATTCATTACTGAATATAAGTTGATTGACAAATAAAAAAAAATGATGAGAAATGATATTCTTTATCAAATACTACACCGTGATTTCACTTAGACTCTCTTCACTCTGCAGTTTGCTGTTGTAAAAAGGTACCTGCTCTTGGGAACACGCGTGAAGAAAGGTACCTGCTCTTGGGAACACGCGTGAAGAAAGGTACCTGCTCTTGGGAACACGCGTGAAGAAAGGTACCTGCTCTTGGGAACACGCGTGAAGAAAGGTACCTGCTCTTGGGAACACGCGTGAAGAAAGGTACCTGCTCTTGGGAACACGCGTGAAGAAAGGTACCTGCTCTTGGGAACACGCGTGAAGAAAGGTACCTGCTCTTGGGAACACGCGTGAAGAAAGGTACCTGCTCTTGGGGACACGCGTGATGCACAATGCAGTATCTACATGTAGCTCAACCTTCCATTTTAACATTTGCGAGTACTTTCAATACTGCAATATTCCAAAAAGTAAAGACCTGTCAGTCAATTAATTATTAAGTAACATGTCATAATATTAAGGACATTTTTTTTATTTTTAAGACGCATTTTATGTCAAGCTGATTATATGTTACCAGTTTATAAAATTATGCGAATTAATAAGGATTTTTGTTTCGGGAAAACAATTATTTCAGAAAAATAAAGATGTTAAGAACATCATAAGATGATACATATGCGAAGTTAATTTAGCTTAGAGGGGCTGTAGCACGTTTTTTGCCAAATGTATATTTTCAAAATTACCCATTAATAATGATGGTTTATGTCATTCAAATTTACTTTAGAGGGTAAAATAGCTTATTACACAAATATATTATCCTAAATGGTAATAACGATGTTGGGTATAAATCAAAAATTGCATGACGGCCATTTTATTGTGAGCACATTTCATTATTTCGAATTACCAAAACGATTCCCGTGGCTTTACCGAACTATGTACGCTCATTTTTAACTTGATTTTCCGAAGAGAGAAGGGTGTTTTGATATTGGTGACATCATTTTTCAAATACATTTCATCGACTTATTTGAGCGAAAAAAATGTGCTACTGTCCCTTTAAAAAGGAACCCACTTATCATAAAGAGTGTACATACTTATGATAGGAATATATATATATACGTATCGGTTAAGTGTATACATCAAAGACACGCAACTCTGAAATACTCCCCTCTTACTTGAAAATAAATTAAGTTGATACATCAAATCAGAGTTAACCGGAATAATATATGCATAGCAATGTGTATTCGTCTAAAATGTATTCAAGCTGTATTTCCGTTAAATAAATCACTCTATCAAACTGAACTTTTCTCGTTAGCCGTAAAAGGTCAAATGTTAATTAATAATTTCAAATCAGAGACTTACAATAATTGTAATTTGCACATATGAAATATTGAACGTTAATCTCTAAATACGTGTCAAAGGTAAATAGTTCTGAAGTACCTTTCACTCTCTTGACGAACTGCTTGATAATTGACAGCACAGAAGGAGAAGTATGTTGCACTTGTACCGGATACAACATAGTGTAATCTCTTCTCCAGCAAAGCATTTATACATGTGCGTCATTGCACTGGGCGGTACATGTCCTTTGTTACTTACATGTATAGATACATACTTATCATATTGCCAGATGAGCTCTACCTGTATCTCGGTGACAAATGCTTTGCATATATGCAGGCGGGGTTTACCTCACATGTTAATCTCATGGGCTGGGGCTGGTTCAGCCTATTGTGACATCTATGCCAATAGCGTTACTTAATTCCATCAACAGACATTCTGACCATGTTGTTTTACTAGACACTGCCACAGGGCAACTGTTCATTAGGTTCGTTCTTGGCTATGTTATTATACAACAGCATTTACTGTAAGGTTCAGAAATGTAACTAGTTTTCAACAAAGTTTCTGAAGAGGTCTCTGTGGGCCAATAGGAATGGTCTAAAAGGTCATTTTTTGTAACTGTTCAAGTGTTGATGAGTAATGCACTTCGTGTACAGAATATCAGAATGTACATACAAACTTACAAACAAAACCATTACGTTTCGGACACTTTCGTGTGTTATATGTACATGTATTCTCATTATTTGAGAGTCAATAGTTAAAGTTGTTTTTATGAAACTTATGCAAATAGTTACAGACAAAACAGTCACATTGCAGTATGTCATTCGAACGTTGGTCAAGCTTTCCCTATATTTGAAGTCAAGTTAGGAAACTCTTAGCTAATGCGTGCCTGTCGTTTAAGTATATCATAATATTCATGTCTGTATTCGCGACAAATGCAGATTTTAAAGGCTATTTTAAAATGTAATGATTTGGAATATATTGTTTCTTAACACACCATAAAGCGCAAAGTGAATTTCATCTTAACCAAAGGTGCACATTTTCCAAACTTCTATCTTTGAAAATACTATGCACGTATCTAACATGCCTAAACGCCAGAAACATTAATTAAGATGTGTAATGTGATTATATATTATTTAAGTTAATAGTATAAACTCACGGGCAAAAGAAAGTATAGGAACAACAACGCAAGATATTTTAATCAACGAGTGATGAACAAGATTGAAACATAGTTACACCATGTCTCTAAAAGCATACTAACTTTGTCTGTAAATTTTGAAACATTATCTGTTCTTAATTCTGCAAAACACGGCCTTTCAAAAATCGTCGTTATAGAATCTCCTTAACCAGGCGAGATAGGAGAGTGAAATATGGCTTTCTGGCTTATTTTAGGACATCCTACAGCAAGGATGCGTCATTGATTTAAAGTCAAAGGGAGTACATTATGTCGATACCATCTTGTACTAACATAATTTCCATATTTCATAAATTTACCTTAAATACCCAGAATTATTTCCCAAAATACCTTTTGAAATAGCTATTTCAGCACCCCATGTGTACAGATATGAGATATTAAGTATCACTCTCTCTTCACGAGATATATCCTCATCACAAACATTCAAAACCGAGTTTATCCGGCAGAAATATTTTGTGTTTGACTCTGTTGAAAAGAAGATATACTTTCTTTTGCCCGTGAGTTTAGTATATAAAGAAATTGTAACAGTTAAAGTTTTCAATTAGCATTCACTTTTGCATTTACATTTGATTAAATTTGTTATTGTATGAATGATCAACATCCCTCCTGTCACTTACTGTAGACATTTTGTTTTTTTTAATTGCAAGACTGAAAGCTGACTATTTCGTTTACAATAAGACATAGTTTTTGACATTTTGATTTTTCAGTTGAATGAGTGAATGATAACTATTTCGCTTACAATTAGAAAATAATTTTCAATATCAATTTTATTTATTATGAATCCAATTTACGTTCACAAATAGAATTCGAAAAAAGTCCAAAGGTCTTTGTATTCTTTTAGACTAATTTCCTTTAGTTAAACTTCAAAATATGAAGATGTATTTGATCAAGGTCTATTTCTTAGAAATCATATATTGTAATTGTAAATCTTTTACTAAGAACTAACTAAATAACTGACATTTATTAATAAAAGTGCCTGAACAGTACGAGAACTTTTGAGTAATATCTGATTAATTAACGTCAATGGGCTTAAAGAAGAAAGGAAATTAGAAATAGATGAAAGAACTGAAACACCTTTCGCTTGACGTATTATATTTTTTCTCTTCACAAACGAAGACATTTGACATTCACTGAAGATTGCAATCAATAAATCGTCATTGCTTTTATAAATCGTTATTGCTTTTATAAAACGTTAGTATCAAAAGAACGACAATCTACATTATGTAAAATTTATATATCTACATGAATGCTCAGCAATGATAATAACTAAATCAATATTTGATACTTTGAGGATTATTCATTGAGATTATATAAATGTTCTCCATCAATCTGTATAATGCCTATTGACCGTCATCCCTAAAAATATATAACTCTTAATGAGCTATTTGGTAAGATTAAAATACTTTTATTGATACGAAGTATTTGTATTGCAACAAAAACATCTTTTTTGAAACAAAAATAGTTATATTGCAACAATATTATGTTTAATTACTATTGGTTCTACTGTTACTTTGTTCCTATGCTATGTATGTTTTATCCTACATAAAGATACACATTGGCTGCAAACAAAACTGTTATTGAATTCTAATTAACTTTTACTCTCATCTTACGAATCTACACGAGCCAATTTTAACCAAATGACTGTTGAATTAAATATCAATTAATTCTACAAGTCCTTGAAACAACAGTCAAGAGTGCTTAGCTATAATAGCTAATTGCTACGAACATTGTTCCATGATTTATATTATTTTTATTTATGCGAATAAAACAGCGTTGATTGGTATTTAGTACCGCGATACCGTGAATACTATAGTATGGTCACTATACAACAACGTGTGATGCTAGAATTATGTATAAGATTTTAATGGATTTCAGCTTCAAACTTTATTTGAAACTTTAATTAAAGTGATTTAAAATTGCGAATCTTGGAGTATTTATGTAATGTATGTAATGTCTGATATAACCATCTGATGATCTGATGTCTATATCTGCTATCTGCTATCTGCTATCTGCTATCTGCTATCTGCTATCTGCTATCTGCTATCTGCTATTTGTGCCATTTCTTGTTAATTAGTTTCTGAAACAGGGAGTATACAGTTCTCTAACTCGTCTTCATCACATGTTTCAGATTTATTATATGCCCCTTACTCTTGAAAATTAGAAATCTAAGGAGTTTTCCTCAATAATATCCTTAAACCCATGTATACAGAATACGTAAATGCTCACATACAACAATTCAACACGCAGATTCACACACTTTGCACAAAGGAATGTACTTTATAAAACTGCTTGATTATGATAAACTTCAACCATGTTTTAACCATGAAATGGTATAAATGCACTGTTTTACACTCATGTATTATTTTAATACATGTTCACACATCTTTCATAATCTAACACGTCTTGTTTCGCTGAACCCATTTTTACATCCAACCAGTTGAGGATTAACTACATGTATCCAACCAGTTGAGGATTAACTACATGTATCCAACCAGTTGAGGATTAACTACATGTATCCAACCAGTTGAGGATTAACTACATGTATCCAACCAGTTGAGGATTAACTACATGTATCCAACCAATTGAGGATTAACTACATGTATCCAACCAGTTGAGGATTAACTACATGTATCCAACCAGTTGAGGATTAACTACATGTATCCAACCAGTTGAAGATTAACTACATGTATCCAACCAGTTGAGGATTTGGTATTTGAATCGAGTTTGATACCAACTCATCCACGCGTTTAATATAATATATTTTAAATTGAATAACGTCCAGTCTTCGTGTCATCATCTGTCCACGTGAATCATGCAATGCCGACAGGGTTCAGGAGCACAGATTTCAGTGAGGCAGATACCATTATGATGCGGGTACGAATATTGTGACGTCACAGTTGCACCCTACTGCGTGGCGAATAATAAATCGTGAATGTATTACAAAAGTTACCAAATTGCAAAAAATGACGCTCACTTGCAAATAGGCCACCCGCTATTCGAGTCGCGCGGCTAACATTGTGACGTCAAAAACAAAAGGACTATGACGTCACACGCCGATTATGACGTTACGGCAGCACGCGGTGGTTTCACACGTGTGTAAACAACTCATTGTTATCTAATGAGTGATCTCACCACGGTTGAGTAATAAATCTGCATCCCTAACGATTGTGTCATCAGTTCATTGTCCAATATCATAATTATGTTTTAATTGCATTACGACATACACGGCTACATTTTGCTCATTGACATTTATTCGTAAAGTTAAGTTTCCCTTCTTGAACATTGATACATACAATTGTATAATAGTTCTATCCTGAAGTATTTGCCATACACAGTTTTCGTTTTAAAGCTTGTTAACATACACTTGTTTAAAGTTCCCCCTTTAAAACATGTTGCATATACCTGTATGATGTTTCGTCTGAAAGTGTTTATACATACTGTATTCAGTTCGAAAAATTTAACACACCCGCTTTCTTAGATTTAACATAAACGTAAACGTTCCTTCTCCAGGAAACAAAAATAATTTCGAGGTAAGAATTTCTTATCAATGTTTTTCCTCAATCATTTTATTGTAAACAATTTTGTTTCATTATCATTTTAGCAAAGACTATTTCCTTTAAAAGCTTTTTGACATAAGATTATTTCGTAATTTCATTTTCATAAAACCGTTCTCTTCTCAGGCATTTATAGACTTTTGATAATGCATTTGACCATTCAAACTAAGCAACATGTAACCATGAATGTTAAATGCATACATATAAACTCACGGGCGAAAGAAACGCTGGCTTCATATTTTCTGATTTAAAGAAAACAAACGAAACGGTACCCAAACAATTATGATTTTATCTAATAGTTAAAACAATTAAAATTATTACTATTTCGAAAATTAAGAGCATTTTTGTTTAAGATGTATGATTGTCCATAATTCGATCATGTCCATTTGCTAGTAATCAATCTAGGATACAGTTTTTAGCCACCTTTGATTGTCAATAACGAGTGTGTCCACCTCTAGGATATATGCACTCTGTGACACGACGTCGTACAGACGTTACAAGCCTCCTCACGACGACTGGGGGGATACGCCATTCCTCTTGCAGTGTCTGCGTCAACGTCTCTCTGTTTCCCAAAATGGTGTTCTATGGAATTTAGATCAGGGGATCGGGTTCGCCACGGGAGAACGTGTATTTTTTTTGCATTTAAATAGTCTCTTGTTACACGTGCAGTAAGCGGGGTGGCATCGTTCTGTTCCTGAAGGAATGGAACTACGTCTGGGGTCAGGACCTGGTTGATATAGCCGTTAGCGTTCAAGTTACCATTTATAATCACAAGATAAGTTTTGGTGTCACCACACATACCACCCCAAATCACGACACTGCAACCGCCATGGGGTTGCACTTCTTGAACGTAACAACGTGACGTACGTTCCCCTCTACGCCGGTACACTCGCGTTCGGTCGTCAACACTGAACACCTGGAACTTGCTCTAACCAGTAAAGATAACTCTGTCCTAATTTAGTCATTGCCATTGCCTCAGTACGGGTCCACCTCATTCTGTTGAGAAGATGTTGTCGGGTCAAAGTCATTTCTCTCAGGGGTCGATAAGCTCTGATACCGAAATGGCGGAGACGTCTGGCTACGGTCCTTCTGCTGGCGGTGTACCATGTGTTGAACAGCAGTTCTTGCTGATGACGTCATAGTAATACATCTATTGCGTTGATGAAGCTTACGTAAAAAGCGGTCTTCGTTTGCCGTAGTTACCCTTGGTCTTCCGCTTCGTGGTCTGTCTGATGTCCGACCAGTATCCCTGAGATGTTTCACCAATCTCTCGAGTGTGGTTATGTGGCAGTATGGTTTCTGCAACGCAGTCCTACAACATCCCAGTGGATCTCTCTCTCGCTTCTCAGGCGTAAAACGTGGCATACTTTTTGGTGAAATCTAATAGATGCTATGCTAAGTAAGGTTACTTTGCACAATTTATACTTGATTCTAGCAGGGATCCTTCCGAATGCATCTGAATGGAAAAGGTGGAAAAACAGCATTTCACCAAAGAATCGTTCTGCAGACCTACAATCACCCTTCAGAAATGATTGTTGCGTTTGTGAAAATGTGTTTATATCTAATCGAATAGTAGTTCTAGATGTTCTGATGTCTACTAAATATACGTATATCTGACAATTTACTAGAATCAATAAATCTCGCGATCTACAAAATACTAGTCTATCTGACGATCTACTCAACATAGTTTAATACGAGTTTCTTCTAGTTTCTCTTCTTTGGGAGGCATTTTAGAAGCTGGTATGATGAGTGAGAACAAGTTCTTTGGATAGTCGCTCTTCTTAATTGATATGAGTGCGACGTTTCGATGCAGATACTAGCACCGTAATCAAGCAAGTGAAATTTTGTACGATCATTTGCTTGATAACTGTGCTGGTATCTTGACTATCCATAGAACTTATCTTCTTGTTATACATAAAACTGACGATCTACTAAATAAATGTATATCTAACGATCTTCTAAACATACGTACACATGACGATCTACCAAATATACTTATACTAAACATATCTGACGATCTACCGATTACACGTATATCTGATGATCTCCTAAACATAAGTAAATCTGACGATATACTAAATATACGTATATATGCCGATCTTTTTGATATACCTAAATCAAACGATCTACTAAACACTAGTATATCTGACGTTCTTTAAACATACAATGTCATACATCTGACGATTTACCAAAAACACGTAAATCTGAGGATCTACCAAACATAAGACTATCTGACGATCTATTAAACATAACTATATCTTACGATCTACCAAATACACGTATATATGACGTTCTACCTAACATATGTAAATCTGACGATCTACTAAATATACGTATATATACCGATCTTCTTGATATACCTAATCTGACGATCTACTAAACAAACGGACATCTGTCGATCTTCTAAATACATGTAAATCTGACGATCTACAAACTACATGTATGCCTGACGATATACTAAATATAAATCTGACGATGTTCTAAATAAATTTATTTCTGACGATCTACTTAATAATTGTAAATCTGACGATCTACTAATTACATGTAAATCTGACGATCTACTAAATATTAATCTGACAATCTTCTAAATAAATGTATATCTGACGATCTTACACACGTAAATCTCTGGTTGTTTAGACACCGTTGAAAATAAAATAACTTGTAATGATAAAATATCTGAGATAATTGGTATATCTTTATCGATATAGCCCCGGTAAAAAAAATGCCATTATAATGTTGTGAAATTAGTATTAAGATGAAATATTAGAATCCTCATGTTAAATTTGGCATCAATTAGTCATATTACAAAGCAACATTAACAGAGGAATTTCCTTAATTGTGACCCCAGGGTAGTAAAACGATCTATCAAAACGATTTTAAAGTTGGTTATAGTACACCGAAAGTGTCTCTATAACCGAATTAGATGGACTAGTTTAGTATGTAATAACATTACAACCTCCACGAGCAGAACGTTCGTAAGCACCAACAAACAGAACAGTGAAATGATACAGAAGACAAATGTAATATACCAAATACCAGTTTAGCATTGTACAGGTGCAGGTCCAATGCAGCAAGGATTGTAAAACCATTTGAACAATGTACTACAAAACAAGACAGGATTTTATGATCTTATGTATTCCATTTGTAAAGGCCCCCTCAAAGACTTGAATGAACTACAAACGTGTACAGTTCTTACCATGCTATGTAGAAAGAGAATGAAAGAACGATTAAAGTTTAAAGGTTAGATGTCATGATAAATGGTCACATTCGGATTCATTTGATTTGGATTTCAATTTGACAATTGCTCGATTTTAACTTTCTGAAATCGGCCCATAGTTTACTTATATACGGCTTTTTAAAAAAACCCGCCTAATATAGCCATTGAGGCCAGAATGAAAATCTGCGGGGGTGTGGTCCCTGAAGCGATGACTCCTGTGACGTCACTTGTTATTACTTTTATTAAGAAATGTTCAATAAAGCAACTTAAAATTTCCGTATATCGAATGTTTAAATATCAAACTAAATCTAGGTAATTCCGCAGATGATAATTACATAATTATTGCATAAACATGTGTTAACACACCTCATAAATTCTTCTAGCGGCAGTAATAATCATCATTAATTAATTAATGAGGCTCCACGGAGCTGGCCACAGACGACCCTCACGCCTCGGGCTGATGGCGGCATTGTTAAAATGGGTAAATTAAAATTGTCTTATTAATCAATTGCAAGTGTATATGTCTCGATTTTGCTCAATTGAATCCAACATATAATGTATATAGATCATTTTTGAGAAAAATGCATTACACGGGATCTTGTTTGCAGAGTCTTGGTTCGATGTAATAAAATATAATATAATATAATATAATATAATATAATATAATATAATATAATATAATATAATATAATATAATATAATATAATATTAATAATATTATAAAAACGTTGTTATATTAGACACAGTGTTAACATTATGAGATGTTGGCAAACTCACAGATAATATTATATTATTCCATAAAATGCAACTTGGAAACATTAACCCAAAGGGTTAAGGGGACATGTGAACCTATTACAAGGTTTCTGTTCATATCATAACCTGTACACTATCCATCGAGGAAGCCCATGATATTACAGGCATACACTCACTACCAGGGAATGTTCAGTATGTTAGCTGTACAATGTGCTTCCTTAAGAGATTTACAATCTGGTGTATGACATTGAGAATACCCTACATGTATATGTATCAGAGATGATATGACAATTGATTCATTAACATGAAACATGATGATTTTCAACCTTAGAATATATTGAAAAGTTCCTTACCCTGGCACAAAGTGACTTCCGTATCTATCTGTATGTATCTGAATCTTCTGTAAGAGAGGCTGCGGTGCAAGATAGCAAAGCAATTTCTCGGACATTTACCTCTATGTAGACATTGTTTTAGTCATTATGAGTTTTGAATCTGTTTCATGTAATCGACAAGGCATATGACGTTGATGTTTTTAATTTGTGAAGATGGAATTCACTTTGCATGTTGAAACACAGAGACACCCAAGAACACCCAGGAGCAATGAAAAGAACACATAATACCACACAAAGACTTCAGACGTCGTGTCGTGATGAATTTGATACTCTTAACTGAGATTAAAAAATAACCTAATTTAAACATCGTCTTCCTTGACTAATGATCTGAAATCGGAGTTTCAAACACTGGGTCGGGTTTCAATAGTTAGACTCTTTGGGAAATTAACTAGTTTAGATACTCGTATTATCAACTGGTTTGCGATGTGACATTTCACTAGTGGATGGTAGGCGAACTGTCTCTCCTACCTGGGATATAGGGACACACTATCTATCGTAGATTGCACTTTAATCCCGGAAGTAATCTGAATGCAATATCAGTCCATTTGGAAAAAGAGAATAATTGGTAATGACTATTTGAAAAAAGTCATTTCTGATTTCTTTGACTGTTTCCTAAAACCATTAGTTAACTAGGGTAACGGTTGGAGTTGGGGGTCTATGATCACAGTCCAGATAAAAAGTATATGTTTGATAATGATTATGATAATGACATCCGAATCTAATAAGTATCACGCATTCCGTAACGTGATTATTCCATGCCATTATTTACTCGTTATTCGACATGTTTGTCCAGAACTTTGACAGATGCGTGACTGTTGGATCGTTTAACATTTGATTCTATCCCCAATGACGAGAACTTTTATTGTATTAGATATCATATTGTATATTTTGTAATAGATAAGTATGTTTTCAGACGAATGTATTTCGACCTAATCTTGTTATCCGATTTGTCTTATACGTATACTTATTATTATTATTTGTACAGATTGTGTGTCATATGCATCGACCAAACCATTTCCAAACTTTCAGGAATGATAGCCTTTGGGCTGAAATTTATACATATGCAAAATCACGAGACTTGCAACTTCTTTTAAAATATGCACATTTATCTTCCAAGCAAAAACGTAAATCATGACTAAGTCGTGGGACGTCACTTGTTATTACTTTTATTAAGAAATGTTCAATAAAGCAACTTAAAATTTCCGTATATCGAATGTTTAAATATCAAACTAAATATAGGTAATTCCGCAGATGATAATTACATAATTATTGCATAAACATGTGTTAACACACCTCATAAATTCTTCTAGCGGCAGTAATAATCATCATTAATTAATTAATGAGGCTCCACGGAGCTGGCCACAGACGACCCTCACGCCTCGGGCTGATGGCGGCATTGTTAAAATGGGTAAATTAAAATTGTCTTATTAATCAATTGCAAGTGTATATGTCTCGATTTTGCTCAATTGAATCCAACATATAATGTATATAGATCATTTTTGAGAAAAATGCATTACACGGGATCTTGTTTGCAGAGTCTTGGTTCGATGTAATAAAATATAATATAATATAATATAATATAATATAATATAATATAATATAATATAATATAATATAATATAATATAATATAATATAATATAATATTAATAATATTATAAAAACGTTGTTATATTAGACACAGTGTTAACATTATGAGATGTTGGCAAACTCACAGATAATATTATATTATTCCATAAAATGCAACTTGGAAACATTAACCCAAAGGGTTAAGGGGACATGTGAACCTATTACAAGGTTTCTGTTCATATCATAACCTGTACACTATCCATCGAGGAAGCCCATGATATTACAGGCATACACTCACTACCAGGGAATGTTCAGTATGTTAGCTGTACAATGTGCTTCCTTAAGAGATTTACAATCTGGTGTATGACATTGAGAATACCCTACATGTATATGTATCAGAGATGATATGACAATTGATTCATTAACATGAAACATGATGATTTTCAACCTTAGAATATATTGAAAAGTTCCTTACCCTGGCACAAAGTGACTTCCGTATCTATCTGTATGTATCTGAATCTTCTGTAAGAGAGGCTGCGGTGCAAGATAGCAAAGCAATTTCTCGGACATTTACCTCTATGTAGACATTGTTTTAGTCATTATGAGTTTTGAATCTGTTTCATGTAATCGACAAGGCATATGACGTTGATGTTTTTAATTTGTGAAGATGGAATTCACTTTGCATGTTGAAACACAGAGACACCCAAGAACACCCAGGAGCAATGAAAAGAACACATAATACCACACAAAGACTTCAGACGTCGTGTCGTGATGAATTTGATACTCTTAACTGAGATTAAAAAATAACCTAATTTAAACATCGTCTTCCTTGACTAATGATCTGAAATCGGAGTTTCAAACACTGGGTCGGGTTTCAATAGTTAGACTCTTTGGGAAATTAACTAGTTTAGATACTCGTATTATCAACTGGTTTGCGATGTGACATTTCACTAGTGGATGGTAGGCGAACTGTCTCTCCTACCTGGGATATAGGGACACACTATCTATCGTAGATTGCACTTTAATCCCGGAAGTAATCTGAATGCAATATCAGTCCATTTGGAAAAAGAGAATAATTGGTAATGACTATTTGAAAAAAGTCATTTCTGATTTCTTTGACTGTTTCCTAAAACCATTAGTTAACTAGGGTAACGGTTGGAGTTGGGGGTCTATGATCACAGTCCAGATAAAAAGTATATGTTTGATAATGATTATGATAATGACATCCGAATCTAATAAGTATCACGCATTCCGTAACGTGATTATTCCATGCCATTATTTACTCGTTATTCGACATGTTTGTCCAGAACTTTGACAGATGCGTGACTGTTGGATCGTTTAACATTTGATTCTATCCCCAATGACGAGAACTTTTATTGTATTAGATATCATATTGTATATTTTGTAATAGATAAGTATGTTTTCAGACGAATGTATTTCGACCTAATCTTGTTATCCGATTTGTCTTATACGTATACTTATTATTATTATTTGTACAGATTGTGTGTCATATGCATCGACCAAACCATTTCCAAACTTTCAGGAATGATAGCCTTTGGGCTGAAATTTATACATATGCAAAATCACGAGACTTGCAACTTCTTTTAAAATATGCACATTTATCTTCCAAGCAAAAACGTAAATCATGACTAAGTCGTGGGACGTCACTTGTTATTACTTTTATTAAGAAATGTTCAATAAAGCAACTTAAAATTTCCGTATATCGAATGTTTAAATATCAAACTAAATATAGGTAATTCCGCAGATGATAATTACATAATTATTGCATAAACATGTGTTAACACACCTCATAAATTCTTCTAGCGGCAGCAATAATCATCATTAATTAATTAATGAGGCTCCACGGAGCTGGCCACAGACGACCCTCACGCCTCGGGCTGATGGCGGCATTGTTAAAATGGGTAAATTAAAATTGTCTTATTAATGTATTGCAAGTGTATATGTCTCGATTTTGCTCAATTGAATCCAATATATAATGTATATAGATCATTTTTGAGAAAAATGCATTACACGGGATCTTGTTTGCAGAGTCTTGGTTCGATGTAATAAAATATAATATAATATAATATAATATAATATAATATAATATAATATAATATAATATAATATAATATAATATAATATAATATAATATAATTTAATATAATTTAATATAATATAATTATGGTTATTATATTAGACACAGTGTTAACATTATGAGATGTTGGCAAACTCACAGATAATATTATATTATTCCATAAAATGCAACTTGGAAACATTAACCCAAAGGGTTAAGGGGACATGTGAACCTATTACAAGGTTTCTGTTCATATCATAACCTGTACACTATCCATCGAGGAAGCCCATGATATTACAGAATACACTCACTACCAGGGAATGTTCAGTATGTTAGCTGTACACTGTGCTTCCTTAAGAGATTTACAATCTGGTGTATGACATTAATAATATCCTACATGTATATGTATCAGAGACGATATGACAATTGATTCATTAACATGATACATGATGATTTTCAACCTTAGGATATATTGGAAAGTTTCTTACCCTGGCACAAAGTGACTTCTGTATCTATCTGTATGTATCTGAATCTTCTGTAAGAGAGGCAGCGGTGCAAGATAGCAAAGCAATTTCTCGGACATTTACCGCTATGTAGACATTGTTTTAGTCATTATGCGTTTTGAATCTGTTTCATGTAATCGACAAGGCATAGGCCTATGACGTTGATGTTTTTAATTTGTGAAGTTGGAATTCACTTTGCATGTTGAAACACGGAGACACCCAAGAACACCCAGGAGCAATGACAAGAACACATAATACCACACAAAGACTTCAGACGTCGTGTCGTGATGAATTTGATACTCTTAACCGAGATTAAAAAATAACCTAATTTAAACATCGTCTTCCTTGACTAATGATCTGAAATCGGAGTTTCAAACACTGGGTCGGGTTTCGATACTTAGACTCTTTGGGAAATTAACTAGTTTAGATACTCGTATTATCAACTGGTTTGCGATGTGACATTTCACTAGTGGATGGTAGGCGAACTGTCTCTCCTACCTGGGATATAGGAACACACTATCTATCGTAAGATTACCCTTTAATCCCGGAAGTAATCTGAATGCAATATCAGTCAATTTGGAAAAAGAGAATAATTGGTAATGACTGTTGAAAAAGTCATTTCTGATTTCTTTGTCTGTTTCCTAAAACCATTAGTTAACTAGGGTAACGGTTGGAGTTGGGAGTCTTTGATCACAGTCCAGATAAAAAGTATATGTTTGATAATGATTATGATAATGACATCCGAATCTAATAAGTATCACGCATTCCGTAATGTGATTATTCCATGCCATTATTTACTCGTTATCCGACATGTTTGTCCAGGACTTTGACAGATGCTAGACTGTTGGATCGATTAACATTTGATTCTATCCCCAATGACGATAACTTTTATTGTATTAGATATCATATTGTATATTTTGTATTATATAAGTATGTTTTCAGACGAATGTATTTCGACCTACTGTTGTTATTCGATTTTTCTTATACTTATACTTATTGTTACTATTTGTACAGATTGTGTGTCATATGCATAGACCAAACCATTTCCAGACTTTCAGGAATGATAGCCTTTGGGCTGAAATGTATACATATGAAAAAATCCCGAGACTTGCAACTTCTTTTAAAATATCATGAGAAAGTCGTGGGTCACGTGACTTCGACGCAATTTTGATTGTAGTGCATTTTCAGCGTTTCCGACTCTACTCATCTTTCAAAATCTTCTCCTCTGAACATACTAGTACTACAGAGCTGAAACTTTCACAAAATGTAGATGAGGCACTGTACAAAAAACGATATTGATGA
This sequence comes from Gibbula magus, assembly GCA_936450465.1. Lineage (NCBI taxonomy): Eukaryota > Metazoa > Mollusca > Gastropoda > Trochida > Trochidae > Gibbula > Gibbula magus. The sequence goes on along the minus strand of OW388289.1, from coordinate 63,650,776 downwards.
GTCGATATGCAATCCGTATACTGGTTTTACAGGGAGCATTTAAAGTTGTTTGAAATGGAAAAAGTAAAAATATGCAAACTTCAAGGGCAGATATCTCCAAAACCTAACCAGTCAACTTTATAATGTTTCCAACGAAGGACGACACATATGTCTTGAATAAGACTCAATATTAAAATCGTTTGCGAACTGGCAGTTATGTTACTGGGAGTTATATGGTATTTTTATTCACGTTTTCATGGGTAAAAATTTGAATTTTTTTCTTTACTTTTCAAAATGATGCTTAATATATACAGGTCGCATGACAATAGATCCATATGATATTTATGTTTATGTTAGATAAATGAAGAAATTAAAAATTCTATATGCAAACTTAAACTTTGTTTTATTCACGTTCAATATCGCAGATTATATGTTCCAACTGTGAATACGCTTTGTTGAAACTGTACATATGCTTCCTGGCGTATATTGGAGAAAATGAGACTTCGATGAAGTTTGAGAAAGTTATGGTTTCACCCTGGGTACGTGACCTTATCTCCCCCAGCAGTACACTTGGGAACCTGGTAAAGACTGTTAAAGTTCGCCTCCTAGTGACATGCATGTGCGCATGGTTAGAGCAGAGTAATTATCCTGGCAGTATTGAGCATACACTTGAGAGTGGAAAAGTTTGTCATATAGATATCTATATTATCATGTCTAATTAATACTGAATATCTAATGTCACAGTCAACACGAATTCCACTATAAATCGTGTACCGATTGGAATTACACTTACACATACATGATAACAAGGCTAAAGTGTATCGCATTTCCTCTAATAGACGTCCCGGCGTTTATTTTGTCGGACCTCTTTCAACCCCCGCTTCTATACAAGACCGGCGTCTATTTATTTTTGCCATATGAATCATCCAACTAACAAACATACATAGAAATGCAATCATGACAAACTTTTTTGAATATGAATTTATTTTTGTGAATATTTATTCATTATTGAACGGGAACTATGTTTTCTGTAAGAGGCATACGTTAACTCATACACTACATTTTTTTTGCAAGTTTGCTCATCTTATCACCGGCCGTCTTATCAAGACCGGCGTCTATTCGAGGCCCGCCGTCTATTTCTTTCAAACGGTCATACGCCGGTGAGACCATGCGTCAATTCGAGGCCCGGGGTCTATTAGAGGAAATACGGTAACTCAGAAATTATTCATTAAAAATTCAAGGTATCATCACGAATCAAGAAATCCTAGCTACTGCAGTTATAAGTTGCCGTATGTCTGTAATTACACTTATAACACGGTCTGTTAAGTTTACATTTCTGTACCGACACAATACACGAGTTCTGTTTCTTGTTGGTATTGTATCCTGATACTTTGACAACAAACTATAATGTTTTAGAAATAATTATGATACTTTCTAGGATATAGGCACCAACATGAATTCAGGGAAGTAACTGAGTAGTAGCACAAATAACAATTCAAATGGAATTTCATCAGGTGCAAGACACACACGAAACAAGAAAACATGAAGCTTTTCGTGTAGCAATTGAACCAAATTAAGTCAAATGTTTCGAAAATTGTTTTTTTAAAAAAACGTTTGAGATATCGGCACCAAGAATAAATCAAGGTTTCTGAGGAGTTTGGGAAACGTCGGAAACAAGAAACCAAACGGTTTGTGTCTTTCGACATTTGTACCGGATTTGGGGAGTTTCGGCAACAAATAAATCTAAGAATTGAATAAAATTACCTTGTGACATCACCAACTTCGTCTCTCTTTCAATTATTTTATCGTGAGCCTCGTGGTATTAATTTTCATCAGAAAAATTAATATTACATGTTTTAAAGTATTTTAAGCAATAATTTTAATGCGGTTGTAGTAGGTTGATTCCCTCTTAATTTTAAATCTAATTTCTTTAAATTTAAACTAATGGACATCGGCCCTTTGCGCCTCAGATGCGATAGATTGGGAGGTACTCGGACCGTATGTCTACGCACAGTAGAAGCAGGCCTAGGTGATGAGCGCGCACGAAACGAATTCAAATAAGCCAACCAGTTTGTGTTTTGATAGTTTTAAGAATTATGGTTGCAGGACTGCAAGAATTACAAACATAGTTGTAGGACGAACACGGAAGCAGACGCCAAGCGATAATAAGGAATCGTATGATGCGGGTGGTGTTATCTCATCTCTTTGATTGGTTTTAAACAAAGTTTAATTTCAGTCTAATTTGCCTGTCAATAATGGTTTCCCTAACAAAAGAAAACGAATGACTAATTGCGAAAATATTAACATTTGGTGACTATTACTAAACGTAATGCTTAGTGACTATGTAAATTGATTCGTGTTGGTGTCTGAAGAATGATTTATATTGACTAAATTAAATGTAACACTACCACTACTGTCCTCCATTGCTCATGGTCCTGTATCTACAGCTGATGCTGAGTGAGAGTTTGTTAACAAGTCCACTATCAGCATTGTGGGAACTTAGACTGTTGTATTGTTTTGTGACGAGGAAGTTACATGCACTTTGTGAATCAATATTCACATGAATGTTCACTACACTATGTCTACAGTGGGCAGATTATTCTTGTTGGCCTTTTTGTATTACTAGAAAGAGATCTATTGTACCATTTGGGGAATTAAGAAATATCTACTTTTGCATTTAAATTTTGTCTGTAGTAAGTGTATTATCAGACAGACAGACAGACACACAGATTTGATTCGTATAGGTGGCCCAAAGGCCCATAGTACAAGTATATAAAGTTTGTAAAATACTTTTGCGCAACCTGTATGACATCATTAATGTATTATCCTTAACCATCCTATAACATGGTGAACATAATTCAGAAGAGTACAGTGTTTCATGATAATTTTATTGAAATGCATTATAATAGTAAATAAACGTTTGTTTAATTGTTGCATTAAATTTAGGTTCCTCCTCTGGCTCAATATCTATCCTACCATGTACTCTTAACGTATCTGTATGAGGAAATCTGGTAGCATAACGTATGCTAGTACTTCATAATCTACCCTTTAGATTAGCGGGATGTGCAGGTTCCATTATGTATTACTTGTATTTCCAGATATGGTCAGATATATTCCTGATTGATCAAATCATCTTCACTGTGACGATGTATGGTAAAAAGCTTGTTTGAATGACAATACGCGATGCTCGACTGTTGTTAGATGGTTGAATGTTTATCAGATTTCGTTTACAAATAAAATGAATAAATAATAAAGAGAAAACGTTGGATAGATCAACGTGATAGGGTTAATGACATATAGACATTAATGATCCTAAAATAATTAAAGAAATATTTTGTATTCAAATAAATTAAATAATGTTCAGTTAAAAGAAAGACCAAATGAATCATGGGAAAATACTATTTCCCCAATGTATGTATAGTTGTGGTGATCATATGTTCTTTATTACAACTATCGGTTGATTTTTTTTCCATATTTGAATTTAGCACACAACATGAACCTAATTTTCGAATTTTCTTCGTTTAACTGTATGGAAAGATCGCACGTTTGCAATAAAAATATCCATTTATCATCTTTATTAAAATATCAAGCATATACCTGCATGCAATGTACGTGTTAAATTATAATCGTATCTGCTTAGAAACTCACATCCCTGTAGGAAACAATTTTCTGTTATAGATTGGATGTAAGCTTATACTTAAGAACGTACGTTAATGAATTAGACTTGAGATCATTTACGATGAGAGGTGTTGAAATATTTAATTAATTTGATTTCAGAATTTAATTCATAAAGCATCACCTTCCTACATTTCTGGAAATGGAACACATATAGGACGGGTGCTAGAGGCGGGGATGAACATGTTTACTAGTTTCACGAATATCTGGTGTCAACCATCGGTTCCAGATATCCATCCACTTCTTTCTGATGTGTTTTGTCACTCAAGTTTCCCTGTAATTTGTGTGAGGTCGATGTATAGCTAAATGTAACCCTGTCTATCATGTCAACTATAATTGTTTTCAAACCTCTATGAGAAACGTCTGTACAGATACCAATAACAACCATATATATCAAGAATAAATCTGTTTAATAACTATTGAAATATGCATCCGAAACTCAAACGCCAAAAAACTCCTGTATATGCATTTGAATCGTTTACTACAGAGAAAACACATTTAACATAAAGTCGGGATGTTACTTCAATCGAGTCGCGTAGCAGAAACCCGTTCAACCCGTATACGTCTACGAAAATCCGACGGCAGTAGTAAAATCACTACAATCTAGACGAACATCCAGGCACGATGTAGTGGTCACATTCGGACTTGCGGTCATCGTACCCGACATTGGTCACTGGTGGTAAACACGGTGCTGTGAGATATATTGTTGTTAGATTAGGTTGAAAATAGTCGCAACCACTGACTCGACGTCTGTTGTTTAGTACAATACTCTAGACGTTACATTGGTTGTCATTTAGCAATTGCAACAGCACTAGCCTCCGATGAATGATATAACAGTATAGTTCATACAGACGGTTGTTTATCATTCTACAGGTACGATCACCATAATGTACACGTGAGTTGACAATTGCAAAATATATCATGTCATGTCATAAGTTGCCACAAAGAATAATGCTGTTTTCTATCACAAACAACACAAACATTTTGAATGTACGTTTTCTGAAGTGAAGTTCAATGGAGTATTTAAAAAGCAAAAGTAAATTAAAGAGTCTTTGGAGATTATAGAAGTAGTTCCACCTTAAACGTTGTACACTCGTCCAAAATATAAACTGATTTTTAAAGATATTGAAAGTGGCTGCCAAGCATATGTTAAGATTTCCGTAAACATCTTTAATGTAATTGTAGCAATCAAATGTATCGTGGTAAAATTTTAAAAGCGCATAATAATGATGAAAACTGCAATCATCATCAAATCGACATGTCCAACTACAAATAAAGGTCGATATAGGATATGAAAAAGTAAACTTCTTATCAAAATTTCACACAAAAATAAAGGAACATGTTTATACGACCAAGAAAAACTCCTTTCTGTAAAAACAACGAAATGGAATTGTAAAGAGGCATCGTTCATAGCGTTTTGAGGAACTAAACCGGTGAGTGCAGGCACTACATGAGATACCTGTACTTGTGCTCGCACCTCACACGTTTAATACCATATGATATATGTCCACGTTTCAGTAGCATTTACCAAATCAGAGATATCCCATACGAGTTGGCGCTTATCTCTCGTTTACCGCACAGGTATTAAGGTAAACAAAGATTCCAGATAAAATAAGAGAAAATGCACCTATTTGTCTGCAAAAATAACGTTTTTTAAATGTTTTTTTTCTCTGGAAAATAGGTTTTCAACAATCAAATCGCTTTGTCGTCAAAATAACTCTATGTGATGAAAGTGCAGCTTGACTTTAAACCTTCATTAAACCTTTAGGGAACAGGACCATCACATGTCGGATATGAAACATATATGTTTTAATTCGGTTGCACAATAATAATATATATCGAAAGGAATTAAGATTTAATCTTTAGAGGGAATATATAATATACATATCTAACAGTATAACTGATAGCTAGAGTAACTGTTTACATTAGCAACATTCATATTAGCTAAAGGGATGCTTGCAGTCTCTGTAGAAATAGGATCATATGAGTGCATGACATACACTTGACAACCGTCTGGATCCAAACAGAAATCGATATTTTTGTGATACGGGAGCTAATTTTTAGAATAAGTATTCATTTATGAAATTATGAATTCAAAGTAAAAACGACCTTTAAGAAATTTATTTAAAGATACGCCAGTCCAAATTGACAATTTTGTCAAGTAGGAAAGTCAAAAGAACACTGGAATACGGATTAAAATCGATTTTTTTTCCCCCCTGGAAACATTTACAATTCATGGCCAATATGAAAACTTAAAATTCTAACAAAACCTGAACGAACATTGTCCCCAAAATGCAGCTATCGCGTTTATTAAGGTATAAAGGTATTTTTTAAAATTCATAACATTTGCCATTTTAAAACTTTTACCTATGTATATTATATTATAAACTAAAAGTAAAACAAGATACACATTTTTAAAAATACATATTCTTTAAAAAATCAATAATTAAAAAACAACGAAAAACATGTCACCCACCTTGTGGAAAGAGTACCCTGTTGTTGTGGACATACACCTGTCCGTAGTTGAAAGGGTAGTGGAATGCTGGTCGCTCCAGTGTGTCTGTCTGTCCGTTTGTCTGGGGGTCTGAGTGTCTGTAGAGTGGTTTGACTGTCTACAGTCGCCTGGTCAACACGCAAATGTCAGAGCTGATACGCACGCAGCTACAATACAGGTGTGTAGTGTCACAGACGAGGCAAAAACACAGCTTATTAATAAAAAACGAATCCAAGCTCCGTAGGGCGATTATCGTCACTAGGTTGATCCAAACGATTTCTCTCGAGAGTAATAACGATTTATACAGAGAAATGGACTCAATTTGTCATTCATAGCTTTTTATACATTTAATAAAGAACATTTTTATCATGTTTTAAAGAATTACGACCATAACGTGTTTCATAGTTCGTAAAAACGTTCGTGTATGTACGAGAATTGGTTTTCATAGTTTGCTATATAATACTAAGAGTCGACTGTGAGTGGACGGAAGACTGGTAAGGAGAGACGAGACGAGTGATGACGTGAGACAGGGACCAGGGGCAGGGGCTCGTCTGTTCACAGCTCTCTCTGTCTGGTCACTCGACCCTGCTGTCTGCTAGACATATAACACACTCAGGCGGCTTCTTAACTAGATTGAAATTTGTTCTGGGAAACTTTATTTCAAAGAACGCAAAACATATTTTCCGATTTCCTCATTTTATTTTATTTTATTTGCAATTTTTTTCAAAAACGTAGACTTGCTAAAAGAGAAATGACAAAGACCTGGTACTCAGGGAGGCGGAAACTCATTCCGTGGAATATTCCATCAAATGAGCGGAGAAGCCGTTTCCGGTTCCCTCAGTTATGACTAGCTACGTGTGTATGTTTATTTAGTCAACCAGACTTACTAACATTCTAGATTGTAAAGAAGAACGGTCAATACATTCAGGACTGTTAAGACTATTTCTGAGAAATAATGACCAAACAGAGCGAGGACGTAGGTAAGTTGGTAGAGAGTCCGCGCACCCGGAATAATTAGGATCTATTCTCGGTCGCGTGCTACCAACAACGTTAAATGATTAAAGTTGGCTTCCTTGTTTGGCGCTAGGAATTGTAAAAACATTGCAGAACAAGCTTCCAATGTACTGTGCATTGCACTAGATACACATAATCAGCATACTCATCATACACTAATCATTTTAATCTCTTCTTTTCTTCATTCTTGTCGTCATAAATGCACATAAGTTGAATCTCAATTTGACCTCGACCTTTTTTTTTTTTTTAGATATATTTTGGTTTCCAGACATCTCATAATAACCCCTGCCTATACCCCCTTCGCCAACCCCAAATCTATCCACCATAATGTTTGTGACAGCGTCCCCCTGACATCATCGACCCTCACAGAGACCAGGGATCTGCTGACCTGGAACAAGACGGGCAGAGGTTCAGTTCCTTTGAAGAAAACTTTCGTCAATCACCAAAAAAAATTTATCAGGCAATCATGATCACTTCTCATTTGGCAAGTTTTAATTCTTTGAAATTTAAACATGATTTCATGTCTTTTGTGGTTTATCATATTGTTTTCGGAACATTTTTTTCATTTCACAGAATTTCTAAAAGTATTCTGTTACACTTACTATTTTATTTTTCCCGACGCCTTAAAATGCCAACGACATAAATTTATCAAAATGCATCTAACTGTTAAGAACGCCGATAGCCGTCAACGAGACGTGACGTAGTCGTCCAAATAATTATGACTTAAGCAGTAAGTACCTATGAGTCGGATACATACATGCATCTTAGTAAGTAAGTGTGAAATGTATCAATACGCTCAATTACATTTTCAAGACGTAAGGAAAGTTCTGATGCTATCGGTAGGGCAGGACATGTTACCCTGGTACTCACTGATATTCATTTATATTCACTGGCGCCACTCGTGAAAATATCACTTTCTCACTCCACTCGATGAGATAGAAATGATATTCGGCAAAAACACTGAAATAGTCTCTATTTCACTGATAAACACTGATACTCACTGATATTCACTGGTACTCACTGACATACACTGGTATTCACTGATATACACCGATACTCACTGATATTAACTGATACTCACTGGTATTCACTGGTATTCACTGGTACTCATTGATACTCACTGACACGCCCTAGTACTCACTGATAAACACTGATACCCACTGATACTCACTTGTACACTGATATACACTGAAACTCACTGATATTCACTGGTATTCACTGGTACTCACTGATAGACACTGATACTCACGGGTTGTCACTGGTACACTGATACTCACTCATACTTACTGATACTCACTGGTAAACTGATACTCACTGGTACTCACTGATACTCACTGGTACTCACTGATACTCACTGGTACACTGATATTTTACTGATACTCACTGGTACACTGATATTTTACTGATACTCACTGGTAAACTGATACTCACTGATACTCACTGGTACACTGATATTTTACTGATACTCACTGGTAAACTGATACTCACTGATACTCACTTGTACACTGATATTTTACTGATACTCACTGGTAAACTGATACTCACTGATACTCACTTGTACACTGATATTCACTGGTAAACTGATACTCACTGATACTCACTGGTACACTGATATTTTACTGATACTCACTGGTAAACTGATACTCACTGATACTCACTGGTACACTGATATTTTACTGATACTCACTGGTAAACTGATACTCACTGATACTCACTTGTACACTGATATTCACTGGTAAACTGATACTCACTGATACTCACTGGTACACTGATATTTTACTGATACTCACTGGTAAACTGATACTCACTGATACTCACTTGTACACTGATATTTTACTGATACTCACTGGTAAACTGATACTCACTGATACTCACTTGTACACTGATATTCACTGGTAAACTGATACTCACTGATACTCACTGGTACACTGATATTTTACTGATACTCACTGGTAAACTGATACTCACTGATACTCACTGGTACACTGATATTTTACTGATACTCACTGGTAAACTGATACTCACTGATACTCACTTGTACACTGATATTCACTGGTAAACTGATACTCACTGATACTCACTGGTACACTGATATTTTACTGATACTCACTGGTAAACTGATACTCACTGATACTCACTTGTACACTGATATTTTACTGATACTCACTGGTAAACTGATACTCACTGATACTCACTGGTACACTGATATTTTACTGATACTCACTGGTAAACTGATACTCACTGATACTCACTTGTACACTGATATTCACTGATACGCACTGACATTCACTGGTATCCACTGATAATCCCTAATACTCACTTGTACACTGATATTCAATGACACACACTAATATTCACTGGTACTCACTGATATTCAGTAATACTCACTGGTACACTGATATTCACGGACACACACTAATATTCACTGGTACTCAATGAATTTCCCTTATACTCACTGGTACACTAATATTCACTGGTACTCACTGATATTCCCTAATACTCACTGGTACACTGATTTTCACGGACACACACTAATATTCACTGGTACTCACTGATATTCTCTAATACTCACTGGTACACTAATATTCACTGGTACTCACTGATATTCCCTAATACTCACTGGTACACTAATATTACTGGCACTCACTGATATTCCCTAATACTCACTGGTACACCGATATTCACGGACACACACTAATATTCACTGGTACTCACTGATATTCCCTAATACTCACTGGTACACTAATATTCACTGGTACTCACTGATATTCCCTAATACTCACTGGTACACTAATATTCACTGGCACTCACTGATATTCCCTAATACTCACTGGTACACCGATATTCACGGACACACACTAATATTCACTGGTACTCACTGATATTCCCTAATACTCACTGGTACACTAATATTCACTGGTACTCACTGATATTCCCTAATACTCACTGGTACACTAATATTCACTGGCACTCACTGATATTCCCTAATACTCACTGGTACACCGATATTCACGGACACACACTAATATTCACTGGTACTCACTGATATTCCCTAATACTCACTGGTACACTAATATTCACTGGTACTCACTGATATTCCCTAATACTCACTGGTACACTTATATTCACTGGTACCCACTGATATTCCCTAATACACACTGGTACACTAATATTCACTGGTACTCACTGATATTCCCTAATACTCACTGGTACACTGATATTCACGGACACACACTAATATTCACTGGTACTCACTGATATTCCCTAATACTCACTGGTACACCGATATTCACGGACACACACTAATATTCACTGGTACTCACTGATATTCCCTAATACTCACTGGTACACTAATATTCACTGGTACTCACTGATATTCCCTAATACTCACTGTTACACTAATATTCACTGGTACCCACTGATATTCATATACAGAAGACCGTCTGTTTTTGTCACTGCACGTCCCTTTGTCACATTTAATTACCGTCCTCATTTCGTTCCTGAGACAAATATGATTGGAAAGTTTTAATTTAAGAAATCCTAAATCTGAAATCCTGACCTCATTAGTCCTTCTTTTCCTTATACAGTTCGATAAATTGTAGCGTATATTATAAAACCATAAATGATACTTTGAAGAAACTGATGTCATGTGGTTTTATAAAGTGATATAAATTGACGTCAAATCCAAAAATAAATTGCCTGATATAGAAACTTAATAAGGCTGGGACCTACTTGTAGTTGCAACTGTAGCTATGAAATGGTGACCGTACGTTAACTACGTCATAGGGTGTACCTTCATATTAATAAGATAAACAAAGAAGGACTCGATTTGAGTGTTCCATATTCCAGTTTCCCCATTCTCTCCCAGAACTTCTTCTCTAGTCAATGTTCCTCCAATAACCTATGTTACAGTATAGGTGTTGTGTAGCGGAGAAAGGGGTGTATTTCTTTATGTATTTTCTGAATGTATAAACTTGTATTTGTGCATTCAGCGGCGTTGTTTTAAAGGGGCAGTAGCACGTTTTTTTTAAAAATTTATTTTTTCAAATTTCCCATTTATAATGATAGTTTATGTCATTTATATTTACTTATAAAATATCTTATTACACAAACCAATTATCCGTAGTGGTAATAATTGTGTTGCGTATTAATCAAATATTGCATGGCGACTATTTTATTGTGAACACATTTTATTATTTTGAATGACAAAAACGATTCCCATTGCTTTACGGAACCATGAATAATCAGTTTATAATTTCATTTTCTGAAGAGAGAAGGGTGTTGTACTATCAGTGACAATATTTTTCAAAAACAATCCATCAACTTATTTGAGTCAAAAAACGTGCTACTGCCCCTTTAAACTGAGCCTGTATACTGATACGAAAACTAGAGTTCTTTCAACCATGCTAAGCGCAAGTATTTGGGTATAGACTGATACTGTTAATGTATATATATGAAATATGAATGACTATCGAATATGAGAAAATGTAAACATTGTCACAATAAGAATATTGCTATCTGCTTCATGTATATAGTTAAAACGTTAATATATATTAATACAATAATCCAAAATCAACAAAGTGTTTCTACTGAATTAAATATTTATTAAATGAAATAATGAAATATTTATATTACCACAATCGCCAAGTGTTGTTTTTCATTTTTATAATTAGTGTTCTGATTTTGGGGAATTCTGTCTTTTGACCCTTATCTGGAACGTACCACTATCACCATGGGTGAAACTTCAGCTACCCTTTTTTAGTGAACCTTGAAAAGTGTTCTTTTAAGCGTACTGTATATGGGATTTTTGTATTATGGTCAGATACCGGTACGAAACGAACTTATGCTCTAAAGAATTCTCATTATCTCTTGAATTGGGATCGTCCCACTAACTGATCTTAGTCCGTATATTAATGTTATCCAGTGATTGGAATGCGAGTGACATCAAGGCCGTGTTCAAGAGAGATTCAAAGTAATCGCTCAATTAGCGATTACTTTTAAACCTCTCTTGAACGCGATTTCTCAATGTAGCGCTACGTAGCAAGGCGAGCAAACTTCGAGGAATTTGCACCGTGTCGTTCAAGAGAGAATGAGCGCTACTTGAGCGCTTCATTGAGCAATCAATGAGCGATTATAAGCGCTCGCTGTTATGGAACGGAGCCCATGACTACGGTTAGTAGGTGGACAATCTCTTGAGTATGTATACCCTTCCATTTCATTCTCTGTTCACTGGAGAGTTTCCACATGTACAGAAACAACTGTCGTAGGTGCTTGACACTTCACATGATGTATATGTGTTTAATTCCATTGGTTAATTACGATTTAGTGTCCGATCACACTCAAGGGCCATATTACTGAAACAGCTCGCGCAGTCTCTGTTATCACTATCACTCTTCTTTGACCTTATGAAAATACAATACGCAGAGGTTTTGCTCTCTTGTACATATATCTATTTAATTCAACGACATTCCTTTCCATATAGTAGTAGTAGTAGTAGTAGGAGTAGTAGTAATAGTAGTAGTAGTTAAAAGAGCATAAAATACATTCAACAAGATATAAAATACAACTCCGGGCCTCATTAGGCATAAATGAAACCTTAAAACATCTCACGTACATTATAGTTTATTATATCGCATCAGTTACCTTCTGGAATTAACAATCAGGTTTCACGGAGTTAGTTCTTTTAGTTCGCATGCCCTCAATCCGCAGCTTGTTTATCGATCTCAAAATGAAATAAGATTATATATTTGAACATGTTGACATTGCTGTGAAACCCCTACGCAGTACCCTTAACACTTCCTATCTACATACACGTATCTTTGACTGCATCAATCTTATCACTCACCTACCAGACATTCGGGAGAATCATATAGCTTGAACCACTTTGTCTCCATTTTTTAAAAATATTATTTTACTATATATGTTTGAAAAAGTATTTCCCCTCAAATGCAGTCTGATTAAAATCGACCTTGTTCCGAGGAGTAAAATTTGCACAATAATAAATATCTACCGGGATACGAACAGATTTTGTAGATTCCTCGCCACAAGGCGTGGAACCTACGACTGATATGAGTTCGTATCCAAGTAGATGCACTATTTTGCAATTTTTATTCCACGGAAAACCGTCGATTTTAATCAGACTGCCCTCAAATGTTATAAGACGTAATAAGGGACATGGGAACTACTCTTTAAAACTCTAGGTCACCCATCCATAGATAAACCTGCTCCAACTGTTGCTGAACTACACGTCTATATGATAGAAGAACCACACACTTTCTGTCTCGCAGATTGTACTGTATTCTTTCTCTTCTTAATACTTGAAACCTGATGCAAAACATGACGACATCTTAAAAGTTTAGATTTCAGCCGACAAAACATTGAATTTGATACTTTTCTGGAGTTATAGAAACTATTCTTCCTAACTTTTTAAAGAAATACAAAGACATCGTTCTTTAAGAAACTAAATGTCAACCGTACACGGCATAGCGCAGCACCGACATTCCATTGTACAGGCATGGGTATTCTCTTCCCACAGAGGTTAGTCCCTACAGTTTTCCGGTGCTACCCTCTGTTACATTACGCTTGAAATCGGGAGCGAAAAAGGAATGCCCTGATTGGTTGCAATTGAATCTAGTTGTGCAATCAGCGGCGCCGTTGTAAAAGTGACATTTGCCAATGACACGTCATAATGATAAAATAAACGTAAGGCCAACGTTTTCTCGTTTTCCTGTGTTTTTTGTGTTTTTCTCGAACTATGCTGTTTGATTTTGTGAAAATAATTGATCATAAACATAATTATAAATAAAGAAGACCAAATCAGAGACAAATACCAAAATCATTTCATTTGCGTTATTTACATCAGACATATTCGAATGACATATGCTAATGAGCAAGACCCTTCAGAGTAAAATGCCTCGATCTATTAAGTTACCCTGTCGACATGGCCAATTAAAGATGAGTTTTCATTGGTTAAGAACCAGGGATACGGTATGAGATTTCTCTTTCCACCGCTTGGGGACTTTGGTTCTGCTCTCGATTTCAAGCGTAGTGTAACAGAGGGTAGAACCGGAAAACTGTAGGGACTAACCTCTGTGGGAAGAGAATGAGGCATGGGTGGACGCCCAATAACCAGACGCCCCAATAGGTAAACTCAGGGGCAAAAGAAACGCTGGTTTCATATTTACTGATTTAAAGAAAACAAACGAAACGGTATCAAAGTAATTATGATTTTTATCTAATAGTCAAAACAATACCAAATGGTTTTCAGTTTGGAAAATATCTGATAGTCCAAGTATTACTATTTCGAAAATTATTGTTCAAGCCATTTTTGTTAAAGATGTATGATTGTCCATAATTCGATTATGTCCATTTTCTAGGGTACAGTTTTCAGCCACATTTGATTGTCAATAACGAGAGTGTCCTACTCTAGCATCTATGCACTCTGACACGACGGGAGAACGTGTATGTTTTTGGCAATTAAACAGTTTTTTGTTACACGTCCAGTATGTGGAGTGGCATTGACCTGTTGAAACAACTTTCGTGGGTTGTTCTGAAGGAACGCACTCGTGTTCGGCCGTCAACACTGACCAACTGGAACCTGAGCACTCTCATCAGTAAAGAGAACTATGTCCAAATTGTGTCGTTGCAATTGCTACACAGTACGGGCCCACCTCATTCTGTTGAGAAGATGTTGTCGGGTCAAGGTCATCCCTCTCAGGGGTCGATACGCTCTGATACCGAAGTGACGGAGACGTCTGGTTACGTACGGTTCTTCTGCTGACGGTGTGTTGAAAAACAGCTATTGTTGATGACGTCTCAGTAATAAAACTATAACGTATGAATGTGAATCAAACGTAAATAGCGGTCTTCGTTTGCCGTAGTTACCCGTGGTCTTCCGCTTCGTGGTCTGTCTGATGTCCGACCAGTATCCCTGAGATGTTTCACCAATCTTTGTTTTGTGGTTATGTGGCAGTTCATTATTTATGCAACTCTGCCCCGAGTTGCACCAGCGTGCAACATCCCAATGGCGCTCTCTCGCTGCTCGGGCGTTAAACGTGGAATACCTTTTGGTGAAATCTAACCGATGCTATGCTAAGGAAGGTTTCTGTGCACAATTTATACTTGATTCTAGCACGGATGCTTCCGAATGCATCTTAATGGAAATGGTGGAACAACAGCATTTCATCAAAACAAAAGTGCTGCAGACCCCTGCAGAAATGATTGTAGCGTTTGTGAGAATGTGTTTATATCTAATCGAATCATGGTTCTAGGTTTGGATCCGCATTATGACGAAGTTTATCAAACCAGCGTTTATTTTGCCCTTGAGTATAGACACTAAAAAATTTCAAAGTTTATAAATTACCAACTGCCTAAAAAGTGTTATTAAAAACAAATTAAAAGGGATGTTTTGCAGTAAAATTGGAAGAGTTTATTATTAAATCTTTTCGTGTTCAAGAATTATGTTTCATAAGCCATAGTGTCTATCTGTATTCTAGGTCTATCTGTAGGTCTATCTGTAGGTCTGTCTGTAGGTCTATCTGTAGGTCTGTCTGTAGGTCTATCTGTAGGTCTATCTGTAGGTCTGTCTGTAGGTCTATCTGTAGGTCCATCTGTAGGTCTATATGTAGGTCTGTCTGTAGGTCTATCTGTAGGTCTGTCTGTAGGTCTATCTGTAGGTCTATCTGTAGGTCTATCTGTAGGTCTGTCTGTAGGTATACTTGTAGGTCTATCTGTAGGTCTATCTATAGGTCTGTCTGTAGGTATATCTGTAGGTCTGTCTGTAGGTCTATCTGTAGGTCTATCTGTAGGTCTGTCTGTAGGTCTATCTGTAGGTCTATCTGTAGGTCTGTCTGTAGGTCTGTCTGTAGGTCTATCTGTAGGTCTATCTGTAGGTCTATCTGTAGGTCTATCTGTAGGTCTTATCTGTAGGTCTGTCTGTAGGTCTATCTGTAGGTCTATCTGTAGGTCTATCTGTAGGTCTATCTGTAGGTCTTATCTGTAGGTCTATCTCTACTCCTCCCGTCTGACATTTGGATCGTCTGATTATTGGCGTATCACTAGCATCTTTTGGAGCTGACCATTGATGTTAATTAATTATGGTGGAAATATGCACATTAAATTATGTAATGTTTACTGCAGTTTCGAATTGTTAAAATATGTAATAAACATAGAAGCCAGCTGGTACATGTGTTTTCCCTGAAAGAATTATTTGAGATTTGAGAACAATTATACAGATAGAACATCTCTCTCAACATCGATTGTGAACTACGTTTACTTGTATGACAGAATAAGAAGCAGACAGACAAAGAGAACAGTCAATAAGTATTTATGATCGCGAGGCCAACAATAATCGACATTCATCATAACTTACAGTCAAGAATGCCTGGACATTAAACAGAACAGAACAGATCAGGGTTTAATCCTTTATTTTGCCATGAGACCAATATTGGCTATATAAAGCTCCGAATTAGAAAGAGTATTAGAGCGGGTAAAGTTTCTTAGTTTGAAATTTGTTTCAAGAAAGAGCAAGCTTAAATACATCGATCATGTGTGTTGCAGTAAAAAGTAAGTTAAGTTTGATTGGTAATTATAATTATAGTATCCATATGTACTATAGATTAGTATGTTTGAGTCACATGATCAGATGTTATAAATGGTGTTATTTAATCGAGAAGTACTGACTGTTATTATCTTTTTAATGAAAGTGCATACAGTATAATGACAATATGAAGATGAATATAATAAGGTGATATTTGCTATCGAAAACCGGACAATGATCGGAACCGCGCAAATTTTGGAAACGTATCTATAAGATTTGGGTTGGTAATGTTAAATTGGTCATATAACTTCGATTTTTACACATTTATGAGAGGCTGCCGGTCGATTTTTGTCATTGAAAACAAGTAATTATAAAAATGTGGAATGATTTGATTTGCACCAGCACTTGTGTTATTCCGGCACGTATGAAGCAAAATAAAGTATCATGAAACATACTTAATTGTACTTTAAGCCGTTTTTAATTTGGATGGTTGAACTGAACTTTACAATGTCAGGCTACAGGAGCAATATACAAGTACAATACATTGTTACATTAGATGAAGCAACTATGGAAGCAACTAAGACTAAGCTTTGCTGTATTTTCTTAAGATTTCCGTGGTAGGAAATCGGAGCCCACCTTGCATTTCAGGTGCGGCACTCCACTATGTTAGCACGGGAAAGTGAGTGAAATACTGCAAGGCTTAAATCAGCAGGTTATGGAGACTGAGTACAATAACCATTTGATTTACCAGAATGAGAAACAAATCACAAGATCATCATTAATAAATCCTTGTATCTATGATGGCATCATCCTGTAAACAAACTGGTATGGCGTTTAAAACAAAGGAGTCCCTACTGACACAACTTCGCCCTAAAGGCAAAGCTCGAGCCAGTCTCTAGCACTGGCTAATTCAGGTCTTGCTGCATTTCTTCGCCTTTTCTGTGCAAGATATTTCTGATCGTAGTAAAACATTCAGGTGCAGTACACTACTACGCTGGCACAGAAAAACTGACGAAATGCAGCAAAGCTTAGGTTATCTAGTGATAGAGGCTGCCGAGAGTTGTATCTTGTTGAGAAGTTGTTTCTGACGTAAAGAGTATATTGCGATTGTTCTTTCGATAGTTATCGCGCAAAATATTTTTTGGATGAGGCGACTTTCATTCCGAAACCGTCTTAAAGGCACTGTAGCACACTTTTTTACAGTAATGTGTACAGTCAAGGACTTATTATGCCTTATGTACCCCTTTACGCGTCCTATTGATGCAATACAATAATTCTAAATCGTTTTCATTAACCTAATGTAATTAAAACGTTGAAGCGTAATGTTATGATGACTGACAAACTGGATACATTCATAAGCTGCACGTATGATTTTGCGCATGTTGTTACTCACATGCATCGTTACATTCACAATATTGTAGTCACAATTATATAGAATGATATTTATTCAATAGTAAGTTGTAAAAGTTTTATAAAAAGTCTTAAGCTGAACTGCGATCAATGGTTGAGTTAAATGAAACTACCATTAAGTATTTCGCAATATCTTGTTTACAAAATGCGAAAAACGCGTTTGACATCATGTTATTTCGATTACACGTTCTGTTCTCAAATATACTGAACTGCAAAAGAAAGGTGACTCCACTGTATCAATTTCGTAATTACTGATAAAGCTGTATTGAGCAACTTTATAATATCAGAGCATTCAAATTATGTTGACGTGATGTTAGTAACGTGTTGAAAAATATGCAGACATAACGAAAAGTCAATACTGGTGTAGAACTTCTTCATTGCATTATCTTGTGCCATAGTCATTCTATGGGAAAACAGTCACATTCCTGTTCAGATGATGAAGGGCCCAATGTGCTTTTAAATGCAATTGGAACTTGTGCAAGCACTCCCATGAAGTTTTTTGATGCAACACTCCTGTCTTTGATGATGTTGATTTGACGTTATGACGTCATTTTGAATTTCTTTCAGAATGGTTCTATGAGTCTCGTTTTGGTAAAATTTCAAGGTATCGGGTATTGCAATCTTTTTCGGTACCAAGGTGTTCTACGAGCACATTTACAGTCCTTGCCAACCGTTCAGCATGCAATCGGCCAGTATCTCAGTTTCCGAAAATTTCACGTTTTGTTGCCAAACATTTAATTCTTAAACATTGAGGCTGATGTCACAATTTGGGGTTCTTTTCACAGAGCAAGTCTTGGATTACAGCACGAGTAATCTGAATGTTACCAGGCTCATGCAAATCATGTTACCATGACAACATGTGACGTGCCTTTTCGCGAACTGATATCCTTTGACTTTGCAATGGTAATCTGTACTCTACATTACCAATAGCTGAACATGTTCTCTGACATTGACTAATGATATGGAAAAATGGGCTGATATGCAAACATATATTTATTAAAACGCTCGTTTCTCTGGCTGGTCAGCATATTTAATACTGATCAACAAACTGTATATAATGTATAACAAAAACTATAACTATGGCCATTGGGACATTATTTCGTCTTTGACAAAATGTGTTTGTTAACTAACTATTATAACTGTTCTAATTTTCCAATAAGCAAGTTACACTAATTTGAATACTCCTAACCCATGCGACAATTTCTATTCAACTCTTTTAACTTTGTATGAACGAGGGTATTTCTAATTTGCATATGAACTACAAAACTGTAAGAATCAACCAAAAGGACTCCCTTACCCGTATTAGGTCTTCTTTCTTAAATAGCATGTTTATGATGATTTTTTCAATGGCTAAAAACTATACGACCGGTATCGTAATGTATGAGAAGAAACGTTTACCAACGTATGTGTTTTTAAAATTAGTAATTAGCAAAATATAGCAGAAAATAGCAAATATAACTTGAACGTTGGGTCCAGGCTGTGAGTAAACAAAGCATTGAATGTAGAATTGCGTGTTATAGAATCGCCAAGGTGTGATATATAAGGGACAGGTATAACCTTTCAGCTAGTTTTCCCAGTGAGTTTAAACATGGTCTGTTTTGTGTTTGACAAAACGTTTTAGTCCAGAAGGCCGAAAATGCCAGATATATGGGCTGTAGCACAGGCCGTCGTCCGTTCACATAATACCGCTACATCCCCCCAAAAACGGACATTTTTGGCGAGGTACCTTGCAAAATCAAAGTTTTACTCTCCATATTTGGTTTTAAATATCTGCGTGTAAACATCGATGTTGTTCCCCCCCCCCCCCCCCCCCCCCACACACACCCACACACACCTTTTTAATTTGATTATATGGTATTATTACATGTTTATGTTGAAAAATATTTATTTGTGAGCTTTCATGGTTATTGCTTTTTAGTATTCTTGACGGAATTACGCTATATAAACTCTATACATTATTAGAAAAAAGTATCACTGTCCTACGTAATGCACTTGGTGACTAAGCAACACATTACTTAGACATATAATAACATGCTTTATAAGAAACAAAGATCATAATCGAAGTAAATGTCATATGGCCACGTTTATCCTTAAACATGATTAAATGACATTTTTTTTTATTTTACGGCAAAAAGGAACAATACAATGATTGTGAAATATTAAATGCATTGTGGTGTCATATCTGTGACTTTTTAAGGTAAAAATATAGATGACAATAGTTTAACATGGTTATATTTGGGATAATAAATATATAACCATGTTATATTTCCTCACTATCTAAATGGCAAGTATTTCTAATGACAATAGTTCTTTTATAGAAATCCTATTACAGAAACAGCAATGGAATAAATATACTTTATGAGTCTGTAAAAATAAGATTTATAGAATGAAGTTAAATTTAAAGTATTTTGTAAAGCGTTTTATTGCTTATGTGTTTGCTTTTTGTTTATTAAGTCTCATGCTTAACTTTACTATTATTATGATGTACATAGCACTGAACGGTAATAAAAACGTCCGACGGATACAAAACATCAAACGATTCAATTCAAACAAGACATAGAGACGTATCACAAATTTAAAATATTGATGATGAATTAACATAAATTGTATACATAAATAAAATTGTATGGAAGAGGTATTGAGCTAACCTGTTTACCAATCCCTTTCTTTTGAAATATATATTGTTTAAACCACAAATTCAAAATAACATTTATAGCCAATATTCTTCAAAGCAAAAACGTTAATGTTTATGTATAGAACAACACTAAAAAGTCTTTTTTCATAAAAAAGGCAAATAAAGTTTAAGTGACTCAATCCTAATCTTATCGTATCTTACCCTAAGCATTAGTATAGCAACCAACAAATTTAAATTGAGGGGGTAAGAAACAAAAATGAGGTAATCAAACTTTGTGACAGGTGACTCTCGCAGTTACTAACGATTTCGTTTTCGTTCAGAAGCTGGAATTCGCTAAGATTCGCGAGTGTTCACTCTGTTGAACACGCCTCCGTTTTCTGGATCCAAGATGTGTTCGTGTACAAGCCACACACATGCCTTGGTCATGGAACTTGGACGATATTTCTACGAGAACTGGTAAAAAAGTTCTGAGTCTACATACCTTAAACAAATTTAAAATTTATTTAAGCATTAAGCATTTTGTGTTTAATAGACCAGTTTCATGAAACAAAATTTCAAGTGAAACATGACTAGCTTTGATACTGACCGCAACAGCCAGTGTGAACATTTAGTAAAGTGTGTGGAAGAATTACGATCTTGCTGACCGTTACGGATCTTCGGTTACTCGGGTCTTAATGCCATGATGCTCTACACTATATCAACCCGTGGACTTTTTATAAGGAAATCTCCCACTCAAATGTTCTGTTCCCGCGTGCCTATCAAAAAGGCACCCAGCAACCCGCTTTGGTCTTGTATTAAATACATTGTTTCAAAATCCAACTCTGTATGCAAAAGCTCCTCCTTTGTTGTTTCAGCTGATCAGGTGGCACATTTCCCGACGAACATTCCTGACACTGAGAATTCCAGAGTATAATGGTTCTAGACACCGATACGTTGTTCCTTCATCACCTTCCATGGCATTTTTTGATTAATTTGTTCAAAAGGAGACTCAAGGGTGGATACTTTCATTCGGAATATCCCTGATGAAAACTCCCGGGGGTGATATGTGAGGAGCATCTTGACATCAACCCCCGGGTGACCGAGGAAGATCGACGTCATTTTAACTGGAAGAAGGTCCAAGCCATGGATCGATTCATTCTGTTATTCATACTATGTGTGTGCCTAAACATAAGGTCAGCGCGATAGGCCCACAACTTTGTAAATAAAAACAGAGTTAATAATTTTGTTTTAAGAAAACTTGATTGAGCAAGATTTTGATAATTTTAATTGCTTAGAGACAGGGTCAGTGAAGACAGTTATCTGTATGTCCTGGAATCCAAAGCGCATCAATATGGACTAACTGGGGAGCTAGATGTGTATCAATGATTCCTGTATTCTGGGTTATTCAACAGATTGAAAGCAACTATCAAAGGCAGGTTCGAGGTATGTAGATAAACGGAGTTCTGGGCAATGTTTAAGAGAGGTTTCAAAGTGATCGCTCAGTGAGCGATTACTTTTAAACCTCTCTTGAACGCGATTGCTCAATGTAGCGCTTCGTAGCAAGGCGAGCAAACTTCGAGGAATCGCATCGTGTCGTTCAGGGAAGAATGCGCTACATTGAGCGCTACATTAAGCGATCAATGAGCGATTATAAGCGGTCGCTGTTATGGAACGGAGCCCTGGGCCATGTTCACGAAAGGTTTCAAAGTAATCGCTCAATGATTGCTCAATGTAGCGCTACGTAGCAAGGAGAGCAAACTTCGAGGAATCGCACTGTGTCATTCAGGAGAGAATGTGCTACATTAACGCTACATTGAGCGCTAGAATTGAGCGCCACATTGAGCGATCAATGAGCGATTATAAGCGCTCGCTGTTATGGAACGGAGCCCCGATTGCATGCCAGTGCCTAGTTTCACGTCCCTACTAAAAGGGCTGCTTGGATATCGGAGTGGGTCGTTGGGCTTCCTCTTCCACGATTCTAAACTGACCTGGCCCAAAGCATTCTCTTCCCAGAGATATAACCCCCTTCGTTACCCCTGTCCTATCAGGGCCATATTTCCCGTTTCTAGCCAAATACCCTAGCAGCGAGAAATGGGACCACAAATCACACCCGTTTTTAATCCAATGAAATCTCATCTCACATCGGCTGCATTGACCGAGTTACTTCTTAGCGTTTGATTGTAAAGGGTCTGGCTTATTAGCACATGTCCTTCGAATACATGTGTCTGACATCAATACTACATATACAATTGGTCTTATTCATTTATAAGCTTGTTTAGGGTCAGTTGGTATAAACAAAATTCAAACAACATACATTGAGCAGAACAAATTAAACAGGAAAATTTAAACATTTATCCTACGTCTTGATTCCGAAAATAGCATTTGACCTGTCATTTGCAAAGGTTACGTTTCCAACGACGCCACTCAATGCTCAACTAACTCCCAATGCAACCAATCAGGATACTCCATTAGTAATTAGTAATTAGCAAAAAAATAGCCAAAAATAGCTTGAACGTTTGATTATGACGCTGGGTCCAGGCTGTGAGTATACAAAGAATTGAATGTAGAATTGCGTGTTATAGAATCGCCAAGGTGTGATATATAAGGGACAGGTATAACCTTTCAGCTAGTTTTCCCAGTGAGTTAAAACGAGGTCACATGTTTATGTCATATGCCGAAAATGCCAGATGCATGGGCTGTAGCACAGGCCGTCGTCCGTTCACATATGACCGCTACATCCCCCCCAAAAACGGACATTTTTGGGGAGGTACCTTGCGAAATCAAAGTTTTACTCTCCATATTTGGTCTTAAATATCTGGATTCTGGATCTATACATTATTAGAAAAAAAGTATCACTGTATTACGTTTAATTTCTGGCCGAGAATTTAGCGTCATTAGAACAGATAAGCGATAATCGGAAGGGAATAGCATCTGTTGGAAGAGAATGGGTCCCAAGTGACTTTCAATTTTTTTTCAAAACTGAAAGAACGTATATCTGTGTAATATGCTAGGTGATCTATGATGGAGAAAGGTGTAACTATGTAATCAAGGGGGTTGATGTGAATATTATTTACGTTTTGTGAAAACAGTTTGCCAATACAAGACATAGGAACTTGCAAACTGTGTAAGCAACAGGGCCATGTTCAAGAGAGGTAAGTAGCAAGGCGAGCAAACTTCGAGAAATTTGCAACGTGTCGTTCAAGAGAGATTGAGCGCTACTTGAGCGCTACATTGAGCAATCAATGAACGATTATAAGCGCTCGCTGTGATGGAACGGAGTTACTCACACCTTCAATATTGAACTGCTTGTATCAAGTATTTTGTACACAAAAATCCTGTTATCATTTATTCCAAAAATTGAGTTGTTAAGAATAAAATCACTTAGATGCACAACGGAATCAAATATGCCACCTAGTGAAGGTTAATGAGTGGCCTTCATTAGAGAGATTACAGTGCCACAGAACCATGATGTCTCCACTCCGCAAATGACTTATGGCAATGAGATGCCCAGTTCAGCATCTAGAACAGTGTCCACTTCTGGGTGCTGACCGGTAGATGACCAGACTGACAAATGGACGTGTCCTCTCCGCCTCCGCTCTTCAGAGTCCCTATCTGTCATATCTTAAGCTCTTTTTGTACTCTCGTACTGAAAATGGTCGACATGAAAACTTTGGTTGTATTTTGATGAGTAAGCATTATTGTTCATGTCGGTATTCTCTCTGCATTCTGAATGTTTTAGATTTGTCGAGTTATGTTCGTGTAAATTTGTCGTCATATATTTATAAAGAATGTATTTCCACATGAAGAAAGTATTCGTGTCAAGCTGTATTTACACAAATATTCACTCACAATCACCACTAATCACAGTTTTCATCAAGATCGTCCCACATAACGTAAAGAAGATCTCGGTCTCAGGGTGTAATATCTGTAGATATTCATGCAAATTCAATATTATTATCATTATCAATAATCACATCACCTTATTAACGAGTTTTTGATAATCAAATTACACAATGACACAAATATTGCATATCAGGCAATGTAAGGTAGAATGAATTAATGTGTGAGCAATAATTAAAAATCAAAATATTGAAAAACATAAACTCCTTTTGAAAAGGAATGAATCACCGCGTTAGCGAAATAAGACTTGCTGGAGTTATACGATCGCCAGGAGCTCGTCGTCCTTTGTATGTACATTATGGTATATTTAATTTGAAGTACAAATCATTTTCAACCAGCTCCATCTTGTCTTTCTCCAAAATACTCAATTTTCTCTCTCTAAAATATCGAAACTTTTCCAAAATATCTAAAACATTTCGCACATTTTCGCCGAAAAATATCTAGTCTGGTGTTTCCTCTGTTTTATACGTAAATGGAGACGTGATATTTGTGATGGTTTGTGTGTAAGCTTTGTTCATTATCGGATTATGCTGATTGCCTATCACTGAGATTGTTGAGATGACAGTATTGACACATGTATAGTTTTGTAATGTTGGTATCAATATTATTAATAAATTGACAAAAAGCTATCTCATTCAAAGATAAACACCGCTTTTTCGACCCCAAATAAGTTAGTTAGTAAAAGGAATAGACTATCAATTTCCTGCGCAATCTGCTATGGTTCACTGTCACTGTAAACAAAATGGCGACAAAAGAACGAAAATGTTATCAATCATGGCTATGTATGTTCACTCATACAAAACATTAAAACATACATGTATTCAGCATTATATGATATAATATATCAGTTACACTGATGAACCTATTTAGCTGTGAGTGTATGGTGTCATTTTTAATGTACATGTAGTGATATAGTATAGTTATTTTACATCATTTTACCCTTTCCACAAAGACGGTCATTATCATTTTTTTTAAAATTCATTACGTCTGGTTAATTTCTAAATATCTAAATATCGTCTGTAATGCACGTTATTAAACACATGGCTTTGAAGGTGAACACAAATTTGTTTTTGTTATATTCAAGGGAAATGATTTCGTCAATTTGGTTACTGTTTGTCGTATTCTTATATCATATAATGCTGAATATGTTTTAATATTTTTTAATGAATTGTTTATACGGAATCTAGAATTTGGGTAGGAAAATCTGCAGTTTGGAAAGTGATTATTGTCATACCTCACCCAACTGAAACATGACATTGGCATACCTCACCCAACTGAAACTTGACATTGTCATACCTCACCCAACTGAAACTTGGCATTGTCATACCTCACCCAACTGAAACTTGGCATTGTCATACCTCACCCAACTGAAACTTGACATTGTCATACCTCACCCAACTGAAACTTGACATTGTCATACCTCACCCAACAGAAACCTGGCATTGTCATACCTCACCCAACTGAAACTTGGCATTACCATACTGGTAAGTATCAACTTCAGACACTGATTTGACCCGCAAAGTATTCAACGTCGGTGACTATCTGTTTCGAAGCCTTAATGATATGTATGCATTGATATTAAATTGAGACAAAAACATCATTATCTGATATTTATAATTGTGAATGTTGTAAATATACGTTTTCGCATGAGATTAATGTTGCATAAACAAGACTACATGTATGCGTAAGAATCAGAAGATAACCAGAAGTTTGGTTGAATGTGATATGTTTAACATTATGGTTATTAAAGGCACTTATTTTAACAAGCTTATAGACCCAGCAATCGGATAATTCAAACTTGTCGTAACACTACATGTATGTTAACTTTACCAAAGCGGTTTAGCTTTGCATTCAAATTGATGTTCACAAACTCGACAGGAAAGTTTTAAAGTAATTTTGTCGCTTCGAAAATGTAATAAAGTGATATCAAGTCTTTTTCATGGTGTTGTTTTTGGCTTTAATACGTTCCAAACTACCCACAGTATGTTCTGATTTCAGTTCAAATTATTTCATTCAAATTGTATATTGATCCCAAATCGCCAAATGTATGATGTTTACTTGTTTCCAATGAATTTCGAGCAACATCCTTACACTGCATCATTCTCGTCTCACAGAGGTTACTCCCTTCGTAATGCCTAATGATAGGAAATTTAACGGGAGTAACCTCTGTGGGACGAGAATGGTTTGTACATGTGTAGAAACCGACGTATTACACGTCCAATTTACATGCACAGTAGTTATACGACTTTTTAAACATAACCAACCCAATTTGTATTTGTGTCTGCTGTAGATCAGTTTCCAAAATTATTTTCTCACTGACACGCGTCAATGACGGCGTATTGTCCGGTTTTCGATCAGAAATGGCTAGTATGTTCACCCTTATATCGTCACTATACTGAGTCGACTATCAATTAAACGGTAATACTCGGTAACAGTGAGCACATCTCGGTAAAATCGTATGACATACGTGACTCGCAACTACACACTGAATAACCCTTTAACGTAGTCATGTGAGTAACAAAAAGAAAATCCTGGAACGAAATATCAAAAATCGTTTACTCATTTCGCATGTCGTGCAATCTAATATAAGAAATTATATCGAATGATATGATCGATAAATCAAGAAAGAAGCTAACACTATGTTGTCAACACAAGCCTTCAAGGGACATTTACATGGACAGCGTTAAAAGAAATCCAAGCTTATATAAGTGTATATTCACATTAAACCGTGTAGTCTTTCGTAACTGGCGATGTTACAGTACATTAGATTAATACGTACTTTCAGTCAATTTATCAATTTCTTAATCATCTTGCATTCACCATTAAACACTTGCTATTAATTTTGTAAAGTTTAAAACTAAAAACAAAAACAATTGGCGGGTGTAGGGTTGCGTCATTATCTGGAGCTGAAGATGGCTATTGAAGGAAACTATGAAGACATTATGACAGACATTACAACGATAAAACCATTCGCACATGATACGTTTGGAGATTTAAAAGCAACTGCTCGAGTGTAATGATCTGCACATAATTACAAATAATACTTCCTATGTGTAAAAATAATTCTTAATCTTTAAATGTCACATCAAGAATCTGGAACCTAATATTCCAGACATTTATGTCGGTATTTAATGAAAGACCATGGCTGTAGGCCTGGTAATTTATTATACAAATTTCATATCTAGATTTTCTTACCAGAAGTCGTTTCAACTACTTTGTTGTCTCCTAAATACCACAGTTCACCTAAATCAATAGTTATATTACCATCAAAGTGAGATGAACGTCTATATACCACATAGTTAGTATCCGCTTCTCCTAATGTTACGCCTGTTCGGAGCATCATCTCTCACCGAGATCGTTTTTCATTTTTGATAAATCGCTGCTTGATATTAACATTATTCATGACAGGATATTATTTTACATTAAACCAAATTGTTCGTTGATAATGAATAGTTTGAGCGAGTGATTTACATCATTATAAATGATAAGTCTGTTTGGGGTGGATTTAGCCTGGTCACGCCTTGGTCAGTTTATGGTCCAGCACTCGGGGCGTGCCTATTGACCTGTGTGTCACTCAGGCTGTAGAATGGCGTGAAAGGGGGACATCTGACCCCCAAAACGCTGACCCCTCATTGTCCCACAGATTGACCCCGGATCAGGTGTCCATACAGTTCACAAAAGCAGTTAAAATTAGAGTCCACATTACCGCATATAAAATTGTTTTTTTTCCATAGGCGATTCGGTTTCTTTGGCGTTGTGTGAAATTTTCTTTAGATTTCCCATGACCTGTTTTTTTTATATATATGTAAATTACTGTAATTTGATGTCAGCCGGCTACTAGACATGTTCTAGACATCCGTTCCGACGAAGATGAGGACGCTTTTCAGGGTTTTGTACTAGGTCTTCTTTACATTGTTGTCTGAGATTGACGAGATACTTTTATATGACCTTTTGCTGTTGAAAATAACTCTGATACGTACTTTCGTTGAATGCAGTTTTATTCTTTAGATTTTTATTTCAATGAAAGCAATTTTATTTTTTTGATGATCAACATTTTCTAATAAGATTGATTAAAACGACATTTTGGCTTTTCCTAATTAAATGTCTGTAATTCTTTGTGTTTTGCTGAATGTTCTTCAATTTCAATTTTGTTGACGCACTTAACTTTGATAGATAAGATTTAAAATTAAAATGTAAACTTAATCTGATTAAAAGATATGTGGTTCTATACGGTTTTCTTGTCCCATTTGTAACGTGTAACTTTACTTTTACACAATGAATTTCGTAGGCAGCCTCCTACATTTTTTCCAATGAGACTTATTTCATTTTCTATGTTACCGTAGTTTTATTTGTTTAACATATATGTAATACTTTTATATACATATCACGATAGCGTTTGTGTTTTGCATAACATTGTTAAATGCGATTAAATTCATACTCTTATGTATAATGTTATTGATTAATATTTTTTTACTTTTTCATATCTCATTAAAAGCAAATTATGTCCTGATTTTGCTTAATGTTCGCAAAATAAGAATACATCGATACTTTAACATTATTTATTTAAAATTTCAATGAACGCATCATGTTTCTAGAAAACCAGTGAAATAATCCCGAAAATATCTGAAACATATCTCAACTATCAATATAGTTTCCATAAACAGTGCGTATTCTTATTGAAAGCAAATTCATAATATCGAATCTTCCGTTCACTCTGTGTGTCTCTAGCTGTGGTCAAACACACTCGTTGACCGATAATTCTTAAAAATTGCGTGAAGAATTGCTGCAAGGCTATAGACAAGAAGGAAGCTGCTATTCAAAGGACTTTTTTGATTCATGGACAGAAAGCATGCCGTAGCCATCATCTTGATTTATCGACATGGTTCTTTAAAGGAAGTTCATTGTCTTTCGATAGTGAAAGGAAACCTAACAAAACGTTTAAGGTCGCGGAAAATCCACGTTATTCTTCTTATGACTTGAAGGCAAATACATTCATCTGACAGAACACATCTCTTAGAGTGGAGATTTTAGTTTTCTCTCGAATTTCATGTTGTAAATTATGGTTGTTAACCTAGATCTAATCAAATCTGGCCCGAAGATCTTTTTATTGCAATAGTAGATGTTACTTTTCAGTATAAATATGGTTCATTAGACAATCCAAAAACGTCATTCAGCTAACATGTGCTAACATTTCTTGATCATTTGTTTTGACTTTGGAATAACATTCTCTGTTCAGAAGTAAAAATAATTCGGATTCATGTAACAGTTAAGCGTTAATTTGAAATTATGTGACGTCGTTTTACATCATCTGATAATATATGTAATGACTCGAACTCAAGTTTTATACTATTTCCATATTTGTTTAAACGAACAAAGCCTCCATTGGAAACATGTAGACATTAGCCTTATTTGATTTAAGTTAAGCTTTTCTAATTACACAAATATAACCTTCAAAGAAAAATATCAAAATATAAAGTAAAAAAACACAGTGCGGTGGGTGTATATATTGAGCCGCGAAACGTATGGCTATTGTATTGCAGTACGGTTTCAGTTGAATATTAGGCCTACATTTCCCGGAACATCCGTGGCAGACTGTTCTTGATCCGAATATTGGGGTTTGATTTCAGCATTCTCAAATTCAGTTCTTCCCGTTGAAATTCACTTCTTTTCAGTAGGTCGAGAAGGCGTGTACATGGCCCATCAGAGCTGTAACACTCCTGAAGGCAGTTAATCATCATTTACCACAGAATTGTATTTAATCATTGTGAGGGAAGGCTAGTGTACAGCAGCGTTTTTAAGAAGTTACAAATCTACAGTGTAGACCTAAGTTTACACTCGGAGGCCGTACAACTCCAACACTTCCGTTGAAAGACACCCAAGACGATATTTTTCAGAAGTAGATGATGTAAGCAGGCCTAATCGACGATTTACCTGTCCAGTAAGGATATTGTCTTGTCTCCAGCTTCCTGCCAGTGAGGAAACGGAAAGCTGAGTCTGTTGCAGGGGAAATGAGGAACCCTCTCTGGGCACACTGAAGCAGTCGCTTTCTGAACAGGTGCCCGTAATCGTTCTACAGGAAACAGGGTCCAAGCAGGCTTCCGGCTTCCTCATGTCAGTCCAGGAGAGAAAGGACGAAAATCACTCACCATAATTAGGACTTCTTCGCTTTTAGATGTTTTATGCATTTTATGGTAACCTCCGTCCAAGTAAGTCTCCAGGTCTATATAGTGACGATTAAGAGACTAAAGACTTGCAGTATGACAGTGAGTGGACGAACTCATTAGGAATAAGCATGTTTTATTGTTAGATGTTTTTATTGCATTAGGAAGCACAAATTACTCTCAACAATCTCTACAAAAAAAGATTTAGAGATTAAAGTGCCATTTTCAGTATTATTGGAGTTCGCAAATCCATGTTGTTTAAACATTCACCTTTCTTTGCCAAAATAGGCAAATAAGCGTCGTGATTATTCAGCGGGAAAGGTCATGTATCTACAGTTCTATAGCTAAGAATGGTGTTAAACTTTACTACCAATTAGCACTGACCCTAAACCTAACCACATGAACGTCAGTTCTATACAATAGATACACGAAGCAGAAAGAAGAAGAAGGTTTTATTACAGTGTAATATTCTGTTACAGGTATCACAGACATGACAAAATAAATGTATTTACATGATATAAAGGCATTACAAAAAACGCATTTAGGCACATGAGGCACCACAATATGTTGGATCGGAGATATACATATACACTTTGGGGTAAAATGATGCATGTCCTAGTTATTTTTACAAGTTCAGTTAGGCGCAACCTCCTTCCATACAATGTGTATATTGGGGCAGTTGGAGGCTGTTACAAAAGATATATATTTCAAATTTATAACATTTATGTATTTACATTGACGAGACTCGGGTGGGATTCGAATCCGGAACTTCGAAGGCAAACGCGCTTACCATTACGTTGTTAAGCCCTCTCTACTGAAACAGACCTTGCTGGTATTTCATCTATAGAATATATGCTACAGAATTTCTGCTAAAACTTAAAATAAACATTTTTATTTATCTGTGTTACGGTGTTAAGATATATCGAAACGTATAAAATAGATCGTAAATATAAATTTAAATACATATTCATTCATTATATTCATCATCTACAGGGATCGGGTAAATAAACACTATTTCTATGTTGAAATATCTAGACAGAAATTTAGTATTTTTTATAGAATCATATCAATTAATGCAAATGAATTTAAGTAAACATTTATTGCTCATTTTTACTCAAATTTGAAAAAATTCAGTTTCATCTAGAGTATATATTAAACACATGAAAAGCGTGTTATTATCGTTATAAGATATATTATGAACCAAAGCAACGACTGTTACAAAACATGAACAAAATAATAATAAAAAATAGTGAGACATGTCAACGTGATGTTTACAATAAAGAGGAGTATTATTGAAATATAATTCTTCGTCGTTCATTGGAGATAACGATTATGCTTGTGATACTATGCTTGTTTTCCTTATTCGTTAAGAAACATAATCCATGCAAATGGTTTATTCGTTTACAAACAAAATACTTTCAGGTGATATTCGTTTACAAACAAAATGTTTTCAGGAGGTATATTCGTTTACAAAGAAAATGTTTTCAAGTGGTATATTCGCTTACAAAGAAAATGCTTTCAAATGGTATATTCCTTTACAACCTAAATGCTTACAAATGGTATATTCGTTTACAAACAAAATGCTTTCAAGTGGTATATTCCTTTACAACCCAAATGCTTACAAATGGTATATTCCTTTACAACCTAAATGCTTACAAGTGGTATATTCCTTTACAACATAAATGCTTACAAATGGTATATTCCTTTACAACCTAAATGCTTTCAAGTGGTATATTCCTTTACAACCTAAATACTTACAAATGGTATATTCGTTTACAACCTAAATGATTACAAATGGTATATTCCTTTACAACCTAAATACACACAAGTTGTATATTCCTTTACAACCTAAATGCTCTCAAGTGGTATATTCCTTTACAACCTAATGCTTACAAATGGTATATTCCTTTACAACCTAATGCTTACAAGTGGTATATTCCTTTACAACCTAAATGCTTACAAATGGTATATTCCTTTACAACCTAAATGCTTACAAGTGGTATATTCCTTTACAACCTAAATACTTACAAATGGTATATTCCTTTACAACCTAATGCTTACAAGTGGTATATTCCTTTACAACCTAAATGCTTACAAATGGTATATTCCTTTACAACCTAATGCTTACAAGTTGTATATTCCTTTACAACCTAAATACTTACAAATGGTATATTCCTTTACAACCTAATGCTTACAAGTGGTATATTCCTTTACAACCTAAATGCTTACAAATGGTATATTCCTTTACAACCTAATGCTTACAAGTGGTATATTCCTTTACAACCTAAATGCTTACAAATGGTATATTCCTTTACAACCTAAATGCTTACAAGTGGTATATTCCTTTACAACCTAAATGCTTTCAAGTGGTATATTCCTTTACAACCCAAATGCTTACAAATGGTACATTCCTTTACAACCTAAATACTTACAAATATTATATTCGTTTACAAACAAAATGCTTTCAAATTGTATATTCCTTTACAACATAAATGATTACAAATGGTATATTCGTTAACAAACAAAATGCTATCAAGTGGTATATTCGTTTACACTCAAAATGCTCCCAAGTGGCATATTCGTTAACAAACAAAATGCTTTCAAATGGTACAAACAAGTTCAATACAAAATGCAATATAATATTTACAAATGGCACGTCCTGTGCTTTTCGTTCCAAACATAATATTTTCAAACGGATGATTCAGTTACAAACATAATATTTTCAAACGGATGATTCAGTTCCAAACATAATATTTTCAAACGGATGATTCAGTTCCAAACATAATATTTTCAAACGGATGATTCAGTTCCAAACATAATATTTTCAAACGGATGATTCAGTTCCAAACATAATATTTTCAAACGGATGATTCAGTTCCAAACATAAT
Organism: Gibbula magus; assembly: GCA_936450465.1. Classification (NCBI taxonomy): domain Eukaryota; kingdom Metazoa; phylum Mollusca; class Gastropoda; order Trochida; family Trochidae; genus Gibbula; species Gibbula magus. Next base: position 63,617,103 of record OW388289.1, on the reverse strand, counting down.
ATTTTCAAACGGATGATTCAGTTCCAAACATAATATTTTCAAACGGATGATTCAGTTCCAAACATAATATTTTCAAACGGATGATTCAGTTCCAAACATAATATTTTCAAACGGATGATTCAGTTCCAAACATAATATTTTCAAACGGATGATTCAGTTCCAAACATAATATTTTCAAACGGATGATTCAGTTCCAAACATAATATTTTCAAACGGATGATTCAGTTCCAAACATAATATTTTCAAACGGATGATTCAGTTCCAAACATAATATTTTCAAACGGATGATTCAGTTCCAAACATAATATTTTCAAACGGATGATTCAGTTCCAAACATAATATTTTCAAACGGATGATTCAGTTACAAACATAATATTTTCAAACGGATGATTCAGTTACAAACATAATATTTTCAAACGGATGATTCAGTTACAAACATAATATTTTCAAACGGATGATTCAGTTCCAAACATAATATTTTCAAACGGATGATTCAGTTCCAAACATAATATTTTCAAACGGATGATTCAGTTCCAAACATAATATTTTCAAACGGATGATTCAGTTCCAAACATAATATTTTCAAACGGATGATTCAGTTCCAAACATAATATTTTCAAACGGATGATTCAGTTCCAAACATAATATTTTCAAACGGATGATTCAGTTCCAAACATAATATTTTCAAACGGATGATTCAGTTCCAAACATAATATTTTCAAACGGATGATTCAGTTCCAAACATAATATTTTCAAACGGATGATTCAGTTCCAAACATAATATTTTCAAACGGATGATTCAGTTCCAAACATAATATTTTCAAACGGATGATTCAGTTCCAAACATAATATTTTCAAACGGATGATTCAGTTCCAAACATAATATTTTCAAACGGATGATTCAGTTCCAAACATAATATTTTCAAACGGATGATTCAGTTCCAAACATAATATTTTCAAACGGATGATTCAGTTCCAAACATAATATTTTCAAACGGATGATTCAGTTCCAAACATAATATTTTCAAACGGATGATTCAGTTCCAAACATAATATTTTCAAACGGATGATTCAGTTCCAAACATAATATTTTCAAACGGATGATTCAGTTCCAAACATAATATTTTCAAACGGATGATTCAGTTCCAAACATAATATTTTCAAACGGATGATTCAGTTCCAAACATAATATTTTCAAACGGATGATTCAGTTCCAAACATAATATTTTCAAACGGATGATTCAGTTCCAAACATAATGGTTTGAATTGGAACATTCAGTTGCAAACATACTGTCAAATAGTTGCACAAATAGAGGTTTTAAATGGAATATTAATATTTTCAAATCGAACATTAACTGTCAAACATATTGTTTAGAACTGATAATTAAGAGAAGTAGTGACTTAAAAGGTACCATTCATGTAAACAATTACTTCAGAAAAATAAGTTCATACAAATTCAAACGAATGGCTCTGATTTCAAATCTAGGTCAATAAAAGAGTATTTCGTTCTAACGATTTGAAATTGAAAATAACATTTCTTGAATACTACTTTTAAAATAATATTGGCAGTTTCACTCATATTAAAGTACACAGGAGAGCGATTTATGCGATGCTTTCTAACTTAATAATGGATTCAAATGTAACATTCAGCTTCAAACATAACCCAAAATATCTACAAGAAGCCTGCCTATAACCCAGGCTGCCACGCTAAGCAATAGAGCCTCAACCGTTCCAGTAATGAGTTATGACAGCAGAGATTGTGCCCAACATCAACAACTATTGTAGCACCTAGAGCGCTTAGAAAGGGGTCAGGGGAGCGAGTGACCCCGAGGAAGAAAAAAACAACCATAATTGTCTAATTGGGAATCGTTGGTTTTAAAATGAGTACTTAGCAGCTTTAGATTCTAACACGGCGTTTTCCTTATCTCGCTGGCAAACTATCGAGAGCTCTCCTCAAGTCGTAAGATTGCACTCGACACAATGGCGGGGGAGGGCGGGGAGTTGAATACGGGGTGGCGCTCATCGGGAGGGTGAGATGTTGGGAAGGGAGAGGGAAGGGTCGATGTTGTTGGAGGGGGGGGGGGGGGGGGTCGGTTCGAGTGAAGGGGATAGAGCAGTAAGAGGGACTGGTTGAATGACGGTGGTTGGCGGGGTAGGGGGACCGAGTCTCTCTCAATATAATCTTGTGTTGTTAACACGGATCTCCGTCTACACGGTCCGCCCCTCCCACCCTCTTTATGAAGAGAACGCAGGTTATTATCGTAAACATGGGACTTGAGATGATGCTCTCCTCTACAGACTTTGGTTCTTGTGAAGAGTAGAGCATCGGACGCTTCACTATTAGTGAGTCCATTCACGTGTGGTCAGCCGCATGTATGGAGTTAATTACTAACAGGAAACTTGACACTGACACCGCTTACTTGGACATTGTGTACTTTTGACAGTTTAAATTCCTGCATTCGACCATTGAAATATGAACCTGAATTTCCTGTTCCAATTCTGTATCTAGATAGTATAAGGACAGTGCTCCGACAAGAACATACAGCGACGCAGGTATATAATATAATGCGTCTGTCATGTAGACTGATCAGTGCGTTGTATATGTGTTCTTGAAATAGCTGCAGTTTTCTTTATCATCATCCGAAAATTGTGTTTTGTAGCTGGGATAATTTCTAAATATATAGGAGTATTTGTAGAGCAATGCGAAAGAAGTGCCAAATAGATTTGCATATAGCTACATGTGTGCGTGTGTGTGTATTGTGTAAGTGTGTGGGAATATACACGGATGCGCACACTATAAGAACCAAGAATAATTTACTTGTCTACAAAATAAGGTTGCTTCTATAATTAATATCCTGCACATGAATGCTCAAAGAGCGACAAGAAGTGTAGTGTAGAAAACATCGGTGGAACACAGCATGCTAGTTAAATAAGAACATCTTCATCTGACGTTCGAATTGGGTCACTGGTTGTGTTTTGTTTTTGTTTTTGTTTTGTTTGTTTGTTTTTGTTTGGGGGGGGGGGGGGGGGGGGGGGGGGGGGTACCAAATTGTGCCAATATGCTGGAGAATGATCGACACAAGTGTTTTCAGTTTTAACCGAGGAATGGCCAGACTGAGAACCGGATTGGAGACCTCTGCCAGGCTGATTCTCACTGAGCAGGTCGCAGAGATAACTTGGCGCTGTTCCCTTCACACATTGGTATCTAAGTGTCAAGACTTAACTAGATTCTTATCTGGACTGGGAGCCGATGCAGGAACTTCAGAAATGGTGTGCTGTGACAGTGCTTTGGTGATCTGGTTAACCGCCTGGCAGCTGTGTCCTGGTCCTCTGTAGGCGATTTAACTGTTCTGGAGAATGAGATGACTTTACTGATTGGTCTGAAGTAAATGAAAACAAAATAGGGCCAGGTGCGGATCCTTGAGGAACACCATAGTCTAGTACTTTTGAACCATTGATTGAAACCTATTGCAAACGATCATTGAAGTAGGAGCAGTTTCTCCATCAGTTCAAGGATAACAGCAAATGTCTTGTCAAAGTTTGTTGGTCGAATGCCGGGGACAGATCGAGGAATCCCACCAAAGTCAAGTCATTATTATCGACACTGATCCAAAGATCGTTGACAAACTCGCTGGCTTCGGTGCTACTCTGTAAGCACACACTGGAACTTGTCAAATGACAATGGGTGTCGGGAAGGTCCAGATCCCTGGTTTTAAAAGCCGTTTGTGATATCTTGAAGAGGAACGGCAGATTTGAGGCAGGCTGATAGTTTTTCAGAGCTGGAGGGTCAAGAGATCTTTTCTAGAGGTTTGGTAATGTCAGCTTTGAAAACCAGTTTCAAGACTTAAGTTAATGAGCTGTGTTATTACTGAGGCAGACAGCCATCCTCATAAGTAGTTTGATGGAAACCGGATCGAGGGAACAAAACGTTGATTTGGAGCTCTGGATAAGTTTGTAGGTTTCATCTTCTGTAAAAAAAAATGAGTGAAACTATTGATATTGGAGCTGCATGCAGGAGTAGGCTGTAAATCTCCACATCTGTTTCATACAGTTCTATATACATCCGATATGTTGTCATGAAAGAACCGAACGAGTGCATTTGCGAGATAAACGTCGTCAGTACAAAGATCTGGAAAGATGACGTCAGTAGGTCCAACTGTGTCGACATGATGTTATGCAGGGTCCGTGTTTTATTGGTTTGAGAAGAGTAAAATAAGTAAAATGCTATGATATTACAAGTCGATGTTTTCTGTTGAAATCTTTCCTAGGTTAATTAAAAAGCTGCCTCTAAACTTCAAGCTTATCTTTTGTCGTATATTGTAAACGAATTTACTTGAATTGTATAACTCGTCTGACAGTTTAAAGACAACACATTCATCGGAGAACAATTATGGTTATCCAATCAATAAGGGAATGTTGAAGCCCATTAATAACTCATATGGACAGTCGATTTTACCGCCATTTAAATCGGGCCAAATCACAAGCATAGTTCAGGTGAAAGCTAATCATCAATGAACAAGAGTTTCACCATATGACAAATATTCGTGATGACAGAGGCAAATTTCAAATAAATTTAATTTTCAATCTGTAGTTGATACTGAACATTACTCCATGACATTAAATTCCGATTAGATATCACTTACAGAGCGTGATAATGATCCTTGTGATGTGCGCAGTGATTAGATCAGGAACCCCGGGCCTACCTGGACGAGTTTAACCTGCAACACGTATATATATGTCAACGCCAATATTTATTACATTATAATGTTTACGTTGTTGTAAAGTTGTTTATATTGTTAATAGTGTCATTTTAATTCAATTGCGTACACATGCATACGCGTAAAATATTCGATTTAAAATCATCATAGTTTTACTTATATCGTCTTATGTGTCTCTGTTATACATGAGAACATATTTGAATCTCAAAACTGGTTTATTTCTAAGATAGTTAAATAAATGATAAATCTGAAATTGATATTTTGATTGCAAAATTGTTTTACACCAGTACATCAAAGTTATTTAATATTAGATAAAAAATTATAAATCTGAAAAATATTTATTTGTCAAATTGTCAAAATTGGGTAATTTCTTATTATCTGTTTCAGTAATACGTTATTTCGATAGCAAATTATTACGAGGTTGAAATTTATCTTCTCTGCAGATACTATAATGGCGAATAGTGGTTTAATGAGAGGCGCTATTTGATGTATTTCATCATTTACCTGAAGAACTTGATCTCGCAGCGTCTAGACAGTCTCAGCAACATCCATTTTCTTGCTTCTCGGTGTCGTATAGAAAAAAACCATAATAGGCAATTAAATGTCTGGGAAAATATTGTGTAGGAAATCAGACAAAGACGAAATGACGACCTAAAGAATTGTAGCATCATGTAGAAAGAAAACGAACACTTTGAATGTACAACATGTAGTCAAGTGTGATATTTTACATTTTACTTGCATTCTGTTTTACCTAAACAACAAACAGTAAAACAAAACCTTACAACCAAAATTTAAAATTCTTTGTTACAACATAACATCGGTTTACTGAAGAACACAGACAAATGGTTAGTATAAATTAGTTATAGCAATAAGTGGTACAAAACCGTATCTAGTTATTTAAATCATAAGAACAATAAAAGAAATATGGTTTATTATAATATAAACAAACAAAACAAACACCAACAAACAACAACAATTTTGTAGTAAATCATTAACTATTAATCATAAATGCCCCTACGTCCCATGGTGCCTACAGAAACAGTGACTTTTGGAATTAAAAACCACCCCTTCTTATAGATAATGAGTCAGATCCTTAATCAATTCCTGTGTAGGTGTAACGTACACCTTACTTCGATCAAAGGTTCGGGTGGTTCTCACACTTTATTATAATAACACTGTATAATGTACAAATATGAACACATCGTAACCCATTTGGGGTGGCTCGTTGTATTTTAATATACATGTATTTGCACTTGTAAAATTGCGAGGTGAGACGTAAATAAAACATGTCTGTCTGTCGACTATAGGCTGCTTAAAATGGATTTGGGTAGTTCTCAAATATACATAATAATTTAACTCATTTTTTTTAGGGTCATAATATCAACAGGAAAACAGTGACCTCAGATGGCTCAGAACATATAATAACCTCGTGGGATATAACAACAGTCTCAAGCAGACTAAAGAAGGCACTAACTAATGAAGTAATTAAGTATTTCCGTATTGTGTTCGTCTCGTACAGATATAACTGACCTCCTACCTGTACCTTGACCAATAGTCTACGAAAAACCATAAATATTAACATAATATTACTTTTAGATGCATTTTTCCCAAACCATTATGGAGAATTGATGAACAATTTATCGCACACTAGTATTTCACTAATAGTCTAGTAGAATGAAAATCAAACAGAATACATGTGTACGTGTATTAGCCGTAAAGTTTTAGATATGCATAAAAATTGACATTTAATTCATCATTTAAGTATAGAAATTATTATTTGAATTATAATGGATAATTCATAATCGAGATTCTATCATCAGAAACACAACGACTCCGAAGCATCAGACCGCATGTCCTTACCAACAACAGCTAAAATAAAATAAAAATAAAATAAACAATTATATGTGAATGTTTACTTTTCAGGAATTTAAAAAAAAAATAACCCTTATAGCAACCAAGACTTACCAATATTTTCTAGACTAAACAACGTTCCCCGTTTTGCTCTGGAGTCATGCTGGTGGATTATAATAGAGTACCACTGCGACTTGAGGTCATGCATTTATCTTCTTTCGCTCTTCGTCATCGATGTTATTTTTTCAAAACTGTTTTTAACATTTATAATACAGATTTAAGTAAGACATCGTTGCTAGTCTCATTAAAATAGCATAACCCCAGAAACGAATGCGCACTGTAAGTTATGTTGAAGTTTACGTCTGTGCGGCGTAGGAAGCATTCATAAAATCTCTTCGTTCGCCGTCCCAATTGAACAGGAAAGTTATTCCGAGAATGAATATGGCCATAGGAGTAGCCTCCCTTAGATCCTATCTGATCTTGCAAGGAAATAAGGGTAGATGAGAGGGTTGATAAAGGGGCGGGATTGATCGAAGGAGGGAGTTGGCTGATGGGGTCACCTGGTTGGTTGGGTCCCAATCGGCCGTCAGATTCTAATACAAAAGTATTTGTTCAACACATATACATTATATCAATCGCTAGAAAAACCTTTCATCTTCAACATGACATGATAGGCCTAATATTTAATAATTTCATATCACGATAATCAAGTGCATTTGTTTAAAAATCAGCAAAACTCTCGATTGTCGCGCCCCACTGCTTTGCATTCTACGTAATGACTAATGTCCAACACAACAACAACCTCGGGGTTCCGAACTTTCCATTCAAACCGAGCTATTTCTTAGATATGAATTTCAAAGCCTAAAATATCACAGAGAATGAATGCCCTGGGACACTCCTGGATCCTTAACAATGTTAAAGGTACATCCATTGTGTTTCATAAGATTTTATTTGGCTTTAATACGTTCCAACTCACCACGGCAGATTTTTACTTGTGTTTGTACACAAAAATATTACCCTTCCCGGCTTATTGTAATTTTTTTGACGGCCCTTCCCATTTATGTGTATTTTTTTTACACGACCCTCCCCTAACATACAGCTATGAAACGTCTTGAAATTGGCCTTCTGAATATATATTTGGTTCTGCATTTTAAAAAAAATTCTTTGACACTTTAAAGAAAGATTCTCCTTCAAAAAAAGAGTTAATAGAATGTTGGAAAATACACATTTAACATACCAGTAATGGATTTAACACGATGTGTAACATCAAGGGTTAAAAGGGTCTCTGTAGCTCATCACATATATTATTACAGGAATTGCATTATATATATATATATATATATATATATATATATATATATATATATATATATATATATATATATATATATATATATATATATATATATATATATATATATATATATATATATATATATATCCCAGGTAAAGACTATTAACTGAAGACTACAGATAAAGACTATGTTAAACAAAAAGGCATTACACAGTCATCAAATTAATTTTCAATCCACATTTGTCAATCCATATTCTAAGGAAGAAGTAACAAGTATGTGTTTAAAGTTCACCATTCTCCTGATGAAGGGGAAAGGAACCAGAAACATTGTGCATACAAGAGATGAAAAATTGAGATTCATAATAATGTGTCTTACACATATATTTTAAAGGTGTGACCTCTGTTGTTTTGTCTCATTAGACTTGTTCACTAGTACCACAATAATCTCTTAGATCCCCCACTCCTCGATCACCCCTCCCTGACCAATTGTTAAACCCGATTTCCACTCCTCCTGGTATGACCCTTCTTCCCCTTTCCCCTTCTCCCTCCCATATGAGTCAATATACACCTCTATGCAAGATTAAGAGTAGTTGGACTGAAAGGTCCATGTTTGGACACTGGCAAGGAGTAAGAGTGAGCTATATTTTGTTTATCTTAGAAGCTACATACATCAAATTTAATGGGTTTATGATTACCTTTAACGTTGTATCACTAACAATGGAAAACCCCTTACAACCCCTAACACACAATCTTACTTATAAAGGGAGCAGAACGAATGAAACCCAGACGATTTCCCTTTAACAATTCCCACCCATGGCAATTGCCTACCAGTTATTTTAAGTGTGGAAGGACAACTGCCACCCGAATAATTATTGTTTTTAGACTTGCAGGTGTAATTTTGACAATTCAATTTGATTCATTTAATACCCTTATCTTTTCAGACAATTGGTATATTGATAAAACAGTCTTGGTACATGGCAACAAACTTTACAAATATTTGTCTCCATCCAACAAAGTTGCTATTCTCCAAATTTTAGCTTCCTAGTAGCATTACTAGTTCCTGAACTAAAGTTAAAAAAGATTTCAGTGTGTGGCCACCCTGTCACACCCATATTAGATGGGGGCTCAATAAGAATAAAATTAAAAATTGAAAACTGACTGAAAAATTCCGGAGAAATAATTAAGTAATGTAAACGTAATCCTGTCTTCCATAATATTTGTTTGAGTGATTAATTGCGTTCATTCAGCCATAACACAGGTAACCATGTACCGCCATGCCTACGCTCATCAGAGCTTGACGACTATCAACTTTAGGCGTCGCAGGCCATTGCTTGTTGGTGTTTTCCCCAATCATACTCACTCATCATTTCAGACAATTTCCTTTTAAAATGTTTGCTACTCCTCTCTGGAATGCTCTGCCTTTTGACATGAGTAATTGTCCATCTTTGAATGTTTCAAAACAAATTTGATGACACGTCTCTTAAATAAATATTTTCTAGAATGACATTACAGTTGGTATCATTTGTTATTATTGACTTGTACAGCGCCTTCAGCATATGACCTGTGAAGTAGGCGCTATATAATTAGTCATTTATTTATTTATTTATTTATCATCGGGGCATTATGTTTAGCTTTTTAATAGTTTACTTATTCATAAACTGAACGGGTAGTTTTACTCTAAAATTCAGCAAGCTTTTTGAATCCCGTTAAATAAAATCCTAAAATACCGTATTTTGATAGGACAAAATCGCCCGCACTGCTCGTGCGGTCACAATCGTGTATTCTGTGTAACCGTACACCGAAAGTACTTGCCTGAAAATACTTGCCTGAAAAGTATCTATTCAATCTATTACACTTTAAACTGTCCAATTATCAGTGGAGTGACGCTAATTTGAGAAACGGTAATCAGCCAGTAATTAATTACGGCTTTCAAGGCAATGAGGAATCTACATGAAATGTTGCTTTTGCGGCAGACCATATTTCTCAAAATTGGCTTTCACGGCTGGACACCAGGAGGACACCGATAAAATGTTCCTAGCGGTAACCTCCCAAAACTTCTACATGCCAAAACTTGACTTCAATCTGGTAACACTTTGTCGCTTTGATTACTCTGCAGTGACCACAAATTTAAAGAATTATAGAAAAGTCTGCTATTTGCCTATGCAACTATCATTATGCACTATCTTTTCATCTGCCAAAACTATTCACGCATTAGATCAAAGAGCTATTATTATGTTAATGGATTCAATTTGAAAACTGTGGTAACAATGACTTATCTGATGAGACTAACTTAAAAATTGTGGATTTTGTTTGTACATTTATTGACTTAGGCAAGCGTTTTAACATAGATTGTGTGAAATTGTTGAATTTACATATTCAGTTATTGGTATATGAAATTGTTTCTTGTTATAATGTATGTTATATGTAATAATGTATAAATTCTGTCAACGTCACGGGGAGAGATAAATATATAGGGGTATATCCCTGTTTATAAATTCCCCTTTCCGCGTACTATCTGGATAACAATTGTAACAATTGCGAAAAATTTCGTATGTGACGTACGAAAAATGAAACCAAATATTTATATTTATATATAATATATATAAATATTAATAAACACAAACATTCTATCATCTTCCTTAGTAAACTTTACCTGTTAATCCTCTACTCCAGTAATCCTCTACCCCCTTCTTCAATCAGCTCTAGAAGTTTTGGCAAATTACATAAAACATTTCCTGGGCTGTTCCATTATAAACTAAGTAATTGCATGATTCTGCCCTCACTTTTTGTAGGAGTTTTGGCATGTAGAAGTATTGGCATTTAGAAGTTTTGGGGGGTAATCGTGTTTAAAAGGAAGTTATCAACATCATACTCGCGTTGAAATAAGTTGACAGAGAAACAATAACAGCAATGAAATTGCTTTCGTTATCTATTACGCTCCTCGCTAGGAAGATTACCTTCCAAAACGTGTCAAGAGATAGCTCCCATATGTTACCATGTTTTCTATGTATTGTGAAGCTATTAAATCACTTTGGTAAGTGCAAACTGAACTCTGAAGTATTCTTTGAAATGTAGTGAAACTATAAATTGTACCGACCTGTCTTTCAAATATGTTACAGCTATAAACACATGTAGAGATGGCTCCTGAATTGTGTACTATATATACAGCTTCTAGCATCTAGCTTCTAGCATCTAGCTTCTAGCATCTATCTAGCATCTAGCATCTATCTTATAGCATCTAGCTTCTAGCATATATCTAGCATCTATCTAGCATCTATCTTCTAGCATCTAGCATCTAGCTTCTAGCATCTATCTAGCATCTAGCATCTATCTAGCATCTATCTTCTAGCATCTAGCTTCTAGCATCTATCTAGCATCTAGCATCTATCTTCTAGCTTCTAGCATCTAGCTTCTAGCATCTATCTAGCATCTAGCTTCTAGCATCTATCTAGCATCTATCTAGCAACTAGCATCTATCTAGCATCTAGCATCTATCTAGCATCTATCTTCTAGCATCTAGCTTCTATCTAGCTTCTAGCATCTATCTAGCATCTAGCTTCTAGCATCTATCTAGCATCTATCTAGCAACTAGCATCTATCTAGCATCTAGCATCTATCTAGCATCTATCTTCTAGCATCTAGCTTCTAGCATCTAGCATCTAGCTTCTAGCATCTAGCTTCTAGCATCTATCTAGCATCTAGCATCTATCTAGCATATATATAGCATCTATCTAGCATCTATCTAGCATCTAGCATCTATCTATCATATATCTAGCATCTATGTCCCGATCCTCCCCATCTAGCTTCTAATATCTATCATCTAGCTTCTAGCATCTAGCATCTAGCATATATATAGCAACCGTACATCATCCATTGAAGAAAAACGGCCATTACCGATAACTTAAAGAATTCAATAAATGGTTTCTGTTATGAATGCATTTAGAAAAGCTGAAAAAGCAACACAAACCATATTAATAATGCAATATATTCACTATATTTCTTATATAGCTGTAAACAAGAGCAGAGCACCGACATCAGCGAAGGCTTGATTGAGCATGCCTACATGTACATCATTAATAGTTTATAAGTTAACGTTCATTGTCATACACTTTACTAGGCATTGGGGCTTAAATCATCGACAGGTTATATGTTATTTAAGAGTTTAGAAGTAATGCATACCTCTACTTTCGATATCGGTCCCTAGAAACAGTTTGCCGACGTACACCTCGCTATTTCCGGTGTACGGTTATACACAGTGTGTGTTGTGTGTTGGCGAACCTACCAAAAAAGACGGTTACAATGTAGACATCCTCAAACAACAATAGGCCTACCGGTAATTCTATTTGACTGCAAGGCCAATCCACAAGTTAATACCTAATACCTATGTCTAATAATGGAACAGTCCATGCAGGAGAATCGAGTTAAGTGCCCAAAACTTAGAAAAGACCATACATAAGAAAACATAATTTGGGTTAGCATACCTTTGTAGGCGTAGGAACGGTTAAAAGGTAGGGTGCATGATTTTGAATGTTGTAAGCATTGAGAGAGGGAAATGTGTGTTATAGAAACGTCCATATATATATATATATATATATATATATATATATATATATATATATATACTATAGTATTACATTTGAATATTGCTATATATGTTTTAAAATCTAGGTCATATTTATATGGGTGTTTGCCAATGACATTTTTAGGCCTGAGAGTGAAATACCAGATGTGTTCAAGTTTAACATTCACATTTTACATTTTCGACTTTTTTCCTTAAGAACCGCTAACCAGGGGCTTTATAAAACAATAACTGCTATACCGAAACTTCGAAACTGGTGCGTTGGTCCTTGTCTCATCGATAGTTGTTTACATCTCTCATTTGTGATTTAACTCCAATGGTAATTTTTTTTAAATATCTGAAACCAATTTTAAGATAATTATTATTGATGACATCGAAATAATAAAAATGAATATTGACTTTGACCTACACCATGATTATGTACCCACGACACGGCATCGTTTAAAATACCACCTGCTGTGGGCAGCTTATCCTGCCGCTGTCACTTGCATCTGCAGTGGAGATCTATGGGCATTTTCAGTCAAACTTTTAATCATTTTTGGATTTTACCTTTTATTTTTGGTCTGATTGGTTCTTGTTTGTCTTTAAAAACTTAAAAACTTAAAAAGACTGTTAATACTGTTCTTATCCATAGATAATTGTCAGTGGATTCATCTTTAGCCAAGGGAGGTAACTCTATCGACGATTTCTGACTCGCGCTCTCGGTTGGTGACATTTGGTTTAATTTGCCAGGTGCTGAGTTCAGTTACAATCGAGTTGTGCAATAATGGGATAGTTTCCAGTTGATCTGTATTGTGTTGCATCAGTGCGATCACACGTGTGACTACCGGCAAGTTGTTCAGGTAAGTCGTATTTGCTGTGAGCCGAAATGTGCGTGTCACTGTCAGAATAACACGTTCAGTGTACCTGCAGTGTCCACCCGATCAGCTAGTCGCCTAAACTTGACTAGATATTCCGCCCGGTATAAGTGTTCTCGCACATATAGGCCAAGTTTGCCGATGCCTTTTATCGTTTGAGACTTAAACCATTTTACTTATTGAAAAAGGGATGTATTGGTGCGCTAGTTCAAAATTGAATCAAATCCCACCCGGAAATTGCTCGACACTGATAGATGTTAGTTTTTATGACACAGTGAGAACCAGAAACAAAATCCGCTTATGTTTCTAATCACAAAATTTATATAAAGAAGTTTAAAGATGATTTAATGAAGTTTGGTGTAGAATTTATTACATTTATTTTAATAAAATATTTCATATTTTCGGAAAACCGTCAATTTTGATCAGACTGGTGGATTTGAACCCTTTTAATCCGCTTTTAGTTTAAATGACATCTTGTTGTTCAATACAAAAGGTCAAAATGCAATACAACAACTCTATTTGTATTCCCCGAGAAAAAAATCAACCTCCAAAAGACGCTGGCTCAAATAATTTTCTATAAAAATTGTCTATTAAAAGAAATATGGTATTCATTTCATTTGTTGTTTAACATTATTAGAAATAATGTACATAAAACACTCATAAAAAAGACAATGTTTGTGAAAAGGATATATATAGAGATTATTACCCAAGGAAGTGTGTCATATGACTTTTTCGAAACGAGTGTGAAATTTTGCATAGCGAGAGCGAGGGTCATACATAAATTTGCACGAGTTTCGTAAAAGTCATATGACACACTTTTGCGTGTAATAATTTCTATTTTACCCATTTTATTCCATTTGAATCGCGTAAAATTAGCCAGGAAACTATCCACTTCTCTTGCGACGGCAAGCTGCAGTGACGTCACGAACAATCGTTTTATGACATAACAGACGAGAAGTCGCGGTGAAACAATGGTTGCTAAGAAAACGTGATATGTGCTCATGTACTCATATCAAAAATATTATTTTCAACCATATGGGTAATAAAAAAAATTATATACCCATATTATAAAATCAATGTAAACTCATTATTAGTCATAGCTTATCTGGTAAGTGAAGTCCATGTACTGTATAAATTCTTGTTCTGCTTCATGCAGCAATGATGGTGGAATTATTCAGCCTTATCATAGATGTTTCTTGATATTATGATACATTGAACGTTCATACGAGTCAGTACAATGATTATATGGAAATATATGTTAATATTAACTCATGTCTGACTGTACAATATGTGAGATAAATACCAGCATAAATAAATGTTTAAATGAATAAAAAGTAAGTAAGTAAAATAATAAATGAATAAATATTTTTAAGTAAGTAAATACATTTTATTTGTCGCACATGGAATGAACGGATTTGTTGTAACACTTTAGTTTCTGAGTGAACTAGTCAGAGCTACAGATAAGCTGCGTATTTGCGTAAACTACTCATTAATTTTAGTGAAAAGTTCTATTGCTTACAATTACGCTTACATAAATAAACATCAATTAATCTGATGTCTCATGCCTACACAAAGTAATAACAAATTTTGGCTTGCATACATGTTAATCATTTTCGGTAACTGAAATCTGAAAACATATGTCCACTGGTATTACAGGGCTATAATATTATCTCAGCGGTTTTCTGCGACCACTCAAACTTGTTGTTTTATCGACTGGTTTGGAAGTACTTATAGTAGCGCTTCCATGTTCCTTGCTGTGGGTTGACTCTCCAACACAAAGTAATTTACGCTGGCCCACAAACCAACCAGTTATATTCGCAACCATACCATTCGATAAAACAGACCAGTTTGGTCGTCTTGTAACTGTTTCAGTGACAATATATCCTGTTTTAGTTGTTTTTAACATTACCTATATGGTTAAGCATGGACTATGGCCATGTCCCATATGGCTTCTTTGAACATATATGCGAAATCATAAGCAGTGAGTGAGAGGTTAAAGGGACACTGCGTCGAGGATAGATATAAAATCAGATTTATCTACCTATGCTGATTAACGTGTCTGGTAAAGAGTCACAGACCCAAAATTTCAGACAATTGAAGTAATTTGTAATAAAAACTACTGCATGAAAACAGTGAAGCGAAGTGTAACTTGTAAGCAGACACGTTACTCAACATAGGTAGATAAAAGTGATCTCATTTTTATCCCACCGGTATGTAATACCGTGGGATATAGTCATCGCCCCGTCCGTCTGTCCGTCCGTCTGTCCGTCTGTCCGTCCGTCCGTAATCATTTCGTTTCCGGAGTAGAACTCGAAAACCATTCATGATATCTTTCTGAAACTTTGCATGTGTATTACCCACCAACTGAAGTGGTGCCTTTTGATATTTTCAGATTTCTGAAAATTTTATTTTTTTTCGTTTCCATAGAAACATGATGAAGTTGGACTTTGTTCAGAGACAGGTTCGTTTCCGGAGCACAGCTCCAAAACCGTTCATCATATCTTCCTGAAACTTTGCATGTGTATTACCCACTAACTGAAGTGGTGCCTTTTGATATTTTCAGATTTCTGAAAATTTTATTTTTTTTCGTTTCCATAGAAACATGTTGAAGTTGGACTTTGTTCAGAGACAGGTTCGTTTCCGGAGCACAGCTCCAAAACCGTTCATCATATCTTCCTGAAACTTTGCATGTGTATTACCCACTAACTGAAGTGGTGCCTTTTGATATTTTCAGATTTCTGAAAATTTTATTTTTTTTCGTTTCCATAGAAACATGTTGAAGTTGGACTTTGTTCAGAGACAGGTTCGTTTCCGGAGCACAGCTCCAAAACCGTTCATCATATCTTCCTGAAACTTTGCATGTGTATTACCCATTGACTGAAGTGGTGCCTTTTGATATTATCAGATTTTTTCTGAAAAATTTATTTGTTTCTGTTTCCATAGAAACATGAGAGGGATGTTGGTTGTTGTTGATTTTGACTGCTTCTGGAGCAGAAGTCTAAAACCCTTAACATTCCTGAAACTCTGTAAAAGATGTGTTTTACAAATTGTGTGGAACCGGTGGGATATGTCATCTTCTGATGACTCTTGTTATCCTCGACGCAGTGTCCCTTTAAATATTTGCAAGTATTAAATTATTCAACTTGGAAGTCTTTAGAATCATCTCTCATATTACAGTACAGATTGTATATATAGATAACAGATAAATGAGCATTTCAAGAGGTTCAACACACCTTGAGTCTGCACCCTCTCAGTGGTCAGGTCAGGTCAGGTCAGCCTTGTAGCTTATGTGACAATTTTCAGTAACAGTGTCATACATGTGTATTGAGATTTTAAATGTATCTATAGGAATAGGATCATTAATTTAAATCCTTTTGTTATAACTAATCAAAATACACTGTTTTAAGATACACAAAATATTATTAATAATATGGGCTTATGGCATGGCATCCGGCGTCCGTCCGTCCGTAAACCTTTTGCTTTTTCGACTTCTTCTCCAGATTCAATGACTCCACAGAGCTGAAATTTTATGTGCAGACTCCTTGGCCAATGGGGATTCTAAATTGTAGATTTCGTGACCCCATGACCCCAAATGGGGTCACAGGGGTCACATCCTTAAAAACCTATTTTCATTATCTTCTCCAGTTCCAAAAGGTCTAGAGAGCTGAAAAGTTGTATGCAGTCTCCTTGGCCAATGGGGATTCTAAATTGTAGATTTGGAGACCCTGGGGCCCCAAATAAAGGCCTCACAGGCCATGACCTAAATATATATTTTCTTCTTCTCCTCCAAAACAAAGAGACCTAGAAGGCTGTAATATTGTGTGCATACTCTTTAGCCAATGGGGATTCTAAATTGTAGATTTGGAGACCCTGGGGCCCCAAATAAAGGCCTCACAGGCCATGACCTAAATATATATTTTCTTCTTCTCCTCCAAAACAAAGAGACCTAGAAGGCTGTAATATTGTGTGCATACTCTTTAGCCAATGGGGATTCTAAATTGTAGATTTGGAGACCCTGGGGCCCCAAATAAAGGCCTCACAGGCCATGACCTAAATATATATTTTCTTCTTCTCCTCCAAAACAAAGAAACCTAGAAGGCTGTAATATTGTGTGCATACTCTTTAGCCAATGGGGATTCTAAATTGTAGATTTGGAGACCCTGGGGCCCCAAATAAAGGCCTCACAGGCCATGACCTAAATATATATTTTCTTCTTCTCCTCCAAAACAAAGAAACCTAGATGGCTGTAATATTGTGTGCATACTCTTTAGCCAATGGGGATTCTAAATTGTAGATTTGGAGACCCTGGGGCCCCAAATAAAGGCCTCACAGGCCATGACCTAAATATATATTTTCTTCTTCTCCTCCAAAACAAAGAAACCTAGAAGGCTGTAATATTGTGTGCATACTCTTTAGCCAATGGGGATTCTAAATTGTAGATTTGGAGACCCTGGGGCCCCAAATAAAGGCCTCACAGGCCATGACCTAAATATATATTTTCTTCTTCTCCTCCAAAACAAAGAAACCTAGAAGGCTGTAATATTGTGTGCATACTCTTTAGCCAATGGGGATTCTAAATTGTAGATTTGGAGACCCTGGGGCCCCAAATAAAGGCCTCACAGGCCATGACCTAAATATATATTTTCTTCTTCTCCTCCAAAACAAAGAGACCTATGAGGCTGTAATATTGTGTGCATACTCTTTAGCCAATGGGGATTCTAAATTGTAGATATGGTGCCCCAAATAAGGGCCTCAAGCCATGACCTATAAATCTATTTCAGTCTTCATCATTAAACAATATAAACCCTGATGAGCTACAGAGGCCATGGCTCTATTTTTTTAAGATACTTATAGGATATCTAACTTGTTCCCCTTTCATATCAAGTTTATGTCCCGAGTGAAATAATTTTCAAAGCAAAATTATTTCACTCGGGACATAAATTAGATAGAAAATAATTTATTTCGTCCATCCTCCACATACATGTATACATTTTGCTTTTAAGCCTTATTAATCACTATGGAGAAACCTTTTATTTCATTGATACTGACTTCATAATTATTGATGCTCTTTAACTGTAGATCAAAATTAGAAACAATTATTGGATATTTTAAACAATTCTAATTGTGAAAGACAGAGACGAACAGTTTTAGTAAAAACAATTTCTTTGTAAGGGTCAGTATTCAATCTTTATTGTGACAAGTTTTCATGAATATTAATGGATTTTACCTAGTGTGTTGAACCTCCTTAATTTTTTTCATTTCTTCCGTTAATGCAAACTTGGTAAAATACCCAAATGATTTGATTGAACTGTTTGTTTGCTCAAAAGAAATGTTGGATACTCAATTAAAGCGAACACATGCGAGTACATTACTCAATCAACCAAAGAGTTTTCTCTAGCTCTGAAATAGTGCAACCATTCTGAGTGGTCAAATACAGAAACTCCAGCTCGAGGGTCGAGTAAACCAATAATGGTCACATGAGGTGAGGTGAGGTGGGGTTTAACGCCGCTTTCAAGAGTATTTCACTTATATCGCGGCTGCTAGTATTATGGCAGGGAGAAAGCCTGCAACGCCATGTGGCTATGCATTGTGGTGAAACCTGCGAGTATCGGCTGGAACCAGCGAACCATGGGTGGTACTGGACTGAAATTCAGTGTAGCATTGCACCCAAACCTGACTGCGTGTAGAACAGTTCTCTACTGCAGACAAAGTTGCCGTGCCGCTGGCGGGATTCAAACCCCGGACCTCTTGTTCCGAAGCCGAACGCGCTAACCACTGCGCTATCCCATGAGAAAGCTATATTGGAATATTCCACGAGTTGCATGAAAAGTGTGATCACTACTTACAAGGTGACTTTTAATATATAAATGTAGGGAGAAAGCCTAAAGAGTTTGTTGACACTGTATAGCACATAGGGCTTCTTGGTAAAAAGAATTCTTAAATTTGGATTTATTGTAAGACTCATTTATTTAGTAAGGAATTCCTTTTTTTTTAAAGTTTTTCGCTAGGTATTATGAATAGAATTCTGCACCACTTGTGAAAATATAAACTTTCTACCTCACATTATGAGATAAACATGGTATTAGTAAAAATAAGCCAGATATCCTCGATGTAGTTATTATTGGAGGGAGGGTATGATGTACTATTGGCATAGATTGCACAAATTATTAAACTGAATTAAAACCATTAACACAATTATGGGACTACAAAATTGCTGTGTTACTAAATTTTCATGTTAATTATGGCAGTGTCGGTTATCAGCTTTTACCCATCAGAACACAATTAAAAGATGGCAACAGATAGATCTCATAACATGAACCACAAATGTAATTCCACTTGTTATCACTGAATATGCCATATTCATTATTCAAATCAACTTGGCTCCCACAAACAAGAGGACAGACATTTTCAACACATGCTGTTTTATTGTTTAGATGGCAGGTTTTATGTGAAAACAATCTTTTGAAAGTATTGATATTATGTAAATTCAAAATCTCAGCTTATCTTACTGTGTAAGATCTGACAGCCACCTTAGATGCAACTTTTCTTTGAATCGACCAATCAGAGAGCAGCTTTCCATTTTACGAAGGTAAATGTGTTGGTAATGTTCTGATCTTGATTAGGTTATGTATATATTTTGATATTATTGTTGACCTATGATTTCTTTTTGTAAGCTGACTCTTGTTGTGTGAAATAATTTAACGCAGTATAAGGTCCAAAAATAACTGATACACCTGACCTGAAATGATTGATTTAATATTCAAATAAATAAACATGTAAGTATTTGAGTTAAATAATTTTGGCATGGTTACATGGTTACATAAAAATCAAATCAAAGTCAGTGACAAGATCATAATATCTGATTTCTTGCATTATCAAATTGGACTTTTCTAACGCTTCACCAAAAAACACCAATTTTCTTCAATAAAACTAATCATTATATGTGTTGTGAAACAGAAATAGAAGGGTGTGATTTTAGTCATAAAACGTTTGTCTTCCCTACTGCCAAAAATATAATCTGGCATTTTGGATACAACACATATAGAGATTATTACCCGAGGAAGTGTGTCATCTGACGTTTGTATTGCGAGAGATTGAGGGTTATGCATAAATTTGCACGAGTTCCATAAAAGTCATATAGCACACTTTCGAGTGTACTAATTTTTTATTACCCATTCTATTCCATTTTATTTGCGTAAAATCAGTCAAGAAACGACCCACTTCTCTGGCGATGGTAAGCGACAGTGACGTCACGAACAACCATTTTATGACGTCACAGATGGGAAGTGAAACAATGGTAAACGTGATTTGTGCACATGTGCTCATATCAATAATATTAACTGGGTTATTTTTACCCTATGGGTAATAAAATGTATTTCCTCTTGAGCTGAGGGTCTCCAATAAGTGTTGTCAACTAATCAGCACCCATTGTTGACCAGTAGTAGAGGAACTAGGTGTCAGGTCAAATTTATATAACAGAACTGCACGACACTCGGGCATGGTAAACTTTCCATACTGGGCAACTTTAATCTACCATATATTATACTATACTTGAAACAGAGTAGGAATTGCTTGTAGTTGTTACCAGTCTATGTCACATTTCAGAATTTAATAATGCTGTAAGTGGCTGGATTTGACTTCAGGGTTTTGCTTGGCACGCAACTGGTTTAAAACTGAAATATCCAAATTTCAGTCTGATTAAAATCGACCTTGTTCCGAGGAATAAAATTTGAACAATAATATATCTTCCGGGATACGAACAAGTTCTGTAGATTCCTCGCCACAAGGTCTGAGAACATCCTGTATAAGCACGTGTTCCTAACCAGTTTAGCGCAGCCAAAGCCCAGTCAAATAGCTGACCAATCACATCATAGTATTTAAACGGTCGCTGTTTTGAAAACATTCGGAACAGACAAAAGGATAGCTGTTTGGAGTTATCTGCCCCTAGCTTCTCGCACCGAAATCATTTGTTGGGCATCTTTTGATTGGCTACCTGAATTGCGCTCGAACACGCGAGTCAACAGGCTGTTTTCAGACGGTTTGGCGTGGAAACTACGACTGATATGAGTTCGTATCCCGGTAGATGCACTATTTTGCAATTATTTTAATCAGACTGATCCAAATTTAGATTTCAAATTTATTTTACAGGTACAAAAGGATGTAGTATTCCTAACTGAAGTTACCTGATCTGAAGACTGTGATACTGTGAAGAAATCCTAAACATTTCATTGAACGATGGCAAGTGAAACAACACCGATATTGTCAGACTCTGTCACGTGTGACGTCTCCAAAGATGACAAATCTGATTCAAACTCTCAATCTTCGGACACGAAAGAGGATTTTTCATTTAAAAAGTTGAGCAGTGTGAAAAAGTGGACGTTCATAACCCTTGCGTTTGTGAACTTTTGTGCTTGTACATGTTTTTCCCTCTTGGCGCCGTTCTTCCCAGACGAGGTGAGAAAATTATTAAGTTATTTAATAAACAATCTATTCTGAATGTATGAACAAGTTATTGAAGTGAATTATTTAGTTATTGGATTATACACTAAAAATTAGTATATTACATATTGTTTGAGATATATTTGTTACAAATGTATATTGAATAAGCATAAAGAACAATTTCACACAACTAAAATTGAAAATACCTTTTTTCAACTCATTTAATGTGTCAGTTGTTTTTGGTAAGATTGTTGATTATTTCAGTAGTCTGACAATTGGTCTCTGAACAGAAAGAAAATAACGACTTTATCAAATATATATATCCTTTGAGAAATGAGAATTTCAGAGTAGTGCAGACCAAGTGCAGATGTGAATAATTTTCTTTTCCTTTTCCAGGCAGCAAAGAAGGGAGCATCTCAAACTGTGATAGGACTCATCTTCAGTTGTTTTGAGTTTGTTATATTTATATCATCACCACTTTTTGGAACATTTGTAAGTATATTGCTTCTTTAAACAAGTAAAATAGATTTATTTGTATTTAGATGTAATTGTGTTGCATGATTTGTTTAAGAAAATTCAAAAAGACATTATATTTAGGAGATAAAATTAAGTACTTGGTTTTTTTTTTTTAAATGTCTAAGGGTACAAGGAGAAAATAGTAAATAAATAGAAAGTAAATAGAAAGTAAACATTTTCTATTGTAGGAAATATTATAAAACAACTGAATATTATTTTTCACTTAAAAATAAATGATGCAACATCAGTTATTGCATATAAGATAACTTATACTTGTTTAATTCATACCATTGATAATGGAAGCAAGTTTGAAATAATTCAGCTATTATTTAATTTGTTTATACAATAATCCTTTAAAATTGTATTCTATTGTCTGAAATGTTGATCACCATGGCCACCAATGATAAGTGAACTTTAACCATTTAGCAGCATAACCCTCTATTAGAGACACTATCTTAAATATCTTCTCCACATTCTTCACCTATTAATCAATCTTTCTATCAATACTTATTTCTTTTGTTTCATCTTCTCTCTATATCCCTGAATAAATGGCTCTATCTCTCCCTTGCTTCTTATATGGAATCAGAGTATTTTGAATTGAGGGACTTGTTCTGTGTGTACTATTTATGCTTTCAATCATCAAAGTAAATATATGATAAAATTTTAAATACCCTATTTCCTCGAATAAACCAAGGTCTCAAATATAACCCTGGCCTTGAATACAACCTGGGGGATCATGGAGTGTTGAGGTTATTACAACCCACGTCACGAACATGAATTTAAGGCCTACCGTATTTCCTCAAATACATCAACGAAATAAAACTGAGGTTGTATTGAAGGAAATACAGTAGACTGTATTTAAGTGAATAGTCAAACAGGAAAATCCTAGAAATTCTCCTTCACATAAAAATATCCCATTTGTACCCTTGCATCATATATTTTCTTGTGAACATTAAAAACGTTTATTGACCAGGAGGACATTCCACTAACCAATCTTAGCCCTAAAATCAATCGTAAGCTCATCTTTTATCATTGGCTAAAATTGATCTTGGGGCTAAAATCGGTTAGTGGAAGGGTACCCAGTCTATAGTAGTATTTATTACTCGCCTGTTGAAAATATTACGGTTTAATAAATCTACAATGTTGGTACATTATAACATTGCATGCTTTCGATTGACGTGACGTCATAATGGTTAATACATGACGTCACAATATCAGCGCCGCGGTCGCAATGAATTTTGGCCCATTTATTGACGAGTTCGTGCAAATACTAAACTCTGTTCCATTTAATAACATATTTATGAAACTCGTGAATGGTATCAGTATCTAACTCGCTTTCGCTCGTCAAATGCCAAACCACTCACTCATTTCATAAATATGTTATTAAACGAGACGTCGTTTAGTATTCTCTATATCGACACCAGTCTATAATTGTTTATAGGTTTCTATAATGTTTTATACTTTTTATTCCAGTTAACAAGAATAGGACCAAAGTTTACTTTTATAGCTGGTGTGTTTGTGTGTGGAGTATGTGCTATATTATTTGGGTGAGTAAAGAAAATTATAATTCTTTTAAAAAATGTTTCTAGAACATTGTTTCTTGCTTTTATTAGTGTATTAAGTTAGTATTACTTAGTATACTTATACTTAGTATTACTTATACTTAGTATACTTATACTTTTGAAATAGTTCTTAGTAGCATTGTATTTGCTCAAGGAAATATGTGTGGGTAAAAATGAATATGCTTCTTTTTTATCTGCTGATAAAATCAAATGTGCTCCTCCTTCGTCTCTGTTCTTGTCAATGTTGGAACAAAACAATGCATCCAAGATATTTTACATCTTATGCACCCTAATTAAGTTAAATTTGTTATAATACATTAAAACATTGATTCCAACACTACTTATTTACAAGTATCTTGGCTTAAAGGCGCTGTAGCACATTTTTTGCAAATTTTATTTTTTCAAATTTCTCATTTATAATGATTGTTTATGTCATTTATATTAACTTTAGAGGGTAAAACATCTTATTACACAAACCAATGATCCGTAGTGGTAATAATGGTGTTGCGTATAAAGCCAAAATTGCATGGCGGCCATTTTATTGTGAACACATTTTATTATATTCGAATGACAACAAAATTTCCCATGGCTTTACGGAACCATGTACACTCATTTGCAACTTGATTTTCCGAAGAGAGAAGGGGGTTTTACTATTGTTGACATTATTTTTCAAATACATTTCATCGACTTATTTCAGCGAAAAAACGTGCTACAGCGCCTTTAAAGAGAGATTAAAAACTTTGGCTAACAGAGACCATTTAAAAATGTTCGAAAATGCAATCACATATGTACATGTGTATAAGATTTCATATACATACAGCTCAATATGAACGCAGGAGTACACAGTCAATGTGCTATTTAGAGAGGCCCCAGTAAATCTGGAACACTGACACAAAGCACTCTCAGTGAAGGACAGCATAATATCTGTGTACTAACTAGAATGACCTAGATACCACACAACCTTATGCAAAAGGTCGGAAACTAGTTACTTAGTTGTGACGATGATCCTAGTGCAGATACACGTGTTGAATAGTAAATAGTGAAGGATTGAATAAGACAACGTTTTATAAGTAATATGTCAATAAGGATATATTTTGTTTTATTTTAAAGATAAAAGTAAATATTTCTCAATTGCTTACCCTTTTGTTATCCTATTCTAGTATTAGTCTTGCCAACATTTTCTGTGAATATAAACTGGATTCAAGCTCAATCAAATGTATTATTTGGAACTTGAATGTTAGTCATAACCCTACAATCAATAAAAACTAAAGTTGCAGTCCAATTTACACATCGTTAATATGCTACTGTGGGAGGACGTTTGCTTGTGGCTGTTGCAGTTTGCCATGTTCACACAACATCTCGCAATGGACGTATACATGAGCTGATTCACACGACATGTACATAATGTCACATTTATACACTATACTGTCAATTCATGTCAATTAAAGATTGTCAATATCTAGATAAAGTCTTAAAAAGAGTAAATGCACTCCAAAATATTGTTTTAAAAGTGAATTTAATAGTGTTATGAATTGAGTTTTATAGTTCAGTGGTTCCAAACAGTGTAGATCATTTCTTTATTTTCATGTCAATCTTTCAGTTTATAGTTACCATAACAGTGTTGTACATTCAAATAAATGAAACAATTTGTAATCAAAATATTATAGTTATTAACTTTGGTATCATTTGTCCTTTACATAATTGTGTTTTCAAAGTAAGTCAAGTCATATGAATATTTTATATTATGAATTTTTTTTACTATGATTTGTTTTTATGGCTGAGTTAAAAGCCATATTAGTTGAAGCAGAGCATTTTGCTTTTGGTTCGCAGTATACACAGTTCATCAAAGTGTATTTTCAGTATAAACCGCAAACCATATTTGTTATTGGTTGGTGCATCATAAAACAAACATTATTTTTACCAGAATTGTTGTTACATTTCCTTTTGTGCATATAGGTAAGTCTTAAGTATAACCACCTATATAAAGTGAAGTTGATAAGAGAAGATAATGTCATGATATGATGAAGAGTTGATATCGTTATGTTATCATTACCTGTGATGATTTGTCACAAACATGCCAGTAAATTTTAAATATACAAATAAATATCAAACAAACATGGCCTGATCCAGAATTGTTCAAAGGTAGGGGGACGGGAGCCGGGAGGACCTTTTGAAAGGAGGGGTTCATCTTTGTGGGGGGTTGGGTGGGGGGGTCCATCAAATCCACATGCAAAATTTTTCGGGTGGGGGGGGGGGGGGGGGGGGGATGGGGAGGGGAAGGGGAAGGGGGGAATTGAATGGTGAATTAGTATGATATCTACATATCCAATATTGAAGATATTTATCAACATCTATATTATATAAATAGTTTATGATTTATCCTATGTTAAGATAAAGTTCATGTTCAAATATATGTATAACTATATTCTGTAGAAACTGAACTATGAAATACTCTTTTCTGATATTTTTTCAAATATGTATAATTCAAAGTTTACTATCATGTTCATCTTAAAATAAAATAGTCTAATATATTGCTTGACTACTTGCTAACCTGGATTCAAATATCTACTGAAGCACTCATAAAATATGCTTGATTTGCCTGACTATAACATATCACTATGCCACGATGTTGCTTCCAGTATTCATTGCAGTACTATTAACCCAAACTCAACACTACCTTCTGTTTCAGGTTGTTGGACAAGTGCCCTCCAGGGGACATATTCATTGTCATGTGTTTTCTATGTCGAACCATCGAAGCCCTCGGGTGTTCTGCGTTCATCACCGCTAGTTTTGCTATAGTTGCCTACTCTTTTCCCGACCATGTTGCAACCGTCTTTGTAAGTATCCAACTGACGTGACTGTTGTTAAAGCTATATCATATTAAGCTACTTGTATGGATTTACTGAATATCACTGTCAACCCATTCTGAGTGATCATTTTACAGGAATCACAACTCATGTAAGGAAATTATTGAGATTAGCCATTAGCTAACGTTAGGTTATCCCTGAATAACCCATATGTGTAGGGTAAAACGAATGTAACGAATGTATAATACATTATCCATAAACTTCTATCTTGTCATGGTCAGCCGATGCTCGCAGTTTTCACCACAATGCATAACCACATGGCGTTGCGTGCTTTCTTCCTGCCGTAATACTGGCAGCCCGATATACGTGAAATACTTTTGAAAGTCGCGTTAAACCACAACTCACCTCACCTCACCTGTCATTGTTTGGGTACTAAACTGATGAGTGTTTGTTTATTTTAGGGAACACTAGAGACTTTCAGCGGAATGGGGATGATGATTGGACCCCCTATAGGTGGCGCCTTGTACCAGGTAAGCTTGTAGCTTTTATAGTATTTTAATTTCGTAATTTCCTTTTTCAACATGGTTAGCACGTTTGGCTTCGGATCAGGAAGTTTGGGTTCAAACATGCCAAGGGATACAAAGCTGCATCACCCGTCTATTGCCATTTCCAAGCCATCCTTGCAGGGTTTACTTACCAGTTAATAAGGCTGAGCAATATTATCGCAATACCGATATATTGCAATACAGATTGTGCAATACAATTATTGCAATACGATTTTTATGGCGCAATATATCGCACCAACATTTTTTTAGTGAAATTTATTCATATATCTTGATGTTAGACATAGTTACAAGCATAATTTGTTACAGAAGTCTTTTGGGATGCAAGAATATATGTTGAAATGTATTACAAATGTTTTCTAAATATATGCCATCAAAATTAACTTATTATTTTCACTTATGGTCTATTTTTTGAAAGATTTGAATTGAATTTTCTAAATGTGTAATGTTTAAACTGCAAACAGAATGATAAAAGTTGAATTTGAGTTTACTCAATATATTGCAATACGTATTGCAATACAGGTTGTATGAATTGCAATATATTGCAATACAAAATTTGGTGCAATACTCAGCCCTACCAGTAAATCCATGGCTTTTATCCGACAATAGTACGAACTGCTGTGATAAGAGGGAAAGAGTTTTAAAAAATTTTAAACTCCTATCTTCTCACCTAACCTCTCATAACCTTTCTTAACAGGGGTGATATTATCCCTTAAAGAAAAACCCTCATTATTTTACATATTTACAGACTTTCTTTATTATGAAATATGTGTATACTCTATTCTTGAAATGTTGATTATGAAGCTTTTATTATCGAAAATTCAGAAGATAAAATCTTGGATATTGCTGATCATGTAGGTGAATTTACAACATAATTGAATTTTTGAAAATTAATTTGATATTTAATTTAATATTTTGTATAAATTGTTTGATGATAAAAATCTAGATAATCCTATAAATTAAATAATTTAGAAACATTCAAGTGGTAAGCAATTTCAATTTATAATGTCCTTTTCTGGATGCTCTTGTAGAATCTTGATCTTTTTTACAGAGAACTTATGAGTAAAAAAACGGTGTATTTCAAATTTAGTCCAACTTATTTTAAGTGGTCTGCTATTTCAGGCGGGTGGTTATGGCGTCCCATTCTGGACACTCGGATGTTTCGTCTTCTTGTGCGGCATCATCTGTTTCTTCATCATGCCAACATCAGACCGTTAGTAATACTTTGTTTATTTTGATAAAAAGATTCTATTTTTAACAAATATGGCCTATTTATCGATAGTAGGGATAGTAAATAACTATGTACAGGTCTTTACGTTTGTTCATCTCAATGTGCATGTTTGATTTGCTGAATTATCCATCAGGTTATCCAGTTTAATCTCAGTCTTTGTTACCGACTGTTATTATGAGGGTTTTATTTTTCTAATTAGCCTCATGCCATTTGTGATTTTGTTACTCATCACATTGACAAAATTACACTTTTAAACTGTTAAGTTTATTTTTCATTTTGGTATAGTACAAAAAAAAGATCAAACCTAGGATTGACTCGTCACTAGGTACATAGGTCTTCAATAATTATATATGCATATTATATGTATATGCATACACCATTAAGACACAGATGGATTTGATGAAGGAGTAAGCATATACTCTGAAATGTTGTGTATGTTCGCTTTCCTACTTTCACTTCTAAATGCCCTTCAAAGAGCTATTAAAAACCAGTAAGTAAGAAAATCAGATACAAAGAATGCAATATGTGTATTTCCAGAGGTCCGCGAGCCGTACAAAGGGTCGATGTTCACACTGTTGAAGGACGGCCAGGTGTGGGTGACGTGTTTCAGTATCTTCTGTGGATCCTTGTCCCTCGGATTTCTGGATCCAACATTGGCCAATCATCTCAAACCAGTGAGTATAGTCGTGTATTATTTGCAGATGGGACGGTCGGTTGTGCATAGAAATGAAACAGTATAAGTAAATGCAGGCAATTTTACAGACTGGAAATTTTGCAGAGTGTCTCTAGCAAAGTCTTCATGTTAGTTTCATCAAACGTGATATACATGTCAATCATGATTCCTAGAAGTGCTTAATGAGGTTAAACCATTATATAAGTATACATTACCAAAAATATTCCATTTTATTAAGCATGGGTTCATCATTTTCTTGACAAAATATAAAGCAATTCTCACAATACAGATATAAAATGTGCCGGATGTAAGAACTTGTGACATATAAAGAAGATTTCCTGAATCTGTTTCAGTTCGGTCTCAACACCCTCATTGTTGGTTTCATATTCCTCATTGCCCCCGGTGTGTACGCCTTCACAGCGCCTGTCTGGGGGTGGTTCGGGGACGCAAAGGTATGATGTTTTGATTAGCAGTGTGAACAGGTTAAATTTGTTATTTTAAATCGCCTTGCAACAGCCAGGCCAAATTGTCAGTTTACAAATAAAATAATCATAATGAACATAGCTTTAATAAACAACAGATAAAGAACATATTGGGTACATTGTCAATGAGAATTCTTTGATGACAGTAGTACAGAGAAGGTAAGTAGTTATTAATGCGTAAGTTGAAAAAGGTATAAAGATTGATACGCGAACATCGTTCTTGGGAAAGTAAAAAACTGGATCATTCATAAAATCCTTGGCTTCTCCAATTGAAATTTGCTTTCAGGGTCAAGTGAAATCTCTGATGATTTTTGGGAACGTCTTTGCCTGCATTGGCTTCTTGATACTGGGCCCGAGTCCGTTCCTTCCCTTCCTGCCTTTGTGAGTATCTCAGTGATGAATGCTGTATTTTTAGCTCATCAGGCCTGAAAGGCCCCGATGGGCTTATGGCATGGCGTCCGTCCGTCCGTCCATCAGTCTTTAAACTTTTCGCTTTTTCGACTTCTTCTCCAGAACCAATGACTCTAGCTAGAGAGCTGAAATTTTATGTACAGACTCCTTGGTTAATAGGGATTCTAAGTTGTAGATTTCGTGGCCCCATACCCCAAATGGGGTCACAGGGGTCACAACCTTAAAAACCTATTTTCATCTTCTTCTCCAGTTCCAATAGGTCTAGAGAGCTGAAATGTTTTGTGCAGACTCCTTGGGTAATGGCAATTCTATATTGTAGATTTCGTGACCCCATGACCCCAAATGGGGTCACAGGGATCACAACCTTAAATACCTGTTTTCATCTTCTTCTCAAGTTCCAAAAGGTCTAGAGAGCTGAAAAGTTGTGTACAGACTCCTTGGCTAATGGGGATTTTAAATTGTAGATTTCGTGACTCCAAATGGGGTCACAGGGGTCACAACCTTAAAAATCTATTTTCATCTTCTTCTCAAGTTCCAAAAGGTCAGGAGAGCTGAAAATTCTTTTTCAGAAGGGATCCTCCTTGGGGTACATATAGCATAAAAATCCTAATTTTTAACTTGATGACAGATTGTAACTTAATTTTTATAAATAACAGTAAAAATAAGTTAAAAAAACCACAAAATAAGTGTTTTCCGAACGTGTGACCACCCTGTGTAGAGCCCCATCCCCGTGCAAACCAAGGGACGTAACTCTAATCTCACCTCTTATCAATCTGTCATTGAACCAGCAAGACGTGGTTTTTCTGCTGTCGACTTTTGACTTTTGACTTGAGTTTCGCTATTCATGAAAATGGACAAGACTAAGAATACTGTATGTGTGGTAACCCCTTTTTATTCGTAGAGGCGAATGTTTAGGTTACTTATATGGTTTTTGTCACGTTGTAACTTCGTTTTTCAATTCGCACGTGCTTCGTATTCTCCGAGTAATGGCGGATGGAAAACGCTCAAAATGGCGGATGCTCAAACAAAATGCAAAGTGTTAGTGTTTTGCTATTTTGTTTTGAGATCTGATTGTTTTGAAGGTTCTTTATCGTGCTTCGCATTGTAGGGCAGCACTTTACTGATGAGGATTTCTCCCTTTTTGAATTTTTTCATTCTCGGGGTCATCGTCTCAGTCGGCAAGATATACTAGGTATATTCATGCTTTATTTCTTTCAGTGGCTTACTATTTATTACTTGCCTAGTGCTTAGTTATTATAGTATCGCCTCTGCGTGTTGTTTGTATGATGCACTTTTATCAAACATAAACATTGCACTTACACACATGCACATCCCTAAACATTCTGTGTTTAACTTTCACCGAATGTGTGGGATGCAAGTCCCGTATTCCTCCGGCCGACAAGCACGACAGGTGCTTCCCTTGTTTGGTCGAGGATGAGCACGATGACACCTCATGCAAGTTGTGCATCAGTTTCACCCCGAGGGCCAAGAAGGAGAGGGACATCGACATGCTCTTCTTCCGCAACCTACAGAAGGCAGGGCAGGAGATTAAGGAAAAGAGGAGTAAGGCTAAGGGTAAAGGGAAAAAGAAGGTGCACTCCTCTCCTGTCCCCTCTTCCTCATCGGATGAGGTGGATATGGAGGTGGGGTCACCTGCTGCGGGGGGTACTCCCCCCCCCTCCAGTTCTTTCACCACAAGCACACACTAATGTTGTAAATGTTGCTAACCCTAACACTAATCTGGATGCGGCAGCTATCACTGCCATAATCCAGGGGCAGATGACGGGGATGGTGGGGACGATGATGGCTCAGCTCCGTAAGGAGTTGACCGTTGTCGCCCTGCCGGACCCTGATGCTCAAGGGTCGAGGTAATGGTAATGACCTCGGGGGCACTACTGAACCGGGCGCAGGCCCCGGCAAGGTAGTGGCTCCCGACGCAGGCACCCGAGAGATTGCTCCGGCTCTGCCTCGTACCCAAGTAAACAAAGCCCCCCCCCGTCGGTGCAAGGTGCCGAGGTACCGAGCACGTCGGGGGGCACGGGTAACCCCGGGACCGGCTCCGGTCGGGGAACGAGCGTCGGTGAGCAGCGCTGGGTACCGCATCCCTCTCAAACGGACTATCCGAGATCGGGCTTCGGAAACTGGGTCACTGATGAGTGGCTCCGGTGCCGGGGACCTGGTGGAGGAAGAATCCGAGTATTCTGAGGAGGATGAGGAATCCGGCCGTGCTGTCTCGCTCGCCGAGCTTCTGAAGGAGACGCGTGACCGAATAGCGATCGCTATCCCGCAGACGCTTGTTCCCGTTCCGGAGCAGGTCACCGAGGAGTTCCGGCTTCCGGGGGAGGCTTTTGCTCCCAGCAAGCCTCCGGCGACCAGGCTCCGCATCATCGACAGCTTGTTGGTTGAGGCGATCAATCCTCTTCTTTCTGGTGCCAGTACGAAGGCTGATTTGCCTGAACTCAACAAGAGGTACCAGTTGGGAGAGGACGGTCCCTTCGACCTTCCAGTTGTGGATGAATGCGTCCTGACCTCCGTCACCCTGTCCGGCGCTCAGGCGCAGCCTTCTGTAGGCAAACAGGGCCGGCGACTGCCTCCATTTCTGTCGCAGGCTGCCATGTTTAAGGCCGAGTTCCGTGCCCATGAGGACACATACAGGAACGGAGCCCAACAACTGAGGGTAGCAGTGCACGGGGCCTACCTTGCTGCTATGCAGGCTAAGGACCTGGCAGAGATGCAGGAACTGGGCACTAAGGTGACCACGTTCCAGAAGCAGTTGGCGGAGGTGTCAAGTTATCTGGCTCGGGACTCAATCAGGAGTGCTGCGAGTCAGATGATGGGCGCAGTCATGGGGATGCGCCGGCTGTGGCTAGCGACGTCCAAGTACTCGCAGTCCACACGCCTTACCTTGTAGAACCTGCCCTTCAGGTTGGGGTCCACCCTCTTTCCTGGATCGCAGGCTGTAGTCAAGGAAGCCGCCGAGCAGAAGGTTGCCTTCGAGGATGCAAAGGTGCTTCTCGAGGAACCAGCTCCGCAAGATAAGCGAGCGCGGTCTTCCCCCCTTGATGACTTATACCCCACGCCGGGGGGTTCGGGTCAAGCTTCTTGGAATGGCCCAATGGGCAACAAGAAGAAGTTCAAGGGGAAGGGAAAGAAAGGGCAATTCCGTGGGCATAAGGGCCAGCGGAATTTTCGGAGCCGAGGGAGGCCAAACAAGCCGACCTAGGTCATCCGAAGCCCGTGTCACCACCCAAAATTCCAGCAGCTCGAACGCTGCCGGAGACGGGGGTGCACTGTCTTTCCAGAGATCTTCCAGAGCGGTTATTACTCGACCTACTTCCTGGTACCCAAGAAGGACGGAGGGTTCAGACCGATTCTCAATCTGAAGTATTTGAATCGCAGTCTGCAGGTTCCAACGTTCAAGATGGAAACCTTGAGAACGGTCATAGCGTCAGTAGAGAGGGGAGATTGGCTGTCGTCAATAGATCTCAAAGATGCTTATCTCCATGTTCCAATGCACCCCGACTTCAAGGAGTTTCTTCGGTTCTCCTTCGACGGGACTTGTTACCAGTTCCGGGTGTTACCCTTCGGCATTTCAACTGCTCCGAGGGTATTCACCAAGTTAATGTTGATACCGGCGCAGGCCGCCAGATCGCAGGGCAGGTGTTGTCATCCGTACCTGGACGACTGGCTGATCAGAGCCTTGTCTCGAGAACTAAATCAGGAGGCCACCCAGCAGGTGTTAGACATCTTGCTCAAGCTGGGTTGGATCATCAACCTGAAGAAGTCAGACATAGCCCCCAGGCAGGATATAGTCTTCCTGGGCGCAAGGTTCGGTACGGCCTCCGGTTCTGTGTCCCTGGCCCCAGATCGGGTGTCCAGAGTGATCGGGGCAGTCCACTTGTTCCTTCAATCGCCAATCCACACAGCCAGGACTTGGCTTCAGTTGTTGGGTCATATGGCGGCGACAGTGGACGTGGTTTGGAGAGCTCGCTTGAGTATGAGACCGGTTCAGCAAGCGCTGGCACGAATGTGGTCACACTCGGACAGCTTCGAGAAGGTTCTAACCACACCGGTTTGGGTGCTAGAGCATCTTCGGTGGTGGGTTTCCGAGAGCAACCTTCTCAAGGGTCTACCGCTAGAGCTTCCAACACCTTCGGTCACCATCCAGACAGACGCCTCCCTATCAGGCTGGGGGGAGTCCTGGAAGACCTGACAGCCTCGGGCCTTTGGTCACAGGAGGAGTCGAAATTGCACATCAACGTGCTAGAGCTCAGAGCAGTTCGACGTGTGTTCGAGTGCTTCAAGGAGCGGATCAGGGGGCTTGTGGTTCGTCTAGAGATGGATAACCAAACAGCCATATCCTACATTCTGAAACAGGGCGGCACAGTGTCTCCATCTCTCCTACAGGAGTCGTGGCAGTTCCTACTGTGGTGCGACCAGTTCAGCATTCAGGTGGTTCCTGTTTATCTCCCGGGAGTGGACAACGTCCGTGCGGACGCTTTGTCTCGGCGCATCCTAACACCTCACGAGTGGATGCTCGACCGGGGGATATTCGGAACTATCTCCCTGTTGTTCGGGTCGTTCCAGGTGGATCTGTTTGCGTCAGGGATGACGAATCAGATACCTGTGTTCTGCTCAAGAATACCAGATCCAAGGGCTCTAGCCAGAGACGCCTTCGCGATCGACTGGACGGACAGAGTACTATGGGCGTTCCCGCCGGTGCCTCTGATCCCCAGGGTTCTTTCCCAGTTGACCAATCAGTCAGCTCGCCTCCTGGTGCTTGTCGCACCGCTTTGGACGGCTCAGAGTTGGTACCCGTCCGTTCTCAGGTTTCTCGTACAGCCTCCTGTACTGTTACCCTCGAGACGAGACATACTATTTCAGGAAGGGGCACCACACCCGAATCCAGGGATTCAGTGGGTGGCTTGGCCACTGTCCGGAATCGCCTCCAGGAGAGCGGTATTCCTGCACGAGTTGCAGACACAATACTGGCTTCGAGGAGGGATTCGACAAACATTCAGTATGAAGATCGATGGGCCTGTTATGCGCGCTGGTGTGGCGATAGAGGGCTTCTCGATCCCTTTTCTACAGATCTAGTCGCTGTTTTGGAGTTCCTCCAGTCCAGGTTAGATGCTGGTTTAGCCGCATCGACCGTCAGGGGATACTCTACGGCTATTTCTGCTTTCCACATACCGGTGGACGGTGCTCTTTTGGGATCGCATCCACTGGTACAGCGTTTCTTAGCAGGTGTGGACAGGATACGCCTGGTTGTCCGGCGTATCAGCCCCACTTGGGACCTTTCAATTGTTTTGGATTGGCTCTCAGGTCCGGGGTTCAAAGACTTGAACGCACTGTCACTGCAGCTTTTGACGTGGAAGACTGCCTTTTTGGTGGCTTTGGCGTCGGGCAGGCGGGTAGGCGATATCCATGCGATGTCTGCTGATCCCGAACTGACTGTCTTCCATAAAGACAGGGTCAGTATCAGGCTGCCCGACAGCTATCGTCCCAAGGTCGACCACTCGTTCCATGTGACGGCTCCTATTGAACTGCCGACTCTTATGCAGCCGGCCTCTTCGGGGTCCACGGGAAACCATGCTCACGTTTTGGATGTACGCAAGGTTCTTAAGATATATATCAAACGCACCAGGGCTATCCGTAAGGATCAGCAACTTTTCTGTTGTTACGGAGGTAGCAAGCCTGGTTTGCCGGCATCGAAGCAGTCAATATCCAGGTGGATAGTGTCTGCAATTGTCATGGGCTACGTTCACAAGGGCTTAGAGGCCCCAGGTCAGTTGAAAGCTCACTCGGTTAGAGCGGTGGCAACGTCTAAGGCGTTCGCTGCGGCTCTGCCCATCGAAGAGATCTGCTCCGCCGCTATCTGGAGCCGGCCGAGCACGTTCATTCGACACTACCAACTAGACAGGCACTCTAGAGAGCGCGCTCGGTTTGGTCAGTCGGTTCTCTCAGGTGGGCAGAGTTGAGACTCTCTAGCTGATTGAGCTTTCGAGTTATTGTTCAGTTTGGTTCAGTTCAGTTTTCTGAGAAGACTAATACTAACCTAAGTTGTTCATCCTAACCAGTTGCACTGTTTTTGGGCATTTATATCCTCCGCAGCAGGTGTCCCGGTGGCACTGCCTAGCGGGAAATACTTACTCCTATTGCTCCCCAATAGTCTTTTGAAAAAAAGAGGGGGGGGGGGGTATTTGGCCTAGAATAACGGTAATCAGGCTGATTAGCCGATCGGTTAGTCCCCAAGGGATCACCCATCCTCAGCCCTCGGCGCGGGAGGTCACGTGATCTGGTAAGTGTGACACCTTTCTTGGATTGAGTAGAGCACTTTTAAGGGGTATTTAGTGTACAGACAGAATCCACATCCTAAGTCTTCTTTGGGAGTCTGCCTTATGCTATATGTACCCCAAGGAGGATCCCTTCTGAAAAAGAATCGAACCAACCTGCAGAGGTTGCAGATTCTTTGAAGGGATCCTCCTTGGGGTACGGCCACCCACCTCCCCTTATTCTGTCTGACATGGTTAGATTGATAAGTGGTGAGATTAGAGTTACGTCCCTTGGTTTGCACGGGGATGGGGCTCTACACAGGGTGGTCACACGTTCGGAAAACACTTATTTTGTGTTTTTTTTAACTTATTTTTACTGTTATTTATAAAAATTAAGTTACAATCTGTCATCAAGTTAAAAATTAGGATTTTTATGCTATATGTACCCCAAGGAGGATCCCTTCAAAGAATCTGCAACCTCTGCAGGTTGGTTCGAGTTGTGTGCAGACTCCTTGGCTAATGGGGATTCTAAATTGTAGATTTCGTGACCCCATAACCCCAAATGGGGTCACAGGGATCACAACCTTAAATACCTGTTTTCATCTTCTTCTCAAGTTCCAAAAGGTCTAGAGAGCTGAAAAGTTGTTTGCAGACTCCTTGGATAATGGGGATTCTAAATTGTAGATTTCGTGACCCCATGACCCCAAATGGGGTCACAGGGGTCACAACCTTAAAAATCTATTTTCATCTACTTCTCAAGTTCCAAAAGGTCTAGAGAGCTGAAAAGTTATGTGCAGACTCCTTGGGGAATGGGGATTCTAAATTGTAGATTTCGTGACCCCATGACCCCAAATGGGGTCACAGGGGTCACAACCTTAAAAACCTGTTTTCATTTTCTTCTCCAGTTCCAAAAGGTCTAGATAGCTGAAAAGATGTGTGCAGACTCCTTGGAAAATGGGGATTCTAAATTGTAGATTTTGTGACCCCATGACCCCAAATGGGGTCACAGGGGTCACAACCTTAAAAACCTATATTCATATTCTTGTGTCTAGAAAGCTGAAATGTTGTGTAAGGAATCCTTTGACAATAGGAATTCTAATTGTAGATTTGGTGACTCTGTGACCCAAATCTAGATCTAGGTAAACGAATTCAATGATTTTCGAGGATGTTCCTGTTTATACTACATATATATTGTTAATACATGCTTATTGTACAATCAAGGTGAACCATATTACTGTGGGTGATATATTTATGACATTATATTTGAAAATTTTATAAAGGCCAGCGCACATTCATTAAAAAATAAAAACAATGAGAAGTAAAACCATTCGTCGGAGCTATGACAATGTAAACCATTGCTGAGACACAACAAGATTTTGTTGATTAGTTAAAGATAAATGATTTGTTACCTTGTAAATGTTCTATCATAACATTTGTTTTATTATCAAAACAAAATAAAATTAGTGAAAAAACATAAAACAAAAAATCAAGATGGTGGACAGTCGGTGATAGAACCCTTTAAAGGGAAGGTTTTTGAGTATCTGCCATTTTGTTTTTGTTCATTACATGAAACTATCACTATTTTTACAGTTTTATTTTTATCAAACATATATATTGATAGAATATCCAAAAAGTAACAAATAATTTATCATTAAGCTGATCAACATTGTTTTGTTTTGCCGTAGCAAAACTTTCCACACACGTAGTGCTCATAAATGGCTTAAATTCTCAATGTTTTTAAAAAAAATTATTACAATGATTCTTTGTCAACTCACCAAAACATTATCCTCAGTAATGTTTCAATTGAATTGCATTATAATCATGTATTATAACTTTCATTTATAAATAAGAATGTCATTTCGTTTCCACACAAATACCCTGATAGAAGCATCCCTTTAAGTGAGATATAGAAGACCAGATTAGTCACAGGAGATGTTGGAGGTTATTTACAGGCGATTTGAATTAAATTCAGGTTGAAAATTAAATTCAACATTGAAAAGTATAGAAAAAGATGTTTATATTCATTAAAACAGTATGAAAATATTCTTGAATAACATGTGTATCAAACCATTTCATATTGAATATATTTGGGTACTTATTTTGTACATTTAGTAGCTGTCAAATAATTTTTACAAATAAAAGAATTAAAAATTAGTTTTGAGTCATCAAATTCATATAAAAATGCAAGGAATAACTCTTGCCAGTCTCCATTACTGGCATGGCTGATTAAGATTTCAGGTGCAGCGATCCACTCTCTAGGCACAACAAAGCGAGGAAAATACTGCAAGGCTCAAATCAGCTAGTAATGGAGACTGGCAAGAGTTATGCCTTGCGTTTGGAAGTTGACGTGTAATATAACTTTATGCAATTATCACTGAACTTTTGTTTATCAAAATTGACTGAACTTTGATTTATTTGTACCTCATATACAAGCCTTCAAGAACAGTCTTGTTTCTTTGTTACAGTGAGCTGTGGACTGTGATAGTGAGTTTGTTGATGTTCGGACTGTTTGTGGGGTGTGCCTTGATACCTACACTCACTGCACTGCTCATTCAGGCAAAGTAAGTATAGCTTCTACTGGTCACTACTGGTCTTAAAGGTAGGGTTCTGTCGCCATCTTGGATATTTTCATTACGTGAAATGAAAACACGCTATATTGTACCCAAATTTGCAACTTTTTGATAACTAAAGACATATACACTGATTAAGTATTCACAAAGTAACACATAATGTAAAAAAAAAACTAATAAACAATTTGCTGTCATGCTGTAGCGAAGTTTTCCCGACTCACACCGCCGATGAATGGCTTCAGTTCTCATTGTTTTATTTTTCAACAAATGTACGCTTGTGTTTATCAAGTTGTGAAATATAAAGTCATCAAAATGTTACCCTCATTAGTATCTTTCAATTTCACTGTGTTTTAATCATGTATTAATAATATATATTTGTAAACAGGAATATCCTCTCGAATTTCGTTTCCACAAAAAATACCCCGATAGAACCCTCCTTTTAAAGGGACATAATCATGTTGGTTAGGTCACATATATGTCCAAAGTTATAATTTGTGTTATTTAATTGAAAATTATTAACTCTAACTGAAAATAACCAGATTCAGGTTAAACAGTTCAGTATAACGTAAATACAACCATTCAAAGTCGTGGTCATGATCGAAATCCGAACAATGGACCTTGGCTTGCTACAGCCATTAAGTCAAACGTAATTTTTGAAACTTTAATAAAGTAGATAGGAAGACGGAATTGCTTCCATAGTGTTTAATAGGTCTTATAACGAGTACATACTTGAGATAGAGCCATACTCGTCGGCTACTACACATGCATGGGACTGTATATTTTATATTTTTAGCATTTGGGGGTGAATATGAAAGTCTAGTAAGAAGATATAACCTAAACCAGCACATATTGTAATTTGGTACATTTTAGAACCAAACTTCCAAATAAAATATCATGCAAAACTCATCATGTACCTTTAGCTGATAACATTATCATAACAATTCATAGACGAATTCAGGCAGTTTCCAATGTGGTATCTGTATTAATGAAGTTTGTTTTAATGAGTGAGAACTCTTATTGCCCTGACAACAGCTGAGCATGTGGGGTGAATAAGCAACATGCACATCCATCTCAGACTTTTATATATAGATGCTGTGTTTGCAATAAGATAAAATATAAAGATAAACAAGCCATGCAACTTGGCGAATATTTTTAGCAACAACTGGCCCTGTTTGAAAATAGCCAGCTATTGCAAACACTGTTCCGCAGTGAGGAAGAAAATTTTGTAAAATTAATGCTGTTTATGTCATATTAATTAATGAAACATAAATAGTATGGCATTTGTATATTATTTGCTCCCTTGACCATATGGGAAAACAGGGCCAGTATGAAATTTAACACGTGGCTATTATGAGTCTGAGCTTGCACAGAGAGGCAAATAAGCTAAAAAACCTGACATCTCTACACATGCTAGACCTATTATGATTTGCTCCAAAAAGCTTCTTTCCCATAACTGAAAACTTCTGAATACTGGCACAATTAGAATTGGCAAACAAATTGAAAATCTATCTTGACATCCACTCAATGTTAACATTTGAAAAAAATGTTCATGAATTTTTCAGAAAATTAGGTTTCCCTGACAACCTTGACACATATGGGTTGGTGTCGGGCCTCTTCAACTCTTCATTCTGTCTCGGGTACGTAAATTGCTTCTTTCTATCTGTTTCCTCCATCCATTAAAGATCTGATGAAATGCATTTTCTCAATAATGACAGATGATTACCTCTACGTATATTGTACATCGGAATCAATTGAGCATAAAATCGAGACAATATACACTTGCAATTGATAATTAAAACGATCTTAATTCACCCATTTTAACACGAGCGCAATCAGTTGGACGATTCATTTTGTAAATGCTCACTGAGGCGTGACTGTGATAAGCGACAGACAAGGCCGACTTGACAGGTACTCTGACGACTCTCGTTAATTAATTAATGATGATTATAACTGCCGCTAAATGAATTTATGAGGTGTATTACATCGCCAAAATGAAATGTTTATGTAATAATTGTGTAATTGTCATCTGCAGAATTACCTAGTTGGATATCTAAACATTCGATATATGGGAAATTTAAGTTGGTTTATTGAAGATTTCTTTGTGAAATTAACAATCAAAATGTTGCGAAATTACGTTGAATTATGTCTATCGCCGAAAATCAGATTCCTCCTGATACGTCACAGAAGTCATCCCTTCAGGGGCCACACCCCCGCAGATTTTCATTCTGGTCGCTGAGGCTAAATAAGGTTTTTTTTTAAAAAGCCGTATTTAAGTAATTTATGAACCGATTTCAGAAATTTAAAAGCGAGCAATTGTCAAATTGACATCCCATTTTAATGAATCCGATTTTGATTATATGTCATTTCGTCTATCCTTTAAGAAACAAACTTGATTAGCTTACAATTTGGCAGATTATATCTACGGTTCAGAAAGACATATCCTTCACAAGTCTGTTTAATTCATTTATTTGGGATTACACTTTTTGTTACAGTACAGATTTTAGGTTGGTTTCAGACTAGCATAACATTGATATGAGTGGGATCAAATTTATCTGCGATAGAACAAATTCTTTACTTATTTGTGACAAGCTATCTATCTAACTGGCACTGGTACTATCTGAATGATAAAATAAAATTATTTTTATAATTTGGTAGTTTGATCACTTATTGTATAAAGTAATTATCACTTGCTGACTAATTCATTGTTTTTTTACAACTAGTTATTAAATCCTCCAATTCTGTATTTTTTCCAGGGCATTCACTGGACCTACAGTCGGAGGTATACTCATAGAATACTTTGGTTTTGGCTGGGCATCAACCGGAGTGGCTGGCATGTTCCTCTTTGCCGTGAGTACCTGTCAAGCATCCTGTACTTTGCTTGTTAACTGCCGTTTTTTTATGATCCTATATTTTCTTGTGTCATGCTGATGTTTCTGGCTGTCATTGACATTTCATTGATTGTGATTTCCACACCCAAAATAATTTTTTTGTAAAAGAGAAACAGTATATGTGGTAAGCAAATTGTGTATGTGGATCCACATGCATGATTTTTACAGTAAAAATGTTTACAATTTATTCCTCGGAACAAGGTCGATTTTTAATCAGACTGCCACAATTATTTCCATGTCATTCTGCAAAATTTCAAGCTGTCACAATGTTGTTTTAGCAATGAGTGGTTAGAAATTGATACAAGTTTGTGACAAGATGTCTTGTACTACAGGGTTTCCTGGTTGTTGTGTCTACGTGTGGAAGGGGCTGCTCCTGCTGTCGGTGCTGTCAGGATCCGATGCAGGCGGAGTACACCGCGCTGGAGGGCAGCGACACTCACGAGGTGCCACGTGAAGTGCTCTCCACACAGACTGATACTAATAGCTGATCGGGTGACTCACATCTGATTGGCTGATTACAGGGAGTGACTCACAGATGATTGGCTGATTGGTTAACTCACAGATGATTGGCTGATTACAGGAAGTGACTCACAGCTGATGGCTGATACCCAGATTTAGTCTCATAGCTGATTGGCTATTAGCCAAATGGAACCTCTTAGCTGATGTGCCTTGTGTTGAGTAAACATTGTTCCCTTCGGTATCCTGTTTAAGCATAGACTTTATTCAAGTTCTTTCAAACTTAGGAAATTTAGTTCTACTCAACGCAGGGTAGTTAACAAATTGAAATGCACGGTTGATTGGCTAATAACATTCTGACTCTCACAGCTGATTGGTGTATTACAAACTGAACTCTCAGCATTTTGGCTGTTAATGGAGACGGCCACTTAGCTCAATGGCAATCATCACCTGTATATTCAGACCTTGCCTCAGATACCATTCTTATAGGATTCATTTGTACATAAAAGAATAACCTTTTAATTTTCTTTATGGTCTATCACAAAAATGTGATTCATTTATATAAAAAAATCACGTTTTAATTTTTCTTTATAGTCTATCACAAAAACAACTTTTGAAGGGCATTTAGGAGTGGAATAGTTAAGAAAAGCAAGATTTTCTGGTTATTGTGAACATACACTGTTTTCAGTATGCTTACTCCATCAGGATAGAATCCACTTGATGAAGGAGTGATATTAAACATATATTCTGAAACAGTATGTTTTTCCAAACATTTTGCCTTATATACTTATATATAGAATTATTGCAGGAACATTTTGATATATTTTCTCGCTGTCAGCATATCTATCACAGAATAATCAGACTAACATTGATCAAGTTTTTTCCTCATTACAGATACATTCTTTATAATCTTATTCACAGAAACTATGATTTGTTTGGATGATAACAGATGTTATTTAAGAAATGTTCAAATAACAGTTTCCGAGGATTATGTTGAGAATATTTGTGTATATTGTTTCTAGTATATTATTTTATAATGTTTGTATTTAACTGTCAATTGTAAATATCTGCTCCTCTTTGGGCATGTTTTACCAATTTCTTATCCTTCAATAACAAGATCCAGAAATCTTTTGACTTAAAAAATGTGATATTAAAATTTTATGCAATATTTAGTGGAGTCCACAAATTTGCTGTAGATGTCCGAATAAACTCTAACTTTAAATGGCCGATTGAAGGTAGTTCAAGTGATGTGACTGATGTAGCGATACCTAAACACACAGAGTAAAGTTTTAAATACAGTACAATGATTGAATGGTCAACCAACTTGTGTCTGAACTCTTAAAATCGCATGTAATGTGACCTACAAATCTACCTCTTACACTGAATAGTTCCAGAAAATTGTCGCTTTATTTGTTGTACCGTTTTCTTCCAATACAGATAACTGTTTTCTATGGATATTGGCTTAACGGGTTGTGTAATGAGATGTTTACCCTCTAACATAACAATATAATGTATAAACTTTAATAATAAATGGGAAATTTGAGTAAAATATTTTGCAAAATACGTTTTCCCTGCAATAATATCAGCAGCCGTGATTAAAGTGAAATACTCTTGAAAGCGTTGTTAAACCCCAAGTCACCTTGCCTCATTTTTGATATACATACATGTTATGTACCACAAACTTTTCCTCTCTATATAGGCATTATGATTATCTATGGTTTGCAGTCTCAAGTGAACACTTCTCTGTATTAATTACATATATTTTATGATAGATTGTAAGAAAAGAATATATGTGTTCAGAACCGATTCTATATCGCCCATGGGATTTTTCACCTGGAAAATTAAAAATTATCCGCCCTTGATTTTTATACTCTGTGTATGAAACAAGATTATTATAAAAATGGCAAAATTCAAGAAAAAAATTTTCTGCCTGGGCTAAGCATTACCAGGCTGTCAGATGGGCTTAGTACATACACTGATAAGCCGATGAAACAGCTATGGCCAGTCGTCTGGTAAGCCTCTCAAAAGTCTTAGGATAGACTTCAATAATGCAGTTAAAAATGAGCTTACTATTCCAACAGTCGCACAACAATTTTTGTGAGTTTTTGTTCAGCCGACCAGGTGGCAAGTTTTTCTCTTCACTTTCAATGTTCAGTTGTCGAGCATGCTCTGAACAAGATGGTTCCGACCTCCAACATATCTAGAAGAGACCATCCTTGGTTACCCATGGTTTTATATATGCTCCGTTACTCTCCACTATATCACCCATGGGAAACCTTATCAGGGGAATCTGTACTCAAATTACCCATCCTTGGCCGGCGTGAGCCAATCAAACTGCTACGCAGCTTCGACCTGCGAGCCAATGACAATTCATATCAATTCGTTTCAAAGTAAGCGAGGTCTTTGTGTTAGCCATCCTTCACCGGTTATCTCCCTTGAACATTTCCGTCTTATCCCATTGAGCATTTTCTTTGGTTACTGACTTTGTCACGCTGGCCAAGGGCGGGTAATTTGAGAACAGATTCCCCTGATAAGGTTTCCCATGGGTGATACAGTGGAGAGTTAAAGCATATATAAAACCCTGGGTAACCGAGGATGAGAAGAGAAATGCAATTCCATCATCTCGTACCAAACTAGTCAGTTTCATACCAGGAGTCAATGGTGGATAATTTGAATAAAAGTTTACCTGATGAAAGTCCCAGGGATAGTATGTGGGTGACCAAAGATTTGAAACGTCTATACTGTTTATTGGATTTCAATTATTTTTATCAATTATGAAGAATTTTATATTTATGTTGAGGTTA
Source organism: Gibbula magus (assembly GCA_936450465.1). NCBI lineage: Eukaryota > Metazoa > Mollusca > Gastropoda > Trochida > Trochidae > Gibbula > Gibbula magus. The sequence goes on along the minus strand of OW388289.1, from coordinate 63,572,127 downwards.
TATCATTTTTCAAACATAGTATTTCAAAATTCTCCATTGGGAGAGATATATTGAAGACCAAAAGAGCAAATGGTATACTTTAGTAGTGCCCTGGTTGATAGATATGAAACTTGTTTACCTTCAAGTCCTATTGCCCTGGTTGGGTCAAATATTAAACTAGTTTACCTCAATATTGCCTGGTTGAAAGATATGAAACTTGTTTACCTTCAAGTCCTATTGCCCTGGTTGGGTCAAATATTAAACTAGTTTACCTCAATATTGCCTGGTTGATAGATATGAAACTTGTTTACCTTCAAGTCCTATTGCCCTGGTTGGGTCAAATATTAAACTAGTTTACCTCAATATTGCCTGGTTGAAAGATATGAAACTTGTTTACCTTCAAGTCCCATTGCCCTGGTTGGGTCAAATATTAAACTAGTTTACCTCAATATTGCCTGGTTGAAAGATATGAAACTTGTTTACCTTCAAGTCCTATTGCCCTGGTTGGGTCAAATATTAAACTAGTTTACCTCAATATTGCCTGGTTGAAAGATATGAAACTTGTTTACCTTCAAGTCCTATTGCCCTGGTTGGGTCAAATATTAAACTAGTTTACCTCAATATTGCCTGGTTGAAAGATATGAAACTTGTTTACCTTCAAGTCCTATTGCCCTGGTTGGGTCAAATATTAAACTAGTTTACCTCAATATTGCCTGGTTGAAAGATATGAAACTTGTTTACCTTCAAGTCCTATTGCCCTGGTTGGGTCAAAAATTAAACTAGTTTACCTCAATATTGCCTGGTTGAAAGATATGAAACTTGTTTACCTTCAAGTCCTATTGCCCTGGTTGGGTCAAATATTAAACTAGTTTACCTCAATATTGACTGGTTGAAAGATATGAAACTTGTTTACCTTCAAGTCCTATTGCCCTGGTTGGGTCAAATATTAAACTAGTTTACCTCAATATTGCCTGGTTGAAAGATATGAAACTTGTTTACCTTCAAGTCCTATTGCCCTGGTTGGGTCAAATATTAAACTACCTGTAGTTTAACTCAATATTGACTGGTTGAAAGATATGAAACTTGTTTACCTTCAAGTCCTATTGCCCTGGTTGTAAGATGTTAAACTAGTTTAACTCTAGTAGCAATATATAGATGATATTTTTACTGATGTAATATTGTTGTTTTTGTCCTGATAATTAAAAACTATTTTGTTATTGGTTATCAGAGTTACATAAATATTTTTTTTTTACTTTTATTCTGCAACTTCAAGTTACTCACTTTTCCATTTATTGTATACACAGAGACTTATATTGTCGAAACACAAGCGAATAGAAAGCGATGAAGTCGACGATCCTGCCCCTTATACTATTAAAATAAAGTATAAGGGGGTGGATCGTGGACTTCATACACTTTCTATTCACTAATGTTTCGACAATACATAGAGGATATTTGACATGTCTCGTTGAATACCATGTATATCTGATCGAGTGAAGTAGAAATGCATATTTTCATGAGTTGCGCAGCCACAATTGTAAATATATTATTTCTACTTCACGAGATGAGATATATACAAATGTATTGTATTCGACGAGAAATGTCAAATGTTTAGATTTAACAAATCATGCATAGTTGGTAAATGAGGTTCTTATGAATGGAACCTCTGAGATCGGCATACTATGACCTCAACCTATTGTTACGATGACGTCATAGGATACTATGACCTCAACCTATTGTTACGATGACGTCATAGGATTGAAAGTGTTATTTCACTGAGTAGAATAACATGTTATTTCACCCAGTGAAAATACAGATTTTATTTTAACTCATAAATGCTGTATTTCACCACTGAAAATCTAATTAAAAGCTCCTTTGCTTCCTTTCAAGGTAAGAATAAAACTTGTCATTTTACCTTTGTCAGTGGGATATCTGAAGAACGTTCACTAGATTACCTTCATATTTTGACACAAATCCATCCAAAGTAGATTTGGATGATACTGTCTATGTAATGTCAGCATGGTGCAATAGCTTATGATGGAAAGAATGTTTTTTCACAATTTGTAAAATAATGTACAGTGTATTTGTAAAGTTTTTAGTTTGTATTGACGGAAATGGATCAACTTGGGGACTTTCTTGTGGTATTAGGATTAGGATTAGGATTTTCCTCAAATTCAGTATCATGTTGGTTTCCTAAATTGCACTAATATTGGAGACTTTAGGTTATTTTCTGGGTCTTGACAATATACTGAACTATATACTTAAGTTTTCAACTTCAAACCATACAAAGTCTGATGAAATACAGAGCCCATAGTTTCATGTTTTCTTGTATTCTAATGATGAAAATAATGTTGTGTTTTTTTTAATGACCATTTGAATCTAGTAATCATTTATTTTATTTGGACGGTTACAAATTAACTCCCGAAAAATGTCAATAGTTATGTTGTTGTCTTAACAGGGAATGGTGAACCAGTGCTTTTCGGTTAGATAGATGTTTTCTCAAATATCAAAGGCAGGGATATAAGTATTTTCTGTGAAATTTATATGTTGTTTTTGTGAAATATATCTATGTAACATTTTAACAATTTAAAAAAGTTTGTCTTGATTAAATTCAAGAACAAGTATTTGAGGCTTATTCATGTTTTATATTTACAATAAAATGATTTTAACCAGTGAAAATGCAGTCATTTGATTTATCAATGGTAGTCTTTTTTCATCTCAAGGGTCATATTTGACACATTGACAACAGAAAATGTATAGGAAATATTTTTTTTACGAAACAGTGAAAATAACACGATTACTGCTAAGGATAAAACTATCTTTCCTTTCACGTGCTCCTTTCACGTGCAAACAGGACATATGTGCTTGTACAGCTTAAGCGTTTTTGGCATGTTTCAGGAACTGAAAGTATATTCTTAGTCTTCAAACATGGTGTCAATTATGTCTTGCAAACAGTGACCTGCAATTATTGCATTGGTATTTTGTACATTAATTAAAATATTTAGAAATAAAAGTTTTGGCTTTTGAAAAAGTAATTATATTAAATGTGGTACACTTTCTGAATTATTTCTGTAATATATCGTTGATTACATCTTCTATACACTATAACATCAGACATCAGCAAACGTTATATTATCCTGATCTATCCTATGATGTTGTATTGAAAAACATGACACATTGTAAAAAATTAACCACTTTATAGCAATGAATGCTACGTTTCGGATATGTTGCCTGTTTTATACAAGTGTCCGTCTTTAAAAATAATTGCCACATATATTGCAAAAAGGAAGTGTTAATCCTTATCTAAATACCTCTCAAATAAAATCAAAATCAAAATGCGTTGCACCAACATATTAAAGTTCATATTTCACTACGGAGTGACATGTATCACATTAAAGAAGTCCAAAAGGTCTTCTAACCACTCAACACTGTGGAGGATGAGGTCTGTGATATCGAGATGTAACAACGTTTATTTGGGCCTCAATTGTTCTAAGGATTGCATGCCGTTCATTATCAGAGTTTCCCGTCTTGGAACACAAAGTACTTAACACAATGAACCAAAACGTTCCTGCTTGAATAACCGTACACCCGGCATGGATTCGAACCTCGGACTGCGATAGATTAAACGAGAATATGATATGATAGAAAGCGAGCAGGTTTTCAGTTAAATGAAAATGAAATGAAAAGGACTAAGTGACACACCTATCACTTTATGTGGTGTTTCTACCATGTACATGCTAGTCCGGTAATCAAAAGAGAAACCTGCCTGGTGTTCTCAGAAACGAAACCGCAAGTGTGAAACATTTAGAGAGAGGAGTGAATATAATGGATAAGTGCAGTAGTTGTCACTGTGTCCTTCAGCAATTATTTTCAACTTGATGAAAGAAGCGCTGTAAAGATCGCTTATACGACATTTATTTCCAACAGCGACCTATAACACATGTCATAAGACTCCCCCTCAAGAGGGATTTCTTCCTGTCGTACGGTGAGTTTATTAAAACAAATTAACGTATAATACCTTACTTATATGTTATTCTACACCATCAACCACTTAGATAAATTATACATTGTATATTTTAAACATCCTCGGGTGTATTATATCAATATCTGTATTGTGATTCTTCTTAAACGAAAACAAGGGTTGCCACGCCATCTTCTTTAGTAAGCACACTTCAGGAAATATTATGTACATTAACAACTACGTGTATCAGACATGTTACGTTTTTGTAAATATATTTCAAATATATTAATTGTTCTTTACAAATTAGAGATCTAGAACTATCAGAAACGTTATGAAAATATGAGATTTGTAATGAATACATGACGATTTACAACTATCAGAAACAGTATGACATTTACTATTTGGAATGAATACATGACGATTTACAACTGTTAGAAACGGTATGAACATTTAATATTTGGAATACATACATATTAACGATTTACAACTATCAGAAACAGTATGACATTTACTATTTGGAACATATACATGACGATTTACAACTGTCAGAAACGGTATGAACATTTAATATTTGGAATAAATACATAATGATTTACAAATATTAGAAACGATATGAACATTTGATGTGTGGAATAAATCCATAATGATTTACAAATATTAGAAACGATATGAACATTTGATGTGTGGAATAAATCCATAACGATTTACAATTATTAGAAACGATATGAACATTTGATGTGTGGAATAAATCCATAACGATTTACAATTATTAGAAACGATATGAACATTTGATGTGTGGAATAAATCCATAACAATTTAGAACATTCAGAAACGGCATGAACATTTTGATTTAGAATTTATACATTTAAACGATTTACAACTATCAGAAAGATTATGAACATACCAAATTAAGAATACACAACAGCGGATGTATAACTAGTAGAGACGTAATGGACATACGGGGTTTAGAATAAAAACATATGATTGAACAACTATCAGAATGATGAACGTCATCGATATCCCGTCCATTGTTTAAATAATCAATAAAAAAAAGCGAAGCCATACAAGACGAAGACTGATTAAACAAGCATTTTTTGTAAATCAATTCTATTCCACACTATTACAAACAAAATATTGTACCCATTCAATATAAAATATATCCAGTCTGATTAAAATCGACCTTTTTCCGAGGAATAAAATTTGCAAAATAATGTATCTACCGGAATAGGAAACCTCTGAACGATATGAGTTCGTATCCCGGTAGCACTATTTTGCAAATTTTATTCCTCGGAAAACCGTCGATTTGAATCAGACTGGCTTAATTTTATATTGAAAATTACATAACAACTTCGAATTCAATTACATTTTGTAAACATTTGTTTTTAATATGGAAGTAGTCGCTATTCGGTGAATGGATACAGTGGAATGATTTTGTCATACACCATAAGATAAAGGATGTGTAATAATGTGTAGCCTTGAGCATGCATTGTGCATGGATATGTGCGCATTATAAATATACTATTATTACTATTATTAATAATACGCAGAGGAGAGTATAGGATTTCCTCCTTTAGCTATTAGCTATTAGGTTACACACTCAATGCATGTCTGAATACTCAAGATCAATAATACCATAAGGTCATGCATGCGTTATTTATAACAACGAGCAATAGCAATAGCTCGCTTCAAGGAAGCTCTTGATGAAGTAGATTGCCTACTATATAAAGCTACTTTCGGTTTAGCGCCCGAAATGAAAAGTCGTATTATAGAGTGAACTGTTAACGTTGTTCAGGGCAGATATACTGTCTGATTGAGGATTCTCCTTTACGTAAGTTATGCTCATGACACGATGTTCTAGCCTTTGTAATACCATATTATGATTTCATCATCGACCGGGATGTAAAATTATGATCATATTTATTATTAATGTTTAACATTTGAACACCCAGTAAACTGAATAATAAGAGTCAATCGTAGTAGTAATATTTATAGCAGGGGTGGACACAGGGTTTTGGGAGTTGACAGAAAGAATCGGAGTGAAGGGGTGGGAGCTTGAGACAGATTTAACCTGCAAACGGGTACTATCGCCAGCAGGGACATTACATGAAATACATGAATGAATTTTAAAGGTGTTTGTGCTGATGATGGTTGGTATATCAGTTACTCTCCTGGAGAGAACTCCGTCAGTGTAGAGATACAATAGCACGACGTTTAGTAACGTTAGACCAGTGACGCCATTTTTATACATATCCGTTTAACTTCCTGGTGTGGTCGAGGCGACCTGACCTGGTTGTATGTCGAGAGGTCCGGGGTTCGAGCCCCTTCTGCGAGACCTACTAGTAGCTGTTTCGCATATGTATGTTTTCGTGCACCACAGTTTAACCTTGTTAAGATCATGCTGGTAGGTTCGCTGTAATGCATAATCGAACGTGGTGTTTCTGGTTTACTCCTGACAAAAACTACAAAGGTGAAATTGGCAAAATGTTTAGAGAGACACCCTCTTGGAATTCTTTGAAACTTTGAAACCCTGATAAGAATAAACGAACTATAAATGACAGTCTGATTAAAGTAGATATTTTTCCGAGGAATAAAAGTTGCAAAATAGTACATTTATCGGGATACGAACTCATATCGTTTCCTCGCAAAACCGTCCTTGTGGCGAGGAATCTATAGAACCAGTTCGTATCCCGATATGAACTACTTTGCAGATTTAAATCCTCGGATGAGGGTCGATGTCAATCAGACTGAACGAAGTGATAACATCGATATTGGTGTATTCTACAACTTTTTATATTCACTTGAGGATGTTCGCTCCTCAAATTTATAGTATTAAACTTTTTTTCTAACTTATATTTTTAAAAAGATCAAAGTATATGATTGAAAAATCAGCATTAAAAAATAGGGGGTAGTGTGTTTTTTTTTCGAGATATGACGCCTGTTAGATGGTGGGGTGAAGTACAATTTTAACATGGGAGTCTATGGGAAAATGAGAAAAAAAGTGCTAAAAACTTTAAAATACTACATTTCTAATATTAAACTTGTTTGCCTTTTTGATATGTTACAAAATTCATGTTCCCCTATCGAAATCGATGAAAAAAGTATATATGGTAGTGTGGGTTTTTGTAAGCTTCGACACAAAATGTACCTGATGTAAATGATAATAATACATGACTGAATTGTGAAACATTATACAGTGATACCACACAAGAAGAAATACGTACAGTCATTAAGCAATTGAAAACGATGTAGGCATCGATAATATATATGGTCGAAATTGAACATTTAATTGAAAGTTGTCATTTATTACCACTTTATTGGTAGAATTGTTTAATTTGATATTTGATAAAAGTAACTTTCCGGATGCATGTCTTATTGGAATAACGAAACAATGTCATGTACACATTTACAAAATGAAATGAGACATTTCGGACTCAATCTCTCACAGACCCATTGCTAGTATTCTAAAGTTACAACCGTCTTATATTCTTTACATTCATAAACACTTTATAGTGTGTATTGTGTTATTCATTACTGCATTGCGTTGCGTAGTTGCAAGTTGCGTCGGTAATATGACGTCATGAAGATAACGATGCATGGTAATATGACGTCAATAAGTTGTGATGGTAATGTGATGTGAATATCGTGTTAGTAATATGACCTTATGAAGTGAATCTATCATGAATCTGTAGATGTATCTATATATGAACATCATAGCCCAAGTGATAGATAGATACAAAACACATTTCTGGTAAGTTTTGAATTCCTAAACATTTCCAGACTTTTATAAATATATGTTCCATGATTTTGGACTAGCTTTGATATTAGTTATATCTTCTGTGAGAAAATCAACATTTACAAGTGTATTCACAGCTAACGCGTAATAAACACCCGGTAGATTTATTGTACCGTGAAGTGGTTACAGACACTACGTGATCTGTAGCATAACACTGAGTTAGTCATGCTCTCTGTGTGAAGATTTACTTGTACATAAACATGTTTAATCTTTTAACTAAATGTGATGATATCTATGATAATTTCAAAGTTTTATGTGATGTTGATAATTTTTCTTTTATTATGTCTAATGTACTGTTTAAGCGGCCAAAACCTGAAAGCTTTTATTGGAAAAACGGAAGGATGTTTTATATCATGATGCTTAATTTTACCGAATATCTTACTTGTATATATATATATATATATATATATCCTTTATTTTCAAGTGTACGTTTACCTTTTAGATTTATAGTCTCCCATAACCCTTAATGGGTGATTCGGATATTCCTTTTATCGTACTGTATATATGTCTATGTACGAGGTGAGACTTTAATAAATCTGCCTGTCTGTTTAGTATTACGCACATGTGTAATTTAGAACAGAGTGAACCTTGGTTTTAAATCTCGGTGGATAAAATACAATGACATGTACTGCAGACCAATAATTAGAATGTGAACCGTGTTCACTGCTGATCATGAGTCAAACCGTTGCCTGGGAATGAGTTGGGATGCTTGCAAATACCTGGGTTGCTGAATTATTTATTATAAATTGCTGATTATGCTCGGATTCATAATTTATTGAATATAAGAATATCTTTTGACATATACGAACATATTGTTAACTTTGATTATTTCCCCTAGATGGTTGAAGAGGTGAAAGCTTCCTTCAAACGAATTCTTCTCGCTCACAAGGGGGAGATTACTCTGGACAAGATAGAGGGTACATGCCTTCCTTTTGAAAAATCTTCCCTATAGAACAAATAATCCTTGAGAGTTTTTTTCTTATAAAAACGTAAATAAATTACCCCAAATTAAGAGGGAGGAATGTTTGGGATAGTTTACACTTTATATTCAAATATATATGACAAATATCATGAATACTGATGGTAGTATTTCCGCACTACATTTTGTATCTGTGCTTATAAATGAAATCAAGAAAATATTATCGCAATGACTGAACATCATGTTTCAGGGGAATATCGAAAATCATCTGGGGAATTGTTAAGAGTTGACAACTACGGTTTCAAGTCCATAGAGGATTTACTGAAGACATTTGAAGATGTCGTGACAATTTCTAGGTTTGTATCATAATGAATATAATGAGTCTATCCCTATCAAGTGAAGGTGTACGTGACTTTAAATTAGACTAGAAACACCGAATTGTATATGTGTGAGAACTACTTATTGTTTGCATTGTGAGAAACTGCTAAAATATAGAAACTTTACGAATGTTTTCTAATTTATGTAAGATATGTAGTTTTAATCGCCATTAACTGTTACTGACTTGAGATTGTGTCTGTCTAGTGGAGAGAGAGACGAGACAATCCTTCAGCTGATCCGAGACGATACGACAACTTATATAGAACACTTGCTGACAAAGCAGCGACACAGGAAAGACACGTCTCAACAGGTTAATATATATTCTACTTAGGTTTCTCTGACTCTGCGCGTATTTGTTTATCACGGACATATCTGTATATTAAACTAAACTATAGTTTTTATGCATGATGGGTGTATGTATAGCAGTCATATCTATACACCATAAGTATATCTGTGTATCAGATGCATGCATGAATCTAAATCTTATAAAACTATCTGAATACCATAGGCACATATGCATGTCATTCGTTTATTTCTATGTCATAAACATATATTTACATCATAAGCATATATGTACATTATATGTCTGGCTGGCGGCATATCATAGGCATATCAATGTACCATTCTACCAAGGTATTAAGGTACAAGAGGCGTATTATACTTAAAGCCTTAAAACTGTTTAATGTTGGCACAGTGACCAAACTGTTTACATATACACTCCTGCACACGTTTCCTCAACAACCACTCTATGTACCCTACAGGGATCCACACACCCGAGACCAAATCACAGGAAGGAATCCCCGAGGCTAGGTCAACAAGAAAGCTTTAACAGGTTGCCAGGCAACTCTCCATCGGTCCCGTCATCTGGTTCCAAGATGGACCAGAACAACAGTGAATCTGCTGCAGGCAGAGGGCGGGGCCGCATTCTGAAGAAGGCACTGGCCGATGTACAGGTACTTGTGGTTGTTTTCTTGTAAAGGTTCAAGATTTTTAAGAATAACACAAGGTTTTTAGCTCATCAGGCCTGAAAGGCCCGATGGGCTTATGACATGGCATGGCGTCCGTCCATCCGTCCATCCGTCCGTAAACTTTCCGCTTTTTCGACTTCTTCTCCAGAACCAATGGCTCTGGGGAGCTGAAATTTTTTTTACAGACTCGTTGGGCAATGGGGATTCTAAATTGTAGATTTGGTGATCCAGTGACCCCAAATAAGGGCCTCACATGCCATAACCTAAAAACCTATTTTCATCTTCTTCTCCAGAACGAAAAGACCTAGAAGACTGAAATGTTGTGTACATACTCTTTAGCCAATGAAGATTCTAAATTGTAGATTTGGTGACCCTGTGGCCCCAAATAAGGGCCTCACAGGCCATGATCTAAAATCCTATTTTCATCTTCTTCTCCAGAATGAAAAGACCTAGAAGGCTGTAATATTGTGTGCAGAGTCTTTAGCCAATGGAGATTCTAAACTGTAGATTTGTTGACCCTATGGCCCCAAATAATGGCCTCACAGGCCATGACCTAAAATCCTGTTTTCATCTTTTTCTCCAGAACAAAAAGACCTAGATTGCTCAGTGTTCTCTCTCAATTTCGAAACTAAGATTTGTCAGGGCTAGGGATTGTGCATTATATTGAGACAATATTTTTCTGATGAGCTACAGAGCCGATGGCTCTATTTTGTTATTTAATCTTTGGTAATCAAATTAAAATATTTTCGTTTCCCTCAACATATGAATTACAGAAATTGCAAACAGTTGATTTAAAGAACTGTCTAACCATCGGATCCATCACCAAAAGCGCACCGGTATGAAAACAACTGAAATGCTAAAAGCAATGTTTATGTTAAAGCTTGTGCTTACATCTTTTACGTTTACATTTGTTTAATACTTTATTTAAGTATTATAAGTATATGTTGTAAACATGTTTGTTTCAGTCTATCGAGAGGCCTGGACAAGAACCATGTAAGTTGATTTATTGAATATATTTATTTGAAGATCTGTCTAATTCAATTTGAGATTTACTACTGCTCCGCCTTTTAATCTTTTCTATTTCCAATTATTAGTTTCAGTGAGAGAAGACATCGTGTCAGATTCACAGATCAAAGCCTGGATAATCAAGGTATAGCAGTATAAGTATTAAACCATAGAGACAAGTTAATGGAGTTTGTAAACTACATTTAACAGTTGTTGTTTCTTTATTAATTGCAGTGGACATTTAATTCGATATTTATCAACAGAAGCATAAAGCTGATATTCATATGTATACATTTTTAGCTCATTTGGCCTGAAAGGCCCGATGGGCTTATGGCATGGCATTTTCGTCTTCTTCTCCAGAACCACATGGTCTAGGTAGCTTTTTTGTATACAGACTCATTGGCCAATGGGGATTCTAAATTGTAAAATTGGTGACCCTGTGACCCCAAATAGGGCCACAGGGGTCACGACTTTGAAAACCTATTTTCATCTTCTTCTCCAGTTCCAAAAGGTCTAGAGAGTTGAAAAAGTTATGTGCAGACTCCTTGGCCAATGGGGATTCTAAATTGTAGATTTAGTGATTCCTCGACCCCAAATACAGGTCACAGAGGTGACTGCTTCCTATGTGTTGTACCTTTCACCTAGAAGTTGACATTTTGAATTAGTTAATGTATATAAAGCCTGATGAGCTACAGAACCAGTGGCTCTATTTTTGATAATTGATATTCTATGATTTTTAACGTTTTTATATAATTGAAATATTAGCACGTATATACTATTTTTGCACAGCTCCAGCTACCGGCCAGTGATGGTATCTGATGTTTTCACTGTGTAGATGCTTTGTTTCACTGATCATCAATCCAGTTAGTTATATAATAAATGCAAATAGATTATATACCTTTATTACGTTACATAGAGTTTATTTTTAGGTTGTCAACTGCTTCTGTCACACTTCATATGAAACGAATATAGACTGAATATATATTATGTATCCATATATTTCATGATTGCCTAATTAGGAACATTTGTGTCTTCAGGAGCTCTCTTCCAAACCAAATGGCTTCTTGGCAAGAGGTTTACCTAAACTTTTTGAATCCGAATTTAAAAGCAAAGCCCCCGACGATTTGCTGGCGAGACTCAAGTCATTGGAAGACACAATAAATGTTGACAAGTAAGTTTGAGACATTCCGTCCGACCGTCCTTCCGTCCGGTCAGTTTTCTAAAAAACCGTTAAAGGTACATCAACCAAACTTTGTACAGTTGTTAACATGTTCTTCCTATCGCGCACAGATAATTCTCAGTTTTCTGAGATATAAATTTGTCGTTGTTTCCATGGAAACGTCACATTTTGGACTTCATTGTGTTCAATCCGGACAAGTTTTCTCGGTAACTATTAAACCGAGGTGAATGAAATTTTGGTTGTGAGTACTCATGGCCATAATCTTTGTCGAGTTTGAAATTCAGTTCTAAAATATTATTTTTAGGGAGTTATGCCCCTTCAATCCGAAATTGAACTTACTGTTGATGCTGTGATGCTCCAATGGGAACACGTTTTCTAGGCAACTATAACATTTAGCTGACTGAAATTTAACATGTAGATGATACTCTTCATCGAATTCAAAGTCCAGTTCCCAAATATTATGTATTTTAATACAATATTATTATTTTTACGTAGTTATTGCCCTTGAATCTGTAATTGAAATTGGTAAAAATTACCGTTGTGATGCTCTAATGGGAACAATTAAGTTACCTGAAAAATATTACATCTGGGTGACTGAAATTTTGAAATAACAAAGTCAGATCCCAAAAATATGTTTGACAATATTAAGATGCTTGAATCTGTTTTTTTTAACATTGTACCCTTGACATCTATAATGCTCTATGGACGGATAGCGGATGGCGGGGGTATGTGAGCCATGCTCACTGTTTTCTTGTTAAAAACAATTTTTGGATGCAAGGGCTTTAAACGTACTTCGGAATTTTTCGGAAAACTTTAGTAACTTATGAAATAATTGATCTCAAATCACAGTTTTTAATTTTATTTGACCCAAATTTCGACTTCATTTTCTCAAATTGATTGTGTTTACAGTGGTCCGGCAGGTGATATTTTGTACCTGAAGAAAGCAATTGCAAGTCAGGTAAGTAACACAGTACATGTATGTCGTACCTTCCAATTAATCAAATACCCCTAGGATGGTGATAGGGCAAACTGTTATCAACAAGCACTTTCCAAGGGCTCCTTCAATGACATTGTGTAAATTGCTCTTAGTGAGTGTATGGAGATAACAATTGTTGTAATGAATGTTTCATTGATTTATAGTCATATCTTTACGGAAATCAAATATCAAGTTAATACGTTATATTAAACTTAATTTCTGATTTGAGCACAGTAGGTACGTTAACAGAATTTAAAATTATTTTTTTTACTTTTCAGTCTGTCAACAGAGAACCAGTTGAGTAAGTTCGTTTGTGTTATAGAATCCTCTCGTCTATACTAAGTATGAAATAATGACATATAACTTACGAGTTATGAAACTTATACTTACCAAGAGAGAAGGACCAATGTACTGGATCGTATTCTATTATAACGACATTCCTATAAACATCCCAATATACCACAGGTAAAAAAACTTAAACTTAATGCAGTTTTCAAAGATATGACTTTAATAATGTCATGAAGCCTAAAACCGAAAGTTAACATTGAAGCAACAACTTACTCATTCTAAACCGAAATTCTTCTAATCGGACATTAACTTATAGCTTATATCTGCTCCCCAATAGTCCCTATATTATATACAAAACTCTGTCTTAACCGACACACCTGTACATGTTGGTCGTGAAGGAGTGTATCCTACAGGTAACACGGGTAGATATGGAACGATAAATAAGCCAAACAACATTTGTATAATGTGATTGTCTTCATGTCTACTTAGGAAACCACATGTAGCGTGCAAGGTGGATGAGAACTGTGAAGAGAGAGACGAGACTTCAGCTGCTGGAACCATTGGACAATGGCAGTTACCTGAGGAGGGATCCAAGGTTGATGTTCATGTACTCTATACACACACACCTGACGACTTCTGTGTAAGTGAAATATTTAGATTCGGAATTTTTTTAGAGTGAAATAATGTATGTTTTGGAGAAGGCATGTCAAGATATTGGACGTCGCCTCCAAATAATAAATTAGTTCTACGTCTATAAAGTTTTCTCTTTTCTTCATCACCTTAACTCCTAGAATGCCAATCAAAGAAGTAAATGCGTGTCAAGTTATAAAGTGCAATGAGATCTGCTGTACAGAATTTGTTAACCACGCGTGGTCATATTGCGTAGAACATTCTACAATCCGCTGTTTTTATTAGAACCATAATTCCAGTAAATTGTTGCCATGCTGAATATGTGAATCTTACGGTTTACGTTACGTTGGAATGTAACAGACAGTGAAATTTTATTGTGATTTTCAATAACATTTGAATACAAAGCTATACATTATACAAATTTACCTTTAATACATTTAATACAACGTTGTATGAAACAAAGACATATACATATATTCTGCAGATATGTCCCTATAACTTGCATCATAAACTGACCCGACTGATGATAGAGCTCAACCAACACTTCAAGAGAAATACAAAGGTGTGTAATTCTAAGGATTCGAACAGCATTCTGCAACGCTGAAAAGTGTGTATTCTTTACACTTCTTTCATTGTTCATAGAAGCTTGTAATATTGTTATTTTAAAAATGTGTTACAGTGTAACTGTCATAGTTCACAGAAGCTTGTAATATTGTTACTCTAAAATGTGTTACAGTGTAACTGTCATAGTTCACAGAAGCTTGTAATATTGTTACTCTAAAATGTGTTACAGTGTAATTGTCATAGTTCACAGAAGCTTGTAATATAGTTACTCTAAAATGTGTTACAATGTAATTGCCATGGTACACAGAAGCTTGTAATACTGTTACTCTAAACATGTGTTACAGTTCACAGAAGCTTGTAATATTGTTACTCTAAAAATGTGTAACAATGTTATTTAAAACGTCAATTTCAATAAGTAAGACAAATTTGCTTATGTTTGCCGCCACGGGGTCAATGTAATGTATTAATTTAGAGATAAACTGACAACAGTACATCCTTGACCAATGCTTCTTATCATCCTCGGTTACCCATAGTTTTATACATGCTCCGTCACTCTCCACTATATCACCCATGGGAAACCTTATCAGAGGAATCTGTTCTCAAATTACCCGCCCTTGGCCAGCGTGACGAAGTCAGTAACCAAAGAAAATGCTCAATGGGAAAAGACGGAAATGGTCAAAGGAGATAACCGGTGACGGATGGCCAACACAATGACCTCGCTTGCTTTGAAACGAAGTGATATGAATTGTCATTGGCTCGCAGGTCGAAGCTGCGTAGCAGTTTGATTGGCTCATGCCGACCAAGGGCGGGTAATTTGAGTACAGATTCTCCTGATAAGGTTTCCCATGGGTGATATAGTGGAGAGTAACGGAGTATATATAAAACCATGGGTAACCGAGGATGGCTTCTTATCTGATGAGCTGCTATTTAGCCCATGCCTCTAGTTCGTGTATTCCCACCTTCCAGACAGTGCAGCCAGTACAGAGTGTTGTCCCGGGAAGTGTGTATGCAGGCAACTATGAAGAAACCTGGTACAGAGTGCGTGTTGTATCAGCTCCTGGTCCCGACAACAAGGTGCGTGTTGGAATGCCTCAAATACACACGTCCTATAATCGTCCATACCAGTAATTTTGCTTAATCAGTGTCAACTGACTCTAAGTCTCAGACTAATTTGATTGTTCTAGATATTCGCTAATGAAAACTCCCAGGGGTGCTACAGTATAGAGGATTTAAACATTTACTCCTGGCTACCGTGGGTGGAGATTTCTATGTTTTTGTCTTTTTTGTTATGGTCATAACTATATCCGTTATCCTATTTTACAAGTGTTTATAAATACCGAAGAATATGATAAGTAATAGCATCTTCTTTTGAGAGAATTGTGTTGTACCTCAGAAAAACACTGGTGCCAAATGTACCGTGTTCAACAGCTTGGGTTCATCATGCACTTCGTGGTTTCCATCATTCGTCAGATATAAACGGTAACTTCGTTATATTAATGTCAGTATCGACCATTTGCTGAAATTGGCAAGACAAATGATTATGTCATAGCACCATCAAACATATGACATGTACGGTGATGGGCCAGTCATATTTGGCGGAAGTTTTACGTCACATAGTTCTGTTTGCAAAGAGAACAGGACTGCTGCAACGGATTTCAACGTTATTCAATATTCGTTCCCAAAACTCACAAGGCGCATGTTTCTCTGATGAAAAGAAACAATACATTGTTGGCTTAGCCTGACATAAACCTTATTGAAGGGTTATGTGATGTGCATGGTAGAACATATCCCGAGACACGTGTTCCACTACGAAATTGTAAGGATCTCTTCTAGTGCCTACAACAGTCGCGCGCGACCCATTTAATAATACAGTGAACTTATTAAGTGGAAGTATACCAAGACGCTACCAGACAGCTAAATAGCTTGTTTACCAATCCAATTCTTCATGAAATAAAATATGTTTAAACCATATGTTCGTGGCGACTTACTCGATGCCGTCTTCATATGACAAAGTATTAATTCTGATTTTAATTCCAATGTACCAGAAACATTATGCTAGATACTTTACGTCAGTAGTCATACTATATTTGGGCGATGTCAAAGCATTGTAATGCCATTTATTTGATGATACAAGTGTGTGACTGACAACCGTCGGTTTATTAACCTTAATAGCTTTAGGCATAATATATAAATAGGGGTTGCAATGATATATCTGACAAACTATAGTGGTTTGTATAATAATCCAGATTATTACTCGCAGGTGGTAGCGCTTCTTGCTGATTATAGCATGCAAGTTCAAGTGGAAGCAGATAAGTTGGTGACACTACCAGGGAAGTTCACGCACCTGCCCTTCTGTGGAGTCAAGGCACAGCTTCATGGTAGGACAAAAATCCTGTTATAATAGTTAATCTAGTTGAACCAGCTCTAATGCTGTAAGTCTCTTAAGTGATTGATTGCAAGTATGTGACTCTTTAAGTTCTATATCATTTTTCCAAATCCCATGTGCAAAGTTTATGGAGAGAAACAACTAAAGAGGCACCGACCTTGGACGTTCAAACATAAAAAAACGGTATTTACTCTACAAAAACAACCTATTCAAAGATGATGGTTCCACACAAATAATTCGTGCATTTGACATTGATGACCTTCATTAAACAAATTCTGACCTCTCATAAAGTTACAGAGTATAAATCTTCTCAAAGGGCTGTGTGTTCCTAAAGTGAAAACTATATGGGTTGATTATCAGCCATACTATATTAAATTTACGATTCATGACAACTATAAATCATACCTTTTGTAATCTTTCTTTCAAGGTCATTACAACACTTTCAAACTTTTATAAACGACTTTTGTAAAGATTGGAGGAAAATACACCACTTATAAAACTCTTGTCTGTGCTCTAGGAGCTGTTCAAATTCTTCCAGTTTGTGACAGCATACGTTGTCATGTTCACTACAATTCTTTTACTTTTCAATAATGCAATATATGAAGAACCAATTTCTTACCATTTGATAAAAAATACGTAGATTTGTCTTACTTAATTCAGTTAGAGGCGATTTACAGTGCCAAGTTATAACAAACACTTATTTATAATAATGAACATATCATATCTCATACTAAATATGTATTCGATCAATCCTTTCCAGGTGTTCTTCCCGATGACCTGGACAAAGGATGGACAGAGATGGCCGTGGTCGAGTTCAGGAAGATAGTGGACAGAAGGGACTTCGTGTGTGTGGTGTGTGAGGGGGGAGGGGACGGGAGGGGGCACACTCCTGTGGGGGTGAGGCTTGTGGACACCAGTCAGGAGGATGATATCATTGTGGACGAAATACTTGAGGAATTGGGTTTGATAAGCCGGGCTCAGTTCGAGTGAATTTTATATTCATGTACAATTCAACCAGACGAGGAACACATTTTATATTCATGTACAATTAAACCAGACGAGGAACACCCAATAACCATTTCGGTTTTGCTGTTGACAAACATCTTGGGTTATTGCTGGACACAATGAAAGGACATATCAATTTCACCACAGTAACCACAAGGACATTAAAGACAAAGCAGATCAAAAGGGTACAAGTGTCCTTGAAGATGTGTGAGCCTGGAAGGATATCCCAAAGCACTGAGTTCAAGAGTCTAGTTGTAGGTACACATGACGAATAACGGAAGCACTGAGTTCAAGAGTCTAGTTGTAAGTACACATGAGGTATAACGGAAGCACTGAGTTCAAGAGTCTAGTTGTAGGTACACATGACGTATAACGGAAGCACTGAGTTCAAGAGTCTAGTTGTAGGTACACATGACGAATAACGGAAGCACTGAGTTCAAGAGTCTAGTTGTAGGTACACATGACGTATAACGGAAGCACTGAGTTCAAGAGTCTAGTTGTAGGTACACATGACGAATAACGGAAGCACTGAGTTCAAGAGTCTAGTTGTAGGTACACATGACGAATAACGGAAGCACTGAGTTCAAGAGTCTGGTTGTAGGTACAAATGACGAATAACGGAAGCACTGAGTTCAAGAGTCTAGTTGTAGGTACACATGACGTATAACGGAAGCACTGATGACGTCCTTGTTGAACTCTTCTTATTGGGTTGGAGTTGAATGACACAGCTCCGGCTTAAATATAGCCCACATGAGGATATGAGGTCACTGTGCTAGTTAATAGTAGGTTTTCGGAGATGGGGACTTAGTGATAAACTATAGCACCTGTGATCAACATGACCCATGATAAGAGATGCTGTCACTGTGATAGGAGATGGGTTCTTTGTGACCAGTAAAAGCTCCTGTTAGGAAATGGGTTCTCTGTGACCAGTAAAAGCTCCTGTAAATGTAACTAACTAACTGTGATCAATTGTAGCTCATGTTAGGAGCCGGGGGTCATTGTGATAAATTAAAACTCATGTTGAGATGGGGGTCATTGTGATAAATCATATCTCATGAGTGGAAATGATATTTCTATGATCAACCCTTGCCCTTATTAGAAGATGATGTATCCATGATCAATCACAGCCCTCCAGAGGTGAGATAACGGTCACCTTTGTGCCCTTTTGTGATTTACTACAACATTAGTGAGTCAACGGATTAAGATCCAAGATCAATATTAAAGGGGCAGTAGCACGTTTTTTCGCTCAAATAAGTCGATGAAATGTATTTGAAAAATAATTTCCAAAATCGTAAAACACCCTTCTCTTTTCCCAAAACCAAGTTATAAATGAGTGTACATGGCTAAGAAAAGCCATTGGAATCGTTTTTGTCATTCGAAATAATAAAATGTGTTCACAATAAAATGGCCGCCATGCAATTTTTGATTTATACGCAGCACCGTTATTACAACTACGGATAATTATTGCTTTGAGTAATAAGATGTTATACCCTCTAAAGTAAATGTAAATGGCACAAACTATCATTATAAATAAGAAATTTGAAAACAAAATTTTGCAAAAAACGTGCTACTGCCACTTTAAATCGACAATAACTTTTGTCCTCATAATTTCCATTTTCTTTTTAAAAAGTCCAACATCCCCCACACACCATTTTGAAGCAGCGATTTTAGTACCCAAGACATACATCGAAAATAAAAGTATCATACCCTGTAATTTTTATACAAACCATTCAAAGCCACTCTAGCCGGCAAAAGTATTTTGTTTACTAGTATATGACTCGGTTTCAAATTTGGTATCGTTCTATTTACCAGGAGTTTATCACCATAGCAAGACGAATTAAGAAAGAATTTGGAATTGAGCAATTCTGTTTTATCTTTGTAACCAGGCCGTCTTAAAGGCGCTGTAGCACGTTCTGCTTACTGAAATACAGTGCTCACACCAAAAAGGTAAATAAGTGTTACCAATGACTAAATAATACTCGTGAATCAATGAAAAGTGTTCTAAAACGAATGTACATGGTTCGGTTAAGCCATGCGAGTCCATTTCCCGTCGAGCGACCATGTGTTTGCTTTAAAATGGCGAGGTAGCTCAATTGATCTGACTGATGTAACGATACATAAACACTCAGAGTAGAGTATTAAATATGGTACAATGATGGAGGGGGCGGGATAGCGCAGTGGTTAGTGCGTTCGGCTTCGGATCAAGAGATCAACTTTGTCTGCAGTAGAGAACTGTTCTACACGCAGTAAGGTTTGGGTGCAATGCTACACTGAATTGCAGCGTAGTACCACCCATGGTTCGCTAGTTCCAGCCGATGCTCGCAGGTTTCGCCG
This sequence comes from Gibbula magus, assembly GCA_936450465.1. NCBI lineage: Eukaryota > Metazoa > Mollusca > Gastropoda > Trochida > Trochidae > Gibbula > Gibbula magus. Next base: position 63,551,764 of record OW388289.1, on the reverse strand, counting down.
CAATACATAGCCACATGGCGTTGAGGGCTTTCTCCCTGCCATAATACTAGCAGCCGCGATATAAGTGAAATACTCTTGAAAGCGGCGTTAAACCCCAACTCACTCAAAGCTCTTGCTGTTTGTACTCTTAAAACCGCATAGTTTCGCTTTATGCATCGCACCATTTTCAACCAATACTGATGATCGTTTGCTATGTATACGGTTTATCGGGTCTTGTTATGAGATATTTTACCCTCTAATATGACAAGATATTGTATAAACTTTAATAATGAACGACAAATTTGAGAAAAGATCATATGCAGAAAACGTGCTACAGCACCTTTAACGTTATTCATCACTACGTCACTACGCTTTACAAACTACCCCTCATTATACAACTTTAATATACGATAAGTAACACTTGGCGTGCATTGTTTAATGTAGGAATCCACAGAACGCCTCTCAGCAGTGTCAAATGACGTATACCCGAAACCCTATTGGTTCCTTTGTGCCTTTCTGTACTTGGTCGTTTTCTAGTTTCTATATTGTACTTGATCCACATGTACATAATATTATATTTCATCACCATAGTAATGGGTACTTTATCAGTATTTGGTTTCATAAAATATCATTTACATTTTAATTGCTAATATCATCAACATGTAATCGTTTATTTATATTGTACACGATGTTTCTTTAATTATGAACACCATGTAAACCTAAAAGTGTATAAATATCATATCAGTATTGCGACATAACCTTTACCCATGTTTTATTGCTATGTGCATAATGTACATTATTAACTTTATAAACACTACTTAATACTACGACATATACTCTGAAATTTCATGTTATTACGTATCATAAAAAAAGTTTACGGTCATCTATATATCCTACCGTGGTCGGCTGTCGCCATCTTTGGATGACCGTAAAATATATTACGGTCATCAGCTTGTACACAGTGACGTATACAGATATGATAATTCAATCAGTACAATATCATGTACATACAATTTTATATAAATGTAGTCATTGTGTACAGTGTGGTTGGAAATCATAAAGTGTAACATTTATTAAAACTTTTTAAATAATAATAAATAATTTCTGAACTTTTTCACTTATTTCCTTCTTGTGTGCTCTAACAGTTATCCTTGTTTCTATAGACAGATTTGTACATAAACATACACTTTCTTGTTGTCGGCTAGTTGTCTTCTATGAATCAGATCATACAAACTTTAACGTATTGACTATTCATACTATACGAAGAAATTAAGGAAATAGACGACAAACAAAGCATCTCCTGGAGACGAAACCTGAGTGGTCAAAAACTGATCCATATAAAAGAGACAAAGGAATGACATTTCTTTTATTCGTGGTTGTGAAGTTGTAAAGAATGGCGGCACCCCCGCCCCTACAGCACACGAAAATCCGCCCTTGATATTATACACCCAACTTCATACAACAATATAGGACAATAACTGTTATAAGTATAAACATATCTACAATAAATCCTTTATTTATTTACTGACGAGCATGATATTGTCAAGACTGGCTTTACACACATGTTCACCAAATCAATAACCTACAATCAAACTTTCTAAGCAATAAAAGCGAACCCAATTAAATGAAAGGTTGTTCCACCATGTGCTGTGTACGATCCCACTGTTTACCCATTTCTCTCAACTTGTTATAATATAATATAATACATGTATAATAAGTCAACGATGGTGCCTCAAACATTTTACTCTCTGACATCTGCTCACATGTTTTGCGTTCCGAACTTTAGTATCGAAATCAATAAGTTTATGTCTCAAGAAACAGTCGACACACTTGTTGCTTCATCCTTGTTCCGTTCAATATTCAGTTACTCTTTAATAGCGACTTCACCTCCTTTCTAAACTTGGTGCTCACTAGGCCGTAGACAAACGGATTGGCGACGTTGTTGAAGAAGTAGGATCGAATGAAGAACTCGAAGACCTGAAGCTGGACTCCTCCCAGATTGTTGACGAGATGAATCCCTGCTGCTTCTGCCGCCATCAGACTGAGGTGTGGAAGGAAGCTCAGGACAAACACCACGGTCACCAGGAACAGCATCCACGTCTTCCTGCTCCCAGTCTTCAGCACACGCTTAAGTTTCTTTTGGTCTCCGGAAGTACTCTCTTTAGGACCTTCTAAGAGAGTCATGTCTGTACTTGAGGCTTCACTTAACATTTCCTGTCGGTTCTCCGCCTGCGTGCTCAAACCTTTGACGTTGTTTTTGTTCTCTTTACTGAATCTGCTTTGCCGTGCTACAACACGCCAGATGAGGAAATAGATTACAGATAAAAGTGCCGTACTGATGATGAATAATATGAAACACCATATATTATAAAGTAACGGCAGCAGTGACTCTCTTGAAGCGAGGGACATGGAACACGTGACACCTGTCACGTTCTGCCTGGGTGTCTCAATGATAGAAGGAGAATTGATCGCAGGAAGTGACATCACGAACCCGCAGCAGCAACAACCACAAATGACGTATCTTGCATATGGCGGTGTAAGTTGACGTCTGTGGGGCCTACAGATCTTCCTGAAGCGGTCGCAGGAGATGGAGATGAGGATGAATCCCGAGGACAAGGCGGTGAAGTACTGGAGGACCAGCATGGGCTCACAGTACATGTGACTACCCCCGGTGTAGTTGTAACGCAGATCCAGGATCTGGATGGGAACTCCGACAACACAGTTGAGGAGGTCCAGCACTGAGAGAGACACTATGAAGTACTTGGTTGTGCTCGTATTGAACTTCTCTACAAACACGTAACAGACAAGTGTGTTTCCAGCAATGCCCACCAACATCAAAACTCCAAAGACAATAATGACTGGTAGTACTTTCATAGTGTGGATGTCGTCCAGCTGACGTAGGTACTCGAAATCTTCGTCGTCCATCGATAACGAGTCGTTCATCATTTTGAAGCTGAAATAAATTTAGAATAACCTTACATATTTAAAAATATTTTCAAATGATCTTGACATAAAGTCATTCATTAAGTTTTATTTAAATTAGTTCATTACTTCCTGTTTAGAGAGGTAATTATATCTTGATAAGATACATTTGCTAAATACGGTGATATTTATCATAAAGCAGAAATATGATACATGCACAAGAAACTATATGTAGAAAGGCCATACAATGTATCTACTGGAAAGGTGCTGCGCTAATGCATATAAGGACTGATGTCCTAAATGGCTAGTTTTAATAGTTTCCTTTTGGGCATCAAATGATAACATGCGACTAATTATGTTAATGTAAATCGAAACTTTGATTTATTAAAGATACGACTAAGTTCAACAAAAGTTATAATGTACCCAATTCTAAATGCTGAATTATTTCTGCTCAACAGCTCCATGATCATTTTAAGGAAACTTCCGAAATACTATAAGTTATCTCCCTTGCATCATATAATTGGCAATCTAGCATACTAGTATACCTTGTTGATTCAAAAGATTTGAACCGTTCTGTCAAATTCGTTACACCTGTTATAGTGGGTTTAACAAATCAAACTAAAGTGGTATTTTTATTTATTCGCATGTAAAAAATTATGTGTACTTTGCAGTTATGGCGTATCTTTATTTGAAGGGACTGTATGTGTTCCACATACAAACACCTATTTACTGGTATAGTTAGTAAGATAAAAACAAACTATAACTACATAATTTTACACATGCATGTCCCAGGCACCCTAGAATTGTACCTTATTTGAGTAATCAAACAACGCGAATCAGCGTCACGTGCTAGTAGAGTACTTAAGCTACACAGCGGGTGGCCATATTATTACGTACATGTGACGTATCCCATATACTTACATGTTAAATAGCTCTTGCGGGAATAAATTTCATAAATTAAGTAAAAGTCTCATTGCTGTCATATTTTGCAGACAGATTGGAAATCACCTCGGCTATATGTACATAATTACCTGTCATCTATCAGTTGCTTAGTTTTCGAATGACACTTGTTTAAACATCGTATATTCAACTTGTGATTCTAATGTCCCATTGATGGTCATGTTAAACGTTATCGGTGTGATGTATATGTGTTGTTTGATAAGAGATAAATTTCTTAATAATTATCAGAAAAAAAGATAGAAATTATGTGTCTGTATTTAAGATGATTTCCTATATTTTGGTAAGAGAACAAGAACTCAATGAAAATTATTCCCGCAAGAGCTATTTAACATGCAAGGCTATGGGATTACGTCACACGTACATAATAATATGGCCACCCGCTGTATACAGTCCGAACACTTCCGTTTTTTATCAAAAACGTTCGGATAGTGAAATGAACCAAAAAAGATGGAGTTGATCCCCTTTGAATCTACAGACAGACGAGGACGTATTTAGAATATCAAATGGGTTTGACACGCTGGATACCACACCAAATGAGAATTTCAATTTATAACAATCACAAACTACTGATACACAAAATAAGACATTACAATTTATTAAAATCACAAACTACTGACACGCTTAACTCCCGTGTCAATCCACTGTCATTGAAGTTTACCGATCCAATCAGTGTGAATCAACATTTAATGAGTTTATATAGAGATTAGTTTGGTTACAGCTTGCTACCGTTCGGACACTGCGAGATTCGGATTATCGGTGGCCGGACTATCGCGGCTTGACTGTATAATATCCACTGATGTCAGTCACTTAAAGCGGCACCGAGCACTGGTTCCGCTTCATATTATTAGCTCTATACACCTGTTTTTTTCTCATCATCAATGAAATATGATATGCGACGTTGCAAACACAGAAAGGCAATGCAAATATGATTACACATTGTGATAAAACTTGTTTAATTGTAACCTGTCAACATCGATACTGTTATGTACTTGTATGCGTTCATATCACAGGACCAAAACCAGTGGAATCCAATTTCCGGATACCTGGCGGATTCTCCCGTATCCTTACCCATTTGGTATCCGGGAATCCGGAAAAATATTCTCTCCCGTATACCAGATCCGCCCATATTCTCCCGGAAATTTTTCCGGAAAGTATGTTTCTAAGAATACTGGAATCCGGAGATTATACTTTTCCATATCCCAGATCCGTGTGTCTTCTCCTGGAAATATTTCCGGAAAGTATGTTTCTAAGAATACTGGAATCCGGACAGAATATCTTATCCGGATTCCTTTCTATTATTAGGAATAGACAAGTTATTGGGTAATATAACCGTCTTATGTTGAAAAAGTGTTCACATTATTTTATGATAATTATAATGATAATAATAATTTATTACTATGTCATGCTGTTGCAATAAACTATATATACACAGCTTTACGCTACACATATAATAAAAACATTGCCTACTAGAGTCTATAAGACACAACTTTTACCTTATTGAACAACAGAAATACATAAATTAAAATGTTATATGGATATACATACATAAAGGCTAATACTTCTTGCATACCTTTCACCCAACTCACTCAAGCTGATGCAGTGACGCATACAGACTGTCACATTGATTCGCCCTAAAAGATGTTAACTGATTCACCGACCTTCATACACACTCATAATAAACTCTCCAAAAGATTCAAACACACAATCTGACACTCCCTCATACATATCTCCACTCAGACCGACACACACAGACTCACCCACATATGATATTGTCCAAGGTATTAAAACCAATAAAATTTATGAAACAAAGTCCATTTAACTTTTATAATGAAACTGCTTTCAGGGACATCAAGTATCATACACTAACAGCATTAATATATATTAACATTTTATACCAATGTTTTATTACAATAAAATAGAGGGAGTATCTTTATAATTGTAAAGTTTGTTCTTGCTTTATTTGCCACAAAGTAAGTGCAATATGCTGGTCATCATGCTTGACCACATATCACCGATCTGCTAGTTAACAAGTGTCTGTAGCAACAGGTGGGAATGTAAGTGCTTCAGCAGTATTTCGGTACACATCAAACCATTGATAAATTTGTGCTCCTCATGACATGTGATTGAACCTTCTCAAAATTTGCATTGACATTTGCCACACAAAGAACATTCTGGCAGTCATGCTTAACCGCACATCACCTCTCGGCTAATTAACACCTTGACTAATTGGATATAAACAATTAGTGTCTCGCTGCAGTAACAGGTGAGAGCATGCTTATGCAGTGTTTGAGGGTGATTTCACCTTTGTTGACGTTTAGCTAGTTGTAAAAGCTGGTCGTTTTAGAATCCTACATTTATATATTAAAATAAAGTTTGTTAATTTAATTTTTTAACTACTGTGCATGTAAATTTGACGTGCAGTTTCGGTTTCTGCACATGCAAAATGATATTACTAAATTTTAATTGGAAACTAGTAATTATGATATATTTAGCTATTGGGGATGAATATGCAAGTTGAGTGAACTTAGTTGTATTGTAAACAGCACATGTGGTGAAAATAAAATTTAATTTAATTAATAAAATTTTATGAAAAACAATTGATGCACCTTTAAGACATACTTGGATGCAGAAAGTCAATTAATTTCAAATGAGATTCAAAGCGATGTGTACACTAGCTGATTTCAAATGACTAAAATCGAGCCACGCGGTCTGTAATTCACTATAGGTATTGCATTATTCCATTACATCCAAGGTTATAAGTATATAAATATAAATGCAATAATATGGTATTGACAAAGTAGTCTTTATAACATATTGGCTTTCTCCCAATGGCGATTGTTTTAGAATGTTATAGATGTGTACACTGATAAAATGGTATCTTCATTACATCATATCAATGCCTTCATCAGCGGAGAAAGGAAACAACGTTATCATATCATGCATAACGTACTGCAATATCGACAATGAAGGATGGCATAAAACACATGCAATCCAGGACGACTGTACATTAATTCATTCATAGATATGGCGATAAAACATGTTATTTCTTTTTCTTGTTTATTGTGAAAAACAAGTTCACCGACACCAACTGATATGAAGCGGCATCTAAGATCTCAGGTGCTGCCTCGAGCCTAGAACAAACTCAGCTATCTTTTTAACATTATAGGCGCATACACCAAGAAATCGACCCTCCTGTCCTGTATATAAAAATCCAACAACATACAAAGCTTTAACTTAAATCTATTCCCTCCTCCTATATCTAACTTAACTCATTCCAAATATCATTATTCCCCCCCCCCCCCCCCCCCCACTCATTATTCGGCATGGCTTCAAAAACAAATTATATAAGGCTACAAACTAACGCACTGTATATTGTCTGCAAGTCGGCGACATGCTGGCGTATAATACATAATAAACAATTACAAATTAAAATATAAGCATAGACGAGATTAAAAAAGGTGACTCTCCCTTAGGAATATAAACGACCTGTTGTAAATGCGTCTCGTTCTCAACAATGGAAACTTATAATGATATCATATACGCTGTTATAAGAGAGTTTTCGGTTTATAAAGTCGGCCAAGTTTTAAAAATCCGGAAATATACAATCAAGCAGATCATGCAAGCTGATCAAGGGATGGGATGTGTGTTTGAAGAGGACATTCTTGGTTTATCAATGAATATACATCACTTGATTACATAACATACACACCCGTGTGTAATATCTTCACATGACTGGGTTATGTTCAATAGAGGTTTCAAGACTTTTAAACCTCTCTTCAACGCGATTGCTCAATGTAGTGCTACGTAACAAGGCGTGCAAATTTCGCGGAATTTGCACCGTGTCGTTCAGGAGCCCAGGTGTTACATCAACTGTCTTGGTACGATTTATCATCCATATAATAATGGGGACACCTGAATGAAAACATATAACCCGAAATAAACATAAAGATCCCAACATAAATTTAAATCCCTAAATATATTGTTGACATTGTTTGCTACATTAAAATGTTTTTCTTAACAAGGCATGTGCATAGTTCGTCCCCAGTGCGTGAAATACGCCCATTATTAAACGAAAACATTGTGTATAATTTATGTTCATACATAAATGTTAAAAACATAAAGGTCAGTCGGTAATATCTATATTTATGTTGTATCCATATAAGGTGAAAAATGAGCATATTCACAAATTTTATGTAAATGTACTTGTGTTTACAATGTGAGATACTGATTTCCTGCGTTTATTTTGAAATTCTCGTGGAAATAACGAAGTGTTTCTTGTGATATTAATGTTAATCAGTTATTTGTTTATGACATATGGACAGTGATATTAATATATCCGAAAAGGCACAGATATGTCATGGATTATGCAGGCCGATTAAAAAACGGAAATTGTGTATATTTGAAAAAGGGCATCCTGTCAGTCATTTACTTAATGTATTTAGGACAGAAGTTTTATCCGTTCAATAAGCTAATATCTTGCTTATCTCCGCCGACGGAGAGAATAAACATTTAGTTTTAATTAAAACGATAAATTCTAAATGTCCATCAATCATCTATTTCGAACCACTTAAAGAAATGGTTCTAGCTAGATAATTGTTATGGAACAAAAATCGAGAAGACATGCCTGTTTACACACATTTGTTATTAATAGTGTACGTGCTTATTGCACAATTCAGGTGTAACATTAATGAGGGGAATATTCGTATGATTTGCTACTTGACAACTTGATAAAGACTACTACACAATCATTCAAAATAAAATAAAAACAATGGAAAGCTATGCATCGGCGCTACGAGTTATGAACTCTTTGTTACCGAACAACATAACATTGTTTATTAACTTAATGATAAATTATTTCTTACTCTGTAAATATTCCAACACTACATATGTGTTATTATTTCTAACCGTTGAAATGTATGAAAATACACGAATTTAACCTAGCGTGGCAATGAAAATTAGCTTACATAAGGTGTAGTCGTTGATACAAAGTTATTAACCCTGTCAGGTTAGACAAGTAAAAGTTCTGAAATGACACGGCCGTGGTAAATGGGAAGTAAATCATATGATTGTATACTGAAAGTTTATCATTGTGTTGGTGAAGTACTTAGAATTTACATGAGTTTGTTCACTAGGAAGTTCCTATGATCCGCTAAGAATTTGTTTGTTCGGCTTACATACTATACATTGTTGAATTATATCAAATATTATCTCATCCACCAAATGTATTTCATCAAGATAGGGGGCTTCGGTTAAAGTTATTTATTGAGTAGACCTAAAGTCATTTGCATTTATTTGCTTATATCAAATTATTGATAATTAATAAACTACAGTTAGTATTGGATCAGTTAACTCCGTTTAATGAATTAAATTTCAATTGATATTGGGCATTTAAGAAATGATTTTGATACAAATATCCAAGTCAATAATATGGTGCGGCAGTTCTCAAGAATCATTCGACAAATAAAACATGAGACCCATTGAATGCACATTTAGTACCATGTTTATAAACATTTTGAAATACATGTCCATACTAAATTTGTATATTTTTGAAAGTCTTTTCAACTTTAGTGGGGCTATTGGCAATTTTGTCCTGGAACCAATAGATCAATGGAGCCGGGAACTAAGCTTGCGTAATTGTAATGTATAAATATGTCGGCGCTCTTTTGCGTGAACTCATAAAACACAATTGCGGAGGCCGCCAAAGAGCTGTATAAGAGAGGCGTGTGCAAATCAATGCTGCAACGTATTGTATATAGACGCATGCGCATACACGTGATTAAACAATTAGGGCTGTTGTACATGACTGGACAGTTTCCGGTCATTGGGAACCACTTGCCATAGGTATTGATGACACCTGTACAAGTGTGATTAGCAGGGTATTCAAAGCACTGTCGTGGAGGATCGTGGAGCGTCTCTAACTTCATGTTACTGCGTAATTAAACAGTGAAGTTTAAATTCTTTCGTTTTTATATGGTCAATCTAATCTTATACATGTAGTTCTAGTGTAATGAGGGTGATTAGCAGGTGATCCAACGTTCTGTCGTACGCATGCAGTGTCTCTAACTTCCTGATAATGCGTAATTAAACACTGAAGTTTAAACTCCTTGATTTTTAAATCGTCACTGTAATCTAATCTTTCTTTTTCTTATTTTTGTAGAAAACGCAAACCTGCATATTCAGTTTGTAAGTATATATGAATCCTGTGCGAAAGTATGACAGTTTGTAGTTATGCCTGTGTTGTCTTGTTTATATTATTGTAACGTGTGAGTGTTTCTGGACAGATATATTCGTATATGTATGCATTTTAATGTAAAAGAGTATGTGTGCCCTCTCTCTAACGTTCTCCCTCTCCCTTCCGTCATCCCCTTCCCTACCCTATAACAGTATGTATGTGAAAATATCTCTCTCTCTCTCTCTCTCTCTCTCTCTCTCTCTCTCTCTCTCTCTCTCTCTCTCTCTCTCTCTCTCTCTCTCTCTCTCTCTCTCTCTCTCTCTCTCTCTCTCTCTCTCTCTCTCTCTCTCTCTCTCTATTTTTTTCATTAAAATGTTATGAATTTATTAGTATCCCCACCTATACATGAGCGTACGTTGACATCTGTGACAATTCCATTATAATTCCATTTTCAAGAAGAATAACATATTTTATGTAATTGTGACAATGCGCTACTAAACATATATAGTATACATAAGAATAAACACATTTAAAAAGAAATACATAGGGTGATGTAAATGACCCAGTGAAACAGTATGAATTATACATGTTTAAGAAAGGATCTCACTGCTGTAAAAAATAACTGTAGTTGGTAATATATATATATTCTAAATATATAACATATTCTACCCTAACTAGTCGTATTTGATTGGCTTCTGTAAAAAAATCAGACAGTATAATTTGGCTGTACATTGTTCTGTTTACTTCGTCTCTTGCGCCAGAACACACTTGTTGCCAAGCGAGAATAACGAATGCGTTAAATTCTCCAAATACTTACATGCATGAAGATGTTGTAAATGAGCTTTTGTTGTGATTAAAATGGCACTTAATAAATAGTTTTGATAATAAATCTGAAAGCGTTTAAAAATAGACCCGAAGCGGGGAAAGTTAACAATGCAGTTTGAACAATCTATCATCACATATATCACAATTTGACATTTCAGAAACATTTCTTCAATAAATTCATTGCGCGTGACAAAATAGTTAAATCCGGCATTATACCATCCGAAAACTATCGGAATGCAAAATACACTTATATTTTTAAAATCTACGCAATAATACCGATGTTTATTTAGAAAATATTGCAGAAATAATCTTGAATGTTGACGCCGATTGCAAAACTCTACCGTCTATAGAATAGAGTGAGCTCCGAAACTTTCGCTGTTTTCCGAGACCTTATAAGGTAGTTACGTATAATAATTCCGTTATATACCGCTGATTTTCCTAATTATGAAACATTGTGGCTACGAATATGATGATTGTTGGTCAGAGGAATATAGCCTTATAGACTGAAGGTAAAACGTTTCTAAATCCATATGTGTGATGTCATGGCTTTTCTGAATAGCTGAAAACATTCAATAGGACTGTTTCAAATATTTGAGGGAAAAAAACATGAAAATAACAACTAGGTTGATGGTAGTGCATTCCACGAGAGATCGAAAATATAACAAAATAATAGCCTTGACAGTGAACTAGTGATGAGCTCTCATGTGTATGCATGCATACTGAAATATCAAACAAACATCGCATTTCGTTCAGTATAAACATATCCCAGGAACAATTGCAGCGGTGATCATAAATTAATTATCTTGTCCCGACCGTCACTTAAGCTTCTGTGTATTTCGACATACCACTAGGTACCAGACTAATAGGGGGAGATAAACATTTTGACACCTTCATATGTTCTTATTGATCTAACGCACACGTATTATATAACATGTGATGAGGAAGGCAGTACCGACCCTCACTGAACTATTTGTGTATTTCAACAAGCTTCAATGATCACGTACATTAACAGAGTGTATAGTAAAGACTCAGTCGAATATCGTATCCATGTAAACACGCACTCATAAACTAATTATCTTAGTTTGTGTCCGCATGGATAAACACAGAAAACACATGCATTTGCTGTCAAAAAAAGTTATTTATCACCTCGATGAGATAATCATGGTATTAACGAAAAAATATCCGCTGTATATTTTATTTCCATGAGTATTTAATTGTATTGTACATAATGAATATACACTTCGGATATGTGTTTGCAGTGATCCAACACATATGCTATTAGTTTGATTGTTGTAAACAGTAGCAATTTAACCATAAAACACATTAATTAAACATAGTATTTATCATAACATATATCTTGTCTTCACAAATCGAACATAAGCCATATTAGTTTGCTACAATCTAAATATAATCTGAACTGTGAGACGAATGAATGAATATTCAAAATGAAGTACAGTTATTGAATAATATATGAATCGACGCAATACTTAATTATCATATTCTATAAACATGAATACACATTATTGAATGAGAGAGTTATGGAACGTAGAATTTGATGTCTCCGTATTGATACATGTATTCATGATAAGACACGTGCTTACAAACCACGTATTAGAAGATGAATACGAAATACAAACGTGTAGTACGCACTCTTTTTGTAACTGCATGGATATTTAGATATAACGACACTTCCAATAACCGTACAAATTAGTGTAACGATAATAGATGTTGTTAATAGTTAAATGTAATGACCAAAGTTATGACAACTGCCTATCTGAAAGAATTTGAAATTCAAGCTGTCTTGGAGCAAATATTTACACATTACAGTGTTGTTCAGTTTCAACTAAATAAAATATGTAATTAAGCCAGGTAATATCTGGGAAATGTGTTTAATGCAAGTGGGCAAATTCATTAAATTAATCAAATCAATTAAAAATAAGCACATCTGTGTATTGTCGCAAATACTGTTAGTTCAATCTGAATACTTTGACACGTGTGTAGATGATTCAGAGCTCTTTGACCTCATTTCTGAAAGTTTGAGATATTTATCTTGAAAAAGTTCATTAACTGAATCTAAATGGAAAGTCGAAAACATATTAAATTTTCGCATCAGCTTCACTGGCAAATCATTCATGTTCTGAAAGCAGTCCGTTGTATCTCTCAAAACTAAACAGCCAAAAGCCATAACCTGAGCCAAAGTTCTCAATAGATTCTTGTATGTGGCAATGTAGGTGCATGTTGGGTGTGATGAATTCTTTGCCATATTGCCTCATGACCCCTACGCAGAATTTGTTTATGAGTCTAATACCAATGTCCAAATTAGATGTGAGAGTGTGAGATGTGAAGTGATGGACGTGTGTCGCATTGTGTCATAATAAATTGGCAATGCCTCTATTGTATATTGATATAGCATATATACATACTGAATGAAATGCTCTAATTATATCAATTTGTTATTGATTTGATGATTAATATAAAAAAAATTCCACTTTATGGTTTATTTTTTAAAATATGTATTTTAATAAAATCAATATTTTTTACATTACATCTATGTTTGTGATTTGTTCATTTCTACTCGTTGTGTCATCAATGGCAAGTTCCTAGTCTGCTATCATTGAGACAATTATATTGTAAAATGCATAAACAAACTAAAATATGCTTAACAAACAGCCATTAGTTGGCCAATAAGACACTGTTAAAAATGTATCGCATATATATATACAACATGTGAAAGTAAAGGATAAAAGGAAATAAGCTATTTAAAGCAACAGAAGTTGCTCCCACCTGTTGCCACAGCGAGACATTAATTGTTTACATCCAATTAGTCAAGGTGTTAATTAGCCGATAGGTGATGACCAGAATATTGCACATACCTTGTACGGCAAATAACGCAAGAACAAACTTAAAAATTATAAATATACTCCCTCTATTCTATTGTAACAAACATTGATATAAAATATTGATATATATAAATGCTGTTTAATGTAAACACATGAGACACGTTTGTGAACAAAAACATCAGCAGCATGCAGTGAGGTGCGGGGACAGAGTTGTCTCCCTTAATTTATTCTGAAGGTATGTCATTCTGTATGTGTCAGTGTATGATACTTGATGTCCCTGAAACCAGTTTCATTATAAAATGGACTTCGTTTCATAAATTTGATTGGTTTTGGTACCTTGCACAATATCATATGTTGGTGAGTCTGTGTGTGTCAGTCTGAGTGGAGATATGTATGAGGGAGTGTCAGATTGTGTGTTTGAATGTTTTGGAGAGTTTATTATGAGTGTGTATGAAGGTCGGTGAATCAGTTAACATCTTTTAGGGTGAATCAATGCGACAGTCTCTATGAGTCACTGCATCAGATTGCGTGAGTTGGGTGAAAGGTATGCAAGAAGTATTAGCCTTTATGTATGTATATCCATATAACATTTTAATTTATGTATTTCTGTTGTTCAATAAGGTAAAAGTTGTGTCTTATAGACTCTAGTAGGCAATGTTTTTATTATATGTGTAGCGTAAAGCTGTGTATATATAGTTTATTGCAACAGCATGACATAGTAATAAATTATTATTATCATTATAATTATCATAAAATAATGTGAACACTTTTTCAACATAAGACGGTAATATTACCCACTAACTTATCCGGATAAGATATTCTGTCCGGATTCCAGTATTCTTAGAAACATACTTTCCGGAAATATTTCCAGGAGAAGACACACGGATCTGGGATATTGAAAAGTATAATCTCCGGATTCCAGTATTCTTAGAAACATACTTTCCGGAAAAATTTCCGGGAGAATATGGGCGGATCTGGTATACGGGAGAGAATATTTTTCCGGATTCCCGGATACCAAATGGGTAAGGATACGGGAGAATCCGCCAGGTATCCGGAAATTGGATTCCACTGGTTTTGGTCCTGTGTATGTACATATGCGTTTATATTACCTACGGGGGCAATCATATCGGGGTTCATATTGTTCATACGATGCCCTAGGGCAACATATCATTTTGTCATGGTGACGTGACGTCATAAACAATGCTATGACGTCACGTTTCGTCTATGACGTTGCGTTCTAAATGCGCGACGGCGGGTCGCCAGCCTATGGTTGAAAGTGGATTTTAGCGTGTTTTCGTTAATTTTACGACTTCGGTAATAAACAGAATATTACATTCGCGTCTATGCAATACTATGTTTACGACACTCGTGCCTGAATATCGGTATATCCCTCGCTCTCGCTCGGGAAATACTAATATTTAGGCACTCGTGTCGTAAACATAGTATGACATAGACACTCATATAATATCCTCTATATATGACCTTTGTTTTTATGAAATCACATGAATACAACTTGCGTGACGCTATACAAATCAAGTCAATTTCACACAGTGACTGTACATACTACTTTACATGTAATCTTTCAACATTGTCTTTCTGTGTTTCAACCTAAGCATTGTCCTCTAAGTGAATAAGGCTATTCAGTCACATATGCACTTCGTATTAAAAATCGAGAACTGGGGTGACACTCAACAATAAAAATTGCAGAACAACAAATTCCTGTCACGATATTTAAAAAAACAACCCCGAAGATGACTGTACCATGTTTGATGAATGTCTAACATTCAATACAGGATATGGTGTTATCCACTATTATTCAGATACCATCCATTGGTGTTCAAAAAGCCAGAGATTACGTGTTGATAATGTTAACCCTCCTACTTACATAATTACGCTTGTCGAGTTTAACGTGTAAAGGAGGAAATGACTCAATTTCATTCAACTTCAACACAATTGATGAACATGTTCAGTTTCCTGTTTTCTCATCGTTTTTGTTCCGTTGTCATAGTACAATAAAATTACACGTTATAAACAATTCTTAGGGAAACAGAACAGAAACAGAAATTTAACAGAAATCAAATTTCTGAATTGTTCATTTCAATGGTGATTCAGATATATTATTGAGTATTTAAATATTCAAAGATATGAGTCAAGGTGTCTTCAATGAACAAAGCAGACATTGACAACTATATTCCACACAATCTAATTTTATAATTCAATAAGTGTATAAACATATATTTATAATAGTTCATATATGGATGCAAGTCTAACATTGTTTGTTTGTGATCACACTTCTACAAGTGTTCAAACTATTGTTCTTTTCGGGACCTTTGCGGGATTCGAACCCTCACCCTCAGAGCATGGCTGTATTAACAGCTTACCGATTCGGCAACCAGGACTTCGACAACAGAGAGACCCAACAACCGGTAATGTGATTACTGCAGTGGAATACAGAGCATCTCATGTACTAAGGTTTGGTTCAAGTAACTTATTTCAGAGGCTTTGGGTTTTAATCAATGGATGCCTACATATTTGCAGGCCACCGACGCGAGATTTGTTTATCATCCAAAATTATTCTTCAAAAGTTATGAGTGAATGAAGAGATTACCTGAATATAAAACCGCCCTTGCTAAAAGACATCTCAGGTTTGGTAAAGTGCGAAAACATAATCTCACTAGATAATTTTGGTCTCAGTTTGATAATGCTCAATGCGACATCCTTTTACTTTTTAGTATGTGTTAAAAGAGGAAAAACTTATGTTTAACTTGTAAAATATTAGCGAACTCAGGTTCGAACATTTCTATTGGTATTGAACATAGAAAAAACGAGATACTCACAATATGATTCACGAAGATTCAATAAGAACTGCCTCACTAATTCAACTCGCAGTTGTAGTTTGATTGCACGTTTAGTTCACAAGCATCAAACACTACATCCTGATCACACAGATTGGTGAAAACTCATCCCGGAGTCTATTTAGTGTAGAGAAAGATTATTTCCTCATTGACTTCCGAATCGAAAATTTGTTAACATTATATGGGGATCATGTTGCAATAAATGCCCCAGTCACTATATCGTGAATAGGAAATGAAAAAGGTATACCATGTTTTATTCGGTTCCGCTTTGATTTACAGTAGAACGCAAATATTTACATTTACAACCACTAGCCGATTTGCAACTCTTAAATACATTTACTGAACGAAACAACTTTCACTTACACTTTCCTTTTTTTTAAAATGGAGATACTTTATCCGAATCTAACTTCTCAAAATGAGTTTACTAGGAAAGATCAACTGAAAAGTGATACAGACCCAAGCTGTAAAATGTTTTTTGTAAAACTTGTTTGCGCATAAACGTAATGTAATTACAATGTTCAATGTCTCTGTTATATGTTCATTTAAAGGAATATTCCATCGCAAAATGAAAATAAAGCTAATAAAAGAATGTTTGTTGGGCTATCGATACATCCTATCTAATATTTTTAGGTACATTGCAACTTCTGTAATAAAAATTCTAACACTGTAGCACGTTTTATAAATATTAATGTTTCTCAAATTTGCGATTTGCTATTAAATTTTATACAATTTATTTTTAAACATTTTTATTACGCGACACGTTAAGCTGTATTCATAGAATTCACCTTTATTTGAAGAACATGTAAATGGTACGATGTATAAAGCGACAATTTTGTGGAACTCTTCAGTGTGAGAGGTAGACTTGTAGGTCTCGTGCAATTTCGAGAGTTCAGACAGCAAGATCGTTTACATTCCATCATTGTACCATTTTTAAAACTCTGCTCCGAGTATTTAGTATCGCTACATCAGTCAGATCACTTGAACTACCTTGGTAGTGGGAAAAAGGAGAAAATATATTGGTTGGTATTGTTCATATATTGGATCATATAAATGATATAATTATAAATGGGACACATGAAATCGGTTTATAATCATGTATTTTCAAAGAAAGCACATTATTGTCAAATATTTGACATTGGGAGATAAACATGTCCAGTGAGATGAGTTGAACGGAAAGCAGTATATTTGATATTTTGGCAAGTATCAAAGCTAAATAAAATTCCACGAAGTGTCCCTTAGATCAAACGCATAACTCAATCAACGAACAGATAGATTGAGTCGATGTCAATCCCTTTAGTAGCTCAACGAGTAACTGATTTCGAAACCAGGATACTCAGTAGGAAATATATTTGATGTATGTATCTGAACTAAATGTGTACTCGGTGTGATGTCTCAACTCCCTTGGAAGTAAACAGCACATCGGACCTTCAATACTGTGTTTGCATCGCCGTCAGTCTTTCATAAGATACTTAATTGTACTTCAACTATTTGACACATTTTAAATCATGTCTCGTGGCCAGAGCCGAGCTTCCCGAAACTCTCTTAGCACTAAGATAGCCGTAAGTCATTGCATGATATACGGTACTTAAGATTCCTTTAGCACTGAGAGAGATTCGAAAATCTAATCCCATGTTAGCCTGTGTCTCTTTGTTGAATATTTACATCAATCCTTCAAAATCTTGTGTCATAAAAACAAACAAAGCAAAGGTTTATTTGTAGCTGATTTATTGAGGGTCTGTATTTACACAGAATATACATATTCTTGCATAGTTTACATTTGTACAGTCAGAATAACTGGGAATATGTTTTATATTAACAATGTAACAGGAGGATATATAGTTATATTGACAAAATGTACAGCTTGTCATGGACTGTGAGAAGCATCATTTCTATATCGATTCATTTCATCGAAGGACAGGATGATTTCTAACTGAATAAAGTGTTGTAAAATCTCTCCTCGAATAATTGAACACGGATATGTATATACATGGGTATAGTTGAAATTCATGGCGTAGTCATTGCTAATGTACAATATGAGAGAATGATACAGTATGTAAATAAATACGTTATATCTGATATATTACAAGTGAACAATGTAATGGTTAATATACACGAGATCGACATAACTGTAGTATCTGGCCGCTAACACCTATCATAGAAGCATAACATGGAAAGTGACATTTGATCTATGGATAGTTCAAGAACTTGTTTGTTGACGAGTAGTGACAACTAGGATGAAGTTTTGAAGTCATATAAGTTCTCTTGTTCTCTTTGTTTGACAGAATGTGGGGTTGGCGATGGATGAATTTGATATTCTAATGAGGATGAGTCGATCTAGACCCAGCATTCTACACTGCTGGCGTGATTACAGATCTTCAGGTTCTCGTCAAATCTTGTTCCAGCAGCGCACGCCATTTTGATTGGTCCATAGTCGAGCCAGACGCCTGGTAGGCACATGATGAAGCGCTCACAAGAGGCGGGATCCATGAACATACCCACTCCCAGCTTCTTACAGTCACTGCTTCCGGCTGCAATATGAGGATGGACATTAGGAACTGATTTTATGATATTTTGATGACAGTTGACAGTGAGTATCAACTTCAACCAATACATAATGCTGAACGATAATTGTGATGATAGGGTATACTGTATACCATAGTTCGCATAACGGATTAAAGTTTCAAATATTTTTTAAAAAGTGGCCTATGTTTGAAAGAAACAAGCTCTCTAAGCTCTAGGATTGCTGTACTGCAATGAATGGGACTACGGACGATCTCAGACATTACTGACCTGCTGAAGGCTGCTTGGTACCAGGTTTCTGCCAGGGGCTCTGTTTGGGTGCGTGCGTGGTTGGGTCGTTACGGGGAGGGCTGGGGCGTCCTGTGGGTCGGGCGTTCCAGTGTTTGGGGGTGGTCCTCTTCTTCTGTTGGTCCCATTTCTTGCCTCGGAGACCCCACTCGCTCTTTGGTTTCCAGGTCGGTTTGTTCGTGGGTTTGGCGAAAGGGGATTTGCTCCATGATCTACCACTTGATTTGCCACTTGATCTACCACTTGATTTGCCACTTGATCTACCACTTGATTTGCCACTTGATCTGCCGCCAGCGTTGTTTTTACCTCCGGCAGGCCTCCTGGTCCATTCTGGTTTAGGTTTAGCGATGGGGGCGGGGCGGGGGGTTGGCTTCCACCTGGCGACTGTGGTGTGGTCTGCTGTGTTGGAGGGACGACGGGAGTAAGGCTTGAGGATCTTGGTGATGGTGCCGAGAAGGGGGTATTTGCCGTTACCACAAGTGCCACTGAAGTCGTCCATTTCTACTGACCACACGAAAGCACCACCCAGACCACGCTTGATGATGTTGTCAGACTGGAGAATTAAGAAAAGAGTCATTTTGAAATCTTGAATAATTCAGGTGATAAATACTGGAACTAATGCTTAATGAATTAAGTTACAGAGCAGGGTAGACACACGTTTAATGTTTACCTACCCATAGCATGCTAAAGTCGTGAGTAAGCTATGTAAGTGAAACGATTTCCATGGAATTACAGAAATAATATTGAGGATTGTGATGTTGGATGATTGATGAAGATGAAGCTCACCTTCAGTTTGATGCTGTCGGGTGTCTCGAATCCAACCCACTGGTCTCCACCATAAGCATATGGGACACCCTGGTCATCGATCCACTCGGTCTTCCACCCGTTACGGTTGATGTTCTCACAGATCTAAGGTTGGACGAGAATATACCGGAATACGTTATGTGTATCTTGAACTGGACACGTGAACACGTTTAGAAATAGAAAGTATATTCACGACAATTTCCAAAAGGGCTGAAACATTTAGTGATGAATACCAATTTGATAATATTGAAATATTATCGGATACTAAATGGCTCTCTAATATAATAGATGACAGATATTTAAGGTAAACTGATACTGAATTCTTGAACACACTTACCTCATAGTAAGAAAGGATGCCAGTCTCACTGGTGTATTTGCCCATTCTGCCGCCGCCCTTAGCAGGTGCGTGGATTCCGTGTTGGTTGGGGTTGGCCAGGGTATAGCTCATACCGTAGGTGGGGATACCAACAATAAGACGGTCCTTGGACATACCTGCGTTCAACCAGTAGTCGATGGACCATTGCTGTTGGAGGGACGGTGAAATCATCAGCATACGATAGATTGACACTTGCGTTGTTATGTGTTGAAGATGAAGGTGCTATCTCATGATTTTATAGGCTTTCAGGAATAATGTTTTGCTCACTTCAGAAAGTACTTATCAACAGCATAACATTAAAGCGTTGGAGCCCGAACGTTAGGAAGATCCAGTACAAATAACCATTGTCATGTTCCCTACTCCGAGATAAAATATAAAAAGTAAAACAATAAATTGTAGTTTGCCATGTTTTCGGACCATTAGAGATGACGATTTCCTGTATTTTCAATTTTGAATTTCCAGATTAAATATCTAAAGAGATATATGACTGAAGGCTACCTGGTTAAGTTCACTTTTCTCGCCGGGGGGATCGTTCCTGTGTTTCCAGAGTCCACTGTGATGTCCAGTCTTCTTCTCCCACTGACCGTGGTAGTTGTAGGTCATCAGGAACATGAAGTCGATGTACCTGTACAGGTAGACAGTGTTCTTACTCTGAACCTAGAGCTGCAGCGCAACCATCAGGGGTAACCCAATGTATAAGATTGATTACGTGTGGTGGTTGCGTTGCATTGCTTTGATGGACAACCAGGGCTTTGTTGCAAAAAATAACCTTAACACTAATGTTAATCTCAGAGCCATCTTTTAACATTGCACTAAGGCTTCAGGTCACCGTAGAGTTTCGTTCAACGGGAGCCTGGGTAGAAATGATGATCTTCCGTTACACTAACCAAGCTTGGTCTTTAGATCAGTCTCTGCCAATAGCCAATGAGGAGCTTATGATTGGTCCTTCTTCCTGGCCAGTAATGTGAGTTTACAGCTTACTTTGTTAGATAGATAGATCCAATGATTTAGTTAATATAAAGTGTCACTGAACAGTGAGTACACGGGATATTGGGCAATTTTCGCATTTCTTTTACAATTTCATGTCCACATATTAACGTCGTCACAAGGATTTTTCTCATATGTTGGTTAAAATAATGGCAATGAGCGGTAAAGGTATAGAGCATAGGAGGAAATCGACGTTTATGAATAGCGATTCTGTCGTAAATAAGGTAGGGTACCGTCATCATCACAGACACCATCATTACTCACTTGACGAGTTTGTGTGGCTCGTACGACTGGTCGATGTAGTAGGTACCGGATGCTGTTGCGCATGTCAGGAGAAGTTTTTCTTTTCCGCTTTCGAACGATTCCTCCTTGAAAGCGTCTTGCAGTTCCTTTGAACGAGGGGTAAACGGTTAAACTGTATTTCACATTGTGAAGATGATATGAAGATTTAAGATATTAAAACAATAGAGATTTGATTATTGCTTAGTTTTATTCATCAATAGAGCAGGGTCTTATTTCGCTGTTCTCTCAATCATAGCCTAAGATTAGTTACAGGAGGTGCCGTTCTCGAATAAAGGTATACGTATTTGATGCTTTCGTTTTCAAAATTTAAATGTTGTTTCATTACTTGCTATCCATTTCCATAATGCCATATTTTCGTTATCAAAGAGGCGAACGGAGAAATGACAACTGACAGAGTCGTATTGTTGAGGTAATTTCCAAAATGGATGGCCGTCACCCGTTCATGATCGTTATTTCACTATACATGAGCACGTATGACATTGGAATTCAGGGCCTTTTTGCACAAATGACTTTAGTGACAATGACTTCCTTGGCCCAGAGCTATACAACATTGAGTTGCGGGTAACTACATGTAGGCTAAGATAAAAGAGCTCTATACAAGCCGGATAAGACGCTTATTAACTATACAAGAGTCTTCCTACCTTCATGAGGAGTGAGAAGCGGTATTTATCCTCGGGTGGACTGCCTCGGGTTGCGGGGAACTCCCAATCCATGTCAAAACCATCGAAATTGTTGCTGAATTAGGAAAATGGTAATGAAATATTTTTCTCTGTCAGCTTGATTGTTTGAAAATGTAGCTTATGTTTATCATCTGAATGGTTGTAAATCTTACACATTAATTAGTGACCATTTCTAGATATGTTTAATTGTCAAAGGTCAAAGTTAATTGCATCAATATAGTTATAGTCTCACAATACTATATTTGTAGTTATCTGCTTAAATATTGGTTTGTAAACCTTTCAATCGACAGTTACATTATGGGTAGTTTGATTCCCGATGCTTTGAAACAGAACTTTTCATTGCACTATAAGTTTGCGCTATAATCCTATGAACTCGAGAAGGGGTGCAACTACTGCGAGGGAGAACTCGGAGCTTGTAAGCAGATGATACGTACTCTCTGAGGTACTTGACGACGTTCTTGATCCAGGAGCGTCTGTTGTGCTCACTACTGACCATGGGGATGAAGGGTTTGGAGCCGATCTGCCACCCTCCCACAGCCAGCAACACCCTCAGGTCGGGGTTCTTCTTTTTTAGGGCGATAGTCCGGGCATACAGACCTGGGAGGCACAGCATGCAATGAAATATTGCTACTTACTTCAACATTTGTTAATGTTATTCTACCCCTAATAATACTGAAAACAGGAAAGATACTGGTGAAATGGAAAGTGTATCGAACATATATCTAAGTGGCATTGAACGTACATGTGCATCTGAATGGGACTGGGACTGACGGTTTAAGTTATGGATATTCGAATATTCATTTTCATATTTGTTAATGTTCTTGCGACTTTATCTCCATTTTTAATTCTATTTAGTATTTGTCTCATATGTTCTTAGTCCCTTGATGAGTAGTATACACTGTATATATACAAGAGATTTTTCACGTACATCCTGTATTTACCGACGTATACTGCAGACACCCTTTCTAGTTGTATTCCATTGTAATCTCTCTACGGAATGTCCCCTTGTCATTGTATGCTAACACTAAACGGTCCAACTAAACAGTTTCTTGCCCATCCCGTTCTGACCTTTTGATACATGGTCGTTACATTTGGAATTATGTTTGAAATTATGAATGACATGTCGACTTATGTATATGTAGTTATAGAGGGTTGGTTGTCCGTCTGACTGTACACCAAAGCTTTTAATGAATATAGGAATACATATATAGTTAAGTACGTCAACTATCCCAGTCTAGTTGTCTCCTCTATATGTTAACCTACCGTTGGGTCCCTGGTCGTTCCAGTTGAAGGAGAGGAGGTCCCGACCGTTGGGGGTGATGTCGACGAAAGCGAAGATGATGTGGGTACAGAGGAAGGGATCGATGTCTTCTGGCAAGAATTTGCCGATTCCATTTCTTGTCTGGGCGAAACTGCTGTAGTAGCAGAATATCTTCTTGTTGCCTGCAAAGGAATGGTCAACGTTGTCTTATGTTTGTAAGTACTTTTGCAATAACTTTTGAAGATTTCATAGGATATTCCCTTATCAAGTTCAGTTAATGTTTTCGGTTACATACTGAAGATTACATTTTATGGGACACTTTGATACTGCTATGTGACGGTGAAGTAGCAGCTCAGATATTGTATATGTTTCTTAAGATATTCCGATATAGATATTTAATGAGTTGGGTTGAATTTATTTTTGTTAAATCCTTGTGAATACATATACTTGAAATAGCCTTCAACGTTTCAATTGAAAATGACAAACAATGTTGCAAAGATCTTTATGAAGACATATATTCTATGTGTTCAAAAATATGTGGATATAAGTAAAGCTTACCTTCAATCAAGGCAGGTGAGAAGATGGCTAGTACAGCCACTAGCCGACACACCTCCCGTAATGTCACCATGCTGTGTGGACAAGGGGAAATATTTAATATCTTTAATATCGTTTACAACATTTCTATTATTTCTTCTTATAATTTGATACTTCAAATAATCTGAAAGTTTGAAACTCTATTGAGAGAGAAATCATTAGCGAGAAGATTTTAATTGTAAAAGGTGACTGAAATATATTTTTCAAAATACTTATTTACTTAACTGTTGAATTAATTGATTTCTGAAATGTCGAAATACATATTTTTGAAATATTATATAAATGAATATTGAATTACTACGAATGCAGTCCGTTGTAATTAGAAGCCGTAAAACATGAGCAAAATAATTATTTATATTTAACAAAAGATGTGATAACCATCATTGATGTTCTCTGCGAGAACACATCCTCAAATAATTACAGGAACAAATTCTAATAATTTGGTGCAATTAATCTTAGTAATATTTTGCTTAAATAATGAATTATGTTATCATAACACTATGTATTTGCATTTATGCCTAATTCCTAGTTGGAAAGTGCTTCTTGTAACAAAGTTTTATCAAGAAACTGAAATTATGGAAACAATATGTGACGGTGATGTCAGAATCCTTTTAAAACAATATGCGAATCTGGCAATATTTCATCTTCTCACAACGTCAATGTTAAAACAAGCTTAGAAAAGCATGATCTTTCTGATAAAAAAACTGTTAAAACAAATATTGGACAGTGACAGTGATTTCAGAATCATCATAAAGGACGATCTGTATCTGGCAATATTTCATAAAAGGACAATGTCAATGTTAAACAAAGATTACAAAACCATAATCTTTCTGACAAAAGTCTGTTAAACAAAGAGAAGACAAGTGGTGTTGAATCAAAGCAAACACTCTGTATGGTCTGAACCAGTTGAGCGGGCAGGTATTACACCTATATGCCAAGGTGAAGCCTTCTTCAGAACCTCTCTGCTACAATCTTAAACTGAAGAATTCAGACCTTTGTTTACCATGGAAAACAAAAGATCCCACGGACGTTAAACTTCGTTGTTTGGTTGAATTCCAAGTGGCTAGATTATCGATTGGTGTTGACTTGCAAGACACGTGTTTAGAGGCCAGTGTGCTAGACTCAAGTGTCAGAGGGATGGTATTTAACCACTGTTTGCAGGCTCGTCAATCTTGGTTTGATTAATTGTTTCAGTTTACACAGCGAGAGTTAAACGTAATGGCCCACCTCAGGTGAAAATGTTTTCAATAATTGAATTTGAATGATCTTAAAGGCTAACATTTATGCTTTTTGGCTGCTTTTCTTTCTCGGGTTCTTATAAATTCGTTTACGCATTCTTCGTTTCCTTAAATCAGCTAGAGATTTATGACTTATTCGCCTATCAATTATAGCAATATGTCCTCTGAAATAAACCGTGTTCATATTTAAGCTTTAATCTAAAATATTTTAGACACACTGACATTTGTATATTACTTTATTTTTCTCCCAATAAGGTAATTCAACATTTTGTTACCGATTAATTCAACATTTAATTTAAAAATGGCTGAAGTTGAGTTTTTGTCTTCTCTTTCATATTTGAACAAATTCTTTGATTTGAAAATATTTGGAGAATTCTTACATTTTCAAAAGTTTGAAAATTCGGAAACAAAAGATAAGAATTGTAGTTTTGTAGTTAACTTTAATCACCATTTGTGGATATTAAACTCTGTAACATGCTTTTATTTGTATGAAACATAAAACTTACTTGACCAAATCTTTAAACTTTAAAATCTATAATTTTGTTTTTCGTACAGGAAAGAGAAAGAAAAACAATCATCTTCATTAGTATCTCTCTTTAACCTTAATTTGTGTTTCAGAAACTATAGACCTTAGATTTGTTAATGATACAAGGAAAGGGATTCAGATACCGATATCAAATAAAATACACTAGCAGTTTTATTAACATAAATATACATGTACGAGGAAATTATCATTTTAACATTTATTGCTTTAAAACGTTATTCAACTTAATTTGTCACAATAAGCCAAACTGGGTAAAATGCTGTTATTGTCTGATTTTAATTCGAATGTGAATATCGCTGAATATGATTTAAACGTTTAATCGACCGGTATCCAATCCAGGCAACCAATTAAAGAACCTAGTCATGTTACTTGCAAAGGTATATCACTTATAACTTTGATTTTCATCATCAGAACATCAGAACTTTTCTTTGATGGAATACAAGTCATCTTCACTTGATTTATAGCGTAAAGCAGATTTCGTTCTTTTCTTTGAATAAAAAAAATCCTAATATATTTTTACTTTTTGCATACTGAATAAGACAAATACTAAATGAGTAAAACAGTAAAGGTAACATTAGTTTGAATACAAATTCATCTTCATTGAGAAGAACATTCCAAAAATAACAAAATCGTCTTCATTGGGTTAATTGCATAACTAATGAACACAAATTAATAATAAAATGTCTGCTTCGAGTTAAATTAGAACAATTCTATGATGCAATAAGTCATTTGTATTGAGTTAAAAGTGTAAAGAAAACATATATTTGAATACTCTGTCATTTTCATTGAGTTACATGCATAGTAGTAGTGATACAACGAGTAATCTTCATTGAGCTTATTGCGTAAAGAATGAATATTTTAATTAAGAAAATGATTACATTTTGCATTGAAGATTCAAGTGAAATATATTTCGCATTTAAGAAATATAATTTTTTCATTTGTAGAATCGACAAGAGAAGACTATTCTGCTTCAAGTAATGAAGAGTGTTGCATTAGAAGAACGGAGTGTTGCATCAAGAAAGGGAATCCTACAGTTTTATGCTAATATAATATTTTGCATTTTGCATTTTAGAGAATGTTACTTTTCAACGAGAAAATAAAAATGAGTAAAGAAACATATGTCTGCAGCAAGAGAAACCGAAGCAGTTTCAGAATTAATTAATTTAGAGAAAAACATTATGATTAGAGAAACATGATTCCTCAGCAATAGAAATTGAATTAAATTGAAAACGGGTCTTTGCATTGGGAGCAACACTATTCTGAGTTTGAAACAAGAAAACCTATAAGTGCCAATAACCACAATAAATGCAATATTGCTCTTGATGGAACAATTAAGCTCCAAAGAACCTTCAAGAAGAGAAGTTTCAACTTACCTTGTTGTAACACAGAATCCGATGAAATAGCCAGGAGCTATACGAGGACACTAGAGCCGGTGAAGACTGGAGACCAAGGTTAATTTCCTATGTAAGGCACAGGTGTAGAGAGACAGACAGGAGTGAGCACAGATCCTGTGGTTGTAGTGAACTGTGAGGGAGTCAGAGTTGTTCTGCTGGATGAACCGTCCACCTGCCCTTTTATAGGATTAACAGGGGCTTGTTTGATCGCGCAACGGCCCAACCGAAACCTGCGGGACCTGAGCCAAAACTCTGCGTGATTCAAAGGAAACAACGCGTGTATTTGTCTTAGCTTAGACAAGTATCCGTTTATCGAATGAGTGAAAGCCTAACAAACAGTGTTTAACCTTCATCGGGAGACAGATTCAATCTCTTATCAATTCTAAACGCTTGTGCAGCGAGTTTTTGTAGATAAAGAATTTGAAACTGATTCAGCGTCACCTAAGAACATGCTTTGTTTTTATTGAATTTGAACATGTTTTCGTCTACAGCATTCCCTTTATTATAGGTGACTGGATCATATCGGAGAATGAAATAGAGGTATTTCACATGAACATTCAAACCGATTGATACTTGGGTTATTCAGAAGAGTTTAGAATATATTTAAAACATTTAATTTTGACGCGCTCCGATACAGCGACCTTGCAATGCCACAACTGATGGCAGGTTTTAAATCCACAACATGTTACACAGCCATGTTATACCGTCATCTAACTCAAGGGAATTTATCCCGCCATGCATTTATTTTATAATGTACCAATTATAGCGAAAATGGTAAGCCATTGCGATATGTACTGCGATTTCGTATTTCAAGACCCCTTTCTTACATGAAGACGTATTTATTAATAAAAACTAACAAAACCTTTCTAATTGAATGTTTCATTCCAGTCTTTCATTGACTATTTTTTTTATTGAAATCATATCTAGTCTCCACTTCTAATAGTTTGCATATGTCTGTTCCTTATTTTTGACAAAATGGGAGAGATCGGATTATTAGAAAATCATCAGTTGAAATCATGATCACTTGATATGTGGAAATTTCTCTCACGGTGTAAAGCACCGCCATGCTTTATAGACAATTATCGAATTGTAATCATAAGGAACAGAACAGAATCGCCATCATGTTCGAAATTTATGTATAAGTTATCGGTAAATGTATTACAAAAGAGTACTTAAATTTTTATATTAGTTGTTAACATATTTATTTGACAATTATGACATTATTATGAAAAACAAGTTTGGGATTGATGCAACGATATTATAGTACGTGCAATTTTGACAACAACATTTAATACAATATTTATTAGGCCTGATATTTAGCTTAATAGCATATTGAATCGACAAAACGTTATGATTGTGTAACAAACACGCTTTTGTAGTTGTGTAAATGCCCCAATCAGATACAGTTTGCAAAGTTTTTAAAGCAAACGTTAGAAATTAAAGACGCCATTTAAACAAGTCACCTGGGACAGACAAAGCATGTTTTAAGGACGTGATCAAACAACTTGTTGCAATGCGAAGGTGCAACTAAATACGTTTTTAATTTGTTCATTTTGTAACACCTCAAAGGTTTATAAGTTAACGCACATAACAGAGCCAAATACCATGTTACAAGAACTTCTTGGTGAAAAACGTATACTTCCATCT
Source organism: Gibbula magus (assembly GCA_936450465.1). Classification (NCBI taxonomy): domain Eukaryota; kingdom Metazoa; phylum Mollusca; class Gastropoda; order Trochida; family Trochidae; genus Gibbula; species Gibbula magus. Next base: position 63,522,575 of record OW388289.1, on the reverse strand, counting down.
TTCAAATCTATAACATATTGCATATTCATGATTTCATATTGTAAATTAAGATTTCAGGTTATGAATTTAAGGATAAAATATTTCAGCATATACATTAAAGTTTTTTTTATGTTGCAACTTATTGTTGCAAGATTATTTTGTGTAAGTTAATGTGGTATGTAACTTTGATGTATATGTGATTCCATATGTCATATAAGTTCATCATAATGCACATTGGCATAAACAGGTTGCTAAAACAATAATTCAAAATGGTTTTATGCATTATTTTAAATTCAATTTACAATTCATATTTTCAGTGGTGCCATAAACCAGTGAATGGTCGTGAATATGGGTTTCGATGTTCCGTAGATCCCAAATGCAAATACACATTCGTAGAAATCGACTAATACATATGTAATTCATCAGAAGATTCATCCTTACCGAAGATTGTAAATATTAGTAATACATTCCATTTCTAATGACAGATCCCACCTTCTATATTTTTTAATCAATAAATGATTGAATGGTTAATTGTGATGAAGATCACAAACGTGACATATAGTGATATAACACACATGTATAGGTTGGCTTTTACGTGGACAGGTTTTCACATATACGTGAGTGCTTTATGTTAACATGCCATCACAGATATACATTTATCTAAGAGTTAATGATAACAATTATAGTTTGATAAGAAATATTTTCTTATATCTCTTAAACCTGGACTACAAAACGAAATATTCTTTCAAGGAAATGTACATAATATTTCATCTTTATTAACGTAATACCTGTTTGTTTCGGGAGAATATGGTTACAAGTTCTGATTTTAGTTAACCAAATGCGTACATTTGATGGACAATGTGATAAATAAAGTAGACGTGTGGTGCTATAGAATATGATAAATGGTGACTTAGAAACACAGTGACCTTTAGAAGGTTTGGTTTGCATTTATTCATGCAATTTCATGCATTGAGCCGCAGCTTAATCCATTGATAGATTTCGTTCTTAGGTTGGGTATCTACATTTGTATGGTCATAATTTGGTAGGTTAAACTATCTCTACCATCATCGTACATGCAGCACCAACTATATGTTGAAAATCCACTGACTCTTTGGCAAATTCAATCTTAGTGTAAAATGGCAATCTGTTATGGATTTTCCTCTTATAATACGTAAAAAAGAAGTGTTAATTATGTTTGTTTGTAGGTTCATGAGGGTGAAGACTGTGATTATCCTGGGTCGTGTTTGAAGAGTCTGAGGGTAAACTTGATCATCAGATGTTACACACAATGTAGCACTAGAGTAAGGCACGATGATGCGGTATGCGATCAATGCGACACCGGTATGCTGGTACGATTAAATATTATCCTTTAAGACAAATGATTAGAGTGATTCATCCACTGTCAAGGTCTAGGTCCGAACCATCATGAATTGAATCAATCAATTCCATTTTAAAAGTACTTATTCTTTACACTGTTACAATCATCGTCATTCGAACTGAGAGTTGATGTCATAAAGAAAGCTAATAATTTATGAGTAACCAACTTTTTTTTATATTTACGTCACGAATTTCGTTATACATTCTTAACCGTTTCAAGCATATAAGGAATTATGGGGTGCATCAGTTTATGTAATTTACGTATAGACGTTTATACCTTTTATTAAAAATAATGTTCAGTTCAGACTCTCACACGGTTTGAATATTGATAGTGCAGATGTTATATAGAAGATTAATAAATTTAGATTAGCACTTAGTAACAACAACGTTTAGGTGACAAAGATATCGAGAGTAATATCATGTTTTGTTTATCAATGAATAACGTTTTCTTTGATCTTTTCAGTTATTTTTGTATATTTTTCATTGATATCTCGTTAGAATGACTGATTAATTACATCTTTTCCATTAATGAAGGAATTGATCCAGAAATTGTGTTAATATATTGGTGACATTTAATGACGGTTATTATCATTTGGTGATTCTAGAGTTTTGACTGTAAATTAATTCATTCTAAACAAAATATACTCCTCATAAATTAAAGTACTTTAATAACAACTAGCTCTTATATTTTACATTGATAATGACAATTTTACAGTATTATATCATAACTTATATCAGAGGTGAGGTTTCATATAAAAACATTTGATCCACCTTTCGCTAGCAATAATAATTCAATTCAATTATATATATTTTTAAATCCCACTGAACAATAAATGTTACTCTTATTCTGTCATATACCTAAACGTGGACACGTTTAAAGTAAAGAAACACTATTATTATGTATTAATTCACAAAACTAAACTCTCAACCATCAATATACTGAAAACATAATTCAGCACATGAATTTAACTTTTTTAATGAAAGGAATATGAATTTAAAGGGGCAGTAGCACGTTTTTTCGCTCAAATAAGTTGATGAAATGTATTTGAAAAATAATTTCACCAATAGTAAAACATCCTTCTCTCTTCGGAAAATAAAGTTTAAAATGAGTGAACATGTTTCGGTAAAGCCATGTGAATCGTTTTTGTAATACAAAATAATAAATTGTGTTCACAATAAAATGGCCGCCATGCAATTTTTGCTTTATACACAACATAGTTTTTACCACTACAGATAATTGGTTTGTGTAATAAGATGTTTTACCCTCTAAAGTTAATTTAAATGACATAAACTATCATTTTAAACGGGAAATTTGAAAAAATAAATTTTGCAAAAACGTGCTACTGCCCCTTTAAGATATATAAATGTATAATATGTCATTAAATTTTTCTTCGGAGCTCGAAATCCATCATTTCTCTAATAGTGTAACGAGTACGAACCTGAGCAGTGGTTAAAGTACATAATCATTACACATGGTCTCTTCGTGATCCGTTCTTATCTACAGGAACTCAGAAACCCCCTTAAGTAATAGGATTATCCTCATGCACCTACAGATCTATTGATCTGCTCTATATGTACATGCAGTAGGTTCAGGCGATGTAGACTGACGGCTAGACTGTAAACACTGGCCAATCCTGCGTGTGTGAGGCGTCGGGTCGTCTCTCCACATACACATACATGTAGCTGTAAATATTCCCCTACTGGAAATGTGTCTGTCTTGCAAACTTACAGTAAATATGGCTAGTGCTTGACGTTAGGGTTTTTTTTAGTAAAAGGACTTAATTTATCTTTCTAAACCGATATGTTGTCCGGAATGGGTTTTAATTAAAGTTCATACATGTATAACAATGTTGTTTCTAAAACTTAAATCTTCCCTCATAATGGCTTATATTGGTATTGCATGAAATAAATACACGTACCTATACATGAATTGCATTAGTTACCAGTATGTATATTCTAATTTAGTAAAATCCCACTTTGAATTAACACCCGGTCAAAATGAAATACACATTCCGTGTTTAAAAATGTTTAACTGTTTGTCTTTCATCATAACAGTAAATATATGTTTCATACTTGATGGTGTTTGTTCTGGGAAGCTAATTTGAAATGTTTAATAAAATTTCCCTTTTTAAAGAATAAATTAATAAAAATCATTGTGATATTGTAAACAAATATTTTCATTTTTTAAGAATAATAATTATCACAGTAATATTTGTCACAGATGAAGTGTCAATCAGTTTAAATAGCATGTACATCAAGTTTGTATCGCGCCTACAACATGCCTTTTGCATACATCATGATTGTTATCTTCATTTCTATTTGTATAAAGTTGTGAGAAAATGATGAAGCCACTTCGTTGTCTCATAATGTGACAACATTCAACTGATATACATTCTTTTACAGTATATATATCTGTTTTACTAGATATAGAAGTTTTTAAAATTAACTTAAATGAGTTACTGAAACACTTATATGAAAAGAAATTGTTGTGTTTGAACAAGCTCTTATAAGCTGACTCATAAATTTAGAATTGGAGTTGTTTATTTATATGGCGCAAAACATTTCCATGAATAGGGCTTATCCTCGGCAAAACAACAAATGGAGAAGCCCTTGCGCCAAACTATCTTTTTCGGACCTATTTGTATTCTCTTTCAAATCATTCGATTTCACCAAGAGATAAATATGTCCGGCGCTTGAAAGGGACCGCTTACCATATACAGGTAAATATGCACCTGGTTTGATATCAATGTGTGACATTTATAACGGATATGTTGTGTGTTTACCTTACACTTAGACAGTCTCCTGTCTGGAGTAGATCAAGTCAGCTTGTTCTGTCTTGTTGAAACTTTAAGCAAAAAGCAGTAAAACGTCAGTTTGTTTATTTTTTGTTATCATCTCAAGTTGTGTTCCCTTGGGGATATCAAGCGATATCTACTAGGAGATATCGTTTTGACAATAGATTTTGTACAATGCCATGTCACCGTGAATTGCATAACTTCACAATGCTTTTACATCATCCAGTAATGACTCACAATGCTATGACATTAAAAACCCTATGACATCACAAAGGTATGACATCAAATGACATCACAATGACGTCAATGGACTGGACGCGACATAATATAATGACAGTGTTGTGTTCAGTGAAGTTCATTTCATTGAAAATTATGAAGAATGAATGAGTAATCTCAACCTCGTGTCGACAAACCTCGGATATTGTAAATTTTATCAACTCTATATTTGGCGTAAATGTACGAACATGATTTATATTACGGATTGTGTGGATTGATAAAGTAAACAAAACTTGTATTTACTTACTGTATACTGTTCTGGTCACATGCTTCAACATTAATGGTAATATGTTTTATTCCACTGTTTTATGCACGTGTATACACATATTTATGGTAATATTGTATATATGTTCGTCGCAAATAATATTATAAAGCATCAATATGTTGATTGTTTTGAATTCTGAAGAACAGGACGGTAACCAAATAGTATCCTTTCAAGTACATCCACAAAGTGTTTAACATGTGATATCACTTTGGGTGAATAGTTTCTAGCGTCCAACAGCAGTTTGATACCTTATTGAGTAAAGAAACTTAAAATGCCAGTTTGTGAAATTGAGTAGATGTCTTTGCCTTCCATTTAAATTCTGTTTTCATGTGAAGCTGATAATGAAGCAATGCTTTATGCAGTTCCATTATATAACAATGCCAAATGAATACAAATTGACAATTCTACTATTCTATTTTTCTATAGTTTGGACTGTTATAGTTTATCAGCGTTGACATATGAAAATATTATGAAAATGAAATGAAAATAGTAGAAGATTAAAGGTTCAGGTTCAAGCGATTTCATCACAATTTACTATGATGGTAATAAAATTAGCCGAAACAAAAAGGAATTATTCATTTCGATCGATAATACGAAATGAATTATCATTAACTTTTCAATCCAACGTTTAAATAGATAATATTGACGATAGTAGTTTATCTCATGTAGATTTTACATTTTACAATGCATTTTCTGTGACTTGTTTTTCATTTGTATAACACTTTACTATGACAAAAATGACAATCATAAACTTGCACATTGCGATTATTTCAAATAATTTCAAAATGTTCAAATTCAAATACGTCTTACCCGTTATTGAACAGTTGGTACGTAGTCAACGCAAAAGGCAGTTATTATTATACGATAACAAATGTATATGCATTGATCTGTTTCTCTTTTTCACTTATAAATGCTTCAAACTGCTTGTGCCAGCATTGTTATCAGACACGATTCTGAATATGGTACAGATAATGATAAATCATTAAAACAAAAAACAAATGTATTTGCTAGTGCTATGGTCTTTCTAATTCATCAACTTGGAGATTGTAAAGAAAATGTTGAAGTTATATATAAAGCAATTAATAAAATGCATTAACCACAACCTTAACCTGTTTAAAATTTACTGAGATGGCAAAACATGATAGTTCATTGCTTGTCTAGTTTGGTAAACACATTTAAAAGTCTTCACACGTAACCGATAAGCACAAACAGTAGTCTTCACACATGACAGTTAACCAGTAAACAATTCAAGTCAGAGTAAAGCTCGTCAGAACAGAAACCAGTGATTCAATGCAAACACCGACTTATTCAATATAATGATTACATCTGGGGAGAGTGCATTCCGTTCACGAGGCAATGGGAATGTAACACATTCTCATCATTGTCTCTCCTTAATTGTAATTGGACCACGTTACGATTGTCCAACACGTTTTAAAAACTGTTGCTAAATTCACTCTTTTTTAACTGTTTGGAAACGATCCTCGAATTCTGGGTCCTCTGGCACTTGGTATAAAGCTGGCAAAAATGTCCATAAAATACAGTGTCTCTAAGAAAAAGAAGGTTTGAAAAAATAGCGGAAAATAATAAAAATGTTAATGTTGGCCGATGTCTGAAGTAGAGAAAATCCTTAAAACAAAACAAAAACTTCGAAGAGCTTTCAGATGAGCTTAATGCCTCTGTGATGCAGTATTGGGAGAAAAATCTGCTAATCATGTGTGCATCAGAGAGGCTGTATCACAGCCTGCATCGCTTTGACACAAGGCAGAGAGGTGTTAAGTTGATTACTGTGGCTATCTTCAAGGATTTTCTGAAGGAAATTGATATCTGCTTTTGATAGTTTAAAAGTACGTGTAAATTACATCATCTTGGCAAGTTCACCTTGCTTTTCAAACAATGTAACTGTTAATGTCTTGACTTAGTTTTGCCATTCCCTTGTGATAATTTATCAGGTGTTATCAAAGACCAGCCATGTTTGATACATCTTACATTATATTCGGTGTACTTATACAAGCGACAAGATGACATCAATACAGTTGTTGTGCTATTCAACAAGACTGGGTTGACTTCACACATCTGACCACGGTTACTCAATGTCTACAGAAACTGACATATCTTCAATCTAACTCTTGTTTTATAATGAAAATGTCTTGTCGGAACACCAAGATTTGGCATCCTTGCAAAGATTTGTTAGAGCGGCAGGTGACGTCAATATGTTTTCAATGCAGCAATGACATTAACACATTTTAATCATCAGTTTATCCATTAACCAAGATTTGGCATCCTTGCAAAGATTTGTTTAAGAGCGGCAGGTGACGTCAAGATGTGTTCTTTACAGCAATAACATTAATACATTTAATCTTCAGTTTATCCATTAACCATGATTTGTTTATCTCTGATCACGGATCGTTCTCCTGTAAATCCAGCTAACAATCTTCATTCTTCCATCTTAAATGTCTAATTGTAAAGGATTTAGCACAAACCAACAGTATTTGGCACAAGTGTAATGACCCAGACTTATTAGACGATACGTCCCATCAAGACGTGGTTGATGTCTCCGTCTTAAGCTTTGGCGTTAGTGCCTCTTAATCGCCAGTTGAGCTCTCAACCAAGACATGTTGACATATTTAATGAAATTAAATGTCTTGAGGATATCTCAATCCGAAAGCATTTGCTTTTGAAAATAACGACAACATTAATATTATCATCATATATGAATACCTTTGCACCTTTTTAATTTCCCTCGAAGTAGAAGGCAAACATAAACTAGTAAACATGTAATACTTCCCTGATAATGATTTACTTACTCAGATGGTACAACGAATTATTGTCTGATATTCTTAGCATTGAATGTCGAGAATAATGTTTTTATATATAAAATAATGTAATAATGTAATGTCACTTTAGTCAAATATGTAAGATCCATATTAAATTTAGTGTACATATGTTTGACATGGGTATTCTTTTTTACATTATGTTTTACTTATATAGATATACAACCTTCTGTTGAATCTTGCAGCATCATTTTGAATTATATTACACTTATATAGTGAATAAAATCATGAGATAAAATAAAACGCTTAAAACTTTAGCTATTGTTTTTCACTGAAGTCACTTTTGTATATTCGTCTGATGAAAGTCAGAACATGTAATTATAAAATAGTGGTTCAAACTTGACCGCTTTAAAAAAAAATCATGCATACAAAGTTAATCTTCTTTGAGCACCGAACGGAGATCATAATCAATAGAAGACAAAAAAATGTTTACCCATCGGCACATTTTACGGTATTGTGATCAGTCCATGAACATGAACATGATACACATTTAATATCAATAAATTTATGTAAATAACGAGTAACAATAGTAACTTTCTAAAATATATCTGAATGCCAATTCTTGGCACTTCATCTTGACAAAGTGAATCAAGGACAAAACCTACATGTAACATGATGTTTGTCAATAAAAACTGACATTGATTACACGCTGTTTTAAAGCGAGTTCAGGCCTATAGCGTTTCACAAAACGATTTTATTTATTTTTTAAATTTCGGCAGTGAAAACATTTTAACGTAAGGAACAAGTGGTGGATGTGTCATTCGAAATACAAATCATAAAACTCCTTAAATGTACATCCATTGTGTTTTTGTGGGTCACATATACCAAACGTTATAAATGATGTTAATCTTTCGAGAAGTACTGACTGTTACCGAAAATTGCCTTTTTGATGATAGTAAATTTAGTATATTGATTAATATATAGGTAAAAGTGTAAGTAAAAGGTAAAACCGGACAATGCACCGCGTGTGGCGCGCGTCAATTGGTCAAACGTAATTTTAAAAACTTATTTTCACCATACAAACAGATAAATTTGGGTTGATAATGTTTAACAGGTCTTATAACTACTGTGCGTGTAAATGGGACGTGTAGTTTTGGTTTCTGTACATGTATAATGTTGTTGCTCAATTTTAATCAAAAACTAGTAATTATGATATAATTGGCAATTATGGATGAATATGCAATTAGAGTGAATTTATTTGTACTGTAAACAGCACATACAGTGTGTTAAAATGTATTTAAGCCAAATCAAATAGGAAACACAATGGATGTACCTTTAAATACTTAATTTAGCGATGTATCGTCAATGTAAGGTTCCAAATTTTATTATGGAATAAAGCTATTAATATTCGGCACCCTGCAATATTTTAAAACATTTACACATAGCTAACCATTATTGTTTTCTCTTTCAATGCTTACAGAAAATGAATGCACCTGCCTTGTACCTCATATTTGGAATTGGAATTGTCGGAAAATATATATGGAACCAATTTTGTACAGTTTAAAGGGGCAGTAGCACGTTTTTTTTTGCTCAAACAGGTCGATGAAATGTATTTGAAAATAAGTTCACCAATCGTAAAACACCCTTCTCTCTTCGGAAAATCAAGTTTAAAATGAGTGTACATGGTTCCGTAGAGCCATGGGGATCGTTTTTGTCATTCAAAATAATAAAATGTGTTCACAATAAAATGGCCGCCATGCAATTTTGCCTTTATACGCAACACCGTTATCACTACTACGTATAATTGGTTTGTGTAATAAGATGTTTTACCCCCTAAAGTAAATTTAAATGGCGCAAACTATCATTATAAATAGGAAATTTGAAAATATAAATTTTGCAAAAAACGCGCTACTGCCCCTTTAAGGTAATGTTACAGGTGTAGAAAACTACTTTGTTGTGGTAAAAAGCATACATCTATCAACTCTGTAACATCTAAACATATTTTTTGATCAGCAACCAACAACTCCAAACATCAAACTAAAACTAAACATGCATACACATATACACTATTGACAATACACGTGTTCTAAGAGTTGGTAGTCATCTGCGAGGTTTGACAATACCTGTATAACAAACATGGTGATTCACCTCTGAAGTGGAATCTTATGTCAAACCTTGCCATGAAACATGTTAGAGGAGACAAATTTTAGAAGACTTTTGGTGATCCAACATTTTCAACATACTCTGGATGTAGCTCCGACTTAATCGATGACAAAGTTAACTTTCAATAGGAAATATGATTCCTTTCATCTGGTTCTACCAGTAGGAAATATTGTTATATACATCTATTTCTACAAGTAGGAAATATAAGTATTTTCTTCTGGTTCTAGAAGTAGGAAATATAAGTCTTTTCTTCTGGTTCTATAGTAGGAAATATGATTCTTTTCACCGTTTTCAATTTAATAAAATCTGATGTTATCACTTAGTGTAAATATTTCTTAAATTCCTTTTTTAAATCATGTTTTCAATTTACGTATTTTAGAGTATGCCATTGCAAACTGGAATTGCTCGTAACATAATATGTATTCTTATTATATTACTATTTCTATTCCTGATTTAATAATTATAAGTTTGTTTTGTTTTCAACCAATTTAAAACAGAAGTATTTTACAAATGTTGCGCACCAGTGAATAAATTTATGTTTTTTAAAAAAAAATTCCAACAATCTCAAGATTTGCATGACGCCAACAATATCATTTCAATTATTTGCATTTTCATATTTAGAAACATTTTAGGAATAGAGTTTTAGAATCATTGTCAGTTTATTTTTATTTCAGGAAGATCAATCGCGACCTTTGTTTTTACAAAGCTTAATAAAGCGGAAGACTTTTTTTGGATCTACAAACAACAAATAGTAACAGTAGAGATGTTTGTAAACCTCTTAAGTCGTAATATTTAGTGTAATATAACTAAACAACCCCCTTGAAACAAAAAACAAAAATGAAGTGAATGTTTCTCTCATGTGTTCTTATTGTATTAAACCCTGAAAATCTGGAAAAGTATTTAATATCTGAGTGACTTCACGTGCACACATCTAACGAAGTAATGAAACTTCTTAGAGAAAGGATTTTAAAGAGTATTTCACTTTTTTATAATTGATACTAAAAAATATCCCCAAATATTATACATATATACCCATACGTACAAAATATTAAAAATAAGTTTGTTCAAATTGTCTTCAAACATGACTCTCACAACTTTACCATGCTTCCAAATATGGAGGCTGAACATTATGCTGTTGTCATATAGCACACATGTGTATTCATTTATATTCAGAAAAATAATGCTTAAAAAAGAGTTCACATGGTTCGTATGTATTCAGACAGATGTTTGATGTTAGTTTATTCATCGTTTAATTGATCAATTTTTCAATTAATAATCATTATTTTTTTCTAAATGTCATGTCAATGAAAACAAGTAATTAATTAGATGTTTTGTAAATTATTTGTATAATGCATACTTGAACAAAATGTAATGATTAAATTATAAAATAATTATATCCTTATGTACTCCTCATTATAGTCTTACACTCAGACTATGAAAAAAGTATTTATTCTGAAAATATCACCATTTTATTAAATATTGAAAAGGAGACTGTAAGAAATGGTATAAAAAAAAGTCTCCTTTTCAATTCTTTTTTTTTTTTTTTTTTTAACAGTCTAAGTGTTAGACTATCCTCATTATTGAAATATTACATAATAATATCTGAATAGATCAGCTGTCCAATAGACTATGTGTGTTATATAATTGTTAAGGTATGATGTTCAACAATTTATTACAATCAATACAAATTTACCCAATGATTAAATACATTGTAATTACCTTCTCCTGTATGCCTGGACCTGTTGTATAATACGTTACTGTCAAGAATAAACTTCCAATATTGCAGCCATTCGCGGCCTTCATCAATAACAATACAACTGAAAATATGACGTCACAAATATAGTGTTATAGTGTCATAATGATGATGACGTCATCTTGCTGTCATCACTTCTCAAGAAGCTAAGTGTTCTGGTATATTCATTCGTTTGCCTAGGACTGTTAGAAAATGTTTTGGAGGTTTGAAGTTCGGAAATCTATTTCATTAAGCAACCCTTGTTAATATACATCCAGTTTACATGTACACTCGACACAAATTTACAACAAACCAATGTCGAGTTTATTAATTATCACAACAACAGTTTCACTAATTCACCAATAAAACATGTTACTTTGTTTTAACCCTTTTACCTATCATACCAATGTCCAGTCAATCAATCAATAAGTTCAATGATTTTTCAATTATAAACCTTTGTACTTTACAGCAATAATATCGATATATATAGCAGTGATATCTTCTCATATATTTCCTCACTACTATAACTAGAGACCATTGTACATTCTATATGTATGACCAATTAATCAGTATTGGACAGCACATGGAATTCAAATCATCCAATAATTTTATCAATTACAAAAGTTCTCATGTCCTTTACGTTAATGATCAAATAATTACTCCTACAACTTGACCCCTTGTTACTACAGACCAACGTCCAGTCCAGATGGTGGACAGCAGGGGCTGTTGGTGTTGGCAGACCACCATGATTCACTTGTCCATCAGCCTTGAGTAGAGACTGCAAACACCATGGTGTCTCCCTGTGTTTGGTGAGGACTGATCATAAGCTACAGTGGCCTTACACTTGTGTCTTCATCATATTTCCCTTGTTTTAGGATAAGAAGGTGTGGAATAGAAGTCCTTCCTGATATCCCAGGTAGCATTTGGCGTGGTTTTGTGTCAAGTATGTGTTTTAAGTAGCACATTCCTGTTTACATGGCATTGGTTTAGGGGCTCTGTGGCGTTAATGGTGTCAACGTTAGCTTGGTTTTTGTCTCCATATAGCCCTCCCTGTGAAATAGTTTATCCTTGTGTAGAAGAGGATTTTCGAATTTTATGTGAAGGTCAGTTACTATTTTGTGAAAATGGTGAAGATTAGATGTGATCAAGTATTCGATTTTGGTCTGGATGTTAGTTCATACCGTGAGAAGATCTAATTTGATCGGTGTGTCTAAAATGGTTCGAAACCATTATTTTTATGTTGCAATAACTTCAGTAAAGTAAAAATATTAATTAATACAAGTTTTATTACTAATCCCTGGTGATATTTAAAGAAAAAACTTCTTTTTGTTATATTTGTAAAAAAGAAAGTGTAAAAGTACATGTAAACCCTTTCTTTGCAATGAGAAGCAAAAATAGCTTGTAAATCTTATTGAACACCTTTGTATTACATTTCTATGCTTAAATTATTTAAATATAACGTTTTGTTAAAGAGCTTAATCTAATCGTTTCTTACTTAAACCTAATTACCGTTTACGACACAGCTTAAATATTTCAGGAGTCGTTGACAATATTTTTTCAAGGACAGTCCTCTAAAAGTTAACAGTTTTCCATTGTTTCTGAAATTTTTTGCTAATTCCCTGCGCTTTCGGCTTACCTGTAATGTCTCAAGGTAACGACATGTTCATTACAGGAGTACCGCGAATAATGAGAGGACAGGAACGTGGCACCTGCAGAGAGCAAACAATCGTTAAATATATCACTTGCTGTATACATAGCCTCCATATCTCCATCTGAACCCTACAGTTTCTCAAACACCAAACATACATCATAGGGCGGCTTCACACCCGCTGGTAAACCAATAACCCTTTTTCTTAAGAAGGAAAATATTACGAATTTTCATAATCTTTTGTGCAACAAACTTAGAAAGATAGAGCGTTTGTACCAAATTTTACCCAAATATTTCGGAAAAGGAATGTTATTTTTGGGCGTCCTTTGAGTGGATATAGAACTTAAAACAAAATTTATACACCTTTTTTTAGATTTATGAATAAAAGTTGACGGCGAAAACGTGACGCAAGAAGTTTCACGTTATTGTTGAACGGAACCGTCACAACAGTTGTTCTTCTTGTGTTGCATGGTCAGAATGCCAAGAGGGCCACCATCGATTGCTTTGACTTTAGGGAATGTTTCACGTCTTAACGGCTTGCAAGTTGATATAAAAGGATTGTATCAAAAATGGCAACGATGCCCTTGAAACTGGAATCCCAAGACAAAGTGTACGGCAAAGCTTTAACTACTGCCCTTGACCTCTCCCTAGAAACCATGAGAGAGAGGGGGACGATAGGGACAGGACTGTCAATATGTTTTACCTCCGGGAACAGAGACAAACGATTTGATGTTGTCCCTCTGTATTGATTGGTATTGTTTAATCGTGGTACTCTGTTGTGTTGGTACTGACCTAGTCCGGCTGGCTTAACCTTAGGTGACCATTTGCTTATTTGACCATCGGTCAGACATGTTTGTTGGGTCAAATTTGATCAGGGGGATACGGTATATTCAAAGTATTTTGTCTCATTGATCTAACACGATCTACGTAGTTGTAGTATAGGTACATATAAAGCAGCTCACATTTACATATATATTAGCTCAACTATAGATTGAAGATTGCAGATCGATATGGTTGACCTTGAAAAGGGAGGGTAATGTTTTTTCTTGATTTTATCTAGTAAGTTATTGTCAAACTGTGTATTTAAATGCTTTCTATTCATTCATTTCATTATACTTTCCAAAATGTCACTTTATGTAGATGTGAATTAATATAGAATTGCTTTTTCATCAATATGGACCGCAATGTATGTATAGCCATATAGCGTTGCTGGCTTTTCCTGCCATAATACTAGTAGCCGCGATATAAGTGAAATACTCTTGAAAGCGGCGTTAAACCCCAACTTACCTCAAATCACCTCATCAATATGGTTAATCTTAATTTGATCGGCGAACACGATTTACTTTAAGAACGTGGTATATTTTATTATTCTCATTTGGATTTTTTATTTTATTATTGCCTTAATGTGTTAAATTGCTTTTTTGCTGAAAAATATGATACACGAAGAATGTTTTCTCCCTTATATTCTTATTCTGAATTTAGAATCCTTTTAATTGTCGTACTGACTTTACACATGGACTATTTGAAGTGACATAGTGGATGTTTCAATCACATTTAATTTGGCTTTGATACTTGTTGAAATACAAAATATGTTGATTCAACGTCATATCCCTGTTCATCCCCAATTCATTAATTCATTTAACCTTGCTGAAAATTAAAAAAAGTAAAACACTTCAATCTAGTCATTCTTAGAACAACATGCCGTATTTAACAAATGACATTATCTGCATTATTTAATAGCACTAGTCAGGCACCAATCGCCAGCATTGGTACAACAGCTAACTTCTTAGTCAATCATGGATAGTTATATCTAGACATATAAGTCAGATGTAGTTGGTTATTATTTGATATACAAATGTAGTCGGACAGTTACATGTAGTAAGATAGTCAGTTATTAGTTAGACAACGTTAGATATTTGGTTTTAAGTTAGGATGTTTACCTCAACTGTTTACAAATTCGAATACTGGTTTAAACTAAAGTTTACGAATAAAAACCATTTCGATTTTTTAATAAAACTATACGTGGACCCTTGCAGATGTATTGGTAAACTTACACAAATTATTTTGCCTTTTTGAGAAAAGCACATAAGGATTCCAATTTGTCTAAACGACACAACAATTCAGTAATATTTTGATATAAAGATATACAAGATCTGTTTAAATCAGTTACAGTTCAAACAGTGATTACAAATAATCCTGTACAAATTTCAGTAGAGAGCAAAATGTATACTTTCTAAACCGTCCTTATATGCTTTCATGTAGATTATTTCATAGAAGTTTCATAACATTCGATGTAAATATGTTAAGAAGCAAAACATACTTGTTTTCAAAACTTTAAAAGTACATGCTCATATCTTGAAAGGGTTTTGGCTGATAATGAATTAATAATGTTAACGTCTCTAAATATATATATAAACTATATATAAACTATATATTTTCCAAAATAATGAAATCAATCTACTGATTCAAATGTAAGAAATCGTATGTCTTTCACGTAAAGATCAAGCATCATGATCTATGGTAGAATGTGTTAGCACCATACGATACAATCACAATTACAATCTAACAGGAATTGTAAAACTTCTCATCATTGATAAAACTCGAGATACAATCACTTAAATTTACATTTACAATAATCAAATGTCCAAAAATATTACGTAAGAGATTCAAATTTGTAAATTGTACATTTAATCTTAAAAGTGTACATATATTCTTAATCTTGTCTATATTGCTAAAACAAGAAATTACTAGTCAAACAATTTAAAAAAGTACTTCACAATAATCATAATCCAAAAATATGTTATTCTTTGCGAGTTTCTAATGTTTTAATGTAAGGATTAATCATATAGAAAGTGTTGAACTTTCCTCATTGGCAAAATTATAATGTAAAATACATGTTCAAATACAATTCACAATAATCATGTTCCATATATATGAAACCTCTCTATCGATTCTAATTTTATATTGTTACGTTAAATCATACAGAAATTATTAAATTTGTCTTCATTTGCAAAATCATATACAAAACATACATTATACATGACCAGTTCACAATAACAATTTTCCAAAAATATGAAACCTCTTTATAGATTCTAATTTTGAAAAGTTACGTCTTTCATGTTTAGATTCCTTCCTCGGGATCTATTACAGTTCTTGTGCTAGCGCCAAGAGCACTGGGTAACTTTGGGGGATAGAATCTGGGGAGAAAACAAATCCTGCCCCCTTCTTACATCAATACATAGCTTAGGTCAGGGGACGGGGGACCGTGTCTGAACACGCTGTATATACTCTGGGCAATCTAGTCCACAAATACCAGAGAACTTTCAAATCAAAGACTTTAAAAATAGTTGAGAGTGTACTTGAAATAAGGTGAAGGTTTGCCAGAAGCTGATTTGGACTGTGTTGATGTTTTCAGTTTGCAATGGATTATTATCTGCGTTTTACGTTTCGATACTGATTGCTAATATACTTTGTATGATGATTATATGTTTAAATATTGAGTCTTAGTCACTTTATGTTACATATGTTACAAGGATATAATAATGACCCTTTTAACGACAAAGTTCCAATAGGAGGCTCAGTTCACTATCTTAGTCTGAAGGAATTGTAGTTTCGATGCCCTTACGTGTCATTACTTCCCGTGTTCATTACCCATTTCCATTTGGGTGGACTGAGTGCAATGTGGGACACCAAGTAGTATGTGACTGGCTGAAGGAGGTTCCTTACCATTTTAAAAAAGCTCAATAAATAGCTAATGTTTCACTATATACATGAAAAACATATGCTAAATCCATTTCTGTTATAAAAAAAAATATATATTTTATATTATACGTGTTTCTATTTGATAATTAAATACTGGATGTGGTTACACTTATTGTTCTATGGTTACAACGTTTCAGAATTATGAATATACAATAGGTCCCCGAAAGTGTTTTGAATCTGTTTAATTGTAATTATATTCATTCAAGTAAAAAAAATCATAATATATATAAAAATAAAATAAAATACATAGTAGAAAAGGTAAGAGGGTCATTACATTTTTCACTTCATATTTTGTGATTACGTAAGAAAATGCATGACGAAACAAATAAGACATGTGAATAACATTCTTATACAATAATAAATTGATAAACTCAAAGCGATTCCCTGGGACAAATACTGATAAAATGCAAATTATACTATTGTAAACACGAGAAACCACTGAACGTGAACTATTACCGAATAAAGGACTAACAATGGTGACAAATGTAAAAGATATATTTTAAAATTTGAAATTTTTACTTTTTAATATCAAGAACAAAATATTTTAAAATGTTTGTGTAATAAACAAGAAAAACTAATTTTGCTGCGAGTTTTAAAAAATAACTGCCAGTTACAATAGTAACTTCCTTCAGCGACTTATTCAGTCATTTCACATGATTCTGTTTTCCTGATCATGAATACAAGAGAAAATGACGTTTACTACAGTATAAGTAAACTGGAATACTACTTTCTTACACGTCTTCTCTCCTATTTTGTAATAAGGCACATTAATACATTGCATTGCAAACACATGATAAAGTAAGTTACATACTTATCAATTAATGGATAGATCAACTCAAATGAGATGAATAATGATCAAATGCAAATCAATAATGTTAAAAATACGAAATACCACAGAACATGAACTGTAAACGAATCAAGGACTAGCAATGATGACAATGGTCAATAGAAATACGTTCAAAATTATAATTTTTCAAAAACATGAACAGTATTCATTTATATGTTGACAGATACGGAATCTTATTTTATTTGCTGTGAGTTTTAAAAGATGACAGTCACTATAATAACTTAACATTCCTTTAGTGAAATATTCCGCCATTTCACATTATACTGTTTTCCTTTCAAGAAATATACAAGAGGAAATGACGTTCATTACAGTATAAGTAAACCACTACCACAAGGATATTTGCTACTGACTGGAGCAGCCAGGCAGCTGTTGTATAATGTCAAGTTGGAATACACCAACAGGAGGTCACTAATGGAAAGAAGCTAAATATGAACAGCAAACACTGGCAAGTCACAGAGACCAGGGATAGGCCTTTCCTTTGTTCCTTGTTGCTAATCACCAGGTGCAAAACCAGGTAATTTGTAAGGTGAAGCATACAAAAGCAGTTTATTTTCAATGTTAGAATGTAAATATATCCCAAAATGGAAATAGATTCTTGACCGCATATATGGTACGTGTAAATGTATATATTACGTAATGTTATTATGTTTTAAAATATAATTCACTGCTGGGTATTCGATGCGGGGGATTTTCTTCATGCAGTAACACGTTTTTACACAATATTCAGATGAACAAACAAATCTAACTGCAGAGTAAAGATGCCATAGTTCATCTTTGAATATGAACAAATAACATGAGGGAAAGGTGTGCACATTTTGCTTCGACACTGCAAGAATAGGATAAACACGTTCAAACTATAAAAATGTGAAATATGGCCCAGTTGGCACATTTAGAACGTAGATCAATCTAGTTACAATTAGCTGTAGAGTAGGTCAGTTATTGCGTTCCCCAGATGTAATGACGTTATGAGACTTATAACATATCAACTACGTTAGCAACAGTAACTCGTACAGATCGTAGTTTCATTGTTTTGTTTTCTTTACAAAATGTTTTCGACACAGTCACAACAAACCAACAAACAGTTCCTTTCTAATCTTTTTTATTCTGAAGACGTGATTTTTCCAAACGAATATCCTCAACACTTCCCCATTGTGTGTATTTTGTTGTAAAAATACTCTCAAAAAGTTCCATGAGTCAAAAATTGATCAATACCTGCATTCACTGCACATGCTGATGATCACGAGATCGAGTGTATATGAACTGTTTGTACAATGAATTAGACAGTGTGCACGTCTACTAGAAAACACACGCACTGTTTGATCCCGTCTACAGTAGACAAGCTTCCATTTTGTCCAGCAAACATACACTTTCCCCACTTCGCTACTATTTACGTAATACTCCTGGACACATCAGGTGGTTGGTTGTTGCTCAGCTTTCTTGATTCCCTTCCAAATCCTCGTCTGAATCCTGCGTGTGAACTGAACATTGACACTGAAACTCGGCAAGGTGTCTCCTCTCTGTCTGTTTGTCTCTTTACCCGCCAATCTATATACGTGTGTGATAGTCGATAGTTGATACCTATCTTTCAGACCTACTTAATGCTAAAATATAATCTTCCAACAAAAAGTTGTCAATGGACATATTGGTGTGAGAGAAATACTTCTGTCATGTTGAGTGTAGATTGAGTGTTTATCAGTTACACATAGCTGCATTGTGTAGAGCTGAGGCATGTCGAGGCATTATAAAAAAAACCTCTGGAAATGTTCACAAAGTTCATCAACGATCTAACTAGGTTCCATTCAACAGCTGAACGTTGACAAATATAACTGAATTATCCCCAATATTATGGTTATGTTGTCATAATTTGGTCATCATCTAAATAGCACAAATATATGTAGACGTTGAAAGTGAGAATCTTTGTGGTACATTTTAATAGAATGGTATTAAATTTAAAGTGTGCACGTGTTGTTTAATAGAATGGTATTAAAGTTAAAGTGTCCACGTGTTGTTTAATAGAATGGTATTAAAGTAAAAGTGTGCACGTGTTGTTTAATGGAATGGTATTAAAGTAAAAGTGTGCACGTGTTGTTTAATAGAATGGTATTAAAGTTAAAGTGTCCACGTGTTGTTTAATAGAATGGTATTAATGTAAAAGTGTGCACGTGCTGTTTAATAGAATGGTATTAAAGTTAACTTGTGCACGTGTTGTTTAATAGAATTGTATTAAAGTAAAAGTGTGCACGTGTTGTTTAATAGAATGCTATTGAAGTAAAAATGTGCACGTGTTGTTTAATGGAATGGTATAAATGTAAAAGTGTGCACGTGATGTTTAATAGAATGGTATTAAAGTTAAAGTGTCCACGTGTTGTTTAATGGAATGGTATAAATGTAAAGGTGTGCACGTGTTATTTAATAGAATGGTATTAAAGTAAAAGTGTGCACGTGTTGTTATTTCATTTCCATTTTCAAACTGAGTTTTCAATACAGTTTATTCACCAAAAAGATATAATAATATTTTATATTTTGGAAAATAGATGTGATTAAACAATAAGAGATACATGAGGATAAGATTTGTTGTATATCTGGAGTATCATAGTATGCGCAACTATAACAAGCAAACACGGTGCATAAGATTACTCATTACTTTGCACTGGCAATTTTATATGCTATTTATAAAAAGAACTAATATTGAAATAATATGAGTCATATTATTAAAAACGCCAGAATCAGTAACAGTTTCAGTGGTGAAGAGAAAAAGCACATGAGGAACATTTCAAACCAATTTGCTTGTACCGATCTGAAAGAAATCTCAAGGCACCTGCTTCAGATCATGTCCCAATGTAGCACTAACTTGCCAAAATAAATTGATTCTAGCACACTCCATTCACACCAAATATTTGATATTTTTAATCTGATAATTCAAATATGCATTAGAGAAGGAGAAGAGCTTTCAGTTGACTTGAAGACGTCACGATTAGGACCACTCAACATTCCCTCAACTTGGTGTTACATGTGCTTGGAGACGTAAGCAAATAGTCAGTATAATTGTAGAGACACTGACACATAGCGCTACCCAGAATAGCTTCTATTCTTTGCATTGTGAACTGATGAACATCGATCGGCCTTCAATTAAGAAATACTTCTCTTTGAATGCTTTTCAAAATCACAGGTTAAATTCGTGTTGTTTAAATGTTGTTTTTCATTAACATATGCTAATTTTGCTTTCAATAGATACAATTCATCTATTTGACGATTGAAGATGCAGCGATCCAAACATACATGTAGAGCACTACGCAGAAAATGGTTCAACTTTGCATAGATAGCTAATTACTGTTGATTGGCAATCTATCGAAACTATATAAAAATATTCATTTTGTTATGCTCTTCGTAAATGATGCGTTGATTGAATTGTGTATATATGTATTACTTACTCAATACATAATATAATTCCTTTTAGTTCAAATATTCCTTAGATTCATATGCAATTCATATATAACAATTGATGAGACAACGATACGTGCCTTACCAAGATTAATCGTCCGTGTTAGCAAACTGATGAACAAGGGTTTGTGTTCAATTAGAATATACTAGTAACACCTGTTAAAATGCTATTTGTGAGTTATGATTTGAATGCATGTTGTGTGAATGTTTATCACCTGTAATGGCATGTTTATTCCAAATGTTTCACTTGGTCCATACAGAAGTTTTTAACACAAATGTAGATGAAGCGATGCATACATTGTGGCACTCAATTAAGTTCAACGTGTTCAATTAAATACTAATATTAAAGGCGCTGTAGCACGTGTTTCCATATAATATTGTTATCAAATCTGCTAAAAAAATTATTAATAAAGGTTATACAATTTAATGTTACGTTAGAGGGTAAAACATCTCATTACACGACCCGATAAGCAGTATCCATTGGAAACGGTAAATCGAATTGAAAGAAAATGGTGCGACGTATACAGAGACCGTGGTGTGGAACTCTTCAGTGTTAGAGGTAGATTTGTAGTTCCTGCTATATCAATCAGATCATTTGAAGTACCTTCGAGTGGCCATTTTAATGTGAACACCTTAAAATGGACTCGTATGGCTTAACCGAACTAATCGAAAACTTTCGTTTTGGAACTATGTTTATTGATTGAGTAGTATTATTCCGCCATTGGTAACAAGTATTTATCTTACCGTGAGAACTTTTAATTTCAGTAAGAACGTTGTGTTAATAAACATTTCTGTTTTCTTTCCAACAGTCGTAAGTTGAATGCACCGTACCCTTCAATTGCTGTCTACGTTCACTTGATATATATTTATAATTATAAACGTGTATATAATGTCCCATCCACAACACACAACTCGAGACCAGGTTAGGAGTAGAAAATATATTTCCTGACAGTAAGCTTTTCCAAATCATTGGACAATGATCTACCAATCATGCACCTGTTTTCATAACGTACATGTGATCATACTATAGAGTGACAGCCGAACATTTTTACCCATAAGCTAATGAATAAAAATGAAACTGATTGCATTATCATAATTTAACATAACATAAGTTATTCTGTCTTCATGTGTATATCATTATATATGTATTGAATATGAAGATAAAGAATTACATGGTGTCAATCGAAACGTTAATGTACCTTCATTAAGCTTTCATAACTTATCAAATAGGATGTAATGAATAGTAGTTGAAATATGTAATTCTTATGTTTATTCATGTAGACTTTATGGTTTCTGGGTTTGACTTTCTTTACCACTTGAAGATGTTTCGGGTTAAATGCCTACTCATTATTGTTACGTCATTCGTTTAAACCTGATCAAAGACTGTTTAACAGTTACATTCTTAAAACATTTTTTTAAACATTACGTCCGACTAACTTGCTTTCTAATTTTAAAGACAAAACCTCCGTTTAATTACTGTTTTGGTTCACTTTGGGTTATATTTGCTATCGGATGTTGTTTTGTTTTCACGTGGCAACTAAGTATTTGACTCCGCAGTCATTTTCTCCCTCTGGTGGAGTTTTTTAATTGATTGGATAAAACATACAGGAAGTATTAATCCTGCTCTTTAAATTGTGCCTTAATGACACAAAGGCCCGCGTCTCACAACGTGACCCGCCGTTGTGTTATACAGCCAGGGTAAGCACGTCAGTGTTGCGTGCCAGCAAATTCACAGAGCAAATATTGGTCCTCTCCAGACACAATACAACGGACTACACTGTCGGTGGACTTTAACTTCTAGGGGTTGCTTTTGTAAATGACAAGTTATTCATTTTTCATTTTCAAACATGGATGTCATAGAGAATATTGACATATCGTATCATATCTGATATGCATTTATTGGATATCAATTGATTTTTTAAATGAGAAGTTATTCATTTTTTATTTTCAAACATAGAGAATATTCATAAATCATTTTCATATCTGATATGCATTTATTGGATATCAATTGATTTTGTAAATGAGAAGTAATTCATTTTTCATTTTCAAACATAGAGAATATTCATAAAAATTATCATATCTGATATACATTTATTGGATATCAATTGATTTTGTAAATGAAAAGTTATTCATTTTTCATTTTCAAAATTGGATGCCAAAGATAATATTCATATATCATTACGTTATTACATTATCATTATGTTATAACATGCTAAAAGCACATGATGAAACGGGCAGTGTAAACAGGGCTTCACGTGTTAGATTGCTACTATTTCAGACTGGTTATTCATATGCCTGGATGTTTCAGGAATGTGGAAATGTATCCCAATTCATGACTTTGTTAAAAAAAATTGCATAGACTTAGACATCCAATCTTGGTATGGGCAAATAGAATCATCATCATTTCTCAGGATATATTTATCCTTTAAAACTATATTTGGACAAAAAAAGTATCTAAGTTTTGACATCGATAAGGATTTGAATAATGTACTTGTACAGTTTAGATGTCTGTCACACAATTTGAGAATTCAGAAAATGCGTTTGAACAAATACACTACTTATTCTGAATTATAATGTGACCTTTGTAACTTAAGAACTATTGAAGATGGATTTCATTTTGTTCTTTTTTGTCCTTTTTTTAGTGAAAGTAGAGCAAAACTCATACCAAATCGATTCTGTCAATATCCAACACAGCAAAAGGTGCTGAACTTTTGTCATGTACAAATATAAACATACTAAGGTTTAACTCTCTCTCTCTCTCTCTCTCTCTCTCTCTCTCTCTCTCTCTCTCTCTCTCTCTCTCTCTCTCTCTCTCTCTCTCTCTCTCTCTCTCTCTCTCTCTCTCTCTCTCTCTCTCTCTCTCTCTCTCTCTCTCTCTCTCTCTCTCTCTCTCTCTCTCTCCTCTCTCTCTCTCTCTCTCTCTCTCTCTCTCTCTCTCTCTCTCTCTCTCTCTCTAAGAGAGATCATTCATTTCCATACGTGATAGCCTTTAATGGAATGTGAATTCATTTTATAAGAGAATGTAATCAGTTTTCATTTCCAAACATGATTTTCCTCGAGCACATCATTTTCCAGTATGTTTCATTAACACTGTGTATCATCGTACACCGGGTGTAGAGAGGTGTACATCGATGATATGTTTGTAAAGAGGAGTAAAATAGCTACATTCTAGCTTTATTTGGAAATAACATCAAGGACGGATAATTATCACAATAAAGTTTGCCTTGAATGTTTTCCTTTTGTGTAAATATAAAGAACAACATTGCTAGTGGGTTATTATATATACGTATATCATTGTATTTTCGCGTTGCTCAATCTGGAGGTTGTATTTTGAATAGCATATGTTCACATATTTAACATTTAAAAACATATAATTATGTTACATTCTGATTCACTCACGCGAGAAATATATTAACTAAGTATCATATTAACCTAACACAGTGTGAATTCTATCAATATGCTATTCAAGTTTGTTATTTCAGTGTGTAAATCATCGGTGTGGATTTTCCTTTATGTACAGTTTGTAGATATTTTGTGTACCGTTGGTAGTATTTTTACGGAATAACGTAAATCATCTGTTTCATACTTCATTTCCTGGTATCAAAGGGTTATCAAATTATATATTCATTATGTATATTTTAAGAACTGTGACAAGGATGATATGCTTTTTATGACATTGTCAACAATGCTTTTAAAATACGCCCTGTAAGAGAAATCGTGATCAGGAAAAGATCGAGTAGAGGCCTCAAAACTCAGAAACATGTTCTAAACAGAGGAGAAACATAGTTCATCAATGTAGATCAAGAATCTGTCAGTGTTTGCAGATAACACTTCACCAGGGCATGATGAAAAAAACCAAAGTACATGGTGATCACTGACCACTTGTAAATATTCCTGACTCAAATGATGACAATAATGTTATAGTTAGATATTCTATGGACATCGCAGCAAATACTTCAGTAACTGAAGCTCACTTTTTTAGTCGAGAGTACCTTAAAGTCATAGCACAGCTACGTTACCCGTGTTAGACTGGAATGATTATATTAGTCAAATACAAATCGATACATTTAGGGGGAGCATTTACTCATATGGCAAACAGAAAGGGTCAGAAAAGTATAGATAATAATAAGATAATAATAAAAAATATCATTGGGTAACAAAGGATAAATCTAGCCATTGTTCTTCTATCAAATGTCACATCAAATGAGATAGAAAAGGTGCGAAAGAGAGCATATATATAGAATGGAAGTTGCTGTTACGTAGAAAAGAAGCGATGATTAAATGTGAGTATAAGTCATTGCTTGTTCTTATGTCTTTCTTGGACAAGTCAATTGGGTTCTTAATTACGTTAAAAGCTTTGACATGCATTTAAACACAGGTAACTTAAGATCACTGATGCCTATGCGAGTTTTCTCAAGACAGAGAACGCACAGAGTGAACGTTTACAAAAATCCGAATTATCACATGATGGCTAATTAGATCCAATTAATTTCATAATATAGTGGCGACAAATAAACAATGAAATTACTGCTACAGACTCATCTGATGACTGTGACCTAGTGGATACAGATTACAGAAATGCTCCCTTACATGTATGTGACAGGACAGTTAAAAGATTATTGACAATTACAAAAAATATCTGCTGTTCCACAAACTGCTCACCAGTTTCCTATCTGGAATATCGCACTTTTGCTGTTTTAGCTGATGTTCTCTGGTCTATATTATTTCGTGGACAGATTTTGCAACCATACGAATCATATTCTTTCGTAGTGCAAACCTGGCCAAACTGAGTCACCAGTGTGTTGTTGGTTTTTCAAAAGTGCCAGAAACTATTAAGCCTATTTTGAGGGAACCTCATAATAAGTTCCATAGTACATTTATATCGAACATAACCTGTAAGTGATGGAGAAACAATATGTTTTACGTGAATAATTGCTTTTGTGTGTCAGAAATGTTATGTTGATTACTTATGTAAATCTGCAAGCGGTACATCAGCCGAAACTACAAACGGTACAGCAAAGCAGTAATTTATGATACAAACGGTACACAAGCTACGAAAGGAAAAAACAACACACCGCTCTAGAAAACAACCTGAAACCATTTCCCAGTCATGGGTTCTTCTCTGCAGAAGTCAAGTTGTGCATACCAGTGAATTTTATTTGAAAATTGTTTTTATTTTTGTCAAATTTTAATGTAAAACATCTCAATCGCATCAAAATTGTCGATAGGGTCGATGAGCAAATCAAGTTTTGGGTTATTTCTAAATGCAGCAGTACACTAAAACAACTTCCCGCATTCACAAAATGTATCATGTTCCTAATGTATTCATTACTGTGTACAAAACTTAATAAGCCATAGACAAATCGGTGGTTACATACCGTGTGTTTGGTTTTCTACTTCTCTCTACAAACATATCATCGATGTACACCTCTCTACTTCCGGTGTACGATGATACACAGTGATTAAGTCATTTTAAATCATCAGGCCAGAAATGTCGGATACGTTTATAACGTGGGCCGTGGTCTGGTGTCTGTTCCCTCCAGAATCGCTGCATGGAATATGATGTTAATTCATTCATGTGTCAACAAAGTTACCTCTTAATATTTTGATTAACTTATTTGATGTTAACATTTTACCAATTTTATTGTATGGCAGTAGAGTTTGGGAATTTCATCCCGCACCAGATGTCAACAATTTTCATGACAGGTTTTGTAAACATATTTTATGTCTGAGAAGAGGTACCCCTAATATTGTTGAACTGACATGTGCCGTCATTCCCTTCAAGTGAATACTTTAAAGCATGTATATGCATACCAGGTATCACTAGCTAATACAGGTATTGAATGTTGGGCATATAGTGTGATAAAAAAATCTTTTTAACATCGTATGGTTTTGGTAATGTACGGTGCAATCAAGGTGTGTCAAGCTTTAAACAAAGATGTTTAGATCAACAAGTGTGGTAATGTAACTTAGGAAAGTCCTACAAAATTGAAATGTATTTGCAGATTAAATCATGTATAGTTTTTGAAAATTATTTAACTACGTTTTCTGTCAGAATATACCAATGTGCGCGAAGCGCTTTTCGATGTTCTAGCCATAGTCTGATGATTGAAGAGGGACGACAGATTGGTTTAGCAGATGTTTACGACTATGTCCATTTGTTGTAGTACAATGTACGTGTGACTGAAACTGAATGCCATTTTTGTTTGCAGTGTCCATTTTATTGCGATATAAGAAGATATATACTACCTACTTACTATTGTGTACAACCTTCATTCCACAAATTTTGTAGCCTCGTGTCTTGTCAAAACAATACTATTATTAACAAACTAGGTAAATATGTTTGTCTAGCATTTAAAGGGGCAGTAGCACGTTTTTTGCAAATTTTATTTTTGCAAATTTCCCATTTATAATGATAGTTTATGTCATTTATATTTACTTTAGAGGGTAAAACACTGTATTACACAAACGAATTATCCGTAGTGGTTGTAATTATGTTGCATTTAAAGTAAATATTGCATGGCGGCCATTTTATTGTGAACACAATTTAATATTTCGAATGACAAAAACGATTCCCATGGTTTTAAGGAATTTATTTTACATGATTTATCTAAGAGGGGATGGTGTTTACTTATGATGACATTCTTTTTCAAATACATTTCATCGAGTTATTTCAGTGAAAAAACGTGCTACTGCCCCTTTAAGAAACGTGAACTATTCTTTAAGGGCATACCACTGTAGAAGAACAAATGTTTCATACTTAGAGCAATATGTCATAAAGTGCGCTTCATACTGTTCTCAAACCGTTGCAAATGTATTGTACAATGGGCATGTGGCCTCTTTACGGAATAAACTTATTCATTCATCCATTCATGTGTCAACATCCTATTCACTATATCAACAAACACGTTATTGATAATTATAAAAAGGGAGAACAGTTGTTTTGCTCTGTATAAGTACCTCGGACATTACAAACATTTCATTGGGTGACGAAAGTATTATAAGAACGTATTCATTCATTAACCCTCATATACTTTTTCGAATAAAAATTGAACAGTTATAAGTATGCACACATTTATGCTTCATATGTACTCGGGTCAAATATTTGTTTTTGAAAAATTTTGATATGTGTCGGTTATATTTGTAACAGAAAATGTATATAAAAGAACTTATTGGTTTTAGTTTTTCAAATATCTAAGTTTTCGACGTAGGACGAAAAAGGGTGGAATCCTCCTTCCGGATCCTGCCGGAATCGGCAAGTCGGATTCCACCCCTTGTCGTTCTGTGCGACGTCATTCTCTACAACGAAACAGTGCAGGCGTATAGTCGTCAGTCATAGAATACTTCTATCTATGCTTCTTTAGATTTGTGAAATTAAATGAAATTCATAAATTCTTCAAAACTTAATTTGGATACGGTGAAAATCAATAAATGTGCCTCATTCTACGCACATTTACAATATTTTAAACATGGTATAGGGGTCATGTTGGTGTATATTTAATTTCTTTCCCCTGTCTATATTAAACAAAGATATAACCAGTCACAAATTATGTTATTGTAATCGTGCCATAATCAAATGCATCTTATTTCTTTTAAATATTGAATTAAATCGAAACCAACTGAGGTGGGAACTTTCTTTTGTATTTCAGTGTATTTGGAAATTCACGATTTGCAATCGACTGTTCCATTCCTTAAACTTATTGCTCGTTATACTTATTGGCGATTTCGTCTGTTACTTATAAGTTTAAAACCAACTGAATATCGCGACTTGTATATCACTCATAAAACATCCTGTTATATCATTGGTCTAACTATCTAATTCTTTTAATGAATGACAAAAAAACATCGTACGCGACATGCAAGTGTGTCAAACAATTTTACAGAAGTCGTGGATATTTGGACATTGTCATTGCTTTAATTTTGGTAGTACTAAAATCCACGCAATGATGAAAGAAATCTTCCAGAAATCAAATATTCAGAAGATTTTCATATAGTGCTCATTTCCTGACGAATTCTGTATATTTGCCTAGTTTATTCTATCTGGTAGTAATATATAACATAATTTTGAAAATCTTTTAAGTTCGGTAGGTTGCGTGCTACACGTGTGCTAGATGTGCTACATTGCCTTTAGAGATGTATAGTAAGTATTAGGTTAATCTACTTATTTAAGTAGTTTAAGTCAGTCGGTTGGATTCAATCTACTGGCCAATCATGATTTTCGTATTGTAGTTTTCTTTGAGTTTGTTCACGCAGAGCCTTGAAATAGTGGAGGATTTATTAATGAGGTTTACACTATCTTATAGATTGTGTGTTGTGCATGTTATATTTTTATATCTAATTCATTTTGAAATCAATGTCTTAGATTAAGTAATGCTATATCCATGTATCGGCCAATGAAATCAATTTGTGTGACTTATATATGAAATGCATTAATATAATGTATGTCTTAACTATGATAACATAAGCTATTATGCATATTACCAAATTCATCATAAACTATTTATGTATTAAGTTATGCCTGAGGTGTGTGCTTTTACAATATGAATTAGATTTTACGTTATTCGTAACTATTTGCTTTGAAATAACGATGTGATGGTTACTGACCAGAAATAATAATAAATAAGATATATCATTCTTTAAAGGGACAGTAGCACGTTTTTTCGCTGAAATAAGTCGATGAAATGTATTTGAAAAATAATGTCACCAATAGTAAAACACCCTTCTCTCTTGAGAAAATCAAGTTAAAAGATGAGTGTACATGGTTCCGTAAAGCCATGGGAATCGTTTTTGTCATCAGATATACTACAATGTGTTCACATTAAAATGGCCGCCATGCAATGTTTGCTTTATATGCAATACTGTTATTACCACAACGGATAATTGGTTTGTGTAATAAGATGTTTTACCCTCCAAAGTAAATAAAATGACATAAACTATCATTATAAATGGGAAATTTGCAAAAAATAAAATTTGCAAAAAACGTGTTACTGACCCTTTTATATTGTTGTATTCCTGTATTCAGGGTTTAATATTTGGAATATACCTTGTCCAGCCTCACAGCCCAGTAGTTAATTCTTTTTTGTATGAAAGTGTTCTACAAGCTACTACACATGTATGCCTACGTCATCATGAAACATAATGTGTAACATCGTAAGGATTGCTATCCTTCTGACACACAATTCTTCTTGTTTATTGTCTGATACATTACACTGATTTGTAATGGTAAAACGTCCTACACGTCTCAAGACCGGGGATTCTGAAATGCGAAATATCAAAGACATGTTAATCGCTTACAAAGCAAATAATGTTATTGACGTTCAGAGGTTAACAGTAAACAACGAAGAACTTGGACCGCTGGTATATATGTCAAGTTCAAACAATAACAGATAATAAACTAGAATGCATTTGCCAAAGATGAAGTGATCTCAATATTCACGTCAACAAAATTTGCCTGAAGAACGTGTCTCATCATGACAAATGTTTTCTGTTTATTTACCTTGAGATTTAGATTGTTTACCTGGCTTCACTTGCTCATGCACAATTTGGCAGTCTTTTTCGCCTTATCAACGTGTTCGATGCACTTTTGTACTTGTATGGAGAACACAATGAATCCCTAGTGTGTAGTGTAAGAGGTACTGGAAACAAACAAATATATATAGTATATTCACCACTGTACAGTATATTCAGATGAACACATACACATGCATGTACGGAGCAATACACTCAACCGCAAAAGAAACGTCACCATACAAAATACAAGATAATTCAATCCGCGCGTAATAACAAGAGATACATCATGTCTTCAGAAGCAAACTAAACTAGATTTAAAATTTCAAAACATTATCTGTTCATATTTCTGTGAAACCCACGTTTTAAGAAGTCATCGTTTTGATATCATAACTGGGCGAGATGAGGGAGTAAAAAATTGCTTTCTTGGCTTGTTTTATGAAGTCCTACAGTAAAGACGCGTCAACAAATTTAAGTCCAATAAGATTATGTATGTCGATAAAATCTTTTATTAATTCAAGTTCTATATTTTATGAATTTTTAAGTTAAATGCCAAACATTCTGGCCAAAATAACATTTTGAAAAAGCGATTTCAACACCCCAAGTGTACTTGAACCGACATGAAAATAAAAGTATTACATCCTGACGTATGGAATTGTGGGTACCTCTTTACAAATAATGTCTCTGTGAAAATCATTAAAAATCGTCCTTCTCTGGGAGCAGTATTTTGTTTTCCACACCGTTGAAAATGTGGTGGCGTTTCTTTTGCGTTTGAGTGTATTGTAGCCATTAGCGACGAGGGTCACTCGAACGTCATTTGCGACTGTGTTGCACTGAACTGTTAGAATACACGCTATTTATAACAAAATTATTCGAATGTTGAACTAATTGTCGGTATAATGATTTCTTCAAATATTCAATCACTTTATATCCTCTTGATCCCATTACTTGTTGCACAAGGTGAGGTTTAGCAGTTTATGTTATCAACGTGAAATCTACCCTCATAGGTGCAAATATTTTCGGTATTTATTTATTCATACAATGCAAAGTTCTACATTTAGTAATGAATGTCGGTATTCACATATTATATCAGTATATGTAATTAATGCTTTCAATGTTATTCGTTTCATATTTACAGACAATATCATTTCTGTAAATCTATCACTATGACACTGTTATGACAATTGTAATATTTCTTATATGGCCATTACATCATAAACATCATACTTTGTTGACTTAACAGTCAACGTTGAAGTTCTTCAATGAAAATTGTATCACGACTTTCTCATTCTGAGAGTTACACCTCACAATCTATATTGAATGTTAAATAACAATACAACACATGTACGTAACGTTTACTGACTTAAATTTTTATTTTAAAAATCCCTTTGGCACTCTATTTTAACTGAAAGTAATGACTATTATGTAATATGTATTATAGTCGTGACTTTCAGTTAAAATAGAGTGCCAAAGTGATTTTCGAAATATAAATTTAAGTCAGTAAACGTTACGTATTGAATTGATGAACATTTTACAGTCAATATCAAATGTTGGATTTTATAAAAATACATGTATTTTTTTTAAATCCAACATTTGATATTGACTGTGAAATGTTCATCAATTCTCAAACATTTGGCAGAGTCAAGAACACCCAATATTGTGAGACAGTGTCCAGCGTTATTTACCCTATTGATTCTCATAAGGTAATATTTACCACAATGGACACCTCAGTCTGCCATATTTGACTCGGCAACATAGACCCCTTCAGGGAAAACGCTTTCTTTGAGATCAGTCCTCCTCTGTACTGTCTTTATACACGTAGTTTATTTACACACGTGCTCCTTTATACACGTGTTTTTTTTGCATGTTTGTTGAATTCTAGAAACGAGTTTTCAAGCATTCACACTCTCAAAATTCCTGATAATATTTAACGAGTTTATATTGGATAGTTTGAATATTACAATAGTGCCATTTATGTTTACATAATGCAACGTTAAGGCTTAATCTCACAAACGTATCACATAGAGTATTTAAATGATAAGTTGATGCTTTCACTCATATCTCACGTATTACTGTTTCTGAATATGCTTCTCGATGGCGATTAACATACAATGCATCTAAAAGCACCGTGTTAGTTTTTCGGAAAGGAAAACAATTTCATTCTCCTTTTGTAACACCTTAATGGTTGCATTCTACTTTCATATAATCTGTCTTGTAAAGACAGAGTTTTTGCTAACTGTCAAAAGGCAAGAAAAACTATAAAGTCCCTACGCTCACTTGGTTTTAACAAAACTGATTTACGTCCAGCTACCTGTGTATATATAACGAAAAGAATGATTCTACCTACAAGTTTCTATGGTTGTGAAATTTTGCCAACGTTGTATAGTAAAGATATTTATTTAGCGGAACATACCCAAAGATATTTTGCATGTCTTATCCAAGGATTCAACAGACGTATGTCAACAGATTCTGTTTGTGCTAACCTAGGTCTCTGGACAATGGTCGAGTATATTGACAAGTTTAAGTTATTGTTCCTTGGAAGACTTTATAATGGCTGTAACTCATCAACGAAAACGCTCTTCTGTGCCTTATGTACAGCACAAAATTATAACTTGCCGAAATATATAGAAAATTATCTACAAGCTGGTATCTTCCCATCAAAGGCAGTGTGGCGCAGAATAGCTATAAACTCTATCTGTTCTTTGAAGAAACTTAAATTTAAATTTAAACTGTCTATTAGAGAATATATGCTCAGATATGCACGAATTCATCAACGTTTAAGTATGCACAGACTGTACAATCTAAGAGACCGTTACCAAGAATATAAATCCCAAATTCAACTAAATGTACAACTCAGGTCAAAACAAATTCTCAAAGAAATGTACACTATGTAATAAACACTGCTTTGATCACGACTCTCATATTGTTTTACCTTGCGAATATTTAATTTGCCAAAGAAATGAATTTTTTTCAACTTTACTTGATGACCTTGGTGTAGATTTATATGTTAATATTGAACTCTTAGATGATGAAGATGCCCTTTCACTATTATGTTGTGCATACTTAATACACATGCTCGGACTCATGGCAAACCAATGTGCTCCAATTTTCTAAATATATTTATTCTTTGAAGAATTATCTGAGGAATCATTTCTGAAGTACCATTGTTGTCAATATTGTAAAGAATGTATCTTGTAAATTTCATTTGTACATGCATGTAACTGATTAATGTTAATCGTCGATTATCATTGGAGGAAATAAAGAAATTCATTCATTCATACACATAGACTAGTTAAGAAACTTCGTTAAAAATAACCCAGGTAGTTTACTAAATTGGACTTCGAAGTTTTAAACATTTATCACACAGTTTATCTCAAATTCTTTTAAATAATATGACAATAATGAGATAATTTTAATTGATTATAATTAATAATTGTATAGAATACATTTATCAATTTGTTGTTGGTGTTAAAACCATTATCACATAGGCCTATTTATATAATGTACTATAATATCGGGAAATTTTATTTACAAACTATCATGTTCTCGTTACGCCAGAGGATTACACTCACCCGCAGAAGAAACATCACCATAAATCATACAAGATATTTTAAGTTTTGATTTAATTTCAAAACATTATCTGTCAATATTTCTGAGAAACACACGTTTTAAAAATTATTGTTTTGGAATATCTTTAACTAGAAGAGATAGGAGAATCAAAATGTGTTTTTACTTGTGTTATGACGTCCTAGAGTAAAAGACGCGTCAACAAATTTAAATCCAAGAAGGTTTTCTATGTCGACACAATTCATGTTTATTAAAATTCTATATATTTTATAATTTTTAAGTTACACGTTAAACATATTGGCCAATAACTATTTTGAAAAAAAACGATTTCATCAACCCAAGTGTTCTCGAACAGATGTAAAAATAAATTTATTATATTCTGATTACGAAATTCATTATTGTGGGCACTTCTTTAAGATCCTAAACCAGTATTTCGTTTTCACACTGCTGACAATGGTGACTTTACTTTTGCGGTTGAGTGGTTATTTATCTTGCCGAATGAGGGATAACCAGCTTCATTGCTGGATAAACTGAGAGTTTGAAAAGTTGATTCCGTCCCACACAGGTATATGACACTTACTGAGTGTTATCATGAGCAAGCAACTATATTTAAAGTGTCCATCTATTCACCCAGCAGTACAATTGAGCACCTGATGTTGAAGCGAAGGCAACATCAGAGGTTTAACCTTAAAGGGAAAGTTCTATCATCGATCTTTCGGCAGCATCCGCCATCTTGGTTTCTTGGCATTGCTTGAAATGAAAACACGCTCTATTTAACTGTATTTAAAATTTAATAATAAAACATATATGATAGAATATTCACATAGTAACACATAAAATATAGGAAATAAGTCGCAAAATAGTGCATCAACGTCAACGTGTTTGGAGGACCGCGGTTTGGTGGGGGTACAGTTCTCATGATTCTAAAGTCCTGTTTATACGGCGAACTTTGCACATATGAAATATTGCTTATGATATAGTAATATACACACGTGAGTAAAAGTAAATTTACTATGCGTTCATAAGTGTTTAATTTCTGCCTCTGCAAATGGGCTTCCAACTATTTTAATATATGAATAGAGAATTCCTAAAACATGCCAATTAATATGTATTAGTTGTAAACTAAATAAATGAAATTAATTAAATCTGTCAACATTGTTACAATTATATAATGAAAATCGGATAGCCAGATGCATTTCGAGGGTAATCGCGTACAAGAAGGAGATTATCCTATATATAGAGAATTTGAAAAACAAGAGTTTCTAAAGTTCTCTAATATATTTTCTCAACTTGTGTGAAGTCACTATGTCTGTATACGACGAACTTTTACTAGAAAAGTGAATATACCATATTTACTCACATCAGTAAAAATTTGCACCTGCCCCTGACTAGGTGCAAATTGGCTTACGTTAGTGAAATATTTGCTTACGGTAGTAAAATATACATATGTGCAAATGCGTCCATACGGCGAAGTTTGCTCATATGAGCATATTTGCATATGTGTAATGCTTTACTCATATGCAAACGCTCGCCGTATAAACAGGGCTTTAGCTGGATCTAGTCACGGGGAAACCTCAATGACCACCTCATTTTGACATTCACGCTACAGCAACTCGTCCTTTACATACAACACTCGACCTCAAAGTTCCCAAGCGATGAGCGATGAGCGATGAGCGATGAGATTTAAATCGCTCATAAAAGGAACCTCATTGAGATAAATGTGTTGTCTTTTTAAGTTGTTCATAGTAATGTGATATCTCATTAAAGTTTATCTTTGTCACAGCTGAGCCATATATGTGCTATAAGAAATTCATCTTGAGTTTTTAGATGAAATAAACATTGGCATTCCCATTAAGGTGCAGATGTTTGAAGTAGAAAAAAACAAGGATCATATGCACCATTGGTGCACATTTTGGAAAAGACAACAGTTTGAAAAGAGACAAAATAAGTTGACGTTAACACGATTTCCCATTTTGATTATACATTTCAGTATTTTAATTGCTATTGGCTTGACCTTCAGAAGGTTAATTTTATTTCCAGGAACATTTTATGCTAGATATTCAAACAACCGGGAATATTTACAAATGTGACAGACAGAACAATGGAATAATTTGAATGTTATTAGCATAAATACAATTTATCGTTTTATTGCAGTACTTGTTCAACTTATAAATATAGTAGGTTCATCTGTGCAGTGTTGCATGTAAAATCAATTATCACAGACTTCATCATTATCAACTTAAAAATGACATCATTTACTTGAACTGATCTCTGTATATATTCCACGAAAGTATTTAACAACAAACCCAGTTTGAGACATTTGACATATCATATGAAGGACAATATCATAAACAAATATTGAATATTGGGGAGTCCGTAGATAGAGATTATTACCCGAGGAAGGGTGTCATATGACTGTTACGAAACGAGTGTGAATTTTTGTATTGTCCGAGCGAGAGCGAGGGTTATACACAAATTGACACGAGTTTCGTAAAAGTCATTTGACACACGTTCGAGTGTAATAATTTCTTTATTGCCCATTCTATTTCATTTCATTCGCGTAAAAATACTGAGGAAACGCCTCACTTCCATTGCGAACGCTAGCTGCAGTGACGTCACGAACAATTGTTGTATGACGTCACAGACGACGAAATACGGTAAGTCGCGGTGAAACAATGGCTTATTTATTTCAAATATCAGCTCATCGGTTTTGACTTTTTGTCATTACGATTAGCACCACGAACATGAGTACGATAAAGAGAATCATTCCTGCAAGGAGATAGAGAAAACTTGTTGGACCAATACTGTCAAACATTTGACCACCAACAAAGGGGAACAACATATTCCCAAAAGAAACGGAGACCCAGGACAGAAGGACCAGATTGGAGGACATCCCCACGTAGTCTGCCGCCCAAGCTACCCCTCCACCTTCATACGGACACACGAACAGTCCTAGAAGCACTGTACTTACCCATAAAACGTCTGCATTGTAGGGAGCAACGAATACTAACAACACTGCAGCTATAATCATGCCTACAAAATTACCAATGATGACTTTAGTATGTCCTATGAAAGACGTGATAAGAGTGCTTATACTCCGTCCTATCAACGTAGAAAGCCAGAAGACTGATGTCATGAACACCATTGTGGATTTTGGCAGTTGCAGTTGACTTTCTACACCGAAATCAGTTAGGTAGGTGGCGAAAACTACTGTCAATGCAGTGACAGGGATGAAGGATAAAAAGAGTATGATATAGAAAATAACAACCTTTCGTTTGCTCATACGCACATCAAATTGAACGTAATCTTGTCTCTGACTCTCTGTGATAGAAGAGTTGGCCCATTTGGAGTTCCGTTTCACCCAAAAATAGAAGAAGGCCAAGGATGAGGGAAGCAGAACAGCTCCGAGGATGAGATAAGCGCTTCTAACGTTGGTGTCTTCCTCTGAGCATATGAAGGTGTCGTTCATTGGAGATCCATACGTAAACTCACACTGGCCGTAGGACTGCAACAACCCACAACAGTATTGGGCGAAGTCTCTTTGTATAGAGCTATTAAAGCAGTTATATCCCCAAGACGGAACATCGTGCAGACTATCATTTCCAGGACTGAGATGTTCCATGGATGTCATCAAACTTGGTAATATCGCCAAGTGATTGCAAGAACAAGAGCTTAGGTCAAGGTCACTAACTACTGATGGTGCACTGTCAAAAGTATTTACGAAGCTGTAGCACTGTTCCATGATTGTATTCAGCGTCTCAGAAGAGCAAGTATTCGTGAGGCTAGTAGTATTCCCAGCCCGCGGTGCCTGGAACCCGTGTGGTTCTGTTGAACTGTAGTTCGAGACGTCAGGGCTCTCCCCGTGACACAGAAAGGGCTCCACAATCAGCGGGGTCGCTATCGCTCCTATAGAACTACCTACTAGAATAAATTGGAAAGTTGTCCCCTTGTCCTTCCATAGCTCACTGCAGACATCCATCAAAACTGGAACATTGAAAAACGTTATAATCTATTTGTGGTTAAGTCATACGATTCTTAAAATATAACATCTCCTTTCAAACTTGTGAATTCATGTCATATACATATTACCTTCGTCTCGCATTACGTTGGACAGTTTTCACATGCGAAAATGATATGAAGGATACACGTTGCCATATGGTACCCATGAGACAGTGTAAAACCTGCTTAAAGATCAACCAAAAGAGATCAACTCACAGCAAGAGGGTACGGCGGAGATGAAGCCGACCGTAAAGAACATGACGTCAACGTAGATGTAGCTGGATGTGATGGGGATAACGGTGAAGACGATGGAGGCCAGGAGAAGAGCTACTGCCATCTGCAGCCTCTTGTGGCCCAGACGGGTGAGAAGCAGGGTAAATAACATCCCTGAAGTCTCCCCTATACCGCTACTGAGGGGGATGGTAGACAGGGTGTCGAGCTCCTTCTTCAGAATGAGCTTGAGGTCTAGAAGGGTCGGACCAGCAACTGCGTAGTTGATACCCTGAAACAGTTAGACAAGTGAGGTTTGAAGTTTCTGAGAGCATAATTGATGCCCTTAAATAGTTTAACTAGGCATGGTTTTAATGTGCATGTTGTAGAAAAAATCACCTTGAAGAGTGGTAGGTAAACAATTACAAACATAGCAACAAGCTGCACGAATTCGAACTTATAATTGGAAATAATACTTCAGGCCAAAACTGTACCTTATTGAAAGAGTTATGAAGGGAGGGACAACTCTAAGTCATAGTATAATTGTTATACGAGTTTAACATTGGACATGGTTTGTAATGTTAAACTTTGCGCCATCTGAATTGCATGGAGACATGGCATTTTATCCATTTAAGTTATTCAAGACCTATTGTACTTGTGGAGTAGTCATGTTCTGTCATATAAATGACATACATGTAGTACATATTGCTGAGGTAACACTAGACCACGATTAGGCTACGATTGACACGATGTAACAATCTGTGGGGGGGGGGGGGGGGGGGGGGGGGGGTATAATGGTGATGTGTGATGGTTTCGGAAAGTAGGAAAGTAGTCATATTTGTCATTACGTATTACAAACTCCAGTGTAAATCATTCATTCACAGGTACAAATTGAACTGTTCAAGGATCATCAAACACTTAACACCTCTTTCTGTCTTTCATTCTCTAATGCTCGTAAATCGTAAATCGTAAATATTAAAACTGAAATCACAATGCGATTGTCATTTTTATGGATCATTTCTAACTTTAAATTCTCAGAACTGTATGGATTAACCCATTTTCAATGAAGGACCATAATTTTGTAAATAGTTATTATCGAATTAGAACTTTCAAAATCCTCACACATCGCAATGTTAACGTTGCCGATGGTTGTTGAGAGTGATCTTGAAAATACAACCTACAAATTCTCAAATGTATTAACACAAGAAGATAAGTAGTAAAATCAGATAAATTCATACCAAAAATACAAATTCCAAATGAAGAAGAATGTCAAGATATTATTTCTAAAATACATACCACAATTGAAAATGCCCAGGTCATCCATATTGTCTCACAGATCTTAGAGAATTTACTTGCCATT
Organism: Gibbula magus; assembly: GCA_936450465.1. Taxonomy (NCBI): domain Eukaryota; kingdom Metazoa; phylum Mollusca; class Gastropoda; order Trochida; family Trochidae; genus Gibbula; species Gibbula magus. The sequence continues at coordinate 63,482,876 of OW388289.1, read as the reverse complement.
TCTACTAACAGCTATGGACATATATATGCACCCTGTCTCCCACACACTGACTACTATCACCGATAAGTATACGAAATTATTCATTGCCACACTTACCTGACTTGATATTTCCTAAACCAATCAGCAGCAGCAAGCTGTTACTCATTTAATGTAATGTAATTTAATTAAGTTCCATATTTACATGTATATTGTTTGTGAAATTGTAGAGAAGGAACACTTTGCATCCTTTAAGTTACACTGGTAATTATTCATTATCACTGTTAAGAATATAAATATTGGCTAGGTATCCTCTTTATCAAGATGCTATAATTGTTGTGTTAACTGATGCACCGAGAAATGTAGCTTTGTAAATGGTTCATTATTTGATAGAAGATCATCAGTGACTTTTCAATCCACTTTTTCCATTGAGATAGTGGACAGGGGAGATTGCTCCCGTTCGATAAAAATAGAGCCATGTAGCTCATCAGGGTACATATTTTTTAAGTTTATGCCTGAAATAGATTGTTCTCCAGATAAAGTACAATCCCTTGACATGACTTTTAAAAACCCAATGGACGCCAAAATTGTTCAGTATCAGTGCATTAAACAACTACATATTAAGGAAATTTGTTATCCATGTGTCACAATTACTGAATTTATCTTGTAGAGAAGGTGAATTTTCCAATTCAAATGGTGTCACTTAGACATATTTCACAAATCATTTTAATTTTTAATTTGGTGAGAAAAATATATTTTCTATTTACTATGCTTAGAGGTGTCCTGACTACATGTAAAGAACTGACACACAATGCCATTATATATATATATATATATATATATACTTGAAAAGACCGATATACTGGTCGAAATGAGCTCATCGTATTAAAGAAGATTGATCCAGTCAAACCCGTCTGATGTTTACTCTTTTCTATATATATATATATATATATATATATATATATATATATATATATATAATCCTGACCCCTTCTATCTTTAAGTTAAACCAATCCTCCTTACAAACAAGCCCTGGGGACTCTTAGGACCCAGCGCCATGACTGTGTGTTATATAAGAGCCTTTAAATTAATACGTCTAGGTCTAACAAGGTCAATTGAGCCACCATAGTGTTTGTTAAATCAAAACTATATTAAAGGCTCTTATTTTGCACACAGTCATGCACTACATAGCACCTGGTCAGCTAGTACTAGTGGGGAACAGTGTGGCTGACCAGCTACTATTCCCTGTGGAACATGAGATTATTATATAACATGTAGCTATGTTTACAAGTGGTTTCAAGTTTCATTCAATGCTTATGCTGGATCAAGGACAGTTTGAGTGACTGGCTTTAATCTGGGAAATTGCAAGGGAAAAGAATAAAAGCTTTATTTCAGTCATTGCTTTGGTAACTTATGCAATATCTGGTGTGTTTGAAAGGTCATGAACAGTACTTCATGATAACATTCAACAATTTATCATAACACTTAAAAGGAAAAACACTCTTCATTGTGAACTAGTGCCACGCCTTCTAAAAAATAAGTGTTTAGGTCATAGCCTGTGAGGCCTTTATTTGGGGCCACAGGGTTACCAAATCTATAATTTAGAATCCCCATTGGCTAAAGAGTCTGCGCACAATATTTCAGCCTTCAAAGTCTTCTCGTTCTGAAGAAGAAGATGAAAATAGGTTTTTCAGGTCATGGCCTGTGAGGCCCTTATTTGGGGTCATAGGATCACCAAATCTACAATTTAGAATCTCCATTGGCTAAAGAGTCTGTATACATTTTTTCAGCCTTCTAGGTCTTTTTGTTCTGGAGAAGAAGATGAAAATAGTTTTTAGGTCATGGCCTGTGAGGCCCTTATTTTGGGATCACAGGGTCACCAAATCTACAATTTAGAATTCCTATTGACTAAAGAGTCTGTCACAATATTACAGCCTTCTAGGTATTTTCATTCTGGAGAAGAAGATGAAAATAGTTTTTTTCGGTATGGCCTGTGAGGCCCTTATTTGGGGCAACAGGGTCACAAAATCTACAATTTAGAATCTCCATTGGCTATAGAGTATGTACACATTAGTTCAGCCTTCTAGGTCTTTTTGTTCTGGAGAAGAAGATCAACATGAGTTGTTAGGGTATGACCTGTGAGGCCTTTATTTGGGGCCACAGGGTTTAGAATCCCCCATGGCCAAGGAGTCTATATAAAATTTCAGCTCTCTATAGTCAGTGGTTCTGGAGAAGAAAGCGAAAAGTTTACAGACTGATGAACGGACGGACGGACGGACGGGAGGGAGGGAGGGACGCCGGCCACCATGCCATGCCATAAGCCCATCGGGCCTTTCAGGCCTGACGAGTTAAACAAGATATGTTTTAAGAATTTTACAAATCGTCAATCTCCTATTGTGACATTATTTTTTAACCATATTGAAATGGTTCATGAGATTCAAATATTAATGAGATATCGAATTAACAAAGGGTTGAAAAGTGTTCAAAGTGTGGTGGTGACCTTGATATTAAGGTCAAGACCACCGGAGTCAACTTGGTCCCGTTCCATAACAGCGAGCGCTTAATATCGCTCATTGATTGCTCAATGTAGCGCTTAAGTAGCGCTCAAGTAGCGCTCATTCTCTCTTGAACGACATGGTGCAAATTCCTCGAAGTTTGCTCGCCTTGCTACGTAGCGCTACATTGAGCAATCGCGTTCAAGAGAGGTTTAAAAGTAATCGCTAATTGAGCGATTACTTTGAAACCTCTCTTGAACACGGCCCTGGACTCTTCATAACCCCTCAATGTCGGTTGTTACCACATTTGGGTACAACATTTCATGAAAGTCATGTTGAAACATTTGGGTACAACATTTCATGAAAGTCATGTTGAAACAGTTTGAAAAGTGATCAAAATTTCATGGTTACTTTGCAAGTTTATTCACCCATGTGATACGGTTTCCATGGGCGATTTCTGTATTGCATGATGAATTCCGTACTGCACTGCTGACGATGCTACTTTGTCTAAACTTTGGCACTTCACTGAACTTTCTGTACGCAACAATGTTTTTCCAATTCAATCTTCGTAATTTATGATTTCATCACAGTGGTAATAACCTTTCTAATTTCTAAATTAATAGCTTGGATTAGGACATAATATTGACAACACATAGACACCCATACATAATTTTTATTTTTTTATTTTTATTTTTTAAAAAATTTTTTTGTTGCATTTCAGACATGAGACGGTTACATCAATGATATTGTATACAGTAAACAATTCAAATAACAAACAGTAAATGACAAGATGACCAGAACTTGTAGAATCTATCTATTCCTGGACCAATTAGAGCTGCAGCTTTGGTCAAAAGATAATATCTATAGATCTCTTCTTTTTTGGAAAATCTGTGTTTGAAAATAATGTTTTTGCAGAGAATTATAATAATGTTGATTGGGTCATTATTTCGTTGGTGAAAACCAAGCAGAACATGTTGTTTTGTTAATGAAAGTCTTACATGGATCTTTTCTGATAACCATAGTTCCAGTTTTTGCCAAAGCGTTTTTACTTTGCTACAATCATAAAACACATGGGCGATTGATTCTATGTGATTAGAACAAAAACTAAACATATCAGAGTCTATAAGTTGCATTTTAAGTAATCTCCTGTTAGTCGGTAATATGTGGTGTAGCAATGTATATTGGAACCATTGTAAGTGTGTATCGTGAGTACATCTGAAAGGTAGATGGTTGTAGAATCTCCACATCTCTGGTTCTAGGTTGCTTTCAACTATCTGATTCCATTTACAAGCATGCTGTTTAGTAGTGTTTAGTAATTAATGTTCTGTAGTAGGTTTGGCTGTTGCCTTTAAGTATCTTGTTCAGTGTAGAAGGTAATATTGGATTCTGCTTCTTCTCGATTTTTATAGACATTGAGGTGCAGTATGTTTTGATGGCGCTTACAATTCCTCCATATGTTAGAAAATTTGTATTCACTTTAAATTTGTTTTCAAACATTTCAAAGGACAAAAAAATTGCGTCGTCGTTCAATAGGTCGTTAATGTAATGAATCCCCCGTTTGCTCCACTGGTGATAATAGTCTTTTTACCAATAGTGACATTATCATTGTACCAAATACTATCAGTTGCTATGTTATTTGGTTCACAATTGGATTCATTGTGGGCGGTTGTGAGGTCCCACCAAGCACATAGGAGGTCGCTATAAAATTTGTTACGGATCGTTGGGATCAAAATATCTCTCAAGTTTGGACAATTATATTCAAATATGCATCCAGAGCCAAGTTTTGGTAAGTTTGCTGAAAAACGTTCGCACCATTTAGAACTTTATTTGTAGAAACGACTGATTAAAGACAATTTTTGCGATTGTATGATTTGTTTTAATTTCGGTGCGTTTAAACCGCCATCTTTCACTTGGCAGGTGATTTGACTTCTTTTAATTTTGTCTGGTTTATTGCCCCATATGAATTTGAAACATTTGCGTTCAAATAGTTCGATTGCACTGTCTTTCGGATCTGGTAGTGATGAAAATAAGTGGTTAAGTTTTGGGATAATAAGAGATTTTAACACCGAGATTCTCCCAAGTGAAAACAGGTTACGAGAGGTCCATATGTGCATAAGCGTCTCACATTGCCTGAGTTTGTCTTTATGGTTAAGGTCAATAATTTTTTCCAGATCAAGGTTAAATTTAACACCAAGAAGCTCAAAATCGCCCTGTTCCCAGTTTAAGTTCCAATTATGACATAGTTTCATCCCTGCTTCGATTTTTGGAGCCAAACCAAATTAGTCTTGTCTTATCAACATTAACCTGTAAACCAGAAAATCTTGCGAAAAACGTTAACAAGTGTAACATTGCTTGTAGGCTACGCTCTGATCCGTCTAACGTGCATGTCGTGTCATCAGCAAACTGATTTAAGAGGTATTCAACATTGCCTACTTTGATTCCTTTTATATCGGTATCATTTCGTATCATCATTGCCAGTACCTTGACGCAGAGGATGAATAGATATGGGGACAGAGGGTCGCCTTGGCGACAACCTCTCGAGATGTTATATCTTTGTGATGCAAATCCATTTATCAGGACGCTTGACTTTATGTCATTATAGAAGACTTTAATCCATTTCTTAATGCAATCACCAAAGTTATATAGAGTTAGAGTCTTTTCAAGGAAAGACCATTCTACCGTATCGAATGCTTTTTCAAAGTCAATTGATAACAACAATCCAGGTATTTGAAACGTTTCAGTATATTCAATCAAATAATATATCTGTCTTGTTATTTCACCAATGTATCTCCCTGACATGAATCCCTTTTGGTCTTCGTTTATTAACTGGTCTAGAACTGATTTTATACGGCGTGATATACATAAAGACGCAATTTTGTAAAATACAGACAGTAATGATAATATTTATAAGATATGATAATTATTAATAAGGAAAAAGCGCCATGCTAAGGGCATTGTAAAAAGCATTTCCGAAAGTGTCCCTAGCGACGCTGCGTCAAAAAAGCTTATGACTGTGACGTCATTTCCATGGCTACGTCATATGAAAGAAGAACGACGGACGGAATCCTGAATGCTGTTTCTAATTTTAATTTCTTTGGAATTAAATTATTTCAAGCAAATTTTATTTTTCATTGTGTTAACGCACTTGACAAACTTTCACATAAAGCTTTACTAACTTGGCTGATAAATGAGAAAATAAAGGCATCATTTAGATATGAAATCATCTGTGTATCATTCTGCAGTACGCCGTCCCAGTTAATTTGATCAAATGATTTTTTAAAAACAATTTGACTGAAAAAGGCTATTTAATAAATATAGAACATAATACTTGTACATTTGGATCGTTTGTATTGAACTCGAAGCAGTTATATGGAAGCGGAGGAACAACTCATTCTTCAAACTCGTTCCTCTGCTTCTATGACGTATTCTTGTTCAGGTGAGGTGATGTTGCTATATGCATTGCGGTGAAACGCAGTGAAACATTATCTTGTAAGTTTATAATTCTATCATATCATATCATGCTTTTATGTTTACTGTCACATGGTCCCCTATATAAATAAAGGGATAAATGTAACATATAAAATAATATTGCATTGCTCATGTGGCCCATACCGTATGAATAAATTTAAAGGTTCAGGAAGTTTTTCTTTGAATACAGGTTTCCTAATTACCTTTACAAAACCTTCAACAATGTTTATGCTACATCCCCTTATCTTCCCTGACCCATTATCATCCCAAAACACCTCCTCACCCTTCAGGTAAGCAAGAGTGACACTTCTCTCTCCTCTCTTTGCCATTCTTATGTAAGACATCACCTGCTAAATAACAGCTCTGAAACAAAATACACAGGGCACGAGTAGGTTAGGTGTAATAATGCCTACAGTGACAAATGCCAACGGGGATTAATAGCTACAGTTTGATTTGTGACAGCGATACGCTTACCTGCACACAAGTGAACTGTTCTAATCCGTGTGCACTAACAGCTACACTGGAGAAGATATATAACACAAGGGGGAGCAAAGAGCAAAACGCTTAAGAACAATTGTCATGAAACTGCTATATAAATTTTACTTACTGTGTAGGTAAAGCTTACTCAGTTATTTCCATTATCAATTATCTATTACAAAATGACAAAACAAACTTAGAAGAACAACATTACAAGTGGGTGATTATATTAACGTACATCATTGTATTTTCGTGTTTATCAATCTGGAGGTTGTATTTTGTGTGGCATGTGTTCACATATTTTAATCATTTAATAAATAAATATGTAACATGTGTGCGTGTGTGTGTGTGCGTGTGTGTGTGTGTGTGTGTGTGTGTGTGTGTGTGTGTGTGTAGGAAATTACATTTATTGATAACTTATGTAAATAAACAAGCGGTACATCAACCGGAACTACAAACGGTACAGTGAAGCAGCAATTTATGATACAAATTTAACGGAACACAAGTAACGAAAGGAAAAACAGCATTCCGCTATAGAAAACTATCTGAAACCATTTCCTAGGCATGGAATATTTCCTGCAGGAGTCAAGTTATGCATACTAATGAATCTTCCAAAATATACATAAACTGTTTTGTCAAAATTTCATTGTAAAAAAACCCATCTAAATCGCATCAACAATGTCGACAGGTTCACCGAGCAAAGCAAACATATCATCGATGTACACCTCTCTACTTAAAGGGGAAAACAAACACAAACAATCATTGTACTCTCCTTAAATGTGCTGAGATTACAAAAATGATAAATATGTGAAATGTGATATATTTACTTGTATCGTATTTGAGTATATATGTAATCCTAAATGGGTGTGACACATAAGATGTAATGTGTTGAATATGTATACCATAATGCTATTATGAATATATGGTAAAATGAATAGAACGTATGGGCCATTTTCAAAATTGGTAGGGTTTTTAGATCCTTATAAATGCAAAAACAAATTCCTCAAAAATAATTAATTTTTTCTTCAAATAAACTTGCAAATACTTGATTATTAAAACATCATATATGCTTAAAAGTACCGATTGACCTTTTAATGAATTATATTATCTTTTCGAATTTACTTATTTTTCTAATTATTTGGATCGGACAGAAAAAAACAACGGGCCATTCAACTTTGATGAAAGGTTGAAAGCTGTGACAATCAAAACCACTGGTGCATAAACAGGTACAAACGCCAACAGTCTTAAACAAACAACTTTATGCATCAGTGGTTTTGATTTTTACAGCCCTCAACCTTTCATCAAAGTGGGATGGCTCACTACTTTGTACAGAAAAAATATATTGATATTATTGGGAACGTCCATCAAAATTCCTCCAACTGTTACAACCTTCAAATAAAACTACTCAGTTTGTGTTATTACTTCTCTAGTGTAGGCGTTATATGGCTAGTTCTCCTCTCCACAGTGAATATGCTTTTTGGCTTTGCGATTTGAAGGGCTTGACAAGTAAGCAACATACCTTTTATACCTTAGCAGAAAACCATTACATAAATTTCATTACATTTAAACAAGGCTTGGGGTATAAGTGATTTTTTTATACGAAATGTTTTAATTTATAACTTCCTTACTTTTTATCCAAAAGACTTGAAATATGAAACTAATGATATTCACTAAACATATGATGATGATGATATCCTCAAAAGTAGAGTGTTCTATGGTCATTAGTTTCTGAGATGAAAAATATACTTTTAAGTGAACCCCAACTACAACTAAAATTTCAAAATTTAAGAAATGAAATTTACAAATAATTATCTCCATTGCCTAGGTCTATGGATAGCTCTTATTGCTGGTTTATGAGAAGTGGTTTGAAGGCTTTAGGGTGAACCCCCTGCAAAGTTCATATTTCAGAATTTATCTCAACCAAATTTACAAACTTACATCTCAATCCCATAAAGATGTTAATGACAAAATTTCAGATTCCTATATCGAACGCTTTCAGAGAAGAAGTCGCTTAAAGGTTTTTCTTATAACGCCTCTTGCGGCCATATTTGTGGGTGTTGGAATTCATGATCAAAAAAACTTTGTTCCCCTAGGTGCCAGCTACACACCCACCAAATTACAGCTTTGGGGATGTAGCGGTTTTGGAGAAGAAGATGAAAATGTGAAAAGTTTACGGACGACGCCAGACGGACGACGCCTGACGGACGCCGGACGCCGGACGCCGGACGCCGGACGCCGGACGACGGCCCATGCCATAAGCACATCTGGCCTTTCAGGCCTGATGAGCTATAAAGTAGATTTTCAAACTTTGAAAACGAAACTTTGTTTTAATCAAATCGATGTTGTTGTTTTTGTCTATTTTGTAATTGACTCATTATTAACTCATACATATTTATTTTCATAGAAAAGTGCAAATACAGCGATCCCAGAGATTCACGACCAAGTGATGGACATGAGAAGTAAAAATCTAGGTTATAAATATGTGTCCTCCTTTATTAGTAATGAATGTCTGCTTGCTTCCAGCATATCTTTTCAGCATGAACATACGTGCCCCTGCATGGACATAACATTCCAAAGAATATTGTAGTTGTTCAGTTCAACTTTTACTTCATATGAAAGCAGTACACTGAACATTTTCTACCATAAAACAGCTGAATGTGCAGAAACAACAATCATATTTTAGCTAAGTCGTTGACAGTTTCGGAAACTTGAGGTATTATCAGGCTTGGCAAAAGTGCCACTTTTTTTTTTATTGCAAACTGCATTCATGACCTTTAACGCCCAAAACGTGCAGTTATTTTCAATGATACAATGTTTAAATTGAATTCACTCGTATAACATGGTTTGCCTCGGTCTGTACATGTATTTGAAAGCGAAACCGTTCAAAGATAGATTTGATCACAGTTGTGAAGACATGTGAATAAAAAATAACGTTTTACAGTTTTTCTTTAAATTACAATATCATAATTTTAAAATGAATTGATATTGATAAATGTTGGAAAATCACTGTTTTGTTCCAATCGAGGATTGAAGGATTAATGTATAGTAACTGATGAATCTTTTAATTTCAATAGAGAAATGCATAAACAGTGTTTCCCAGTGTTTCCCGGTGTTTCTCAGTGTTTCCCAGTGTTTCCCAGGTTGCGCTGAAGAACCACTACTTCCATGAACCAAAACGCCAAAACGATGTAGTTTATAAAACATTTTCATGTCATTACATTTTGTAAAACTATTACTTTCAAAGACTATGTATCCACAAGTGAGATTTTACTTCCGCATCACATTTATGTTTTATCTCAATGAAATAGTAAACTTAATGAGAATTTGATTATGCCAATTATACCACATCATTAATAACTATGAGACTTTGAAGTACCAGGGAGTGTAATCAATGAGACTTTGAAGTTTACAAAAGTAGCAGGTGGTTTTATCAATGAGTCTTTGAGTTTAACCAAAGTAACACCAGTGGTTAATCAGAGACTTTGAAGTTACTAAATATATCAATTGTTAATCTCAATGAAACGTTGAAGCGACTAAAAGTACCAAATAGTTTACTTAATAAGACTTTGAAGTTAACCAAACCATGACATAGTTAACTTATATATATACTTAGGTTAGATATTATAACTGAAAAACTGGAAACAGACTTACCAAATATACCTGCATATGTAGGTTTATATTGCGACAAAGACAATGATATAGTTCGGTCAGTCATAATCAAACAATTCATTAATAAGTTAATAAACTGTTTATTGTTGCGATTTGAATTGGATGAAAATTCTTGCAGGAACGTTAAATGATGCTTCGAGAACAGACTCTCTCTAGTCATTTTCTTTTAATTGAAATAGTATGTGAGAAGGCAGAATAATGGAAACTTATCAGAATAAATATAATTAATCATTGTTTTGAAATTATTGTTATTATTCAACTTAAACAGGTAGTATGTTCACCAGATTTGCATACAAGATCAATTATCACAGTATACGTTTATCAATTAATCAAATTACACATTACATTCTTGATATATTGCTATCTCTCTGACTCAAAGGACGAATCACTAGTGAGCTGAGAGGTGAAGACAAAACCAAAAAGTCGAGACCACTACAAATAATGTCTGCACGGGTCGGCAGCTAAAAGGAGAGTGAGGAGTGACGTCACGAGACCACCGAGTGACTACCATCCCTGCTCATCTTTTCGGCAAGGCATAGTAGGTCTAGTCAACAGATAATTTAAAAAAGGAAATCTAAACTTATTTATTTCAAATATCAGTTCATCGTCTTTTCACTTCTAGTCATCAGGACTAACACCACGAACATTAGTACGATAAAGAAAATCATTCCTGCAAGGAGATAGAGAAAACCTGTTGGACCAATAATGTCAAACATTTGACCCCCAACAAAGGGGAAGACCAGATTCCCAAAAGAAACGGAGACCCAGGACAGAAGGACCAGATTGGAGGACATCCCCACGTAGTCTGCCGCCCAAGCTATCCCTGCACCTTCATACGGACACACAAACAGTCCTAGAAGCACTGTACTTACCCATAAAACGTCTGCATTGTAGGGAGCAACGAATACTAACAACACTGCAGCTATAATCATGCCTACAAAGTTCCCAATGATGACTTTAGTATGGCCTATGAAAGATGTGATTATACTCCGTCCTATCAACGTGGAAAGCCAGAAGACTGATGTCATGAACACCATTGTGGATTTGGGCAGTTGCAGTTGACTTTCTACACCGAAAGCAGTTAGGTAGGTGGCGAAAACTACTGTCAATGCAGTGACAGGGATGAAGGATAAAATGAGTATGATATAGAATATAACAACTTTTCGTTTGCTCATACGCACATCAAATTGAACGTAATCTTGTCTCTGACTCTCTGTGATAGAAGAGTTGGCCCATTTGGAGTTCCGTTTCACCCAAAAATAGAAGAAGGCCAGAGATGAGGGAAGCAGAATAGCTCCGAGGATGAGATAAGCGGTTCTTACGTTGGTGTCTTCCTCTGAGCATATGAAGGTGGCGTTTATTGGAGATCCATACGTAAACTCACACTGGTCGTAGGACTGCAACAACCCACAACAGTATTGGGCGAAATCTCTTTGTATAGAGCTGTTAAAGCAGTTATATCCCCAAGACGGAACATCGTGCAGACTATCATTTCCAGGACTGAGATGTTCCTTGGATGTCATCAAACTTGGTAATATCGCCAAGTGATTGCAAGAACAAGAGCTTAGGTCAAGGTCACTAACTACTGATCGTGCACTGTCAAAAGTATTTACGAAGCTGTAGCACTGTTCCATGATTGTATTCAGCGTCCCAGAAGAGCAAGTATTCGTGAGGCTAGTAGTATTACCAGCCCGCGGTGCCTGGAACCCTTGTGGTTCTGTTGAACTGTAGTTCGAGAAGTCAGGGCTCTTCCCGTGACACAGGAAGGGCTCCACAATCAGCGGGGTCGCTATCGCTCCTATAGAACTACCTACTAGAATAAATTGGAAAGTTGTCCCTTTGTCCTTCCATAGCTCACTGCAGACATCCATCAAAACTGGAACATTGAAAAACATTATCATATATTTGTCGTTAAGTCATACGATTCTTTGAATAGAACATCTCCTTTCAACCTTGTGTATTCATGTCATATAAATATTACATTCGTCTCACATTACGTTGGACAGTTTTCACATGCGAAATGATATGAAGGTTACATGTTGCCATATGGTACCGATGGGGCAGTGTGAAACCTGCTTAAAGATCAACTAAAGGAGATCAACTCACAGCAAGAGGGTACGGCAGAGATGAAGCCGACCGTAAAGAACATGACGTCAACGTAGATGTAGCTGGATGTGATGGGGATAACAGTGAAGACGATGGAGGCAAGGAGAAGAGCTACGGCCAGCTGCAGCCTCTTGTGGCCCAGACGGGTGAGAAGCAGGGTAAAAAACATTCCTGAAGTCTCCCCTATACCGCTACTGAGGGGGATGGTAGACAGGGTGCCGAGCTCCTTCTTCAGAATGAGCTTCAGGTCTAGAAGGGTCGGACCAACAACTGCGTAGTTGATACCCTGAAACAGTTAGACAAGACTTAGTGAGGTTTGAGGTTTCTGAGAGCATAGTTGATGCCCTTAAAGGTACATCCATTGTGTTGTTTGGGGTCAAATATAGCAAACGTTATATATGGTCTTATTTCATCAAGAAGTACCAACTGTTACAGAAAACTATCATTTTAATGATACTCGACTTAGTATATTGACGATATGAAGGTAAAAGTATCAATTTCTGATCGAAAACCGGACAATACACAGCTTGTGGCGCGCGCCAATGAGTCAAACGTAATTTTGGAATCTTATTTAAACCTGACAAAATAACAAATTTGGGTTGATAATGTTCAATAGGTCATATAACTACTGTGCATGTAAGTAGGTAGTGCACTTTCGGTTTCTGCACATGCATAATGCTGTTACTCGATTTTAATTGGAAACTAGTAATTATGATATGTTTTGCGATTGGGGATGAAAATGCAAGCTGAGTGAATTTGTTTGGATTGTAAACAGCACATATGATATGTTGGAACGTATTAAAGCCAAATAAAATTTTATGAAACACAATGGATGCACCTTTAAATAGTTTAACTAGGCATGGTTTTACTGTGCATGTTGTAGATAAAATCACCTTGAAGAGTGGTGGGTAATTATAAACAATTACAAATATAGCAACAAGCTGCACGAATTCGAACTTATAGTTGGAAATAATACTTCAGGCCAAAACTGTACCTTATTGAAAGAGTTATGAAGGGAGGGACAACTCTAAGTCTTAGTATACATGTATTTGTTATACGAGTTTAATATTGGACATGGTTTGTAATTTTAAGCTTTGCGCCATCTGAATTTCATGGAGACATGGCATTTCATTCATTTAAGCTATTTAAGACCTATTGTACTTGTGGAATAGTCATGTTCTGTCATATAAATGACATAGTACATATTGCTGAGGTAACCACCATTAGACTACGTTTAAATTTGACACGATGTAACAATCTGTAGGATGGGGGGGGGGGGGGGGGGCAAAGATCATCAAATACTTAATACTTCTTTTTGTCTTTCATTCTCTAATGCTCAGGGACAAAGATATAGTGAGTATAGGAAAACGGTTTGCTTCATAATCTTGCAATGTACATATGACCACAATATTTATGTTTTTAATAATGAATATATCGAAGTAATAAATCGTTAATATTAAAACTGAAATCACAATGCGAGTCTCCTTTTTATGTATCATTTATAACTTTAAATTCTCTGAACTGTATGGTTCAACCCCTTTTCAATGAAGGACCATACATTTTTAAATAGTTATAACCGAATTAGAACTTTCAAAATCCTCACACATCGCAATGTTAACGTTGCTGCACGGTTGTTGAGAGTGATCTTGAAAATACAACCTACAAATTCTCAAATGTATACACACAAGAAGATAAGTAGTAAAATCAGATCAATTCATACTAAAAATACAAATTCCAAATGAAGAAGAATGTCAAGATATTATTTTTAAAATACATACCACAATTGAAAATGCCCAGGTCATCCATATTGTCTCACAGATCTTAGAGAATTTACTTGCCATTTCTACTAACAGCTATGGACAAATAGATGCACCCTGTCTCCAACACACTGACTACTATCACCGATAAGTATACGAAATTATTCATTGCCACACTTAACCTGACTTGACATCTCCTAAACCAATCAGCAGCAGCAAGCTGTTACTCATTTAATGAAGTATAATTTAATTTAATTCTATTGGTCTTGAAACTGTCTAATTCCATAGTTACATGTATATTGTTTGTGAAATTGTAGAGAAGGAACACTTTGCATCCTTTAATTTACTCTGTTAATTATTTATTCAATATCACTTTTAAGAATATAAATATTGGCTAGGTAAAACTCTTTTTGAAGATGCTATAAAATGTAATGACATTCAGTGCAACGGCTCATGAGGTTTTTGAAAGTGTTGAAATTGAAAATAATTTCAGGTTGCCAAAATTGACCGGTGTCTGTCGAATTCTTCTTTATAGGACAAAATGACAAAAGGACACATATTGAAATGGTTCATGAGATTCAATGGTTAATGAGATATCGCAAAAGTGTGGTGGTGACCTTGATATGAAGGTCAAGGCCACCAGAGTCAACTGGAGTCTTCATAATCCCTTAATGTAGGTTGTTACCAAATTTGGGTACAACATTTCATTAAAGTCATGTTGAAACAGTTTGAAAACTGGTCGAAATGTCATCGTGACTTTGCAAGTTTATTATATACCAATGTAATACGGTTTCCATGGGCGATTTCTGTATTGCATGATGAATTCCGTATTGCACGGCTGACGATGCTACTTTGTCTAAACTTTGGCACTTCACTGAACTTTCTGTACGCAACAATGTTTTTCCAATTCAATCTTCGTAATTTATGTTGTAATCACAGTGGTAATAACCTTTTTAATGATTAAATTATTAGCTTTGTTTAGGACATAATATTGACAACACATAGACACCCATACATAAGTATTGATAAGGAAAAAGCGCCATGCTAAGGGCATTGGAAAGTGTCCCTAGCCATGCTGCGTCAAAATGATTTATGACTGTGACGTCATTTCCATGGTTACGTCATATGAACTAAGCACGATGGACGGAATCCTGAATGCTGTTTCTAATTTTGATTTCTTTGAAATTAAATTATTTCAAGCAAACTATTTTTAACCAAATCGAGTGGGTCTATTTTGTAATTGACTCATTATTAACTCATGAAAATTTATTTCATAGAAAAATGCAAATACAGCGATCCCAGAGATTCACGACCAAGTGATGGAAGTGATGTACAGTGATGAAAAGTAAAAATGTAGGTTATAAACATTCGTTCTCCTTTATTAGTAAGAGAACAGTTGCAATGTGTGGAAATATGACCTCGCATGATAATTTTTACTTAATTACATGTACATATTAAATTATGACCCCATTTGTGATTACCTTAATGCTTAACGGGAAAACGTTTATTGTGACAAGTAAATTATAATGTATACTGGCGATCATGCCGTGGCATGTTAATGAATGTTTGCTTGCTTGCAGCATATATTTTAAGCATGAACACACGTGCCCCTGCATGTCCATAAAACTCCAAAGAATATTGTACTTGTTCAGTTCAAGCAGTACACTGAACATTTTCTAAAACTGCTGAATGTGCAGAAACAACAATCATATTTTAGCTAAGTCGTTGACGGTTTCGGAAACTTGAGGTATTAACAGGATGGGCAAAAGTACCACTTTGTTTTTATTGCAAACTGCATTCATGACCTTTAACGCCCAAAACGTGCAGTTATTTTCAATGATACAATGTTTAAATTGAATTCACTCGTATTACATGGTTTGCCTCGGTATATACATGTATTTAAAAGCGAAACCGTTCAAAGATAGATTTAATCACAGTTGTGAATTAAGAGACGTGTGAATAATAAATAACGTTTTACATTATTTCTTTAAATTACAATATCATAATTTTAAAATGAATTGATATTGATAAATGTCGGAAAATCACTGTTTTGTTTCCAATCGAGGATTGAAGGATTAATGTTTGTATAGTAACTGATGATTCT
The DNA here is from genome assembly GCA_936450465.1 of Gibbula magus. Taxonomy (NCBI): domain Eukaryota; kingdom Metazoa; phylum Mollusca; class Gastropoda; order Trochida; family Trochidae; genus Gibbula; species Gibbula magus. The sequence goes on along the minus strand of OW388289.1, from coordinate 63,466,824 downwards.
TTTAATTTCAATAGAGAAATGCATAAACAGTGTTTCCCAGTGTTTCCCAGGTTGCGCTGAAGAACCACTAGTTCCATGAACCATAAGCCGTAAAAAGAACAGGTATCAATGTTCTATTGATCATACTTCATGTAATACATTAACAGTAGCGTGCATAGCCTCAAGTAGATCGTTTTATGACTAAGCTTGGGGGAAAAGACATTGATATAGACGTTGTTATTGTCATAGATAAAATGCATAAATAGAAATTACTCGTATAGCTTGATTTTTATCCTCATGTATTTCGTATTCAAAAGCCGGTAAAAAGATAGATATTTTCAAAGTTGTGAAGAGACGTCTAAGTGAAAAAAAATCGTTTCACGTTTTAAATTACAATATGATGATCGTAAAAAGAATAAATCGTGATAAAAAAAAAAACAAGAACAAAAAAAACAATTGCTTAAGGATTGAGTAATGGTGATCACATATTAAATAATGATTCCATTAAGGTGCATTATCGATTTATCAATCTCTCATAATGAGGCATGTAGTTAATAAATCATTTTCATATCATTACATTTTGTAAAACTATTACTTTCAAAGACTATGTATCCACAAGTGAGATTTTACTTCCGCATCACATTTATGTTTTATCTCAATGAAATTTCGAAGTTAGCTACATATGACGCTATATTTATCTTTGACATTTGAAGACACCTACAGTATCACATCGTTTATCTCATATATCTTTGAATATCAAATAGTAAACTTAATGAGAATTTGATTATGCCAATAATACCACATCATTAATAACTATGAGACTTAAAAGTTAATAAAAGTACCAGGGAGAGTAATCAATGAGACTTTGAAGTTTACAAAAGTAGCAGGTGGTTTAATCAATGAGACTGTGAGTTTAACCCAAGTAACACCAGTGGTTAATCAATGAGACTTTGAAGTTACTAAATATATCAATTGTTAATCTCAATGAAACTTTGATGCGACTAAAAGTACCAAATAGTTTACTAAATAAGATTTTGAAGTTATATTAACCAAACCATGACATAGTTAACTTATAAGACTTTGAAGTAAGAATTATTTGGAATTCGTGTAATATATAAGTAACAATATAATATTATTTGATTACTAGTGATAAAGGTAGAAATGTCGAACTTTATAAGCACACGTACCACATATCCAAATGATATGCTTTGTAATGGGACAATGTTATTGCAGACTATAATGTTTTCATTACTTTAAAAGAGTATATAAATCAGCAGAAATACATTTATTAGATTGGCCATATCCAGGAAATACCTATTCTCCATACAGACGTTACTGAAATCATAGTTATCCACGTAACCAATATCAATCAATCAATCAATATTTTATTCCAACAAACCACCGTTGGTGGTACAGGAAAATACAAATAACATCAGACAAAAGTAGTGATCAATTGGTAACAGAACATAAGTTTTAGGTGTGTATTCATGTATTCATTGTAGTATTAATAATCCTAATAAACCGTGACAGATTCTTAACAATTGTACAGTTGTTTTCGGCGAATAAGAGTTTAAATTTGACAAGATTTGGCCATTGGGTGTAGTAAGACGGAATATATAGTGATCGACTAGTATAAAAAAAAATGGACATTTGCATATGTAGTGGTACTCGTCGGCTATCGCGGGTGTACTACAGAGATTACATAATCTATCAATTCTTTGCATATTTTTCCAGCGGCCAGTCTCTACTGGTAAATGATGATTCGATGTTCTTAATAACAATAGGGGCCGAGAGAAATAGTCTCGTAGTAGGAGGTAATTGTCAAAGGATGGCATAACTTTGAATAATTTATAATAGTTTCCCTTTGAACTTTTGTTAATATCACTCCTCCATTGTTGTATAAAGTGATCTTTAAGAGTATATTCCACCATAGAGACTAGCCACTGTTTACAGACACAACCAGGATTATTAAATACATAGGTCAGCCCACAAGTGTCTAAAATACGTTTTATGTTAGATAACCATACATTACTACTGCACCTGTTGAGAGTATTGTCTAATTTAAACAATTGAAGGATACGTGATGATAACGTGATTGGGAAGGGTACAGTTTCCAATTTATGCCAAAATGCAATCATCCTTTTAGCTATCGTAATGCTAACAGGAAAACGACCCAGTTCACCATAAACCATAAAGTTAGGGGCTGATAATCTTAAGCCAGAGGCAATCTTTAGAAATTTAAGGTGAAATTTTTCAATATTCACGGTATTTTCGTAGCCCCATATTTCACTTCCATATAGGGCAATAGGTAGTATCAATATATCGAAAAGACTAATAATGGTGTCGAGTGCTAGATTTCTTGCTTTCTTCATTAGTGCAAACATGTTTTTTTTAGAGCTGGATAGTAAATCAGTTATTGCAAAGTTGAATCTTCTATTACGATGAAAATTGATACCTAAATATGTATAATTATCAACAATTTCAATTGGTTTAGAATCAAGCTGGAAAGATATTTTTAATTTATTTGCGACACCCCCTCCAAATATAATAATCTTAGTTTTTGCTATGTTTACACTAAGTTTCCAGGTGTCACAGTAAGTTTTAAAAACATCAAGGGAATTCTGAAGTTCTTTTGGGGTTTCGCCCAGAAGTATCGCATCATCTGCGTATAACAAAATAAGGAACTTAATACACATGTACAACACGTTGTCACTGACACAATTAATATCAACACCCTTACACCCATTGTCTTCAAGATAGACATCCAAATCGTTGAGAAAAATGGAAAATAATAGTGGTGAAAGGTTTTCTCCTTGTCGAACACCTGAATAACTAAAAAAGAAATTTGAAATTTGGTTATCAACCATAACACAGGATTTGATGTTGCTGTACATGTTTTTCACCAAGGTAAAAAATCTCCCCTCTATGTTGTATGATAACAACTTATGCCAAAGACCTACTCTCCACACACTATCAAAGGCTTTTGTAAAATCTATGAAAGCACAAAACAGTTACAGGTTTACAGGTTTTGAAATATTGATTAAGCATATCTAATATAATACAATTTATTTAATCTTGTAATCAATAAATTCATTTAAGTGAAGGAATGGGCGTGGTGGTGATGATAATATGGCACGAGTTGTCTCCCGTTGACCGCTCAATGACTTTAAGTTTGACTGTTCAGGCATTGACCAATTGAATCGCTTGAATCTAATCACGTGATAGTGTGTAGTGTGTATCGTTCTTTTCGAAGCGGACTAGCAGAGCGAAAAGACGTGTGTTTGCTGAAGCCTGCCTGTGATGGGCTAAGGATGTTATTGACTTCAAGATAACTATTTAGTCTAGAATTTAAGAGACAAGTGAATAGCTTTCCTAAACAGCTGAGAATGGTAATTGGCCGGTAGGAATTCGGATCAAGGGAGTCGCCTTTTTTCTTATATATTGGTCGAATCACTCCAGTCAACCAGGAGTCAGGTATGACACCAGATGACAAAATAAGATTAAAAAACGAAACATAAAAGTTGCCAAGTATATCAATCGAATCAATCAAATAGTCATTTTCGATTAGATCAAGACCTGCAGATTTATTACGTTTAAGCCGCGAAATAGTTGAATGTGTTTCTTGTAACGTTATATCTTTATTAAGCATAGAGTTATCATACGACTCTGGGTTGAGATCATCATCAATGTCATCATTGACGTCACGATATGAATCGTTTAAAGATTTGAAAAAGTCATGGAATTTTTCTAGTTTTGGGGTTTGCGAATTATCATTATTTGCATGAGAATTAAGAGTTTTCCAGAAATCCTTCGGGGAGTGCTTAAATTTTTTGCGCAGCATCTTGCTTGTTTCGTGCCTATGTTTTCTAACATGTTTATTTATGCACTTTTTATATAACTTGCCATGATGACGAAAAATCGCAAAGTTCACCTGATTGCGAACTTTTTTGTAACGGTGTTTTTTCGAAATAGTTGTCGGATGTCACGGCTTTCTTTACTGAACCAGGGCTTGTTCGTTTTAGCACGTTTTTTTTTACCTGGAGCTGTTGTGCGTTTTACACCGAATGTATTCCGTGCAGCATCAAGCAGCACGTGCGTTATGTCCTCAGCTAACCTATTGACCTCGATATCAACATCAACACTGTCATGGCAAACCATATCACTTCTCTCTCTCAATGTGTTGATAATTTCTATATCAATATTATCACGGAATACACTTGATCTATCCATCTGGTATCTTCTTGGTCTATTAACAGCATCTCTGTTGGTAGATTCTACGGTTTCACGAGAGACAAGTTCATCTACGTTATTAACATTACTTGCCAGAGAGAAGGTAACATTATACAGTTCGAAGAAGTTCAATCTGATTGGTTGCAATCAAATCTCCTTGTGCAATAATCATAGCTGACTACCAGTAACCGTCAGACTATGAAAAGAGTATTTTATATAATATATATAATATATATTAAATAAAAAAGGTTCTTACAGTCTTACAGTCGTAGTGTTTGACTAAAGGGTATAAATAGGCTCCTTTTCAATTTTTTTATTTTTGTTTTGTTTTACATTCTAAGTGATAGACTAGTTAGACTGGGACTCCTCGCCTGTGCCATGCTCGCATATCACACTCGCGGGTAACCGGTGATTGATTCCTCAAGTAGCGCTCAAGTAGCGCTCATTCTCTCCTGAACGACACGGTGCAAAACCTCAAAGTTCGCTCGCTTTGCTACGTATCGCTACATTGAGCAATCGAGTTCAAGAGAGGTTTCAAAGTAATCGCTAATTGAACGATTACTTTGAAACCTCTCTTGAACACGGCCCTGTGCCATGCTCGCATATCACACTCGCGGGTAACCAGTGATGTAAGTAACTTAAAGGTGTTATTGAGGAATGAATGTGTATATAGCATCATAATATAACATGAATGACACTGAACTTGTTTATTTGAGAAACATCGTCAATCTAACAACAAAACTGGACTTATAACTGGTATATATAATTATATTATGCCAAATATACATCGTCAAGCAGGAAACAAAGAAAACAACCTTTATAGTATTGAAGAGATTTGAGGCCTGTAGTAGATAAAACACATTGCATACATTTAATTGTATATGTATAAATGCATACTCTATATGTAAATGGACCAATTTGAGTTCTCAAACTGATTAGTAATAATAAAAAAGGATATTATGATAGGCATGCCTTTTGTAATGAATATATTTAGCTCGAATGCTACTATAAACTGGTCACACAAGGACAAATTATATTCATCTTCTACTGTATGTAAATAACGAACCTACAAAATTATGAGTTGCAACTTTTTACATATTCCTCTTTCCCAACTTTGACGTGTTATATAGTTAATCAATTTTAACATAAGGCTAATATAAATAAACCACTCGAACCTAAAGATTACAATACAACATATATGGGTTTTTTTTATAAGTTTGGCTTGTGCTTTTGGAGAAGGGGAAAGAGAGGAGTGGTGGTGGTGGGGGGGGGGAGGGGGAGACAAAGTGAAATAAAGAATGAGAGAAAAGGAAATATACTGACAGTGACAGATAGAATATAATGGAGAAGTATAAAAACACACTGCCCATGTACAGAAAAACACGATGAGAGAGTCAAAGGATGAGATAGAAAGAACAAGGGAGAGTGAGAAAGGAATAGATAGTGTGAACACGAGAGAGGATGGTATCAAGTGATAATATTTGATTAAGAGAGGCTGATATGGAGATATTGGGATAAGTGATTTAAGGGATAATAAGGAGGGAATAAGGAGCGAATAGGAGGAGTATTGATAATGATCTACCTTATGATGTCCGAAACACCGAGGCCTCTCTCCGTACTCTGGTGAGAGAGATAGGTAAGGACAAAGAATACCATGTGCGTGGCACACGTCTCATTAAGAATGTGAGACACTAGGACACCAGGCGTCTTAGACTGAGTTGTTGGAACTGCGGTGGGTGGTCCACGAAAGACAATGATAACTCTGTTTTTAGAAACGATGTCATATTATCACGGAACTATGACATTATAGGTTTGTGTGAAACGTTTTTACGTGATGATGAACAGATTATTGTTGATGGTTACAGGTGGATATCGCATAATAGATCGAATATAGATAAACATGCAAAAAGGGGTTCGGGGGGGGGGGGGGGGGGGGGTGTTGGTTTGTTAGTTAAGGAAAATCTTTTTAATATGTATGATTGTTCTGTACTTAATAATGAATGTGAAGGGATTCTGTGGATAAAGCTGACTGTTAAGTGTGCGACCTACATCTACTGTATATGTTACCTGCCCCCTGCAGGTTCGTCCCGGTTTGGGATTGACCCCTCAGCGTTCTTCTCCACCCTACGTCAGCAAGTCTATACTTATCAAAACGATGGTGTGATCTGTATTTTTGGGGACTTCAATGCTCGGAGTGATGACAGTGATTATATCGAAGGAGTAGACAAGATCCCAGCACGCTCTGCCATAGACCATACATGCAATACTCACGGACAGGAGATGATAGACTTTCTTATAGATTGTAACATGTGCATGCTAAACGGTCGCATTGGCAAAAATGACTTTACGTATTTGTCAACACGTGGTAAGTATGTAATTGACTATGTGTTTGTGCCCTATGAGCAGTTGCCGCTATACACTGATTTCATGGTAGCCTTTATGAGTGACGTTATAGGTGAAGGACAATTAGCAGTACCTAATGCCATACCTGATCATTCCATATTAGAATGGGTTGCTGATGTATCTGGATTCGCTGACACTGTGAATGACAGGGATAGACAACACGCAGGGGGTGAGCATTTACGGCGCTTCAATGTGAAGGATATCCCAGGTGACTTCTTACATGACTACAACTCTGAGGATGAGCAATACAACGCATTGAACACAAGCTCTCCACACAACATGATATCAACTCAGCTTATGACGACTTTGTACACCTACTAATTAGACCCCAAGCACAGACTCGTATGACGAACAAAGGCGTTAAACACAAGAGTGGCGGCAAGCGAAAGAAAGATTCGAATAGCTCTCCCAATGAAGAAAAATCTTCTAAAAAGTTAAACATAAATTTAGAAGAAAATATTTCACAGAATTTACAAGGAATACGGGACATGGCGTCTCAACAAGGTTACCCCGTACCAGCCATGTACAACACTGGATTCCCGGTAGGACAATTTTCAACAGCTCCATACACACCCCCAGCTCCCGCGGCGATACCAGTGTCGTCCCCACCCCAGAACTACCAGCCTCCCTGGGTAGATCAGCTCTTCGTTGTTATCAAGCAGATGGACGAGAAATTCCTGGGCAAACTCGACAGGATTGAGGGGAGTATAAGTGGAATAACTCGGAGAGTGGACGCTATAGAAAAAGAGCTGCAAGCAGTGAGAGAGACTACTGGTAATGTAGAACTAGCAGCCACTTACCAGGACGAGAAGTTCACTGAAATGGGGAGAAGACTTGACGGACAGAGCCGTAAGATGGAGGAGATGAACAAACGAATAAATGAGGTCAGTAAAGGTGGTAGCAGACAGACATTAACAATATGAAGGAGAGCATCCTCGATATCCAGGCACGGTCAATGAGAGACAACCTCGTCTTCGTAGGTTTGAACGAGGATACACAAGAGGACTGTCAGAAGGTATTGTCAGACTTCATCCGTGATCACTTAAAGATGGATAAGAATGTTGATATCGTCAGAGTTCACAGGATTGGACCACCCCGTAGTGACGTTGAACGTAAGAGAAGACCGAGACCACTTGTTGCCAAATTTGCCGACTACAGAGACCGGACACTGGTGAGACAGGCCTCTTTTGAGCATCTAAGAGGTACCAGATACTACGTGAATGAACAATTTCCTAGGGAGATAGAGGAGCGCAGGAAGGTGCTGTACCCAGTTCGCCGAGCAGCATTTCAAGCAGGTGACAGAGCGGTGCTAACAGTCGACAGATTGTACATCAACGGACAACTGTACACCCCAGGTAAAGCTGTCGCCAGTTCCAAATGTGGTATCCTAACCAGACCACATACTGTACAGGAGCTATGGCGCCAGAGGAGCGACATCAGGACTGGGACGCCGGCAGCCACGACGCCGATGGAGAGCTCCGCCTAGGACAACGCTGAACACACAGCACGCAAACGTAAGCTTCACTTCCTCACCCTTAATGTCGGTGGCTTACGTTCAAAACTTTTGAACCCGGATTTTTGTGAGCACATATCAACTTTCGACATTCTATGCCTTACTGAGACTAAAATCTGTGATATAGACAACGTGGACATTGAAGGCTTTGATGTGCATACTAACAATAGACCAAATGATGGGAGAAAACGTGTCTCCGGTGGCATAATGATAGCAGTCAATAAACAGTTAAGCAACAGTATTAAGATCCTCCCACAAACAAATGATATCTTACTATGGTGTAGGATAAGTGGACATGTACTGGGACTAGAAGAAGACTTCATTCTTGGATGTATATACTTACCACCTGATGGTAGTAAGTATGCTTCAAAGGAACACTTCCCCGAGTTGGAACGCGATATCATAACTATGTGTAGTCTTACAAGATATGTCAGTGTAACTGGTGACCTCAACGCACGCACCAGAAATTTATCCGATTATGTGGAAATGGATGATTTTATCAAACGTGATATGGACAATAGTATGTTCCAATCAGTAAACGTACTGAAGAACGCAGGAATAAACTTATCAAGGAAATCAATGGACCGTTCAACGAACGCTCATGGTTATAAACTGTTAAACGTATGTAAAAACACGAGCTTGTTCATTGCTAACGGACGAATCGGTGAAGACAAAGCCAGTGGGTCACTAACGTGTAAAGACGCCAGTGTAGTGGATTATTGTATAGCAACTGCGGATCTACTTCCTCACATAACAGACTTCAAAGTGTGTGAATTCGACCCTAGTTACTCTGATGTACATTGCAGCATAGCATTTTCATGTAAAACAGATAATGTTGATTCATTTTGCCCAGGAGTATGGGACTCAAGCCTGCCAAAAAGGACTAAAAGTCTGGTTAAAAAGTGGGACCCAGTTAAAGAAGATGCATTTGTACAGCAATTTGACCAGGCATTTGTAGAAGATATTTGTAAGAGAATCGACGAACTTGATGTAAGCAATGTGGAGGAGTGCATTGATTTTGCCACCAATCTTATTAATGACAAACTTATTTCCTCAGCAGCGGCTACTATGGGCAGTAAACGTAAATGTAATAAATTTAAGGCAAATTCCAAACCATGGTTTAATCAGGAATGCAGATTGGCTCGTAAAAATTATCATAAAAGCAAAAAAATATATGGTAAATACCATGGTGCCCAGAATCGTTCGGCTTTTTTACATTCGAGTAAACATTATAGTAAAATTCTTAAAAGATCTTATAAAGTTTATAAATGCAAATGCACAAAAACCCTAAGGGAAACAAAAGATAAAAATCCTAAAGAGTTTTGGAGTTTATTAAAATCTTTCAATAAGAAGCCCGAAAAGCCCCCAGTCGATGTAAATACCTTATATGAATATTTTAAAGAGTTGAATGAATGTGAAGTTGATGACAATGTAAGCTTGGATGCGAGTGAATTGCCTTCTGTTGAAGAGCTTGATTGTGATATAACTGAAGAGGAAATATACTCAGCAGCAAGCAAATTACGTAATAATAAGGCTTGTGGTATTGACAATGTATATAATGAGTATATTAAGGCTACCATCCATGTTTTAATGCCTGTATTTGTAAAGCTGTTTAATTCTGTGTTAAACAATGGTGTAATGCCAGAAGCTTGGCTGGTTGGTTATATAAAACCAATTTACAAAAACAAAGGGGACCCTGCTCAACCATGTAACTACCGGGGGATTTCTTTATTAAGTTGTTTGGGAAAGCTTTTTACTTCAATTTTAAGTGTACGATTAAAAAAGTACTCAGACAAAATTGATTTGATAAGTAAGGCACAAGCCGGTTTTAGAAGTAACTATTCTACGATGGATCAAACTTATGTCCTTAAATCTTTAATTGACATTTATCAAAATTTGAAAAAGAAACTCTTTTGTGTTTTTGTTGATTTCAGTAAAGCCTTTGACACTGTTTGGAGAAGCGGCCTTTGGTATAAATTAATTCAAAATAACATCGGTGGGAAATGTTTCTGTATTATAAAGAATATGTATGAGCATATAAAGTCTAGAGTGGTACATGATGATGTAATAACAAATGCCTTTCCATGTAATATTGGGGTTAGACAAGGTGAAAATTTATCCCCATTCCTGTTTGCTCTGTACATAAATGACCTTGAGTGTTTCTTTCACCAACATGATGTAACTGGCCTTGAACATGTAAATAAGCTTATTGAGGACCAGCTTGGTATTTTTATGAAATTATTGATATTACTTTATGCTGACGATACTGTCATATTAGCTGAAACAAGCGATGGGTTACAACATGCTCTAAATGGCTGCAATACTGCCGAAGCGGCGTTAAACAATAACTCACTCACTCACTCACAACATGCTCTAAATGTGTTTAATCAATATTGTAAAATTTGGAAACTTAGTGTAAATTTAGAAAAAACAAAGGTTGTTATATTTTCAAAAGGATATTGTAAAAAGAAATACAACTTTATGTTTAATGGTACATCTATTGACATTGCAAATGAATATCTGTATCTTGGTGTTCTTTTCACTGGTAATGGTAGGTTCGTTAAAGCAATTAAGCGCCTTACTGTACAAGCTAATAAAGCTATGTTTGTTATTTTCAAGAGCATTCGTCAACTTGATATTCCAATAGACTGCCAACTGAAATTATTTGATAATCTTGTCAAGCCTATTCTCCTTTACGGAGCCGAAGTTTGGGGGTTTGAAAATGTTACCATCATCGAACGTGTCCATCTTAAATTTTGCAAATATATTTTAAATGTAAAGCAATCAACTCCAGATTTCATGGTTTACGGTGAACTAGGTAGGTACCCAATCAGTATATATGTAAAAGTTAAAATTATAACAAATTGGGCTAAAATAATATGTTGTAATGGCAAATTAAATAGCATTTTTTACAATGTGATGTACAACTTGTATTCTTCAAATTCGGATTTTAGTTTTCCATTATTGTCAAGTGTTAAGCGTATCCTGGAGGAAACTGGATTGTATTATATTTGGCTCTCCCACTCTGTACCTAGCATTGCTTGGCTTAAAAATAATGTACAATTTATTCTCATAGATCAGTTTAAGCAATTGTGGTGGCGCTCTGCTGTGGAGTCGTCAAAAGGTTATTACTATACAATGTACAAGCAATCAATATTTTTAGAATCATATTTGTTACAATTACCTTACCATTACAGACGCTGGCTAACTAAATTTAGAACTTCAAACCATAGGCTTCCCATTGAAACAGGACGTTGGTCCGGCATTCCAAAATGTAATAGAACCTGTCAATTTTGTACAACTATTGTATGCGATGAACTTCACTTTTTATTATACTGCCCAGCCCTACATTCCCTCAGATGTCAATTCCTTCCCCAATACTTCTGTAAACATCCTCATATTGAAAAATTTATTTATTTAATGAAATGTGATTATTCGCCACTTAACTCTAAAATTGCTCAATTTATCAAAGCTGGACTTTGTACGCTGTTTTAGTATGTGTTTAAATGCTGTATGTTCTCTGTGTCACTTTGTGTGATTTTCGAGAATAAAATTTCTGTTCTGTTCTGTTCTGTTCTGTTGCTCTTGTTACTAACAGTCTTGATGATGTATGTCCTAAGAGATCGGAAGTATATACTCACAAACGAAATAAACGCACCGGCAAACCTTACTGGAGTACAGAGCTGCAACTTCAGTGGGATAAAGCGTGTCGACTGGAACGCCAGTGGCGTCGAGCAACCAAGCGTGGACAGAAACGAGTTTTGCATGGTCACTTTTATTCCCAACGGAAATACTTTGATAGACTTCATAGAAAGGCGAAGCGGTCTTTTCAAATTAACGAGCAGAGGACGATGTTGGAACAATTACAAAGCTGTAATGCGTCTGTGTTTTGGAAGTCTTTCGGCAATATAGGTATTGGAAATGACCGAAAAGCGCGTATCCCAATGGAAGTCGTTAACAATAATGGTACAGTTATTTCCGACCCTGAGCTCGTCATGACGAAATGGAAAGAGGATTACGAACGCCTCTACAGTGAAAATACAAGCACGAAGGTATTTGATGAAACTCACCTACAAACAGTGAAAGAATCCCTGGAAGAATATGACAATAGCATCGAATGACGTCACAGCTATGAACGAGGGGATAACCCGAGAGGAAGTTAAAGCCGCCATTATACGAGCTAAACTACGAAAAGCTGCAGGTATCGACTCAATCCCGTCTGAGGCAATCAAGAATGACGTCTGTATTGACATTCTCCATGTTCTTATTAACAATTGTTTCCAGAGTGGTTATGTCCCTGAGACATGGAAACAAGGCATCATCAATCCTATAGTAAAACCTAGCACGACTGACGTTCATCAACCCTTAACTTACAGAGGCATCTGCTTGATATCCGTTCCCTGCTAAATATATTGTGACATTCTGAATAACAGACTGACAAGGTTATAGAGGAAAATAATTTGTTAGTCGAAGAGCAAAATGGCTTCAGAAAACACCGCAGCTGTATGGACCACATCTATAGCCTTTACGAGATAATTAACAACAGAAAAACTGCCGACAAATCGACGTTCACCTGCTTCATCGACATAAGAAAAGCATTTGACAACGTGAACAGAGACTGTTTATGGTTTAAATTGAAGCTGTCGGGTGTACAAGGTAACATGTTGAAGGGTGTCCAATCTCTTTATGAAGGTGTGAGTTGTGCTGTCCGTGTGAATAATGTCCTAACTCCATGGTTCAAGGTACCAAATGGTGTCAAACAAGGCTGTCTGCTGTCACCTACCTTATTCGCAATTTATATAGATGATTTGGCTAGGAATGTACGAAATATGAACTGTGGGGTCGATGCGAATGGAGACAACATAAGTATTCTGCTTTACGCAGATGACATTGTTTTACTAGCACCAACTGAGGAGAATTTACAGTCTATGCTAGATGAAGTTAATGAGTGGTGTCGCAAATGGAGATTGGAATTAAATGGTCAAAAATCTCAAATCGTTCATTTTAGGCCACGATCACGTGACTGCTCCCAATTCAAGTTCGCATGTGGCGATATCCCATTGCATTATTCGGACTCCTATAAATATCTCGGCCTATGGTTTGATGAATATCTGGACTTTAAAACAGCCGTGAATCAATTAGCAAAATCAACAGGTAGAGCTCTAAGTGCTTTTTGTACCAAGTTCTGTGATGCAGGTGGAATGGCCTATGATGTTTTTACAGCCCTATATAACTCACTAGTACAGCCAGTTCTTACATATGGAGCGGCGATCTGGGGGCTTTACGAGCACAAAGTTCTCAATACAGTTCAAAATCGAGCCTGTCGCTTTTTTCTAGGAGCTGATAGAAAATCGTCTAATATCGCAACCAGGGGTGATATGGGGTGGACATCATGCGTAACCAAGCAACGTCTCGAAATATACAGAATGTGGATGAGAGTGCGTAATATGCCAGACTCTAGACTCCCTCACAAATTGCACAAGTGGTCACTTAACCGGAAGAGAACCTGGGAAAACAGAGTTAGAAAACTGAGCGCATCGTTAGGTCTAGAGCAATATCTGCTATCAAACAAATCTTCTTTGCCAGCAATCCATCAGAAATTGAAAATGTTAGATGAACAGAACTGGTTCACTGATTTGTGGAACGATAAAGGGAATTTAACAAACGGAAACAAATTGAGGACTTATCGCTTGTTTAAGAAGGACTTAAGCCCCGAACCCTATGTTATGAACACGTTCACAAGACACCACCGCAAGTCCTTCATGCGACTGAGAGCCTGTAGTCTGCCTCTATGTATAGAGACTGGTAGATACTCTAAGCCGCCCACTCCATTACATGACAGAGTCTGCCCTCTCTGTCCCCTACATATCGAGGATGAACCACATTTTATAATCACCTGTCCGCTCTACTCGGATATAATGTACGACATTTTTAAAGTTGCCGAGGAGATTGATAATGCTTTTACTCAGAAAAATTCAAAAGAAAAATACGTTTCCCTAATGCAGAACTCCATGTGTCAACTTCTTCTTGCTTCTAAGGTGCATCTTATGGTGAAAAGAAGAATTTCACTTTTATAGTTGTATTACTTTAATATAAATATTTTAGCATGTATTTTTATTTATATGTAAAATACTCTGTACTTTTATATCATACATCATAGTATGTCTAAATATGTGAATGTATGTATGTATGTGTGTATGTATGTTTGTTTTGTTTTTGTTTTATTGATGTACTTCCTGTGTGTGTGTGTGTGTGTGTGTGTGTGTGCGTGCGCGCGCGCGCGTGAGTACCTGATACCGTTTGATGTGTGATAGGTAAATTTAGCTGTATGTCTGTTTGTGTGCGTGTGCTTGAATGATATGTAATTCATTGTGGAATGTATGTAATTATCTGTTTTAGATTATTCCTTGATTTTATGCTATTAATGTTATATGAAATGATTTTAGTGTCTCATAGGCCATATGGCCGGGTGCTTTTTAATACTTTATGTATATTTGTATTGCATTATATTGTAAAAGTACGTGACACTTAAATAAACATTTTCTCTCTCTCTCTCTTCTCTCAGTATGGTACACAAAACATAGGGACGAGCAGACCTAAGCTCTTCAAGGACAATATCATCCCAGCTAAACTGATCACATACTCTGACAAATGAATTAGTTTAAATAATATTTGTGTGGGATACCAATAAAACTAGTGAATGAAAATCGATCAGAGGATTTTATTACATGATATCTTAGTTAGTTTGTCATTTTACAGTGAGACACATGTGCCTTCTATGTAAGCCTACCATAGTTTTGCGGTATATTTTTATTGTTTGAATGATAATAAAAAATGTTGTGAAATCGTAAGAGACGAACGATATATCTGCTATAAAGTTAGAGCTATTCTAACACGACCCCTTTCCTTAAAACAACGCAGCTAATCCTGATCCCCTACAGGCTGCCTGCACAGTGAGAACAAACCGTTAAATGGTTTGTTCTCACTGTGCTGATGAGCTGATAAGTGTTCACCCGTGGGTGATGATATATGAAATATGTTCAATTTTGCAATAAATGATATTGATTAGTAATTACAATAATTAGACTAAACTCTATATATATGGAGGTAAATAACCGACACCGTGTCTTCCATCATGGCTAATGTTCAGGTCAATGTTGAGTTCATCTCAAATGACTCATCATCTAGACTTATTGTCACATTTCAAGTTGCAGTGAGTTTCCAGCGCAAGCCCTAATCAAATGACAGGCAGAGTATAGTTTTATTGCCGTTTCACTAGATCTCAACCCCATTGCAAAGGTTTGGCAAATCTTTGAGGACACATTTGAATAGTTAGAACAAAAATATATTGAAGATGAGAAACGAGCGAGTCATGAAAGGTCGATCAAGCTATCTGAGGAACTCAAAGACGATCTGGTTTATTCCATGTCTCGGCAGATAAAATAGTGTTTGGAGCGAAACAGCGGCCTGAATGGCTTTTGTCCTATTTTAAACAATTTGTAAATAGATTATCAACATAATGTGCCAATTTTCATAAATCTATGTCAAAAATTAAATTAAGGAGTTGAAATTTGCCCGATACTATATATACTGTGAAATGTAATGTATAATGAAACATGTAATAAACTGTTATAAAGACAAAATGTAGTAAAGTTACTGATACGACCCCAATACAGGCCCATTGTTTAGTTAATCTGATATGCCTCACTGCTTCTGTACCTGAACAATAGGGTGCCTGCACTTTGAGAACCCCCGGGTAGGTTACTATTTGTCATACACACAGAGGAATAAAGGAATACAAATGCTGTTTTTATATTTTTTGTTACTATTTCAGTTCATTTAACATCTTTAGTAGTCACACAAGGAGTGAGGGAATGTACCCATAACTCAAACATAATATTAATATAAAAATTAAATTTCAACAGTTTTCTCTGCGTTTTTCCGCTGTTTCTCTGCTGAAATAACATAATTATTGATGTATGATCGGCAACTTTAATGAGAGATTATTCTAAAATATAATCTATTGGAGCCTCTGCCCAATATGTTACCTAAATATTTGTTTTGTATTCAGTCTCTGCTTAATTAGTGCAATCAAGAAACAACGGTGTTGTCAAGGTGTGTTTGCACAGACGGTGATTTCAAGCCGCGGGGTGATTTGCTCGTGCATTGTACGATGCACGAGAATTTCTTGTTAATCAATAGCTATGTTGAAGATAGCTGGCTCGCACACGCTGGCAACATGTACACACATGTACACCCAGGGACCAAAAGTTCTTCCCCGCTCTCGCATTTTCCATAGACTTACATGTTAATTAACCATTGCAAGAATAATTTTCATAATTAAACTGTATGTAGAATGGTTATAAAATATATACCAAAAGATTGGAAATCACTTCAGCTACATACACATAATTTCCATGTTAGTTTCCATTGAGTGTCAAGAAAGTTATCTTCATAAAAGCAAATCATATACATCATACGTCAATAATTAACATGGCGGCCAATGGGACATTGGTTCATGAACCTGATATACGTTCTTCAGTCGGCTGTCATTTGATGAGTGATCCACATAAAGATGAACGAAATTATAGATGCACAGCTAACATAATTTCAAAGATGTTTGTTAAATTTTACAACAATTTGACTTAAACTTAAATTATGAAAATTATTCTTGCAAGGTTAATTAACATGTAAGTCTATTGGAAATCCGAGTGTGGGGAAGAACTTTTGACCCCAGACTGTATGTGTGTGCTGTTACGCGCTTTCGGCTTTACACTGTTCGGCTTTCCGAATACATCAACCAATCGGGAGGCGATTCGCCTGTGACGTATATACACATTTCAGAATACACGTGCGTTTAAAATTAATTTCTGTGAAGGATGGCAACCGACTCGGATGATGAACTCTTGGAAGCTAGCCAAACACTAGAACACTGCAATGCAATTCTTGGACCAGAAACAACTAAAACTCTTTCTTTGACACAGTACTCGGATATAAGTGAAGACGACGATAAAAACGATGAAGCACATGAAAACCAAGTTGTGGAGAAAAGGTTCAACTATCTTTCTTCGTGTTCTGATGTTGAAAGCCGTGCTCGGAGCGCAGTGCCCAAAAACACACTTCGACGTAACAAGTGGTCCATCAATACTTTCTCGCATTGGGCAACGTGGCGAAACAACACTAGAAACAATGAATTAAAGATATTAACAACAGTTGAACAGATGAATGATGAGCAGCTGTCGCTTTGGTTAACCAGGTTTGTTCTTGAAGTTCGCAAAAAGGATGGGAGCGTATATCCACCACAGTCACTGTTTTCCCTCATAATGGGGATACAATCTCATATTCGGCTCCTTGACAAGCGCAATTTGGACATACTGAGAAATCCAAACTTCGAAGACTTTAGACAGGTGTTGGACGGAGAAATGAAAAGGTTAACAAGTCTGGGTCTAGGACATGCACTGCAAGCTGAACCGATAGGAATGGATGAAGAGAACCAACTCTGGAAAAGTCGTGTTCTGGGTGAACACAATGCAAAGGTTTTGGTGCACACAATGATTTACCTGAATGGTCTACATTTCTCTCTCAGAAGCGGATCCGAACACCGCAACCTCAGGTACAAACCATCCCAGATCAAATTAATCCAGCCTTTGTCAGGACCTGCATATCTCCGTTACACCGAGGACGTCTCTAATACATTTCAAGGAGGCCTTCAACACCGCAAACTTACTCCAAAGGTCGTGGAACATCACGAAAACCCCTGCAAGGAAAGGTGCCACATTCGACTGTACAAGAAGTATCTTTCTCTATGTCCAACAGACGGCCATGCTCAGGCATTTTACCTCAATCCACTACAACATCCGACAGAGAAATTATGGTACAGCCGAAAGGCGATGGGGCATAACACTCTGCAGAAAGTTGTACCTGACCTCTGCCGCAAAGCTGGAATCGGTGGACACAAGACAAATCATTCTCTTCGGCGAACCACGGCTACTCGGCTGTTCGAGAAAGGAGTACCGGAGCAACTAATCATGGAGAGAACGGGACACCGAAGTGTTTAAGGTAAATATACATTTCAGTTTGAAACATTTAATCTATATCTTATAATTTGTACGACCCAATTGCTTAAATATATCAGATATATATAATATATATATATGTATACTTTTTATACTGAGCGTGAGCGAGGGAAATGCCGATAATTAGGCACGAGTTTCATAAAAAATATGGCTTAGGTATGAATGTAATGCTGTTATGTTATGAAATAGAGAAAAATGTATATAATTTCATGAATAGGTTGACTTGAACATGAACTCTCATATTGCAATAGCACTTTTGATGACGTAACATCAGCATGACAAAGTGATACTTTGACAGTGAGTGCATCGTTTGAAATATGTATATGAAATACGATTGCCCTGAGAGTTGATAGAGTACCAGAAAGAGTGTTATAAAGAGTATCAAATAGTATTCGTTTAAGAAGGGGTATGGCAATAGTGATTATGTTTGTAAATTTGTAATTGTACATATTTTGTCATTTCATTACTTGTAAATTCAGGTGTTCGAGCATACAAATTGACGTCAGACGCCCAGAGGATAGAGGTCAGTTCTCTGATCCACACATCTGGACAGGATGGAGAAGTAACTGAGGTTACCGACCAGACACCAACAGACACGAAGTCAACAGCTCCTGTGGAGGACATGTTCAAGTCTGACATATCTGCTGAAAATTGCGTCATCGTGATGAAGATAGAATAAATATTCATTTTCGTCTTTCGTTATTTATTCCTCAAATTACGTTAAGAAGTCGAATGTCATCGAGATCTATCCCGACATCACTAGATTGAATAACATGCCACCTTTAAGGTTTATAATATAGGTCGATTGTTAAGATATCGCCCCGGGGAGATATCGGATATCAACCACCAAATAACATAACCGTTCCTAAAACATTTATACGGAAGTGTTTCTTAAATATTACACGAGGCGAAGCCGAGAGTAAGATTTAAGAAACACTGACGTGTCTTTCACTGAGGGCGGATAATGAAAGCCGAGGTTTTCAGTATCCGAAAGAGGATATATTATACGCGTTTTTCAAGGTTGTCATGAGTGGTTGATACTCGTATCTCCCTAGGTCGATATCTATCTAGATATCAACCTCCGATGACGCCATGTCAGGTTGATATGAAGTATAAAGTCATCCGTTTCAATGGCCATATCATCCATAGGTGTGTATGTTTAGATGAACTATAAGTTGTCATATCCATAAAGGTGTAGGTTAGGTGTTATTATAACGGAAAAACTGGAAACAGGCTTACCAAATACCTGCACATGTAGATTTATATTGCGACAAAGACAATGATATAGTTCGGTCAGTCATAATTAAACAATTCATTAATTAGTTGTGTGGGATACCTTAAAACTAGTGAATGAAAATCGATCAGAGGATTATATTACATCATATTTTATCTAGTTTGTCATTTTAAAGTGAGACACATGTGCCTTCTCTGTAAGCCTACCATAGTTTTGCGGTATATTTTTATTGTTTGAATGATAATTAAAAATGTTGTGAAATCGTAAGAGACGAACGATATATCTGCTATGTTAAAGCAAGAGCTATTCTAATTTGTTTAGATGAAGTTGTCATATCCATTAAGGTGTAGATTAGACATTATAATTGAAAAACTGGAAACAGACTTACCAAATACCTGCACATGTAGGTTTTATTGCGACAAAGACAATGATATAGTTCGGTCACTCATAATCAAACGATTCATTAATTATTTAATCAATTCAACTGTTTATTGGTGCGATTTGAATTGTATGATCATTCTTGCAGGAACGTTTAATGCTGCATCGAGAACAGATTCTCTCAACTGCAGTCACTTCCTTTTAATTGAAATAGTATGTGAGAAGGCAGAATAATTGAAACTTATCAGAATAAATATAATGAATCATTGTTTTGAAATTATTGTTATTGTTCAACTTAAACAGGTATCATGTTCACCTGATTTGCATACAAGATCAATTATCACAGTATACGTTTATCAATTAATCAAATTACAAATTACAAATTACATTGTTGATAAATTGCTATCTCTCTTTCTGTATATTTTCAATTTTGAAGCATATATAACATATAACATATAATAATCAAATATGGAACGTTTTATGCTAGATATTAAAAAACGGGAATATTTACATATGTGACAGGCAGAACAATGGAATAATTTGAATGTTATTAGCATAAATACAATTTATCGTTTTATTGCAGTACTTGTTCAACTTATAAATGTAGTACAGTAGGTTCATCTGTGCAGTGTTGCATGTAAAATCAATTATCACATTCTTACAAATGACAATATTTACTTAAATTGATCTCTGTATATATTCCACAAAATTATTCAACGACCAGCCCAGTTTTTCAATTTTGAGGCATTTGATATTTCATATGGAGATCAATATTATAAACAAATATTGAATATCGGGGTAGTCCTTAAAGTGTATAATGGTACTTTTTTTTAAACGTAATTATTTATACTTACCTGCTGACTTGACCTACTATGCCTTGCCTCCTCAGGCAGGGTGCATATCTAACCTTAACACAGACGAAACTTCAAAAAGAAAAGCAGTGATGGTAAAATACTCAAGGGCAGTCACTCGGTGGTCTCGTAACGTCACTCCCATGATTCCTCGCTCTCCGAACAGGCACAAGTGCAGACAAAAGCGGGGAGGTTGGGCGGGACTATAGCGTAGGTAAAGAATGTGCCATTATTTAAATCCCTGAGTGTAAGCTTACTAACGAGACACACACGGGGGACGACCAGAAGAAGACGCAATGACACGGGTGATCCCAATCTCAGCTACCACCTAGGAGAGTATCGCCGGAGGCTTAAGAACTTAAGCTAGTGGGTCTGGCGTAGTTTGCGTAGTTCACCAGCTCGACAAGTTAGAACGAGATTTGAAGGATAGGCTCGGCCCTGGTGGACACCTGCTTGTTGATCAATCAAGCAGCAGCTGAACTGTCAGTAAGGACTAGCAGTCAGTGGCATTGTAAACGTACCTGCGTATGTTGAACCGCGAGGCAGATCACATCTACCTCGGGGACCTTGACGAGCATGCCCCTCTCTGATTGGGTCCAAATCCCAGCTGCCTGTTCGTGACCATCTACGGTGAGGTGAAGGGGGACGAGGCCGGAGAGGGCCCCGGAAAGTACGCTCTCGTCCACCAGCCAACAAACTAGGAAGCAGTGAAGATCTGGAGTCAGAGCTATGGCAAGTCAAAAACGATCCTCCCTGTAGAGGGGGTTAGGAAACCTTTAACGGGTGGAGGAAATAACCTCCCCCTGTAGGCCGGGTACTGAGCCAATGTGAGCAGCCCCAGCACCTTTTGCCACTTGCGTATGGAGAATGACGCAACAAGGGCGGGATCAAGCCGCCGATTATATTGGGCAATTTGCAACCCTTGCAACAGCTGAGCATCCGGGATGGCGCCTAGGAACTTCAGGTGAGAAGCTGGAACCAAGTCCGACTCCTTTAGGTCCACTTGCCACCCTAGACGTGGAAAGGGTCTATGGCGAAAGGTCAGCTGAGTCTCGAGTATGGCGGGCGAAAGGTTGAGAGCGGACCCCTCACCCAATTACATCAGCCACTGCACGGCGCACTCATGGAGGTATTGGACAATGTGCTGGGTCATGCGTGGATTCTGTGGGGGGTAAGCACCATGACTCCCCGGCCATTGGTGTAGGGTGGACACCCCCCCCCCCCCCCCCCCCCCCCCCAACATCAGCTGCTCTCTCGGAGAGTACGACGTCAACCTAATCATCCTGGGACGTATGTCTAAGAGGTGAGTACTCCCGATTGAGCTTCGGGTCACCAGTAAAGGCAGCATTCTTGTTCACGTACGTTGGGTCACTTAGGGATCTACGTACCGCAGCGACACAGGCGAGGAAGTCAGTAGACGAGTGTCAAGCTCACTCGTCACAGCGAGTGCACTCATCGCACAAGGGCTTACATTCCCTGCATAGGAAAAGTGTATCCCTCTGTGCTGACTTACGACTTCCACAGTTGGTGCAAAAAGTCTGTGAACATGGCGGAGCAAGGGACGAATGGCGAAAGTCAAGAAACAAGAAGCGTACACTAAGGAAGCGTGCGAAGTGACTCGCCAACAGAAGGTGTAGCCTACTCATTCAATGACAGCCAAGGGAAATCCGCTATAGTCAGAACCGACTGGTAGCGACAGTCATAAGCCAACAGAGGTTAGAAGGTAACTCACTAGTGAGAGACTAAGGCAATGCGTTATAGCAGGGATTGTCTGATAGCGAATGTCATACGATAAAACGGAAGCTATCGGAGGTCGAAGGGCTACTCACTTGTAAGAGGTTCAGACAACTCACTGCTCGCCAGACGGATGAAACACGCTAAGTAAAGTCATTAGTGAGGGGTGACTCACTTGGGAGAGACTCAAAGGACGAATCACTAGTGAGCTGAGAGGTGAAGACAAAACCCAAAAGTCGAGACCACTACAAACAATGTCTGCACGGGTCAGCAACTAAAAGGAGAGTGACGTCACGAGACCACCGAGTGACTGCCATCCCTACCCTACTTTTCGGCATAGGCATAGTAGGTCTAGTCAACAGATTACTTAAACAAAAATAGAGCCATGGGCTCTGTAGCTCATCAGGGTTTATATTGTTAAATGATGAAGACTGTAATAGATTTTTAGGTCATGGCTTAAGGCCCTTATTTGGGGCACCACAGGGTCACAATATCTACAATTTAGAATCCCCATTAGCTAAAGAGTATGCACATAATATTACAGCCTTCTAGGTCTCTGTTTTGGAGGAGAAGAAGAAAATACATTTTATACGTCATGGCCTGTGAGGCCTTTATTTGGGGCCCCAGGGTCTCAAAATCTACAAAATAGAACCCCCATCAGCTTAAAGAGTCTGCACACAATATTACAGCCTTCTAGGTACATTTGTTCTGGGGAAGATGAAAATAGGTTTTTAGGTCATGACCTAAGAGGTCCTTATTTGGTGTCCCAGGCGAGGGTCACCAAATCTACAATTAAGAATCCCCATTGACAAAGGAGTCTGTACACAACTTTTCAAACCTCTTGACCTTTTGGAACTGGAGAAGATGAAAATAGGTTTTTAAGATGTGACCCCTGTGACCCCATTTGGGGTCATGGGGTCACAAAATCTACAATTTAGAATCCCCATTGGCCAAGGAGTCTGCATACAACTTTTCAGCTCTCTAAACCTTTTGGAACTGGAGAAGAAGATGAAAATAGGTTTTTAAGAATGTGACCCCTGTGACCCAATTTGGGGCCACGGGGTTATGAGATAAAAAATTTAGAATCCCCAAGGAGTCTGCACATAACATTTCAGCACATTTCTCATTGGTTCTGGAGAAGAAGTCGAAAAAGCGAAAAGTTTACAGACGGACGGACGGACGGAAGGGCGGAAGGACGCACGCGGGACGCCATGCCATGCCATAAGTCCATCGGGCCTTTCAGGCCTGATGAGCTAAAAAGGAAATCTAAACTTATTTATTTCAAATATCAGTTCATCGTTTTTTCACTTCTTGTCATCAGGACTAACACCACGAACATAAGTATCATAAAGAGAATCAATCCTGCAAGAAGATAGAGAAAGGCTACTGGACTTATACCGTAAAACATTTGACCCCCAACAAAGGGGAAGACCAGATTCCCAAAAGACGCAGATATCCAGGACAGAAGGACGAGGTTGGAGGACATCCCCACGTAGTCTGCCGCCCAAGCTATCCCTGCACCTTCAAATGGACACACGAACAGTCCTAGAAGCACTGTACTTAACCATAAAACGTCTGCATTGTAGGGAGCAACGAATACTAACAGCACCGCAGCTATAATCAAGCCGAAAAAGTTTCCAATGATGACTTTAGTATGTCCTATGAAAGACGTGATAAGAGTGCTTATACTCCGTCCTATCAACGTGGAAAGCCAGAAGACTGATGTCATGAACACCATTGTGGATTTGGGCAGTTGCAGTTGACCTTCTACGCCGAAAGCAGTTAGGTAGGTGGCGAAAACTATGGTCAAAGCAGTCACTGGCATATAGGATAGAAAGAGAATGATATAGAATATAACAACTTTTCGTTTGCTCATACGCACATCGAATTGAGCGTAATCCTGTCTCTGGCTATCAGTGATAGAAGATTTGGCCCATTTGGAGTTCCGCCTCACCCAAAAGTAAAAGAAAGCCAAGGATGGGGGAAGCAGAACAGCTCCGAGGATGAGATAAGCGCTTCTTACGTTGGTGTCTTCCTCTGAGCATATGAAGGTGGCGTTCATTGGAGATCCAAAAACATCCGTGAGGCTGGTAGTATTTTCAGTTCCCTGCGACTTGAACCCTTGTGGTTCTGTTGAACTGTAGTTCGAGAAGTCAGGGCTCTCCCCGTGACACAGGAAGGGTTCTACGATCAGCGGGGTCGCTATCGCTCCTATTGAACTACCTACTAGAATAAACTGTAAAGTTGTCCCTTTGTCCTTCCATAGCTCACTGCAGACATCCATCAAAACTGAAAATTGAAAAAAATGATCAAATGTCTGTCGCAAAGTTATATGATTCTTTAAATGTAATGTCATCCATAAAACTGGGGAATTAAAAATAACTGATTTACTCATATTTAAGCAATAGTATGTTTTTTAAAAAATATAATCCTGTATTGTAGATATATGTTAATATGAAGGAAACAATTTCCATATGGTACTGCTAGACAGACGATGACAATAGATGACGACATGAATATACAAGATTGTAAGCTTTACATATGCCAAAGATTGTGCTTGCTTTCCTGGTGTTGAACACCGTTAAAAGGCAACCAAAAGGTGAGGTCAATTCACATTTGTTTCTCTATTTTGGCCTTCACACAGTAATATTGTGCCATCTTGTGAACTCATGTCATAAAAATATTACATTAGTCCCATCGGTATCATCGGGCAGTTTTCAGATGTGAAGATGATATGAAGGAAACACGTTGCCACATGTACTGATGGACAGACGGAGACAATACCATGACAATAAGAATGAATGCATCTGGGTAACCGAGGGAGGGCCAGAATAGAGACACGTATATGTGTTACGAACATGTTGTACCAAAGATTTGGCTTGATTTCCCTAAGTTGCTGGCTCAGTCGGATAAAAAACGGCGGGGATGGCGCGGCAGCCACTGCTTAAGGTGTTTTTAAACATGGTTTGGTTGGGGATGACACTTTGAGATATTCTTCATTTTCAAATTCGCTTTTACAGCGTTGTCGAATTCGGCACAGTGTAATGCATGCTTAAAGATGAGGTCAACTCACAGCAGGAGGGTATGGCGGAGATGAATCCGGCAAGAAAGAACATAATGTCAACGTAGATGTAGCTGGATGTGATGGGAATGATGGCGATGACGACGGCTGACAGAAGAAGAGCTACTGCCATCTGCAGCCTCTTGTGACCCAGACGGGAGACCAATAGGGTGAAGAACATCCCTGAAGTCTCCCCTATACCGTTACTGAGGGGGATTGTGGACAGGGTGTCGAGTTCCTTCTTCAGAATGAGCTTTAGGTCTAGCAGGGTTGGACCAGCCATCGAGTAGTTGATACCCTGAAATAGACAATTTCACATTACGTTTTAGAGTGCATAGTTGCTATCCTTTACCTTTGCATGCGCAGATACAGTCAACTGGGATATTGTTTGAAACAGTTATATATCTAAACCTCTAAAAGAAAAGAAATGCTTCTAATATATCCACAATAAACATAAGCTTAACTGACTTTAACAACACAACGACAATGTAAGGAGCAGTGGGCATGTTTGGGATTGTCAATAATTTGATTATGTTCCATGTAATTTAATTTTCACAAATCAGTTAAAAATTACAATCCAGCACCAATAGCCAGTGTAACAATTTGAAGCAAGTATGAAATCCCAGACACGACGTCGTGCAGTCGTAACCAGCTGCAGCTTCCTCGCAATGATCCCAGTCAGTCGGACGTCGCTGATGTTGATTGATAGTTCTCCATAGATGTCCCCAGATTCTTTCGGACTCATATCACACGTTCTCGCAGAGCAGGTGAAAACTTATGTAGTTAACATTGAACACATCTTTAGTTTCGCATTTAGGGTTGTATAGCAGAGAACATTATGCCGCATCTGCCATGACGATGGGACACCATCCGACTCAAGACAAGTCACTGCAAAGTTAACTTTTTTCCTTGACGCCATAGGAAGGAACCTATTACAGAGGTGGAGCAGACAAAAATAACCGTGTCACCCATGTTCTACCACCTTGCCATCTGTCTAATGTCCTACCAGGACACCTGATATGGTTCATCTGTATCATGATTGTGGTTGTTGATAGGCAATGATTTATATTTGCAAAAAGCAGTTGTCACTAAGGTGACATGATCCCCCGCCGCAAATTAATACTTAAACATTTTAAAATAATGTCAAGTTCGGCAAAATCGACTGGGCCCCGAATCTTCCCTAAAAGATCCATTTGTGTAAGATAATGAGAGACTCCAATGAACAGTTCTAGTGATATCGATCCCCTGGTAAGCATAACATGTCGAAAAATTTTAAGTTCCGCTGTGACCTTGAGAATAATGTCAACGTCACCAAAATCTTATCGGCCCCTAGTCTTCCCTAGGAGGTGATTTGTGTAAGATTATGATGACATTCCAGTGAACGGTTCTTGAGTTATCCCGCTAACAAGCTTACGTGCACATTAACATGTACAAAATAAAAGTTCCGCTGTGACCTTGAGAATAATGACAAGGTCATAAAACTCTAATCAGCCCTATGTCGTCCCTTGGAGAAGCTATGTGTAAGATATGAAGAGAATCCTGTCAATGGTTCTTGAGATATCCCACAGAAAAGGGTATAATGACAAAGTCTCATTGTGACCTTTAAATAAAGGTCAATGTCACAAAACTCTGTAGGAACATTACTTTACCTATGATGCAAAAATATGAAAAGAATCCAGTGAATAGTATTTGAGTTATTCAATTTTGTATTACGTAAGTATGCCCCGCTTAACGCGCGGCGGGGGATTATAAGCTGTATAGAGTAAAATTAATAATTCAGGGAAAAATTGTATTGTATTGCAAAACACATGATGGTCGAGACAACTGTACTTCTAAGTTGTACAAGAGTTAACCATACTGGACATGATAGTCACGTTTTAGGAGCCATCTGAATGTCATGGAAGCATGACTACTCAGAGTCACGTGATGGTGCATTCGATGGACTCAAGTAATTCAAGCAGACTAATTTACTTTATGTGTAGGAAAGTCATATTTTGTCATATAAATAGCATTATATACAATGACAATGTAATACATATAATATACATACCAAAACTATAAATGCACAGGTCATCCATATCGTCTCGCAGATCTTAGAGAATTTAGTTGCCATGTCTATTAACAGCTATGGACATATGTGTGAACCCGGTCTCCCGTACACCGACGACCACCACCGATAATTATACGAAATTATTCATTGCCACACTTACCTGACCTGACATCTCCGGTGTGCATATTTATTTAGACTATATTGAGGGTGTGGACTTTCTGCCCAGTAGGCATGTTTTAGATAATACTGTGAATAATCATGGACGTTTATTGTGTGAGTTTTTATGCAATGTCAATATTTGTATTGTGAATGGACCAAAGGGTGAAAATGATTTTACATACGTTAGTATTAGAGGAACCTCAGTTGTCGATTACTGTCTGAGTAATTTTGAATCTTTAGATGATATTTCAGATTTTAGGAGTATTCGCCCCAACTCACTAGTAGAGGAGGCGAGACTAACAGGGGTGTTGGATGCTGAAGCTGTCAGTAAGCTGGATCATTCCATACTTGTGTGGGGTATGACACTGGACTCGTGCTATAACCTCGCCCCGACACAGGACCAGAGTGATGATATACCTTGTCTGATACGAAACATATCCTCGCAGGACATTAGGGATGATCTAAATGCAATAATCATATATCATAATCAATAATGCAAAAAACCAACAGCGGGATATAGACATTACTTTTGATGCTTTTAAAGATACAGTGCTGTGTGAAATGCGCGAACGTCTTCCTACCAGACGTACTATATATAACACTAATAATTGCAAGAGGAGGAGAATAAAGAAGCCATGGTGGACTAGTGACTTATCTGAATTATGGACCGATATGTGTGATGCAGAAAGAAACTGGTGTAAATGTCGGGGTCCGAGACGTGTGAGATTAAAAGCATGCAATATATGTATATAAACGTTCAAAGTTTGATAGAGCTGTAAAACAAGCGAAGCGGAGTCATAGAAGGAAGATAATGCAAGAGCTAGAGCATTTGTGCGATTCCAAATCGGGAGATTTCTTGAAAGAAACAGGAAAGGTTGGCGTTGGAAGTGAAAGGAAGAAACAGATCCCTATGGAAGTAGTTACAGCAGACGGTTCCGTATCCAGAGACAGAGGGGTAGTGCTGAACACATGTCGAGACGCGTATTCGGAGCTACTGAACAGCGGAGCAGGGGTCAGTGCTGTGAGTGTTAATGATTGTGTGCGGCAGAATACGCCGGTTTGTGACTGCTCGTATTTGAATGATCCCATATCTGCACAGGAGGTGGAATATGTATTACTTCAAGCGAAGAGTGGCAAAGCGTCTGGACATGATGGTATTCCTGTAGAAGTTTTTTAAAAAAGAATGTATGTTGTTTTTAACCAAGCCTTTTAACGTATGTTTTGCGACAGGAGTAATACCGAAGGAATTATAAATCCGATCCCGAAGACATCAACAGAAGACTCTCGTGATCCATTAGCCTACAGGGGGTTAACTTTAGCGTGCTCATCGTACAAGCTATACTGTGGTGTTCTCAACAACAGAGTAACTGAGTATGTGGAGTCTAATAAAATACTGTGCGATGATTCAAAAAGAAGAGAGGTACCACCGAACATATTTTAACGTTGACATCACTCATAGAGACAAGAAAGAGTACAGGGAAACAAACATTTGCTGCTTTCATCGATTTCAAGAAAGCATATGACTGTATCGACCAAACTATTTTGTGGAAGGAACTAAGCAATTTCGGTATAGCAGGGAACGTGTACTATGCCATTGTGTCATTATACAAGAGAGTCCAGTCGTGTGTCAGAGTAAATGGATTTGATACAGCATATTTATGTCTCCCCCGGAAGGGTCGGGAGACATATTGGTTTTAGCTGAGTTCCCGTCGGCGTCGGCGTCGGCGTCGGCGTCGGCGTTGGCGTTCCCATTTCGTTTCCGGAGCAGATCTCTAAAACTATGTGACCATTCATCACCAAACTTGGTATACTGTCTCTCCATATCGTGTAATGTGCCTTTTGGGGATTAGAGATTTTTTTTAAATTTTAATTTTTTTGTATTTCCATGGCAACGATTTGGACTTAGTCTATTTCAAGGGTAGTGTTCGTTTCCGGAGCAGATCTCTAAAACTATGTGACCAATCATCACCAAACTTGGTATTCTGTCTTTCCACATCATGTAGATGTGCCTTTTGGGGGTTAGAGATTTAAAAAAAAAAATTTTTTTTATTTCCACCTCATCGATTTGGCATTAGTCTTTTTCAAAGGTGTATTCGTTTCCGGAGCAGATCTCTAAAACTATGTGACCAATCATCACCAAACTTGGTATGCTGCCTCTCCATACCATGCAGATGTGCCTTTTGGGGGTAAGAGATAAATAAAAAAAATAAAAAAATTTTTTTTTTATTTCCATGCAACAATTTGAACTCATATTTTGTTTGCTACAATCGTGGAGTTGATAGGTTATTTATTCAAGTTGAATTATACAGAGAACATTAATGGTGCTTTATGATAGTATTGTTTAGAGGTTTGGAGCATTTGAGGAAGGGGGAGACATCTGTTGTACGGGTAAAAACACGTTCTAGTTCAACGTGAAGTGCGGCTTGTGTCAAGGTTGTTTACTGTCGCCACTTTTATTTAATATGTATATCAACGACTTAATAGAGTATCTCAATGGTTTTAGAGTCGGTGTACAAGTCGAGGATAAACACATTTGCGTACTAGCGTATGCTGATGACATTGTACTCTTATCGGAAAATGAAAGTGACTTGAATGTACTTTTAGATGGAGTGAATTTATGGTGTGCGACAAAACAAGATGACTGTCAATCCAACTAAATAAAAAATTGTCCACTTTAGACGCCAGGCAGTGGGAAGGACAGTGGCCAGTTACAAGTGTGGCGATTTAGACCTGGAGATTACCAACTGTTACAACTATCTTGGCCTGCTTTTAACTAAACACCTTAGTTACATGCGGATGGGCAAAGCCGTGGCCAGCTCAGCGAACAGAGCGATAGGTCTACTTGGAAATGGAAAATCCCAGGTGGAATGCGTTTTGAGACTTTTACTAAGATGTATGACTCCATTGTTAGGTCAACTATTGGTTATATATTCTGCTATATGGGGGACAATTCCTGCAACTAACACCGTCTATATCCGTGCAATGAGATTTTGTATGGGGGTAAGAAAGTTTACGCCCACCAGTGGAGTTGCGGGAGACATGGGTAGGGTACCCCCGGTTGTACGGCAATGGAAAGGTGCATGTAGAGTCTACAAGTAGATGTGTGGAATCAATGAAGACAGGTTATGTTTCAAGGTTTTTAAATGGGCCAATGCCAAAGCTGAACAGAACCGGCAAACTGGAATCTCCGTATTCAGAATAAGATGCACAGTATAAAACTAGAACCTTTTATTCCTATTGGGAACACATTTCATATTGCTTTTAGAATAGAATATTCCACAGATTTAAGGAAGAATGGCGAGCGAGCGTGGAGAATCCCAACAGCGAGCATGGATACGGTGGCAACAAATTACGGTTATATACTAGTATATACATGTGTACACCAATTTTAATGTGTCTCTCGTAACCCTCAATGGGTGGCTCGTCAATATCTTAAATGTATATATATTTATGTATTTTGTGTAATATTGTTCGAGGTGAGACCTAAATAAATTATCTGTCTGTCTGTTTGTCTGTCTGTCCTATACCAATCAAGTTTTTGAGTTAAAATAATTGTATTGCTCTTGAAAGAAAATTAGGTTGGTTGAACATATTTTGGTTTGACGATAATTTCAATTTGAAAAGTTTAAAGTAACGTGCAAGAAAATCGTGTTCTGAATAAGCTTGAGGAAATCGACATTGAACTCGACAAGGAAATATTTCTGTACGAAAAACATTCAAATTAATCGTTTTGCATGCTTTCTATCGATAGGTCATTCTCTTCCCACAGAGGTTACTCCCTTCAGATTTCCGATCCTACCCATTGTTGTTTTACGCTTGAAATCTAGAGCAGAAGAAAATTCCCCTAGCGGCGGAAAGTTGAACTTCATCCTCTATCACTGCTTCTAAACCAATGAAAACTCGTCTCTATAAGCGGCCAGGTCGACCCAGTGACTTCAAAGATCTTTAAATACCGTCTTAATAGAAAAACTCTTCAGACCATGTTCAAATCGTTCATATTCGACTATGCGTGTCACATCTGGGATAATTGCACAAAAGAGCAGTCTCTACTTCTCGAAAAACTAAATTTGGACGCAATCAGAACTATATGTGGTGAAGTCCGGGGGACAAATCATGCAAAGCTGTATTCAGAGACAAACATTAGCTCTCTACAAAAAAGGAGACATCGTCAAAAATTATATGTATTTTACAAGATGGTTAATAAATTAGTTCCTGATTATTTATCAAATTTAGTACCTGACAACGTGTCTGACGCTAGTCGATACAACCTGAGAAACAATTCCGACCTACAAGGCATTAAATGTAACTCAAGTAATTATGCTAAATCTTTTCTACCGGACACTGTTACTATCTGGAATTCCCTCCCCTCTGACATTGTCAATTCGAGCACTTTTGGAGAATTTAAAAGGAAATTAAAGGAAACCAACACAAACCCATTTATTTTGATTTATATAATGGCTCAAGATTTTGTCAAATAATCCACTCCCGCCTTTGGCTTGGTTGCAGCGATCTAAACGCTGATAAGTATTATTCTTTGCAAAAGCCTACAATTAAAACTGCCTGTTTTCCATGTACATAGTTTTAATGCGCCATGAGCATGCATTCGTTTGTGGACACTTGCACTTTACAAATATCCATCATCATCATCATCATCATCATCATCATCACCTTCATCATCATCATCATCATCGTCATCATCATATTGTCTAAGGATTTCTAATATTCTAAAATGTACGTCGTCTCCCCTTACATTTACAGTGTTTCTTAAAACTACGATATACTGGATGAAATGTTTAAAATATTTGCTTTAGTTTCTAATTGACGGTTCTTGAAATTATGTTCCTACAGTTACTGATGAACCCAGTCAATGCATTAATGAATAATCGACTTATCAATCATGCATCAGAACAACAGATACATATGACAAATCAATTTCAAAACTATTACTTTTAAAGACCATATAAATGAGATTTTACTTCCGCATCGAATTTTGAGAAAACGTTTTGAAACGTGCTAAAAACGATCGGGATTTGACCAATGTCGGTGTTAAATGGTAAAGTGTGTAATAATAAAGTAAGGACAAAACTACTCCATTGACTGAGACACAACTGTCTCAGGCATTAGGGTGCCAGGTTATGAAGTTATCAACATCACAAAAAGAGTGTATTTGTTATATGTATGTCTGAAATCTGAATCGGATTTTAAAGAGTCATCAATGATGTTAGTGTTTCAAATACAAAAAGTTTGGTTGAAAATATACTTATAACGTCAATCGCAAGAGAAATATTTTATCTACAACATGACATGTCATAAATAAATTTCATATCACGCCAATGTAATGCAATTTGGTTTCATAGAGAAGTACTCCTTCGAGTAACCCGCGATTAGGGTATCTGACGTCATATGAACAGAATTCCCTTTATTGCATAATAGTACTACACAGTAGCACGCGATTCCGAAGCGTGAAGGCTCGTCTTTAGCGCAAGTCGTCATAAAAACCCATGGGCTAAACGGGCTGCACGTGCTGCACGTGCTGCACGTGCTTCTCTGGGAAGTTAGGCTACCCTTGTCACACATTACTGAATGTGACGATTGTTTTATAAACAATGATTCTAAATGTCCTGAAAACATAAAAAGTATTGCCTGTTTAATGTACTTGTTATAGAGCTAAGACCGGCAAATCATGACAAATATATTCTCATTGATAATAAAATTCAAGCAAAATACCTGGTTGGGTAAAACATTTATTCCAATATGTGTAGAAAATACATAATTAAATGAAATGGTAAATAATTAACCGCCAAAAATTATATTTTTCGATTTCTTTCATTGCTCACAAACTCACTTGAAAATAATAGACTTAGACTAGAAAGACCTTTACTAATTAATGCAATTTCTCGGTTTTTATATTTTGGGTTGGAAATATCTATCAAAAATTAAGTTCTTTGAGAGGCATCAAAAATTAAGTGTATATATTTCACGGAGATTTATTTTTGGCAATTTTCCGATATGTTCATCAACATCCTTGATGGCTCTTTAAGTTATTTCAAATATGTAAATGTTTCCTCTCTTGTAGTTTGTAAGCCAGAAATGGAACAGGTAACCCGTCCTTTGTTAACTCAGCAGTAGCACCTGTATTCTTTAGCCCAGAAGGGTCGTTATATGTAGATGAAGTATGTGATCGCACATTTCAAGCTGCTGGTGCCTATGTAAGAATCTTACAGGTGGCACTATTACTTGTACCATGTGAAAAGGACGCATCCTCATTCTGCCGCCCAGGTTTGTTCATTATTACTTGTGCTGTGAGTTTCTTGTAAAAAATATTATGGAGGATCTCTTATTTTTAAGGAAATTAAATAAGTCTCTTATTTTCAGAGCATCCGACTGGAGACCCCGAGCATTCATTGAAATAATTGCAAAATAAGCCATATTTATCAGAAGTACATATTATATTAAGATTGGGAAATGTATATGCAGTGGTAGTGTAATGTAAATAAGTAAGAGTGTAGTATGGGCGATTGTCAACAGAGTATGGATAATATGGTGCGAGAAAAGAGAGAGAGAGAGAGAGAGAGAGAGAGAGAGAGAGAGAGAGAGAGAGAGAGAGAGAGAGAGAGAGAGAGAGAGAGAGAGAGAGAGAGAGAGAGAGAGAGAGAGAGAGAGAGGAGGAAAATAAAGGGTGCAGAGAGAGGAACAATTTTATCTCATCCTGCCACATTGCCGTCAGAAAAATAAACAACCTACTATATACCCAAACATTGGTAAAACCTTACTTGCTTTACTTACTTGCTTATATTCCTCGGTTGGAACGAATCGATTGTTGATATTTCTAGATGAATTTACGCAAAGTTACTCGATTGGTCACATATCTACTTGAACTGAGACAAACGTACTCGATTGGTAATATTTCATGACTGAAAACGTCAATCAGTCACGTGTACTGGTTTCAGTCTTTATAACAATGTGGTTCAGAAAGTAAATCGGGAGTTTGTATTCCACTGTGAACACTGAGGTACTGAAATCAGAAAGTGAACTAAAAGTCTTTATTCCACTGTGAACACTGAGGTACTGAAATCAGAAAGTGAACTAAAAGTCTTTATTCCACTGTGAACACTGAGGTACTGAAATCAGAAAGTGAACTAAAAGTCTTTATTCCACTGTGAACACTGAGGTACTGAAATCAGAAAGTGAACTAAAAGTCTTTATTCCACTGTGAACACTGAGGTACTGAAATCAGAAAGTGAACTAAAAGTCTTTATTCCACTGTGAACACTGAGGTACTGAAATCAGAAAGTGAACTAAAAGTCTTTATTCCACTGTGAACACTGAGGTACTGAAATCAGAAAGTGAACTAAAAGTCTTTATTCCACTGTGAACACTGAGGTACTGAAATCAGAAAGTGAACTAAAAGTCTTTATTCCACTGTGAACACTGAGGTACTGAAATCAGAAAGTGAACTAAAAGTCTTTATTCCACTGTGAACACTGAGGTACTGAAATCAGAAAGTGAACTAAAAGTCTTTATTCCACTGTGAACACTGAGGTACTGAAATCAGAAAGTGAACTAAAAGTCTTTATTCCACTGTGAACACTGAGGTACTGAAATCAGAAAGTGAACTAAAAGTCTTTATTCCACTGTGAACACTGAGGTACTGAAATCAGAAAGTGAACTAAAAGTCTGTATTCCACTGTGAACACTGAGGTACTGAAATCAGAAAGTAAATCGGAAGTCTTTATTCCACTGTGAACACTGAGGTACTGAAATCAGAAAGTGAACTAAAAGTCTTTATTCCACTGTGAACACTGAGGTACTGAAATCAGAAAGTAAATCGGAAGTCTTTATTCCACTGTGAACACTGAGGTACTGAAATCAGAAAGTGAACTAAAAGTCTTTATTCCACTGTGAACACTGAGGTACTGAAATCAGAAAGTGAACTAAAAGTCTTTATTCCACTGTGAACACTGAGGTACTGAAATCAGAAAGTGAACTAAAAGTCTTTATTCCACTGTGAACACTGAGGTACTGAAATCAGAAAGTGAACTAAAAGTCTTTATTCCACTGTGAACACTGAGGTACTGAAATCAGAAAGTGAACTAAAAGTCTTTATTCCACTGTGAACACTGAGGTACTGAAATCAGAAAGTGAACTAAAAGTCTTTATTCCACTGTGAACACTGAGGTACTGAAATCAGAAAGTTAACTTAAAGTCTTTATTCCACTGTGAACACTGAGGTACTGAAATCAGAAAGTGAACTAAAAGTCTTTATTCCACTGTGAACACTGAGGTACTGAAATCAGAAAGTGAACTAAAAGTCTTTATTCCACTGTGAACACTGAGGTACTGAAATCAGAAAGTGAACTAAAAGTCTTTATTCCACTGTGAACACTGAGGTACTGAAATCAGAAAGTTAACTTAAAGTCTTTATTCCACTGTGAACACTGAGGTACTGAAATCAGAAAGTTAACTTAAAGTCTTTATTCCACTGTGAACACTGAGGTACTGAAATCAGAAAGTGAACTAAAAGTCTTTATTCCACTGTGAACACTGAGGTACTGAAATCAGAAAGTGAACTAAAAGTCTTTATTTCACTGTGAACACTGAGGTACTGAAATCAGAAAGTGAACTAAAAGTCTTTATTCCACTGTGAACACTGAGGTACTGAAATCAGAAAGTGAACTAAAAGTCTTTATTCCACTGTGAACACTGAGGTACTGAAATCAGAAAGTGAACTAAAAGTCTTTATTCCACTGTGAACACTGAGGTACTGAAATCAGAAAGTGAACTAAAAGTCTTTATTCCACTGACAACACTGAGGTACTGAAATCAGAAAGTGAACTAAAAGTCTTTATTCCACTGTGAACACCGAGACCTGGTTCCTCCGGAATTGGACTAGCATTTCACGTCTTGCTCGTTCCCTGAAGTTGGTAGGACAGAAGAGCTTCAGAAAGGCGTCCCTGAATGGGCGATATGTTCCAGCGTAGATGATGACGTTCCACAGACTGTTGGAGACGACACAAGTAAATCCGATCTGCTTCATGACGATTTCTTTTTTCATTACGTTGCCGAGCAGTGTAGCGATGACCATTGGCATGTAACACACAATGAAGACAAGAGTTGATAGGTACATGGTGTATGTGAATTGAGTTGACCCGGTTTCCTGAGTTCCTGTATTCACGTTTGTTTTCCTGCCCAGCTCAACACGGATTCTTATGAGGAGAATGACGATTGTGACTGTTACTATCAGACCTATTCCTCCTGACACGTTGCTGAATAGTGTTGGCTTGTCTGGGTAGTAAAATCCAAGGGCTTTGTTGTAAGTAACATGATTTGTAGACTTATTAAAGCTAACCACTCGAATAATGTTACCAAGAAAGAGAATGGTGAACGCTATTGTGAATCTCTTTGCTGACATGAGTCGAGGGTAGTGCAGAGGCCAACATATTGAGATGTATCTGTCTATAAGAGCGAGCATGATGTTGAAGATATTCTGAGTAGTGATTACAGACATCAGTAATGATGAGAATTTTCCGTATGAATCTGGGTAGGCAAAAGCATTCAAAATCTTAGACGGCACAATGAACACCATAATGTGTAACGCAAAGGCAAGATCCCACGCCGCCATTACTGCGATGTTCCATAATGTAGGGTGGTGAAGTTCCCGTGACTTGATGATGACGATGATGACGATACTGTTGCTGAACAGAACCAGAACAGAAAATATAGAATACAGAACCACAGACACGACGTCTGAATATTCCATTGACATCCTCGTCTCACTGATGTAAAGCAGTTTGATAAAGTTGGTATTCTTATAAATTCTTTCTGCTGACGTTCACAGGGATGCTCCTATGGAACTGTCAAACAGAACACATTCAAGCTATGATAACCAATTAGTCACTACACGCGTTGGAAGAAAAGTCTTAACAAAACTTATCATATGCAGAGCGAGGCACATACACACAGGTTTACAGTTATAGTTCTGTACAGATTAGCGTTAACAATATGACTAATGAACAGAACAATGGACAAGATGTCTGTATCTTCAAGACACATCGTCGCCTCGCTGAAGTAAAGCAGTTTGATACAGTTGGTATTATTACAAACACTTTCTGCTGCTGTCAAATAGGATGCTCTTATGGAAGCCAAACAGAAACACATTCAGCTGCATCTAATTAGTCATTACCCACGTTTGAAGAAATGTCTTGACAAAGTCTAAATAGAACTAATTAGAAGGATGGCAAGACTACATTGATCTCATGTACAATGGTGAGTGCGAGAGGTAAAATAGGCAGGTTTACAAATACATTTCCGCTCATTTAGGTGTTGATGCTACGACTAATGGACAGTAAGAACAGAACTTGACAACGTATATTCGGTTATCATGTAATAAAGTCTCTTGATTTCTTCGTTATTTTCAGAGAGTATTTTATAAACGATGATACCAAAACAAGGTACCTTAATCTCCTGTCAAAAACCTTTTTGGACAAAGTAATCTATATATTTTACGAACATAGCAGATAGCACGGGTTCTCCTGTGTTATACTATAAGTGTCAGTACAATACAATACATATTTTCAGAGAGTATTTTATAAACGATTTAAGGTTATCAAGTAACACTGAGTGCTGCTGAAAATTACCATTTTAACTCTAGTCGAGTCAATATAGTGACAGAAGAAAGTAACCGCATCAGTTGACATTATTTGAAATTTATTGTTTTCTTTGCTTACGTTAGCAACCTTAATACAACAAAGATTATGAAAAACAATATTTCAATCTGGTTGAAACAATATGTTTCTACTATTAATCAATTCAATATAAAGATATCGCATTATATTGTTTAACTGGCCTGATTACAAATAAACAGATACTATCCATTATCAGATGAAGATTTAGTTATCACTGTTTTGGTATTTCGCATTATAGTTACACAGCAATACCCACGCCAAAACTATACGAAAGTTTAAATTTTTAAAAGCATTCAAATCTTTCAGTTATAGTAGATACATAGAATAATTCAAAAATAATATTACAAATTTCATATTTATTTCATTTTTATTGACAATTTTCTAGTTAAATAAGCATTGACAGTTTTTGTTAATCATAGTGTGGGAATTAATCTGAACGTTTAAGAAATTAAGAAATATTAAACAGAAATGTGGTGACATTTTATTGACATAGTTTGGGAAAATTATCATATTTGTCACGACTACAATTGGGGGTGTAACCCCTTCTCAAATACTACATGTACGGTCATGCATTATATGTTTTCATTTAATGTTTCATTACATATATAAGCATTATCGCTATATTCATTATGATATATCAAAGTCTGAATAAAGTTGATACACGCCTATTGCCTATGTTCATATAAAGAGGTGTGGGAATTGTTGAACGTGAGAGGATCGCGCTGACGAGTGCCAATATACATGTAGGTATGAAGATTTGTTATCGTGTTCACTAAAACAACTTGTGGTGTCTAATCCAAACAAACTGATGATATTACCCAACCCTGTCGATTGAAGCTGCTATCATTGTATCAATATATTCAACTTAATTTACTTTATTTAAACGTAATACTAACATGTATGAATTATGAATATTTAAAGGGGCAGTAGCACGTTTTTTCGCTCAAATAAGTTGATGAAATGTATTTGAAAAATAATTTCACCAATAGTAAAACATCCTTCTCTCTTCGAAAAATAAAAATGAGTGTACATGTTTCGGTAAAGCCATGGGAATCATTTTTGTAATACAAAATAAAAAATTGTGTTCACAATAAAATGGCCGCCATGCAATTTTTGCTTTAAACGCAACATAGTTTTTACCACTACAGATAATTGGTTTGTGTAATAAGATGTTGTACCCTCTAAAGTTAATTTAAATGACATAAACTATCATATCAATGGGAAATTTGACAAAATAAATTTTGCAAAAAACGTGCTACTGCCCCTTTAAACATGAGATAAGTTAATAAAAGACGAAGAAGACAAATATTTATGGATGATCAACTTCTTTATTAACAATAGCGACGTTTCGGTATCCTTATACCGTTATCAAGCATATGGGAGAGATGATAAAATCCGAGGTTATATACATGAAACAGTTTTGGTATGATAATGGGATAACAAAGACAACAAGATGAGATGACAATAAGATGAAAGCTGTAACAAGCAGGTAGTGATAACATGGATACCAGTGGAAGGTAAGTTAATTAAGTTGGGATGGGGATACAATGCAGCAGTGAGGGTGAGCAATCAATGGAGGATAATGATGGAGGCCAGAGTGAGTACTCTACTTGAAACAAATATATTACAACGCCCTGTTTCCCCTAATATAGCTTTATTTGAAGCATACTTTCCCAAATTTAGAAAACGTTTAAAAAAGGTTGCATGTACTTTTTCTATACATTGAAAATATCTTGTCCCCCAAATTTCGGACCCATACAAAAGAATAGGCAATATCTTACAGTCAAAAATGGTACATGCTGTCTTAAAAGAAATGAAAGTATTCCTTCTAAATGATTCAAATACAGGTTGTGTGGCCTTCGAGGCTTGGATTGCTAAACTTTTACAAGCTATTGACCAATTTAGTCTAGAGGAAAATATCAAGCCCAAATATTTATAGTAAGTGACACATTTCATCCTAATAATACCAAAATACCACACTTCATCCTTTTTTAACACACCTCCATTTCTAAAAACAAAAATATTAGTTTTATCAATATTTACACTCAAACCCCATTTAATACAAAATTGGTGCAAGACATTTAGCTGTTGTTGTAAACCAATGACAGTATATGAAAACATATTTACATCATCAGCAAAAAGTAGCATCATAATATCATCAATATCTTGTGATAAGAAAACACCATGTTTACATGATTTACATATTTCGGTGGCAAGTTCATTTATGAAAAAGATAAAAAGGATAGGGCTCAGGATACAGCCTTGGCGTACACCTGAACTTGTTGAAAACATGTCAGTTTTACAATTACCAACCTTTACACAGGATTTCACAGATGAATACATATTGTGAAGAAGATTATATAATTTACCATGACAACCTGACTTAAGTAACATATATAAAAGTTTTGCCCTATCCACACAATCAAAAGCCTTTTTAATGTCAATAAAGGCACAATAAATCGCCCTTTAGGCTTTGAAAGATATTTGGAACATAGAGTCTGTAGTGTAAATATGTTATCTGTAGTAGCATATCCGGGCCTAAACCCAGCTTGTGCTTCTGATAGAATATCATTCAAGTCTATCCATGCCCGGAGGCGTTTATCAAGGATTGATGTGAATATCTTTCCCGTAACATTAAGTAATGATATACCTCGGTAGTTGTTTGGGTTGGTCACACAACCGGCTTTAAATAATGGAATGGTTAGAGCTGAGTTCCAGGAATCCGGAAATATACCAGAGTCTAATACTGAGTTGAATAGTGGTTTGAGAAAAGTGTGTGTTTTATCTAACTTAGATACCGTAAAACATAAATGTAAGCGCTTATCGGGTAGTGTTATTTTTTTTAATTTTATAACTGTCAAATGTCAAAATTTACATTTTATAATGTTTGATTCCCAAATACTGTGTTATAAAGAGTATGGCTCCCGGACTAGCGTTATATTGAGGCAGAGACAGTGTGACTGTAAATAGAGGAAATCCACACAGTTCTTTCGGCTTCCTCGGTAGCGTGGAGGTAGAGCGTCTGTTTAAAGAGCAATGGGTATCGAGTTCGATTCCAGCCATCTACACTCTGAAAAAATTATCTTTGTATACTTTTCGATAATAATTGTAATGAATTGAGTTGTGAGAAACAATCTCAGTCTCATTTAAGGTCTTACCATCAAAAGTAAAAACTTACTTTCAAAATAAAAAACCT
Source organism: Gibbula magus (assembly GCA_936450465.1). Taxonomy (NCBI): domain Eukaryota; kingdom Metazoa; phylum Mollusca; class Gastropoda; order Trochida; family Trochidae; genus Gibbula; species Gibbula magus. The sequence goes on along the minus strand of OW388289.1, from coordinate 63,425,275 downwards.
CATACGTGGTTATTATCAAAAGAAATACCGACTGAAATAATAATGAGGGGTTATTACGAGAAAACAAGATAACTACGAAACAATACTATTAGACAAAATCCCTCATAGGTTTCTAAATTCAGGTATGTACTTATGGGCTCCCTGACACTGGTTCACATTAAGGTAAGTATTGTGGGATCTCTGACGCTGGTTTACATTCAGGTAATTATTTGTGGGCTCCCTGACGCTGGTTTACATTCAGGTAATTATTTGTGGGCTCCCTGACGCTGGTTTACATTCAGATAAGTACTTGTGGGATCTCTATCGCTGGTTTCATTCAGGTAATTATTTGTGGGCTCCCTGACGCTGGTTTACATTCAGGTAATTATTTGTGGGCTCCCTGACGCTGGTTTACATTCAGGTAATGATTTATGGGCTCCCTGACGCTGGTTTACATTCAGGTAATTATTTGTGGGCTCTCTGGCGCTGGTTTACATTAAGGTAAGTACTTGTGGGCTCACTGACGCTAGTTTACATTCAGGTAAGTACTTTTGGGTTCCCTGGCGCTGGTTTACATTCAGGTAAGTACTTGTGGGATCTCTGACGCTGGTTTACATTCAGGTAAGTACTTATGGGCTCCCTGACACTGGTTTACATTCAGGTAAGTATTGTGGGATCTCTGACGCTGGTTTACATTCAGGTAATGATGTGTGGGCTCCCTGACGCTGGTGTACATTAAGGTAATTATTTGTGGGCTCTCTGACGCTGGTTTACATTAAGGTAAGTACTTGTGGGCTCACGGACGCTAGTTTACATTCAGGTAAGTACTTTTGGGTTCCCTGGCACTGGTTTACATTCAGGTAAGTACTTGTGGGATCTCTGACGCTGGTTTACATTCAGGTAAGTACTTGTGGGATCTCTGACGCTGGTTTACATTCAGGTAATTATTTGTGGGCCCCCTGACGCTGGTTTACATTCAGGTATTTATTTTTTGGGCTCCCTGACGCTGGTTTACATTCAGGAATTATTTGTGGGCTCCCTGACGCTGGTTTACATTAAGGTAATTATTTGTGGGCTCCCTGACGCTGTTTTACATTAAGGTAAGTACTTGTGGGATCCCTGACACTGGTTTACATTCAGGTAAGTACTTTTGGGTTCCCTGGCGCTGGTTTACATTCAGGTAAGTACTTGTGGCCTCCCTTGCGATGGTGTACATCCAGGTGAATACTTGTTGGTTCCATGACGCTGGTTTACTTGAAGTACTTGATGGTTACTCATGTTAATTGTATGTGAACTATTTAATTCACAGGCAAGAAGTACACCATTTGACCATGTTGAACAGAGCTCTGGACCAGGTAACATATACGTCTCATTTCAATTGACCAATAACCCTAAGCACGGTAAATTATCAATAATTTCCCAATCAATAAACTGATATAATTATATCCCAGGAGTTGTGAATCATCTATAACCATTAACTATTGTCATTAATGTTGGTGTATTTGAGACATTGGTTGAGAATTCATTTAATATTATCACAGTAACGTCATTGTGCTTCCTGAAAACCGGTACTATCTGTTTGGGAAGAATATATTACAGAGATTTGGCAGAGATTGACATGTATGTGTGTAGATATATTGTGATAATTTTCAAACTCTTCAACAATGTGTTATATATTATATATATATGTCATTGTCACCTGTATTATTACACTCATAACCAAAGTACTCACCCTTTTGTTTCATGACACGAATCCAGGAAGGAGGAGCACTGACTTCACAGGAAGATCGATAGAAAATGTGAGTTGTATGAACCATAGTACTTGCAACGTTTACTTTTCATCTTGCTACGGTGCATCAAATGCATGGTGGCATAAACCCTTAAGGGTCTGAGTTGATTGAATGACGAACATCTTTTGATGGCATTTGTATTGTATATATTTGAGGAGACGTATGGAGAGGCTGGAATCTACTCTGTAGAACAGGAGAGTCTTGACTATTGGACTGATGATGACGAGGAGAAGAGGGAGGAGGAGGTGGAGGATGGGACGGGTGGAGATGGTGGGTATTGCGAGGTTGGCGATAGAGGAACTGTTATGCAGGGAATGAGTACTGGTATATTTCAGGAGGACTTTGAGGAGGTTTGAATCGCCTCTGGGGAAGAGATGGAGTCTGCATGTTATGAAGATGAGGATGAGGATAGGACGGGTGGGGATGGTGGGGATGGTGGTGTTGGCGGTAGAATACCTCTTATGCAGGCAAGGAGTACTGATTTTCTAGGACGATCCCTAGACATTGTAATTTGTATGTACGATAGTTGACATTTATCTTGGTTATAACTCTCTGGTAACGTCATCCCTTTGTTTAGCCCCGTGCTGTAACCAGGAGGTAAGATCAGGTCGACACCAAGGTAGGTCTATCAGTCACCTAGGGACCTTGTTCGAGGTTTTGATAGAAAGACCTCATGTGAGGTCTCTAAATTAAAGATAGACCTCATATGAGACCTCCAAAACCAAGGTAGACCTCACATGAGACCTCTAAATCACATATAGACCTCATATGAAGTTTCCATAAATATTACTACAGATTTCTTTTTAAGAACAATCTTTTAAAGTAGTATTTGAAAATCGTTTAGCTATATAATAAAATCATTTTGTCCGGTTCATTGAATAGAGGGATATTAGTATTTTTCAAATGCGAAATTTGCTGGTTTTTCCTTAAAATGTCATCTTCCCGCAGTTTAATAGTCTGTTAAGGTCCTCAAACTCGGTCTTGATGCATGCTGACCAAATACCAATAGACACAATAACTATTTTTCTATGGAAATGGCAAATAAAATAATAACTAGGACTCATGTTTGTCCAGGCTGGTGATGATATATATCAGTTATAATGAAGGGGAATTGCTCTGGACAAATATTCAAAACGTACCGATATGGGTGATGGTGCGGATATGGGTCGAGGTGGAGACGGGGGTGGGGATATGGGTCGAGGTGGAGACAGGGGTGGGGATATGGGCCGAGGTTGAGGTGGGAGTGGGGATATGAGTCGAGGTGAAGGTGAGGGTGGGGATATGGGTCGAGGTGGAGACAGGGGTGGGAATATGGGCCGAGTTTGAGATGGGGGTGGGGATATGAGTCGAGGTGATGGTGGGGGTGGGGATATGGGTCGAGGTTGAGGTGGGGGTGGGGATATGAGTCGAGGTGAAGGTGGGGGTGGGGATATGGGTCGAGGTTGATGTGGGGGTGGGGATATGAGTCGAGGTGAAGGTGGGGGTGGGGATATGGGTCGAGGTTGAGGTGGGGGTGGGGATATGGGTCGAGGTGAAGGTGGGGGTGGGGATATGGGTCGAGGTTGAGGTGGGGGTGGGGATATGGGTCGAGGTGGAGACAGGGGTTGGGATATGGGCCGAGTTTGAGGTTGGGTTGGTGATATGAGTCGAGGTGAAGGTGGGGGTGGGGATATGGGTCGAGGTTGAGGTGGGGGTGGGGATATGGGTCGAGGTGGAGACAGGGGTTGGGATATGGGCCGAGTTTGAGGTTGGGTTGGTGATATGAGTCGAGGTGAAGGTGGGGGTGGGGATATGAGTCGAGGTGAAGGTGGGGGTGGGGATATGGGTCGAGGTTGATGTGGGGGTGGGGATATGAGTCGAGGTGAAGGTGGGGGTGGGGATATGGGTCGAGGTTGAGGTGGGGGTGGGGATATGGGTCGAGGTGGAGACAGGGGTTGGGATATGGGCCGAGTTTGAGGTTGGGTTGGTGATATGAGTCGAGGTGAAGGTGGGGGTGGGGATATGGGTCGAGGTTGAGGTGGGGGTGGGGATATGAGTCGAGGTGAAGGTGGGGGTGGGGATATGGGTCGAGGTTGAGGTGGTGGTGTTGGTAGAAGTGGAGGAGCTAGTATGCAGGGAATGAGGAACACTGATTTCCAAGGACGGTCCATATTAATGTTAAGTTGTATGAATCATAGTTGATATTCATCATGAAGAAATAGAAAATTTATCAATTAATGAAGCTATGAACAAACTCACTGGCAAAAGAAATTATGCCAAACTATTTTATTTTCCCAAAGTATCAAATTAGTTTGACGTACTTTTATTATTTAACAACATCACGTGTGCACAACTTAAATGGACCCAGTGAAAACTGGTGTATCTTCCCCCCTCCCCATTCCACATATTACGTTACACTGCGTATACCGTACATGGCACGTTTGAGAAATTGACAACAGAACATGATGAACCATCTGTCAAAGGTATGCCATGGAGATTTCGAGAATTAGTTTAAGGTTACTCTTACAAAACCATAATATGGTCTGGTTCAGGTGACATACCCTTTACACACATGTAGTGATTGAATAAACATCATTGTTGATATCATATGTATTGAACGGATTTCCACAGGCAGGTAGGACAGTGCTCAGCAAATGTTATTAAATCAGTGGGCGAGGTGAGGTTATTGGGGGCTCAATGCCACTTTCAAGAGTATTCAGTTGGACGTTTGCACATTAACCTTAGCGTTTGCTATGCAGAATCAGATCGAAAACGACCGAAATGTGTTTTCAACGCGGGTACGGTTTCAATCTTACACCGGACTATGGAACGAACTCCCGTTGTACATCAGGGAAATTAAAAATCTGCCAAACTTCAAAGCAAACTCGAGACCCACTTCTTCAACATCGTCTATCCATAGTGAATTCAACAGCGCATTTGAGCAGTGTGAACTGGATACCTGCGCTATATAAATGCTAATATATAGAGAATACTAAACGACGTCCCGTTTAATTACATATTTATGAAACGAGTGGATGGTTTTGGTATTTAACGAGCGAAAGCGAGTTAGATACCAATACCATCCACGAGTTTCATAAATATGTTATTAAACGGGACGGAGTTTAGTATTTTATTTATTACAGCTCTAAATTAATGAAATATGTAAGTAAAGTTTACTATTCATTCATGTAGATGTGCGTAGGGATACATTTCTTACCATGGACGCATAACGCCATCTCACTAAACACCAAAAATAGACCAAGCAAATATCCGTTAATAACAGTTTAAATTTTGAACAATGCAATTTCAAAACACTCATTACATTGTCTTTATGTTCAACTATAAGAAGCGCAAATTGGCGAGTAAACAAAAACATCGTATTTATCTCACTACCAGTAGATCTTATGAATGATGTCAGGTGATTGTGTGGTCATCGGAATGCGACTGTTTTCAAGCGCCCAGTTAGGCTAGTTACAGTTGTATGTAGCTGCAGTTAATTTGCCAAAATAGGCTCTGTTACACCCTGATGACAATGATACTAGGGAGTAAAGTTATAGGCCTTTACAGTTCTGCAGCTAGTTTTATCTAGCGAAATTGTGGGGAGCATTGTCCTTGTTGCCGATGAAGTTAACATTGACAGCACAAATTGCTAACAGTAACAGCACCGCCGAAAATGGAGTTTCGACATTTATAGCAAATGTTAAAATTTTATATCAGCATTGATACTTACCTTGAAGCATTTTAATTTATTTATCTTGGTATGGTACATTCTGCCTCTAAAACCTGGAAAACTTACATGTCGACACGAAGCTAATTTTTTACATTCTAAACAATCAAAACCATTCTTCAAAAGGAGAAGATAATATCAAAATGTACCTTTAATGTAGTTATATAATACTATATAATACAATAATACTCAACTGACGACTGTCACAGGATACGTGGGTTCAACATGACGTTTATTCCTTGTGAATTTACATAAACTGAGGCTACGTCAAGTTGCATGACGAAGTAAAATGGCGGTCAAATCCCGAAAGCCGTAACGAGATAACATGTCAAGGGAACTAACTCTGAATCAACCAAGTGATACTGATTGACGGTAAATTGTGATAGAAGCGTCCGTACAATATTAATCATAACGACGTTGTGTGAAAAAACATGTCCCAAGAAATCCAGTGCGATCCCAAAGGCCATGTGACTACTGGAAATTAGTTCCGACTGCGATCGCTTTCACGTGCAATGTTTCACAACAGTGTTGATTAACATTTTGATGTTTCACAGCAGTAGTATCTTCAACGAGAGTGTAATAAAGATAGATAGATGAAGTTGTATGTTCCAACCGTTTAAATATGTGAAGCGCAAAACATTTATATATTGATATCGTAATAGTAATGCAGTGCAGGGTACATTGGTTGTTACTTTGAGGATGTGCTCTGCTCTGCTTTACTAGCCCAGCTCAAAGCCATAAAACGTTCATTATTTTGGATATCCGTTTCCTTAAAGTGTAGTATTAAATGTTTCCAATATCATTTCAAGGGACGTGTTCAGATAGAGATTTTCGTTTTCATAAAGGGGCATAGTATGCGCATAATGATTCTTTTCGACATTTTGTACTTTAAAACCAAAATTACATCAGTTTCTTTGTCTTCTGAGAAAGGTATTGGAGAAGCTGCTATGAAGAATAAGAATAGGTTCTATGTCAACTTCTTTATTTCTATGAATATTGTATAGAACCTGTTTTTTTTCTTGGAACAACTTTGGTTACACAATTAACTTTGGTTACACACTTTAAAGTTCTATGTCACTGCATAGAACCGCGGAGACACATAAGTGATGCGGTTTTTGTGTGAGCGGAGCATAACGCCCGATCTAAGACTATAATAAACATTTGTTTTATCATGCACTGTGCATGTTTTGCAGATACATGTATTTTTTTAAATTAAATCACTTCAATTGAAAGTTCAAGTTAAACTGTTGTATAAATGCTGTCGACAAGCTCTGGTATTTATCCCAGTTTAACTTACACCTTTCAAACCGTTTATAAGCCAGTGCATGGACAAACACATTATGAAGTCTATAAAACATGATACAATGTAAAGGAAGGTCCGGTTATTGGACCTTTGAGTCAACTTAAAATGGAGCCTCACCCAAAATATACACATTATCACTGTAGTTACTTTCGAGCACGCATCATATTAATATCTTCTGCATATTTACATTATGCTGCATTTTACACATTATGGTGGATATCCTTGAAATGAACATGATATGAATCTGTATTCACTAGTTTCCACTTAACTGTATAATCACAACAACGAAGGTTATCTTCGATTACTTGGGAGTCAAGAGTCCGCCGAGTCTTCTTCCTTCAATTTAATGCTGTCTCCAAATGTTTCTAAATGTATTTTCACTCTTTTACCAATAATATTCAGGGACACAAACATCACAGCGAGAAACAGAATCATTGAGAACACCAGATAGAAATGTCCCATAGGGGGAGCGTACTCATACAGCATTCCTCCGAGGAACGGCAAAGCCATGGCGCCAGTTCCTATTCCGAGAACTGCTATGGAGATGACTCTAGCATCGATCTTCATGAAGGTGTCCGTCCAAGCTAGAGCAGCTCCTTGGAAGGGTCCCGAGAAGAGACCAAGGGCCATGGATGCGACCCAGAGAGCTGACTCGTACCTACTGGCTAGTGTGATAAGGAGAACCCCAGTCCCAATCAGACCCGCCAGGTTCACCACTAGGATCTTGAAGGTCCCGCAACATGGTGTAAGTAGCGTGTTGACTATACGACTTATCAGAAAACCTCCCCAAAATAATGACGTCATGTAAACCATTGTGCTTTTAGGTATGTTTAAAGGTCCGTCCACACCAAATGCAGTCAAAAAGGTGTTGTATAGTATGACGTTACCTAGCAACGGGAAATAGAAGCAGAATAGCACAGCTAAGTAGAGATACTGGAGCCTCGTTTTCGTCACATTTGTACTGGTTGAAATCTTGTCTTTACTCAGATTCTCATACTCGCTGCTCCCACATGAATCTTTCCTCGAGGTAAACCAGTAGTAAAGGAAAGCAACGCCAGCAGGCATGGTGAGCAATCCAAGCACAACGTAAGCGTACTGCACATGCGTGTCGGAAACCGTGCAGTTTACGTCACTTCCGTTGTTCCGGACCGGCGTGTCCTCCGCCAGGTAGAGTTGGGAGTGCTGGGTGCTGGTTGTACACAGGAAGGGGCGGGCAATCAGGGGGGTCAGGATCGAGCCCGCCGTCGTTCCACAGTAGACGAACTGGAAAGCTGCCCCTTTGTGTTCCCAGAGAGAGTTACACACCTCTAGAACGTCTGAAAATGTGAATTTTTTTATTTTGTGAAATTGCAACATTTATATATTACATGTAATATTTGAAACTATACATTCGAGAAGGAAGGTTCAGTTTTAAAACTTACTCATTTCTATTTCCGTTATTTGTATATTGCCATTCATAAACCTGTCTAACAGATATTAGCGCCAGGATCATTGTATGAATTATGATTGGTGATCACAGAACAACTGTTGGTACTATCCATTCACAACCAACGGCCATACAGTAAACCAACGTATCCAAATGTATCTACTACATGCAGCTAATTTACAATCCAATCGCAGCATTTACTTTCGAAGTACAATCAATTAAGCCTATAGTCTGGTATGACCTTGGACGTCAGATGACGACAACATTAAACCACTTTTTATAATTCTTGTAGGTTGTTATCTTTACAACGCATCTAATCAAATGGAAATGGAGATATGTGTTTTACTTTCGACGTTCAACAATCAACGGGTCTTCTTATGTGAACCTGTAAGATGAACATGAATAACGTTCATTAAACCTCACTTCTTGCAGGTTGTCATCTTAACAACACATCTAATTTAATTTCAATACTTCCAACGTACAGCAAGCAATGAAGCCTCTACACAGGCCCTGGAAGCCGAACATGAAAATGAAGTACGTGTAGCTGGGTACGGCAGGAGTGATGGTGTTGAACAGAGATCCACACAGGATGGATATGGCCAGCTTCAGCTTGGTGTTCACTCCTGTGAATATCAGTCCTGCAAGGAGAGTACCTGTCACCGCTCCTATTCCTGTAGATAGGATGAGGTAGGAGAACTTGTCCACGGACTCGTCCACCAGGAGCTGTAAGTCCAGAAGTGTCGGACCGAGCACAGCATCTCCCACACCCTGGACAGCGAAATCATTTGATAAATCGGAAAGAACTAGAAAGAAAAATAAGTTCGCTATGAAGAGGTAATCCAGCTACCACAAATAACTTTGGACAACATGGTAAGGATAACGTGCAAAGAGTCAGAAAGAGAATGGTGTTTTAAGAGGAATGTAAGCGTGGAATCAAACAAAGCATTTCTCATATAGTGGAGATAGAATTAAATTTGAAAAAATAGAGCCATATGCTCTGTAGCTCATCAAATATTACATTATTAGCAGCCCCGACTAAATAGGGGCTGCCATCAGTTTTTGTGCAGTTTCCACCGCCGCCACAGCCGCCACCGCGTTCTGTTTTGGCTATAACTTTTTTTCCAATAAGGTTTCGAGAACTCACATACATAACTTCTTACTTATACCCCTGGGGAATGTTTTGGACATGTTCACAATCAAGGTAAAAAGTCATGGTCATGAGTTCCAAAAAAATCCTTGTAAACACGATAACTTGAAAAACATGTGTGCTATCAGGTTCTTATTTGATGTATATCAACTATGGAGAATTTGAAAAAGTGTTCGCTAAAATCCTTCAACGGTCAAGGTCACAGCGAGGTCACGACTTAAGCATGCTGTTGCGAAAATGTCTTATTTCAACTATTAACACTTTGAATCATTACATGATTGTTTTCACAATGAAATGTGATCATTGATTGTGTGCCCTTGAAGGTCAAATGTCAACGTCAAGGTCGTGAGATGTTGGTTAAGACCATGCTGACCATTTAATCCAATTTTGATATCAGTAATAGGTTTTAAGAATAAACTTGTGTAAAGTGACCCCAGTGATGATTCAACTTGTTAGTAATAACTCCAATTAAAAAATTGTTTAGAACATCTTCCATTTTATCGTTGCTGTCGAAAAGGCGGAACAGGGAAAGACGAGACCCTAAGTTTCTGGGCTGCTCTGCTTTTGCAGTGTCCCGCAAACGCTCATCTAGTTCATTATCTATCATTACTAAAGACTTTTACATTCATAGGAATAAGTTACAAATTTATCTTTAAAGATATGATGTCTATTAGATTGTCTTCATTGAGGGCTTATATGAACAAATCTTGCAAGAGCACTGGCTTTCATAAATTGTATTCAATAGCTTTACATATGGCATCCTCATAACCAGAAACCCAAAGTAGTATAGGTAGACACAAAAAACATAAACTACTAAAAGGCACCCCAGACTCATAAAAAAACAGGATGTCATACAAGATATAAACCCAGAGAATTTGAAGTATTATAAACCCAAGAAAACTTACATGCTCAATACAAACTTAGAAACACTTACAGAGTTCATAAAACCCAGAATTACTCAAATACATCATACGAACCCAGAATTACTTACAGACATAATCAAACCCAAAATTACTTACAGATATCATAAAACCCAGAATTACTTACAGGCATTATAAACCCAGAATTACTAACAGACATCATAAAACCTAGAATTACTTACAGGCATCATAAACCCAGAATTACTTACAGGCATCATACAAACCCAAAATTACTTAAAGGCATCGTAAAACCAAGGATTACTTACAGACATCATAAAATCCACAATTACTTACAGGTATCATAAACCCAGAATTATTTACAGACATAATATAACCAGGAATTACTTATAGACATCATAAAACCCACAATTACTTACTAGCATCATGCAAACCAAGAATTACTTACAGGCATCATACAACCAAGAATTACAGACATCATAAAACCCAGAATTACTTAGAGACATCATAAAACCCAGAATAAACTTACAGGCATCATACAAACCCAGAATTACTTACAGGCATCATACGACCCAGAATTACTTACAGACATCATACGAACCCAGAATTACGTACAGACATCATAAAACCCAGAATAAACTTACAGGCATCATACAAACCCAGAATTACTTACAGGCATCATGAAACCCAGAATAAACTTACAGGCATCATACAAACCCAGAATTACTTACAGGCATCATGAAACCCCAGAACAGCCAGGCAGTCTGCACCAGTTTCCATATCATAGTACCATCCATGTTGGCCCTCCAAACACCTGGGTATAAATATAACCTATATTCATATACGCGTGTCTAACTTGATGGATATAGATGCAAAAGTAATTGATTTCGAAATGACTAATCAAAACACGGAAATGTCAATGATATATATACATACATTATATATTGATACATAAACATAAATGCATCCGATATTGGTCTGATATTAGATATTAAATTACCACACTTTTCAAATGATTCCGTGTGTGTCTAATGAAGGTGAATGTAGAGCTAATTACTGACATTACCCACTACCTGTTGGCTGTTAAGGCCGCCTCCCTCACACGATCAGCAAACCATTTATGTTTCCTCTGTAATAAATATAAAATTGATAAATGCATACGTTTGTACATGTATCTGTCATGACTCATGAGTATAATCATTTCAACACATTTTGTGTGAGTGTTGGGACACCGCGCACATCAGGGAAACATTTTATCCTGATATTCCTTTATCTCAAGTTTTTAGTCAATTTGGTGAACATTTTAGACTTTTTGAAATCAGTCAATATATTTGAGAAATTGTAAATTTTCTCGCCGCTTATGGCTGCGATACTGCCGACGTTAAGCAATAACACACTCACTCGCTCACTATAATCATTTCAGACGAAATCATCACAAACTTATGATAATGGGGTTTATACGTGTAATTTGGGGGTTTGGTTAATGTTCATGCAAAACAAATAATATACTAAAACAATCATGGCAAATTGAAACCTCTCTTGAACATGGCCTTGGTTTCATTTAGGAGGCTTTCGCTCTATAATTGTCGGCCATTGTTGCTCTCGCGTTACTGCCTACCATTGGAAAATAACAGGTGGCAATCTCTTTATGATCATTTGGTAAATTACATGCATTCAATTTCAGCCTCTAATGACTCAACATTCCAAAATGACAAATGACAAAACAGATGGATACAAAATGAAAAGTGTAAATATACCAGGGTTACGTTTTTCATCCAACGTTTAACTTTGTCGACAAACAGATTCTATATCAATAAACATTAATCATGGTCACATAACATCCATCTAACAACTATCTACCCCAGTGTAGTCGGGTCTGTACTGTCTGTACTGAAATTTTAAATCCTCCCTGAAGACTTCTTCAGATTGTACACCTACCTTCAGTCGTGGATCTATCTCTGTTTAAATTCTGTCTTGCGCTTTGAGCATTTTTTTTACAATGGAAAATAGTGCACGCATTATAAGCATGGTATTATTATTATTATTATTATTATTATTATTATTATTATTATTATTATTATTATTATTTTCCTTTGCAAAGTAAACGAAACTTATAAATGGAATGCATAAAAACCAAGATTTTCTGAAGACATGTTTATGGGGATACAATACGTATAATGGAGTAGACTGTTGAATGTGCACTAACAATCAACCATTAACAAAAATAAGTATGCAGTACATTACCCCGACACAACAGGTTGCCTGACCGCCAACAGAATTCAACCAAATGCTGAACTTGTTTGAAATGCAGGCTGTGTACAGATAAGTAACGGCGAATAATATCTTATCTTGCCGAAATAGGTTGGCGCCAGGTGCAATGTTATTAAAAGATAGAAATCATGCGAGTGTTTATTAATAATTGTCACTGAGAAGGTGTCATTTTATTCGTGTGACGTGTTTATATGAAAGATTTTTTATAAGCTGTGTCCGCTATTTTGAACCTATTCAGGAATTTACATTTACTGACGTGCAACTATATTCTGTTGTAATTAAGGTGATTAAAAACAACATCGACGAAATTAAATGTAATTGGTTTATGCATTCACCGTGTCATTTAGACACTAGTGCAGCAAGACAGTTGAATATTAATAAAAACATTCACGCGCAACATACAATGAGTAAGTAGAAAATAGGCTCTTTGACACCATGACGTCGCCTTTATAGTATCATTAATGAATTTTAAATTAGAAAAAAAAAAGATAAAATATTATTTCATTATATTACTTCATTTGCCTTAAATTCAGTTTAATTATCCGACTACTTGATCCCATTGTAAGAATATTTTATGTTCATAATACAGCCTCATTATGCCGTAGCAGAGGCAAATCGAAAGTCTTGATCGAGACACTGCTGTGTTCCTGTAAAAATACAATAAATTTAATAATGTTTGAAATATGAATATGTATTTGGTCAAAATGTATGCAAATATATCAATTTACCTCTAGAAATGCACATACGAGTCTCTGTGGTGATGCAGAATGATATACGTTGTTCACATTTTATCCACATTTCATTAAGAGTGATCTTGTCTGATAACAGCTATGACTATAGAATGGTAATAATAAGGTTAACATGGAGCTGGACAAGCGGGACCCGACGTGCAGTGTGACGTCATCCTATTGTTCTTTCACTCCATTTTTTTTCATTAGTGGAGAGTTACACATCACATCATACTTTTTAAGTAGAAATTTAATTTCTTTAACTTTTTACAGCAGTTTTGATAAAAGAGCAATACTTTGAGTGTAATTTAAGTAGGGTCATATCCTCGTAACTCTCCATTCCTTAAAAATAACCTCCGGGACCTCGGCTCCATTATTTTAAAGGGACACTGCGTCAAGGATAAACATGAGATCACTTTTAACTCCCTATGCTGGTTAACGTGTCAACTGATGAGTTACGCTTCGCTTCACTGTCTACATGCAGTAGTTGTTATTACATATTGTCTGAAATGTAGGGTATGTGACTCATTATCAGACACGTTAATCAGCATAGGTATATAAATTTGATATCATAGTTATCATCGACGCGGTGTCCCTTTAAGGAATGGAGAGTTGCTCGGACATTACCCTCTACGTAATGTATCCTCGTATCATTTTTTTTTCATATATAAATAATCCTCGTACATGTATTGTTGGCTTTGTTTTTTTAATTCACCAAGATATTTAGTAACAATGTAAGTTAGCTACCTTAACATCTAGACAATATAACAACACGTGATTACACAGTAAGTATCTACTTCTACGTATTTGTGTATAAAGACAAATTCATGCTTGCCGTATGGACACTGTTGCATGGCAGCACGAGTATGAAAATAATATCATAAAACACTACATGTTCACAGTCTTTATGACGGTTAAGATCAATCGATATAGTTCAGACTTTTACATATACCGAAGCAATGTATTTAAAGGTTCATCCATTGTGTTGTTGGGGGTCACATATTGCAAACGTTATAAATGGTGTTACTTAATCGAGATGTACCGACTGTTACCGAAAACTACCATTTTGACGATAGTAGACTTAGCATATTGACGATATGAAGGTAAAAGTAGTGATTTCTGATCGAAAACCGGACAATGCAGCGTGTGTCGCACGTCAATGAGTCAAACGTAATTTTGGAATCTTGTTTATTACAGACAAAAAGACAAATTTGAGTTGATAATGTTTAATAGGTCACATAACTACTGTGCATGTAAATGGGACGTGCAGTTTCGGTTTCGGTTGATGTTACTAAATTTTAATTGGAACTAGTAATTATGATATATTTGGCGATTGGGAATAAATATGCAAACTGAGTGAATTTATTTGTATTGTAAACAGCACATGTGGTGAGTTGGAACGTATTAAAGCCAAATCAAATTTTATGAAACACAATGGATGCACCTTTAAGATCAACCTGTAAATCAATTAGTCAGTCCTTCATGGCATGCCACCATACTTTTCTGAGGAATAGTGTAAGAACATAATGTGTTCTTAATAATAATGCTACACATATCTAGAAATATGAACAAGAAGATATGAACACACAAGTTGAATCAAGTAGCCTAATAGCTCACCATCTTATCAGTATGAAAGAAATATTAACAGAAACATTTAAAGAAAGTTGAAACAAGTTACTAAATACTGTACCATAACACTATGAAAGCATTAAGAACAACAACAACAACAACCAATTGAATCATATAGCAAAATACGTTAGTATGTTAACCACATCACATCACATCACGTATGTTTATGATATGACCAAACCAGTTTAACGAAATAGTCAAATATTTTAAAAAGTATCAGATGCGTATTGTTAGATTTCGATTGAACAAACCTGTTTAATTTAATAGTCGAGCATTTTACCAGGTTTATATAAAGGTTGTTAGATAAGTATGTTTGGACAAACCTGTTGAATCAAGCAGTCCAGGTATATGTACGTCAAAAAGGTCAGGTTAGATATCCATACGACATGCCGACATATACGAGTGTACCATCTGTTGTCTTATTGATCCAAACTCCTGTTCGGATATATATCTTATAGATACGTATTACCATAGACACACAAACACAAGCACACTCACACCGCGCCAGCTGTGACTTAAAATATATACATGTCGATCATGAATATATGATTAATGTTATTCAGTGAGGCAAAGACGAAAATATTATGTTTAATTTATTGTTTCAAACATAAGGTTTGGTTGTTGTTGGTATATTAAATTAATGATAGTCTAATGTGATGTTTTGATATTTGTCGATTTCTCTCGAAATATCATATTAAAGTCATTGTAATTTCATCAAGTTTTAAACTTTGCCTTAAATCGTTGGAATAACGTATTTGCTTTTAATTTTTTAGTTACGTTTTCAGGACTATATAATATTTATGTCAGCCTATGTTGATATATTGACGAAATGAATAAATGTAACATATGGCCTTTAATAAGATATTCAAAACATTTTTTTTGGTTTTGCCATTTCAAAATTTCACTTGATCTACGCGTTATTGTATCAACGTTAATTTATCATCTGAAGCAGAGCACACTTACTATTACCGTTATTAAATGTAATGGTACATGTATGTAAAATGTGTACTTAATTCTAAGTAACCAATACATTTGATGGTTGTATACTTTAGTATTTCCAATACTGCCATAATATATAGGAACATGTTATTTATTAGTTTATTTCTTCATTCTGAATTGTTAATTAATTTATAATAGATTTAATCTAACGTCACAAGGTGGAGATCATTTTATTGATGTTGATGTTGATGTTTTACTGATTGGTTGCTCACAGCATTTGATATTATAATGTTATTAATTAAGTATTTCCGTATTGGCCCAGTTACAGGTCCGAGGTCCGTTGTATTGACCCGAGACGAAGTCGAGGGCCAATACAACGGACCGAGGACCTGTAACTCGGCCAATACGGGAATACTTAATTAATGACAATTTTATTAATTCATTCTATTTGCACAACACTAAACATCTCCATTTATATTGAAATAATAAATATACACAAGATTGGTGAACAGATACCATGGGTCAAAGTTGTGAAGCGACAGCTTCTGGCTTTCACCAAATGTGCGACTCATATTGGCCCAGTTTTTCTCGTATTGGCCCAGTTTGTCCGTATTGGCCCAGTTGTCGAATCATATGGTCTAGGCCGTAAATACCGTATACGTGACATAACATGGATAGTTAATTAATAATTAGTTATAAGAACATATATGTGAGGGTGTGTGTGTGTTTGTATTTCAAAAGGTTACATTACCTATGTATACTCCTTCTTGATATTACTGATTTTACAGGATGTGAGAAATATAATTCCGTGCAGTTAAGGATGTTCGCTCCTCAAATTTATAGAATTAAACATTTTTTCTAACTTATATTTTTTAAAAGATCAAAGTATATGATTTAAAAATCAGCATTAAAAAATAGGGGGTAGTGTAGGTTTTTTCGAGATATGACGCCTGTAAGAAGTACAATTTTAACATGGGAGTCTGTGGGAAAATGAGAAATAAAGTGCTAAAAACTTTAAAATAGTACATTTCTAGTATTAAACTTTTTTTCCTTTTTTGATATGTGACAATGTTTATGTTCCCCTACCGAAATCGATGAAAAAATATATATGGTAGTGTGGGTTTTTTTTAGCTTTGATACAAAATGTACCTGAAAACCTCCCTCTTTAGTCAAATTTAGGCCATTTATGCTGTTTAAGCACTTTTATGGGTTCTAAAGTCACATTTTTTAAATTTCATTTGCTTTTTAAAAGTATTTAGGCGATGTGGAATATCATGAAGTAAATAAAAATTACAAAAAAACTTTGCTTCGTCATATTTCATTTTTGAAGTTCAACCGGAAGGAGCGGACATCCTTAACGAGTAATCAGGCAGTATGTCTACATTGTTTATTGGCTCTAATTCGGTACACAAGCAATAGCATCATAAGGTCATAAGGTAAAGTAAAGTTGTGACTGGACAGATCAAGTTTGACTCTACCGGAATTTTAAATCGTCCTGTACGAAGTTGAAATGTACATTTGTGTCAGCCATGACCTTAAATGGGTGGCTGGATATTCCTTATATTCTACTTTATGTGTGTGTTAATGTACGAGATGAGACTTCAATACAGTATCTGTCTTTTTGTCCGTCTGACTGGGTAACCTAACATCCTGCTGATATCACAAACTCACATACCAGGGCTCCGTTCCATAACAGCGAGCGCTTATAATCACTCATTGATTGCTCAATATAGCGCTCAAGTAGCGCTCATTCTCTCCTGAACGACACGGTGCAAAATCTCAAAGTTCGCTCGCTTTGCTACGTAGCGCTACATTGAGCAATCGCGTTCAAGAGAGGTTTAAAAGTAATCGCTAATTGAGCGATTACTTTGAAACCTCTCTTGAACACGGCCCAGGTTGAAGGGTGGGGTGAGTATATAGTTCATACCACATGGTTTCACCGGTCAAACGTGGCATGACGTGATGTCACATGATTAAATTAACATATCTGGTCGAATATATTTAAATATGAAATTAATTTTTTGCTTCTCACCGATATGTTCTCCACGTGACTCCATTAAGCGGCCGTATAGTATTATGTAAATCTCTTGGAGGTTATTTAAAAACTTTGAAAAATAACACTTCACATGACAGCAGAATAGCTGGCAATTTTAATTGTCTAACTATTCTACTCTTATTACTTGACGTTACATAGCAATAATGTCACCTGCTTGATGATGAACTTGACTTTAATAGGAAGTTGACATCTGGGATGAACATGTCTGTCTCATTTTAGTCCTCTTTTGACACCACCCAAAACCAAATTATTGGCATTTTATATTCTTCCTCAGGTGCAAGTATGTGCAACTAACAGATTTGAAACGTTTGTTTGAATACATTTGCGATTTTTGTGATGGGGTTTGAGTAATAGGAGGGTAAATTACTTTTGAAAACATTTCTGGAAAAAAGGACGCAGTATGATTGATTCAAATTAAATCAACAGTATAAGTACAGTGTTTGTTTTTTTCATAAATTAGAAAACGTAGACATGAAGGGTTCACTAATGCTGAAATGCTGAAATGCTGAAATGCTGAAATGCATGACATTACACGTGTTACGTGTATATGCAGGACTTCCTTCATTTCATAGAAAGGCAAAATGTTGACAAGACATATGCAAATTAAGTTTGCAATCGGTTGGTGTCTGTTACCGTTGTCGTTGTCATTCCTGTCAATTGGTAACAACCATGGGGAAAAGGTTACCATGACAGCAAACTACATCAGATGATTTTACCGATTCTTCTTCACAAGACGACATTCTGGATTTATATGTCCTTTGACTTGGTGACGTTAAACGAACATTAAATTAAAAACTCTTTTATTGCCATAATTATTCATTTTTGTTTTGCCCTTCACTAATAGAATATTCGTTTTAAAACTGAGATACAATTGAGACACGTTGACTTGATTTTCACGTTAAGTATAAACATATAACATCTGTTTGTAGCGAAATGTAATTTGCAAAGGTATTAGGGAGACTAAGGGATTCAATGTAAACGTTGATTACGCACTTTATGTGCATATGTGTCATGTTAATAAACAACATTCATTACAATCTATACATTAATAGTGCCCTGTGTTAAATCAAATTCTGAAATTTAACCATCAAAATGACACGGAAAATTTACATTTCACTTTGTTTGATATACTTTCCTGTTAAACTTTAAATTAACCAGTACTTTTTCACTACAAACATTCTGTACAAGAAGTAAACATAATGATAAACAATGATAATTCTTTTAGACACAGCATAGTCCACATTGCAGGAGTGTTTCATAGTCACAAGACTTAGTTTTGTCTCAGTTTATATAAGCGACATCCTCCGTTGTCATGCTACCACTCTTGTTTACCTGTTGCCGTGTTAATGTTTTGTTGGTTTACAGTGTGTCGTTGGGGTCATACACTGATTCCTTTGCTACAAACTTCAGTTGTTTTGCTCTGGTAAAATATAGGTGTGTTTTCTGTAAAAATATTGATGGTTGGGGTTGACACGAAAAAACGTTGTTTTATTCGTATGTGCAGTTTTACTCAACATTAACGATGGCTTGCTTTGGTTTTACTGTAGTTCACTTGTTCTGTTCATATCATTTCCAAGGGTTGTTGTCTCAGCATGGAGACCGTTTCATTGTTGTTGGTTTGGTTGCTGTTGGTTTACGATGGGCGTGGTCTCGCTGCTGTTGCCCTGTGATGGGTAGGGGGGAGGAGGTGCGGCTGACCCCACGGGCCGGCTCTGCTCGGCAGTGACAACCTGGGTGTATGGAGGGGGTGGCTGGAAGGCTGCAGGGGTCACCGTAGTCTCGTAGGGACCCTGACTGACGGTGTAGACGTTACCGTTACCGGGGGCCCTGTTGTTACCAACCGTGGTTACCATTGGACGGGCGGGCTTCCTCCTGGCTATCAAAGCTATTGTGAACACGACCACCGCGATGAAGAAGGTTCCACCCACAGCCCCGCCGGCGATAGCACCCACGTTTGTGTCGAAATCTGAAAGTGGTCAGATATGTTTAAACCGGAACAGAACACTTCATGTAATTTCCTCAATCAGAGAGCTTGTTCTGTTCGATCACGTGCTTTAACCAGTTAATATTGTTATTCGTACGGATTTGAACGCAAATGGATAACTAGTTTTATAATAAATAATCATAATTATAGTAGTACACTTTAAGCGCTGAGAAAGAAAAAAGAACAAATATTCAGCCTATGTATATTCTGTGCAAGGATTTAATAGATTATACGTTTGAACTGATAATATAAGCTCATTCTCTCTCTCTCTCTCTCTCTCTCTCTCTCTCTCTCTCTCTCTCTCTCTCTCTCTCTCTCTCTCTCTCTCTCTCTCTCTCTCTCTCTCTCTCTCTCTCTCTCTCCCTTTTCTCGCACCATATTATCCAAACTCTGTTGACAATCGCCCATACTAGCGAAATAAAATCTCTCTCTCTCTCTCTCTCTCTCTCTCTCTCTCTCTCTCTCTCTCTCTCTCTCTCTCTCTCTCTCTCTCTCTCTCTCTCTCTCTCTCTCTCTCTCTCTCTCTCTCTCTCTCTCTCTCTCTCTCTCTCTCTCTCTCTCTCTCTCTCTCTCTCTCTCTCTCTCTCTCTCTCTCTCTATATATGTATATATATATATATATATATATATATATATATATATATATATATATATATATATATATATATATATATATATTTAAATCAAAATTAATAATAAAGGCCACATTGCGTGTATATACGTACAGTTGTCTTTCATATTTGCTGTGTAGGAGATCTTAAATCCGGCCTCAGTGTTGGAACTGTCCGACACAAACTTGAGGAACATGTACCTCCCGGTACTGTATTTGTTTGGGTTTGAGTATCCGCACCACCTCCCCAGTGAGTCGGCGCTATCGTCGAACCCTGTGCAGATACATGCAGATATCAGAACTTCTATTCACAAAGACCCAATGTGATCGTAAATCAATGAGATAACCGAGGTGATGGTCAGTTCAAGACAGTCTTCATAAAGGTGACTTCCTCCGCAAGGATACTTCCTGCGCCAGTCTCTATCACTGGTCACTTTAAAGGGGCAGTAGCACGTTTTTTCGCTCAAATAAGTCGATGAAAAATAATTTCATTTATGGTAAAACACCCTTCTCTCTTCGGAAAATATAGTTAAAAATGAGTGTACATGGCTCAGTTAAGCCATGGGAATTGTTTTTGTCATTAGAAATAATAAAATGTGTTCACAATAAAATGGCCGCCATCTAATTTTTGCTTTATACGCAACACGGATAATTGGTTCGTGTAGTAAGATGTTTTACCTTCTAAAGAAAATTTAAATGACATAAACTATCATTATAAATGGAAAATTTGACAAAATAAAATTTGCGAAAAACGTGCTACTGCCCCTTTAAGCCTTGCTGCCGCTCGAGTAGCAACGTGCTGAAACTGGACTATAGGGAGTGTGTGCGAAATTTGGACTTTGTAGTGCTATCAGAAACGCATTGCACAGAAAATGCGACAACATGGAGCAAGGATTAAATTAACTAGTGATAGAAACAGGCGCGAGATAATGTTTGCGTGGAGAATGTCGTTTTGTGACATGATTGTCTATGATGTGTTGGGTGGCAAGTGACCCACCCATCTACATTCTCCTGGTCAAGATGCTACAACATATCATTTGGGTGAACACGAGTGTCATTTGTTCTCATATCCACGTTGTCTCATTAGAGTTTTTACACTGTTTTTGATGTGTGCATCATGTCCTATGAAACGTGAAAGTATCATCGTATCCAGAATAAATACATCAGGACATCAGAATAAAACACAACACGTTGAGTCATGCAGTACATGTCAATAACAGTTCAAGGCCAAGGTCAACTTCATGCTGGTAGTGAGATTCCACTCATACGACGTGTTAAAGGGGCAGTAGCACGTTTTTAGCAAATTTTATTTTTCCAAATTTCCCATTTAAAAAGATAGTAATTTATATTTCACAAACCAATTATCCATAGTGGTTTTGCATATAAAGCCAAAATTGCATGTCCATTTTATTGTGAACACATTTTATTATTTCGAATGACAAAAACGATTCTCATGGCTTTACAGAACCATGTAAACTCATTTATTAACTTGATTTTCTGAAGAGAGAAGGGTATGTTACTATTGATGACATTATTTTTCAAATACATTTCATCGACTTATTTAAGCGAAAAAACGTGCTACTCCTCTTTTAACAAAAAAATTTAGTATGTATTGACGCTACAGGTGTCCTATTTACAATGCCTACTGATACAAGACAATGAGAAGGTGGCTGATCAGTCACAACTCTCACTTACCGTCAAATGCTTCAACGTAGTCTTCATCACAGTTTACCGAGTACTCCACATCAGAGCTGACGACGTCAAGGGCCACGATGTAGTCACTGTCTTGCGAGTCAATTCTCCAAGTGCAGTCGGCGTTACTATTAAACCAAATGTTCATACATGTAAGTTATCAGAAAAGATAAAATTCATTTTGAGACATTTTAAATTAACGTTTCTGGAGCTTTATCTCTTCATTGTTGGAACCGCCCTCGATAATCCGGGAACATTTTGTGCGAGTCACACTTTTGAACAGCATTTAGAAGTGCAATACTCACAAAAGGCAAGATTTAAGATTTCTGCCAACCTTATTGTGTGTATGTTTCCCTACTATATTGACGTTCAAAAGAAACTTCCCATTTCCATTTGAAAGTTTGTAATAGAAAACAGCCGTCTGTTCCATAACAGCGAGCGCTTATAATCGCTCATCGATTGCTCAATTTAGCGCTCAAGTAGCGCTCAAGTAGCGCTCATTCTCTCCTGAACGACACGGTGCAAAACCGCAAAGTTCGCTCGCTTTGCTACGTAGCGCTACATTGAGCAATCGCGTTCAAGAGAGGGTTAAAAGAAATCGCTCATTGAGCGATTTCTTTGAAACCACTCTTGAACACGGCCCAGTTTTGCAATTTCTTGGAATTCCTCGGACTTCTTGTGAGGTTTCCAGCAGCGCTCGTCCTACATGTATATACCGTTATTATGTTTTGGCTTTCAGGCTGGATCCGTTTGGGATACGTCTTGGGATTCGATCCGCACATTTTTGAAAAAGTGGGAAGTGTATTTAAACGTCAATATAAATACTTACTTCGGATAGTTGAAAGGGTAGTTAGGCGATGTGAGGTAATCGTATGACGTGTAGGAGGCGTACAGATCTTGTTCGCCACAGACTGGAGACAAACACGTGTAATTCGTTATTTCATCAATTAAATCAAACAATTAATGTTGAACATGTGAGACACTTTCGAGTCAATTGTCTCAAATGTATAGGATGCATGTTAAGTTATTTACTCCTCGTCTAATGACAAAGTAAAATGCCTGGCAAAACAAACAATACAGAGTTAAAAACAAAATACTGCTGCCGGATAAAGATTTTGAATTTCCTTGATAAGCATCCGTAATTCATCCGAGCATGATGCTTTTGATACAATATATGTTTGTTCGAATACGTCGCATTTTGTCATTTGGTTTTGGACAAAGTGTTTGGTCTTTCATGTCTGTTTGTATCGTTTATTTTTCCAGACATTGTATAAAATGAATTATGCAATTACAGTTATAAAAGCCTTATGTCTCATTGGCATTTTCAAGCCATATTAAGCCATATTTTTTTCAAGACATATTAATCAGTAGCTAAATCGAATTCGGTATCATAAAACATACATGTACACCATTTCCGCTTATTCCTTTTCCCAAACACACCAGCTGTAGACAAAGTTCATTTCAACATTCTGATTCCGGTTAATTACTATTCATACTTACTAATACTATAAAATAATTTGCATAATTAAATGCATAAAAATGAAATGAAATGAAATTATCAATCTGATTACCACTGAAGGTACTTTTATATCGCAACTACTAAGTTCCAAGCCACTGCAAATGTCATCAATAAATTTTAAACTAAACATAGACACAAATACCGAAACAATCCATGATCTAGCAGCTAAGTAGCCGTTATAACGCAGCATCCAAGCAGCGAACGTTATCTTTCAAGTTTAAACAAAATGTAGGATCTAAAACAGGTATGTGAGCTAAGTACAGAAGGTCCCGTTATAACCATCTTCCCACGGCAAGGTGAAAATGTATCGAGATCTCTCCATTTTTTACCTTGCCTTCAACCTAGCCAGAAGTGGTGAAACGAATCAGCGACACCTATTGTGATCACGAGTTACGTCCCTTAAAATCTGCTAACATACAGCCAATGAAATCGCCGTTTACATTCGGAACCAATTCAAAATAAGCGACGATCGACCAAGTCACAGAGGCAATACAACTGTCTTCTGATTGGCTTATCCGATTAGCCTGCAGTACGTTAAAATCTTAGCACTGAAAATGCGAGGGTTGAGGTCAAGGGCGGAAGGAGAAGATATGGAAATCTTTTCGTTACGCCTGTGAAGTTGTGAAGATGCGTTATAACGGAACATCGAAGCTACCGTTGGTGGTAAGAAAAGGACAGCCAACGACCCACAACACCCAAAGTACTGCAAGCTTACCACTGAAGGTGCCGGCAGTGTATCTCAGTTTGAATCCTGTCTTCTCGTTGCTGCTGTCGGTGTGGAAGGTGATGGTCACAGCCCTGCCACTGGTCACGTACGTGGGAGTAGTTGTGCCACAGAACTTCCCCAAAGTGGGGGATGATGTGGCGGAACCTGGGAGAATGGGGTGGTATGGTGAGTTAACATGTAAAGCTCTCTTTACACTAAAACAGTCGAAAGCCAAGGTTAATATAGAATACTTAAGAATATCTACGCGTTTCTAGATCTTCGTAAATCTTGACCCAGGTGGTCGTTGCAAACTAAACTTCCCACAAGGAAAACGTTAAGGGTGGACATAGGGTTAGACAGGACCCAGGCTGACTACCGGGCAACCGATGGATAAATCCATCAGTGATTGTTTACGGTGTTGTATATTTTATACGGGAGCTTGTAAATGTCACTGGAAACGCAATTAGTGATGGAATGTGATTTGACATGATTTTTTGGATCAAATCAGAACACTGATCATTATACATCGACACACGTGGTGCGCCTTCAAATCAAGTCTAGGTTCAAACCTAGTCCACATAAATCTAGGTTCTCAATATGTGTAAACCTACAATTCTCTTGAAGGATTCATATTGAATAACTGATAGCAGATAGCAATGAGCGGACACAAGCATCTCACCATCATTAACCTGGAGGTAGTCGTACTGGCAGTTGGAATCCGACTCTATATCTGTATCGAGTAGATCCACCTTGATGTTGGAGCCCACATCCGCACTGATTGTCCACACACAGTCAAGGTTGCTGCAACGATTCATTATTTGGAAATGAGTTTTATTCGAACTAAACTCTCTCGCCTATTATATCTTACATAAAGGGTAATTGAAAGAATAGAATAAGTGATAAACAAACGAAATATCAACGAACTTTCAAACACAATAGGAGAAACTCCCAGTTGGGGTCAATAGCTAATATGTTGTATACAACCACTATCTATCAACGGTCAACAAACATTTTACAACGGTATATGTCACGTGACTCGGTCTTTGAAATGTTCAACGGGTGCAACACTGGGACGAACAGTAAGTCAATGTATCTTACCGATATTTATTCACCACTGTCCAATCGACATGCTCAGAATTTCCAAAGGTTATGTTTCCATGAACAGCCGTATTTTCGATAAAATGATGAATGGAATTGAAGGTCATATTTGTAAGAGAGTTGTCAGAGAAAACAATCCAGATAGATTTCCTGAATGGGGACGGCGACCATATTGAATCCCGTTAAGGTATGTACTCACTTTCTGTACAAGCCGGGGTAGCCGGGAGATGTGAGGATCGCTCCTGATGCAGAAGCTTGAAGCGATTCTCCACATGTGTAGGGCTCTGAAAATAAGTTAATACCATGTTATTATTCCTACCCATTTTCAAAAGGTTTTCTATTTCAAGCCTATAACTTGTCACAAGTCCTTTTCAAGAGGTACCACCAATCGGTTAAGAAAGGCTGCATTGAGTTTTTTACTAAAAGATCGTGTTTCTTCTTTATTCAATTTTTAAGATGTGTACAAGATTGCAAATATTACAAAAAAAGGGATGCGCTGTCTGTACAGCTGGTACACTGAGTTCTACTTACGAGATACCAACAGTAAATCACCAACCAATCCGCGCCCTCTGTCCCCAAATCGACACTAAGTATTAAAGGGTCTATTGTCTATGGAGTGTTTGTACACATAGAATTTCAGGAATCACAATTACTTTAGTCGAAGGGATGTTTCTTCTCAAAAGGATCCTAACATTGTGGTTAATGGAAGGGGTCTCTGTACAAGTTGATTTACCATGAACTAGGAAGAGTTTATGTTTTCAAATAGCTTACGTGACGTCTCGTTGTAGGTTAGGTTGAAGCCACGGAAGTTGTTAGAGGAGTCAGTGTGGAAGACCAGGGTGAGAGCGCGGCCACTGCTCTGTATCAAGGGCATCATGTCGCCACACCACACCTGGAGCACGTTGGCGGTTACAGTCGGACCTGTGGAGCACAGTTATTACTTGGTAATTTCAGTTTTGAAGTCGCGATGTCTTAGTGTGTTTATCTTTAATGTGTTTATTGGTAACAGAATTGTAAGAATAGAAACCCTTGTCAACGACAATAGTAGTAGTCTTAGTAGTCGTAGTTGTAATATTCATCAGAGAAGTAGTAGTGGTACATGTAGTAGTAGTAGTAGTAGTAGTAGTAGTAGTAGTAGTAAAAGTGGTGGTAGTAGTAGTAGTAGTAAAGGTGGTAGTAGTAGTAGTAGTGGTAGTAAAAGTGGTAGTAGTAGTAGTAGTAGTAGTAGTAAAAGTGCTAGTAGTAGTAGTAAAAGTGCTAGTAGTAGCAGTAGTAGTAGTAGTAAACGTAGTAGTAGTAGTAGTAGTAGTAGTAGTAGTAGTAGAAGTAGTAGTAGTAGCAGCAGCAGCAGTAGTAGTAGTAGTTGTAGTAGTAGTAGTAGTAGTAGTAGTAGTAGTAGTAGTAGTAGCAGTAGTAGTAGTAGTAGTAGTAAGAGATACGTGTTAAGGTAGATTCCGCTCCATGTTCACGCCCTTGGTTAAAACCTCACTTAAAGCTTTAAGGATAGGTACATATGATGAAGCTTAAGGCACTTAGCATCAAGTGAAACCACCAAAGCTTACACCTTTCTGTATACTAGATATATGTCAAGTATATCTGTAGTAGTTACAGTCACTTACCGTCATATACCTTGACGTAATCATATTGACAAGTATCGGATTGTTCAAGTTGTGAATACAGCACGTCAATCTGGACCATGTATCCCGGGGTGCGTGCTGTTATCGTCCACTGGCACTGCTCTAACCTGGAGTGGAAAACGTTACCCTGTTATTGAGAATCGCTCCCGATTTTCCACTTACCACTTATCAATAATAGGGAGCTGGATATGAAATAAATATAGATGATATGATATGATATTGTTTACGATTAAATCACATATGTATACAGAAGCAGCTTTATACACAACACTGGCAAGTATACATCTCAGTTAATCCATTTCCATTGAATGATAAGAATTTTAATAACTTCTTTATTTCATTTGTTTAAAAGCAATATCACGTAGCATTTAACCCATAACCGTTTAATCCTAAACTGATGAAAAAAATGTTGATTATGAAGTATTTCAACTGTACAAAGTGTGGTGGAAAAGAATTCCATAAAATTATGATACATTTCATCAGATGTTAAGTGTAGGATAAAACATGACCCGCGGGCACTATTTAAAAGTATGCCCGATTCCCGCGGGAAATGCCCACAGACCGAAGGCCCACGGGCATTTCCCAAGGGAGGAAGGCATACTTTTAAATAATGCCCACGGGTCATGTTTTACCGAACTTATAAACCGACAGAAGCAGTGGATTAATTAAAGTTTAATCAAATATAAACTAGGTGGACAGCTACAGATTAATTTAGCTCGGTCTATACGTTTCATCCATGTGGTTCCCGGTTGTTAAACGCATCGTGCGAACGCAGCCGGGGATGTGCTGCACGTGCAGGTAAGATAAACCTAATAGTTATTGCAAATTAATCAAATAAATTGATTACACCGATAAAGTAAAAGAGTCGTCAGTAAAATATCGCCGTTGGTTAAAGGCCGTATATATACTAAGGGCCATCCTCGGTTACCCATGGTTTTATATACGCTCCGTTACTCTCCACTATATCACCCATGGGAAACCTTATCAGAAACATCTGTACTCAAATTACCCGCCCTTGGCCAGCGTGACGAAGTCAGTAACCAAAGAAAAAACTCAATGGGATAAGACGGACATGGCAAAGGGAGATAACCGGTGACGGATGGCTAACACAATGACCTCGCTTGCTTTGAAACGAAGTGATATGAATTGTCATTGGCTCGCAGGTCCAAGCTGCGTAGCAGTTTGATTGGCTCACGCCGGCCAAGGGCGGGTAATTTGTGTACAGATTTTTCTGATAAGGTTTCCCATGGGTGATATAGTGGAGAGTAACGGAGCATATATAGAACCATGGGTAACCGAGGATGACTAAGGGCTTACGAACACCCAACTTTCATCACAGCCGCCTTGGTGTAGTGGTATGAGCGCTGGGTTTGGTGTTCAGTACTATGAAGGTTTCGGATTCGAAACGGCTTATCGTCAAACCATTTGCAGATTGGTTTTTGAATGAATAGTTATTTTTCAATATGGTTAGATATCACACATACAAAGTTTGACATATATGAAATATAGATATTTGAAGAGGGTAATATCAAGATAATTGCCCGGGGAGAGGGACATAATTAAGATAATTGCCCGAGGAAGCAATATTGTATCAGACTTGAGGAAAATTACGAGAAATAGTGTCCCCGAAGAACTATAGAGTGACGTCACCACATAGTTACGCCATATCTCAATTAAACTTAATTTTTATTTTTATCGTTTTGTATCGTTTCTATTTCCCCTCGTTGTATATCTGTACCGGAAAGTCGCCATTGTGGAAATAAAGAAGTTGAACATCCACATAACATACACTTCTTACAGAATGTTTATTTTAAAACAATTATCAAAAATATTGAAACGAAGAATGTTCTCACGGTTGGTAAAATCCGGGGAAACCAGGGGAGGCGAGGTACTGCGATTGAGCCATTGCCGTGAGATTGTTCGGCCCACAGTTCACGTGTGGTCTCACCGTTGTAACTGAAACAAGCGTAATCATACACAATAACGCCTCATTTACACTGTCCGACGTGTACCACTCAAACATTCAAAAGAATCCTTTTTTCCATCTACAATTAGCTTATGGAACAACTTGCCAACCACTGTTCGTAATTCAAATATCTCAGTATTTAAAGGGGCAGTAGCAAGTTTTTTCGCTCAAATAAGTTGATGAAATGTATTTGAAAATTAATTTCACCAATAGTAAAACATCCTTTTCTCTTCGGAAAATGAAGTTTAAAATGAGTGTACATGTTTCGTTTAAAGCCATGGGCATCGTTTTTGTAATACAAAATAATAAATTGTGTTCACAATAAAATGGCCGCCATGCAATTTTTGCTTTATACGCAACATAGTTTTTACCACTTCAGATAATTGGTTTGTGTAATAAGATGTTTAACCCTCTTAAGTTAATTTAAATGACTTAAACTATCATTATAAATGGAAAATTTGAAAAAATAAATTTTGCAAAAAACGTGCTACTGCTCCTTTAAATCATTTATACGTGATAATATTGTACATGTACCAACATATTATTCGTGCGGTAAAAGAAATTTGAATATTATCCATACCAAGTTGCGTTATTCTGTTAGTTGTTTTAACTTTGATTTATATAAAGTTGCAATTAAAAGTGATCCTGAATGTGTATGCGGATCTCCTGTTGAGAATTCCCATCACTACTTGTTTGAATGTCCATTGTATAAACGACAAAGGGTAAATTTCATATCATCTTTAAAGCGCATTTGTAGATTAGCAGGTATTCCACTAAACCATAAGCTTTTGTTAGAAGGAAGTGCAGATCTATCACCATGTCAAAACGCAAATGTATTTAAGTTAGTACAATCGTTCATTAGTGAGACAAACAGATTTATATAACATAAGATTATTTTTCTGTATTATGTCGTTATTCTTCTTTCACTGCTGTCAATTATGTCTCTCTGTCAAAAAACTGTAAATTCACTATGTACATATCAAGGAGAAGGTAATCTTAGTTGGAGAACTTGTTCCTAATTCTTTTCTTATTGAATAAAATATGTTTAAACCAAACGACTTGTAGTAATAACCAGTAGTATAAGGACACATGTATTGATGACAATTTCTTTATTCGGAGGGTGCGACGTTTAGGTACAGATTCTGCTTGAACACTGTACAAGAATCTGTACCGAAACGTCGCACCCTCCGAATAAAGAAGATGTCATCCATACACTAGTCCTTATTTGACTTCAAACTTCTAAACTTCCACTCAAAGAAGTTAACCAGTAGTAGTTACAGTTATAGTTGTTACGTCTCGGATGTTTCGATTTAGCAGATTGACTTATATTTAAAGAGCCATCACGGATGTTGATGAAAATATCAAAAATTTTCCAAAAATCTATCTCCGTGAAATAAATACACTTAATTTCCCCCTAATTTTCCCAACTTAAAATAAGCCGAGAAATTGCATTAATTAGTAAAGGTGTTTTCCAGTCTAAATATAGATCCAGTCTATTATTTTCAAGCGCAAAGCATTATGGTCTAGTTCACACACAGTAAACAAAGACAGGAAATAATAATAAAAAAAAATAAAAAAATATGAGCAATGAAAGAAATCGAAATATATAATTTTTTGATGGTTATTTATTTACCATTTCATTTAATTATGTATTTGCTACAGATATTGGAATAATTGTTTTACCCAACTAGGTATTTTACTTGAATTTTATGATTAATGAGAGTACAAATTTGTCATAATTTGCTGGTCTTATCTCAATAAAAAGAACATTAAACAGGAAATAATTTGTATATTCTCAGGACATTTAGAAACATAGTTTGTAAAGCAATCGTCACTTTCAGTAATGTGTGACAAGGGTACTTTGCAAGAGAGACACGTGCAGCACGTGCAGCACATGGGTTGTTATGGCGACTTGCGCTAGAGACGAGCCTTCACGCTTCGGAAGCGCTTGCTGTTTGTGTAGTACGTATTACGGAAAAAAGGGGACTCTGTTTATATACGTCAGATACCCGTAGCGCGCGCTAGTCGAAGTGATACTTCTCTTTGAAACCAAATTGCAATACATTGTCGTGATATGAAAATTATTTACATATGCCATGTTGTAGATAAAAACATTCTCTGGCGAATGTCGTTATAAGTATATTTTCAAAAAATTTGAAACACTAACATCCGTGATGGCTCTTTAAGACCCTCACTTGTCAAGACAGACACAGTTTGTCAAGACTATCTATAAAATTACAGCCCTATTTAAGCACTTTTAGTGAGAAATGTCAAAATCAAGCCCTTTACATAGGACACGGGTGAATTAAAGCACTTCTCATTTGACATAGGTGACAGGGACACTTTTCAAATATGTGCGAGCCTCAAAATCAATTCTTTTAAAAATAAAATTCCTTTCCTTTTGAATAACTATTGATATTGAATAGAAATACACACTGAAATGTTTAGCTTAATAACATCAAAATTACAAAATCAGTGCTCAATCAAGATACTTATACTCAGCAAATTCTGAGACCTAGATTAATAATTAATTGATCTATGTTTTAAGTACGTATGTGTTTGTCAACCAAATATCTATAAACTTAGAAACACACACTAGTCACAACATAACTACCCGGCACTATCTCAATATTTGTTGCTGGTAATGTGAGCTATTAAATAATGTTTAAATATGAGGTCATAACTATTTTTTAGTACCGTAAATCCTTGGATAAAAGCCGGGGATTATCAGTGATATAAGCAAGCGAAGTTTCAAGCCATGTTATTTTGTTTTTCGATGCAATAATATGTATATGTAATTTTTCAAAATTGAAAGTCCATTGAATTATTGGAAATCAACACCTTTTCAAAATATGATAAAGTTGATTTACCTTTGCTGAATCTAGCAGTCTAAGTCTATTCAAGACAGGTGATCATTCAATGATTTACGGTATATGAAGACTTAGATGTATGTAAGGCATTACTTAGAGTTGAGACGAGTTGGTATTGGATTTTGAAGCCGGTGCCTGTGATGTTCTCTCTCCCAGACCTGAACACTGCCATCATCTGGCCCATGCTTGTTCTGTAGGTGGGGGTCATGTTACCACAGAACTTGCCCTCCTGGAATACCGCCGATGTCCCTGGTTAACCGAAAATTCGACTTGATTTATTCAATGGCGGATCCATATCTGACTCCGCTACCCCTTTGAACATCCTCGATAATCCAGCGCTATTGTTCCGATAAATCTAGATTTATCGGAACAATAACGCTGGATTATCGAGGATGCCCCTTTGAAATGATCCGCCCTTGTTATCTTACCAAACATATATCACAATCAAATATAACCCTTAATGAGCTAACATCAATTGGCCCGCTGACAATTAATAGTCATGGATATCTGGATATTATAGTTTGGTTTGGGAGATGAGAGCAGAATAGAGCTATTAGAAT
Organism: Gibbula magus; assembly: GCA_936450465.1. Taxonomy (NCBI): domain Eukaryota; kingdom Metazoa; phylum Mollusca; class Gastropoda; order Trochida; family Trochidae; genus Gibbula; species Gibbula magus. The sequence goes on along the minus strand of OW388289.1, from coordinate 63,392,781 downwards.
GTGGTGACCTTTGACCTCGCACCTGAGTAGACTGAGACGGAGTCGTTGTTACAGTTAGTGGATTCGTCCAGATCGTCCGAGATGACTGTTAGGTAGAGGTCTTCGTTTAATGAACCGAAGGGAGCTCGGATCGTCCACACACAAAGCAGATCACTGCAACGAATCACGTCTAGTTTTACATACTTATGATGAAGTCTTTGAGGAGCATTTAGAAGTGGCACACGTAGGAAAACAATTTCTACATTGTATAGATACACGACGTTTCGGAGTATATGCTCACTCCTTCATCCGGTGGAATGTTGCATGGACATTCCACCCGATGAAGAATATAAAAGTTGATCAAGAAAATCTTCATTCTCAAAGTTATGATGATAACAATGAACATTTATCGTGAATATCTTTTAAATTCAAATCGTTCCGAATACGTTCTTGAATACGTTCTCTTGCAGATAATATAACACAGAAACATTCGTTCACTGTAGAATGGTATATTGTCCTATTTAGTTTGTTTAAACATGTCTAGTTAAACATGATGCCGAGTTAAAAGTAGATACAGTGACACATCAAACACATTTAGAACGCAACGGTATACGATCCGTACACTACAAAAATGGTATATATTTGTATTTCGTACAGAATGAAACCAGATGCGAAAATTTCGCAAAGTCATAATTGAATGAGGATTATGCAAAAAGTTAAATGCCATATTGTACTATTTCCGGTAAATATGTGTATATGAAATCGCATAAAGAGTGTTGTAAAGATAGTTTGGCAGGGGCACGAACTAATATTTGTGTTAACTAAGCCATGAAACTGAGCAAAATACATCACAAGCTTCTTTGAAATATTGGTGTTTTTTACGAGGTCTGTACCTTTATTGTCATCCAGATCCTACAGCAAAATATTAATTGACGACCAGCCCAGTCTAGTATATTATAGCAAGTTTAGATTACAAAGCTCTCCTCAAATCCAGGCATCTTAATATCTCCATTTTGTATATTTGAATTGTTTGTAAAATTGTTGATAAGAAAACAACTTATTTGTGAGAGTAAATGTTACTCTAGTCCCTTTGGAACGCAACCCCACAAAGGAAACATGACGTCATCATGACATAAGTAATAATAAGTCATAGTTTGCCCTTGGGTATCGCATGAAAACTTTTAAAACCGACAGGATTGTCCTCGGAGGTTATTATGTCTAATGAACAAGCAAAATACAATATAAACATATAATGTACCTGGAATCAGCTTTATAATGTAAACTAAAACAGGCCTAGGGCACTACCACGTACTTGTAGTATGTATCAGGGAAGCCCGGGGACACCCAGTAGAGGGGATGCAGACTCGGTGTGAGGGTCAGGTTACAGCTATGGACTGAAACATTGACACCGTTATAGCATATGTAAAAATAAAAACTTACGTTATTCCAAGTTCAAAACAGTGTTCATTAAATTCCGCAGGGTAATATACCGCATACAGGATTTTCGAAACAAAACAATATGTTCATTGTGTTGTAAAATAACAAGGGTACGGATGATGTGATGTAATAAAAGTGACGTAAAATGGTGACAATAAAACACACACAATACTAGAAGTAAACTGGTAAATCAAAGCTTGTGTATCGTTAATGAGCATTTTAAAATCATTTCTACAGGCAGCTTTGACAAATAGGGGCACTATCAGTTAACGGCGTTTTTAAGGATGTACGGAACTGTAAGACCCTTGTAGATTTCGCATGTTTAGCTCATCTGGCCTGGAAGGCCCGGTGGGCTTATGGCATGGCATGGTGAGAACCACTTGGTCTAGGGAGTTTTGTGTACAGACTCCTTGGCCAATGGGGATTCTTAACTGTAGATTTCTTGACCCTGCGACCCCAAATATAGGTAACAGAGGTCATGACCTGAAAACCTATTTTCAAATTCTTCTCAAGAACCACTGACCCTAGGAACTTGAAATTTCATGTACAGACTCCTTGGCCAATTAGGATTCTAAATTGTAGATTTCATGATCCTGCGACCCCAAATATAGGTTACAGTGGTCATGACCTGAAAAGCTATTTTCATCTTGAGATTTTATGTGCACTTCAAAGGGAGGTTATTTAAAGGTAACATCAGTGATGAATTAAATCTTCAAGTGTGTCTTTATTTGTAGGGGACTTTATCTCTGGCCTCAAAGATAGGTCAGAGGTATAAGGACCTTAATACCTGTTGTATCTTCTCCATTAAAGTGCTGCCAATGTGTTGTACCTCTCCCCTAGAAGCTGACATTTTGAATAAGTTATGTATATAATGTCTATTGAGCTACACAGCCAGTGGCACTATTTTTTCTGAGGCGCAGTAAGGGGCATTTCAAAACCCCGTATGCCGAAATTGTTTCTTATCTTGTGTATTGCACCAAATTCCAAATGTATGAAACAAATCCGTCTGATTTAGATATATATATTGCTGTTTACAAAGCGTTTTGAATATATACACCTAAGAGAGGTATCGCTGAGGCATTGTAAATAATTTGTTTTGATAAATTAGTGAATGAAGACATGTATATATGTTTTTCTTCAAATAGGAAATGTCAGTGCATTTTAATCTCACTGATAGTGTTTATGACTTTTATTCTGATTTTGATAAACTGACGGGCAAAAGAAAGTATAACACTTGTTTTCGATTATTTCAATATTTTAAAGAAATGAGATGCATTTGATTATGGCATGATACAATAACACATTACGGCAGTAGTTTGAATGACTTAATTGGTGACTGTTTTATTTGGTAACTAAAATATCATTATTTATAGTAGACAGGGGTAAGAAATGAAATTTACACCAATATGACCCCTACCATGTTCAAAATGTTGTAAATATGTGCAGGACGAAGCATTTTTATTGATTTACACGCAGAGTATGTGTTATATGCCGATGAACAGTTGTGTTTTATCAAAATTAATTTGGGGGAATTTGAAATTTTTAATTTTTAATTTTAATATTAAAACAATTCAAACCGCGTAGAGATATTCTTTGACTGACTTAATGTTTTGGACTAATTTCACAAACTAGTCCGTTTGTTAATACGACGTCGAAAAATCGAGATATTTGACTTTTTTAAAATTATACATATGATAAATACAATTCAGCCATATACTCTCTTTTGTCCGTCAGTGTATTTCGAGTCGAGCAGTTGTTTACCTTTTGGGTTAAACTTATCCATAAAATGCATTCAGCTTGTCCGTCTTGAGCCTGGCAAATCCTCTTATACGGTTTCGTATTCATTAGCATTGAATCGGAATTCAGTAAAATATATTAGTGGTAATAACTTATAACACTACTGCACTTTGCCTTCAACAAGAAATCTGGGTACACTGCTTTATATGTGTCAATTTGAAAATAACATAAAATATTATACTTAGCTCGATTGGACATATATCCCATTGGTTTACATTGCTGGTGCCACGTTAAGATCCAAAGCTTACCTGGGCTCGACCTGAACCTTACAGAAAACCCTCTGTTAGTTATCGACCCGTCCGTTTTGAAGATGAGCCGTAGCTGGTTCTGTGAACTCTGGAAGTTAGGGTTGTCCAGCCCGCAGAATGTTCCAAGGTGAGCTTCCGCTACGGACAAACGATATGTATAGGGTAAAGGACGAGGACGAGGCTCGAAGAGAAAACTAAGGGTGAAGTTTGTCGTACTCGGAGACCAGGACGTACGGTAACTAGTTTTTCAAAAGATGAAAGTAATTTATATAAACCAGCCCCAAGACATTTGGAGCACAGTGGTGTATTGGTTAGCGTGCTGGCCTCTCACCCAAAAGACCGGGTTCGAATCCCAATGGAGACACCAACAATTTGTGACCTGGGTCTCATACTGTGTTGTGTCCCTGGGCAAGGCACTTCATCCACACTGCACTCAGCCCACCTAGATGTTAAACACAGAGAGTACGGACCTACATGATCGCGCGAAGCGCTAAGTAGCGGCACCTTTCCTTCAGGGTAATAATGTACCGCCATTGAGCAGTGCTTGCATTCGGTATTAGGCGTTAAATATTAATGATATATATAATAAATATTAAGAAAGAAATTCACATTTGTTGATACTTACGGTCTGATGCATTAGTATTTCCATTATACACCTGCACGCCATCATATTCGCAATGCTGCTGCTGCTCGATTATCGAGTTTAACACTTCAACCACGACAGTGTCATTCTCGTTCTCAGCGCTGATCAACCATTCACAGTCCAAGTTGCTGCAAACGTTGACATTTCCGCATGTTAACATTGTTAATGGTTCGGGTACACACTTGGATGAAATTTAAATGTATAGTTTATTTTAGAAATATACTTACACCGGATAAGGATGCATGTTGCCTTAAAATGATTCAGGCACTCACGCTTCAGATATACTTAACCGTTTAACATATTGGGATGTATTGTCAGACTTCTTTTGGAAATGAGAATTCTTCATATTACGTACCTCACTAAATCATAGAATCATTTAATCATATATCATATCATCATCACATTATGTGATGTGGATCAAATAATTCAGCATAATTATCAAACCATTTTGTCCTAATAATGATAATTAATATCATCATTTTGCCATATGATCACAAAATGTCATCATAAACAAAAAAGATCACCTTATGAGCATATTGTCTTTCCAACACATCACCGTGTCATACCATACACATCATCAGTTAACTCTTGATTACAGGACTGCATGACAACTTACTTCAACTAAAACGATGCACTTACTTGAAGTAGGTGTTTGGGTAACCCGGAGACGTGAACATATCGTATGCTGATGTGGCTGTCAGTTCCCCTCCGCATTCTACATAAAAGGAAAGTCAGATGTTCTTAAAGGGGCCGTTCTGTCGGCAAAATCCGCCGTATTGGATTTTGGGCATTACGTGAAATGAAAACACGCAATATTTTACCTAATTTTAACATTTTAATGATAAAAGATAGCAAGTTCACATAGTAACACAAAGCATTTCATAAAACTAATAAACAATTTGCTGTTATGCCGTAAAAAACTTTTCCCCACTCGCAGCGCCGATGAATGGCTTCAGTTCTCATTGTTTTTATTTTTCAACAAATGTACGCTTGTCGTTATTAAGTTGTGAATTATAAATTCATCCAAATATTACCTTTATTATTATCTTTTAACTTGACTGTGTTTTAATCATTTATTAGTAGCATATTTGTGTAAACGAGGATATCCTCTCGAATTTCGTTTCCACAAAAAATACACCGATAGAACCCTCCTTTTAAGTATTCACTTAATAGGGTTGGGGTTTTTTTAAATTCATGAGATGAAAAAATCTTCAAATCGGTTTGTACAGTGGCAAATGTCTTGCACATATACAATAATATAATCGCCATCATTATATGATGGGAATCAAATAATCAAATCAGCATACAAAACATCAAATGCCGTTGCAATCCATATTCATATCATCAGATCTTTACCTGTTCTCTTCATGAGATTGGTTTCTTTTTAATGAAATGTTCAAATATGCAAATCGTTTTGTACAATATATATACAAGTTGTTCACCACTTTTTTACTATACGATAGGAAATATAAGGTTTAACGCGTGAGGATGTTTAACATGATGAAAACATGGTTTCTTGGATGGAAGGTCAAATAACATTATACGATTGTCAGCAATTAAATGAACTCATAATAGATAATATGTAATCTTAGAGTGGTTGGAAATGAAACCCATAATTACTCCATACTACACTCCCTGGGATATTTTCAAATATTGATTAATAATAAAGGTCAAAATACCTTATACTAAGCTTGGCAAGTCTTTGAATCAACTTATCAATGCGAAAACTACACTCGCGGGCAAAAGAAAGTATAGGTGCATCAACTCAAGATATTTTTAATCAACCAATGGTGGACACCATATCTGTAAAAGCCAACTGAACTTAATTTATAATTTTTGAAACATTATATATATATAACATATTTATGAAAAAACACGGCTTCTAAAAATCGTCGTTTTAGAATCTCCTTAACCAGGCGAAATAGGAGAGTGACCTATGGCTTTCTAGCTTGGTTTATGACATCATACAACAACACTGCGTCATAGATTTAAAGTCTAAGAAGGTACATTATGACGACAACATCTTATACTTACACATTCCATTTTTCATAAACAAATTACCTTAAATAGCAAACATTATGTATTATGAAATAGTAATTTCAGCACTCCATGTGTGTTTAAACAGATACAAATATTAAGTATCATACTGTTCAGTAAGTGATTAAATGAATCAAACATACAGCATATATGTTCTCTCATACTCCTCCAATGTATCTGTGATGAAATTGTTCTCATTTAGCCTATGTGAAACTTTTATTCGAAGATTATGAAATTTGAATTTTCAAAATATGACCTCTTCTGTCTATTTAATTTGCCAAATTTCATCAACAAGTATTACTGAATCACAGGATACGTTTGAGAATAATTATTTAACTCATGGATGTATGGTGATTCATTGTCACTGGGGGTGATGCAATTTTATTGAGTTTACAATTCAACGTCAATTTACATGATATTTGCACTAAGATACACATGTAGGTGAACAAACTTTCGGTACGCAGCTGTATACATGAGACAACGAACTGAAAAAAATTAAAAGTAAAACCCAGCTTGCGATAGTTTAGTTTCCATTTCACCCAAAAATGGATTTTAAAATGTCTAGCAAAACCCCAACCGAAACCTTTCTCTCACAATAATACCGCCATGCACGTTGAATATAATTTCTTTAAATTCTAGTGTGTACATGTTTTAGTATACTTTAAAAGGAGGGTTCTATCGGGGTATTGTTTGTGGAAACGAAATTCGGGAGGGTATTTCTGTTTACAGATATATGTTATTAATACACGATTAAAACACAGTGAAATTGAAAGATACTAATGAAGGTAACATTTTGATGACTTTATATTTCACAACTTGATAAACACAAGCGCACATTTGTTGAAAAATAAAACAATGAAAACTGAAGCCATTCATCGGCGCTGCGAGTCGAAAAAACTTCGCTACAGTATAACAACAAATTGTTTATTACTTTTATTACATGTTATGTGTTACTATGTGAATACTCTATCAGTGTATGTCTTTAGTTATCAAAAAGTTGCAAAATTGGGTAAATTGCGTGTTTTTATTTCACGTAATGCAAAATATCCAAGATGGCGACAGAACCCTACCTTTAAGCAATAATACGTTATGACACATATCCCAGTTCGAGGAAAGGAGAATAATATAAACAACAGTCAATCTATTGAAGGTTAGCAATCATCAGTTCTTCATTGCCACAGTCTTCTGTTGCATTGCGGGTTTGCAGGGAACAGGGTAACTTTGGTAAGTTTGGCGATTGAGTACCACTCATAGTAGAACTTTTATTAGGAATGATACAAGAAAAATAAATTACAAAATTTAGAAAAAAATTTTAGTAAGTATATGGTGAAAGCAAGTTGATGTTTACATGTCTTACAATTATATTGTAAATCCTCCTACAAGGTATTCCTAAAGATTGAAAGTTAGCCTTCTGTGAGGTTATACTTCAATGTTTGGTAAAACATCATGGTAAAAGCTACTGAGATGTGTTTACAAGAACTGACTTACTTGATAATGAAAATGAATCCTCGAGATCGGTTTATACAACTATAGATCATAGCTAATTACATGGAACACGCATTACTTCATATTATACTCACTGGGTATCTCAAAGACCCTGATGAGGAATCCCCGACCTCTGTTGGACGAGTCCGAGATGAACTCGATGAACATGTTGCCCCCTTTACTGAGGAAAGCTCCTTTGGTGGAACCGCAGACTCTTCCCATCAGTGGGGCCGCGTTGTTGTCTCCTTGAGAAGTAGAGCTTATTATTAAACACTATGACCCATATATAGAGGAGTATATTTATCGCATGAAGAATTTTGTCATACTTTGTCATGTGACATTATGAACACGGTCCGATTTCCCTATCGGAAGAGACAGTATGATGAAAACAGAATACCTCGGAATTTATCAAATCGGTAATAATTTTCAGTTGAAAATAGTTTATGGTAAATACAAATTATATTTGGCGTTACTAAATGCTATATATGCAATGCATATATCTTGATATTACTCCTAAGATGGCCTTGTTCTCATACAACTATTAATTTCAGGTGCAGAGCGCTGACAATCTAGCACAGAATAGGTAACACATTGCAGCAAGTCTTAAATTAGCCAGTGACGGAGACTGGCGCGAGCTATGACCTTGGGGTAAGTTGGATAAGAACAAACATGTATATCAAGACTCGTTGATCGCAGCAAGACAAGACAGCCACATGGTGGCCACTCAAGTCTTAGGGCAGCCCATCTTCGACCTACCATCGTAGAAGGAGAGTCTATCGTACACACATCCGGTAGAAGATTCCATCTGTAGGTCGAGTATCTTTACAGCCACATTGTTGTCTTTGTTCTTAGCGGTTATCTTCCACCAGCAGTCCATATTACTGAAACAGCAATATACACAGGGTCGAATCCTCCTTCGGAACATGCTTATAACAATGTACATTTTAAAGGGGCAATAGCATGTTTTTTCGCTGATATCAGTCGATGAAATGTATTTGAGAAATAATGTCATCAATAGTAAAACATCCTCCTCTCTTCAGAAAATCAAGTTATAAATGAGTGTACATGGTTCCGTAAGGCCATGGGAATCGTTTTTTCATTCGAAATAATAAAATGTGTTCACAATAAAATGGCCGCCATGCAAATTTTGCTTTATACGCCACACCGTTATTACCACTGCGGATAATTGGTTTGTGTAAAAAGATGTTTTACCCTCTAAAGTCAATATAAATGACATAAACTATCATTATAAATGGGAAAATTGAAAAAATAAAATTTGCAAAAAACGTGCTACTGCCCCTTTAATAAATAGTCTAATCAATACAAGTTTGGTTATCTACTCAATAATCTCATTTTCCGAACAATGATTTTTTAAAATACATTTGTAAGTTTTAAGATAGTTGGTAGATGTAGGACATTACGAAATACGACATTAACATCACTAGTTAAAATCTCCGATTAGAAAATAATCCAAGAAATTTAATATCTACATTGTAACTAAAAGCAAACTAACTTTCGGAGTTTGGACGAATCGATGAATAATACATATTGTCAACAGAAAAAGTGTTGATTTGATCCAAATATATTGCAACGTTGAAAAATTGCTTTTGAAAATGTTGACCGATCTTATTTTTTTTATTGGCAGCTATTTTACTGTTAAGTTCAAATCTATCTTTCTATGACAATAAATGTGACTAACTTGGGGTAGAGGACATAGGGGTATCCGGGTGAGGAGAGGTTGAATGGTAGAGTCGAAGCCAGGACTTCGATGTTGCATTCTGCGTCTGAAGGGAAACGTACATTGGTTATATACAGGACCGTGTACATGTACATGAACGTGTTCTTGAGCCGTGCTGAGTAAATAGTTACATTTTGCATTATTCCTTTTATTACTCGCCAGTGGAAGATACTACGGTGTAATATTCATACGACAATATTAAACTAGCGTAATACCGCTGCAACTTATCAATTTTGCTGGCTTAATTTGTCCAAGCAATAAACACAATACTTAAATTCCTTCCTCATAACACCATTTCCATCAAACTCGTGAATGACTATATGTATTAAACTTGCTTTCGCTCGTTTTATACCATATTATTAACTATTATATGAAATAGTAGCCTATCCTCTATGTATTACACAATGCAATAAGATCCCTTCGACTGGCGTAACAAGGTAAAAATAGCCCCGGACTGATAACCTTTAAACATGTGCAAGGCTTTCTTTTAACTGTGTCAGTCAAATTGATAAGTAGCTCTTTCGTACTGGCGACGATTACATTATATTTACGTGAATATCCAATTGTGAGACATATACGTTATAAGATTGGTTCATTATTACATTATATACGTTATAAGATTGGTTCATTATTATATTATATTATATTATATTATATTATATTATATTATATTATATTATATTATATTATATTATATTATATTATATTATATTATATTATATTATATTATATTACCTGAAAGTCCGATTAGTCCAAAGCAGGAGATTATCGTGAGAGAGACGAATAAGTTCATTCTTCAGTCCAGCAGCAGTGTTTCTTGATTGGTTTCTGTTTCCTCGAACGCTTAATTCGTAACTTGTTTCTGTCGATGAATGTTTATTTGTTTCTTCTGTATATTATCTCCCTGTCCTGTGTCTCGGTGTGTTATCCTTGTGACAGGTGAGTCGAAAAGGCTAGGATACCTGATACATGACCTATTAATTATCACCTGACAGGCTGTATAAGATAACACACTCGGGTCAAGGTGCGCTCTTGTAGCAACACGAGTCAAATGTTATGAAATTGTGACTGGTTGATTTCAAATAATATCGTTAAATCTGGATGATTAATTTTAAGCAATTATTGATAGTGGAAAAGGAGGCTTAAGTACTTACTACTAGAAAGCTTTGTATGACCTTCTACCTTAATTGTCTAGCGTAAACTGATAGACGTACACTCAACCCCAAAAGAAACGTCACCACATTTACAATTATAGTATTTACAATTTACAATTTTGAATGAGTTTTATAGGGACATGATTTGTTAAGAGGTACCTATAATTTCATACATCAGGGTGTAATATTTCTAGTTTTATGTCTGTTCAAGTATACTTTGGGTGTTGAAATAGCTTTTTCAAAATGTTTTTGGTCAGAATTTTTGCCATTTAACTTAAAAATTCATAAAATAAAGAAATTTAATTAATAAAAATGTTGTCGACATAAATAACCTTCTTGGACTTACATTTGTGCGTCTTTACTGTAGGACGTCATAAAATAAGCCAGTAAATTATTTTTGAGTCTCCTATCTCGTATTGTTAAGGAGTTTTGAAAACGACGATTTCTACAATTCTCAAAACGTGTATTTATCAGAAATATGAACAGATAATTTTTAGTTTAGTTTACTTTAGTAAGCTTCTGAAGACATGGTATATCTCTGTTTCACTCGTATTTATCACTCGTGGATTAAAATATATTGTATTTTGTATGGTGACGTTTCTTTTGCGGTTGAGTGTAGTCCAATAGTTCCACATGCGAATGAGCATTTACAACTCTAGTGCATGATTTGTTATACTCTGGCTAATGGTAATTCGATCAGACGTATTGTGTTTCATTCTTTATTATTGTTCATAACTGTAGGCCTAAGCCAACTTATTACTCAATGTGAGTGTCGACAGAGGTGTGAATCATGGATAAAGATAGATAAGTAGGTGTTTGTGACACTCCTACAGATATGTGACTGCATGTATATCACTTGCACGCGGTATTCACCTGAACAAATGAGCATCACTATTACACAATATAAACATGTACATTTAATGATATAATGACCTGTCCCGCCTTTCCCAATTTCACAGGCTAAATGGATAGGGGGTGTCAGTGAGCAATACCGTATTTCCTTTAATTGGGGCCCGGGCCTTTATTAACATGTAAAGGTTCTTACCCCTGGCGCTTATTGGTGGCCCGGCTCTTATTGACCTTTATGCAGTAGCACGTAGGGGCAGTAGCACGTTTTTTGCAAAAATTATTTTTGCAAATATCCTATTTATAATGATAGTTGGTGCCATTTAAATTTACTTTAGAGGGTAAAACATCTTATTACACAAACCATTGATCCGTAGTGGTAATAACCGTGTTGCGTGTAAAGCAAAAATTGCATGGCGGCCATTTTATTGTGAACACATTTTATTATTTCGAATGTCGAAAACGATTCCCATGGCTTTACTGAGCCATGTACACTCATTTTTAACGTGAATTTCCTAAAAGAGAAAGGTGTTTTACGATTGGTGAATTTATTTTTCAAATACATTTCATCGACTTATTTGAGCGAAAAAACGTGCTACTGCACCTTTAACAGGCCTGATTCACGCGGCAGTGGTTATGTGTTTTACTTCTAACCAGGGTCGGAGGTTCGAATCCCATCAGGGCCTCGGCTGCTGTAACTGTCGTGAAGACAAGATCTGTATTATGTGCGTTTGGATACAATGCTACTTTTTCTATCACTGAAATATTATCAATTGTTTCCTAGTTATGCTCCGAAGAGAACAAGTGTCATTGCAATGTAAGCCTCAGGTGTCGTGGTACCCTCTATCAGCCACACTGTACAGAGAGAAACACTGGTGATGAGTTGGATAAAGCATTAACTAAGTCAGTGGCTAAAGGCTAAGACAGACCCAGACATTTTCAAGGGGGTTCACTTTTTAAAAAGGTGGGGGACAATCTTGGGGGTAGGTCCTATCCCTTCCCTTGAATATATCGACCTGTACCGGTACACGACAGCCCACTGCAATAACTAAAGAATATTTCCGATTTGAAATCAAGCTTCAGTATTCCATAAATATTGTATTGCAATAAAGGGCACGTCATAGCTCCAGCACTGCGATAATAATGTTATGACATAAAGTCGATTTTAACTGAAGGACTAAATATAATTCAAAACAATTTGTAAAAAAATTAAGCACATTCAACAACATTTAAAAACATGAACGTTGACGTGAAAAGATAATATACAAATGATAAATCCATGCATTAAGATCAATTTTCTACGGTTAGAACTCGATATATATGGGTATTATTTGCGGCTGGAATAGAAAGAATAGAATCCATCAGGCGTATACATAAGTCAAGAACAAAAAAGGCTGAAAATGTTTTGGATTCCCGACCGGTTTCACACTATATACAAGCTGTTTTAAGATTGTTCAATATATTTTAATACATTAATAAATTCAAATCCCAGACCTACATTGTACGTGTCGAACTAGTACTGTGTAAATGATGATTACTGAGGAATGTGACATACACATCCGTATATGCAAGAGATATTACGACGCTTGTCTTGGTGTGATCAGTTCGGGAGTAAACATATATGATTTAATACGTCTATGGAGTAAAAAAAACCATTATTAAATCAATCTTATTATCAAATTATAATATTACCATTTATCTTAATCCAGTCTTAATCAACCTATCCCCAAAAATACACGCTACACTCACATATTGATGTATCGTGAGTGAGTGAGTGAGTGAGTGAGTGAGTGAGTGAGTGAGTGAGTGAGTGAGTGTCTTCAGCTCCTCCAGATTTGGAGATTTGCAGTTTGGGTTGATTTGATATTTAAAAAGTTACTACAGCAAATAAATTAAAGGTGGATAAGTCAATTTGGGAGGAAGAATTGTCCTACAAGGTGAAGCAGTATGAGTTTGTAGGACAATTCTACCTCCCAAATTAGATGTTTTATAACAATGACAGAAATGATGGTGCTTCAAATTAACTATAAAACAAGTGTTTGCCATAACATGGCAATGTCCCCCACAGGTAACTTTGCGTCAGGTAAGGCACATGTACTAGTTATTATCGCGGTACCTTGCACTTACTTACTTAAGAAATAGAAGACTCGTTGTCGTGCTTTATCGTTGAATAAAACATAGCGGGGAGCATAAAACACGAAGGGCGCAGTGTTTTATGCTCTCTGCTATGTTTTATTCAACGATAAAGCACGACAACGAGTCTTCTTTTTTTTTTTATATGAGATGCCTTTAAATAATTACTCGCTTTTATATAAAAACCATGGTGATATAATGTTGTTTGTATAAACTATATTTGGAAAATATTAATGCCTCCTGTCGTAGAACACATTCCATAGCATTGAGCAATCGAAGTGACGTAACATAAGACGTCATTTGCTTAGCGATGCTCTAACTGACGTGTATAATCACGAGCATGTTCTATTGTCTGATAAAGCACGCTGTCGGTCCCATTGACCGCCTGTGTTTTATTGCCGTAGGTATCTTATATTTGTACTTACATTGCGTTACTGGTAAAAAGGGTCATGATGGTGCCACCAAATTTAAAGACACTTGGTGCTACGGCCCATGAGATAAACCATTAATAAAAGTTGTAAGAAAGGGTACGGATAGTGACCTGAATCGGTAACTTACGACAGTGATGTTAGTGGGCCAGTGAAGTTCAGCACTTCCGGTTTGTCGCTAAATAATAATTAAATAATAATTCATAATGTTGTCAGCTTACGTTCTCAATTGCTTTACTGACATTTATAGTTTGTTGTGATGTTACGTCTATTGCAGGTTCCAAATTATAACAAATATGTATCTAAAATTTGTAAATGTTTCTCAAATAAATCTAACAATGTTTTCGGTTTCAATAAACAATGTAACTACAGAATAAACACGTTTGATCAACGTCTTGGTTGTGTATGCATGGATAGTCATTCTTGGAAATTTTCGATTTACGCCGTAATTTACTGCATTCGTTACGGCTGAATATAAACCATCTTGTTTTCTCTTGGTGATCGCGTTACCCGACAGTACAAGCACCGGGGTTTGTACAGCTCTGACTTGCCCTGGAAGTAAGTAATTATACTTACTTCATACTGCTGGCTAGAGGCATGAACAAATAACTAAAGAGACATGATGAAAGACGATTTGAAAATGCTGTAATACAAGGGCTGCGTTAACCGACCATACAAGCTCCTGGGTTTGTACAGCTCTGACATAGTTTACACGTCTTCTTGCACATGGTCCCTGCACTGCTGGGGTTTGAACACACGAAGATGGTGGAGTCGAGTACTGGACAGTTGACCCCCGGGCTGTCCGTGCAGGTCCCAGGGCTTGGGGTGGTGGTGGTAGCCCCAGCGACTGGAGGGTAGTCTTTAACACCGAGATGAGCTAGGAAATACAAGGCGTACCATCAATGTACTATTTGGACATAAACATATTTGACAGGCATTTAGAAGTGCATAGAATATATTTGAAGATTGAACTGACTATATATCAAGTCAAACTAAGGGTTTTCCTAAAGTGATAAAAACCCTTTCTGGGATGTTGCACATAATCAAACTCATCATTGCTGAAAATTGTTGGCGGATGCCTGGGTATTCCCCAATGCCATATCGTTATAATGAGTATCTCCTATTGGTAACATCGTATATTTATAAACATGCATTAACTTTATTTGTTATACATATGTGGTAACTCGAGATATGTAATTTAATATCACGCGACACTAAGGACGAGCTAAATTTGAGTTATTATCCACAAAACGAACCACGTAAAATACGGAAAAACCTACCAGAAGGCAATGTTTTGAAGAAATATCCTCCTTGGAAGCAATAAGACGCAACTCCGTCGTACCCATACACCTGCAGCATAAAACGTTCGTTTGCTTCGATACGATGACTTCCGGTTGAGATGGGAAATGTTCCAACAGAATATCCAAGGTCTTTAACCCGCCGCCATTTGGATTGATCTACAGTTTTCCCGTCGATGGTTACCGTCCCTGCAGAGTGTTCATTTATTGCGATGTTGACAAAGTTGGCGAAGTTAGCAGATGTTGGGTTGTTCATGGTCGAAATGGTGTAGTTCCAGCCATAGCTCCCAACAGCAGGGATTGGGTTGCTGAACGGGGAGGACGACCCGTCAAACTGAGTCACGTGGACACCCGAGAAACTGAAGACCTCAAGAATGGAACCGTCAGGGACATTAACCTCCCTCACGTCTCCACCCTCCATCTCTAGCTGCATGCTGTGGACGCTTCCATCCTTGTGATGCTCATCAACGTAAACATCAGAGTCACCTGTGGCCACGATCCGAACAACAAAGTTCTTGTTGTCCATCAAATCCGGTACGATGAACCGTGTACCAACGAGCTCATCCGGAATCACCTGTAATATAGGACAATATTTCCATTAACTATGTCAAAGAGTCATCGATTTAAATCAGTCACTATTCAAGTTTTCGATAAACGGGACCACCTTTGTTGATCAATTTGAAGACTTTAAATCCAACAACCCACCTGCTGCATCTCGAACCCACACCCCTCAGATCTGTAGATGTAAGCACAGGCCGACCCGGTGAAGACGGCGACTGGGTGGGTAGCTGTTACTTTGGTTCCTGACAGGCTGCATTTGGTTGCTTTGTTGGTGACGAGATTTGATATCAGCTGTAACACGTCCTGGTTTCCTAGTGTCTCCGTTATGTTGGAGTTGCTGCTGTATGTTCGCCCCTTGTACGAGATGTCGCAGTTTGATTTCAGCTGAACAGTCACCTGAGTTCCCGGGATGAGACCGGCGACCAAGAGCACAGGGTTAGTGGACGGAGTAGAGACTACGTAATTCATTGATAGTGACGTAACCGGAAGTACCAACGCAGCATCGGCCGACGACTTGCTAGCATCGTCGTTCATGGCGTAAACAGAGATGTCCACGTCAGAGTAAACATGGACTCCGCGCTTCTCTAGGGCACTCTTGTCTCCAAATTCAGATTGTTCCGGAAGTACTACTCTGACGGACTGACCAGGAGAAAGGGAGGCGTTGTGTCTCCATGCAGGCGTATGGCCGACCATAGCCATTTCCACGAACACACTGCCAGCCTTTTGCGAGGTGATGAACAGGTAGTTTGCCGAATTTTGTTGATTTGAGCCATCACCAAAGTTGTACATGAATGCAGCCACAAACTGCCTGCCAGTCGAATATCCAGTGTCTGGAAGACAATGCTTGCTATTTATAGTTGTACAAAGATATGCTTTCCTTGCTATTTAAGAATGCGACTCTATTTTCATGCCAGAAGAAAGCTAAAGCAAGGATAATGTCAAAGCATAGAATACTGAACTATACCAAGATCTAAAAACCAACTCTGGATATGTCCGCCAAGAGAGTCATGACTCATGATCACTAATGACAATCAAGTAATGACTTATAATGGTCCTGACGTACTGCGTCAAGTAGAACAAAGGCGACATATTCAGTTGCATTAAGATGTTTCTTTTAGAGATTAATACCCAAAAGGAAGACTACATCGACATATTTTGAATTAGATCTTTCATATCAACATATACGTACAATTTACGTTATCTAAATACAATCAGTAAAAGTCAAAGGGCAACCAATAGTTCTTATGAACCTATTCACATAGTACGATGGTACAGCCTGAACTAGCAGCATTTGCAATAGAGGTCGTAATACATTACTCATCCTTCAACTGAGTTGATTAACCTAAAGTTGATACTACAAGTCGTGGCGTGAAAACAGACCTTAGAGGAATATATATGCTATGGCAACGGCATTCGGTAAACACAACCGCATGGAAGAATGCATCAAACTTTGACAAATCTTACTAGTTGAAAACATTTCAGTTACTTGAAATTAATTAATTTTGAGAGTTATTTGTTACCTATACTGCTATACACAGGTTAGAAAATGACAATGCCACCTGTCAAATTTGAGTAAGGGGCACATATTAAGAGAAATAGAAAAATAAAATTCGGGCCGGATCTTGTGGACATGATGTATATGTTCGCGGTGATTCGCCCCAACTAATTTGCGGGTATTCATTGTCATTCAACATAGGCAAATCAACCAATCAGAATCAAGGATACACCGAAATCATGTTACAATAGAGAAATTGACTTTGGTACAGAAGACATTTTATAACGTTTGGTTTTGCACGTCGGTATATTTACCGACGGCCAGAGGGTAACAATTCAAAACAGTCATGCAAAACATGTGAAGGGTCACATATAATTTTTGAAGCCAAATTTTGAGCCTGTCCTTCATGAAGTTCATCTAATGTCTTAAAGATACGATGAGAAATTTTCTCACCTTGTTTAATTACCTTATTTAATTTGTTTCTATTTGTTAGTGACAGGGAGCCGAACCAACATTGGATAAAGAACATGAGACTGAACACAGGTTTTATAGAAAAAAGCCAAAATAGTTGAGTCAATGTGGTAAGATCGGAGCTTCCTGGGGAAATGAAGACGAGATTGACACTTGCTATAAATACGATCGGTATTTTCAGAGAAATTTAACTTATTATCAATTTGAGTTCCAAGATATTTGTAACTACTACTACTATATATGTGATGGCGGGTAAGGAAGATGTGAATATAAGAAAGTAACATAAAGTAAAGCCATACCCGATTTACACGTAGATAGAAAACACAGCAGTAACCAAAACATTCCGAGATAGGCCATAGTTTCTGTACACCACCGTGTCTGGCACTCTCACAACCTACATGTGCTTTACATCCTGGAGATAACTCTTATCTTCTAGACATTACAGTAAATGGAAAGGAGATAAGAATTTGAGTTTTACATAAGTGACACATCTAAAGTGTATGATTTCATTCAGAATAATAAAGACTCCTATTTGCTCCTGATTCATAAAAATAGAAATTATAACCCGAGAAAGTGAGTCATATGACTTTTACGAAACGAGTGTGAATTTTTGTATTGCCCGAGCGAGAGCGAAGGTTATGCATAAATTTGCGAAAATAAGTTTCGTAAAAGTCATATGACACCCTTTCGAAGGTAATAATTTCTTTATTACCAATTCCTATACAGATGCTTCGCGTAAAATTAGCCAGGAAACGGCCCTCTTCTCTTGCGACGGCAAGCTACAGTGACGTCACGAACAATCGTTTTATGACGTCACAGACGACGAAATACGGGAAGTCGCGTTGAAACAATGGTTGCTAGGCAAACGTGATATGTGCACATGTGCTCATATCAATAATATTAACTCGGTTATTTACAACCATATGGGTAAAAATTACGAATACATTGTTCATAACGCCTCTTGAAAATGTGTGTCTGCCAAAATCAGTACACCGAAACGATCCAAATTAAATAATTTATTTTGGCAGTATTCTCTGCGCCTATTTGAATAAGATTTAATAGAGGATAATAGGCACGGGAGAGGTATTTTGCTTGTTAGACGTCGTGCGTGCGAACAGAAGGCAGAGAGTGCAATAAATATATTCATGGAGTACACACAAGTAGCACTAGCTGTAGCCTACAGTACCTTCGCCAAATCAGGCTCTTTGACACCCCGACGTCGCCTTTTGGTCAAACTATATACAGGCATATAACAAAACAAATGAAGAATAAAATACAAGCACATACAGCTGTATAAAACTCCAATCTAAACAAATTAATCAACAGTTTATATTAGGTTATACCTTGTTACCATAATTTAGGTGAGGTGAGGTGAGTTGGGGTTTCAAGAGTATTTCACTTATATCGCGGCTGCTAGTATTACGGCAGGGAGAAAGCCAGCAACGCAATGTGGCTATGCTTTGCGGTGAAACCTGCGAGCATCGGCTGGAATACCATATGTTAGGACAGTCGATCTAATATTATTCAGATTGATGAAACTCCTAAAACAATGGTACAGATTAGACCTATAAATCGGTTAGGTTAATCAAGGGTAGACTCCGTAGCTATAAACACGATGGTTCTGGGGGAAGAGATAATATATTAGAGGTGGGGGTTCGGATGATCAACATGGGAAACATTCTATAGGGCGTGGCACATGCAGCCCTTGCAAAATCTGCAATTAATAATCCCACTCTTCCAACGAGTCTATTTAACACATTTCAGTTTTCGAGTACTTTTTGTTTGAAAAGAAGACAAAAAAGGGTGTGGCCCTTAAGACCTTTATTGGGTCATCAAATCCACAATTTACATCCACATTGGCCAAAAAGCCTGTACACAAAAGTTCAACTTCAAATCGACAAAAACGTTTGTTATGGTTTGGTTCCTGTGGCACTTATAAGGGGTCGCAGAATCACAAAATCCATATATTATAATCCACATTGACCAGTTAAGAGAAGATGCGGGTATCAGAATGTTTGTTACTCTGTCTTACCAAGGATGATTAAGTCTTGTTACTAGACCTCAACACAGACAACTCATTCTTTGCTCCCAGGATTATAGAAGATCTGTATATGTATCGGATCACTATGTTACCGTGTCTTGTACTTTAAAGGGACAGTACCACGTTTCCCCTCAAATAAGTTGATGAAATGTATTAGAAAATAATGTCTCCAGTAGTAAAACAACCTTCTCTCATGGGAAAATCAAGTTAAAAAGCGAGTGCATATGGTTCGGTAAAACCATGGGAATCGTTTTTTTTAACTCGAAATAATAAAATGTGTTCACATTAAAATGGCTGTCATGCAATTTTTGCTTTATACGCAACACCGTTATTACCACTACAGAGAATTGGTTGGTGTAATAAGATTTTTACCTCTAAAGTAAATATAAATGATATAAACTATCACTATGAATGGGATATTTGAAAGAAATTTTTTTTGCTAAAAACGTGCTACATATCCTTTAAAGTTTAAATATTGTAACTGCCCTAGGGTTATAAATGATCTATATAAATACATGTATCGGGATGTTTACGGTGGACTACTTAGGAAGATGAGTCCTTGTTTCAAGAAAATTGTTGTTAATCTTTGTTCAATTAGATCACAGGTGAAGTTTGGCGCAAATATGTTGCGCAACAGAGATGAACGACCAGTTTTTCATATGTGCAACTCATCGTCATCAGGTCAACATTAACATGTAAGAACCTTTCCAATTATGGCAACCTCCTTTAAGATCTTTGTATAATTTAGTTCTTGTTGTCACTAAATGGAACAAAATAATCTCCATGGACAAAAAGTCTACTCTATAATAACGTATGACCGATGGTTGGTGCTTATATAAAGACATGACTAACAGGGTAAATTGTATGCTATTTTAGTTTGGCCGCTATCTCTACCATATGGTTCTTTAACGAGGTTCTCACGATTTGGACGGAGGTCAAGCTATGGAGGTCTTAACATGTTTTACCGTTTTTTTCTGTTTATTTGGGATAACTCTAGCCGGTAGGTCCATGCGATTTACATTTATATATGTGGCAATGTTTTAGTATTCATAATAGCATCAGAAACTTACACAGTTGCTGAACAAAAGTTTGTTACATTCACAACACTCGTAACATTTGTTTCATTATTTTCAAAAAATCTTATAAATGTGGTCTTTTCTTCTCATAATAAGGTAGTCAAATCATGTTAAATGCAAATGAAGCTAGGAAATTGTTGATACTATGCATATATTAAGTTAGATTTTGGTTGCACTGAAATTAGCGCTAAAGTTGCAAAGATGAATACCAAAGGTATCATCAGTCCATAGCGGTAAGTTCATTCCTTTTTTGCATATGAATTTTAAAATCTTTTGAAACATAAATATTGCATATTTCTTCAATACATAAACTGCTTTTTAATAAAGTATCTACATTATTTAATTCAATGTGAAGTTTTTAAAATTTACACAGGTTCTGACAAACATTTCAAAGCTTGGTGTCTGTTATCTCTAAGAATTTATATTGCCAATGAATAATGTATGCTCTTTCATTGGCACAATTGTCACATTGGCACAACTGGTTATATCAACATATGATGCAGTGAATACGTTAAAGGGAATAAATACAACTTTTAAAGGTACATCCATTGTGTTGTCGGGGATCAAATATGACAAACGTTATAAATGGTCTTATTTTATCTAGATAATGATACTCGACTTAGTATCTTGACGATACGAAGGTAAAAGTAGTGATTTCTGATCGAAAACCGGACAATGCACCGCGTGTGGCGCGCGCCAATGAGTCAAACGTAATTTTGGAATCTTATTTACACCAGACAGAATAAGAAATTTGGGTTGATAACGTTCACTAGGTCATATAACTACTGTGCACGTAAATAGGACGTGCACTTTCGGTTTCTGCACATGCATAATGATGTTACTCGATTTTAATTGGAAACTGGTAATTATGACATGTTTGGCGATAAGGGATGAATATGCTGGCCAAGTGAATTTGTTTGTATTGTAAACAGCACATCTGGGCCGTGTTCAAGATAGGTTTCAAAGTAATCGCTAAATTAGCGATTACTTTTAAACCTCTCTTGAACGCGATTGCTCAATGTAGCGCTACGTAGCAAAGCGGGCGAACTTTGAGGTTTTGCACCGTGTCGTTCAGGAGAGAATAAGCGCTTCTTGAGCGCTACATTGAGCAATCAATGAGCGATTATAAGCGCTCGCTGTTATGGAACGGGGCCCAGGTTTGTTGGAACGTATTAAAGCCAAATAAAATTTTATGAAACACGATGGATGCACCTTTAATGAAAAAACCTGGATTGTCACCGTCAGGAACACCGGAAAAGAATGGATACCAGTTCAAAAGTAATGATCGAAATATACATGTGCAGGGTCACATATCATGGTATGAAGAAGCTGATTTTAAAACTTCATGTTATAGAATATGTTATTGATGCAGGAAGATCTTGCAGGCTAAGAAACACAACTAATGGAGAAGTGAGAACGACACGAAATCGGTGTATGAGAACATCCTGAGGGAAAATGGTTGATTTGTGGATCAGCCACATATCAATCTCCAGACATGTTCAACAATTCGGGTTTAAATGCTACGTCTTCGTGCAGAAAACTCATTTTGAATGACTGGATAAAAAAACAAATAAGATACTGGAGAAGAGCATACGGATATTACCGGGGGCTAAATTGGAACCATGTTCCCTTCGCTGACAAATCTATTTCCACATGTCTTAGTAATATTCGTAAGATGTAAGAAAGGCGTCTTCAAAATAAGAGATGCAGAATATATTGCCCAGAGGTGACTGTAAAACACCAACCCCCAAGTCCATTTTGGGGAATATTGTCAGAAATTGGCACTTGGAATCTTACAAGGTGGTTGGTATTCCTTAATTCCCAGAAATATCAAAATGGGATCATTAATGACCGTAAACACAATAGGAATGTTTTGTATTTCTGATTAAAACATCAGATTTCTGCACAACCCATCCATTGCTAATTTTTCTGAGAGCGGTCGTTCATTTTTGGCTGTTCAGAACGTACCATAATTGGAATACCCTTGGAATTCCCAATACATTTACCCTATTTAGACTATCTAGGACATTATTGGTAAAACAGCTGCTAAAGGATTGCCTACTTCAAGCCAGGAGCTTTGCAAGTTGGTAAATAAATATTGGTATTTTGTCTGAAAAGATACCTGTCGCAGTCTCCAGGAATTCATACCTTACCAAATACACCCACTGAGACAAACAAAATGATTAATATTCCTTATTGGATGTACTTTCTTTTGATACCAAATAGTGATACAATGCAACCATTTATTTGTGTCTTAAGTCTCCACAGTCATGTAAACATATCAATTTAACAAACTTTTGTTCAGCAGCTGTATCAGTAATCTTTCTTCATTAATTTCTTGCATTTCTTCTATCGACGTTAAATAGTCGAATCATTATTTTCCCATGCAGATACTGGATATTCGACTGGAAGGCAGTTTGTGGTTGCGTTCATGTACAACTATGGTAAAGGTTTAACTAATACCAACACCTCAGCCAACTATATCTTCGTATCCTCGCAAGATGCTGGCACGTTGTTCGTGGAGATGTCCCAGGTGGATCACATTCCAGGCTGGAGACATAGCGAGCCTCTGGTTCCTCGACAGTCCGTCATGGTTGAACTTCCGGAACACACGGAGTTTGGAGACAAGAGTGCCCTAGAGAAGCGCGGAGTCCATGTTTACTCTGACGTGGACATATCTGTTTACGCCATGAACGACGATGCTAGCAAGACGTCGGCCGATGCTGCGTTGGTACTGCCGGTGACGTCACTATCAATGAATTACGTAGTCTCTACTCCGTCCACCAACCCTGTGCTCTTGGTCGCCGGTCTCATCCCGGGAACTCAGGTGACTGTTCAACTCAAATCAAACTGCGACATCTCGTACAAGGGACGAAAATACAGCAGCAACTCCAACATAACGGAGACACTAGGAAACCAGGACGTTTTACAGCTGATATCAAATCTCGTCACCAACAAAGCATCCAAATGCAGTCTGTCAGGAACCAAAGTAACAGCCACCCATCCAGTCGCCGTCTTCACAGGGTCGGCCTGCACTTACATGTA
Organism: Gibbula magus; assembly: GCA_936450465.1. NCBI lineage: Eukaryota > Metazoa > Mollusca > Gastropoda > Trochida > Trochidae > Gibbula > Gibbula magus. The sequence goes on along the minus strand of OW388289.1, from coordinate 63,368,869 downwards.
CAGATCTGAGGGGTGTGGATTCGAGATGCAGCAGGTGGGTTGTTGGATTTAAAGTCTTCAAATTGATCAACAAAGGTGGTCCCGTTTATCGAAAACTTGAATAGTGACTGATTTAAATCGAATGACTCTTTGACATAGTTAATGGAAATATTGTCCTATATTACAGGTGATTCCGGATGAGCTCGTTGGTACACGCTTCATCGTACCGGATTTGATGGACAACAAGAACTTTGTTGTTCGGATCGTGGCCACAGGTGACTCTGATGTTTACGTTGATGAGCATCACAAGGATGGAAGCGTCCACAGCATGCAGCTAGAGATGGATGGAGGAGACGTGAGGGAGGTTAATGTCCCTGACGGTTCCATTCTTGAGGTCTTCAGTTTCTCGGGAGTCCACGTGACTCAGTTTGACGGGGCGTCCTCCCCGTTCAGCAACCCAATCCCTGCTGTTGGGAGCTATGGCTGGAACTACACCATTTCGACCATGAACAACCCAACATCGGCCAACTTCGCCAACTTTGTCAACATCGCCATTAATAGAAAGTCTGCAGGGACGGTAACCATCGACGGGAGAACTGTAGATCAATCCAAATGGCGGCGGGTCCAAGACCTTGGATATTCTGTTGGAACATTTCCCATCTCAGCCGGAAGTCATCGTATCGAAGCAGACGATAGTTTTATGCTGCAGGTGTATGGGTACGACGGAGTTGCGTCTTATTGCTACCAAGGAGGATATTTCTTCAAAACATTGCCTTCTGGTAGGTTTTCGAGCAGCGTATATCGATTTAGTTCAAATGTAGTGTAGTGCAGTGCTATATTGTGTTGGCGATGTCCAATGACACCTGCCCAATTTTGTGACATTCAGTTAAATGGTAACAGTGCCATGTGGATTAGTATCTTAACGTTATGACCTTAAATGTTAAACTTGCATATATATTGTTCGTTTTTTTGGAGACACCTACATCTGAACTTCAGAAAGTTTCAAAAGTCAACGAGACTGCACACTTGATACATTTAATTCACCAAGTGTCGTATAATGTTCATGAGTTGATAATAATTTCATTATCCACTGAAAACCTTTATAATTTTAATGCTGTAAAAAAATTACTATTCGACGTAAAGTTTGTAAATAATCGAGAAATCCTTTCACATAAAACCTTATAAACGTTGAACTTTCCCTTGGTCACTATTATATATTCAAACATTCTGATTAGAAGTATATACGCCTGTTCTATGCTTGATGTGTTTAGAACATGTTATGTTGTTATGTTGTATATCTGCTCCTCAGCCCACCTGGGGAACACAGACTACCCCCCGACCCCAGGCCCCACTGGGACAGTCACCAATGCCCCCTGCACGGACAGCCCGGGGGTCAACTGTCCAGTACTGGACTCTACCATCTTCGTGTGTTCAAACCCCAGCAGTGCAGGGACCTTGTGCAAGAAGACGTGTAAACTTTGTTAGAGCTACACCATCTGAGGAGCTTGTATGGATGGGCAACTTAAGCCCTTGTATTATAGCATACTCAAATCGTCTTTCATCATGTTTCTCTAGTTATTTGTTCATGTCTCTAACCATGAGCAAAGTATAATTACTTACTTCCAGGTTTGTCAAAACTGATCATTGCTGGTATCGGTCACATTCATAACATTAGATATTTTGGAGTGGTCTTTCCTAGTTAATTTTAACCCCAGCGTGAAACCCAAGGGCGTCTGTCAATCTGTCCCGAAAACGATACCTGTGTTCCGAAATCAACAAACTGAAACTTTGCCTTTGATATATGTGTCCACATGTCCATTGAAACAGTTATCTTTTTACCTTCTGACCCTGACGTTGATATAAGACAACATTTGTTTAACCCTTACCTTCGTCATAGCTTTTAATTCGTTAGCATTTGAAAATAATTATCATTCAGACGATGTCATAAATTTCAAGCTAAAAGAGCCTCTCATGTTAAAAGCAGATCTAGATAGAAAGTCCTTATCTTTCGTTAATTACCGTTTTATTTTAAGAGAATAGTTTGTACATCAATAGGGTTCTTATGCTCCCATAGCACTCTTGTCAAAGTGTCTAAATTTCATAAACACTCATCCAAAATTGCAGAACATAAGACATCAGTCTGATTAAATTCAACCCTGTTAGGGGGATAAAAGTTACTAGATATTCGAACCAACCTGCAGAGGTTGCAGATTCTTTGAAGGGATCCTCCTTGGGGTACATATAGCATAAAAATCCTTATTTTTAACTTGATGACAGATTGTAACTTAATTTTTAAAAATAACAGTAAAAATAAGTTCAAAAAACACAAAATAAGTGTTTTCCGAACGTGTGACCACCCTGTGTAGAGCCCCATCCCAGTGCAAACCAAGGGACGTAACTCTATTCTCACCACTTATCAATCCGACCAAGTCAGACAGAATAAGGGGAGGTGGGTGGCCGTACCCCAAGGAGGATCCCTTCAAAGAATCTGCAACCTCTGCAGGTTGGTTCGATTCTTTTTCAGAAGGGATCCTCCTTGGGGTACATATAGCATAAGGCAGACTCCCAAAGATAGACTTAGGATGTGGAATTCTGTCTGTACACTAAATACCCCTACAAAGTGCTCTACTCAATCCAAGAAAGGTGTCACACTTACCAGATCACGTGACCTCCCACGCCGAGGGCTGAGGACGGGTGATCCCTTGGGGACTAACCAAACGGCTAACCAGCCTGATTACCGTTACTGAGGCCAAATACCCCCCCCCCCCCCCCCCCCCCCCCCTTTTTCCAAAGAGACTATGGGGAACAATAGGAGGAAGTACTTCCCACGAGGCAGTGTCCCAGGGACACCTACTGCCGGGGATAAAATGCCCAAAACAGTGCCATAACTGGTTAAAAAATGAAAAATTTTTAGTTAGTTTTTAGTCCTGAAAAAGAACTGAACTGAACCAAACTGAACAATAACTTGCAAACAACAAGTAACTCGAAAGCTCAATCAGCTAGAGAGTTTCAACTCTGCCCACCGGAGAGAACCGACTGACCAAACCGAGCACGCTCCCTAGAGTGCCTGTCTAGTTGGTAGTGTCGAATGAACGTGCTCGGCCGGCTCCAAATAGCGGCGGAGCAGATCTCTTCGATGGGCAGGGCCGCTGCGAACGCCCTAGACGTCGCTACCGCCCTAACCGAGTGAGCTTTCAGCTGACCTGGGGGCTCTAACCCCTTATGTACATAGCCCATCACAATAGCAGACACGATCCATCTAGAGATCGACTGCTTCGATGCCGGCAGACCTGGCTTACTACCCCCGTAACAGCAGAACAGCTGCTGGTCTTTACGGATACTACGGGTACGTTTTATATAGGTCTTTAACACCCTGCGCACATCCAAAATGTGGGCATGGTTTCCAGTGGACCCCGAAGAGGCCGGCTGCATAAGAGTCGGCAGTTCGATAGGAGCCGTCACATGGAATGAGTGGTCAACCTTGGGACGATAGCTGTCGGGCAGTCTGATACTGACTCTGTCTCTATGAAAGACAGTCAGTTCGGGATCCGCTGACATTGCATGAATATCGCCTACCCGCCTGCCCGACGCCAGAGCCACCAAAAAGGCGGTTTTCCACGTCAAAAGTTGAAGCGATAGTGCATTCAAATCTTTGAACCCCGGACCTGAGAGCCAATCCAAAACAAATGAAAGGTCCCAAGTGGGGCTGATACGCCGGACAACCGGACGTATCCTGTCCACACCTGCTAGGAAGCGCTGCACCAATGGATGCGATCCCAAAAGAGCACCGTCCACTGGTACGTGGAAAGCAGAAATAGCCGTAGAGTATCCCCTGACGGTCGATGCGGCTAAACCAGCATCTAACCTGGACTGGAGGAACTCCAAAACAGCGACTAGATCTGTAGAAAAGGGATCGAGTAGCCCTCTATCGCCACACCAGCGCGCATAACAGGCCCATCGATCTTCATACTGAAGGTTTGTCGAATCCCTCCTCGAAGCCAGTATTGTGTCTGCAACTCGTGCAGGAATACCGCTCTCCTGGAGGCGATTCCGGACAGTGGCCAAGCCACCCACTGAATCCTGGGATTCGGGTGTGGTGCCCCTTCCTGAAATAGTATGTCTCGTCTCGAGGGTAACAGTACAGGAGGCTGTACGAGAAACCTGAGAACGGACGGGAACCAACTCTGAGCCGTCCAAAGTGGTGCCACTAGCACTAGGAGGCGAGCTGGTTGATTGGTCAACTGAGAAAGAACCCTGGGGATCAGAGGAACTGGAGGGAACGCCCACAGTACTCTGCCCGACCAGTCGATCGCGAAGGCGTCTCTGGCTAGAGCCCTTGGATCTGGTATTCTTGAGCAGAACACAGGTATCTGATTCGTCATCCCTGACGCAAACAGATCCACCTGGAACGACCCGAACAACAGGGAGATAGTTCCGAATATCCCCCGGTCGAGCATCCACTCGTGAGGTGTTAGGATGCGCCGAGACAAGGCGTCCGCACGGACGTTGTCCACTCCCGGGAGATAAACAGGAACCACCTGAATGCTGAACTGGTCGCACCACAGTAGGAACTGCCACGACTCCTGAAGGAGAGATGGAGACACTGTGCCGCCCTGTTTCAGAATGTACGACAGGGCTGTCTGGTTGTCCATTTCTAGACGAACCACAAGCCCCTCGATCCGCTCCTTGAAGCACTCGAACACACGTCGAGCTGCTCTGAGCTCTAGCACGTTGATGTGCAATTTCGACTCCTCCTGAGACCAAAGGCCCGAGGCTGTCAGGTCTTCCAGGACACCCCCCCAGCCTGATAGGGAGGCGTCTGTCTGGATGGTGACCGAAGGCGTTGGAAGCTCTAGCGGTAGACCCTTGAGAAGGTTGCTCTCGGAAACCCACCACCGAAGGTGCTCTAGCACCCAAACCGGTGTGGTTAGAACCTTCTCGAAGCTGTCCGAGTGTGACCACATTCGTGCCAGCGCTTGCTGAACCGGTCTCATACTCAAGCGAGCTCTCCAAACCACGTCCACTGTCGACGCCATGTGCCCCAGCAACTGAAGCCAAGTCCTGGCCGTGTGGGTGGGCGACTGAAGGAACAAGTGGACTGCCCCGATCACTCTGGACACCCTGTCCGGGGCCAGGAACCGGAGGCCGTATCGAACCTTGCGCCCAGAAACACCAGGTCCTGCCTGGGGGCGATGTCTGACTTCTTCAGGTTGATGATCCAACCCAGCTTGAGCAAGATGTCTAACACCTGCTGGGTGGCCTCCTGATTCAGTTCTCGAGACAAGGCTCTTATCAGCCAATCGTCCAGGTACGGATGACAACACGTGCCCCGTGACCTGGCGGCCTGTGCCGGTACCAACATCAGTTTGGTAAACACCCTCGGCGCAGTTGAAATGCCGAAGGGAAGTACCCGGAACTGGTAACACGTCCCGTCGAAAGAGAACCGAAGAAACTCCTTGAACTCGGGGTGCATTGGAACATGCAGATAAGCATCCTTGAGGTCTATTGACGACAGCCAATCTCCCCTCTCTACTGACGCTATCACTGTCCTCAGGGTTTCCATCTTGAACGTTGGAACCTGTAGACTGCGATTCAGGTACTTTAAATTCAGAATCGGTCTGAACCCTCCGTCCTTCTTGGGTACCAGGAAGTAGGTTGAGTAATAACCACTCTGCTCCTGACCCTGTGGAACTACCTCGATGGCTGCTTTGTCTAATAAAGCCTGCACCTCGGCGCGAAGGACTTCCGCCTTCTCGGGCAACTCGGGCACCTTCGTGTGCCGTATCCCGGAGAAAGTCGGTGGGTCGTACTTCCAAAGTGGTAAGTGGCCCTCCCTGAGCGTGGACAGGACCCAGGTATTTGAGGTGACTTTCTCCCACTCTGAGACGAAGTGAGATAGTCTGCCGCCCACTGGAAGATTCTCGGAAAGACAGTGTACCCCCGTCTCCGGCAGCGTTCGAGCTGCCAGACTTTTGGGTGGTGACACAGGCAGTGGAGACCCTAGGATTGCTTGTTTGGCTTCCCTCGGCTCCGAAAATTCCGCTGGCCATGATTGCCCCTGCGGTTCTGCCCTTTCTTTCCCTTCCCCTTGAATTTCTTCTTGTTGCCCATAGGGCCATTCCAAGAAGGTTGGCTCGAACCCCCCGGCGTGGGGTAGAGACCATCAAGGGGGGAGAGCCGCACTCGCTTCTCTTGCGGAGCTGGGTCCTCGAGGAGCACCTTAGAGTCCTCGAAGGCAACCTTTTGCTCGGCGGCTTCCTTAACTACAGCCTGCGATCCAGGGAAGAGGGTGGACCCCAACCTGTAAGGCAAGTTCTGTAGTGTGAGGCGTGTGGACTGCGAGTACTTGGACGTCGACAGCCACAGCCGGCGCATCCCCATGACTGCGCCCATTATCTGGCTCGCGGCACTCCGAATTGAGTCCCGGGCCAAATAGCTAGATACCTCTGACAGCTGCTTCTGGAATGTAGTCACCTTAGTGCCTACTTCCTGCATCTCCGCCTGGTCCTTAGCCTGCATAGCAGCAAGGTAGGCCCCGTGCACCGCCACCCTTAGTTGTTGGGCTCCGTTCCTGTACGTGTCCTCATGGGCACGGAACTCGGCCTTAAACATAGCAGCGTGCGACGGAAATGGAGGCAGTCGCCGGCCCTGTTTGCCTAGAGAAGGCTGCGCCTGAGCGCCAGACAGGGTGACAGAGGTCAGGACGCACTCGTCGATAACCGGTAGGTCGAAGAGACCGTCCTCTCCTAACTGGTACCTCTTATTAAGTTCAGGCAGATCAGCCTTTGTACGGGAACCAGACAGGAGAGGGTTGATCGCCTCAACCAACAAGCTATCAAGAACGCGGAGCCTGGTCGCCGGAGGCTTGCTGGGAGCAAAAGCCTCCCCCGGTAGACGGAAATCCTCGGAGACCTGCTCCGGTACGGGAACAAGCGTCTGAGGGATAGCGATCGCTATACGGTCACGCGTCTCCTTCAGAAGCTCGGCGAGCGAGACAGCACGGCCGGATTCCTCATCCTCCTCTGAATACTCGGAGCCATCCTCCGACAGGTCCCCGGTACCGGAGCCACTCAGTAGCGACCCAGTATCCGAAGCCCTATCTCGGACAGTCCGTTTGAGAGGGATGCGAAACCCAGCTCTGCCCGCCGGCGCTCGTTCCTGAACCAGAGCCGGTCCCCGAAGCAGCGACGGCCCCGACGCCGGAGCGCCGGAGCCCTTACCTTTGGGGGTACCGGTGCCCCCCGACGTGCTCGGTACCACGGCACCTTGCACCGTCGGAGGGACTTGTTTAGCTTGAGTACGAGGCAGAGCCGGAGCAGTCTCTCGGGTGCCTACGTCGGATCCCGCTACCTTGCCGGGGCCTGCGCCCGGTTCAGTAGGGGACCCGAGGTCTTTACCGACATTTTTAGTGCCAGCCGACCCTGGAGCATCGAGATCCGGCAGGGCGACGACGGTCAACTCCTTACGGAGCTGTGCCATCATCGTCCCCACCATCCCCGTCATTTGCCCCTGGATGATTGCGGAGATAGCCGCAGCATCCAAGTTAGGATTAGGGTTAATAGCAACATTGGTAGTGAGTGTTTGAGGTAAAAGAACTGGGGGGCTTGATACATCCCCTGCAGCAGGCGACCCCACCTCCATGTCCACCTCATCCGATGAGGAAGAGGGGGCAGGAGGGGAGCTAACCTTCTGCTTGCCTTTACCCTTCTTACCCTTCCTCTTTTCCTTAGAGGGGGGGACCGAACCCTTAAGTTCTTGGCCCGCCTTCTGGAGGTTGCGATAGAAAATCATGTCCATCCCCCTCTCCTTCTTGGCCCGGGGGGTGAAGCTGAGACACAACTGGCAGGCCTGTTCGTCATGTTCGTCCTCGACGAGACACACCAGGCACCGGTCGTGCTTGTCGGCCGGGGGCAAACGGGCCTTGCACCCCACACATTCGGTGAATGACTGCAAAGTCAAACACAGAATGTACAGGGGTGTGCATGAGTGTAAGTGCAATGTTTATGTTTGATAAAAGTGCATCATACAAACAACACGCAGAGGCGATACTATAATAACTAAGCACTAGGCAAGTAATAAATAGTAAGCCACTGAAAGAAATAAAGCATGAAATACCTAGTATATCTTGCCGACTGAAAACGATAACCCCGAGAATGAATAAATTCAAAAAGGGAGAAATCCTCGTCAGTAAAGTGCTGCCCTACAATGCGAAGCACGATAAAGAACCTCCAAAACAACCAGATCTCAATACAAAATGGCAAAGTACTAACACATTGCATTTTGTTTGAGCATCCGCCATTTTGAGCGTTTTCCATCCGCCATTACTCGGTGAAGTCGAAGCACGTGCGAATTGAAAAACGAAGTTACAACGCGAAAAACCACTATATAAGTAACCTAACATTCGCCTCTACGAATAAGAAGGGGTTACCACACATACAGAAGCTTTCACTTTGTCCATTTTCTCAGAATAGAAGAAAAACTCAAGTTAACCGTCGACTGCAAAACACGTCTTGCCAGCTCGATGACAGATTGATAAGTGGTGAGAATAGAGTTACGTCCCTTGGTTTGCACTGGGATGGGGCTCTACACAGGGTGGTCACACGTTCGGAAAACACTTATTTTGTGTTTTTTGAACTTATTTTTACTGTTATTTTTAAAAATTAAGTTACAATCTGTCATCAAGTTAAAAATAAGGATTTTTATGCTATATGTACCCCAAGGAGGATCCCTTCTGAAAAAGAATCTCTCTACTGAATAACAAACCTGTCCTGCGTTTCTCTCAATAGGCTGTGATGATGCTGCATATCATGTTCTGACGCAAGTTTACTGTAGGATGAAGAAGTCAAATGTGGAGCAATCACATCATAGCTTTTAAAGGGGCAGTAGCACGTTTTTTTGCTCAAATAAGTTGATGAAATGTATTTGAAAAATAATGTCACCAATAGTAAAATACCATTCTCTCTTCAGAAAATCAAATTGAAAATGAGTGTACAATGTTTTGTAAAGCCATGTGAATCGTTTTTGTAATTCGAAATAATTAAATTGTGTTCACAATAAAATGGCCGCCATGCATTTTTTGCTTTATATGCAACACCGTTATTACCACTACGGATAATGGTTTGTGTAAGAAAATGTTTAACCCTCTAAAGTTAATATAAATGACATAAACTATCATTATAAATGGGAAATTTGAAAAAATAAAATTTTAAAAAAAAGTGCTACTGCCCCTTTAGAGAAACAGCCGTAGAAAACATATGGAATTATTTGTTTACCAATCGAAACTTTACAAACACAGACAAAGGAAGGTTACTTGGTTCTGTCTTCCAGTACAGATTACTACTCATCTCTTTCACCTGAAGAAAGCCAGTGATTCACTCAATTTTCTACGGTCAGAACATTTGATGATATTGAGCTAAACCTTGGTAAACAATTAATTATTTAAGGCTTTGATGACGAACATGAACTTTCTTGCATATGTGTGACAAATCAGCAGATCTGCAAACAATGCCTCTCTGTCTTTGAACACATGGTTCTGTGCATAGCTCAGTCGACCGCTATCAGTTCAGTTCAGCAACAACGGGCGTGGCTCGCTGGATGGGTTGGTTACCCGCCTCATTGCTGAATGAAAACTGAGAGTTTGAAGGGTGGTTCCCTACCCCACACTGAGACATGAGTTGAGAGGCTCATGTTGTCACCTTGGGCAGGGGACTTTATTCGAAATGTGCCTCTGTTCACTCAGCAGTACAATTGAGTACCTGGTTTGGAAGTGCAGGCAATGTGACAGATAACCTTTGAGCGCCTTAATTGGCAGCCCAGGTTGCATGGCCCTTTGTGTTGTGGAGTTCAGCGCGATATAAATATCCTCATTATTATTATTATAACAAAACACAAACACATAATATGCATTGATATTTCAGTTTTAATCATTTGATCAGGATGTCTCCATTCATGTAACAAGTTCAACTCAAACTTGGTTGTTATGACAAATACCTTTGGTCCAGGAGCAGACAATAGAATGGCAGCTAATACGAGCAGTAGAAGTATAGACATTCTACATCTACTGATGAACATCTATTGCAACATTGAACATATATTGCAACATTGAATATCAATATATCAAGTCAAAACACTTTCAGTCATTACAATGGAACAGTTTCTTTGCCTTAAAATTCATTCTTCCTTTTGAAGACATTATTTGAAAATGTGACAAATTTTACATACCACAACCATAACAAATATTGATATTAGAAGCAATATACTGATGATGTAAAAAAAAGGTTACAAGAAACATTCTTTTGCTCACAAAAAAAGTGCCTACATTTGTTACCAGACAGGAAAGATTGTTATGCTACACAATGCTGACCCCTCTTTCACCTCCTTATTTCTGGCATCAAATTCGCGACTTATACCCGGTAATATACGGTATCTTCACATGCTAGGTACAACCAGCAGCAAGGCTTCAAGATAAGGTGGGTCATACCTTACTATCTTACACCAGTTTCTTGACGTAAATATAGAGTCTTCACCATTTAATAGTTGAATCATTGATTTGCAAGTCTGATATAGATGTTGTTTATTTCAATAATGATGTCACGGTCACTTTTTGATTGAATATCATTCAAAGGTGCATTCTATGCAGAGCTTAATAAACCTGTGTAATCAAGGTGTAATCTGCACAGGTGTGTACCTTTCCTGTAGGTGAGACTCGTTTATTCACTGATGTTTTGTTAGATTGTTTCTAATTGGACATCTTTCTGAGGCACTATCCTGGCAGGGTTTAAACAAACTGGCGGAGAAAGCAAGGTCAGATAGGAAAATATCTCGGTAGTCTTGATGTAGGAGATCCCTTGCTTAGGAAGATGCACTGCTTGGATGATAGGACTTACACAAACACTTGATAATGTTAAATTGACAATGACTTGACTAGATTCAGATCTATGTACAAAGGGACATAACTCACAGCCTTTTCGCACATAAAATGTGTGGAATGTAGAGGATTTCAAGTCATAGCACACTAAGCTACAGAACAATTTCCCCAAAATAAAAATGTTATTCAACCCATCTACCATGATAGAAAAAGAAAATAGAAATTATACAAATACTAAATTTGCATTTATAAAAAGAATATAATTTGAAGAGGATGGTTATAGGATTAGATCAGGTTACAGAAGAAGGATTATCCATATAAACTTAAAAGGAAGAAATGATATGGTGTCATGTTACAAATAAGAGCAATGATTATTAATATTTCTAATTTTATTATTTAATATAAAATATGTCCCAGAAAACATCAGCCTGAAAGCAATAATACAATATGAATATCTTAGAAATACTTGATAGTGAAGAAAAATAACATGGTTATATTTGGGATAACCAAATATAACCATGTTAATATGAATATCATTTCCGGATTACATATGTTGAAGATAAATATCACTACATCCCAAGAATCTCACCTTTACATATTTTCTTCTTCTGAACCGAAGCTTGGTAATACTAAGTTTATGATTTCTCTAACATTGCTTTTATTATGACAAATCATTCATCATTCTAATCAGAATAATATAATCCTATAAACTAATGCTCCTATGCTTTCGCTGCTGTCAAACTTGGAGTGTCTGTCTTAGGAGCCTCCAACTGCTTCCCCAAGTATTCCCTGAAATACGAGAGGCAAAAGTAAACAAGATGCAAGATGACATAAAGTTTTAAAAGACTTTTAAAAAATTTCAAGAGATCTTTGGACTGCATTTGATTTGCGGCCTCAAGGGTCGAGTTTGCAAGTCACACTTTTGTGAGAACAACTCGAGTTGTGACGGTACATACATGATAGGTATTGATAGTAAAGATTCTTCTCCAAACGAGGCATGTAATGATGCATTGTGAATTAAATATCCTATTTTTATACATAGATATGTCTCTATATCTAGATGCGATATATATTACTCACAGAAAATTAAATTGCTCGTGTTGGCGCCGTTGAGCAGGACTAGCCTGGAAACTAGGCGCGGTACAAGTGCATTATTATTATTATTATTATTATTGATAGCTGAGGCTAATTTTTATACTGTGGGTCAACATTAGAAACGCCAAACGCATGCATCCACTCAACCCTCGAGTTGCTCAATTAAACACAGCCTTAGTAAAGGGTTAACTCCAGAAATCCTTTTCCTTAAACTCACATTGTCACAATAGAATCTTTTTACCAGTCTATGTTCCAGAGGGGTTAAAACTGCCCCTTTTGAAACATTGAATCTACCTGTTCCTCTGGATTCACCTGATCAGACTATCAGACAAACAGTCTATTGACATCTTATACAAGTTCTTCAACTGTCACTTCATCTACATGTTTACATCATAACAATGTATTGTAATTGACTAAATGAAATGAAAGCAATGTGAAAATATCTCTGAAAGAAGATCATTAAGCTTGTTAGTAATCTTGACCTTAACACTTAACCTGTTGATAGAGGGAGACATGGGCTGTTTTCAACACTTTATAGCTGCTCAATCAATGAGTGCCAAAACATTCTTAGGGACCATTCTACAATATTACAACTTGGTAACAAGAAACTGGAATTGACCGAATGGGATTGAACGTTGTGGAACTCTTATGGTAAAAAGCACAGGATTGACGTACAAAAGCAGACGATTTAAAAATATTCATTCCGCACATTTACTTTCAAAGTGAGTTTTTGAATAGGAGGAGACGTACCAGTTGTGGACCATGAGTTTCTGTACAGCGATGAGAGCCTCGTATCTGACGTTGGGGTCCTCGTGACTGAGGTACTGCATCACAATGTGCTTGGCTCCCAGCTGCTCTATCACACTGCAACCAGGAGTTAATAGTGTGTAAGAGAAGCATCAGGCGAAAATCTCCATGGTCAATTTGAACAAAAGACATTATTTCAAATGCCTTGATTCAGATGAATTGGTATACATAACGTTACAATGAAATTAATAAATTGATTGAGTGTTTGAGAATCGAAGACAATAGTCTTATATATATGATACAAGTTGATGACCTAATAATTATTTTTGAAAATATCAAATCAATGTTAATATGTAAATGCTGTGTAAATGTGGTATGTTATCCTTGCAGGATTGGGAAAAGTGGGATGTTCAGAGCAATGAGTTATTCCTGGAAATCAACAAATAGTTAGGAACTATTTGTAGATTTCCAGATTTGTTGATGATATAGAGAATACTAAACGATGTCCCGTTTGATAACATGTTTATGAAATGAGTGAATGGTTTGGTATTTTAACGAGCGAAAGCGAGTTAAATATCGATGCCATTCACGAGTTTCATAAACATATTATCAAACGGGACTGAGTTTAGTATTTTATTTATTACTCAATCATGTTAATAGCGCTATATTACAAGAAAATTGTTGTTAGGGACGCCCACTTGCAATAGGTCACCTGCTATTGCAGTAGCTAGGCTAACATTGTGATGTCAACAAAAAACGACTGTGACGTCATGCGCTGATTATGACGTTACGGCAGCAAGCGGTGGTATCACACATGTGTGTAACCAACTCATTGTTATCTAATGAGTGATCTCACCACGGATGAGAAATAAATTGTAATAAGTAACCGTTAGGAAACTATTCACTCACTTTTTGCCGCGAGGGTAGTAGCGAACATATTCCCCAATATCATGTGCAGCCACAGACAGGATGAGAGGATCTTTACTGGTTTCCAACAGTTTCACCAGGATCCTGCAAGGTACAGAAGTTTAATAATTGTTTCCTGGAAAATTGTCATTCAACAGACTCTTTGACTGTCAATATTTATTGTCTTAAGACATTTGTAATGGAAGTGACAGATATATAACTGATAAAATACTTTCCGAGAGATTGAGATGTGTTTCATAGTCGAGAATGTGATATGAGTCAAAGAAGATCTTTTATTGAATGACGTAAATCAAAGTGAATTTGAGGAAATATAAAAAATTATCTAAATGTTCAAATGCAAGTTCTGATATCCAATTTTTACTAATAATTCAATTCATGGTTCATATCATCTCATATCTGAATAAATCCAAGACTGGGAATCTTATGTATATACTTGAGCAGTTCAATTGTTCATGGTTCACATTAAATATTGTTTAAGACATTTTAAAGGAAAGCAGTTACAGTTTCACATATGCAAAAGGGAGATAATTTCAAAGTCTCTGAATAAATCTGAGAGTCTAATTCTACTGTATTTACTTGAGCAGTTCGTAGCTCTTCTCGTTGAGCCTGATGGCGTTCTCCCTCCAGAACCTGTCCGACTTGTGAACCGGACTCCATTCCAACCGACCTGACTTCACCTCCGTCGAGTACTCGTCAAACGAACTGATTCAGAAACATTGAAATTTTAGGATGAATACTTCAGCAATTCAAAATACTTGAATACTCCACCCCCAGAGATGAAGCACACACATTATATTGTTTGAACTTATAAACATATTATTTCCAATTAAGGACTATTTAGTAAGAATTATCTGTTGCCTGCAAAATATCTATGGCCACAAACAAATGATTCCTTTTAAATCAGTAATAGACATTATCTACCATAGTTCCTAGGTGGCCATCAGAGACCTTAAATTGGCCACTGATTGTATACATACAATCAGGTATACAAGCCATTATCTTCTCTTTTCCATCAAGGGTTTCATTAATTTATAAGATAACAGGGTATAAAATTTGTACAGGCAGGGAAAGCAGGCTTTAAGCAGTGTGTTAAGACTGAAATAAATGAATTTGACTTTCCATAGCCGTATAATTACATTCACACAGGCGAGGAAGTTTCCCCTGTGCCCGCCTATTAATGAAACCCCTGTTTCCATGCTATCATATTGCCTCTCAAACGCTTTACATCGATGGCCTAATTATGTCTACTACATACCTGAGATCTGCGACTGATCTCTGCAGCTTGTCGTTGAGGTACTGTAGATCGTCCACGATATCCTGATCGTCGAACTTGCGTCCCTCGAGGAGTTCGAGCTGTTTGAGCACCTTGCACTGCACCATGGAGAGGGCGTGGTCCTGGATGATCTCCCGGTCCTCAGGCTTCTCCAGCAGGTTCTGGACAGGAAGTGCAGATTGTGATTCAACACGTGGTCTGGTTATTCAATAACATTGCAGTGAGAAAATAGAGTTACGTCCTTGGTTTGCACTGGGATGGGGCTCTACACAGGGTGGTCACACGTTCAAAACACTTATTTTGTGTTTTTTAAACTTATTTTTACTGTTATTTTTAAAAATTAAGTTACAATCTGTCTTTAAGTTAAAAATAAGGATTTGTATGCTATATGTACCCCAAGGAGGATCCCTTCTGAAAAAGATTGACTATTTCTGCCCAGAATGTGACTCTCAACACTTAGGCATCACATACTGTGACTCTCAACACTTAGTCTTGTTATTCAGTAAGAGACTGACTATTCTTGCTCCCATCACAAAGGATTATGTAACAGCTTTCAAATATATCACTATAACCAGTAATTATCATTACTTCAGGGAGAAAACCAAATCACATTTGTGGATATGCATTGCAGTAGAAGCTGCAACGTCAGTGGGAACTAGCCAACAATGGTGTTACAATGCTGCATTAAATCTAAATATGAAGAGGTCTACAGAATTTCAAAACTGGATCTCTTACTAGTGCAATACGCAATACGCAAGTATGTTATTAAGGAAGAAGAGCTATTCTGTACTCACTCTAAAGGTGGCAAGAATAATCCTGGTCACCTTCTCCTTCACCGACTCACTGAGGATGTCCGACAGGATCGGGATAATGTTGTACCTGAAGACAAAAACCTTATAGTAAAGCCTTGAGCAAAATATAAATATGATTTCATAATTTATTTACTTTGATACTTTGGGATAATTTGGTACATAATGAAATCATGATCACTATTTAATACCTGTGAAAAATAAGCCATGTGTCCACTCAAGATATCTGTGCTTGTCTCCATAGCCACTTTCATGAGAAAGTAATGCTGGATATTATAATATTAAATATGATCTCAAAACATATATCAGCTATCCAACATACACTATTTTTAACTTCAGCTGTCAAATTAGTGCCAAACGATTCTGAGCACTTAAAATAATGACATCTAGTCAAGTCAACAGTCTGGGATTGGCCACTGGCTGAAGATAAGCCATGCCAGGATATTCTGGACCTTACAGGTAAAAGGTTAATTAGCGCCCCCTCCAAATCGGCATCCTCGTGAGTGCCGACACTGAATGTTTGTTACAAACCCACCGTGAATAAATAGAATGACTACGTACTTGTTCATGCGCTCTGCGAGCGTGCAGTTGAAGGTGAGGCACCACAGACAGAAGGTGAGTTGGTACTGGATCTGGAAGCCGACTTTACTTCCCGCCAGCACGGACATGATCCTGTCACAGACAGAAACTTTATTTCTTGTTGTAGGTTTAGACCAATGTACAAGGAGTTATACAGTGCATAACAAGGAGACAGACATTTGAACTTCAATTTACTGTAAATTGACATTAAAGAGCTATTTTCATCAATTTATCACACTTCAATGAAGTATCACATTAGAAGCTATGAACTTCTATTTACAATTGTTGGTTAAATTTTTTCAAGGAAGTAAATTACATTCTTCTTAATGTTATGTATTAATGACTTTAAGAAGAACTTTCATCTTTACTGATTACATAAGAGATGCACATTGTCACTTTCCTTGAGGCCAAGGCTAATATAAATTTCTTTGCCAAAGAAAACTTGGATAATGCTATCACTGTTAGCATGCATAGAATTCCTACATTTAACCATAAAATGGTCATCAACCAGTGAAGAAGATACAGCAACATGATTTGCCTTAGGGGTTTTCAGGGTTGATTCTGTTCATGTGCTTTCTTTACTCTATCATACACTTTCCCCTTCAATACATAACTCGCTCCAGTCTTTGTCACTGGCTAATTTAAACCTTGCCGCATTTCCATAACTTTCCAGTGATATAGTGAACTTCATAGTGCACTCTACTATGCTAGCACAGAAAAGTTAAGGAAATGCAACATGACTTAAATTAGCCAGTGATGGAGATTGTCGTGAATTATGACTTGCAGGGAATTTGGCCATGAACATGGACAAATATCCTCTGGTGCTTGATTCACATGTGTTACAACATGACTTTATAGGTAGATAACTCACGCAGAGATCCCCTCGACGTCGACGAAGGCCCATCTGTACATGTCTATCCTGAGCATCATCTGTAGACAACGGGCGGCAGTCTGGAGGTACTCGTTGCTCTACAGACGTCAAAAGTACTCATTAATACATAGAGGATATTTGTCTTTTCTTGACTAATACCATGTTTATTTCATCGAGTGAGGTAGAAAAGTTATATAAATATAAATATATAACTTTTCTACCTCACGAGATGAGATAAACATGGTATTTGTCAAGAAAAGACAAATTTTCTATTTATTATATGACCAAATCCTTGCATATTCACCGAAATCGACTTGCATTTACGTTAAGTCGGCTCCAGAATGAGCCTGTTGCCTCAGCAACAATATGACGTCATGAATGTGTCATGACATCGGAGCATTGTTTTATGACGTCAGGTCATTGTTATATCAGTCACTAGTGACTGATAACACGTTCCATTGTTATTTTCACTAGTGACTGATAACACGGTTTATTTTCATTGATAGATCCCAGTATTTCACCTACAATCATATAATACAAGTCTTAAACACTTTGTAACAAGTTGAGTGATATAATGGTGTTCAGACTCTATGGGATTTCTCAGTCTACAGAAGAGCAGGGTTAAAATTTTAACCATGTAATACCAAAAAATGTTAAAGGATTAAAGATCTAATGGCTCTCAACATATTAAAGAAAGAACAACGTATCGACACTGCACGTTTACACAAGTGCCAGCAGCACAATATAGATTTCTCAGCTGTACATTAGTAGTAATAATATGGCTACCTCAGTTTACAAAGCAAAGCAAACATCCATGAAACAACACACTTGATAAAGGAACCTGTTTGTTTGTAAATAGAAAAGGGATATAGAATTTTAAGTATATATATCTTTCAGTCTGATTAAAATCGAACTTGTTCCGAGGAATAAAATTTGCAAAATAATACATCTACCGGGATACGAACAGGTTCTGTAGATTCCTCGCCACAAGGTCTGAGAACATCCCGTATAGGCGTGTGTTCCGAACCAGTTTAGCACAGCCAAAGCCCAGTCAAATAGCTGACCAATCACATCATAGTTTTTAAACGGTCACTGTTTTGAAAGCATGCCGAACAGACAAAAGGATAGCTGTTTGGAGTTATCTGCCCCTAGCTTCTCGCACTGAAAGCTTTTGTTGGACGTCTTGTGATTGGTTTACTGAATTGCGTCAGAACACGGGAGTCTACGGGCTGTTACCAGACGGTTTGGCGTGGAAACCTCCGAACGATATGAGTTTGTATCCCGGTAGATGCACTATTTTGCACATTTTTTCCGCGGAATACCGTCGGTTTTAATCAGACTGATATATCTTTTAAAAGCTTAAGTATCAAGAGGCACTATTTGAAGTATCTGAAGGCACCAGTTCACAGCCTGCTCCCTATACAGCAGAGTGATGGACAATGTATTACTATATCCCACTCCTATAGTTGTCGGGAAGACTAAATCAATAGTTATTCTGATGTTCTCATAGTTACATACATGAGACTTGAGCTGATCCTTGAGCCAGTTGAGATAGAACTGCAGGTTCCTCTTGTCCATCGGTTCCTTGCTCCAGCACGCGATCTTCCCGATGATACGACTAGCCTGCACCAGATATAAACTATAGTTCACAAAAGTAATAATTGAGTGATATACTGTATCCTTGTAAGTGTCTTTTAAAGAGATTACTAGCCAGGCAAAAGTTGTGTGTGTGTATATGAAAAATATGACACTGTTTGTGGGTAATAATATCAAACTACATAAAGTGAAGTCTTTGAGGAGAATTAAGGGGTGTAATACATGAGAAAACAAGATATTTTTTTAATGACAACTTCTATATTGTGAACATACACAATGTTTCGGAGTATATGTTCTCTCCTTCAGCAATGCGGGAGTATAACAAGGAAGGATACATTCATAGAAGATTAAAGTACATGACTAAATTTTACAATGAAGATTAAAACATCATGAGTGGTACAATGAGGATTAGCAATACAAACATGAGAGATACTTGATCGATAAAAACAACACTGGCAAGTAGACTTTAATGAAGCGTTAGGCCACCCTTTTTTTATTACTTGGATTACGGATCCGCCGACTCTAATTTTGAAAAAAAAAAAAAAAAAAAAAAATTGGAAATGCCTATTTTTTTTACCCGCCGACTGTGCACTTTAGTGAAATTTTTAAATCAACAAGTCCCTAAATTTCACTATTGGGAATTTGTGTCATATTATAAAATCACAAAACCAGTTTATTTGTAAAATAAATCTTGAATAATCTTGCAACATGTTTTCACGCATCACATGCAAGGTAGCTACTGTAACGATCGGCTATTAAAATTCCAACCCCTTCAGATCACGTCATGCTGTTAGTGTCTGCCATTAAAATTGTCTTGTTTATGGTCTCTTAAGTATAAACAATTCTGAGCAACAAGTCATTGTCAGATCCAGCAAGAGATAATTTGGAAATGTACACTATTGGTGAGGGTCACATGTGTTGACCATTAGTCAAAACGAAAGCATGCAGTCGTGTTATTGTCAAAACTCGGAACATTGCAGTGATACTGTAACAGCGAGAAGCGATGCCTATGTGACGCTGTGTGGAAGTGTCAAAGGTTTCTTGACAGCCAATCACAGTGCTTCATTACTAGTCACATGACCTTACAGCGTGTCTAGTTACATTTTCTCGTAACTTAGTTCTTGAAAGATAAATACGTAAGCGTCTGATTTTCTTGAAATAAGGCAACCAATCACATTAATCTGGGAATTAATATAACCATTCGCGTGAAGGATAATTTTAAACTGTAAAAATATTCTGTTTTATTTAGAAATTCATGCGAGAAAGATTTTGAAAACGAAACAAAACTTATATTATTGTCAGTGTGATTTACTTACTCAAAAAATGCCATCAAGTCTATTAATAAAATTCAGTCTCGATATTTCTTGTAACTTTTATTGGTAAAATTAAATTAACTTATATTTTCAAAGTGTAAGATATTATTTGTGCCTATTTATGTTTATAATCTCAAAAAAATTGCTCCTGAGTATTTCAACCATGTGACTGGTGGCATTGAAAATTTATTTTTTTAAAATCATTTTCCACTTCCGGTTTATCATAATGTAAATTTCATTTCCCTCAAACATTACCTGCTGATTTATTGTATTTTGATATAACTAATTTCATTAATATTTATTTTGATATTGTACATGTTTGTGACCGTCTTGGTGAGTTAATATGACAAACTTTATTAAATCTCTTTTCAGATGTTTTTATGTGCAATAAGATCATGATAAAACTCCTGTAAATAAGTTTCATTTACCATGTTTTTATTCACTTACTTTTCAAATGTTATGCGGAGACATAAGACAAATACTGTTTTTAGATTTAATACATTTGACACAAAATCTTTTTCAATTTATTCTTGGTTTCCTGAAATCAAAATAAATTGTTTATCAATCAAAACTATAAATTAGTTCCAGATTATTGACAATGATCTTAGCTTGAATATTGTATGCAACATGACAATATTTTACTGAAACAGCCTTTGAAGACAGTCAATAACAAAAGCTGTACAAGTCATAATTTGATGGGAATTTACCCAGGAT
Source organism: Gibbula magus (assembly GCA_936450465.1). Taxonomy (NCBI): domain Eukaryota; kingdom Metazoa; phylum Mollusca; class Gastropoda; order Trochida; family Trochidae; genus Gibbula; species Gibbula magus. The sequence goes on along the minus strand of OW388289.1, from coordinate 63,348,099 downwards.
CCAGGGATTGACTCACTGTAGCTTGCTATAGCTAGTGTGAAGTCGGCTGAGCAGTGGCAAGTTATGTTACATGTGAAAGTATTAAATTGACAAATAAAATTGAACAAAAGTTGTTTTTTTTTCCCTCCTACCCCAAAGAATTCAATGTGAACAAGAAGGGTGCTGGAAAAAAAAATTGGGGTGAATTTTTTTTTTTTTTTTTCCCTCCTCCAACTCCAGGGTTTGGCTGAAAAAATCTGTAATCCAAGTAATAAGGGTGGCCTTAGGAATGCAGTGCAGAGGCCAATGGTTTTATTGAGAACATTGATACAAGCAAATATAGTTGATTGTGAAAGGGCTGGTTGCTTTATTGAAGTAGTGGTTACAGACGGTTAAGTGTTGGTTGGTGAGAAAAAAAAGGGGTTGATTGATTGTTGATTCAAATACTCTGAAAAAGTCATGTATCAACACAATATAGACGTTGTCATCAACAAAATTGTGAATTCAAATATAATATCACACACATGTTACAGCTGACTAGTAGGATCAGCTACAGTTTCATCATAGTTTACTCTTTTTGTGACATGAAAAGCCCATGGTAAAATATGTCAAAATATCTTAAAGGGAAAGTTCTATCACCGATCTATCGGCAGCATCCGCCATCTTGGATTTTTGACATTTCTTGAAATAAAAACACGCTGTAAATTTACCCAATTTAAATTTTTTGTAATAATAAAACATATACACTGATAGAACATTCACATAGTAACAAATGACGTATCATAAAAACTAATAAACACTATGCTGTTAGGCCGTAGCGAAGTTTTCCCCACTCGCAGTGCCGATGAATGGCTTCAATTCTCATTGTTTTTATTTTTCAACAAATGTGCGTTTGTCTTTATCAAGTTGTGAAATGTAAAGTCATCAAAGTATTAACTTCATTAATATATTTCAGTTTGACGATGTTTTAATCATATATTAATAGCATATATATGTGTAAACGGGAATATCCTCTGGAATTTTGTTTCCACAAAAAATACCCCGATAGAACCCTCCTTTTAACTGTCCACGTTTAAATTTAACACTTTCATCTCGTTAAAGGTATGGTGTACCTGGTAGACAATGAACTTGTCCTGTCGGTCCAGCAGGTGGAAGAATGGGGTCCACACCGACTCCTTCTTCTTCCTAGCGTACTCCTTGAAGATATCTACCCTCGACTTCTCCTCCTGTAAGTAAAGAAATGTCGTCCATGTATTAACTAATAGAGACTCATGGGAGAATTCTAAATAATTGTGAAATTTAAGAATGTTCTGCATCCTATTTATGAAGAGTTCTGCATAGAATTCTACAGTTAAAAGTATGAAAATAAACATTGTTATTTGTGGAGAATATCAACTTCTGATTCACGTTTTAGAGATTGGCTTTATTAAAAGGTCAAATTAGAAAAGGTCATGCATGGAATGCATTGTTTTAAGTAGGAGTGAAACGGTACACTTGAGCTTCGGCTCAGTATGAATTGCGAAACAAATGTCAAAGATGAAATGTCACCCTGGAAAATCCTTTCTTAAAGAATAAAAATATCTTTTAACAAGAATTGCAAACTTTAGAGAGACCATATGACAGTTATACAAATATGAGTTGTTTAACAATTTATGTATTACAAGAAGTAAAAGTGAAACTGTAGACGTTGCATAAACGTACCTGAAGTGCATCGTCCAGCATGGTGAGGATATACTGCAGAGTCTGGTCCTTGGCTATCTGGTTGATCAGGTTGTAGAACGTCACCGCAAACTGAAACACATACACTTTCCTCAGTCACTTCGCTTTAAGTGATCATACAGTTATTTCAGTATCTGTCAGTCACTGAACTTTTAATCCATTTACATTTTCCTGATGTTGCAACCTTCTTTGTTCCTACCTCACCATCCCTTAAACCATTGTGTTAATTTTCAGTGAATAATGAGATGAATTCTTAGTGACATATGCATGTACCTTTACTGGATATGGGATTTGGTTTACTACATTTCCTTTGTTTAAAATGAAGTTTTATCATATTTTTAATCAGATATTCATTTAATACACCATGATAAGAATGGATGATAAAAGAGAACTTCCAACATTGTCACTATGATACATACTGGTAGTTAAATCCAAAATAATCAAAATTTGTGAAACCAAAGTTTTAAACAGATTGTCATGAATATGTGATTACAAAGAAGTTTCACTGCAACTTACCCTGCAAAGCATAACACGTACCAGTGTCCATGACAGACTAATCTTAGCCTTGCCACATTTCCTGAACTATCATGTGCTAGTGTAGTAGAGCGCATTATGAAGTTCAGGTACAGTATTACACTTGTATAGGAAAGTTAACCCTTAACTTGCGAATCCCGGAATTATCCGGGCGGGCTATAAGCGATTCCGAGGTGTCTGTATACGGATCCCGGATCGCTTACTTAGAAGAATTCACGGCTGTCTAAGTATTTTTCTATCCTCCATACCGGGTCCCGAGTCGATTGTTTCCGCGACTCGCTGCATGAGAATGGCTGTATTTATGCCTCGCAGCCCGCAATGAGAATAAAGCTTTGTTCAGTGTCTGGTCAGAACGTCCAGCAAAATTCACACCAATTTGCGTGTGCATTGTTGACCTGTAACGCATCGATAATTAGCTTTACAAAAGGCCAATTATGTCGGGCTTAGCCCCCGAAGCATTAATTCGCTTGAGGCTATTTTCACCCACGTGTTTGTATTGCGTCGGGTTTGCCTCGCCCGAGACTGCTATCTGCCTCGCATCTCGCGAGACAGGGAAAAAAATCGCTAACTCGCCTTACTCCCGCACTTCATATCATGTGAGCGAATTGTTTGTTTTAAAAAAAAAATACGGCAAAATAAAGGGGAAACAATGGACTACATTCCCATATAAAATTAGCAAATGTCAAAAAAATAATAAAGACACAGCAAGCGCCGTGGAAAAGGGCACGTTTACACCGACAATCCCTTTAACAATCGGCGATTTTCACAACTTGTTACACATTTATCACGGCTAAAATACTGAATGCATTTTCATGATTTTTATATCACAACAAGCAAAAAAGTGAGCGTGGCTCACTAATACCCCCGACTGTTTAAGTTTGACATTTTTATTTTACTTAAAGAGAGAGGTGTCTGCACACCTAAGGATTGATAAGCTTTGAAATGTAATTGCTAAGATTAAACTGTTTGTGAAAATGGTAGGACAAGTCTCGATCTTCATGTGAAAAAGGTGGTTTAAGTCAAAATAGGAATAAAAGTAACTTGAAAAGGTATTGGTAATATAATACACTACTGCTATTACCACTGATTTCAACTTTATTTTGGAAATTAATCCATCATAATGATTCATTCGAGTGACTTTAGACAACAGGTACATGGAAGCACACCCCTGAAGGCACAGTGAGAGATATACAGCAGTTTATGGCTGAAAGGAAAGAAAATTGAACTTTTCCCAAAATATAACCAGTAGAAATATAAAATAGTAAAATCAACGAGAACACAGAAGTAGCTTTTGATGAAAGTTACATGAAAAAGAAAATGATGAAGTCAACAAATCACAATACAGAAGTAGCTTCATTCATTCTAGCTATGATAAAGTAAAAGAATATAAAAAATCGCCAAAAATTAAAAAATTCACCAAATCGTGTTACATTTTGCAATGCACCTCTCCTAGTGGTGAAGGAGACATGTGCCAAATTTGAAAAGGATGAGATGAATAGTGTTTCTGTAATCGATCGGACAAAAAATGCTCAGAATTTGACTAAGTTAAAAAATAAAAAAATTCGCCAAAAATTTAAAAAATCACCAATTCGGTTTAAACTTCGCACTGCACCTCTCCTAGTGTTGAAGGAGACATCTGCCAAATTTGAAATGGATGAGATGAATAGTTTTTCTGTAATCGATCGGACAAAAAATGCTCAGAATTTGACTAAGTTAAAAAATACAAAAATTCGCCAAAAATTCAAAAATTCACCAATTCATTTTAAACTTCGCACTGCACCTCTCCTAGTGGTGAAGAAGACATGTACCAAATTTAAAAAGGATGAGACAAATAGTTTTTCTGTAATCGATCGGACAAAAATTGTCTTCGGACGGAAGGACAGACGGACGGACGGACGGAATCGTTGGTATAACTATATACCCCCAACCGTTGGTCGGGGGTATAATAAACCAAAAAGAATAATCTTTTATTCTATATAAAATGCGCATAATTATTTCACAGAAATAAAGATACAATTTTACCTTTCTGAGAGGCATGTGAAACCAAACGGCACACAAACTAATCAACATATTTTCATCAGTTATGGTTCGAGGTTAGCGTTTATTTGAAAAGTCAAACAACATAACCATATTAGGGTTGACATGTGCTTATTTGTCAACTGGTTTGAGATTATGATTTCTTGGAAAAGTGCGATGAACGACCATTCGCAATGCCGCATACATGTTGTAAGTATTTATGATTTTATTGGTGGAAATAAAGACAAACTTTACATAGCTATAGAATTATAACCAAAGGTCGCATTCTAATAATTTTTATATCATTGTGAAGCTAGACATCTTGTCTTCAATTCCGTATATAAATGGATTTTTTTTTCGTTTCGTATTTATGATGTTACGAGGCACGAATTAAAGACAATCTTTCGAAAGTAATAGAATAAAAACGAAAAAACATAGAAAATTCATTCAAAGTTTCGGGTGTGAATTAGCCATTTGTGTACGGGTGTCGCTACTTGAATTTGTATTGAACGCCCGTATATAGTCCTTATTCGCCATGTAGATGCGGTATATTTTGTAAAAACGGTACCGGAATCGCAGCCTGGAAATTCCGCCAGCAGAGCTAGTTAGTGCCAAAGCCCAAACTACTGCTGCGAGCTGCGAGCCTGTAAATTCCGCCACAGGGGCTAAAAATGGTAAAATATATATACGCAACGTAAGGGTTAAGAAAATGAGGCAAGGCTTAAAGTTAGGCAGTGATTTAAACTGGCTCGAGTTATGTCTTGCGGGAAATTTGGCTTCACTGTAGGACGTATCTGGCTACAATTGAGGGTGTTTGAAGAGATGTTTACCTGTTGGGGGTTGTCTGCAAGCATGGTCATGCGTGTTTCTGAGCTGGCCATGTCGAACTTGGAGATGAAGTTGAACACTTCCTGTGATATCATCTGTCCTCTGTGGAAAACAGCAGTTTATTGAGTGGATTAATTATATAAACAAACTTGCGTCCACACTAGTTTCACCATCATAACACTCGAGTGGATCTGGACGTCAAGTGTTTATTGTTAAGGATATATCCTGCAGTAGCAGTTGAGTCCTTCTATTCGAATACACATACCATGATACAACGTTTTTACATTTTATATGTTTTTAAAAAGTTTAAGGTGAGGTGAGGTGAGTTGGGGTTTAACGCCGCTTTCAAGAGTATTTCACTTATATCGCGGCTGCTAGTATTACGTCAGGGAGAAAGCCTGCAATGCCATGTGGTTATGCACTGCGATACAACCTGCGAGCAACGGCTGGAACTAGCGAACCATGGGTGGTACTACTCTGAAATTCAGTGTAGCATTGCACCCAAACCTTACTGCGTGTACAACAGTTCTCTACTGCAGACAAGGTTGCTGTGCCCCTGGCGGGATTCGAACCCTAAAAAGATTAAAATATTTAAGTTAATATATAAGTTGTTAAACATAATACTGACTGTAGGTAGGACTGCCAGTTAACTCTGTTGGCACGGACATCGTTGGCTCTCTCCTGGAGGAGGCTTGTGGCCACCTGGGCGCCTGCAACACAACACACGGTTCATAATAACAGTAAGTGCACCACAGTCCATCTGCAGAGCACTTGCTCATAGTGCTACATATGTTCAGCATAAACTTGACGGAAAAGATATATTTTGAATTTTGGTTTGAATGATTTTTTATGGAAAGCGTTTGTAGTTGGCAATAAAATTCAATAATTAAAAGAGCAATGATGAGTAAGAAAACTCAAATATAGCTATGTTTGAGAGACAGTCTAAACATGTTAGAGACGTATGACAAGTCTTCATCAGTTTATTGATATTCAACTTCTTTATTACACAACAGCAATGATTCTGTATAGACTTTTATACCAATTTATGGATGGAATCAGGACAAAAATACACCCTGAAACATGCTAAACTGTATAAATCACAAAAATGTTTGTATCTTAAATAGAGCTTTCTCTTTTTTTGGGCAGGTAACTGGCAACTCCTGATCTAAACAGTAAATACTTCACTTCCAAACACAACCCAGAACCCATGTGTATTTAATATTTTTGATCTAGTAAAGACATTCCATCTTTCTTTATTGTATAATTTGATATGGTTAATTTGGACCCCTGTAATAAAAATGATGAAAACTTCTCATTATCACAATTTAATACTCTTCCATTTACTTGAACTACTTGTTGAGCATGCAAGTGCTGGGTCAAATTCGAGAGACTAATACATTATCTCATTTCTTCAACATGAATTATTAGATAGTCCGTTACAGATAAGCAATACGTGTTATCATGGTGAAATGTATCTTTGTTCAATCAAGTGTGACCACATACTGTAAACCTTGAAACATATATCACCAGAGTGTTAAGTCAAGACGTGTACATCAAAGTGTGTAATTTAAACAAGAACTAAAAGAATAAATTTTAAATGTTCCTGAATCATTTTGGAAAATGTTATTGACAAATTTTGTCTCATTGATATTTATGCCTGTGTGTCTACATGTTCAAATGTGTAGTGGTACAAATGTAGGTCACACCTCCAACAGGATCTAAGGTTATAGTCAAGGGAAAGGGACATCAGTGCATAAATAAACATTGCTATCTCGCCGGCCATAAGTGACATGCCGGGTGCTCCTCGTGTACATGGGACTTGTACATCCTGTATGGGATTTACTGTGAGAAGTTATACTCTTTACCTGTGGGTCGGGAAATATTTAAGAAAACCCATTTATCCATTGGCCAGTAACAGATTTATCACTTTGTGAGTGAGTGAGCGAGTTGGGGTTTAACGCCGCTTTCAAGAGTATTTCACTTATATTGCGGCTGCTAGTACTATGGCAGGGAGAAAGCCCGCAACGCCATGTGGCTATGCACTGCGGTGAAACCTGTGAGCATCGGCTGGAACTAGCGAACCATGGGTGGTACTACGCTGAAATTCAGTGTAGCATTTCACCCAAACCTTACTGCGTGTAGAACAGTTCTCTACTGCAGACAAAGTTGCCGTGCCCCTGGCGGGATTGAACCTTGGACCTCTTGATCAGAAGCCGAACACGCTAACCACTGCGCTATCCCGCCCCCTAATCACTTTGTAGCCAAGTTGTGATTCCTATAAAATCACCGCTCAACATGGTCAATGGGCACTGATTACATTAGCATGTTAAATGCTATATTGATACTGAAAGTGACTCTCATCCAAAACTTATCAACTTATAATAAAACATGTTTTATACATTTTTGTTACAACAGTTATACAACTTATTTCCATTCATTCTTAAACTTTACTTTGATGACATCAGTATTCATAGTTTGTAGTGTGAGGAGACATTATTTGTTCACCAAAAAATGAATTCTCATAAAGAGTGACATGTCTTATTTCTCATCACAAGTTACCCATTCTGGCACCTGTAGGCAGATGACAATGGTATGACATCTACATTGGTAAGATAGTGATGATACAATCAATGCAGCCCTTAAAATCAGCTGACGGTGCAATAATGGAAAGAATTTGTCAGACATTTATGAACAAACCTGTTACGTACAAGAAATGACGAAAACTATTATAGAATATGAGAATGGAACATTTTGTGATATCTTTGTTATATCATTCACGGCTGTCTCATTTCTGAAATAACAGTTTTACTTTTCATACATCTTAAACTGAAAACATATAATACAACCTTGACATTCCCCTTGGGTTCCAAAGATTCTGAACATATAACAGGAATCCTCCAGGAACCCCCTAGATAGTATAAACTGCATGCAACCGGCATCCCAACAACCTACCACTTAGTCTGTTAAGAGAACCAGTGCACAGCTTAGCAAGTGTAGGGATATAAAGCACATGCACACGATTAAAAAGTTTTCTTAAAAAGATATTGACCACTCATAAAATCAACATATACAACTTATATTCCATTGTATAACTCACAAGAGTACAAGTAGCAGACGTATATTTGCAAACACTCAATGTCTCTCCAAAAAGGTTTCATAATGAAGAAACTTTCACAGAGACAGGTCAATTGTCACTTTTTGTCGATGAAATGCTTAACAGCTATCGCACATATAGTCCTCAAATTTTGTTACCACAAATACTCTGTTTGTACTGATCTTAAAACTATAATTATAATTACGATATTGAATATTGAAAGATATTAATTCTTAATAAAGTCCTTTCGGTGATTAGGGAACCTAATACATTCTGGAAATAAACATGATAAAGCAACAGAGATTTACAGATAAAATAGGTAAGAGTCAACAACAATGATAGCACTATTCAGAGGTAATTATTGAAACTTTTTCTTTAAAATATCCTAACCTGATGTTCTTCAAAGACACAGGTATGTTGGCCACAATCCAATAGCAAAGCCATGTTTACCTATTTCAGTATTCACTAATTTGAAATCAATGTACCGGTACAATGAATTTATCCACAGTGCTATATTAGTGCATAGATCTTATAGACATGCATACATGAATATACATGTATTCCTTTCTTATGTATATTTGCTATGGTGATGATGGTATCAGCCCTGCGTTCAATAACACATTGGGCATCCTGCTTTTAACATTGAGTGTTCGCGAGCATTCACGAACATCCCGGGAAATTTCGTGTTACTGAACGCAGGGAAGGGTTAGTCTGTTAGAACCTTAACATGTGATACATTGTGCATGTTTGACTAATAAAGAGAAATGCTCACCAAAACCTCTATATCTATCTGCAAGTGAGAAATATGCAAATCACGATAAAGTATTTCATCATAGCGTCAGCAGAACTCCTTACTCCACATGAATTGCATGCATCAACATCACAGTAGGTCAGACAGGCATACAAACTATTGCTTACAACTTGACAATGTGAACTTGAGATGATTAACAAAAATGATGTTGACAATAATTATAATGAAGAAGAGAAGAGAGACATCAATAAATTGGGCAACAATCAATAATAAAAAGACAATAGCCAATTAAAACAATTAGTTGAATAATAAAAAAAACAATTAAAAGACCATGCTATAACTTAAAGGGCAGACATTCAATCTAATATGTCTCTTCTAACAATGTAAAAAGTAATCAAATTCTAATCATAAAAGACCACATTAGGATATGAAAGCTTTACATATCATCATTTTCTCATAAAGAGAGCCTTCTTGAAGGTGTAATATATTTTGTCAACTATCGATTGCACTGCTAAGAAAACTAGTAAACTACCATTCCATTTACTGCAATCTGAATTTGACTCAAGCTGTAATCAATGCAATTATGAGAATGATAATTTAATCAGCTGTTGCTCAAACAATTTTACCATAACAAGCTGTTTGTTTATTGATCTGCAATAAATGCATTTGATTCATAATGATCGGGCCATGACGGAAGAGTGAAAGGTAAAAATATATAATAGACAAAAAGTAAGCATGGATATTTATCTCAAGATTTCATGATGACCTGAGGTCATTTTGATATGAAATGTGTGAATGAAGGAATGAAAGTTAAAAACAACTAGTTTAGCCTCTGTAAGTTCATTCTTGTATCCTGTTTGTGGTCTTGTAGATATACACAGTTCTTTTAGTTCTAAGTAAAACATAATATTGACAACATTTTTCCCTTCACTTACCCTTCCTCAAGGACCCTCCTAAGACAGAAATTTAACGAGTGATGATTAAATTATAAACCAAGCCTTTGAAAATAGGCCTAAAGGCTTACATGACTTAAAACTTATATGAAATTGATCATTGGCATTTCTATAGAATATTAATCAGAGCTTCACAGTTAAGGCCTTTCTGTATTTTGTATGTATCTATAGATTTGTAAACATTTTAGTTAGCATAACAAATGGTGCTGTTGGTTAATAATAACTGCACTACTGCAGTCTGCAGTACAGTTGGATAATCTAATACACATTACAGTGATGGAATATAACATGTTTCATTTGACATATGTTTACCTTTTTCCAGATCTTCAATGTTTGATATCACATTCCCAACGTTCTCCATTGTGTACTTTGTTTTAAATCTTTTTTATTGATACTTATACAGTTTAATTTAACAAGATCACATTGAAAACATCAAGGTTATCATCTGCTAATGCGCTCCTTGATCATGTGACACACGGAAGTAGTACAATAGTACTTTCAATAAAACTAATCTTAACTTTTATGACATATTTACACAATTACAGTTCATACACATTTCAATATCACCACAATTTCTTTTGAACCTATTCTATGATTTAAGTGAATTTTTTTTAATATGTTGAATGTATATTTAGAGTTATATATCTAAATCATATTTTCCATTTATTAATTTAAAGATTAGCTGTCACAGTAGCCTTTTACAAATATCTCACGAGATTTAACAGCACATCTCGTGTGTACTAAACGATAAAAGATTATGGAAAATGTAATCTAATTTTAGTAGAATCTTAAATAATTGTAACCAAAAAATATTTTAAATTTAATCGTTTGTATTTAAATTTCCATATATTAATACTTATTAGTTGTTCAACAACTTAAAATGTGAAAACTAATAGTTATTAATATCGTTTGTTATACCTTGCAAACATGGCCGCCAGGACGAACCAGCTGGAAAGCTGACAATCGCTCTATCCTTGATTCCTCAAGGATGTACCGTTACTCAGGCACATATCACTTAAAAAACAATCAACCGGTAGTTGAATAAGAAAAGGACCCAAAGGACTTTCAATAATGGAGGGAAGCGAAACCAAAAAAGTGGAAGGAAAGTCGAGATTTTACTCCGTGCTTAGCAACATAAAATGGGAACATCTTCTTGCCGGAGTGTCGGGTGGTGTTGTGTCAACTCTAGTTCTGCATCCTCTCGATCTCGTCAAAATTAGATTTCAAGGTAAATGATAAGGAATCATATACGGTCAATATTTTTTTGGAAAACTTGATTTACCAACGTTGTTTTTATTTGTTTTGTGATAGTTTATTGCATCATCATTTCGTCTTGTAGGCTAGTTTACTGTCAATCTCATTGAAATCAGATCGAACCTAACACCTCGCTATATCATTACAGCTAGTTTTAACTAAAATGAGTCTACTGTATGTTTTATCATTAAATGTGTTAATATTTTAAGAAGATAAGTACATTTAATGAGGCCAAAATTATTTTTTTCTAATTTCAATCATTTTGATATCATGTTTTTTAAATGAGAATCTTTTTATCTTCGGATTAAGAGCACAAAAAAAGTTACAAAACAAACAAGCCATCATCAAACAGTTCACCTTTTTACATACCAAATATCAATGGTAATCAAAATATTGTTTCTACTAGGGGTGACTATTGACCCAAACAGACTATTGCGATAGCGATAGTCTATTGCCACTTACTATTGTAACTCACTATTGCAATAACTATTGCGATAGGGTTTTTGTACAAATACACAGTATTCAGCTAGATTTCTGATAGGTTTTGGTAGAAATGTTTGATTGATGCAAGGACTATGGAACCAACATCAGTAAAGAAATCATGAATGAACAGACTTTTTGACATTTTGCTATTTCCTATCTCTAGTTCTTCCCTTTTGACATTCTAAAATGAAAAATCTTGAATTAAATGCAATGAGGCTTGTGTAAATTATTCATATTTAAGGGAATTTTAATAGTTCGATAGTATCGATAGTTATCCTCACTATTGCGATAGCGATAGTGTTTTTGTATATACTATCGATATTGTACTATTGTCAAGCCAACTGTTGCAATGCATCGATAGTTCGATGTATTGTTACACCCCTAGTTTCTACTGTCTTATATCTCACCATAACACGAATTCCGTGTTCTCCTGTCCGATGATTGGTAATGTTTACAAGAACGAGCGAAGGGTCAAATGTCAAAATTCCAATATTTTTACCAGCTGCTTATATTTGTCAACATCACGTGATATCACATGATCGAGAATGTGAGAAGCTTCTCGATTAAAAAACTATGGTAGGGTTTTTATGTCATGCTTATTCAATTAACAATAATGTTTCATCAATTTCTGGAAAGTTTTCAGACAAATACAGCCCAGTGCGGGTCGATATAGGTTCAATTACATAATGGATGACCTTGATATAAATTTTATAATGTCTACAGGCAGAGGATAATGTATCAGTGTTGAAAAAATCCTTGTCCATATTGAGAACAGAGCCCAATTTGAAGAGAAGTGTGAAGTGTGACTTCATAAGCAGTGTAAATGATAATTTTTTATTTCTTCCTCATAAGTGTTTCTATATTTTGACAATTTTATTTAACTCTGGTTTATGCTAAGTAACAAGACTTACAAGTTTTTTCCTCTTTGGATTTTCGTAATAACAGAACACCATATTTATTTAGTGTAGAACATCACCGCCGAAAACGTAATGCACGGGAAGCCAAATATGGGTCATTCTCATCATGGCTGACTTTCTCGGCCGATGATGCCGATGGAATCACAAAACATATTTGTGAGTTCTCTCAAAGTTGTTTAGATTGACATGAATGAATAATATGTTAACACGATTAAACTTTTACAGCAAATCGTTCTTATATCGCAGAAAACAGGTGAAACTGGGATATATTTATTGCTGTCTACCAATCCTTTCCTACACTTCTGAAAACAGTTTTAAAATCTACATCAATCATAACATTTGAACTGTTTTGTCTATTCAAACCCTGTCTACGTACATCTTAAGCCTACACTTGCCGACCTATGAACATACAGGGGTTGCGGCTGACAACTTACAGTGGCACTAACACAAGCATTTTTACATGAAATTTCTATATTGCTCTAATAAAAAAAAACTCCAATCATTCATCATGACACAGGTTTTTCATTAGGGTTATACATGGTCCAGACTCCTGTATCTCTTAGGTGCATAACTTTACCCAACAGCACTGTATACATTATTTTCTTGAAGATTGTGTGGCATATGACATTTGTGGCAAAATAATTTTTGAATTGCCATCAAAATAGTATACACCAATTTATTGATGAGTACAAATTCCTGTTTTGGGAAGGTAAGACGATATAGAGTTGATGCTGCAGTTTGTGTATGTTCAAATAGTTAAGAGATGTTGTTGTGTTGTTATTTCTTGTTTGAATATTTTGATTTTCAATTTGGTTGAAGTTTCAGTCTTGTTTTTAGGCAAAATAAATAGCAGCCATCACAAAACGTTCTTTGGAAAACTTCATACATGGCTGTGAAAGATTAGCATTCATTAATACTAAATTACTAGATTAATCCGTGGATTATGTTAAGTATTTGTAAGCCACCCGTTTATAGTTACACATGACACGTTAGTAGTTATTATATGAACAAATTAGTGAATTATAATTACCGGTATTCATAAACCTTCATGTAACAATAAAACTAATATCTACATTTGGTTGTGTTATGTATATTTGACATCTGCAGAACTTATTTTTGTTTTAGTTTTCAGGGCTCCAAATGCATATCTGCTAAAATAAGAATGAAATATCTATGTGTTGTTTTAAATTCAGCCTTTATGAATTAATTTTCAGGAGTGAAATACCCTACCTCTGAATCAAAAATATTATAATGGGCCTTTCAACGTTAGTTTTGTCACAGTGTCACTGCAGAACAGAAGTTATTCTGTGCACTAAATGAATGATCTTGATAAAATAGGGTCATGTCATGGTTGTCTATAATCAAACCATTATGTTTCAGTCAACGAAGGATATGGTGTCACCAATCGTCCTCAGTACAATGGAATCATTCATGCAATGCGCAGTATTGCTAAAAACAATGGCATTGTTGGACTGTATCAAGGCGTCACTCCCAATGTGTGGGGGGCTGGCATGTCCTGGGGACTCTACTTTTATTTGTAAGCTTTCTTTTCTTCATTGATTACTTGGTTATTACACTAAGGCCATATAACAGTTCTGTCAATTCTCGCACTATTTTAAATGTTATCACTGTCCTGCCATTAAACTGTCATTCATATTCTGAAATTGTCGGTTATTTTTTAAAAAGGCATGGAGAGTTTATCAATCAAATTTAGATTCACAGATAGATTTAATTCTTCTTATATTGCAAAAACTTTGAATTTATTGAATGATTTTATCAACTAAATTTTGTCTACTGAGTTCTTATATTGATAAGACATTGTTTTGAATGCTTATATTTGTTAACTGTTTTTCAGTTATAACTCGATCAAGACCCGGATGAATAAAGGGAACTCAAAACATGACTTGGGACCTGCAATGCATATCTTCGCTGCCAGTGGAGCAGGTGGGAGGAATATTTGACTAATTTGATTATGCAAATTAGAGCGTGTCAATATTTTTCATGTTACTGGTAGCAAGCTATACAATGACTTAGAACGAAGACTGTCATACATGTTGGTTAAAGGTTATTGTGAGACAAACCATCTTTAGATAGTGAATGATCCTTTTCTAAAAAATGAGATTCACTTGAATTGGCCACACAAATGGTTTGACACTAATTTATCAGTATTAATCATAATTCCTAATTTATCAGTATTGATCATAATTCCTAATTTATCAGTATTAATCATAATTCCTAATTTATCAGTATTGATCATTATTCCTAATTTATCAGTATTAATCATAATTCCTAATTTATCAGTATTGATCATAATTCCTAATTTATCAGTATTAATCATAATTCCTAATTTATCAGTATTGATCATTATTCCTAATTTATCAGTATTAATCATAATTCCTAATTTATGGAGTATGGGCATATAATTGATGAAGGTGAAATTGTGTATTGCAATGATATAAAGAGGATATCTGTCTTTTGTTGACTAATGCCATGTTTATCTCATCGAGTGAGGTAGAAAGGTTATATTTTCACGAGTGGCGCAGAATTCAAGAATTGTCAAGAATTTAACATTTTTGAGTAAATGTCATTTTTTATACTTACCTGGTTGAAAAACCAACATTGCCCAACGCTTCCCCCTGAAGCGTTCCTCAACATATATCACACAGAATTAAAAAGGGACGCTACCCGGTATAGGTGGCGCTCGTGCCACGTGACATCGGTGACGTCATCATTCCCTAGTACAAGCGAGCACAAAACCCAAACCCAGGAGGGGAGGAAGGGCGGGAACTAACGAGCGTTGGTTTTTCAACCAGGTAAGTATAAAAAATGACATTTACTCAAAAATGTTAAATTTTTTACATACTTATCAGGTTTGAAAAACCAACATTGCCCAGATTACCACAGCAAGGAGGTGGGCTGAACCGAGTCACGTGCGCCAACGAGACGCGTCGCTTTACCCTTAGGCTTGCACGCCGGAGCACTGGATGGTGTGAAACCATGAAAGGTGGACAACCATCCATGCTGCGTGCGGCCCAAGAGAACTCACGCGGATTCTTAAATTGAGTGTACAGAGGTCGACGCCGTCCTAAAAAAGACAAACCTACACTCAACCTCTATGTGTCCGCCCCTCACTCGTTAAGTAGGGGGGGTAGAGTAAGAATCCTGGTACTGCTGTCATGCAAATACCCCGGTTGGGTTAACAACTGCACTCATAGGCAAAAAAACAACCAACCACAAGTATAATAACAACAAGTTTTATTGTACACAACCAAGTGAATACCAAAACAAGTACATAACAGCGTGGATGCGCCCACCCCCGCTAGGGGTAAGGTGCGTTCCGTCGTACGACTGAAAGAGGTGCCTCGGTCCGCTGCTGGGCGAACACCTGAGGACCCAACCTTGACACACCTGCCAAGTCCTCTGTGGACACTTCCCGTAAGTAGTGGTCAGCAAAGACCAACCCCGACTTCCAAAAACATCCAGCCAGAATGTCTGACCCGGCGATGTTGCAATGAAAAGCCATCGTAGCAGATACTGCTCTGATCTCGTGGGGATTAGCGCGAGACGGGGGAGGGAGGTCAGCCGCCTTGTAGGCGTTGATTACTGCTGACCGCAGATACACCCCCAAAGCCCGTCTGTCAAGCTCCTTGACAGTCCGTGGTGAGTGAGGCAGAAAAAACCGACGCCTCCCTTGTCTGATGCCCCTTGTCCGTTCTGCATAAATGCGGAGAGCGCGGACAGGGCAAGGGAAAGGTCCGTGACCGTGACGAGTCGGTTTCAGGACCTAATGACGGTATAAGAAAGGTCCCTCCCCTCTCATCCGCGGCCTGGTTTTTACAGACAAAGTCTGGGGCCAGGCCCAACGTTGCAGACCCTCCGTCTCGGCGCTCGAACCTTAAAAGGTCAGCGTGAAGAGCGTGGAGCTCTGATGTCCTCGCAGCTGAGGCCATTGCGACCAGGAAGGCCGTCTTGACAGTGAGACGAAGGAGGGTGGTATCCGACAGGGGTTCATAAAAACCTGAACGTAAGTGCCCAAGCACTATCGCCAGATCCCACTCAGGTGGTCTAGGCTTGCGCCGACCGTCGACCTGACGAAAGGTCTTAACCAGGCCCTTCAGAACCGAGATGTCGAGTCCCGGGGAGCGTTTGCGAACTACCGACATGATCGCCGCCAGATTGGTATTGATCGAGGAGGCTTTGAGCCCTCTCTCGTTCCTCATGTACACCAAGTACTCGGCAATCTGGGGCAGTGAGGCCGCCTCCGCTTCAAAGCCCTGCTCCTCGCAGAACGAGGCGAAGGCACGCCACTGGAAGTCATAGAGCTTCCTTGTGGTCGGCCGTTGAGCTGTTGCTATGGCCTTGGCCACCCGTTTAGAGTACCCGCTCCGCCTTAACCCCTTTTTGATACAAGCCAGGCATGAAGATTGAGGACCTACAGGTTCTCGTGTACACGTCCGCTTGGGTACCTCCGGAGCAGGTCCCCCCCGGAGGGGTATCGGAACTGGCTCCTGCAGAGCTAGTCTGCACAGAGGAACGAACCAGGCACGAGGCCACCAAGGATCTTAGAGCGTTGCATACCTTACGCATCTGTCCACGACAGCAAGAGGCAGCGAAGGCGAGGGTATAAGCCCCGAACACTCTATGAGGACCTATCCGCAAAGAGGAGCACAGGAGGCTCCGCAAAGAGGAGCACGGGAGACCCCGCAAACGAGTGCAACTAGAAGAGAAGCTAGCATCCGAGACGGAGGGCGCAACACAACCTTGCAACCCATCTAGCCCCTGAGACGGACCCTCACAAGTGGAAGAGCGTACACTCCCACACTCCGGGACACTAACCTTCATGGTAAGTTGGTCACAAGGCCTAGGAGCGGAGGTTCGCAAGGCAAACCCTCAAACGCTAACACGGCTCACGATCAACCCAAGAGGCAACACGCGTAACTAGACGCTGACCCTCATGGTAAGGAGGTCGCAAGACGAAGGCTAGTGAGAGTAACTGTCACTCTCAAGGCAACCCGCCCCAGAGGCAGACGCTCCAAAGGCGTACCCTCTCATTCTAACACAACTTACAAGGTGACATGCGTAGCGAGACGCTGACACTCAAGTTGAAAACTGGAGCGAGTGAAGCTCACTCGCAAGTCAACCCGCACCAGAGGCGTACGCCCGCAAGGCGTACCCTACACAACTCCCGAGGCAGGCCGTGTAGCGAGACGGTAATCCTCCAGTTGAAAGCTAACGAAAACAACACTCACAAGACAACCCGCCCACTACAGGCGGACACTCGCCAGGCGTACCCTCACACTCTAATGCAACTCATTAGACAGGCTGCGTAGCAAGACGCTGACCCACAAGTTGAAAGCTAGAGTGAGTAACACACACTCGCAATGCAACCCGCCCCAAGGCGGACGCTCGCAAGGCGTACCCTCACATACTAACACAACTCACAAGGCAGGAGGCGTCGTGAGACACTGACCCTCAAATAGGAAGCTCGCGAGAGTAACCCTCACTCGCAAGACAACCCGCCAAGGTGTACGCTCGCAAGGCGTACCCTCACATGGTGACACAACTCATGAGGCAGACATCGAGATGCTGATCCTCAAGTTGAAAGCTAGCGAGAGTGAGACTCATTCACAAAGAAAACTCACTTGCAAGGGACAAACTAGCACAAGGCACGTACTGAGACGCTGAACCTCAATTAAAAAGCTCGCCTGAGAAACACTTACTCGCAAGGCGTGCCTTCATATGCTAACACAACTCATGAGGCAGACAGCGAGATGCTGACCCTCAAGTTGAAAGCTAGCGAGAGTAACACTCGCTTGTAAGGCTCATACCAACACAAGGCAGCGTAGTGAGAGGCTAAACCTCAAACAGAAAGTTCGCCTGAGTAACACTTACTCGCAAGCTAACACAACTCATGAGGCAGACAGCGGGATGCTGACCCTCAAGTTGAAAGCTAGCGAGAGCAAAACTCGCTTGTAAGGCGCAAGCTAACACAAGGCAGCGCACTGAGACGCTGAACCTCAATTAGAAAGCTCGCCTGAGTGCCACTTACTCGCAAGGCGTGCACTCACATGCTAACACAACTAATGAGGCAGACAGCGAGATGCTGACCCTCATGTTGAAAGCTAGCGAGAGTAACACTCACTTGTAAGGCACTAACTAACACAAGGCAGCGTGCTGAGACGCTGAATCCAAAATAGAAAGCTCGCCCGAGTACCACTTACTCACAAGGCGTGCACTCACAAGCTAACACAACTCATGAGGCAGGCAGCGTAACGATACGCTTATCCTTATATAGAAGGCTAACGAGCGTATCACTCACTCGCCAGGAACCTCGCAAGACGTACACACACTCGCAAGGAAACTCGCAAGTCGTACACTCACCTACTACCACAACTCACGAGGCAGGCAGCGTAGCGAGACGCTGACCCTC
The DNA here is from genome assembly GCA_936450465.1 of Gibbula magus. Taxonomy (NCBI): domain Eukaryota; kingdom Metazoa; phylum Mollusca; class Gastropoda; order Trochida; family Trochidae; genus Gibbula; species Gibbula magus. Next base: position 63,329,141 of record OW388289.1, on the reverse strand, counting down.
AAGGTAGAAGGCTAGCGAGAGTAACACTCACTCGCAAGGCGTACCCTCACATGTTAGCACCACTCACGAGGCAGACAGCGTAGCGAGACGCTGACCCTCATGTTGAAAGCTAGTGAGAGTGACCCTCGCAGGACAACCCGCCCTATAGCAACCTGTGACACACCCACAACGGGCCAGCGTAACAAGACGTTAAGCCATAAGGATAGGGCTGACGAACGCATCACTCACCCGCAGACGAGCCCGATCCTGGGAGCCAACACTTGCGTGTCAGAGGACGGACCCCAACCTTCTGACACAACCTGCAATCAACTCCGCGAATCGGAGAATCATAGTCGCAAGGTTAGGTGACAGGAGAAGGCTCGCTCACACGCGAGCATAACATGCATGACTAACGAGAGTCAGCACTCTTACGCAATCAAGCTCGTCCCTGAGGTCGACGCTCGCAAGGCGGAGAGCGAACACTCACACGCAAGCATAACCCGCCAAGCGGGTCAAGGCATGACAAACGAAAGTTAACGCTCACACGCAAGCAAGCCCGATACTGAGATCGACGCTCGCAAGGCGGAGAGCGAACACTCCCACGCAAGCATAACCCGGCAAGCGGATCAAGTCATGACTAACGAGAGACAACACTCACTCACAAGCAAGCCCGACACTGAGGTCGACGCTCGCAAGGCGGAGAGCGAACGCTCACACGCAAGCATAACCCGCCAAGCGGCAAGGCATGTTCCGCTGGCATGACTAACGGGTCGTTAAGTGCCGACTTGCGGAACCCGAATCGGCAACAAAAACCCGCGAAAAGCCCAGGCGAAGCCATCACTCACTGATGACCGTCAACTAATGCGAGTGACTGAGACAGAAAGTGAACCCCCAAACGTAACTCAATTCGTTAACCCGAGACGGCAATGAATGAAACCTATTCACAGGCGAGTTCACGCTTGACAAGTGTACGACTGTACACTTAATCACTTAACCACCTGCCACACACTCTCGTCACCTGACAGGCGAAAGCAGGTGAGTTGACACTCACTCGCTAAGGAACTCACGCTTGGCGAATGTACGTCCGTACAAACACACTATCACCTGACACGCGAGAACCGGTGAGTTAACACCCACTCGCTAACGAGTTCATGCTTAGCGAATGTACGCCTGTACAAACACACTCGTCACCTGACAGGCGAGAGCAGGTGAGTTGACCCTCACTCGCTAAGGAACTCACGCTTGGCGAATGTACGTCCGTACAAACACACTATCACCTGACACGCGAGAACCGGTGAGTAACCACCCACTCGCTAACGAGTTCACGTTTAGCGAATGTACGCCTGTACAAACACACTATCACCTGACACGCGAGAACCGGTGAGTAACCACCCACTCGCTAACGAGTTCACGTTTAGCGAATGTACGCCTGTACAAACACACTCGTTACCTGACACGCGAGAACCGGTGAGTAACCACCCACTCGCTAACGAGTTCACGCTTAGCGAATGTACGCCTGTACAAACACACTCGTCACCTGACAGGCGAGAGCAGGTGAGTTGACACTCACTCGCTAAGGAGCTCACGCTTGGCGAATGTACGTCCGTACAAACACACTATCACCTGACACGCGAGAACTGGTGAGTAACCACTCACTCACTAACGTGAACACACGTGTACGCCTGTACAAACACCCTCGTCACCTGACAGGCACTAACACCTGACACACGCGGGCCGGTGAGTAAACACTCACTCGCTAATGAGTTCACGCTTAGCGAACGTACGCCTAGCTGTACCACCACAGGTGAGGAGACACTCACTCGCTAGCGAACACACGCTAGGCGAATGTACGCCTCGCTAGCGAGCTCACACTAGGTGAATGCTCGTTCACCCGCTTGGCGAGTGCTCGTTCACACGCGTATGCTCGCACAGCGGAGGGCATACCCCCACCCCGTTCACTAACCCACCAGGTGAGCGAACCAAGGTGAAAGCGAAGGCTAGCGAGAGCCTACGCCAACCGAGAGGCGAGAGACCAACCGACAGTCAGTCAAGCAATATACACGTGCACGACTAGCACGTGCAGCCCGAGCAAGACAGGCAGCCTGGCAAGGCGAGAAATGCACCAAACTGACAACTCAAAACCCGACCCAAAAGTCAACTAATTGGCGAAAATTAGTTCAGCAGTTGGTCAGGAAAGGACAGAAAGGTACTTATAACAATAACTCTGAAGATATGAGGAACTAGGAAGACTTAAAAAGCCTATAAAGTAGCGAAATTAGTCGAGAACAGAACACACGCGTGACCGTATGCTCGCTCAACAAATAAGGGAATGATGACGTCACCGATGTCACGTGGCACGAGCGCCACCTATACCGGGTAGCGTCCCTTTTTAATTCTGTGTGATATATGTTGAGGAACGCTTCAGGGGGAAGCGTTGGGCAATGTTGGTTTTTCAAACCTGATAAGTATGTAAAAAATTGATGGATATTCTATTTATTATATGATATTATCCATGTAATTACGTCTGAAAAGGGTCGTTTTCACGCCGAGCGGCCGCTAGGAACAACCCGTCAGCACAGTAACACTGTGACGTCATAAGCCAATTCTCCGCATAAGACCATTGTTTTATGACGTCAAATTATATCAGTCACCGTTCGCAGTGAAAATATAAGTTATTTTCAGTCACTGTAGCTTGATAGACGGTTTATTTCACTGATAAATCCCAGTTATTCACTGCTGGTCATATAATAAATATAAACTACCAGTACCTGTGGACTACTGATGACCAGCAGTTTTAATATTTGGACATCAATGTCTCGTATTATATTAGCAGTCGGTGACTAGAAATGTGTTTTTCAGCAAAATAAAAAAAATGGACAAATTGAAGAGTGCTTACCTTTCTATCTATCTACCACTGCATCTGTGTTCAAGTTTTGTCATGTTCTTTATTTCAGGGTTTTCAACATTGGTTCTCACAAATCCAATCTGGGTGACGAAGACCCGACTCTGTCTGCAGTACGACCAAGGGAAGGCGAGCAAATCAGGCGTGCACTACAAGGGAATGGCCGACGCTCTGTATAAGATCTACAAGATGGAGGGAGTCCGGGGGCTCTACAAGGTCTCTCTCTCTTCTGCATTATTGGGTCTTGATGATTAATCATGATTGTTTTGTATCTTTGCAAACCATCATAATATATCAGGAAGTTGAAATCTAAAATTATTACCATAATTGTTGTATTCTTTTAGCAATACCTTAGTTATTTTGAAGCAGAATCAACAAATTTTATTTTTGTGACTATTTGTAGTGATATCGGTAATTATGATAAATAATCTGACAATAAATATACTTACTATTGATCCTTTTATATTTATAGATACTATCAATCACCAAATTTAATAAATTATCCAAAACAGCGTACATATCTTTTTAGGAATTTAAACTTGTCATTATTGGCATATATATATCATACGTGTCATTATCATGCCTGAACCATGTATCCTTTAATAAACTGATGTCTTATTCCTGTTCAGAATTATTCCAGGATTATATTATGGTTTTTCTCCTACCATTATAAAAGTAGGTTAATATAAGTATTTGAACTTTGCGAGCTTAACATACGATCTGCTGTATTCTCCTCAGAGAGTGTCCTGTGCTTGAAAATGGTGTAATCTGTTATATAACGAAACATCACTACTCAGTAATGAAAATGTTGTATATCTATAAAGACTTTTCATTTTTGCGCCACCAACTTCTAGAACGGCCCTTAGAGGTAATATGATGGCCCGCCAGGGATTGGGAAAGGTAGGGGCCATGGACCATTTTGCACATTGGATGAAACAATGGCCCATTAAAATTTTAAATTTTACCATTGCTACAAAGGGGAATGGCCCTTTTAAAATTCTGAAAATGACTAAAGTCCCTAAAAATGGCCCATTGTCGAAGGTGTCTTTCCCAATACCTGATGGCCCGTGCATACAATGTGGATAAATGCTCTATATGACAGAACAAAGCTATTAAAATTACAATCAATGTGTGCATACAAAACACAGTTACATATATATGTTGCTTCTGTGTCTCTTCAGGGATTTGTACCGGGAGTGTTTGGCATATCCCACGGTGCCCTGCAGTTCATGGCGTACGAGGAACTGAAGACATTCTACAATAAACATAAAAATCAGCCGATAGATACTAGACTGGTAAGTGCATGGAGTTTGGATTTCAAATTGTGCTCAAAATTAGGACTACATGATATCTACCTGTGAAATCGATAATATTAACCCGCTGAATCAATTGGTTTCTTCTCTGGTTGATCATCTGGAATCAGAATTTGTTAAGAAAGAAATACTCAATGGTCGATCTTGGACTTATAAATGCTATACTTACAAGGAATATTGCTGACTAATATTTGAAGATTAATAAACAACTAATGAACCTCTCTTTTCAGAATTCACTAGAGTATGTAGTGTTTGCAGCCATATCTAAAATATTTGCCGCCTCCACGACGTATCCGTACCAAGTCCTCCGATCTCGTATGCAGGACCAACATCGCCAGTATGGCGGCATTGCCGACGTCATCAGACAAATCTTCAAGTAAGTATTTATCTTTTGGTTGAAATTCAAATTTATTTAGATTTGATCCTGGCTACATCAAGCTTATTGCTGACTATAATGATATTAATAAAAACATTTCTTTTTTTTGCAATGGTATATATGAATGATAAGAAATGTGATGATACAGAACTTTCATGATACTTACTACATGTATTGGTATGTCGCAACAACAGCTTGATCAATGGGGTGTAGAACCTGATCCAAAAGTTTTCATCCCCTCAATGATCAACAACAAAGTTTTATACAAGTGAGAAAGAAATTATGTTGAACTTGTTTAAAACTTGTTGCTATAAAGTTGGTCCGATGAGTTGATGATGTCAGGACAAGTCTTGTGAAGTTTGCTTTCCACTGTGGCTAGTGTTGATTGATTTATTTCCAATGTTTCTTGATTGTGTGCTGCTTTAATATGTTATATAAATAGGTTTATGCATTTTCTCCTTCCCTCACTCCACGATTCCCTGCTTTCTGTGATAACTTCCATGCATTCATACAAACATTATAATCTTTTACTTGCATTTTGATTGATAATAAGACTCATACCTATTTTTAACTCTGTATGCTATTTGTGTGACCAAACATCAAGATAATTATTCTTTAGATATTCATGAGCTAAATTGTAGTAACCTTATTTCTTACGATCCTTATTACCTAAAAATATTGCTTTTAAAAACGATTGAACATCATCCAATGTTCTTTTGATAATTTTGATGCATGCTAAAATATTATGCCTACTGCTAAGTTACTACAGTTTAGGTCTCCCTAGGCTATGTAGGTAAGTTGGTAAGTATGTTGGGCTCCCTACGCTATGTAGGTAAGTTGGTAAGTATGTTGGGCTCCCTAGGCTATGTAGGCAAGTAGGTAAGTGTGTTGAGGTGGCTCCCTAGGCTATGTAGGTAAGTTGGTAAGTATGTTGGGCTCCCTACGCTATGTAGGTAAGTTGGTAAGTATGTTGGGCTCCCTAGGCTTTGTAGGCAAGTAGGTAAGTGTGTTGAGGTGGCTCCCTAGGCTATGTAGGTAAGTTGGTAAGTATGTTGGGCTCCCTACGCTATGTAGGTAAGTTGGTAAGTGTGTTGAGGTGGCTCGTGGCTGCATGTCACTTTTTGCACCAGGTACGAGGGAATACGAGGGATGTATAAAGGCATCGGCGTCTATCTTTGGCACGTGACCCCCAACATTTGCATAGTGTTTCTGCTCTATGAGTACATCACAAACTGGAAGTCTACTCCGCTGGACGATCTGGAGTGAAACAGTTTGAAGACCTTGCCATTCCAGGGAGATAACTCTTTCTTCCAAGGCCAACATAAATGTTGTCATGATTTGTGTGAAGAACATTGTGTTGGAAAATCTCAGGGATTGTGAATGACAGATGTGAGAATGAGGAAAGTATTTTTGAATTAATTTTGATCTTGTCTTGAAAATGAAGAACATTTATAAATTGAATCTAGTCCACGCTACGATTATATTTTAGAAGAGAATAAACTGAGTGTGAAGATACTGTTTTGTCTGTGACTGGTGTGAATGTGAATTTTGTGTTTATTAAAGGGTGTGAACATCATCCTCAAAGTTATTTATTGTGTGTGAAGCAGTTGTTCATTTGACTAGGTGTTCTGTTGTGAACAGCGGGTTTAGTTTGTGTACTTGTATCTGTTAGTTTGGTCCAAAGTAAAAGGCTGTTTTAGATGAATTTGCTTCTGGAAGATTTTATTCCATTTCTTTTATTTCAAAATGTATTTGACATGTAGACTGAGAAGAGTTGCTATCCAACTGAATAACTATAACTCTGGATTGTTTATTTTATATGTATACAATCATGTGAATCTCTGGTATTGCACTTTGTGGAAATCTTTATCTTGGATCTGAAATCGGAATCACTGTGAGAGAATTGGTATGTACCATAAAAGACTTGATTGCAGAAATGTTATATACTTTTATTTGCAATTGTTATTTTAACTTGTCTGCCCTGAATTCTTATGTATGTGCTTATTTTCATCAATCTATAGTCTATATGACAGTAATGTAAGAAGAATTTTTTTCTTTAAGGGTGAATGCCGCAACTAAGTCTTATTCTGTTCATAGTAAAATGACAAATGACTAAATGTTTGAGTACCTTTGCTATTTGGGAGCAAGTTGAAATTATAACATTGACACTTGACACTTTGAGAATATTCACTTAATTATGGTCTGATAACTTTAACCAAATTGTAGGATTCCAATGATATTTTGACATGTTTCAAAATTGTGCTCAAGATTTATTTTAAAGCAAAAATATTTCACTCATGGTTTCATGTTCATTCATACATGTGGTACGTAGATAAATTTCTCATCTAGAGCCAGTTGTTATGTTAATAATTGAAATTTATTTTTTTATCATACAATCATTATTTCTATTTGCTATATTAGCAAGTTGATGTTGCCATTATGAAACATTGATTGAATAAAGTTTTGGATCATTTTGAAACTTTTAGAAGTATAATTTTGATATTTACACATATGTGTTGTCCAAGTTTGATCTGTTAATAACTAGATTATTTATTTGTATCATTCCTACAAGACTGTTACTGGTGTTGATGGTACTATGTGTTTTGTTGTGTGATCTCACAAGGTAGAGCGGACGGAGGGTAATCCAATCCAATGTTTTATCCAAGTTAGACATGACTCATAGTCTCTACTTAAATTTAGTTTGGCACAGATCATTTTATCAAAAACTAAAGGTTGTTTATGTTTGCATAAATATAACTGAAATTACCTATGATACATTTATATACACCTTATACCAGTTATAAAAAGATACAGTTTGAAATCCTAGATTAAAAGTGTCAATTTTCTGCATTGAATTTTATATAGGTAGGTTACATATGTAGATGTGTTTACATGGCTATATGATCAGTGCCAGATTGTCCTCTCATTGTGGTAACAGCTTACAGTGTTGTGCAGGCGACATTGATTCATGTACAGAGGTGTAGAGAAATACAGTCTTTATTATATGATTGCAGGTGAAATACCGGGATCTATCCATGAAAATAAACCGTGTTATCAGTCACTAGTGAAAATAACAATGGAACGTGTTATCAGTCACTAGTGACTGATATAACAATGACCTGACGTCATAAAACAATGCTCCGAAGTCATGACACGTTCATGACGTCACATTGTTGCTTAGGCGACAGGCTCATTCTGGAGCCGACTTAACGTAAATGCAAGTCTATTTCGATGAATATGCAAAGATTTGGTCATATAATAAATAGAAAATTTGTCTTTTCTTGACAAATACCATGTTTATCTCATCGAGTGAGGTAGAAAAGTTATATATTTTCACTCGTGGCTGCGCCACTCGTGAAAATATACGTTCTACCTCACTCGATGAGATAAACATGGTATTTGTCAAGAAAAGACAAATATCCTCTAAATCTCTCATTCTATCTTACAATGTATGATACATCAACAAGTTGATAAAAGATACAGATATCCATTTATTTATTTACTTTTGTCAATGAGTGTTGATGTATTTGATATTAGAAAAGTAGAGGATGAGATTTTACTTGTCGTCGAGAAATATATTTTTGTGTGTTTATAATGAAAATTGTACATCTCTCGACACATTACTGCCACTAGATTAGCATGGTGATGTCATGTACTTGATGTCATAGCATTGTGATGTCATGTGCTTAATTATTTCAAAGCATCATGATGTCATGTGCTTGATGATATCAAAGCATTTAGCCATTATGTCATGAGCTTGATTATATCAAAGCATTATGATGTCATATACTTGATGTCAAAGCATTATGATGTCATGTGCTTGATGATATCAAAGCATTATGATGTCATATACTTGATGTCAAAGCATTATGATGTCATGTGCTTGATGATATCAAAGCATTATGATGTCATTTATTTAATGATATCAAAGCATTGTGGTGTCATTTATTAATGATAATGTGAAGACATTGTGCAAAATCTACTGTCAGAACTAGGAGACATAATTTTGGACGCTAAATTCTGTTTCACTGTTGTACATGTTCAATGAACGGATATCTGATGATTAAATAGTCATGTCGGCAGGTCTAGAATATGGAGCCATTTTAGATATGTATTTTTCAAAGTTTGATACTGAAAGCTTTACTGTTACAAGAATTGGTTGAAATTTCTACACTCATGACTGGTTATGTCTTATTAGTAATAAGTCATGTACTGTGGTTTTCTGGCACCACATAGCACTTTATTATCTTGCATTTTATCACTTACCGGTATATTAAATATTTAAAGTGTATGTAAATATTGTTATTAAAATATTACAATATAATTTTCTTGCTGTTTTTCTATGTCAAAAACATGAAACAGACGACAGGTCAATTTTCACATACAAAACTTATCTTTGCATTTAGAATTCTAAACAATTCTTTCCAAAATTCGTTCTTGAATATAATGGGGGAAAAAAATTAACTATCATAAATTTATAGTAAAAGTACTCAATATGTATTTATGTTTTTATTCAAAGCTAAATCTTGTTATTATGGTTGTTTCTGGTTACTAAATCTATCATATATATCATTTTCAAGATTTGAAGTCATTGGGATTCTTGTTTGTGATCATTAGAAATCATAGTTACATAGAAAGCATGCAGTAAGTGAGAATTAGAACAAGATTTTAAAGTTTATTAATAAATTCAATTCTAAGACTTGATCTTTATTATATCAAATCGTATTAAAAATAATTTCACCTGTAACTATATTGGAACTTCTGTGTGGGCCTGCGTCTGAAAGAAAGTTCCTCAAGGTCGTACAGTTCAAAGTTTCAAACCCACACCGACTTTTTAAAATTGATTATCCAAAAAGATTTTAAAAATAATGTGCTCAAACATCTTCTGAGTTAATTTGAATTACTTAAGGTTGATGAGAAAATCAAAGACGATGAATCTAAACCAACTTGCCGCACCAGATGCAAACTGTCTGTGGAGGGAAAAGCTCTTGTTTTCTATCTTGCTGCAGTTTCATGCCTTGTGCTTGCTTTGTGCCCTCACGGAATGGATCTTCTGACTGACTCAAATAAATCTTGTTATATTTTACACATCATGGTATATAATAAATGTATCATTATCACTAACTGGAAGGTTAATGAACAAATTTAGCCAAAAAATGTAAAATTATAATTGCTCTTGTCACCATTGGTTCGGACAAATTACCGAAATAAATAATTATTTAGATGTTGGCTGGGGTAAATATTGACCAATTCTTTTTCCAAAACATATACATGAAACCGTAATAACTGGAAGCAAAACGAATAACATTGAAAATAAAGCTCTAGGAAGGTTAGACAGAAGGCATTTAAAGTGAACAATCGAAGCATCAACAAGATCCATCGAACTGTGTCAAGGGAGAAATAGGACTTGTCACTTGACTAGCGAAGCTTTTCACTTTGGTCAGGATCTGAAATTGCTGGATACTTCAAAAATAGTATACAAATACAGGTAGTGGGTGTGACCCGGCTTGGATATCTTTTCTTTCAGTCTCAATACAAGTCTTTACAAGTTGGTTCATAACTGTAACGTTCAATCCTGTCTGCTGGGTTGAATTTATGCAAATATCAACCAGTGAAAACATTCTTTGTCAGATTGACACACTCTTAATGGGTATTTTGTTAGGTATAGATCAACAAACTAAACATCACAGATTCATGTGTTTCTTATCTTCACCATAGACTTGAAAGGCTGTGTACATGTGAAAGCTGATTTATATTAATGATATTGAAATCAAGAGATCTAAATTATATTTTAACAAAATGTATTTTATAAATAAAATTCAAGTACACAGTTTATTTTACTACAATACATTTAGAAATAATTCTAAAAAATTATGTTTTGAAAGGAAACAAATGTAAGATAAGAAACACCAGGGGAAAAAGGGTGTGTTAGTTGGAACTAAGAGGGAGAGTATTCAGGGTCTGTAATCTTTCCGATCTTGCATACCAAATATTCCAAGGATTGTAATAAGGTGAAAGGACTACACATACAATGTACTGAGAATGTTTTTGTTTCTGCCCACCAGATATGAGGGTGTGTTGGGCTTCTACAAAGGATTGACCCCCAATCTTCTCCGAGTTGTGCCTGCCTGTGCGATCACCTTCCTTGTTTATGAAAATGTCATCACGTTCTTCGGCAAACACTCCTGATAGAGCTACAGCCTGGTCCACTTATATCCAAGGAGAATTGTTAAATTAGCTGAACTCGCCAAGACTGAATTCTTGACTAAACTACTAACTTATCACACAAATGATTTTATGGATGAAAAGGCATAACCAGTCAAGTCAGCATAATTGAAGCATGAAACCGTAGCACGTTATTACGGTTAAGATGGTGAAATAACATTAAATTAGTCAATTTAATTTTAATTTTAATTTAAAAATGTAAGTTTATGTTGTGAGTGATTTAGGAGACATCTAATTGAATGAGACACACACATATCACCAAGAGACTATTTTCCTGATTACTGAGCTAATGAAGGCACAATCAGGCTGAAGTGGAACTTTGTCAGGATTGTCAAAATCTGTGACCTTTCCATGTCATGGTCGGATTCAAGGAAATGTGATTGATCTCCGAGGGCAGACATGACCGACCCCTCACCTTGGACTTTGTAATAAGGGTTATAGATTGTATTCTATCGAGGACAGAGTTCCAGAGGTACATTGGCCGATGCAATGAGTAGGTTCAGTGACTCTCAGGAAAGGCTGTAACAAATATCTTATTTAATACTCTCCCATCTCTTAGCAGCGTATGAAGTAAGCTGGACAAAATAGTCGGTGCAAAACTGTTATTTTGTCAATGTGAATGGTAAAGTTTTCAAAAAGTTGCCAACCAAAGCAAAAGGATGAATGGGCCTTGTTTCATGTAATTATATGTATGAAAATACAAATATGTTACTACTAAAGTTATTCTGCTAATTTCTGGACCAATTCCCGTGGATCAGACAAAAGGAATAAGACTCTCAATAAGCAGTTTACGTATTATTTTAACCACTTAGGAATGAAAACAATCTTTATTTGTTTGGCGCTGATCCAAAACCCAATGTAGGAATACAAGCAATTGTTATGTTAGATGATTTTACACTAAAGCTTTCATTGAAAGGCATCTAGATTCATCAAATTGGTCAACTTCCCTCTGCAAGGCATAGCCGATATCAATCTCCATCACTGGCTAATTTAAGCCTTGTCACATTTCCTTAACTTTCTGTGATAGCACAGCAGTGTACTGCACCTGAATTGCAAATTGGGCTCTGCTTTGCTAGCAACAAGAAGTTAAGGAAATCCTGCAAGGTTTATTAGCTATTGGTGGAGAGTTATGCCTTGCCACGGAGAGAAGTTGATAACATTCAACAAACTGGCTTTAGTTCTTGGGTCAGTTGTATGTAGTTTGTTAATGATGGCACTATTACTGCGCTAAGGAACTCCATTTCTTGAAGTGTGGAAACCTGAGATTTTCTCTTCAAGACGGGTCCTGTCCATAACCAGAGCATCTTTGTTACCAACTTCTGGAAAAATAGAATCTCTTACTGTCTCCCATCCTACCCACAGAGGTGACTCAAGACATATCTTTCCACATAACCTCTTGCAATTCTTGGTTTGCTCAAAAATGTTCATGCGATGAAAAATTGCAATAGAAATACTGTCTTTATTTCAATCCAATCAAAAGTCATGTCCTACACTTTCTGTCTTGTAAGAAATATGTGGGAAACAACAAAGTGAAGTAATTTAGTTTTTCCCGTGGTTACAAGAATCACTTGACGACATTAGAACCTATGTCGTAACGTCGCCTTCAAATGAATAAAGAATTTGTGTATCCATAAAATCATCTCTATTCTTCGTTACAAGAATGGTTTAAATGCTCAGTAGGCAATGTCACTGATTTCACAACTAACTTTTATTCTCTATTAAGTGTTTGACTGACTCTGTTTCTTGCACAAGAACTGCTGCATTAGAACAGAGGTTATGGGAGAGATTCACATAAAAGGAAAGAAATTATATTTGTGTGCTTTTCAGTATGACTCGGTCCATCAATTGTAGATGTTTGTTATGTTGAATTATTGCTGTTTGTATATATTCATTATGATCTTAGTATATTTGGAGACGTGTTTTAAAAAACTGTTGATTATTGATTTGATTGATTTTTACTATGGTTTTATTATTTCTGATCTGATTATAACCATTGTGTGCAGTGAAAATATGAAGAAATCTGCAGAATGATTCGGTACAGATTTAATAGTTGTTACTAAACAGTTTAACAAAGCTTTCGAGAGGTATGTTGTGAGAGCAGAACGACTGAGAAACGTGGGAACAAAATTCAAAGAGATGTCTCTGTTTCAGTATTTATGCTATGGAGCTCAGGTGTATATTATACAATTACAGACTTCAGTTATCGGTGAAGCAAATGGTTTATCGACCTCGGAACAGTAATGTTCACCGAGGTCGATAAACCATTTGATTCACCGATAACTGAAGTCAATAACTTTTTTATTATATGATACATGAAAGTCTCAATTTTTTCCGAAAAATCTTTTTTTATTTTTTTTTTAAATTTCTCCAAAATTCACCTTTTCCCCAAAAAATCTGTTTTTCTAATTTTCTTTGTAAACCTACAAAATAGATTTCGATTGAAAACAAAAACTTTATTTTCAAATAACATAATAGAATACAAAATATGTAATTAAACAGCGCTCCTCGCCTAATTTAAGCTCCTCGCAGCGGTGATCGATGTTTAGCTCCAGGTCATTGGATTGTTATGTCGACCTCACGTGACGTTTCCCGCGGTCAACGTAACGTTTGATCATTGTCGATGACCATCTGTCTCGGCCAATCAGAAAGCAGAACACTCGTCCATCATATAATAATTCAAATTATATTATATTTCATGTTTCAAAATATGGATTGAACAGTGATATCCCTTTCAGTTTCTTTCCACCAAAACACTGGTCATATTGCTTCTTTAAATGATGAGATTGTTGAGACAGACAGATGCGGGGGCACATACACAATGCCTAGATCTGTCCCTGTCACATCTGTATACATCACGAGTGTCTGTGTCATTGTCTGAAGTGTGTTGAATGTGTGAAGATTTCTGCTGTGTGTATCAATTACAAGTGTGAAGGTCAAGTGCCGATGTTGTGTTCAGAGCTGTCCAATAAGAAATCCTCCTCTTAAGGTTGTTATCTTCTTCTAGAATAAACAGATTTCAAAAGTTTTGTGAAGAAGTTGTGTTCTTTTTAACTACAGTGGCATATTCCCATTCATTATCATGGAGTGGGATAATTTGAGTAATCTAAAATACAACAATTAATGCTTATGTACACTGTGACCCTGGAATGTAAATGACGTGGAGAGGGATAGCTATATTATATTATATAGCTATAGTAGACCTATAATTTTTGTTTTTGTTTAACGAACAATCTAAAATAAAATTTAATGAAACACAAAAATTCTGTGACGCATATCTTTGAACACAGATGGGACCCCCTTCAAAAGTTATGTGCGCTTCACAAATATGAAGCAACTCCAATCATTTGCAAAAATTGAAATGCTCAGTTTGAAACAACATTGGTGATGGTAGCTGCAGTTGCTTTGCCAAAATAGGCTCTTTGACACCCTGACGTCGCCTTTTTATAAACACGATGATACTGGGGGAAGAGGTTATATAGCTACAGTTCTGCAGCTATGGTGATGGCTGATGCAACCAATCAGGATTCTCTATTTCTAGCTGAGAAAGTGATCGATATGCAACAGAGGTTACTATAGATAATCTGAAGGGAGGAAGAAGGAAGAAAAGAATGATTCATCAGATTGGTAATATTTGGGTGTGCTGCATTTGAGGAAAAAACAATTTGCTTTCAGTTAGGCCTAAAAAATAAAATAAAATGTTTCTGGTCTTTACAGGCTGAGAAAAAAAAGGCGCTGACATTTATTTTTGGGGAAAGAAGAGTTAAACAAACAAAATTTATACAATTATTTATAAATAAACCACAAACAATCTTAAAGGAGCAGTAGCACGTTTTTTTAATATCATTATTAATAGGAAATTTGAAAAAATAAATTTAGCAAAAAATGTGCTACTGCCCCTTTAAATCTGTATTACTATTCCAAATAGTCAATAATCTCACCCCTACACTCCATCTCAACAGAAACAAGTGACATTTTCTATGTCCAATGTTTTCTGAGGCTAAAAAAAATACAGTTATCTGCCCCTTACTTTTGAAAATCTAGAAAAAAAGACCTGAGGCGTGGGTTTGAAACTGATGCGGACGGAAACCAGAAACAAATTCTTTTTTTGGGGGGCCTTAGGAAAGGAAGGATGTGTACAACTTGGTTTCAAAACATTCATTGTTTGTAGACATGAGTAGGGCTTTATCTCTGGCAGGAGGTGCCCCAACTTCACACTTAATTATAACATCGAGTTTGGATCATCTTAAAGATCTGTGTTGTTGGGCTTAGGCAAAACAACATTACAAGGAAAACATAATTCATAAAGACTTTTATTGAGAATGAACAGTGGTAATCATACAATGGAATGAATGAAATAAGCAAATGCAAGGTGTAACACATTGGAAATATACATCAACAATACTAGATGTATGTAACAACAATAGATTGGGTCAGTGGTCAAATAGCACTTCTCTGTTAGTCCTTTTGGAACAATTTATGATTGGACGCATATAAAATACAGAATATGCTTTTATTATTATAGCAGTTGAATATTTTGCCTGAAACAGATTTCTAGGCACAATCACACACTTTTCAGAATAAAACTGGATATATCAAGACATGACACATACCTCATAGTTCTATCAGTGGAATAATAGCTGTATTATTCATAACACCTACAGTGTAATCAAGGGTGACATCTGAAATCATGCAGCATCACAAATATCCCCACACTGAACGGTTCAACTCTGAATAACTGCTAGTGAAATCTAAAAGTAAACAATGACATGGCTGGTTTCTACATGCTGGGTATCATTTGTTACAGAATTCCTGTCTTGAATTTTAGTCGCGGAGGGAATGTGTGATTGTGCCTCAAAATGGATTTCTATGAATAAAAATAATCAAAGTAAAATAACTGTATTATCTTGATAAACCAGTGAAATATACTCGGAGCTTTTTAATAGAGGTGAAATGGTAAAATTATCATATAACACTATGCAATTTCATGTAGTCTTGATTAAAAATCTACAGTATTCCAAGGAATAAAAGACGCAAAATAACACATCTACCCAGAGTGAGTGAGTTACAGTTTGACGCCGCTTCGGCAGTATCACAGCCATTGGCGGAGAGCATCTACCGGGATACGAAATCATCCCTCAGGCTTCCCCCCACATGTTCAGATGACGGCCTGTATACTCCCATGTTCAGTTAACCAATCACAAGTGCTCCAACAAAGCTGTCAGCGAGAGAAGCTAGGGGCAGGTGACTCCAGGCAGACATCCTTTCCCGTAACATTAGGAATGTGTTAACAAATCATTCTGTTGGGTTCAAAATGACAATCGTGATTAAGTATGACGTAATTGGCCAGTAAACTGGTGCAGAACGTTTATATCCTTGATGCACTTTCCTTTTGCAGATTTTATTCCTCGGAATAGGTTTGAATTAATCAGACTGTTACATTATCAATTTTAAGCATTATTTAGTCTGACAAGCTGTAAATGTTTATGCTGCCCTGTGTTAAATGACAATAAAAACAAATTTTATCTAGTGTTGCGACTATACATTTCTGACACTTTCAAATAGTAAAATACTCTGATTAGTACTGTTTTATATTTTCAGCAGAGTACTTAATAAGTTGATTCCGCTACATGTCTTGGTTTTATATAAGATTAAATCTATCTTCATGTTTTTATGTCAGTGAAAAAGTATTCAAATTTCAACATCTATTGTGCCATACAAATACCGGAAGATGAAAACATCAAGGATAAATTATTGCAATTATTCTCATAAAAAGATATGGTTCCATTTTATATGGAATATTTAGACACAAATAAATCAGTTTACACCAAATAAGTAATTCAAGATAAAAGATTTTAATTTGCTTTGTTAAATCATTATTACAAAAACATATTTTCATGAAATTGAAAATTGAAAATTATACAGCAAATCGCTCACACATCTAAATGTTGCATATTTTTTTTTAATAAATGACAGAATATGACTACATGTACAAACTGCATATCATTAAATAAGAACTGAAAATCATCTGTTAAGTGAAATAATTACTTGCATGTCATCAGCAGCAGGAGAAATAATTTTCCAGGATTTAAAAAAAACAATTAACGATACAAATCTACATGCTCCTAATATCATGCTTTCGATGAAAAAGACAAAAATATCAACATATGTATAATATTGTATTCAATAAGCTTGATTTACAACATATCCAAAACCGAAAAGTTTTCGTTTTGTGAAAAGGGAGAATCGATAAAAACACATTTGTGTGTGGAAACCACCAAATTGATATCCGTAAACTAAGATATTAATCTCCTATAGATAATAACCTGATAAAGTTCACTCACAGATTGGACAAATATTTGTTCAAGTCAAATCAAAAGTCATGTCACGTCACGTCACGTTTAAATTGTTTCGATACACTAAGGAATCTGCACTCACACCATACTTGCAATCATACTGTTTATGGATGAAAATGCCCTTTGTTGAGACCGTCAGATAAGGAAAACATGCACGTATAATCTATCATCCCAGTCAAACATTCCTCCCACATTTACACATAGTACAAGCTCCAGCATGCAGTCTCTTCTCAAAAGTAGTACGAAAACTAGTGTTTAATGCTCCCTGCCATGTTTTATTCAACGATAAAGCATGCCAACACGTCTTCTATTTCTTAAATACACAGTGATCTTTGACAACATGTGCTTTGATCCAAGAATTATCGCCAGATGTTCCTTGTTTCAATACTCAACACAGTAGTATTTTGTCAGTCGTTACAAATATATAGCCACATTTACGTTTCTCAGGCTCACTGTCCCCTCATGTTCAGAATGAATAACTACATCACTTGATTTCATGTGCCCAAATATCCATATCAACCACTACATTACATCTCTTAACACTTGAGTTATGACATCCAAGATTCTATCTTGAACCAGATGTGTCTTCTCTTCTCATTTGGTGCATTTTGTTTGATGCTTATTTACATTTTGGTCGCATTTTGTCCACCAATTATTGGTTTTGAGCACATGATTGAGGTGAGGTGAGGTGAGTTAGGGTTTAACGCCGCTTTCAAGAGTATAGTGTAGCATTGCACCCAAACCTTACTGTGTGTAGAACAGTTTAGCACATGATTGAAATTTAGATGGGGAGATATGAACAGATACAGACATAATATAATTACACAACACATCGAGGACATGCATATTGGAATAACATTTGAAGTAATGAAACAATAGCTGCACACATTGGTTCTGTTGAATTGTTATTCTGCACGATCAGCAATATACTAAGAAACAATCATCTGATTTCTAAATTGATTAAGTGTTTCCATGATGTTAGTTCCTTTTTGATAAGAAAAGAAAATATAATTATTTGAATTTTCATATTCTTTGTTCTGATCTCCCTTGGAATGCAGATTTCAATGTTGATAATTTGTAATAAAGATAAAGAACAAAATCATGAAATTCCTCTGTAATAAATTAATAATCATAAATGAACAAATGAATTATAATGCTGATTGCAAATAATGGATTGAGATGAAGAAATATCTGTCAATAAAACAAACAAGACCCTAATATTGATCCTAGCATGTAAGAGCCAGGACCAAGTTTGACTTTGGATTTGGTAATTGAGTTTGAAAAACTTGTGTGTCACCAAATGCCAAAGCTTACAAGTAAGTGTTGTTGAATCAACTACTCAGAATGTCCTTCACTTGATTCAAAGACGGAACGAATCTGTACTTAATAGAATCTCAACATTCATTGTTGTCAGAGTCAAGAAAAGTCCACAGAGTCCTCTGCAAGGAGAACTGCGGTATATGCATTATTTTTCTTTTATTATTATTAAAGGCGCTGTAGCATGTTTTTTTTGCAAATTATATTTTTTCAAAGTTCTCATTTATAATGATAGTTTATGTCATTTATATTTACTTTAAAGGGTAAAACATCTTATTACACAAACCAATTATCCGTATTGGTAATAACTGTAATGCGTATAAAGCAAACATTGCATGGCGACCATTTTATTGTGAACACATTTTATCATTTCGAATGACAAAAACAATTCCCATGGCTTTACGGAACCATGTACACTCATTTGTAACTTGATTTTCCGAAGAGAGAAGGCTGTTTTGCTATTGTTGACATTATTTTTAAAATACATTTCATCGACTTATTTGAGCGAAAAAACGTGCTACAGCGCCTTTAATCTATCTTAGATTCAGAGAATAGGGACCAGATTTCAAAGTACCATAATGAAGGAAATCAGTGTCACTGTATCAGACTCACTGCTGTCTTAGCACTGCGACATATTTTCTCTTAGTTCTAACATATCCACTAGTCAAAGTCATACTAACAACTATTTTAGTGTCAAAAAAGCTTAAAAATATGGAGACTTCATATTTCAAAATTGTAGAGTAACATTGTGGTTGTCATAAGCAATAATTATTTTATGACATTTGTGTCTTTCATTGCAGTGAGAGAGTTTCTACAATCTAGCTCCAGTGTGTCCAGCATGCAAAACAAGACATTTCCAATGTGGCAATTAAGAGTGATTTCAGAACTCGGTCTTGCTTGTTTTATTTAAAACACAATGGATTCTTTCATCATAATTTCAAGCCAGGGTTGGAGTGAATTTCATACTTACTGCTCACTGAACATACCCTTCCATAAACACAAAAGATTCAAATACATGAACACTATAAAAGTGCAGTTTGCTGACTAGAGATTTAAGACAATTTGGTGCGTTCGGATTGACCCTGGCCTGTCCTCAAGTCCAGATATTCAAGGTGCAAGAAAGTTTTTGTATCAATAAGTTTACAACTTGCTTCCAGCATGGTTTTGTGAGCAATAGAAAATAGAAAAACGGCTGGGAACAAAGTGAAAAATGTGCCAAATGACCCTGTGATTGAATAAAACTGTGAACGTTGTCAATAATAAACTTGAAATTCAGACTGCAGGCAGACTCCATCAGTGATTTGCTCATTTCTATGAGCATCTTCCGAATGTCGTTGTAATTGAACTCAGTAAGAAGAAAGGCAGAAAAGTTCTCTACACAGATGAATGTATTGCCTCCTTGCCCATGGTGTGACAACGTACAGTATGGTGTTAATGAAATATTTCTAATAACTGGAACGAATCAACCGTGAATTATGACGGACAAAATGGGTGAACAGAAACTAAGTGTTGCTTCAAATGTAGAAATAATCTGAAAATAATATGATCCACCTGTAAACGAGTCTGAGAGGAGATGCTGATGTGATCTGATCGTCCTTTCTGTGAACCAAAACACAACCAAGTCCTTACCCAAGATATGTGTCTGCATTATAACACAGACACAGTTCTGTATACACAGAGCTTCTGTAATATCAACTCCTCGGATGATATGATCCATAATTCAACTCTCGGAGCAATGTGACACAACAGACCATGGTCCTATTGTACAACACAAGCCCAGTGGCTTCTCTTACCACTGTATTACAGATACTGTATGGCTTTGTACAATGAGGTCCAACACTCCGTCAGCTTGACACACAACATGAACACAAGTCAGAAAGGCACTTAGACATCAACCGACACAAATCATGTCTTCCTCAGCTTCTTACGACCATCATCCGACACAACAGTGGTCATGGAGGCAATCCTCTTGCTGGCGCGGGTCGGCGTGAGGTCTCCGTTCAGAGCTGGGTGTGAAGCGGAGGTGGAGGAGGAGGTTGAAGATGTTCGGGGACGTTTGGACGGAGAAGCTGCAGCTGTTGTTGAGGAGGATGTTGTGTTGTTTTGTCTCAGACGAGGATCGGTGTTAGCGCCGACAGGACGAGAACGAGGCTGCATACCCACACCTGCAGTAAATATATATGACGAACCCATTTTAATTCAGAAGAAGTCTCTAGTAGTTTATCTATAATGTTCACAATTTTCGGGCTTAACTTTAATCTGAAAACTTACTCTCCTCATATTAAAAATCTACAATAATAAGTGTCAAATATCAGAAGTAGTTTTAGCTCACCTAGTTTATGTTCAATCTCTTTAAGTTGCCTCTCAGCCTCGCGGCACTCTGAGTATTTGGACACCATCTCGGGTAGCTTCTGACACTCCACCTGCTCCTCCAGGTCACTGCGCGCCTTGTTCAATCTTTCTAGCGCCCCCTTGTAGCTCTGTAGTGTGTCTGTCAGACAACATATATAGGGCTTTACTTACACAGTAAGTTATGGTAATATTCATATCATCGTTGATAGATTTTTATTCTTTAGTTATAGAATTCATTTGTGCCAAATCATTCAAAGTGATCAAATTATAGGAATCAGATCATTGGCATGCGGCATAAACCATTGGCTTATATTTTCTCTTTGTAAATGATAATCAAATACAGATCATATTTTGCTGTCAACCCACCTAGCTGAGTACAGAGTGCATGATAGGCCATAGGCAGAGGTTCACTGAATACAGCTCCTCTGAGCTTCTCTATCGGCAGAGCTTTGTTCATCGTCCCGCCGAACTTGCCGTTGCTGCGGATTCTGTCCCCACTTCTCGTCAGGATCGTGGGACAGTGTGTGTGTTTGATGATCTGAAATATATTTTTCAATGTATAGAAATTATGGATGATAACATCTCCTTGCTAAGTTCCTACAATGAAGAGTTGAGACATTAAAATCTATACCATAATTAGTGTAATCAGTGAGTCCTGAATCCTGAATCCGAATATATAAGCATATTGCATAACAGAATAACTAAGGCTAAATAACTGTTTTAACAAGTTTAGAAATTTGAAGAAATGAAGTAACATTGCAAACACAGAAAATAGGAGAACTAGTTAGTTTAGTTAGAAGAGCTTTTGCATTCAATTATATAAGAAATGGAAAATAGCTTGAAAAGTATCCCGTTTGAAAGTGTATTTGGTCAATTTAATTCAATTAAAAAATTGTCACCCATTGTCAACTAGATTGAACAAGTGTTATTTGGACATTGGCTGGGGTATACAAAGTGAGATAATGAACACTTGAACAATGTGTTGCGTTTGATTTGACAAAACATGGGTCCAGTTGTCGCATGTGCTTTGACGTTTTCAATCAAATACATCAAACATGACTCGATTGTCGAAACACAATATCAAATATCAACAAATTAATTTTTTAGATGAAAACAAATTAACTAATCAAACTAGATTAGCGTTTGCGGGACACCGCAAAAGCAGAGCAGCTCCGAAACTTAGGGTCTCGCCTTTCCCTGTTCCGCCTTCTCGTCAGCATCAATAAAATGGGAATTCTTTTTAACAAAATTTTTTTCATTATTCGAGTTATTACTAATCATCACTCGGGTCACTTTTCACAAGTTTGTTCTTAAAACCTATTTCTTCTTTCAAAATTTTATCCAAGGATTAACGTGGCTTTAACCAATATCTCATGACCTTGACCTTGACCATCAATGATCACTTTTCATCGCGTATAACAATCATGCAATGACTCAAAGTGTTCATAGTTAAAATATGGCATATTCACAAAAGCATGCTTAAGTTTTGACCTCACTGTGACCTTGTCCTTTGACAGATTTTAGCGAAAACGTTTACAAATCTTGGTCTTTCTCCATAGTTGATATACACCAAATAAGAGCCTGATAGCAAAAATATTTTTCAAGTTATCGTGTTTACAAGGATTTTTTTGGGCAATTTCAGAACTTGTGACCTTGACCTTTTACCTTGAATATGAACATGTCAAAATAATTCCCCAGGGGCATAAGTAAGAAGTTATGTATATGAGGTGTTGATACCTCCTTGGAAAGAAGTTATTTAGTGATTTCAGAACTGATGACCATAACCCTATCTCGTGACCTTGACCTTTAAAATTCAAGGTCACACAATCAGTGATCACTTTTCATTGTGTATCACAACCATGTAAGGATTCAAAGTGTTAATAGTTGAAGTAAGACATTTTCGCAAAAGCATGCTTAAGTTGTGACCTCGCTATGACCTTGACCTTTGACGGATGTTAGTGAAAACCTTTTCAAATCTTGGCCTTTCTCCATAGTTGATATACACCAAATAACAGCCTGATAGCACAAATATTTTTCAAGTTATCGTGTTTACAAGGATTTTTTTTAGCGATTTCAGAACTCGTGACCTTGACCTTTGACCTTGAATATGAACATGTCAAAATAATTCCCCAGGGACATAAGTAAGAAGTTATGTATATGAGGTGTTGATACCTCATTGGAAAGAAGTTATTTAGTGATTTCAGAACTGGTGACCATGACCCTATGTCGTGACCTTGACCTTAAAAATTTAAGGTCACACAATCAGTGATCACTTTTCATTGTGTATCACAATCATGAAATGATTCAAAGTGTTAATAGTTGAAATAAGACATTTTCGCAAAAGCATGCTTAAGTTATGACCTCGCTATGACCTTGACCTTTGACAGATGTTAGTGAAAACCTTTTCAAATCTTGGCCTTTCTCCATAGTTGATATACACCAAATAACAGCCTGATAGCACAAATATTTTTCAAGTTATCGTGTTTACAAGGATTTTTTTAGCGATTTCAGAACTCGTGACCTTGACCTTTGAACTTGAATGTGAACATGTCAAAAAAATTCCCCAGGGGTATAAGTAAGAAGAGGTTTGTATATGAGTTCTCAAAACCTTACAGGAAAAAAGTTATAACCAATACAAAACGCGGCGGCGGCGGCGGCGATGGAAACTGCACAAAAACTGATAGCAGCTCCGACTTAGTCGGAGCTGCTAAATATAAACAATTACCTATACCTATGTATAAGAATTTAATATTTAATTTCATGAGAAATCTGCACCACCTATAATACATGTGATGTCACAACTCGATTTGTTCTCGCAAAGTACATATTCTTCACTCGACTCGTAGAGTCAAGTTGGCCTGGAACTAACTTTTGATTTGAAAACTTGACACTCGACTCTGCAAATCAAACGCAGCTCTGGAGTGTGTACGTACCTCCTGTCGGTAGGTGTTAGCGTGGTCGAGAGTGTCCAGGATGAGAGTGTCTCCCAGCAACATACCTAACACTGCAACAATACCACAACATCAATACTCTGTCATCACGTCAGTATCAGACAAATATTCACAACTGTTTGAGAGGCAATATTTACAGTTGGAATTCATGAAAATGACAAGGCGAAAATATGTACATAAAAACATTTCCTTCCTTACTGTGAAAAAATTCACATAATCAAATTTTGTCTGTTATAATCATTGTTCATAGAATCATACAAGAGAATTAGTGAGCACAGCAACATTGGTAAAAAAAAGAGTTTCAAAATAGCAAAATCATATCAATGTTCAATCTTTTGTTTGGACAGACCACAGCAGCATTATGAAAGCAAAGCATGTATGTCTTCATAGATACACTTGTAAGAGTGCTTTAGAAGTAAAAGTCGTAAAATTTAGGAAATTTGCATAAGGCAGGGATACTCATCAGTGATTATAAGTATCAAGTTTCGTAAAATTTGAACAACTGGTGTCAGAGTTATAAGCGAAACAAAAACGGACGGACGGAGACGCTGACAGCTATATTATATAATTTAGTAATAAAAGACAAATGTTTTCATGAATCCTTGTGCACTTGAAAGTTTTATTCTATGAAGCAAGAAAACTTTCATTCAAGAAATCAAAGAACAATTGTTAATATCACACCTTTATTTGCAAATCAAACCTGTGGGCGATAATATTTTTTCAAATGCTCTGCAGTTTGATTGATTTAATTGCAAAAATAAAAGACCTGAAACTTTGAGAAAAAATATTGTCTTTCATGTTCAGAAAGAATTATCATTGCCACACAACACCTAATTACAAAACAGTGCAAATTTTTATAATTACGTAACAATTACATTTTTGTAATTACAACAGTGACCATTTCTCTCAATTTCAATCAAAAGCTTTGCTTCACAAGCAGGCAAAACCAATTCCTATAGAACTAACTCAACAGATGGTCTGAATAAATTGTGTCTCATTATCAACAGCAGTGATCTGATGAATAATTAACGAGAGCTCGTTAGTGTTTGATCTCACCAATGCGGCAGTTGTCCTGGTCCTGGGGAAAGATGAGCATGTCTCGGGCGTACACGGGGTTACCTGGTGGCTTCCAGCTGGGTCGGAACCGTGTGTGGGGGAGAGGTCTGAAACAGACAGGATCACATTGATATACTTACACCTCACGTTTACAGTGCTATAACCTTCTTATTAGGGGAGGAGGAGTGGTGAAAATGCCACTTTCAAAAGTATTATACGGAAGATAGAAATATTGCCGGGGAAAGCCTGCATCACCATTATAACTATGCATTACAGTAGAACCTGCAAGCTTGCCTCGACGAATCACGGTGGTGCTGCATTTACATGACAATGTAACCTGACATCAACAGTTGCATACAGCGGACACAGATGATGAGTTGCTATCTGGGCTCACCATTTTATTTATTTATTTATTTATTTATTTATTTATTTATTTATTTATTTATTTATTTATTTATTTATTTATTTATTTATTTATTTATTTGTTGTGGGGCAACAACCTGAAACATTTGAGCAAACCTATAACTTTTGATGATTACTTTGGTATTAACTTTGATTGTCCAGTTGTTTATTATGACATGTTTTTCATTCTTTAAAGGGAAAGTTCTATCACCGATCTATCGGCAACATCTGCCATCTTGGATTCTTGACATTTTGTGAAATGTACTCGCTATATTTTACCCAAATTTTAATTTTTTGTAATAATAAACCACATATCCTGATAGAATATTCACATAGTAACACATAACATATCATAAAACTAATAAACAATATATAATGTAAGGCCGTAGCAAAGTTTTCCCCACTCGCAGCGCCGATGAATGGCTTCAATTTTCATTGTTTTTACTATTTCAACAAATGTGCGCTTGTGTTTATCAAGTTGTGAAATACAAAGTCATCAAAATGTTATCTTTTAATTTCACTGTGTTTTAATCATGTATTTATAACATATATGTGTAAACGGGAATATCCTCTCAAATTTCGTTTCCACAAAAAATACCCCGATAGAACCCTCCTTTTAAGTGCCTTACATCTGTGGAAAGGGGATGCAACTCGACTGTTAGGCACTTAAATTGTATACACTCAACAACAGAAGTTACAGACCACCCTATTATCCAAAATCTAGTCATAATATGGACAAGCTGTAATATGAACAACATTCAAAATTTGTTTTGTTGAGTATGCAATGCATAAATCAAAGTCATAAATATTGCAAACTTTCTTTCACTACATTAATTTATGTGAAATGTCCCTTGATTATGTAATTCATGTATACTAAATATATAATAAATGAGCACCAAAAAAATCCTTACAATAAAGAAGAGGGAATTGTTGCCATCAATGAAATTACCACAAAGAGTTACCTCCCTTGCAAGAAGCCGTACC
The DNA here is from genome assembly GCA_936450465.1 of Gibbula magus. NCBI lineage: Eukaryota > Metazoa > Mollusca > Gastropoda > Trochida > Trochidae > Gibbula > Gibbula magus. Next base: position 63,302,931 of record OW388289.1, on the reverse strand, counting down.
TTGAGCTAATTAATTATTCACAATTAAATTACCTGCATCTGACGTTTGATTAAATCCATGTGAATAAATAATGAGCCCAACAATGTCACGGTACGGTTAGACTGCAACCATGGTTATAGAAAACTCTAGAGGCCCACGGTGCAACTTGTAACATTGCTGTAGTTTATCTGGACCTTGATACAGCCATGTCATAGGATTCCTTCCTCTTCATCGTCATCGTGTAAGTTATTATTATCATTATTAAAAATCTTAGATTAATTTTCAAAATAGGTAGGATTGTTTTCTAGTGAAATAATTTTATATATGATCTACAAAGTTCACAATATTGTCATTATTATACAGCAGGGTCATATATCATGTGTATTTGCTTATTTCACTTACAACTATAGTCTCAGCTCTAGTTTTGTTTCTTTTACCTCATTAAAATACTTCCATATACCGGTAACATAATTTGACAATGAAGCAGACTGTAGACAATTAAAACATAATAAAGAAATGTTTATGCTTGAAAATGTGTCACATGACCTTCATGAAACTTGCACACATTTATGTACCATTCTTGGTTAAAATATATACTTATTTCATAAAAGTTTATAATTCACTTTTTGAGTGGAATAAGCTTCAATTTGCAAATTACTTCCCACAAAGAAGGACTATAATTTGGCATCTTCTCATCTTTTGATGTTATTCTAAATATTAACCCACTTATGTACATAATAGGTTCAAGGTGCCATTCCTTAAACAAGTAACCACCTGTCTATCAAACATATTTCCTAATCAATCACAAAACATTGTGTATTCACTGTGCTATGTGGCTAGCAGTAGACACCATTTTGTCCCACAAACAACAAGAGTGCTCTGAGAGCACAAGAACTCCCCAGATTTGTCCTAATGATGCACAAACTATCCTCTACATAAGCAGTTTAAATGTGAAGACAATTTACAAAAGATCAGATCTGATCATCTAGGTTTGCATTTAACATGAGATGGTCTTTGATCAGCTTGAAAATGATGACATCGTCTAAGTTATTTAATAACAATGAAAATACATGCCAATATCGAAGGCCTATCACTGATCAATCAGAAACTATGGCTAAGGTGAAAATGCATTTTTCACTAAGGTCAAGTTCACAAGGACAAAGGGTATAACCTCAGTATAATCCTGATTCTTTCCTTTCCATTTTGGTGTCGATTCTATCAATCTCTATTCAATACTTGGAGGCCACAGGCCTATAGTACATTTAGTGAGAACAATATTTACACATTTGTACAATACAGTCAACCCGCGATAATCCGGCCACCGATAATCCGAATCCCGCAGTTTCCGAACGGTAGAAAGATGTAACCAAACTAATCTCTATAGTAGTCCTCAGTACTCAGTAGTCCGAACATTTCACTATCCGAACGTTTTTGATGAAAAACGGAAGCGTTCGGATTATCGAGGCCTGACTGTACATGTAACATCATAGCACATCACTTCACATATTTCTGTTATTTGACATCTATTCATGCTACATATAAAATATATCATATCATTTCACATCTAATGACGTCATATATTATATTTTCATATCTTTTCTTGATAACGGTGTTAGTATCTACACCGAAACATCACACTCCTCCAATAAAGAAGTTGTATATTAATAGAACTCGTTCTCCTTCATCTAAACAACTTGTAAATAACATTGAAAGTAGTCAGTGAGTACATACTTGCCCCAGTCGGGGAGGTTCTTCCTATAGATGGAGTCCAGGGGAAGCACCTGCTGCTTGCCGTTCGTCTGGTGGTAAATCTCCTTAGCCTGCGGGTCAATATATATAATTATTACTCGCCTGTTGAAGATATCGCACACACACATAGTGTAATAACATCGTGTGTTGCCGATTGACGTGACTTCATAATGGCAAAAATATGACTTTACAATATCAGCGCCGTGTTCGCAATGGAGTGTGTCCCATTTATCGACGAGTTTGTGGAATTAAGTGGCAGTTAAATCAGTGAGTAATAAATAAAATACTAAACTCGTTTCCGTTTAATAACATATTTATGAAACTCGTGAGATGGTATTTTTATTATACTTGCTTTCGCTCGTTAAATACAAACCACTCACTCATTTCATAAATATGTTATTAAACGGAAACGAGTTTAGTATTCTCTATATAACTTAACATAGGTATAAATTGTATAAAGAGTCTCTTGTCTCTTGTATAACATGAGCTGGAAAACTAGACAATTGGAAATTGTAATGTGTCATTTTAAAAAAAAAAAATAGAGCCATGGGTTCTGTAGCTCATCAGGATTTTATTGATTTATTATCTAAGGTTGAATCTCTAAGTTATCTCAAGTAATACATTGTTAACAACCAAAATAATATTGGTTTTAGATCATGACCCCTGTGACCCACATTTGGAGTCACAGGGTCACCAATCCTACAATTAAGAATCACCTTTCACAAAAGAATCTCTACACAACATTTCACCTTTCTAGAGCTTTACATATAAACTGGAGAAGAAGATGAAAATAGGTTTTTGGGTCATGACAAGTGACCAAGATTGGGGTCACAGGGTCACAAAATCTACAATTTAGAATCTCCATTGGCAAAGGAGTCTGCACACAACTTTTCAGCTCTCTAGACCTGTTGGGACTGGAGAAGAAGATGAAATTAGGTTTTTAAGGATGTGACCACTGTGACCCCATTTGGGGTCAAGGGGTCACGAAATCTACAATTTAGAATCCCCATTGGCCAAAGAGTCTGCACATAACTTTTCAGCTCTCTAGACTTTTTGGAACTGGAGAAGAAGATGAGAATAGGTTTTTAGGGATGTGACCCCTGTGACCCCATTTTGGGTCACAGGGTCACGAAATCTACAATTTAGAATCCCCATTGGCCAAAGAGTCTGCACATAACTTTTCAGCTCTCTAGAGTCATTGGTTCTGGAGAAGAAGTCGAAAATGCGAAAAGTTTACGGACGGATGGACGGACGGACTGATGGATGGCCGGACGCCGGACGCCATGCCATGCCATAAGCCCATCGGGCCTTTCAGGCCTGATGAGCTAATAAAAAGTTAAAAGTCAATACAGTAAGGTGACCAGCTCTTGGCCTGTCGGACATGTTGTTATCTAATCAGGCAATACATCAACACAAATCTTCTTGCAGATAAAATACATGTATTGGTGATCCTCAATGATGTATGAGTGACTCACACAATTGAATCACTGACAAAACGTAGTTACAGAAAAACATGCCCCCGGAAAACATTGCAATGTTAACATATGTACTCATACAAAATAACCAAGTGTGGAGGGATTTTCCGGTTAGCCAAGACACCAGCACTCACTCTTCTTTAATGAACCAGCTAGACGGCAATAGAATTTGCACAAGTATTGGCTGTAGTTACCTTCTTGGTGGTGAGAGTGACCACACAGTCCATGTCGGCCGACATATGCCAGGACAACACCTTGGCTATATCCCCGTCCTCCACCTGGCCCAGGTGCGCTATCTGTAAGAGTCACGGTAACCGTTTATAATATGTATTATAAGAATAATCAACGAGTTGCGAGGAATTACGGAATATCTGTCCCCGAGTTAATTATGGTGATAATTATAGTTTGACATAATAATTCACGAGGGACAAATAATCCGTAAATCCGTAATTTTGAGCACCGAGTTGGTAATTCATTTTCTTACCCAAGATCATCTTAATGCGTAAAAATCGAAAAACAAGACGCGAATTCATGTTCTTTGATTAGACTGTAAAATATGAATTGTACTCATACGCCATTCATAAACTCTCCCACAACTGTGCACATCTAAATAGTTTGCAACTTGCGGTCTTATTTTCAGAAAGATTCTAAAGTAAGTGTTGAATTTTATTCCCAAAATGGTTTACTGACGTAGTAAACAACTCATTTACCTATTGTAAACAATGTCGCAGAATGAGAGAAAACGTCAACTGACAATCGCTCTGTTGGAATGCAAGATAGGAGTGTAATTATGTCACCAAATGACATCATGGTTAATGACGTCATAAAGCTATAACGTCACGGCAGTGCAGCCGGCCACTCTTGCATGCTTCTTCGCCTTGCAAGTTTAGTACTGTAGATGCGGTCTCGGAAACAGATTGAGCATGATTTTCTATTTTAAATGTTTTACTGACGTGTGACTTAAAATTGGTATGCTCAAAATTGTTCATCTATGTGATTTAGTTAAAATAGTACAGCTTAGCAATTCATGAATGGACGTGAAGTAGTTCTGTCAACCAATCAAAACTCAAGATATATTTAGAAAAACTGTAATTCCCATGACCATTATGAAAACTTTAATACCAGGTATATCTTATCCTGCTTGGGTAAGAATATATATATAATTTATATTACCACATGATCAATGCCAACAGTGTTTTCATGACCTTGAATTTAGCCTTTGTGTTCCATTTCTCTCAATACAACCAAATTACCCAGGGTTGTATTTTGAGGTTGGGTTGTATTTTTGAGATAGGGTTGTATTTTTTAGGTTGGGTTGTATTTGAGATTGGGTTGTAATTTTGAGGCTGGGTTGTATTTGAGATTGGTTTGTAATTTTGAGGTTGAGGTCAAATAGCGTTTGATTGTTTTCACTAACCTGATTGGTAGAGTCTTAAGCTCGAGCTTATGACCCATATATATAAATGGGCATAATAAGTAACCTGTGCATTCAGATAAAAATCTTCAAATTGGTTTGTAATTTATCAACAGAACATCTGTAAGGGGACATGTTTATTGGATGCACAGCTCTTTTTTCATGATGAGATTGGCTCTAAAGTGTAGAACGGACACTCTGAAAGAGTACAATGCTGATGATTTACAGTTATTGTAGACTTTGAGGACATAAGGAGATCAACATGCTTTATTTGTAATGCCATGTGGGTGGTTAAACCAGGAACTGATGAACATATAGGTTACCTTGCCGAGGACCTCCTGATCCTTGGGTGCGGGGGGCAGACCACACAGTCTCCTCTGTACCTTCAGCAGCTGGTCTCTCTCCTTCATCCGCGCACTCACCAACTTGTCCGCTGTCGTCAGCTGTTACACGCAACATATACAGGATGTCAGGGCCCATGTCATACTATGTAATGATAATAAGAATAAGAAGAATTTTTGTTCCTAAGTTCAAGTACATTTGGAAATTGCAAAGTGGAGCACCACTTATTGTGTTGTTCTGTCCATGTGATGCTAAGCGGCATATAAGGAAGCAATAACTTCCTCCTTTTGGTATGATGCGACTGAGAATCAAACTCTTAACGTCCTAGGTGAAGAGAGAACAGTCAGAGCATCACTTGAAGTTGCTATTTGCAATAGTATAAAGTCTTGTACCCTTTGCTACAAGCCCATTATGGTATTAACAAGGATTGGGAAAGACACCTTCGACAATGGACCATTTTTAGGGCTCTAAGTCATTTTCAGAATTTCAAATGAGCCATTCCCCTTTGTAGCAATGGTAAAATTTCAAATTTTAATGGGCCATTGTTTCATCCAATGAGCAAAATGGCCCATGGCCCCTACCTTTCCCAATCCCTGGTATAAGAACCCACATCCTCACACCCTGTGTCTTCTTGACATCCTCAGAGTCTGGCACAGATTGTCAGCACTGAATGTCTCTAACAGCAGATCTATTCAGTCACCACAAGTTCTTACTCTGATTAATATACTATGGTTACAACATGAGGGCCTAAATTTATAAATTTGCAATGTCAATTAATCGTTGGTTAGTTTTTGGTTCACTGCAATAATATTCCCAACTGAAACAGGACTTACATCTTGAAGTTGTGCTGCAGGAATGTTTTGTTTGCGGAGTTCCCCTCGAATATTCTGTTCTTCTCTGGTTGCCTCATGGACAGATACTGCAAGTAGACAACATTATGAAGAATAAGAAATATTTTTTAAGGACATGCATGCCATTTCAGAAAAGTTACCAAATATATAAATCAGGAAAGAAAATAAGCTTTTAAGCGACCCACATACTCATATGAAGTTCAAAGAATGTGGGTCAAACTTACTCTCAGAGGTTAGTGAACTATCCTTAGGGTCAGAGGTACACAAGCTGGATTGTACGCAAAGTGATATACACATTTATGTTTCACACAGTCTGCAAAGAAATGAAGTAATGTGTAGTATAAAATAGCAGGTGAATATGGTTCTTTAAATTACAGTTTCATTGTTTATACTCTGAGACTTTTAGTTCTATTATTTCCCTTAATGCCTTTGACCTTGACCCTACACTCAAATTCCAATCAACAAGTCATCCATTAAACTTGTATAAGCTTGCTGATAACTGTTGCGTGACTGGGAAGCACCCAGAGCATGGTTGCCCCGAGCAACTGTAACTTACTGCGGAGTTCGCTGATTAGTTGCTGCTGGGTCTCGAACATTGATTTGTAGGCTCTGATAGTTGACTGAAGGCTGTCTCGTTCCTTCGATAGTGCTGCCATTTGGGTTTGTTTCTTAGCATCTGTAACATAGATATCATCATAATTTTTCCCTTCAAAAAATCTCTTCATTTATACTCAAATTATCAACACCGATGTAAATCTATTACCACATGTCATATCTGTTTTCTAATGATTTATTTCTTTGCGACCACTAATTCTACAAAATATATGCTGAAAATCAAATTCATTAACTGTTACTACTTCATGCAATGATGAAAGGTAAAGAAGAAGGAAACTGAAGTATCACCAAAACATTTGTAGCGAAGTGAACGTGGGAGCGCGTGACCACTATTTAAGCTATTTGCAGTGATCGAGGTAGGAAATCTGAAGCAAATGGTCATTCTAGAAGTTGGTCAACAAAGTTTTATGAATCCATGACCAACATATTTTACTTTAAGCATTGTGAAATAAATTAGTGATCTCTGGTTCTTAGGAATCACAGCAGGTATTCACCAAACAAATATTGATTCAAACAAAATCAATATTTGAGCTACTTTGAAAAACTGATGAGTTCCTCTCACTGCTTTCAGCAAGGATGAGCAAGCCTAAGAACAAGACGAAGGCAACAGTTGATGCCTGGCTCGACCACTCATCCACAATGCCACGGAAACCGCGGATCCGCCTCAGAGTGGTGACCAACTCCAAGGGATACGTTGAGCTGGACCTCCACAATCGGAGCCTGACCTTGGTCCCGCCAGAGGTGTTCCAGTTCACCAGGATAGAGGTCCTGAAGCTGGCCTACAATCAGCTGGAGTCTCTCCCTGTGATGCTTTCCTACCTGCGAGGCTTGAGGTTGCTGCAAGTCGACCACAACCTCATCACCTCCCTCCCTCAAACCATCGTCAACTGTAAGCATCTCACCGAGCTGAACCTCACTCACAACAGGCTCACCTCCCTTCCTAAGTGTGTTGGTAAGAATATTTTTGGGTTTGTTGATTGCATGGATTATACATGGAATTTCATCTTTTTGTCGAAATTATATTGTGTAAGTTATTTTTTGTTCTGTTTTCACTTCAATAGACAAAATGCAACAAGGAAGTTTTCATCTGATCTCTTGAAATGATATTTAAGCCAAAGTTTAACAATTCATTTGCATTGATTGATCGCAATGACTACTCCATAACAGCAGTTGATCATCCTTTTTTGGGTAAACGCTACAGTCCGCTTTCTGAATAAAAGGGTTGTTCTAATCAAGGTAAATGTTCTATACTAAACTATCAACTACACAAACTAGATCTCAACTGAACAAAGAACTTCAAAAGATTTTTGTTTTCCAGGTTCCCTTCATCTACTGAAAGTACTGCAGATTGGAGAGAACGACCTGGAACAACTTCCACATGAAATAGGCTTGTTAAACAACCTCCGCACTCTGGACATCCACCAGAACAAGCTGTGGTATCTTCCCTTCTCCATCCAGAACCTCGGCAAACTTCTCTACCTGAACCTCGCCAACAACCTGCTGGATCAGGTGCCCATCCCTGTCTGCAAACTGTCCTCTCTTCATGTTCTTAACCTGTCGGAGAACCGACTCGCTACACTGCCTCCAGACTTTGACACCTTGAAACAACTTCGAGAGCTCAACCTCAACAGTAACCAGTTTACGTCCATCAGCATTATGATCACCCGCATGAGGCATCTCAAGTTCCTCAACCTTGCCAAAAACAGACTGACAGTTCTTCCCAATGAGCTGACGAAACTGCAGAGTCTGCGAGTTCTCCATGTCCAGAGCAACAGGCTGAGAACTGTACCAGACAGGTTTGACCATCTCCAGTACCTTAACATCTCCTGCAATGAGTTCAAGAGCTTCTCAGTTTCCAGAATCAAGAACCTTGTCTGTCTCAATGCTGCCAACAACAAACTGGAAGCTCTTCCTCAAGGTCTCTTCGACCTCTCCCAGCTCAAGTACTTGAAGATGGAGCACAACCAGATCTACGACATCAACCCACAGATTGTAGAGCTCACCAAGCTTCAAACCTTGGACCTCTCCTACAACAAGATTAACACTCTGCCCGACAATATGTACAAGCTGGAAAACTTGCAAAAATTTCTCATCAAAGGCAACACAATTGTTCATAACAAAAACATTCCCAAAACTGTCCAGCCTGAAAAAGAGGCAAAACGACTGTTCGGTATTTTCAAAAAGAAGGAACTAACCAATGGGGAGAATTCAAAGTCAAATACACTTAGATCTGCAAGGCCTTTGTCTAGAAAATCTGTGTCCAAGAAGGACCATGTTCCCAAAGATGGCTCTAAGACTCTTGGGCACAAATCTTCAAGGACAAGAACAGTAAATCATCGAGGGGGGGTTAAGTCACAGAGGTCCAGAAGTCAATCTGCCCGACCAAGAATCCAAGATATGGAGTATCAGACTAAAGAACTGAGCACCACATTTCTAGAAGAGGATAACATCAGTATTGACTCAAAGAGCACAATAAGGACCTGCCACAGCGAACCAAACCTGACACAGACTGTGATACCAAAGGACTATCGGACCACCCGTACAGAACCACCCATGCGGGACCTAATGCCAAGGATGACAGACTACACTCTACTGGGGGTATGCAACCAGCTGGAGATGATGCTCAACAAACAGCTGCTTCACCCTGTCATAGCCAACAATAGCATCGGCAAGAGGTGGGTACATAGTCACAAGTTGCATCATATCATAGCCAACAACAGCTTCGGCAAGAGGTAGTTACATACCGGTAGTAACACGTTATGTTGCATCATATCATAGCCAACAACAGCTTCGGCAAGAGGTAGTTACATAGTAACACGTTATGTTGCATCATATTATAGCCAACAACAGCATCGGCAAGAGGTAGTTACATAGTAACACGTTATGTTGCATCATATCATAGCCAAAAACAGCATCGGCAAGAGGTAGTTACATAGTAACACGTTATTTTGCATCATATCATAGCCAACAACAGCTTCGGCAAGAGGTAGTTACATAGTAACACGTTATGTTGCATCATATCATAGCCAACAACATCATCGGCAAGAGGTGGGTACATAGTGATAAGATAAGTTGCATCATATCATCGTCATCAACAACATTGGCAAGAGGTGAAGAATATTTATAACAAAAGAGAATGCATCTTGTCATAACTACCACCATCAAGAGATGGGTAGACAAAACTGCATACATGTAGTTGACATTAGAACTGTATCTTATCCTAGAATATATATTCAGAGTAGGTGATGTGTCTGACAATTATTGAAATTATGTCAGCTTACCACTCAACTCATGGTTTGACTTTCATGACTAGATATTGAAATGTCACGCTAATTGTTACTTGGGCCTAGTCTTCATAGCAGTCAGTGAAATAGTTTTGGTCACTCCAGGTTCTCTGATGACCGGACAATCCGGAAGACCCCGAACGGAATGTGGCGACTAAGCCCAGACGACACCGTGGACAACTACGGTTTGGAGTACAGCCAGCCGGAAACCTTCACCATCACCTCCCTGGGTGGATCCTTCGTCTCCAGCTTTGATGGGAGGATCCAGGTGACAGCGCCAACCAACGCCTTCACCTCTCCTGTTCACTCCACACTGCAGGTAGGCAGCTCACTCCTCATGGGCAGGCATCACGTTCTTCCTCATTACTTTACATCTTGCTATACTCCTCACTAAGCTACTATTTTGATTGCTCTTATAATACATCATATCAGTGTACCTTTAGCTTAAAGCTGTGCAATTTAACTTGATTGAAAATACCCATTTATAAATTATATTGAGTTAATAATATCATATATGTCAATAATTAGCAAAGAATATTTATTAAAAATATTCACATTACGCAAAGTATTATCTTGTTTTGATTTCAAACAATATCAAACCAGTGCTTAGAGCTTCAACAAATCAAATTCAAGTTCTACTTCAAACTTCACTTTCAGGTTTTACGCATGAAACACAGCCTGCTGTCAAAGATCAAGCCAATGAACCGGTACGTAGAGAACATCCTAGCTACTGGTCCTGTGGTCTACTTCAGACTTCTGGAGACAGGGGCAGCATTCAACAGTGCCGTGACCATCACGATTCCTGCTCCACCTGAGATCAGACACGGCCATCTATTGGTGGTCACAGTAAGGGCAGACAACTCCTGCACTCCCTGCTCCAGTGGGTATCAGTCGGCTAAAGGAGCGGTCACCTTCAGCTCTTGGCACTTCACTGGGTAAGTCTAACATAAAGCAATCAGTATCCAAAACAACCTTGAGCCTTGTTTGACAGTCAGACTTATTGTTAGAAAAAAAGTTGCCAGTCCTTTTCCAAATTTGACAGGTCCGCAACTTGTCCCATCAAGTTAGCACCACTTGACTGCAGACAGGCAGGTATTTCAAATACACCACACAATTAATGTATTGATAACATATGTTGAACCCTACAAGGCGCCCAGTTAATGATTCATCTCTCATAGGCATAATCGACGTATGTACATGCACACAAGTATATTTCCATGAACCTACTGTATTGCAGGAAGGTAGCAGTGATCACCAAGTCCAAGTGCAAGTATAAGGCGTGCAAGTCCGTGGAGGAACTGCTTCAAGTGCTGGGAGTCCGACACAAGGGAGGGGACCACTAACAGTGACAACCAGATACTAAGGGAACTGCTGAACGGACTTAATGGACTAGGCCAGTGGAAAAAGAAGAAGATGAAAATGGAAGAAGCAGAGAATAGAGAAATGTTGTTTGAAGGTCGAGGGTGGAGGCCAATCAAAGAAAATCTACTCAAGGCGAAACCAGAATGCCATCAACCGACAAACGGACAGAACAGTTTTGGATACAGAAATGTTATAGGGTGGTGCGGAGGTGACCATCTCCTTTAAGAGAGCTCCAAGTATCGGGGGTAGGGGATGCAAGGGTGACCACCCCCCCCCCCCCCCCCCCTCAAAAGACTTGGGTCATGGACCCTTGACAATGATTTTTTTGTGAAAGACCAGTGCCCAAAACCCTGGATCCTCCCTGGCACAACTGAGTTCTGCTCAAGAAGATGTATGGTTCAGACTGATTCACTTAAACAGCATGCAAGTTCATGAACATGTGTACAAATAACAATTTCTGAGAGACATATCAAGAGTCGGTGTCCTTATATATGCTGCTCTAAAACACAAAATTAGAATTTTCTAACCTTACACGGTTAGAGCTTGTGAGCATGGCAAAAGAAATCACTCTAAAGAACCCCACGTTTTTTCTTTGCGATGACTGATAAGACTGTATGCAATGAATATTTATCTTGGAAGTTGGTTGATTGTGCAGCAAAATAATTGATATGAGGAAAGCTGGACCAGTACTGATAAAACTCGTGATCTCTGGCTTCCGTTCACATGAAGGAATATGGAAGAAATGAAAGATAGAGTCTTGTTTTACTACAGGCAGATATTTGAATGAAAATTGTGACATGAAGTGTTATATACACATATACACACTGCATCCCTGGATACAAATCATCAGATAAGAAGTTTTTTTATTACTGAATTGTGTGATGGAGAATCATTTAAATTTCTTTGAAAACAGAAAGTCCCCAATTCCTGTTTCAATGTTTTGTAATCCTTTTTTTTTCTGGGTGATTTGACACACTTTGTGAACATTTATAGAACACTTGAAAGTTGAATGTTGTACTTTGTAAATCAAAATATTTTCCATTTGAAAGTATGAACAGTGCATGTTTGTGTAAATTGTTCATGTAATCACTTATATCTATGCAAAATGTACAAAATGTTTGTTTCTGTCAACATGATGTGTATATACAGATATTACATATTGACATTCCTTGTGACTTCATGTAAATTCACAGGGTTTTTAATTTGGATGATGCATTGAAATGTCCAGGCTTCTCTGATAAAGCAATTAATTATTGACTGCAAATATAATTCATGAAGATTAGCAATTAGTAACCTTAAAGCGAGTCTCCCTTAGCTTTTTCCGTGGGACCCATATTCATACATACCCTTCAATCTTAACAGTGAAGTGTAGTTTGGCCCGTAAGAGGGCAGGATAAATAGCTGTGGTCTGCATGATTAGACCCTTTGACTGCGACTCACTTTAACCTACAGGTCGAGGAATATTCCAGGTGAGGTGAGGTGAGGTGAGGTGAGGTGAGGTGAGGTGAGGTGAGGTGAGGTGAGGTGAGGTGAGGTGAGGTGGGGTTTAACGACACTTTCAAGAGTATTTCACTTATATCACGGCTGCTAGTATTATGGCAGGGAGAAAGCCTGCAACGCCATGTGGCTATGCACTGCGGTGAAACCTGCAAGCAGCGGCTGGAACTAGCGAACCATGGGTGGTACTGCGCTGAAATTCAGTGTAGCATTGCACCATAACTCTACTGCAGACAAAGTTGCCGTGCCCCTGGCGGGATTCAAACCTCGAATCTCTTGATCCGAAGCTGGACGCGCTAACCACTGCGCTATCCCGCCCCCTCCAGGAAAGGTTAGCTTTAGCCTGGGATTATCCATTTGTTAACAAGTTGTATATTGGCCACTTTATGGAATGGAGGGGCAGTAACATATACAACAGCTAAAGTGTTAATGAACATCGCAGTAACGTTTATGTCCAGGCATTTCCAGGTTAAGTCACTTCACCCAAAGGATATACACGAGCTGGAGATAGTTTGTAGTTATACTCACCATTGTAAAATAGGAATGGTATTTCATACGTCGGAATGGATCGGTTTCGAGGAATGATGTCACAGGTTATGTTACATTTAAGCAAGTATTCTAGCCCATCTTTGCCAGATGAATTTTCTTGTAACATCAGATTCTGAAATAATAACACAAATATGACATGTTATATATATTTATTATACACTGGTCATTATAAGAAATCCAGCAATTGGCATATGCAAATGTTGCTGTTTAACCAACATTTAACAGAGCCATATTTACACATAGAATTGAGGTGTGAGAGTTAATGAGTTCCTTATATTAAGAGCTGAATGTACATTTAAAAGTGTAGTTTTCATACCTTGTTTAATAAAAGTTGTCATAATCATGTATCTTGTTATTTGTAACCTACGTAAATATACAATGCCACGACACTTAGTTCAATTATGTTTCACATTTCTTTTTAAAATATTTTCATGAAATGAAAACAGCTTCAATTTGCATGAACCTTTTTCGTGAAATAAGCAAACGAAGCTATTGCTATGCCATGGAGACAACAATCTGTCAGCAAACACTGTTACAAGGTGGTAGAAACGAGTCAAATGAATCCTGTATGTGCGGGACCAAGAGATATACAAGATGTTAACAAATTATGATTCCTGTAAAGTGACAAATCAGAATGGTTTGGCACTAACTGACTCAACAGTCTAATGATAGATAGCAGAGGACACAGATGCAGATAAACATCCATGTAGCATATTGTTAAAATCTAAATATTTTAGATATTTAAAAATACTTACCCTACTTTTACTAGTGCATATTACCTATATGATCCGATGAAGGATTGAAAACGTGACTGAGACAGGATCCTAACGTAACTGTAGTGAAGTGTAGACAGACTGGCTCTAGGGCACGTCACTACCCGGAAGTGTAGTGCAATCCACATAGCTGCGTGCGCAGTGATATGAAAACCTCACATTTCCTAGAGTCAGTCCGAGCGAGGTCCTAGATGCGGGGAGGTAGTTGATCCAACGATGGGTGGGTATAAACCCTAAAAGTAGGGTAAGTATTTTTAAATATCTAAAATATTTAGATTTTAACAAATTTTTAATACTTACCCTACTTTTACTAGTGCATGTTGATTCGACAGTAGGACGGAGGGAAAGGACCAACAGCGAGGACCCCCAAAAGCACTAGTAATAGCAGGACGTGGCAACTGAGCGGAATCCTACAAACAGGAAACCCAAATCAGAAAATGAAACCACAAAAAAGGATTAAAGGAGAGATCTCGACGGTCCGAGATATAGTCCTAAATCCACCAAGAATAACTCACCTACGACGAGGAGGGCACAGTGAGCTGCTGCGCCACTACGAGAGGTCCAAACGACTGGAGGCCTTGTACATCCTCCACGGAGACATCTCTTTTAGATAATGACTCGCAAACACCGTGTTAGATTTCCAAAAGCAACCCTTCATGATGTCAGGCACGGAACAGTTCCTGTGAAGTGCCATTGTTGAAGCTAGAGCTCGAATCTCATGCGGGTTGTTTGCGCAGGGGTGAGGAATTCCTGCTGCATCGTAAGCTGTCAGGATAGTTGCCCGAAGCCATAAGGCCAACGTGTTCCGGTTTACCTCTCCCTTAGTCATGGAAGAGAAAGGAATGAACAACCTCTTCCGCCCAGCCCTCTTGTCAGTAGACCGGGAGATGTATTCCTTCAGGGCACGGACTGGGCACAAAGAGAGTTCTTCAGACTCTGACTCATCCACAATCGAAGACAACGGCGGAATCACAAACGCTCTATCAGGTTGACCAGGCAGTTGGTTTTTCGCGACAAAATCCCACAGCAAACCTAGATGCACTGAGCCATGACGCCGTTGCTCGAACCGGACCCTCGTAACATCAATAGCGTGTAGTTCACTCACTCTGGCAGCTGTTGCCAAAGAAAGTAGGAACGCCGTCTTCCTGGAGAGGTTCTCAAAAGAGGCCTCCGACAGAGGTTCATATGGAGCTCCACGAAGGTTCTTCAGGACCAGGTTCAGATCCCAAGCTGGAGGGCGAAACTTGACTTTCTGGTCCTCCAGCTTAAAGGACTTCAGCATGGCTATCAGTTCCGGAGTTTTAGAAATCTTCCTGTCTGTTTTAACAGCGAGAACTGAATTGAGGGCCGAAAGATAGGTAGAAATCGTTCCACCCTTGAGGTGCCTCTTCGATCGAAGATGGAACAAAAAATCTGCCAGAAACTGTGGTGAAGCTGACAAAGGATCTTGCTTATGGGATCTGCAAAAATTCTCAAACGACAGCCACTTATCGTCATAAAGGGCTCTAGTTGAAGGCCGATGTGCTCCAGTAATAGCGCTGGCTACAGGCGCTGAGTACCCCTTATCCCTTAGAGTCTTCTGCAGATGGTCCAAACGCACAGATGAAATCGTTGCGGGTCTGGATGTAACTGCCGACTGTGAGGATGCAGAAGGAGGTTTGGCCACGGGGGCAACGGGTTTGGTTCTCCTTCTGCTAAAAGACGAAGTTCTGGAAACCAAGTTCTGGCCGGCCAAAAGGGCGCGACCAAAAGCAGATTCATCATCTTGGTCTCCCTGATCTTGGCCAGAACCTTTGGCAACAGAATTGGAGGTGGAAACGCGAACGCGTCCAGACCGTCCCAAGACAGGGACAGAGCGTCCACTGCCCATGCCATCGGGTCTGGAAGGGGAGAGACATAAGTTGGCAACTGGTTGTTGAATCTTGTGGCGAACAAATCCATCAGAGGACGATGGTGTTGCTGACAAATCAGGGTGAAAGCTTCCGGGTTGAGCATCCACTCCGTTGGTGATGGCTTGTCCGGTCTGGACAGAGCGTCTGCCAATATGTTCCTGCAACCCGGGATATGACGAGCCCTGATCAAAACGTGGTTGGCGTCTGCCAACTCGAACAGTTGGAAAGTCTGCTTCAATAACTGGCGCGACCGAGTCGTCCCCTGGAAATTGATCAGGTAAACCACTGTCGAGTTGTCCGAGGCTATACGAACCCGAGAGCCTCTGAGGACTCCGATCCAATGCTCGATTGCTAAGATGACTGCCTGCAACTCGAGATTGTTGCTGTGCCAACTGACTTGATGTTGCGCCCACAACCCTGCTGCCGTCCGCTGACCCAGGTGGGCTCCCCACCCTTGATGTGAAGCGTCTACAAACAGTTCGTGATGATGACTGAACTCTGTCAAAGAGACTCCTTCGCAAACATTCGATGGGATCGTCCACCACCTGAGGTAACGGTGTAGATGCAGTGGAAGCCAAAGGCTTTCCCTGGGGTCGTCCTCTTGACAAAAAGGAATCAGAAACACTTGCAGAGGGCGCGCCATGAGACGACCTCTGAGAGTGAGGGCCTGAGCCGAAGTCAGAAGGCCTAGAAGGGACTGCCACTGACGAACCGACAAAGCCTGACGAAGACCCCGCAACGCTAAACGCTCTATCTTCTCCCACCTGTCTGGGGGTACTCGGAGAAGATCCATGTTGGTTAAGAACAGACCTCCTATAAACGTCAGCTGCTGGGATGGGACTAGTTGCGACTTCTCTGAATTGACAAGCCATCCCAACTGTCGCAGCAGGTCCAAGGTAAATAGGGTCTGTCTGTGTAAAACTGTTGAGTCCCCGTGGCTCATCAGGCAATCGTCTATATAGGGGTCGAACTCTATCCCCCGAAGATGGAGAAATCTGGCGATCGGAGACGTAATGCGAGTGAAAAGCCACGGGGCCGTAGAGATTCCAAACGGAAGAACCTTCCATTGATAATGTACCCCTTGGAAGAGGAATCTGAGGTACTTCCGATGATGCTTGAAAATTGGTACATGAAGGTAAGCGTCCTGAAGATCTAAACTGACCAGCCAATCGTTGGGTTGAAGCTTGGAACGCAGTAGATCCAGGGTAACCATTGTGAAATGCGGAGGCTCTGGCATATACAGATCGTTGAATAAAGCCATGTTGTGTATCATCCGCATCTTGTCTGAGTTCTTCTTCGGAACCAGGAAGATTGGGGAGTAGTATCCTGGGGAGAAGCTGGGGTCTGGGACCACCTCTATTGCTTTCTTCTCCAACAGTGTCTCGATGTTGGAAGACAACTGAACGATCTGAGTCGGCGAGTACACGCGTGACCGGGGCAGGGTGGTCAGAGGCGGAGGGTTGGAGATTGGCATTTTGTATCCAACCCTGAGGATTTCGGTGACAAAGGGATCTTCTAGGATTGTCCAGTTTGGCCAGAAGATCCCTAGTCTCCCGCCTACGGGAGTAGTTTGGTACGGGACGACTGGAGGCGGGAGAGACCAGTCGTGCATGTCCAACGCTTCAACGGCGTTTCTTGTAGGCTGGGGTCTTGGGAGTTTTTGGCTGATCGAAATCGGGGCGAGGTCTCTGAGGGATGTAGCCTCCCCGACCTGACTTGCCTCGTCCTCCACCACGAGCTCCACGTTGAGCGAGCCTGACGGAATTGCGTCTCCCCACATAGGTTTGGTTGGCCCTAGGGTTTCTGGGGACGAAGGCTGTTGACAGAGACTTGATGGCACGAAAAGTGAAGTCTGATTGTGCCAGCGAAGCATGTTCCTTGTACACCTCCGGTATCTTGTCCGCAAAGAGGGTAGGAGTGGAGAGAGGAGCTCTTATCAGTGATTTCTTGAATTCTTCTTCCCAAATGCAGGGGGCAAGAAGACCGTTCCTACGGAGTGGTAGAGTGGTTGAAGCCATAGCCGAGCGAACGTGGTCTACAACGACTGACACAGAGTTGGACACCCACCTAAACATTGTGGACTGGTGATCCATCCTCGATGGGTTCTCCTCCGTAAGGTCCTGCGTGAGGGCATCAGCGGCAGAGGCGATAGCTGAGAGAGGTTTCAACATCCGCTTCAACTCTCTATCCACAGACAACAACCTAACGTCTTGCACTTTATAAGAACCTTGTGGCGCATCTGACAGCCTAGAACAAGAGTCATCCTGAGGGGCACCATGGTCAAATACTTGCAGAGAGTGAACCTTGAAAGTAGCAGACGAATTCTTGGCTGGCCGAAACGTTGGGTTGAGCGACAGTTTCCTGAACTCGTCGTCCAAAGACTCAACTGCATCCGAGACCATCGGGTGTGGAGGGATAAGTAATTCAGGCTCATGCCAGACGGCTAAAGAGGCATCAGTATCCGGGCCTGGTGATGGAGACGTTACCAGCCTGTCAGCAATCCAGGAATACACTTCTCCTAAGGGCAGATGAGTACCCTGGGGTTCGCTAGGGTCCACAGACTTAGACGGAGATACCGGGTCATAATAGCGGTCATCTGAGTAAGTGGAGGCTGAACGACGAGGAGAAGCCTCCGACTCCAAAGTGTCTCTGATAGGAGATCTGTCACGGAAGAGCGAGTCACTGGTGTCCTGAGCAGGCAAGCGCTCTCTTGACAAGCGATCCTTAGAACGCTGGCGCTCCTTCTCCAGAAGCTGACGCTCTTCATCCCTGAGGCGCTGGTGCTCAGCCTCCTTGAGGCGCTGGCGCTCGTCCTCTCGGCACAGGCGCTCATCTTCCCGGCGCTGGCGCTCGTAGTTTTTCTGGCGCTGAGCTTCAATATCCTTGAGGCGCTGGCGCTCATCTTCACGGCACAGGCGCTCGTCCTCGCGGCGCTGGCGCTCGTACCCTCTGTGGCGCAAAGCTTCAACCTCCTTGAGGCGTAGGCGCTCCTCATCTCGGTACCGCTCATCCCTGTGCTGGCGGTCAGAGTTCTTGTGGCGCTGGGAATCGATGTCCTTGAGGTGCTGACGCTCCTCCTCCCGGACGCGGCGGTCCTCCTCCAACCGTAAGTGTTGGCGCTCATCCTCGCGGCGCTGGCGCTCAAGCTCCTGGCGTTGAGCGTTCTCTGCACGTCGAGTGTCCTCCAGGCGCTTCTGTTCCAGACGACGCTCCTCCTGGCGTCTCCTGGTTTCCCTGAGCTCTGCTAAGCATCTTTCATCCTCCTGGCGCTCGAGGTCCTTTAGAGAAAGTTGATATCTCTCTTCTTCTTTCTCAACCTCGAGCTCCAAGCGCTGGCGCTCACCTAGGCGCTGCTGATCCTCTAGGCGCCGGCGCTCCTCAGAAGAGAGAGATTTCCTGTTGGAAGAGTCCGACAAGGGAGGGTCTGCCACCCCACTCCTGGGCCTCCTATCCGAGCGTGATACGTTCCCGATGGGCGGAGCACCAGGGTTGATCGCGTTCTCTAACTGTTCCATAGAAACACGCTGTGCCTTGGTCTTGGATGGAGCAGTATTCCCAGTAGGGGAAAGAGCATCATGAGGATGATCTCTTGCTGGAGACAACCCGTCAATGGGTTCAGAGATAACAAGAGTATCCTGGTCGAGGTCTGAAGTGGCCATCCTACAGCGTCGCTGGGTGAACCTCTTTCTCCTCGCCCTCAGGTAAGACTTGAATTCTGACGCAGAAAGATGACAACAGTGACCACACCGGGAGAGCCACTCACACGGTGTGTCCGCCAAACAGTCTGGGCAGAGGGGGTGCGGGTCCTTTGCCGACTTGGGGGATTTGCAATCAACGCAAAACACTCTCGGCATGCAAGAACGAGTTCACTGTCAACAAAAAGAGAAGCCAGTGAACATAAATAATCAAGCAAACAAAACCACCATAACATGTTAAAAGAACTTTAACATCAGAAAAGGTTGAGTAATGAAAGCTTAATTCAAGCATGAAAAATTACAAAATTGGTAATGAAAAATTTACAAAGAAATTTTAATACCAAAAAATTAAATTCCCATGAAGAAAGAAACAATTGAAGTAAAGAAAAACAACATTGGATACGAACTACACAGACTCAAGGTTAAAAGGGAGATAACCGCTGTGGTCAAAGTTCATACACATGGAATGTAAACACATGAAACTTTCAACAAGAATAAAATTTACAATGTAAAATTAACGACTATAAATAGCCAAGAATTTACACTCACAGTGGAAAACGTAAACAACAATCAAAATTATCCATAAATATGGATAAAATAAAAAACAAAAACGGTAAACAAAAAGTTGTGACGTCACCACAACAAATTGAGCAAGACGAAGGAGGCCGCCATTTTGAATGGCCAGCGAAAACGTGCTCCGAAGAAAAACAACGAAAATAGCTACCAAAACGCGTAAAAGTGTTAGAAAACACGATAAAACGGTAGAGTAGGCTGCGTAGCATAAAAACAGAAGTCAAATTCCTCACGAAAGCCAATGCAAATGGCGACATGAGCGAAGAAAAACATCGTTCTCGAAGAATGAAGAAAAAAATTCTACGACGAGGTAGGTGAAAACTACGCTTGTTACACTTCACAATACAAAAATAGAGAAAAGACATACCAATGACTAAACCACACGGTTTAGGTAGATAAATAGGTAGAAAAGAGAAAAATTCCCGTCTCAAATACACGTCCGTAATGCAGGTGCGATATAGGAAATGTGAAGTTTTCATATCACTGCGCACGCAGCTATGTGGATTGCACTACACTTCCGGGTAGTGACGTGCCCTAGAGCCAGTCTGTCTACACTTCACTACAGTTACGTTAGGATCCTGTCTCAGTCACGTTTTCAATCCTTCATCGGATCATATAGGTAATATGCACTAGTAAAAGTAGGGTAAGTATTAAAAATTTGATAATTCCTTTAAACAAATCATCTCAGTGACAATATAACACCAAGGTCATCCCAAGCTTACCTGCAGATGAATGAGACCATTAAGCATGTTGAGATCGAGTTCACGTGTGCCACCGACAAAGGAGGGAATGTCTGTGACACCGTGGGGAGCAGTGATCTCCAGAGTGAGACGACCGTTGTACCCGTCACCCACGTGGTTCCCGTACTGGTCCTTGAGGAAGAGCTTGAGGTGGCGGATGAGACAGCGAGATGCAGCGTTGCGTGTGTTGGAGACAGTTGGGGTACCGGGAGACTCCTGGGGCGACAGCTCCACTGGCTGGCCCGGAGACACGTGGATTGATATCTGTGCATATCAGAGATATTTTACAGGTGAATCAACATTACCACATAGTGTCTTCAGAGTTATAAGGAATTTAGTACAAGTGCTCTAATGTTTTACAGACCACTCAAAACATATTCATGAACAAAGAAATATAATGGATAATGAACAAAGGCAATACATTTCACACTATTACAATGTACAATGAACTTATACTATGGACATAACTAAAGTATAGATGTATAGATTGTGGCTTTCGATTGTAATGAATGGTATTAACATCTACGATAAATGTCAGGATTTTGAAGCCTTTAAACCCATCAAATTGAGATGTGGATTTAACAGAAGACATTTGTTACAAGTGGTTCAATATTTTGAAATGTAAGAGATGTCCTTCTTATCATTTGTCTTATACAATCTAAGCCTGATGAGAGACATTCATCTTTATCTGTGGATAGTCAATAGTCTTTGAAGATGTTGTAAATAGTGACACATGTATATCCACAACAGTGTGGTGATGTTATAGAAACACGGACAGGTCAAGTATGTTTCAGCTCACTCACCACAGCACTATAAAGCTCATGTTTTCCATCAAAGTAGACAAACATTACGTTGTAAGCACCAGCCTGTTCGGGGACATTTCGCTTTCTGAAACAAAATTAAAACAAAATTAGAAAAAGAAAATGAACAATACTTTCTAAAAGGTCTGGGGTGGTGCTTTCCACGGTGAGGGTGACAGAGACAAATGCAGAAAATGCCACCCGGATCCACTAAAGGATGCCGGAGGGTTAGCTAATGGATGCAGTTAGATTAAGATTAGGTCATATTTTCCATTGAATGACAAAGTATCTGAGGAAGGGGAATATATGAGGATATCTATTGAGCTATAAACAATAGAGAAATGTATTGCAATGGATTGATAAAGGGAATTCATGCACACTACCCATCAACATCATCACTGAAAGGTTGACCGACAAAGAAAACATGTATACAATAACAGAGATTATCAAATTGATATTCAATTTAAACAAATAACAGAGATAATCAAATTAATACTCAATAAAAATTTACTTAAATATAACAAAAAGTATTACAAACCTGAAATAAAATACTCCTTTATCCGATTTCAAAGGAGTGTCTGGGCTCATAGACAAAGCCTGAAATGAATAAAAAGACAATGGTATATTTCAATGTAAAATCTCACATGTAGATGAAAACCTATTTAATCAACCCAGGGTTTTTATTTAGCACAAGCCATCTGGCCTATGACTAGCAAGTTAGTTGTTATCACTTTCTGTTGTCAATGATTTGATATAATATGGACTGTCAACTTCTGCATTAGATACAATTGTAGATGCAATTTTTGGGTGTACATAACTAAAACTGAATGGGATCAATGTTATGCAAAACCAAGCCTTGAACTAGAAGTATATTTTGCAACAGGGCTAAGAGGGGTAATATAGAATATAACAACTTGAGGGTTGAAGTTCTATGGTCTCACCCGAGAGGGAGGCATGTTCTGCGAGCCGGCATCACACTTCCAAAGCTTCATGCTGAGATGAGTTGGGTTTGCCGTCGTCATGGAGGACTCGTCCTCCGCGATCACTTTGACGAGGAAGTTTGGGAAGACTGTGCCCGCTACAAATGCTGCGTTCTTGCTGTAGTCTACCTGTAGTTCTACTGGACGGGTCGGGTCAGGCTGGATGTTCACCTTTACCTTGGGGCCAGATATCACCGTCTTGTTGTAAAATGCTTTAGGTTGGATATCATACACACCCCTGCAAGAAATTGATCATGCCAGACTTGATGATAAAACAAATGTTGTTAATGACATGGCAACAGAACTTCTAGTCTTTTAATTTCTATTAGTCTCTATGCCATGATTCACATCAGAAATTTTGTCTAAATTGATTTATACCTCTTTTAAAAAGTGTCAAACAAGCTAGCAATTAGGAAGGTAAGAATGCCTATAAATGGAGGCATTTGAAACAAAGGAGTTCATAATTGTTTTTGGACTTTGAGAAACCCATACAATATGAAATTCATTTTTAACTGGTAATTCAAAGACCATCTCAAAGCACAAACATTTAAGAAATAGTGATGATAAAGGCCATTTGTAATGTGCTTGACTCCATTATAACAACCTGTGTTAAAACACAAACTCAAGACAGTTGCGAGGAAAGAATGTAGGCCTTTATGTGTAATTTTTTAAAGTTGAGAATTTTACAACAAAACAAAATCTTAAAATAACAATACAAAAACATGTTAACTTTTTCCAATTTGAATTATATCTATGAAATCATAAAACTAAAATCAGATTGTTTGATACTCTTGGTACTGTGCGAGTTCCTACCTGGCTCCATTGACAGACAAAATACCAAAGTCTACAATTCCAAGAAAGTTTGTCTTCTGTGGCTGTGGGGCCGGTATTAGCTGTGAAACGATAAAACACAGTTCATATTAAACTTCATATCAAGATAACATCTTTGACGCATTCTAGAAGTTGAGCTGATTGAAAATGAATAACTATTTCATCAATATACAACTTCTTTATTCTGTGGAGGCAACATTTCAACGTAGATACTAATATCATTGTTTGTCGCCTACACAGAATAAACAAGCTGTATATCCATAAAACCCTTCAATCAAGAAAATCAAATCACAATATGTTGACTATCAAAACAAGAAATTTGCAACACAAATGTGAAGAGAACTGAAAGGTATTGAATTTTTCGGGAAAATAATGAAATCATTTGAAATTCAAGTATTTGACTAAGTGAGCTAGTTTGGTATTGAACACCCTCTTTGAAAAATATATCATTCTAATGCTGAGTGTTTGTTATGATGTTGGTAGAAAGCCTGTATCACCATGATTGATGTGCATTGCGGTGAAAAATAAAAGTGTTATTTAAAAGTGTGAAGGGGAGAACCTTACATCTGTATAAAGATTTGAAGGTTGATTCACAGGAACAATCTTTGTTAAACTGACATCAAATTCATAATTAACATAAACTTATACATACCGAGTTCAGTATTTTATTTATTAGTCGCTGATTAAAGGTACACTAAATTGCATGAAATCTTCAATAAATAGGACCCATGCCATTACGACCATGGTTCTGACATTGTGACGCCATAATTTAACCATTATGATGTTATGTCAATCAGAAGCATGTAATGTTATTAAACAATGTTATTAAACAATTTTATTAAACAATGTTATCAAACAGTGACATTTTCAACAGGTGAGTAATAAATAAACTTATTCATACCTTTATTTTTGGATCTTTAGCTATCTGCACCTTGATGTCCCCGACCTTGGAGGGGTTGCCTCCCTCATCAACCAGCTGTACCTTCAGGGACTGGGGTAGCTTGCAGTCGTTGTACACCGCAATCGCCTGCATCAGATACAAAGGTTTGATAGTGATCAACAATGCAGTGATATTCTAAAAGTGTCTGTTATCAGCTCCATGGTAAACTCCCTTTGTTCACAAGTTAAAATTCCAGTAATTCAGTCACTCAGAATGGTAACCAATTATCAGTTTGACAGAAAAGGGGTTAACAATTTTACCGACCTGATCATTGTTCCATCCGACAAGCTCCAGCTGTGAGGGGGGACCGGCGGCGACCTCGAGACGCACGTAGTCCCGCAGATCATTCCAGCATATAGCAAGCTCTTGGGTTCCCACTCCAGCCTTGTCAAACTTCACACCCTTCACCACAAACACTTTCTGCATGCACAACAAAAAAAATGTCAATCTCCTTCGTACATAAATTTTGCTGAAACAACTATAACACTTTTAAGCAAAAAGTACATGTTTTCAAAGTTTTAATGACTGGTGCCAATTACGATCAAACTGAAAGGGCCTGGTACTATATATTCTCAACTGTGTAGGAATAAGATAGTTGTCATTTATTTAAAACTAAAAACATTTTTTTACCGTGTCTCATTTTCAAACTCTATCAAGGTATTTATGCCCTCAAAATCTTCTCTTTAACAGCTTCTGAGAAAAGCTGCCTTCTTTGGAGATACCATAAACAAAGTCCCCCAAAAAAACTGGAACAACGGCAATAAATCCAGAAAAAAATAATTGCTCGATTCTTATTTTCAAACTTCATATATAACAGTATGCCTTCAAGTAGAAATGTTTTAACAGGTTTCTAAATACCTGAGCAGGATGTGTTGTCACCCGAACACTTTCAGAGTTGAGATTCTCACCGGATACTTTTATTTCTCTTGCCGTCGAAGGAGGAAGCTGTACAGAACAATACCACACGATGATCAGTTTAAATATTTCTATAAATCCAGTTCGTCCAGTTCAAAACAACAATCAATTTAAATATTTCTATAAATCCAGTTTAAATAATCCCATAAATCCAGTTCGTCCAGTTCAAAACAATAATCAATTTAAATATTTCTATGAATCCAGTTTGTCCAGTAAAAAACAATAATCAATTTAAATATTTCTATAAATCCAGTTCGTCCAGTACAAAACAATAATGATGCTTCATCACAACACCCACTAAACGATCCAACGTACGCTGAATTCGCCTGCTCGGAATAGCTAACGATTGCTAATGATTGTTAATAGCTAATTTTTCAAATGCTAGACAGTCAGCTTGAATATTTTCCAACTAAAGCATGGTGGGACTACTTGGTTCCTTTGTTAGGTTGCATTACACATGATTCATAGACCGGGTCTGCACAACGGTACTGGTCCCACATGACTGTCTGGCGGTCACGTTGAATTGTTATTTATCATTATTACCTACGAGGGCAATCATACCGGGGTTCATATTTTTCATACAATGGCCTAGGGCAACATATCATCATGGTGATGTGACGTCATAAACAATGCTATGATGTCACGTTTCGTTTATGACATTGCCAGCTTATGGTTGAAATTGGATTTAGCGTATTTTCATTAACTTCGCGACTTCGGTAATAAACAGAATATTATATTCGTTTCTATGTTATACTATATTTATGACACTAGTGCATGAATATCGGTATAACCTTCTCTCTCTCGGGAAGTACTGATATTCAGGCACTGGTGTCGTAAACATAGTATGACATAGACACTCATATAATATCCTCTTTTTAGCCATTTATAAGTCAGGTGATCTAAGCCACGGTTCCCCTACGATACTCACATTGATGATGGGGTTGCCATGTTTGTCCTTGACGGCGATCAGGATATCTCCCTCCAGAGGCTGGCCCAACTGCAGCACCTTGTTACCATGGCACACACACTTCAGCTGGGCTGGTGGACCCGGCACACATCTGTATCATGGGCAGAACGTTGTACATCAAGAAATAAAGGCAGTGCTAAGGATATCAAAGTCAGAAGTTGTAACAGGAAGTTCTAAAATGTTTGTGATATTTGCTGCAGAAAAATTGGCCCGAAATGACATATAGACAGAACGATTGTTATATCTGTCTAGTGGAGCGAAAGTGGACCAACGTTTCGCTCTCTTGACCTTGACGGAAAACTACCCATCAAAATAACTGGACACTCATTAACTCATTATCATTCAATATTATAACAAAGGTCAACAAATAATGCTATTTTACTGAAATCACAAGCAAGGCTGTGTGCAACCTGACATCCCACTCATTGTTAATCTCTTCTCTGATTAAACTTGAGCATAAAGACCACGAGTACGCATGTGTGAATCAGACGTACCTGACGGTGAAGGTGAACTCGACACCAGCGCCCTGCAGCAGGTTGATGTGACAGTACTTGGACTCACTCACTGAGTTGGGAATCTTGATGTCTGGCAGCTTGTTCTGTAGGATCAGCTCCTTCGACACCTTCGGAACCCAATTCAGCTGCAACACCATCAACCAAGATGTAACACTAAGACTGTTTTGGTCGACTACATACCGTACCCTTTGACCAGTACAAGTAGACAGTGAGTCGAGTCAACAAAACCTTCCCTGAGATAACAAGAACAACTCCTGTTCTGTAATCTTTAAAATGGAGCTAATATTACCACACTTATTTGATACAAAAAAAATTTAAAAATTTCAGCTTCATATAGTTCCTTGAAAATATTCAAAATATACTTAACGTATCATAATTAAGATTTTTTCTCTGTGTACATTTGACGAAATCCCACGAACAAGCAGAGTTTGCGGATTCTTTGATGAGATTACTCCTTGAAGTACATTGGATTTAAATGCATCCCTTCTGAAAAAGAATCAATTTTTAAACAATTTAAGTTCACCTTTATTTTCGAGGCTGTCTGCTCATTGATTGGAGATTCCCTTCCTCCTTCATCGAACATCTGGAAACCTGGCATAGAATTTGGTTTAGAGTTATGATTATCTCTGGTCAATATGTTCTAAGGGAATTATTATCTTTATCAAATTCAATAACATGACAATTCCTGAAATAAGCAGACCAGAAGAGTGACATCTTGTTAATCGTAGCTCACATGACTTCAACATATTGGAGTTACTTTTCTTGTTTATCAACATGATTCATATGTTAAAAGGGACATATTAGGATAATATAATGTAAAACAAGTTGAGGGAATAATCCTGTTTATTTATTAAGAATGATTAAAACACATTTCATTTGAATATTATTTTCATAAGCATTAGTAACAATAATTTACACTCTGTAAATTTCCTCAAATTATATTAAAATCCACACGTATGATGATATCCCTGTAATTGTACAAATAATCTAAAGAAGTCTTCTAGCATCACTACAGTGCTATGAGCAAGGTCACCACTCACATATATCCTTGATGAACTGGCCGACCATCCCGGAGATCTCCCCGCCGGACGGGATCTTCACAGTTGACACCTTCCCGTTCACCTCCGCCATGTAGGTCAGCACGAGACTGGTGACCCGACAGCTCGGTTTGATCTGAATCTTCCTCTCCACTATCTTCACGTTCTTGTGTCCCTGCAGGATTGGAGAAGAACACGTGTAACAGGGCTCACATGTCAGAACAAGAGAATTAGTGAGCTCAGCCCACTCATATACTCCCGCTTTCAACAAAGAAGAAAAGTTTCAAAATAGCAGATAGACATCAATGTTTTGTCTTCTGTATGAACAAACAAGAGCAGTACTATGAAAGCAGAGTATGTGTGTTTTCATAGTGACTATGACTTCATAGATAAACTTGAAAGAGTGCTTTAGAAGTAAAAGTTGAAAAATGGAGAAAATTTGCATAAATTATGCAAATGAGGGTATGAAACATACAAAAGGCAGATGTACACATCATAGTGATTATATGTATCTAGTCTCGAAACAATTGAACAAATAATGTTTGAGTTATGAGTGGAACAAAGCGTGTGAAAGACGAAGTGGAAATACTGAGAAAACTTGCATAAACTATGCAAATGAGGGTATGAAACATACAAAAGGCAGATGTACACATCATGGTGATTGTACATATCAAGTTTTGAAAAATTTGAACAACTAGTGTCTGAATTATGAGCAGAACAAAAACATTCCGGACGGACAGACGGACGGACACGCTAACCACTATATACCCCTGACTATGTCGTAGCGGGGGTATAAAAACAGAAAAAATAATATTTGTTATAATTCTTTCCTTTAGCCCTGTTAGATTATGACTCAACAGGCAGAGAAATGCTAAGTCAGAGTTTATTTATATACAAACAAAATCTAACATGATTAAGCTGTACTATTTGTAAGATTTCAATACAAGACAAAATTTTCACAAAGAGAATATATATGTTTCATATGTGTAAATATGACATTTATCATTATTTGATTATTTGATCATCCATAGCAAGAAATAGAGTCTGTGTAAGTATATGATTAGAGTGACTGGGTACCTGCAAATCAATTCTGGCTGTTATCGTTTGGACCCCATTCATCTTCTTCAGAGTGAGTGGGTCCCCCGTCAGGGTACAACTACTGCTGTTGCTGCAGTCTGCGATGTATGTTGGCAGTCCGCTGGCGCCGTGGAACTGAAACACAATCAGTCCTGATAGGTGCTTGACTCAGAGAGCCTCGGTTTAAATAATGCAAGCCATTTGTCCCAATGCATTTTTTTAAAACAATATTTAAATATTATCTGTTTCACTCAATAAACTATCATTCATATACTTATACTCCATTGCTCCTGTCATAGTGTCCTTTAGAGAATCCAATTAACCCTTACGTTGCGTATATATATTTTACCATTTTTAGCCCCTGTGGCGGAATTTCCAGGCTCGCAGCTCGCAGCAGTAGTTTGGGCTTTGGCACTAACTAGCTCTGCGGGCGGAATTTCCAGGTGGCGATTCCGGTATCGTTTTTACAAAATATACCGCATCTACATGGCGAATAAGGACTATATACGGGCGTTCATTACAAATTCAAGTAGCGACACCCGTACACAAATGGCTAATTCACACCCGAAACTTTGAATGAATTTTCTATGTTTTTTCGTTTTTATTCTATTACTTTCGAAAGTTTGTCTTTAATTCGGGCCTCGTAACATCATAAATACGAAACGAAAAAAATTCCAGTTATATACGGAATTGAAGACAAGATGTCTAGCTTCACAATGATATAAAAATTATTAGAATGCGACCTTTGGTTATAATTCTATAGCTATGTAAAGTTTGTCTTTATTTCCACCAATAAAATCATAAATACTTACAACATGTATGCGGCATTGCGAACGGTCGTTCATCGCACTTTTCCAAGAAATCATAATCTCGAACCAGTTGACAAATAAGCACATGTCAACCCTAATATGGTTATGTTGTTTTACCTTTCAAATAAAAGCTAACCTCGAACCATAACTGATGAAAATATGTTGATTAGTTTGTGTGCCGTTTGGTTTCACATGCCTCTCAGAAAGGTAAAATTATATCTTTATTTCTGTGAAATAATTATGCGCATTTTATATAGAATAAAAGATTATTCTTTTTGGTTTATTGTGATATAAAAATCATGAAAATGCATTCAGTATTTTAGCCGTGATAAATGTGTAACAAGTTGTGAAAATCGCTGATTGTTAAAGGGATTGTCGGTGTA
This sequence comes from Gibbula magus, assembly GCA_936450465.1. Taxonomy (NCBI): domain Eukaryota; kingdom Metazoa; phylum Mollusca; class Gastropoda; order Trochida; family Trochidae; genus Gibbula; species Gibbula magus. The sequence goes on along the minus strand of OW388289.1, from coordinate 63,272,887 downwards.
AACGTGCCCTTTTCCACGGCGCTTGCGTTACGGGTCAACAATGCACACGCAAATTGGTGTGAATTTTGCTGGACGTTCTGACCAGACACTGAACAAAGCTTTATTCTCATTGCGGCATAAATACAGCCATTCTCATGCAGCAAGTCGCGGAAACAATCAACTCGGGACCCGGTATGGGGGATAGAAAAGTACTTAGACAGCCGTGAATTCTTCTAAGTAAGCGAACCGGGATCCGTATTGAGGTACCTCGGAATCGCTTATAGCCCGCCCGGATAATTCCGGGATTCGCAAGTTAAGGGTTAAATCATGCTGTTGATTCAAACCAGGCAAAGTTGACTTGTTTCATTCAAGCTTATTACCTTGCAAACAATGACTTGTTTTCCTTCTGATGTGTTATTGTCGGCAACATCAAACACTTCCACGACAAAGCTGACAGGATTTCCATTCTCTATCTCTTGTAGACTGTCTGGCTTCACACTTATGGAGTGAGCTGGACCTGAGAGGTAACAGAAATATGTTTCAATATGTAATTGTAACATGACTTTTAAGTTGCATTGATTCTGATTGAATGATTTAACAAACATTCCTAACATTGATTGATAATAAAACACTGTAAAAAGACTTGGGCAAATCCCTCTGAAAAGATGCATCTTACAACATTCTCTCCGACTCTTTTTTCTCTTTTCATATTTGTGGTTAACGCAAATGTGTCAGGTGCCACTAACATTTACTCTTGATATGAATTACTTTCAAGAAACTAAAATGCTTTCTTCTAGCTATTATTTTCAAATAAGCAGCCTCGTTTCGTGTAACTTTAAAATTTAGTTCGCAAGGTATTACGTCATTATAACCATTTTGACTTCACAATGTTAGTCCTGCTGTCACCAGACAAGTTTGAAATATCAATTTATTCTTTGGGGTTCTGATATTGACTTTCATCTTCAATAAAACCTAACTAACCATTCATCTACTCCAAGGTAAACTAAGTAGCTAGAGGACTAATTACATGTAACTGAGTTTGAGATATGTTATCCTTTGTAATTACTCATTACTTCACCTGGTAAAAGTCTTATCTTCATTGACTGGGAATCCTCCTCAAGACCTGGTATTTTAACAGTTAGACTGAAATTCTGAAAACCAAAAATGACCTTAAATATACATGCCATTTAGACAGTGGATAAATTAACATTGTTATAATTGAGACCACACTATCTGTAATGATACAGATTCTTGTACTTTTTTTCAGGACCAGTCCTAGGGGTGACTATTGACCCAAAGAGACTATTGCGATAGCTATAGTCTATTGCCACTTACTATTGCGATAGCGATAGATTATTGTAACTCACTATTGCAATAACTATTGTGATTGGGTTTTGTGTACAAATACGCAATAATCAGCTAGATTTCTTATAAGTTTTAGTAGAAATGTTTAATTGATGTAAGGACTATGGAACCAAAATCAGTAAAAAAAAATCATAAATGAAAAGACTTTTTCTATTTCTTATCTCTAGTTTTTCCCTTTGACATTCTAAATTGAAAAATCTTGAATTAACTGCAGTGAGGCTTGTGTGAACTAGAAATATGTGCATGTGATGCACTGTGATGTCCCCCGCTCCAACTTTCAATCCAACCTAGTCATATTACCCTTATTTTTCACTTATGCTAAGAACTAAGTTCAATACTGCATTAATAACGAGAAAATAAAAAATTCAGAATAGCCAAAGTAGCAAAAGGCACCACTCTATCACTAGGTCTAAGCAAATACAAAGTTTGCTGAAAAAATATTGAACGGTTTTGGAGATAGAGGCCGGAAAAGGTCCCTACCCCCAATATGCACTAAGTTCAAATTGTTTCCATGGAAACCAGAAAAAATAAAAAATTCAGAATAACCAAAATAGCAAAAGGCACCACTCCACCACTAGGTCTAACCACATACCAAGTTTCGTAAAGAAATACTTGATAGATTTTGACATAGAGGCCGGAAAAGGTCCCTATCCCCAATTTCACTAAGTTGAAATTGTTGCCATGGAAACCAGTAAAAATTTTAAAAAATCAGAATAACCAAAGTAGCAAAAGGCACCACTCTATCACTAGGTCTAAGCAAATACCAAGTTTGGTGAACAAATATTGAATGGTTTTGGAGATAGAGGCCGGAAAAGGTCCCTACCCCTAATATGCACTAAGTTCAAATTGTTTCCATGGAAACCAGAAAAAAAAAAAATTCAGAATAACCAAAATAGCAAAAGGCACCACTCCACCACTAGGTCTAACCACATGCCAAGTTTCGTAAAGAAATACTAAATAGATTTTGAAATAGAGGCCGGAAAAGGTCCCTACCCCCAATTTGCACTAAGTTCAAATTGTTTCCATGGAAACCATAAAAAATAAAAAATTCAGAATAACCAAAATAGCAAAAGGCACCACTCCACCACTAGGTCTAACCACATACCAAGTTTCGTAAAGAAATACTAAATAGATTTTGAAATAGAGGCCGGAAAAGGTCCCTACCCCCAATTTGCACTAAGTTCAAATTGTTTCCATGGAAACCAGAAAAAATAAAAAATTCAGAATAACCAAAATAGCAAAAGGCACCACTCCACCACTAGGTCTAACCACATACCAAGTTTCGTGAAAAAATATTGAACGGTTTTTGAGATATGGCCCGGAAAAGAAAGCATTTCGGAATAACGGAATAACGGAATAACGGAATAACGGAATAACGGAATGACGGAATGACAGACGGAGGCGAAAACATTATGTCTCCCGAAAAAATTTTCAGGGGACATAATCATCATAATTAAGGGAAATTCGAACCAACCTGCAGAGGTTGCAGATTCTTTGAAGGGATCCTCCTTGGGGTACATATAGCATAAAAATCCTTATTTTTAACTTGATGACAGATTGTAACTTAATTTTTAAAAATAACAGTAAAAATAAGTTCAAAAAACACAAAATAAGTGTTTTCCGAACGTGTGACCACCCTGTGTAGAGCCCCATCCCAGTGCAAACCAAGGGACGTAACTCTATTCTCACCACTTATCAATCCGACCAAGTCAGACAGAATAAGGGGAGGTGGGTGGCCGTACCCCAAGGAGGATCCCTTCAAAGAATCTGCAACCTCTGCAGGTTGGTTCGATTCTTTTTCAGAAGGGATCCTCCTTGGGGTACATATAGCATAAGGCAGACTCCCAAAGATAGACTTAGGATGTGGAATTCTGTCTGTACACTAAATACCCCTAAAAAGTGCTCTACTCAATCCAAGAAAGGTGTCACACTTACCAGATCACGTGACCTCCCACGCCGAGGGCTGAGGACGGGTGATCCCTTGGGGACTAACCAAACGGCTAACCAGCCTGATTACCGTTACTGAGGCCAAATACCCCCCCCCCCCCTTTTTCCAAAGAGACTATGGGGAACAATAGGAGGAAGTACTTCCCACGAGGCAGTGTCCCAGGGACACCTACTGCCGGGGATAAAAATGCCCAAAACAGTGCCATAACTGGTTAAAAAATGAACAATTTTTAGTTAGTTTTTAGTCCTGAAAAAGAACTGAACTGAACCAAACTGAACAATAACTTGCAAACAACAAGTAACTCGAAAGCTCAATCAGCTAGAGAGTTTCAACTCTGCCCACCGGAGAGAACCGACTGACCAAACCGAGCACGCTCCCTAGAGTGCCTGTCTAGTTGGTAGTGTCGAATGAACGTGCTCGGCCGGCTCCAAATAGCGGCGGAGCAGATCTCTTCGATGGGCAGGGCCGCTGCGAACGCCCTAGACGTCGCTACCGCCCTAACCGAGTGAGCTTTCAGCTGACCTGGGGGCTCTAACCCCTTATGTACATAGCCCATCACAATAGCAGACACGATCCATCTAGAGATCGACTGCTTCGATGCCGGCAGACCTGGCTTACTACCCCCGTAACAGCAGAACAGCTGCTGGTCTTTACGGATACTACGGGTACGTTTTATATAGGTCTTTAACACCCTGCGCACATCCAAAATGTGGGCATGGTTTCCAGTGGACCCCGAAGAGGCCGGCTGCATAAGAGTCGGCAGTTCGATAGGAGCCGTCACATGGAATGAGTGGTCAACCTTGGGACGATAGCTGTCGGGCAGTCTGATACTGACTCTGTCTCTATGAAAGACAGTCAGTTCGGGATCCGCTGACATTGCATGAATATCGCCTACCCGCCTGCCCGACGCCAGAGCCACCAAAAAGGCGGTTTTCCACGTCAAAAGTTGAAGCGATAGTGCATTCAAATCTTTGAACCCCGGACCTGAGAGCCAATCCAAAACAAATGAAAGGTCCCAAGTGGGGCTGATACGCCGGACAACCGGACGTATCCTGTCCACACCTGCTAGGAAGCGCTGCACCAATGGATGCGATCCCAAAAGAGCACCGTCCACTGGTACGTGGAAAGCAGAAATAGCCGTAGAGTATCCCCTGACGGTCGATGCGGCTAAACCAGCATCTAACCTGGACTGGAGGAACTCCAAAACAGCGACTAGATCTGTAGAAAAGGGATCGAGTAGCCCTCTATCGCCACACCAGCGCGCATAACAGGCCCATCAATCTTCATACTGAAGGTTTGTCGAATCCCTCCTCGAAGCCAGTATTGTGTCTGCAACTCGTGCAGGAATACCGCTCTCCTGGAGGCGATTCCGGACAGTGGCCAAGCCACCCACTGAATCCTGGGATTCGGGTGTGGTGCCCCTTCCTGAAATAGTATGTCTCGTCTCGAGGGTAACAGTACAGGAGGCTGTACGAGAAACCTGAGAACGGACGGGAACCAACTCTGAGCCGTCCAAAGTGGTGCCACTAGCACTAGGAGGCGAGCTGGTTGATTGGTCAACTGAGAAAGAACCCTGGGGATCAGAGGAACTGGAGGGAACGCCCACAGTACTCTGCCCGACCAGTCGATCGCGAAGGCATCTCTGGCTAGAGCCCTTGGATCTGGTATTCTTGAGCAGAACACAGGTATCTGATTCGTCATCCCTGACGCAAACAGATCCCCCTGGAACGACCCGAACAACAGGGAGATAGTTCCGAATATCCCCCGGGCGAGCATCCACTCGTGAGGTGTTAGGATGCGCCGAGACAAGGCGTCCGCACGGACGTTGTCCACTCCCGGGAGATAAACAGGAACCACCTGAATGCTGAACTGGTCGCACCACAGTAGGAACTGCCACGACTCCTGAAGGAGAGATGGAGACAATGTGCCGCCCTGTTTCAGAATGTACGACAGGGCTGTCTGGTTGTCCATTTCTAGACGAACCACAAGCCCCTCGATCCGCTCCTTGAAGCACTCGAACACACGTCGAGCTGCTCTGAGCTCTAGCACGTTGATGTGCAATTTCGACTCCTCCTGAGACCAAAGGCCCGAGGCTGTCAGGTCTTCCAGGACACCCCCCCAGCCTGATAGGGAGGCGTCTGTCTGGATGGTGACCGAAGGCGTTGGAAGCTCTAGCGGTAGACCCTTGAGAAGGTTGCTCTCGGAAACCCACCACCGAAGGTGCTCTAGCACCCAAACCGGTGTGGTTAGAACCTTCTCGAAGCTGTCCGAGTGTGACCACATTCGTGCCAGCGCTTGCTGAACCGGTCTCATACTCAAGCGAGCTCTCCAAACCACGTCCACTGTCGACGCCATGTGCCCCAGCAACTGAAGCCAAGTCCTGGCCGTGTGGGTGGGCGACTGAAGGAACAAGTGGACTGCCCCGATCACTCTGGACACCCTGTCCGGGGCCAGGGATACAGAACCGGAGGCCGTATCGAACCTTGCGCCCAGAAACACCAGGTCCTGCCTGGGGGCGATGTCTGACTTCTTCAGGTTGATGATCCAACCCAGCTTGAGCAAGATGTCTAACACCTGCTGGGTGGCCTCCTGATTCAGTTCTCGAGACAAGGCTCTTATCAGCCAATCGTCCAGGTACGGATGACAACACGTGCCCCGTGACCTGGCGGCCTGTGCCGGTACCAACATCAGTTTGGTAAACACCCTCGGCGCAGTTGAAATGCCGAAGGGAAGTACCCGGAACTGGTAACACGTCCCGTCGAAAGAGAACCGAAGAAACTCCTTGAACTCGGGGTGCATTGGAACATGCAGATAAGCATCCTTGAGGTCTATTGACGACAGCCAATCTCCCCTCTCTACTGACGCTATCACTGTCCTCAGGGTTTCCATCTTGAACGTTGGAACCTGTAGACTGCGATTCAGGTACTTTAAATTCAGAATCGGTCTGAACCCTCCGTCCTTCTTGGGTACCAGGAAGTAGGTTGAGTAATAACCACTCTGCTCCTGACCCTGTGGAACTACCTCGATGGCTGCTTTGTCTAATAAAGCCTGCACCTCGGCGCGAAGGACTTCCGCCTTCTCGGGCAACTCGGGCACCTTCGTGTGCCGTATCCCGGAGAAAGTCGGTGGGTCGTACTTCCAAAGTGGTAAGTGGCCCTCCCTGAGCGTGGACAGGACCCAGGTATTTGAGGTGACTTTCTCCCACTCTGAGACGAAGTGAGATAGTCTGCCGCCCACTGGAAGATTCTCGGAAAGACAGTGTACCCCCGTCTCCGGCAGCGTTCGAGCTGCCAGACTTTTGGGTGGTGACACAGGCAGTGGAGACCCTAGGATTGCTTGTTTGGCTTTCCTCGGCTCCGAAAATTCCGCTGGCCATGATTGCCCCTGCGGTTCTGCCCTTTCTTTCCCTTCCCCTTGAATTTCTTCTTGTTGCCCATAGGGCCATTCCAAGAAGGTTGGCTCGAACCCCCCGGCGTGGGGTAGAGACCATCAAGGGGGGAGAGCCGCACTCGCTTCTCTTGCGGAGCTGGGTCCTCGAGGAGCACCTTAGAGTCCTCGAAGGCAACCTTTTGCTCGGCGGCTTCCTTAACTACAGCCTGCGATCCAGGGAAGAGGGTGGACCCCAACCTGTAAGGCAAGTTCTGTAGTGTGAGGCGTGTGGACTGCGAGTACTTGGACGTCGACAGCCACAGCCGGCGCATCCCCATGACTGCGCCCATTATCTGGCTCGCGGCACTCCGAATTGAGTCCCGGGCCAAATAGCTAGATACCTCTGACAGCTGCTTCTGGAATGTAGTCACCTTAGTGCCTACTTCCTGCATCTCCGCCTGGTCCTTAGCCTGCATAGCAGCAAGGTAGGCCCCGTGCACCGCCACCCTTAGTTGTTGGGCTCCGTTCCTGTACGTGTCCTCATGGGCACGGAACTCGGCCTTGAACATAGCAGCGTGCGACGGAAATGGAGGCAGTCGCCGGCCCTGTTTGCCTAGAGAAGGCTGCGCCTGAGCGCCAGACAGGGTGACAGAGGTCAGGACGCACTCGTCGATAACCGGTAGGTCGAAGAGACCGTCCTCTCCTAACTGGTACCTCTTATTAAGTTCAGGCAGATCAGCCTTTGTACGGGAACCAGACAGGAGAGGGTTGATCGCCTCAACCAACAAGCTATCAAGAACGCGGAGCCTGGTCGCCGGAGGCTTGCTGGGAGCAAAAGCCTCCCCCGGTAGACGGAAATCCTCGGAGACCTGCTCCGGTACGGGAACAAGCGTCTGAGGGATAGCGATCGCTATACGGTCACGCGTCTCCTTCAGAAGCTCGGCGAGCGAGACAGCACGGCCGGATTCCTCATCCTCCTCTGAATACTCGGAGCCATCCTCCGACAGGTCCCCGGTACCGGAGCCACTCAGTAGCGACCCAGTATCCGAAGCCCTATCTCGGACAGTCCGTTTGAGAGGGATGCGAAACCCAGCTCTGCCCGCCGGCGCTCGTTCCTGAACCAGAGCCGGTCCCCGAAGCAGCGACGGCCCCGACGCCGGAGCGCCGGAGCCCTTACCTTTGGGGGTACCGGTGCCCCCCGACGTGCTCGGTACCACGGCACCTTGCACCGTCGGAGGGACTTGTTTAGCTTGAGTACGAGGCAGAGCCGGAGCAGTCTCTCGGGTGCCTACGTCGGATCCCGCTACCTTGCCGGGGCCTGCGCCCGGTTCAGTAGGGGACCCGAGGTCTTTACCGACATTTTTAGTGCCAGCCGACCCTGGAGCATCGAGATCCGGCAGGGCGACGACGGTCAACTCCTTACGGAGCTGTGCCATCATCGTCCCCACCATCCCCGTCATTTGCCCCTGGATGATTGCGGAGATAGCCGCAGCATCCAAGTTAGGATTAGGGTTAATAGCAACATTGGTAGTGAGTGTTTGAGGTAAAAGAACTGGGGGGCTTGATACATCCCCTGCAGCAGGCGACCCCACCTCCATGTCCACCTCATCCGATGAGGAAGAGGGGGCAGGAGGGGAGCTAACCTTTTGCTTGCCTTTACCCTTCTTACCCTTCCTCTTTTCCTTAGAGGGGGGGACCGAACCCTTAAGTTCTTGGCCCGCCTTCTGGAGGTTGCGAAAGAAAATCATGTCCATCCCCCTCTCCTTCTTGGCCCGGGGGGTGAAGCTGAGACACAACTGGCAGGCTTGTTCGTCATGTTCGTCCTCGACGAGACACACCAGGCACCGGTCGTGCTTGTCGGCCGGGGGCAAACGGGCCTTGCACCCCACACATTCGGTGAATGACTGCAAAGTCAAACACAGAATGTACAGGGGTGTGCATGAGTGTAAGTGCAATGTTTATGTTTGATAAAAGTGCATCATACAAACAACACGCAGAGGCGATACTATAATAACTAAGCACTAGGCAAGTAATAAATAGTAAGCCACTGAAAGAAATAAAGCATGAAATACCTAGTATATCTTGCCGACTGAAAACGATAACCCCGAGAATGAATAATTTCAAAAAGGGAGAAATCCTCGTCAGTAAAGTGCTGCCCTACAATGCGAAGCACGATAAAGAACCTCCAAAACAACCAGATCTCAATACAAAATAGCAAAGTACTAACACATTGCATTTTGTTTGAGCATCCGCCATTTTGAGCGTTTTCCATCCGCCATTACTCGGTGAAGTCGAAGCACGTGCGAATTGAAAAACGAAGTTACAACGCGAAAAACCACTATATAAGTAACCTAACATTCGCCTCTACGAATAAGAAGGGGTTACCACACATACAGAAGCTTTCACTTTGTCCATTTTCTCAGAATAGAAGAAAAACTCAAGTTAACCGTCGACTGCAAAACACGTCTTGCCAGCTCGATGACAGATTGATAAGTGGTGAGAATAGAGTTACGTCCCTTGGTTTGCACTGGGATGGGGCTCTACACAGGGTGGTCACACGTTCGGAAAACACTTATTTTGTGTTTTTTGAACTTATTTTTACTGTTATTTTTAAAAATTAAGTTACAATCTGTCATCAAGTTAAAAATAAGGATTTTTATGCTATATGTACCCCAAGGAGGATCCCTTCTGAAAAAGAATTAATAGTTTCGATAGTATCGATAGTTAACCTTACAATTGCGATAGCGATAGTGAATTTGTATATACTTTCGATATAGTACTATTGCCAAGCCAACTATTCCAATGCATCGATAGTTCGATGTATTGTTACACCCCTAACCAGTCCCTTGTGGGTTTCTAACCTGCACTCTCAGAGTCAGGCACAAATTACAAGTACTGACTGTACCAACAGTTTATCCATTCGGCCAACATGACGTAGGGAGAGGGTTTGAATTCTGCAAAGGACTCATCCCGAAAAAACATGACAGATTCTCTTAAAACTCTCCAAACTTTGACACTACAGCATGTTCAATATGTAGAATATGCCATGTTCAGTTACCATTGATAATCAATGTGAGCTGACCAGAAGAGTAAACTAGAAATAACACCAATTGAGTAAAAGACAAACAAGTCATTGTCACATTGTTTATTTACCTTTCCAGAGTTGCTGGAAACCGTGCCCTTAGCCTCGACTCCGCGGATACACAGACTGTTGTTCTTGATTTGAGAGTCGGCATACGTCAACTCTAAACCACTGAGGAGCAAAGCTTGTCGTTAATGATGACCAGTTATACAATATTTTAATGATAATCATAAAAATAATCTTCAAACCTTTAACTAGAACATGTTTTCTCGTAAAAACAAATGTCTCTCCCTTCAACTTAGAAACCTCAAACAATTCATTTTTTAGTTTTAGAATTATAAACTCAAAGCCCAAAAAAGCACAGCTTCATGATGTAGAAAGGCAGTACACCAAATTTGGTGCAGTAGTAGAATTAGTTTTACAGTTTACTCAGGAAACAAACAATATCTTTCAAAAACACAATGTCCAAATTGTTACCATGGAAACAGAAACAAACAAATTTCAAAAGCTGAAACCCCCAAAAGGAGCATTTTCACGATATGGAAAGACAGCATACCAAATTTTGTGAGGATTGGTCTATTAGTTTTAGAGTTATGGTCTTGAAACAATAGGAATGCCAACATCAATGCCAATGCTGATGGAAAGTCAACCAAAAACAATATGTCTCCTGATCCTTCATAATGTTCAGTAACTCCTTAACTCTGAGGAACAAGGATTGAGATTAATGATTTTCATTTGAAAAAGTGAATTCTTCTGACCATTTCAAATATTTTGCTTGTATTATTTAACACCAATTCTTATGTTTAAGGCACAGTGAAAAGAGCTGGATATAAGTTCATATAACATATCCACCTGACACAGCTGAAAACACAGTACAGCTTCCTACCATTTGCCAGAATGAAAAACCTATTATACCTAGATATTCCACACAACCACCTCCGAGATATTTGAGAGTTTCTTTAGTATAATACTAGAAAGCAGGCAGCAACACAAATAGATTTCATTTTCATTGCTCATTCTCACAACACATTACATCCAATGTAGTATTGCTTGAGCATGAAGAGTTAATGTATCAGAAAAGTCGAAGTTATTCAAAACTAACAGTACCATACAAGCATACGTATATAGATATCTAACATTTATATAGGGTCAACAATGTTGACATCAGAGAAGTACGTACGAAGCAGAGAGTTCCGGCTTGAGTTTGGAGGATGGTTTGGCCGGATGTTTGAACTTGTCCTGGAAGTCTAGAGGGATCTGGAAGGGCACGCCGACCTTGAACGGGCCGTCCAGCAAACCTACTGTAAACCTCTCTGGCTCCGACTCTGCAAGTGTGGGAAGGAAATAATATTTCAGGATGCAAGATCATTTTGGATGTGTAGGTATTTTCAAAGTAATATGAGCGCACTATATTCTCTCTGACTCTGCAAGGTGGGAAGGAGACATCATCAGTATGAAAGATCATTTTAGACGTGTAGATATCTTGTAAACCTTTAGGTCTCTGAAAGTGTGGGAGGAAGACAATTTCAGTACATAGTATAATTTTAAAAGGAAAAGAGATGTGAAAGTAAAATGTGCACCGTAATGGCATCTCCAGTTACTGTTACATATTCTCCAAGGAGTTAACAATGCACTAGAATGATGCCATCATAGATAGGTCTCACAACATGATGTAATGCTCTCAAACTCAAAGATCATAAGGACAAGTGATGAGAGTTTTCTTTGTTTGGATGTTCTACATATGTAACTTATCATATCAATGTAATGTATTGACTAAAGGACACAGACTGTATTTACAGTATAGTCCTTTATCTCGACTAATATGGATCTTATATAAATACCTACTTAGCTGGCAAATATATCCCCAACATGTGTTCATACATGAACATGTATATATATTTATACATGTGCAGAAAGCTTACTGCCTGTAATTTTAGGAAATAATTTCTCCATATTGCCACTACCATCCACACAGCAGTCAGTATGTTCATGTGTGTACCTGTGACGGTGAACTTGATGCGGTGCGAGGGAAGCTCCCTTCCAGAGAAGACGGTGGCACCGCTCTCGTTGAGCACCGTGAGGAGCTGCAGAGTGTGAGGTCCCAGGTTCTTCACATTTTCTGCAACACATCAAACACTTCAAACCACATTCTCTGTAACACAAACACTTCAAACCACATTCTCTGTATCACAACAAACACTTCAAACCACATTCTCTGTATCACAACAAACACTTCAAACCACATTCTCTGTAACACAAACACTTCACACCACAATCTCTGTAACAAAACAAACATTTAACACCACATTAGGGTTTTAGAGTAGAGCTATATATTTGTATATATATAGCAGGAAATACTCATTGTCAAACTATATGGCTTCAAATCAACTGAGCAGCTGAAATGTCAATTTAATGCTCAATAATATTTAAAACCATGAATAATTGGTCTTCATCTTACACAAAAGAAAACACATTATGAGCTAAAAGTGGATAATATTTTATGAGTGTGGGTGGATAAGACACTGATTATTATTCAAAGCCTGACTATAAATGACCTGAAAGTGAACGTACCCATCTTCCTGAACCAGTAGGGCCAGTTCTTGCCATGTTGACTGATGTGAGACACAATCACTTCATCTCCGTCTGGTGCTGGACGAACACAAACAAGTACAAATTACAAAATAATGTCTTTGTAAAATCTCAAAAGAAAGCTCAAAGATAAGATCCAATGTTAGCAAGCAAATACCATCAGGAAATATTGAAGTGGATCTATCAAAAGAGAAAAATGTTACCAGTTTAGAATTCAATTTTTATGTTGGAACCCAAAGCTTCATAGTAATTAGAGTTGCTTGATTAGGAAAGTCAAGGTTCAATACATCATTCCAAAATCAGAACATTCACTCTGAAGTGACCAGTACAACAATGTCTACAAAATGAATTTCAGTTGTCCCGATTTGATAAAGATAGGTATTTATTTTTACATTTTATAACGTGATGAAATCGCACCAACCTGCAGATGTTGGAGTTTCTTTGTTGAGGATTAATCTTGAGATACTTATTTACACCACATTGAATTTTTATGCTAACAAGCAACCCAAGAAGGATCCTTTCAGAAAAAGAATAATGCATATGTACTAATGAACAAATTAGGTAGTAGATCACTTTGGTACCAATTGCCAAACCATTCTGATGGGCCAATAGACAGGAATCTTAACTTTTAAACGAAAGGAATAATTTGCCATTAGCTGAAGATCAGGTAATATTCCTGGATTCACAGTTAAAGGGTTAATATGTGGACTCACAGTGCCAGATGATCTTGAGTTCCACTAGAAGCTTCTTGGACGTGGCGGCTGTACCGGGCAGTTTACTGATGAGCTCCCCTCGCTTGTTAGCAATCTCTACCTTCACATCACCTGCACAACACACATGATACACGAGTCAGTGCACAATCTTACACATGGCTAACATCATGCGCAAGATGTAATATGAAATAAAGGAAAACATTTTCAAAATGAACGACACTGGCAAACAATGCTTTGGTTTTTCAGAGAATGTTTAATTGGCTTTGCATTGTAGACATTTTAAGCATAAAGTATCCACATATTAACATATCTATTTCAAAATTATATAATAATGTTTGTTGAAACTCACCACTCAAAACAGAATTGATTTTTCACTTAAAAATTATACTAAATGCCTTTCACTTCGGAACAATTAATTTTTTTAATAATTTATTTTAATCAGGTTTAGGTTTCCAAATATGTATTTCCACTGAATGATATTTGAGCAATCAACATGGTAACCAAATGGCATAATGAACTGACCTACAGTCTCCCCGGCTGGACGGCGGTCACCCTGCTTCACCTCGTATCCCTCTGGCCAACTCACAATCAGTCGATCTGGCAGTCTGAAACACAGCTGAAAATGTCATTTTCGGAAAATTTTTTTTTTAAAACATGAACATTTTATAACACAAGCGTTTCAAAATTCTATTTGAGGTAAGTAGTAGTTAATATTGCTGTTACAAATGTTAAATGAATAAAAACATTAAATCAATCAAAATATATATATAAAAAAACCCGAAACGTCACATTAAAATGTGTCACTCACTACAACAGTTTGGCAGTACCTCCCCCCTTGTATAAATCAATATTATGATCATGTAATTCAATCATAATCGCAACTAACTGAATTTCCATATGACAATTTATTACACACATGCAATAAATGATATTTTAACAGGTCTTAGTGGTTGATTGGATAAGGTGTTGATACAGTCAGTGCTGGTGATTCATGCCTGACTCTTAGGGTGTGATTTGGAAAACCACAAGGAACTCGTCCCAAAAAGAACAAGAATTTGTACTATTGTACATAATATGATCTCAAATATAACAATGTTACATTTAATCACAAATGACAAGTATTTTCTATTTACTCTATAGCTAGGCGCTCTAGAGCATGCTTCAGTATTATTTGAACTGTGTCATTCGTTATTTAAAAACTGAACGATGTCGTAGTCTGAGCTGAACATACTTAGCCTCCTCCTCGTCAATGCACTTCTTAACAACAAAATTTGATGCGCCTCGATCAAGACGAGACAATGGGACAATCTTGATTTCATCGTACAGGCTCCTTGGTTCCTGAAAAACAATAGTTACAACTAGTGTGTACAAGTGGCAATATAATATTATAAGATAACAATGAGTTTGTTTGTCAGGCCTTGAAGAATAAACTCCTTTCTAAAATCATTTTTGAAATAGGACGTCACAGATTCAAATGCAGACCTCCTGAACTCATTATCTTCCATGGATATTCAGCATATAAAAGAAGTCCTATAAACCATGTAACATTGTTATAACTGGTGTCAAATTATCTTCATTAATAAAATTATTGAATTCAGCTATACCAAGGCGACAAAATGGTTAATCTTGTTGGGGGAACATTCATTGTTGGCAACAGATAAGAGTGACGGTTTTGGTTTTCTGAAATTGATTCATCCCGAAAAATACACAAACTTGTTCCTTTGCAGACTGTGTGGTTCCAATTATGACAATTTTACTTTTGTTCCCCATCTAAATGGTATTTATCTGAAAGTGCAATTTACCTGAATGATTTCGATGTCTCCACCCGTTGAGTACACACTTCCCTCGTGGTCGCCGTGCAGCATGAAGCACTTTATAGTTCCCATCATCACTGGCAACGTACGCATGATCCTCACCTGCAGAAACATATGTCATCTTCCTGGTGGCGTCATTTTGATTTTGGCATGAAATATATTAGACGTACAACTTATTATCAATATAGTTGAATACATTATACTTTCAACATTTCAATATTTACTGAAGATTTGTTAATAATACTTTAATATCTATAATGGAACAAATGTGAATCAACATTTATTTGGAAGGCAAAACAATTAGTTTTTTCGTAAAAATAAACATTACAAACAATTTCACAAATAAAATATTGGATTCATGAGTGAGCTCTGAGAATTTCTAATGATTACTTATAGTTTTAGCCGCTGGTCAATCTCTAGAAAAAGGAAGAATTCATAAGTGTCAACGTGATTAATGATAACTATAAACAGAATTACTGCATGATCAGAAAAACAACATATTCAACCCACCATTGAGCCCTTCTTGTATGTTTTCCCGTCCCACTCGACTTGGTCATACACAGCCCAGGGTGACTGTTTGTGTTTGGGCATGTCGGTGCGAGTGATGGTGCCACGGTAACCACTGAAGTAGATCTGTTTGTCCTGTTTGTCGTGGCATTCCTTCAGCCAGCTGTTGAACTCCTTCTCGATGGAGGTCCTCTTTTCCTACAAAAGTAACGTGTAAGTGTAATTATCAACAGTGTATCACATGTTTTCTGGAAATGGGAGTGATTAATTATTATGATAAATAAACGCATGATTGTATGTATGAGGCGCTATAGAAATAGCCATTATTATTATTATTTATATAAATAGTCAAATACTGATATAGTTGTTATTATAAGAGCCATCTTCAGTGTCACACTGTTAAACTGTTCTGGTGACAAGGATAAGAAATATGGACTTTTAGGTAAAAATTAAAACAATATACTTAAAATTCTTACATTTGGACTAATTCATGTGTAAGTTTTGTGTAGTCATGTTCATGTCTAAAGGAAACATTTATTGCAGTGGCATTCAAACCAGGCAAGTTTAAACTCGTGCACAACAGTGCTCCGAGTCAAATATCTTTTATGTTACTTATACAATCAGTTTACAACAACTGTCTTTATTTGTAAAAATATCATCTCTAAAATCAGCGAATAATTATAGTCTGTTTGACAGACTGCAATCTGGCAACGTTTTCAGGCTGTCGATAATACTGAGAGTAAGATTGACAATAAATGCTCTTGGGTTAATTTTTAAGGTTATTTATTGCCAAACCATTCAGTGATTGTAGTTATCACAACATTTAACAAAGGGGAAATCAGGTCTTCACAGACTCAAGATAGATTTTTCCAGGAAATGCAGGCAAATGGTTAAGACAGATTGTTCACTTCAGAAGTTATTGAGTCAAAGGAAAAAGAAGGAACTTCAGACTCACATGCCCCTTGTCGATCCTGCAGAACGTGGTGGTCTTGTCTCGTAGCTTCATCTCCATGTCCAGGAAGGTCAGCTTGTTTGTACTGACCTGGAAACTGTCGTTCGTCCACAGCACTCCTGACACTCTGCAGAATAATTCAATATCAATATCTATTCGGAAAAAATTGCATATTTTTATCTAAAATATATCCATCCTCAAAAGCATGTTTTTGGTACTACACATTTATCACCCTAGTGTAAGGAAAATGTCATTTCATTTCATTCTCAACTCTGTGAGGAGTATAGAACTGAAGCTGTCATGGGCTTGGTTAACATTCACACTTCTAAACAAGCTACCCAATTGAACTGCCAGGGGAACAGAGAACTGATTTAGAGTCAGGTCTCTGGTCCAGGTGACACCAGAAGTTTCTCGACTCAAGTCTCGTCTTGGTGTGGGCAGGGAACCAACCCTTCAAACTCTCAGATTATCCAGCCATGAAGCAGACCATCCATCCCGTGACAAAAGCTCACTAACACTGATGACAATGGTAAATTGAGTTCTGCACAGCACCACATGAAGTTGATCGTTTGCACACAACAAAACTCGAACCAACCTGCAGAGGTTGCAGATTCTTTGAAGAGGATCCTCCTTGGGGTACATATAGCATAAAAATCCTATTTTTTGAGTTATGACAGTTAGAATTTAATGTTTTTAATAAAATAACCGTAAAAATAATAAATTACTAAAAAATAAACATTTGGACCACCCTAAGTGGGCCCCCACCCTGGCGGTTGCTAGTGACGCCAAGGGCAGATAACTCTAACTCACCACTTATAAATCTGACAGGCAGACAGAATAAGGGGAGGCGGGTGGCCCTACCCCAAGGAGGATCCTCTTCAAAGAATCTGCAACCTCTGCAGGTTGGTTCGATTCTTTTTCAGAAGGGATCCTCCTTGGGGTACATATAGCATAAAACAGACTCCCAAAGCAGAGTCCTGGGAGTGGAATTCTGTCTGCTAGACTGTAAAAAATAAAGATGCTCGCAGATAATTTCTTAAAATTAAAGAAGGGAAAAGGAGCAACTAACCTGAACATCCTAAGGCCGACTTCAAGGGATGGGACGTGCCAGTGGATCAGGGAAATACTAACCAAAAATGCCTTTAAAACAGGCATAATTTAGCATTGAGTCAAATGCACCCCCCCCCCCCCTTTTTTTTGGAAAAGGACTATGGGAGGAGTACAAAAATGGCATAAACACCCCTACTAAAACCCCTGAGAAGCAGCCCCCTGTCTCTTATGCAGGGTTTTGATTCTCTTTTCGGGAGTGCACTTCGTGATGTTAGTACCAACAACAGTGACAAAGTTAAAAACAACCTCGGAAAGCTCATTCAGCTAGAGGAGTTATGACTCTGCCCACTGGAGAGAACTGTCTGACCGAACCGAGCACGCTCTCTGGAGTGCTTATCCAGCTGATAATGCCGAATGAACATGCTCGGAAGGCTCCAGATAGCTGCGGAGCAGATCTCTTCGATGGGCAGGGCCGCAGCGAACGCTTTTGACGTCGCTACTGCCCTAACCGAATGAGCCTTCAGACCTTCAGGCGGGCTCATGCCCTTATGGATGTAAGCCAGTACAATGGCCGACACAATCCACCTCGATATCGTCTGTTTGGAGGCGGGAGCCCCTGGGCTGGCTCCCCCATAACAACAGAAAAGCTGCTTATCCCGTCTGACTGTGGCAGTACGGGAAAGATATTTCTTAAGAGTTCTGCGCACGTCCAGAATATGGGGGCGAGAACTTACTGAACCCGAGGCTGCCGGCTGGTGTAGCGCGGGCAGCTCAATAGGAGCAGTAATGTGAAACGAATGATCGACCTTCGGGCGATAGGAGTCCGGCAGTCTAATGCTGACTCTGTCTCTGTGAAAGACTCCGACTCGGGATCGGAGGACATCGCATGGATGTCTCCTACCCGCCTGCCGGACGTGACCGCCACAAGGAAGGCCGTCTTCCAAGTAAGTAACTGCAGAGAAAGGCTTGCCAGGTCCCCTAACTTGGGTCCTGACAGCCAATCTAGTACTATGGATAGGTCCCATGAAGGGCTGATCCGCCTCACAGGAGGTCGGATTCTGTCCACACCTGCTAAGAAGCGCTGGACCAGGGGATGGGCACCTAGGAGGGCACCATCCACCGGTATGTGAAAAGCAGAGATGGCTGTGGAATATCCCCTGACTGTCGATGCGGCTAAGCCAGCATCTAGTCTGGATTGAAGGAATTCCAGAACCGCCACTAGAGACGTAGAAAAGGGATCTGGCAGCCCTCTACCTCTACACCAGCGCGCATAACAGGCCCATCTATCCTCGTACTGAACGTTTGTCGAATCCCTCCTCGAAGCCAGTATTGTGTCTGCAACTCGTGCAGGAATACCGTCCTCTTGGAGGCGATTCCGGATAGAGGCCGGATAGAGACCCATTGAACCTCTGGTTTGGGGTGTGGCTTGCCCTCCTGAGCCAGCAGTCCTGGTCGACACGGTAACAGCACAGGTGGCGAAACCAGAAACCTGAGTACCAGTGGAAACCAGGACTGCGCTATCCACAGCGGCGTGAGCAGCACCAGCAGACGAGCTGGCTGAACCGCTAGCTGTGACAGGACCTTGGAAATCAGAGGCACTGGTGGGAAGGCCCACAGTACTCTGCCGGTCAATTCTAGCGCGAATGCGTCCGCAGCCACCGCCCTTGGGTCTGGCAGCCGGGAGCAATACACTGGGGTCTGATTGTTCATCTCTGACGCAAACAGATCCACCTGGAATGACCCGAACAACCGGGAGATAGCTGCGAATATCTCCAGGTCGAGCATCCATTTGTGTGGGGCAAGGATTCTGCGCGATAGCGCGTCCGCCCTCACATTGTCCACCCCCGGAAGATAAACCGGTAGGACTGTGATGTCGAACTTGTCGCACCACAGGAGGAACTCCCATGACTCCTGAAGAAGTACTGGGGACACTGTCCCGCCTTGCTTCAGGATGTACGACATGGCTGTCTGGTTGTCCATTTCTAGACGAACCACTTGATGACGAAGCCTCTGTTGAAAGCGTTCGAACACCAGCCTGACTGCCTTCAGCTCTAACATGTTGATGTGCAGGCTGGCCTCGGCCTGGGACCAAAGCCCCAACGCCGAGTGGGGCCCTAAGACCCCTCCCCAGCCCGAGAGCGAAGCGTCTGTTTGGACTGTGCACGAGGGCACTGGCGTCACCAGAGAGATACCCCTCGTGAGGTTCTCTGACCTGGTCCACCATAAAAGATGCGGCGAGAGCCACCCCGGAGTCTCGAGCTGCTTCTCGTAACTCTCGGAATGAGACCACAGACTGGCTAGAGCCTGCTGAACTGGTCTCATCCGAAGTCGAGCTCTGTAAACCACGTCCACTGTTGCCGCCATGAACCCCAGTAGCTGGAGCCATCTGCGAGCAGTGTGACTGTGGGACTCTAGGAACAAAAGCGTGGCCCTCTGAACCTTCAGAACTCGGTCTGGAGCGAGAGATACCGTCTTCAGATCCGTCTGGAACCTGGCCCCGAGGAAGATCTGATCCTGAGAGGGCTTCAGGTCCGATTTCTTCAGGTTGATTATCCAGCCCAGGGATACCAACAAGTTGATAATCTCCATGGTGGCCGCCTGGTTCAAAGCCTGAGACAGCGCCATGACCAACCAATCGTCCAGGTACGGGTGACAAAATCGACCTCGTGCCCTGGCGACCTGAGCGGGAATCAACATAAGTTTCGTGAACACCCTCGGCGCCGTAGAGATAGCACGTCCCGTCCCGAAAGCAAACCTCAGATATTTCTTGAACTCTGGGTGCATTTGGACGTGGAGATATGCGTCCTTGAGGTCTATCGAGGAAAGCCACTCGTTTGCCTCTACGGACGCTATGACCGACCTCAAAGTCTCCATCTTGAACGATGGAACCTCTATCTTCAGGTTGAGATACTTGAGGTTGAGGATCGGTCTGAACCCCCCGTCTTTCTTGGTAACAATGAAGTAGGTGGAATAATATCCACTCTGCTCCTGACCTGGGGGGACCACCTCTATGGCCGACTTCTGGAGCAAAGCTCGCAGCTCGGACCTGAGGATTTCGGCTTTCTCCGGCACAGAGGGGACCGGTGTGTACCGTATCCCGGAGAAAACTGGTGGCTCGACCTTCCACCGAGGCAGGTGTCCGTCCCTGAGCGTGGACAGGACCCAGGGGTTGTCGGTTACCTTGGACCAAGCCGGAAGGAACCTCGACAGACGCCCACCTACTGGGATGTTTGGCTGCAGGCAGTGAACCCCGGTCTCCGGCAGCTCTCGGGCTGCCGGAATTTTGGGAGACACCTCGGGCACCGGAGGGGTTAGGAACCCTGATTGGGTTTCCGGCCCCCCCGAAAAGGCTTGTTGGAAAGCTTTCCCCCACGTGCCTGCTTGCCGCCCCTTGGTTTCTGGCCCTGGTAGTGGAGCGGTTTGATCCACTCCGGAGCCTCTCCCGCCGACGGAGTCTGCGAAACCTTGGGGAAAGGACGCTTGCTCTTTTTGGTAGGTGGCGGTTTTGTAAGGAGCTCAGTGTCCTTGCAAACCGTCGCCACCTCCACCGCGTCCTTGAGCACCTGCTGTGCCCCCTGGGAAGAGGGAGTCCCCCAACCGGAAAGGCAGATGAGCCGCGCATGATTGTCCTGACCCGCCAACACAGTCGACAGCCAGAGACGCCTCATACCCATCACGGCGACCATCATCTGGCTAGATGCGCTACGCAGAGCGTCACGAGCCAGATGGGTCCCGACCCCCACCGATTGCGAAAGGAGAACCACCGAGTCGGACTCGGGGTCTCCCAACCTCCCTACTATCTCCGACTGAAGCGCCGAGAGATAGGCCCCATGCACGGACACTCGCACTTGCTGCGCTGCGTTGCAGAAGTTGCGCAAGTGAGAGGCCTGCTGGGTGAAGGGAGGTACACGGCGGCCTTGCTTCCCCAGAAGGGATTGGGTCCCAGACCCAGCAAGGGAGGTGAGGGCAAGCACGTACTCACCGACCCCCGGGACATCGAACAAACTCTCCTCACCGATCTGGTACCTCTTCACCAGGTCCGGGCAATCAACCCGTACCCTGGTGCCGACCAGTTGAGGGGTAATGCTCTCAGCCTTGAGGGAAGGGAGCAGGCTAAGCTGCACCTGTGGTGCCTTCGGGGCGGAGAAAGTATCCCCCGGAAGACGAAATCCACTAGAGATCAGGGCCGGGGGCGGTATCACCACCTGAGGCAGAGCAATAGCGATTCTATCGCGCATCTGCCTCAGTGCGAAAGTCGGTGTTAGGGGGACATCACTAGCGTCCACCACATCATCCGCATCGACATCGACCTCCATGAGGTCGTCGATGTCTTCCCCATCCCCCCGATCCAAGACGTCGGAGACCTCCAAAGAGGAATCGACGACTGAATCGATGGGAGAGGAAGACCTGATGCGAACGATGGGCGTCAGAACAGTCTGCCCCGCGACTTTCGTGACCACCCCTGAACCCGGTCCCGTGGACCCAGGCTCGGAGCCCGGCTCCGTGGCTCGGGTCTCCTGGCGCCTCAGCCAGCATTCCCTTCATTTGCTCATGCAATAATTGTGAAAATTTATTGAGATCAAAAGGTGCAGTTGGGAAGGGAACCTGTCTCTCTAAGACAGGGGGCTGCAACTCAGTCTCCTCCTCTGATTCTCTAACGAGTGTAGGAGGAGGAGAAGAGAGAGCTTTATCTGAGGGACGGGCCTTACCAGAGCCCTTACCCTTGCCCGACTTCCTCTTAAGGCCAGACACGGCACCCTATATTTGTCAATTTTCCTTCACTCAATCAAAAATGAGATTTTCGTTTTTTTGATACGTTGAATACATGTACTTTGTGATTCCATATGTCTTACGTTGATATTTTATCATTTTTTGTAATAAAAACATCAATAAAGATTGCATAGACAGCTTGTTTTCAAAGTTTGTTTTATATATGCCCCAAAAATGCGCAAGTTTGAACCGTAGCAACGTATCTACTACGACAGTTGAGCTAGCAATGTTACACATCGCTGGAAAGCCCTTCGTCTGCGCTATCATAACTGTCAATAGCAGCTATTTATAGATTTGCCATATAAGGGATTTTCCGGCAATTTATGACCGGTCAAGATTACGATTTCTTCCATATAAGGACAAATTTCCCGTAATGCATCAGTCGGAAATTTCCGTGAGAGCTATATTTAGAAATTCCTATCCCAAAATGCAACATTCGGCTTAGTTACGTAAACTTCGGCTTTTTCCGGTAAGTATACAACATGGCGGCCGCACATGGAATGAGAAACAAAAATGCGATTTTTACGAATTGTTTAATGAAATTTGTAATTAATATTGGAACTGAGATTAAAATACTGATAAATGAATTATTTTGAACGAATAAACGACGTCACACTAGTCATTTATAGACAAAAGGATAGAAAAGTTAGTTTATACTCGTGGATTCAGCGGCTGGCAAGTACGGTCACAACTGAACTGATACCGAAAGTGAAACATCCTCATGGGGCATCCACGTACCAGGTACGCTTTTGTTTTTTATTTTATTTATTTTTTATTTGAATTGAGAATTGACAATCAGTTATTACAATTTACGACTCCAAAATTTCAGATAATTTTCTATCACGTAATGATAATGAAATTGATCAAACACAACCACACTTCAATGATTTGTTTTCATTTTTGTAATAAAAATGGAATATCCTGCATCCTGTCAAAATAGTACTGTACTTTTGCATTTTTAAAAGAAAGTGACCATGATAATAATTTTGCATTTGGTATTTAATAACACATTTTCACATGCACTGAATGTCAATTTTGTGTTGAGGAAAAAACAAACACTAAATCTGCTAACTGAAAGGTCTGAGTGTAATCTGGTGATAGCCCTTTTCAGATAAAAAAAAACTGTACATTCATATTGAAATAATTGAAATAGGTTTTGCTGTCAAGAAAATATTTTGCATGTTCATATGGACGCTCTTCACCTAAAAGAAATTCAACATTATAATGTCAAAGTGACATTAGTCTATCATTGACAAATTCTGAGGAGATGCTGCAACAAAGTTGATAAGTTGATCACTTGAAGATGCACTTGATGTCATTTCTGATTTTATCACTGAGAAGACTTGTTTTGTTGTTGTGTCAAACATCAAACTATTCTTCAGTGTATTGGTTGACTTGTCAGACTTTATTGACTGGACTTGACTTGACTTGAAAGGTCTTGTCATCAATGAAGATCTCTGTTAGTTCAGCTTGAATGGCCCAGTGTTATGTTAGTATGGATATAGGATGTTTATTATGTTGTGACATACTAATTTATTGAAATAGTTGTCTTACCAATTATAAGTAAATTGCCAAACTTACCTCAAGCATTGCAATTGATAATTTTGATATTTGATAATTTGTAGCAATGCAATCGCTGTATTAGTTCAGCTCGCGAAACACTTAAACTGATGATTTTAATAATTATTATGTTTTTAAAAAACATATTACTGTCACAATGGTGTTCATTAATCATTAAAACATTAATTAGGAGTATTTCTGAGTATAAAACACAAGTTTAAAGTGTTAGAATCAGTGAGAACAACATGAAAAAGACATAAAAAAGTTTTTTCGAATTTTTTGGAAAACGCTTTTTTTCAAACTTAGTGCGCATAGATCTCAGTTAGTTTCTGTCCTACCACAATGAAAGTTGGCATATTTGTAGATTAATATAAGGTGAGTGCAATGACAGAGAGTTTTTTAAAGATTTTTATTCCAATTTTTTTTAATAAAATCTTTCCATCCTAAAAATCTATGAAAATTTTTAAATTTTTGAAAAATTTGAAAAAAAAAATTTTAATTTTGTTTTCAATAATTTCTCTCTGTCATTGCACTCATCACTATATTACATATATTTCACAAAAAGAATTATTGAAATATCTTTAATAGTTTTTGAGAAAAACTTTCACTAAGTTTTCATTATTTTCAGATCTACGGCGGCCATCTTGGATGTTTCCATGGCAACGGGTGACAGGTCATCTGGAAAATACTTCAAAATAATTTGATACATGTTTACTAACCTATTTAGACATAATAAACCAATTAGATCAATTGAAATATTTGTTTCATCTTTGGGTGCAGTGTCTGGCCTTAACTTTAGAGGGGGGATCGACTGCTGCAACGTCGGCACCCTCCTTAATCAACTTGAAAAAGTACTGGAAGTCCTGGTGTCCGGACTTCCTGGTCTTGGGGGTGAAGTCAAGGCAGACATTACATCTGCTGTCGTCGTGCCCATCCTCCGCTAGACACTTGAGACACTTGTCGTGTTTGTCAGCAGGAGGTAGTCTGACGCTACACCCCGAACACTGAGTGAAGGACTGAAAATCCAACAGTCAGAGTGTGAGGCCAATGGGGGTTGGGGTAGGAAAGTGCATATGTAAACATAACAAATGCAAAAGACCCCCGGCAGAGGTAGTTATATGAGTCCTGCATAGTGATAATAATAAATGCAAGCCATTGATACGTACCGGATGCCTGAATGAAAAACATGTAAACAAACATGGCTGACATGAAAAACAACTAAGTGCCAATCCCGATCGGAAAGTCAAACTGACCAGAAAGGGATGGAAACTGCCGTGCATCCTACATAAACCTATCGTACACCAACATAAACGACCCAAAAACACTTTCGAACTCTGGGGAAAGAGAAACGAAAAATACAAAAGGGCCGCCATGATGGTCGTTTTTTCCCGCCACGTTGTCAAACTGACCACGTAGACAAGGTAAAAAACGTAATTACGAGGTAAAGAATGCGACAATAAATGGAGAAACTCTGCCGAGACAATATAAGAAAAGGTTACCACTCCTACAGTATTGAGATCTTGGTCCATTTCTTAAGAAAATCTGCGACACTGAACAAATTCTGAAACACGTCTTCTCTCTCGAATGACAGATTTATAAGTGGTGAGTTAGAGTTATCTGCCCTTGGCGTCACAAGCAACCGCCAGGGTGGGGGCCCACTTAGGGTGGTCCAAATGTTTATTTTTTAGTAATTTATTATTTTTACGGTTATTTTATTAAAAATATTAAATTCTAACTGTCATAACTCAAAAAATAGGATTTTTATGCTATATGTACCCCAAGGAGGATCCCTTCTGAAAAAGAACCAGCAACATATTGATCATCATGAATCACCTATTTTTCATAAAGACGTCCATAGAAATACCATGCAATTGTAATTTCTTACTACATTTCATAAATCTTTTTTGATCCAGTCAGACATCCCACCATATTCATAAACAAATTTAGTACACAGGAATATGTACCCAAGATGAAACTCTGAAGAAGTAAATGACTTTCAACTACAACTTACAATAAACCAGTTAACTTACCTGTTGAAGCAATCAGCTGGAATACTTCTCACTTTCTTTGGGGCAGAACACCACTCGAAGCTGGAACATCAAATGTGAAATATTTCATCTTTTAGGTACATTCATATAACATTTCTCAAGTGAAAACCAGCATCAGAATAATACAAAGATAGAAATTAAAGCACTTGTTTTATTACCCATACTGTGCCGCACGGG
The DNA here is from genome assembly GCA_936450465.1 of Gibbula magus. Lineage (NCBI taxonomy): Eukaryota > Metazoa > Mollusca > Gastropoda > Trochida > Trochidae > Gibbula > Gibbula magus. Next base: position 63,246,964 of record OW388289.1, on the reverse strand, counting down.
ATGCCACTGTGAGATTAAAATATATCTCCTAGGAGATATGGTTTTGACATTACATTTTTCACAATGCCCTGTCATGGTCAACCACAATGCTGTGTCGCCAAAAAACTGATGATATCACAATGTATTAATGTTGGTGACGTTACAGTGTTAGGACATCACTACACTGGAAGTCTTATAGCAGTGCTGTGTTCAGAGATTTGAAAGTAATGAAGAATGATTTGGATGAAAAATAGAATGTCACCCTCTTGTCTTCTGATATCAAATATATCAACACTCGTTAATAATGATATAATATCCTTGGAAAACTTTTATCAACTTGTGTTAATATATATTTAATATCAGAAGACAGGAGGGTGACATTCTCTATTTCTTTTCTAGCTTCTAGCAGTATATACTGCAGTAATGTAACCCATACAAAATCTAGTTGTATGTGGAACAGTTCTCTACAAAAACAAACTAGTTGAGGACTTTGAACCCTGAAGCAATATACACTAATCAATGTGCTATGTTAACCTTTACTTGTAATGTACACGGGGGATGGCACCAGGAATACACAAATTCAGTGACACTTACTCTTCAATGAGAGTGTAGGGGATGAGACGCCCGTTCCAGTAGCACTCAAATACCGGCCGTCTTCCTCGGGCGGGTCTGTCGTTGATTGCGTAATCATGGTCGTCTTCAGGCTCTGGCTCCACTGGTGAAAAGAAACAAGCCTGATTTCTCCTGGTCACGTTTAGTAGTTACCAGATACATTTGTAAAACTTAAAGCTGAACTAAAGCAACAGCTCTGTGTATCTTTAACCATGTTGTAATTCCTGTTACTTTAATAAAACATTAAATAGAAATCTAATATTTGTTATACACCCACTGGTATCAATCATGTATATCTATATATCTAATCCAATGGACAACAAGCATGCTGTTTATTGCCAGTGACATGAAATAGCTACAAGTAGTTGTCACTAAGGTGACATGATCCCCCGCCGAAAATTAATACTTCAAAATTTAAAAATAATGTCAAGATCAGCAAAATCTACTGTCAAACATGTCGAAAAAGTCAAAGCTCCACTGTGACCTTGACAAAAATGTCAAGGTCATCAAATCTAATCAGCCCTTTGTCTTTCCTAGGAGGTGCATTATGTAAGATATGATGGAATTCCGGTGAATGGTTCTTGAGATATCCCGCTGACAACCTTTACATGTACATTAACATGTCGAAAAATTTAAAATTCCACTGTGACCTTGAGAATAATGTCAAGGTCACCATAATCTAATCAGTCCTTTTGCTTTGTGTAAGATATGATGAAATTCCGGTGAATGGTTCTTGAGATATTCTGCTGACAAGCTTTACATGTACATTAACATGTCGAAAATTTCAAAGTTCCACTGTGACCTTGAAAATAATGTCAAGGTCACCAAAATCTAATCAGCCCGTCGTCTTCCCTAGAAGGTGCTTTGTATAAGAAATGATGGAATTCCGGTGAATGGTTCTTGAGATATCCCGCTGACAAGCTTTACATGTACATTAACATGTCGAAAAATTCAAAGTTCCGCTGTGACCTTGAAAATAATGTCAAGGTCACCAAAATCTCATCAGCCCGTCTCCTTCCCTGGAAGGTGCTTTGTGTAAGAAATGATGGAATTCCGGTGAATGGTTCTTGAGATATCCCGCTGACAAGCTTTACATGTACATTAACATGTCGAAAAATTCAAAGTTCCGCTGTGACCTTGAAGATAACGTCAAGGTCACCAAAATCTAATCAGCCCGTCGTCTTCCCTAGAAGGTGCTTTGTGTAAGAAATGATGGAATTCCAGTGAATGGTTCTTGAGATATCCCGCTGACAAGCTTTACATGTGCATTAACATGTCGAAAAATTCAAAGTTCCGCTGTGACCTTGAAAATAATGTCAAGGTCACCTAAATCTAATCAGCCCTTCGTCTTTCCTTGGAGAAGCTATGTGTAAAATATGAAGAGAATCCAGAGAATGGTTAATGAGATATCCCGCTGACAAGGGTAAAAAAACAAAGTCTTGTTGTGACCTTGAAATGAAGGTCAAGGTCACAAACCTATGTAAGAACATTACTTTTCCCATGATGAACCCATATGCAAAATATGAAAAGAATCCAGTGAATAGTATTTGAGTTATTCCATTTCGTACGGACGTACGTACGTACGGACGGACGGACGGACGGACGGACGGACGCAGCCGAATACTATATCCCCCGCTTCGCGCTAAACGCGCGGCGGGGGATAATAACAAAGTTTTTGGGAAGTAGTAACATAGCGTCATCTAGTTCCACCTTCAAAGTGGAAACTTCACAATCAGAGGCTTTGAAAAAATGATGTATGATATATTTGTGATGTTACTGATACAGCTACTTACTGATACAGCTACTTACTGATACAGGTACTGTTTTGAAATACTGAATCATCACTAAAATCTAAGGAAAATAACCTGTTCATTGAATAAGTATCACTCACTGCGGGGATCATACGCCTCCGATGGGAAAGTCTCTCTGTCATAGAGGAAAGGGTGATATCTCAACACGCCCTCTACAGTGCTCGATCCATCAACGGTGGCCTTGAACTCGAACGAACTTGACGCAGTGCGCACAAACAGAGACTGCATGTCGTCGTCGATGTCACGCAGGTTAACCACCTTCGGCTGCGACTGTCCTCGCATGTACAGACTCACCTGGTGGGATGTAGTCAGTTAAGTTAATATACAGCAATGGAAAGTAGATAACGGTGTAAGTTGTTTCATAGGAACTCATTATAATATTGAAGCCTGGACATCTTATCAGATGGCTATGGTGTACAAACTATGTCCTAGAATTCAGACATACCTCTATCTCAATATTCTGGAACGGGTTCTCATGTTTCTTGTCACTATCGATATTCCCCTCTGGCCCATGTAGGTAGTAGTGGTAGATGTGGCTGAAAGAACACAATAGATACCTTCAAAATATTTTTAACATTGATTATGCTCAGAATTCAAATGTCTGGATAACTGACGTCTTTGTCCTACTGAATGGTATTGCAGTGGTTGATCAAGAGCGGGCTTCAGCCCCCCTCCCCACCACCATTCCCTGTATATTCTTGTGGATTTGATGGACCTCAAAGGTAAACTCCCTCCCGTCTTTTCAAAACGTGAACCCCCACCCACTTCTGAATCTGGTAACTGGTATTGGGAAATTGTACTTTCAAGGCACTTTGAAAGCTGTGATTTGTTAATTCCATTCAGAGAGTCAAATTGATATGACAAGTTTTACCTGATTTTTTTTGTTGGAATACTAATGAGTTATTAACCCATTACCTGCTGAATCAATTAATATAATCAACATACGCAAGCTGGCGGGTCCACTCAGTCATCTTGTGTTTGAGGTATGGAATGTGCTCTTGGTTGATGAGCTTGATTACGACTGCAGTGAAACTCTCTTGACTCTCTTCTTCTGCCACCAGCTGGCGGATAATCTCGTCTTCAGCCGGCAGGTGCGAGCTGTCTCCGGGCTGTGGGAAAAAGTGGATTAGATTTGTAACTTGTAAACTAGGAAGTACTGTTGCCAGAAAACTTCATTGTAGGAGGAAAATGGTTCAACATGAATTTTAACAGGATGTAGAATAATTTAGTTTAAAGGGGGCAAGGTGGTTTGAAGCTTTTAATGCCACGTTCGATCTGAATTAAATAAGATTGTATGAGATGAGGGGTGACTTCAGTTTTTTTCAATCGAGACCTCGGAGCCCCTTGCTCATAAGCAGCTGTAGTACTATAAAATACGATATAAGTCTTATGAGAGTTTTTAATGTCACCTTCTCTTATCTTTCAGCATCAGGTATATTTTCAGATAGAAATCAAGTGTGCATTATATGTGTAAGAAACAAACATAGCCAGCCCAAAAGTTGTTTTGTCAATTTTGATGGCCATATTAAACCAAAAACCTCAAGGGGCCATCTTTAAGTGAGATTTCATACTATACTGTCATTGCCACAAATTTCTTACCCTTATAATGTTAGAAATCTACCTGCTGAACTTTTCAGCATCAAATGATTCCTGAGGAGAGATAACTTGTTGAGATAACATCAGGTTCTTTTTGTAAGCACTCCCTGAGCACTGAGCCCCAGCAACTAGTCAGATTAAATCTACTTAATCTAGAGCTACTTACATTCTGCTTAATGCCAATGATTTTCAAACCCAGTATCTTATCTCCTAATTAATGTGAAGAAATGGACTTTTTATTAACAAAACCTACAAGTCATACAATACAAAGAAATATTCTTAAGAATTTTTTTTAAAAAAAGACAGCAAGTTTTATCAATAAACAAATTTGAAAAACACAAAATTTGCAAAAGAATTGTACACTATAACTGACCTTTCTGTTTCTAATAAATCCGCTGTAAATTGCTTCATTGTTCTTCTCCTTCTTCTCAAACTCTTCTTTTGATATCGTCAGCTCGTGTATGTCTTTTGAACCTTTCGGTTTGCTTATCATCTGGAGAAAGAAAACAGCAAAAATAGTTTGTAAACATACTAAACTTTTTAAAGAGGGTTAAGAATATAGACAAAACTACATATCATATAGCTTGTGGCCAAATGTGGGAAATGTGACACATGATTATTCCCTAATTACCGATTACAACTGTGGCATGGAGCTTGTAGGTCCTGATGTTTTACCTATGGAAGGAATTAAATTGATTCAGGACATTATCCATATCCACAGACATAAAAGAGAAGTGGAAATATTGCACGTACCCTTGTGGAGGAACCAATGTAGAATATTGCTTGTTTTCCGCCGACACCAAAGTAGGAGATGTCACTGTTCATGAAGCGAGGGACATTCTCCTCTCCAATAAAGGAGAGTTCTGTTGGGTTTCTCGACTCTGTGCCAGGCCTGTTGAGGAGGAGTATGTTACATATTATTGCAATAAAGAGATTGTAAGCGATGCCACTCATGCCCCAATAACAAATATAAACATGTGACGCCCTCCTTATCAAACCCTGCAAAAAACATAACAATAAGCCTCTTTTGGATCACCAAGGTCAATCTTGTATGAAAAAATGCAGCTCATTAAAAAAACACACAACTCACATATTCATCCTGTAAAACATGGAGGAAAAGTCCAAAGTCTTAATATGTTCTATCTTGGCTAAAGTGGCTCACAAGAGACTACTAGAGATTTGAGTTTGAATTTGCACAACGAATGTTATCAAGCAGGTGAAGTACACTTATCGAGTCCTTCATTTCATTAAGTAGTAAATACCTATTACAGAATTAATACTTCCAACTCACCCTCTTCCCTTTTCCTTCCTGATGAACTTGGAAAGTCTGTATATTGCCCAATTGTTGAGTTGTCGTGGCGACATTCCCTTCCCGTTGTCAATCACAAATATACAGCTTTTACTGGGGTACGCATCATCAAAATGCTGCGGAGTAAAATGGTATATTTAAACATTATTCATGAGTCCGCATGAGAGAGGACCCCAAAAAAGTAAAAGAACTTGTACTATTTCAGATAGTGTGTTGTACTATTTCAGATAGTGTGATCCCAAATATAATTGTTACATTTGTTCACTATCAAAATGCCATGTATTTCTAATGCATTCATCCATGGAAGCTGTGACACTTTACATCTATTGGAGGGGTATTGATTGTAAAAAAGCTTTACTACCATTGTTGGACCTTATTTTTATGGAGGTCTCTGTGGCTGAATGGGTAAACTGTTGGGACAGTCAGTGCTAGAATTGGTACAATAATTTGTACTATTGCAGTAAATATGATTCGAAATACATTTTTCAACAAAGATAGAGGGAGAATCACATTCAATTATAACCTCTAACTAGGGTTAAATATTCAATTATTATCAAATTATGAAACTCTGCAACTATTATCTTAATTTAAATTTAACCATAAATGTAGATGATGCCACATATCTTCTGAGAAAAAAATCTGGTATAATATTAATTAGAGTTAGGGTTAATTAGTGAGGTACTTTTCCTGAACCTACCAATTTTATATCAATCTTCCTTGGTCCATTATTGTTGGCAGTTGCTGCTAATGCGTTGTCAATCAACTCAGCAAATGCATAGGCTGTTAACATAAATATATTTCGTCTTCATTTCAGCAATATATCATAAAAGAATCTTTTTAGATAAGCAAAAAAGCTGTCAGTAATACAAAGCTGTCCTAAACATACGTACACTTACAGAACATAAAAACTTTTAACACTGAGTTTTACTTCTTTACGTGTTTCCCTGAGTTTTGTTGTCGATTCAATTGCTTCGTTCATGAACTGAGCTTATTCTCCAATATTTCTAAATAAAAATCTCCTGTGATAGAAGCTGGAAAGATTTTCCAAGTGGCTGCTAGCCTGCTAAGGTAAGATGTTCTAAGTAGCCCCTAAGATTGTTTCTTTAAAATCACCCTTTTTGGTATCTAGGTTTCACTTACGTAAAGGATTTTGTCCTTCAGATGCATAGTATTCGTACATGCCACCCTTGACGATAGTGTCATAGTGAGGCAGATAGCTGACTCTCTCTTGGGCAGGGGCACACAACTCTTGTAAGACATCTTGAAGTACATAGAGTGTGTCGCCCTTGTCTATCATATCTGAAATATAAGGGAAATTTTAACAAATATTATAAATCCCTTTGATTGGTCTCTCAAACATAGACAGGAACATCAAAATGGCATATCGAGATGAATGTAGCTGTACTTTATCCCTGTAGTGTAAAAGGTTCAGCATGTTAATAATTACATGGTGAACAGATTTTTTAAATTCTAATTATCGAAAAGGATGTACATTCAATCACCTTCTTCAAAAACTACAAATCATGTGAAATTTTAGCAGAAAATAAAAAATAATTTAAAATACAAACCCAGTTCTTAATAAGTACTACATGACTTCAGGACTCACAGTGAATTTAGATATAGCCTACATATTGACAATGAATATCATGAATCAATTAATAATGTTATGCACGCAAAGTGCATCTACCACATTGTGATCGAAAACCGAACAATTGGGAATCAAAACAAACAAGAACTCAAGAATCTCATACCCCAGGATTCGTCGTCTTTAATTTCATCTCTATTCGTCGTTGCAATAACGAATTGATCTTTCTTGGAAATTTCCAATGCCTGAAAAATAATATATTACTTTTAGACATACGTAGAAAGTCCAATGACATGCCAAAAAGCACGATATTAAGAATCAAAACAAACCGACCCAAGTGGACGAAAAAAACGCGGCGTGACTGAAGGAATGTTTTTTTATCACTCTGTGCACAAACCTCTCTGACTCTTTCTTTGAAATCGACATAGTTGAATAATCCTCCCGTTGGAATTTTAACCTCTGGTGCATCTGTTGATCTTCTATCGTATACGTAGACAAAAGCATCATCGTCGTCCACCGTGGGGGCTGCCATCTTTGATGACGCCATTTTTGTGTGGAGAGCAAAGTGCCCGTATGCATTAGAAGGGGTTATCTCCCCTGTGATTCATATTCACGACTTGAAGGATATATCAAATAACTCCATAATTCTGTTCAATATTCATACCGCATCACTGCAATTATACTTTTAAATTTGACTATCAGTATTAAATCTCAGCTTTTGGGCACGCCTAGTTTTGTAAGTTAAGTAAATGAAATATATTACAATAATATAATTTAAAATTCTAAAAAAAAGACAACAAAGAGACACAAACAAGTACATGAATAGACTATAATCATCCTATAAGAAAAACATATCTTGAAATAAGAAACATAAGTATTTTAGTGTAATATGTAGTTGGCAGTAGGCTATGTTCCTTATAAGTCGCTGTAGCCTGTCATAAAACATGTACGTAATTAACGTACGTCACTAACTCATATCTCGTTAAGACGATTTTTAAAAGAGTTATGACTTGAAATTAATGTTTCAAAACTTACAAATTAATTTTAGTTGTTTCTTACAGGCATGGTGTAAAGATCTGTGATCCAGTTTGTGACAGTGGTCATCACTCGTTTAGTGAAATATCGTGCATTTTTGTTGGTAACGCTTCTGTTGCCCCTATAGGGGAGACCGGGGCAAAGCGCGCCCCTTAACTTTGCAAGGCATTTTTTTGAAACTATACAATTTTCAGCTGCGTATCTTTAGACCTTCGGGAGAACTTAGTTATTTAGTATGAAATTAACACACTCTTTTATTTCTGGTCACCATCGTTTTCGGCTTAGAAGGAAAACATTTTTTTTTTAACGTGGGCCACTTTGCCCCGTGGTCCGGGGCAAAGTGGCCCATGGTGGGCACTTTGCCCCGTCTTCCTAATGTGGGTTGAAACGACGTTGACGTTTTTTGAAACGGTAAACACGAATAAGGTATTCACAGTTCATTATAAACTGTACAGAATACCATTGTATACTTTAAGTCAATTGCTTTTTAATTCTACCCCAGAAACAGAACCAACTTTTGGATGAACGGATTATAGGCCTATATGCCGAGAACAGAAAAAAGATAAAATTAAGTTTATATAAAAAACTACTGACGTGCAAAAGAAACGTCCAGACATTTTAAAAAGAGCAGAAAATGAAATATTGAAGTCGTAGAAAGTATATTGTGAATGCATGTGATAGACACATGTTTTGTAAAGTAGTTCACACAATTTCAACCTTCAGAGTATGATATTTTTATTTATTCAGACTGTTCAAATACACATGGGGTGTTAAAATCGCTTTTTCAAGATGTTTTTTAGCCATAATATTTGCTTTTAAGTTTTAAAAATTTATAAGTAGATAATTAAGTACTAAAATGTGTCTTCAATATAAATAACTTCTTGGATTTCAATTTGTTGACGTATCATTACTGTAGGATGGCACAAAAAAAAGCCAAAAATTGCTTTTGACTCTTCTATCTCGTCAAATTAAGGAGATTCCAAAAAAAAACTCTTTAAACGTGTCTCATAAATATGAAGAGATAATTTTTGAAAATTCATGTAAAGTATGCTGTTTCAGTCGTATTTATCGCCAGTGGATTGAAATATATTGCATTTTGTAGGAGGACGTTTCTTTGCCACGTGAATATATTTGGGGACGTCTTATGTTCTATGAACGGCAACCACACTTGTCAAAACGTAACAAAACAAAAAAGTAAAAAATTTAACACTTGCAGAAAACACATTTCCAAGTGCAAACGTTTAAATACCCTTCGAAGGTCTGATAAAACAAAGAATGGCCTATCGTTAGCATAACTATTGAAGACGTTCCTACCAATTGTCCATGTCCAGAAACATTTAAAATCAAATAATCTTTCTATCTTAATAAAGAAAGGTAATGGTTTTATGGCTGTATGAATAGTGTCTGTTTTATGGTGATAATCATATTTGCTATATGACCGTATATAAATTTAGATGATGTAATAAAATAAAAAATATTTTTTACACTGAAGAGTTATCTTCCTTTGCCAATTTGTTTTCATAAATATTGAACTTTAGCACCAAATATTTCAGAAAATAGGTCCGTGACATATATGTTTATAAGTCTTCAGCAGTACATTTTCATATTTGAATTGTTAATTGTTTTCATACTTGGATCGTTTTTTAAAAACATTTCTATTCTTGAACAGGACTTTTGAAGTTATTTCTGCAGAATCCATTGTCGATATTGTATTTTTATCATATAAGGCTGACACAATTAAACTTACAAATTACATAAATCCCTTTTCTATTCTAGTAACATTCCATTTTTAAAGAAAACAACACTAACTTAACACAACAACTCTGAATGATGACCATAATGTTTATTAAAGTTACTAACAAAATCAAACAAGCGTGCCCTGACGGTTTTTGAGATATTACTACAATAAATATCATTTTGCAGAAAAAAGGTTCGTAATATGCACTTTTCCCCTTTGAATTTTTAAAAATACATATTCAGCTTGCACCATGCCAAGTTACCGAATTTTTTCATTTATTTTGATTATTGGTGGAAAGAGTGGCCTTTAAAAGGTATTAACCTGACACTGATTAGCTTATTCTGAAAATACATGTGAAGGCCCAACATAACATAAACTGCATTGGGGCAAGGCGCACCGGGGGCGGCGCGCTTTGCCCCAAAGCATATGCCTTTTTAAAATGGAAATAGAAGAAATTAGACCGGACACCAAGTGCATACAAACATGAAAATTGTAAGCTTAGATAATATGTTTTCACCTAGAAAGTGATTTTTTAGCTCCGGTGATAGAGAATGTGTCTGTCAGTTATGATATTTGCTCCCCATTTTTACATGAAAACGTTCAATATCAAAGTTTTCACCCTCCTGTCGATTTGCCGCTGACTGCTCATGACGTCATCCACTTGTACGTTGCTTTACGTCATCTGTGATGGGTAGATAGAAACTGATAGTGTCATAGGCTGTTCATTCTAAAAATAAACCGCTTTGGTCACTTTGCCCCGGGGGCGCACTTTGCCCCGGTCTCCCCTAAATGTATATATGTTTGACTTCCAGAACAAACTCGTGAGCTAGTGTATTGTCGCCCATTAGAGATGTAAGTTTTATGGTCTCCACAAGAGGGCATGCTGGGGTTTTGGATTGTGTTTCTCGAAAAAATTCCAATTTCCACAATCCACTTCTATATTGTAATTTCGACTGGGGCCAGCTGATTTGGTCAAAATGACTTTATAATGTCAATATATACATCATATTATTCAATTGAAAGTCATTGTGAAGTAATATTCTTTTAAATATGTCGTGCATAAGCTCAATAAGAATAGGTATAGTAAATCTAAAGACTCTTATAAAGACGTCATATTTATGTAACAAGTACAAAAGCCAGTTTTATTTCTGTTTTATTTTATCTATAGATGGGGCAATTCGACTTGTATCAAGGGATACCATCTTGTGTGAGATCGAGCGATGTCTTCTTGCCCTGCCTTCGTCATCTATGAAATCACAATATCTTTACATCATCAAGTAATGACTAACAATGCTACAGCGACAAAACCTTGAGGATGTCACACTATAAGTATACCATGGCATCGTAAATGTAATGACGCCTCGATCATTCGTATGACACCGAAGCAATGAAACGTAATGACAGAACTGTGTTTAGATTTTTCATTGAAATTAAATGAAGGATGATTCTGAACACGGACTTAAATTACAAGTTCGTGTTCTGAATAATTCTGGATCAGTGGCGGATTTGTGACCCCCATCAACCCCCCCCCCCCCCCCCCCCCCCCCCCTTCAAAATTCCTGGATTCGTCACTGTGGATGATACAATATGCGACTCGATCACTCCCCAAAGTCGGGCCAACCTTGATGTTGGAGATTCCCGTTAACAGCGTTATTTATGAATCATCATGCAGTATCCGTCAGTTATGACACATATAGTAACTGTACTTCCCCTATATAATCCATATATCCGCCGTATGATTATTTATAAAAACTGAGATTAGAGAATTAAAATAGAATTGAATTAATATCCCGTCTTTGTTCTTTTCCACGTTTCCAGAAACATTACGTTAAATATTTTGACAGGTTTTACAGTTTTATATTACATATTAAGTTTTTATTTGTGTACATATTTGGTCATTAAAATAAACGTAATTAATATAAAGGGAACGTTCCGTTTCAAAGGCTTTACATTTAAATAAATATATATTCCATCTGTCATGGCTGGAGAATCACACAGATGACATGGCTTCGATCAGTACCGAACAGAAATATGGGAGATAAATTATGGTTATGGAGTAGAAGACATTGTTAAAAAGAAGGGATTTCATACAAAATAGCGTTTTCTTTTATAGCTACATTGAAAACAGAATGTTCTACTTGTGATGTAACCCATTTTGGGAAGTAATTATATGGATTTTGAACACATCACACAGTCCGCATCTATTGGTAAATTCACAGAGTAAACTCTACATTTGCAAGCCAAGCATTTTCTCTTTCATTTTTCATTTCACCATACATCAAATAAATAATCTAGGGTTGTTTTAGATATCTTACTGTTGTGATGGTAGTGATAATTGTTTCATGCCACGACTTGGTAATTCTTATAGCTATTCTAATGCTCATTGGTTCTCACCTTAATTCGCCACATACAGGGAACTTTGCTTCTTAACCCGCTTCATAGTTTTCAAAATCGAAGATGGAGTTTGTCGATAATTTAAAAATTTATATAGTCCCATATTTTACAACCACGCAATAAAATAGTGGCAAACATGACATCGCATGCTTTGAAGAGGGTGTCTAACGGTATATGGTTACTATATATATATATATATATATATATATATATAATAAATAAGATGAGTTGCTTCTCACGTGAAGTAAGGTTATATATAGAAAATAGTAAACATCAGATGGTTTTGACTGGATCAATCTTCTTTAATACAATACGATGAGCTCATTTCGACCAGTATATCGGTCTTTTCAAGTTATATATATATGATTTGCTATACGTAATCTACATCATGCGCCAATTGTATGGCACTACTGTAAGACAGTCTCTATAAAGCAGCAGGCAAGGAAAGACAGTACTTTTGATCAACTTTGGCACATCTACATTTTGTATAAGAGGATGATGGTCATATGCTAATTTCGGAAGATACTTGTTCAAACAGTGACAGTAACAGTGTACAAAATTATTCTGATCTGGAATCAGCATCGTCAGGCAGAACAAATTGTGAATAAAAAAACTGTTTTAACAGGTAAAGATGACAGCATGTAGTCTTTAAATCCACCACAACAAGGACGTCGATACGTTTCAGTTGTATACTTCAGAAGAAATGGTAAAAGACACTGTTACATATACACACGCAGAAGTACAGAAAAATGCTAAAGATAAAGAAAAAGCAGAAAATGCATGGAAGTTTACAGATGTTGATGAAAGCTATGTCTTATTTCGGAATTGTTATCACATCTTTACACTTAAACACATTTCGTCATGCATATAATTGAATTTGAGCTCGTCTGGAGCCTGCTTTGTAAAGTTGAGATTTGAGGTCATTTATAAATAATGAAAATAAGACAGGTGATAAGTATTCGCCTTGTCGTACACCATACAGAGTAACAAAAGTATACTATGATTGTCTGTATGCAAGATACAATGCTTTGTAAAAGAGTTCGACAAAATTAAGAAATGAATCCTCAATACTATAACTCGATAATTCGACACTTCGCCTAGGCTAACAAACAAACAGGGACGAAAAGGCGAATGTCGTATAAATCATTAAATGCGTTTCATTTCACTAACGTACTCTTTTCTCCCGTTTATCATTTATCCATGTACATTGTATACATGATATATCTTGTTATGCCATTATATTTACTTTGGTCATATGGTGTATTTTGGACTTACACCCCACTTCCGGTCTCGTTGCTATGGTTTCTTTTGTTACAAGTGTAGGTATATTAGCCAATACACCTACACTTTTTCTGATATACCTACACTTTTTAACAACTGAGAAACAATGTAGTCAATTTTCTAAATTTCCAATTTCTAAGTGATGATACTTTATAAAATGTCAGATTATAAATGAACATACATGTATAGGGAACCTGGGATCGAACCCGTGTCCTGTTGCTTTCTGGCCGAACGACCTAACCATTACACCACGAAGCCAGTTGAAACTCTGTACATTTTTTCATGACCAAATGAATCAGGTTCTTATAATGCGTGAAATTATATCACAAATTTATGGTTTTTTTCTTTTTATATAAGAATGTAATTTAATTTTGGGTGCAAAATGTCTTAACACACTGAAAGTTGTTTCTGTTTTCTCTAAACGTTGGCCACGTTGACATTAGCCAAGCTGTTTATAGCGTTAGCTGTACATTTCAGCAAGATGCACGTGCATCTGCGTTGACAATGCCGTCATTTGGCCTTATCAATTAGATTTCGAGCCCCAAACATGGGTAACCATACAACGCAGGACGGGCTGCGTTGTCACATTTGGGTTGTGCGTTTCATGCACAAGCTTGTTTACAGCTGTATTTGTTTAGAAATATTATGAAATAGTATCCGCTTACACTCGACCGTAAGTGGGGTATAAGACAGATATACCCATACTTTTCCTCGTGTATCAAATGATACCCTACACTTTTCCCCGTTGGAGCCTTACTCGGCTCCGCCTCGTAAGGGCCCCACGGGGAAAAGTGTAGGGTATCATTCGATACACTCGGAAAAGTATGGGTATATCTCTCACTTATAGATTGGTAATTTAATAAAATGATTCACTTCTACAATCTGTGTTTGACTGTTTGCGTGGATGAAGACTGGTGATCAAAGAAAGACGAATGTATACATGTGTTATTAATAAATTCCACAATAAGTGAGTGATGATGGCAACATGATTTATTGAATCCTTCACTGAACAGTTTTATTGTAGACAATGAACAAAACATCATTCAATGAACATAATATAATGAGTGAGTGCCTGATTTATTGTTAAACGCCGCTTCGGTAGTGTGGCAGCTATTAGTGACGAAACATCTAGCTAGCTATACGAACATCTGTAAATGCATACTATCCTGCTTTGAACAACCAAACTATTTACACCTATGTACTATGAAATAAAATGAACGATTTTAATAGGCTATACATTGAACATACATATTATGACACCATTATGCTTTTAATAACGAAATGCTGTCATATAAATACTTTCATTAAATGCATGTATTGAACAACAAAGTTTCCCATATTCAATCCATGAAATGCATACACCGAACAACGAAAGTCATCCACATCAGCTAGCACTGGACATTTATAATAGATTACATTTTACCATGGACACTCTAATGAGAGTATATAGTATATAGAGGCCATATACATATATACATGGTGTAAATATAACAAAAGAAATATAAATGTGTGCAATGAAATACATAACAAAGTCCATAAATTCATACATGAAAAATCCCGAGTTATCAATCAATACGCACATTGGACAAGCAAAGGCATCGACAGATGCACAGATTTAACCAGCAGAGTTCTACATAATGCACACACCGAGCGAGCCAGACAAACACAAGGCCTGTGTACATGATCGGAGGGGGACTGTCAGGCTGCCCCTAGAGAGTGGGTATCGGAAGCCGACAGTTCCGAGGAGGAAGCACCGTCACTGGTGACGATAGAGGAGTGCACGCAGAGTGTGGGCTTTAGTCGTGATTTCTGACCTGAAACCTGATGCTTTGTTGAAAGTGTGCCTCTGCCAACAGACCGTTATCGATACGTGAAGCTGCTATCACATAGTGTCGTACAACTCATAACGGAGATTAGTGCTTTCGGGTGAATTTGTGGCACAAACAGTTTTTGGACTAATTGACTTGGAAATTGGATTTTAAAAGTGTCAATATTGTCGTAACTGCGACTGATGCTCTTGGACAGATCTGATTCATAACAAGTATCTGGGCGAACTGAGGATTTGACTTTTTAAGTGGTCAATATTGTCAGAATAAATCGCTGCCCAGAACTTTTCAACAAGTATCAGAACAAAAAGGGGAAGTTGATGGTGGTGAATATTTCTGTTGTGCCATATTAAGTTGTGAACTTGGCCTTGGATATGACTTTGAAATATATTTTTGTTTTGGCACTGGCTTCTGGGATGTTTCAAATTTTGGAAGCCCAAGAAAGTAAGTACGTTTTTCCCTCTTTTATCAGCCAAAAAATATTTGTTGCATATTTGTGTTCAATAATGTATATTCTAAAATCTATTTGATGCATAGCAACGGTCAATGAAAATTAGCATGTTACACATTGATGATATGATGTGCCTAATTGTATTGTTAATTATCGAAATATTGGAAAATCAAATGAACTGACCAATTTATTCATTTCAATTATTCAGAAAGAAGAAAGAAGAAAATGAATATTTCCGAAAAACTTAAAAACAATTCAGTTCCTTGTTTAAAGAAGGCATTATGAAATGAACGAGTCTAGTATTTTTATAAAATAGAACAGGTTCTTTTTTAAAATGAAGCATATATTAGAATTGCAATATACGCATATATATTCTCGAAATATCTTTCAATATGCTGTTTCTCAATTTGCAATTGAATGTTTCCAACGCTTATTATAATGTAAGAACTGAATCGAGACTGTGAGCATGAACTTACACAAGGGCTCTGTTCCAAAACAGCGAGCGCTTAAATTGCTCATTGATCGCTCAATGTAGCGCTCAAGTAGCGCTCAAGTAGCGCTCTTTCTCTCTTGAACGACGCAGTGCAAATCCCTCGAAGTTTACTCGCCTTGCTACGTAGCGCTACATTGAGCAATCGCGTTCAAGAGAGGTTTAATGTAGTGCTCAATGAGCGATTATTTAGCGCTCGCTGTTATGGATGTTATGGAACAGAGCCAAGTTTTACTTCCAGCGATATCGTTGATGATGAAACGTGTTCCGGAAATTCTTGTTACATCTTGTGTATATCGCCAGGATGCAGATGAACCGTTCATATTCTATGTATACATGCTCGAGCTCATTAACGAAACTTAACTGCTATCGGTGGCGGTATTACTAGACCCGGTTTCAAGTATGGACCTTTGTTGAGATGGATTTTGGGGGAAATAATATAGAATATGCTCATTGCAGTGCCATTGCAGCAGCTATGTTTGTTAACGACATCATATATAGAAGAGGGTATAATGACATATAGGCCAATTTTGTATTGGCCAATATTGATTCACATTTCGTGCTTAAAAATATAGGCCCTAAATTCGAAATCTATGCAAGAACGTCGCTACTGGTATCATGAGTAACATTGTTAAACCAGCTTGGCTAACAAAACATCTTTATATGATTTATTTCCATAAAATCCGTTATTAGTGGAAACCATCCACAATTAAAATCCTTATCTCTCCTTCTGTTTCTATTTTCCAATAAACGAGGCATGCATACTGTTCATGTTTCTGAACCTATAAGGTAATGTGCAGTATACACAAACTGCCTTGTGGTAGTATATATATAGTTAGAAAGAAGACTACAGACCCATTTTACAAAATGAGCTTTGACATGTAAAGCTTTTATGAATATCTATATGTAATATTTATATGTAAAAGAAAACAATAGGTGTTTTTACTAAACAATAATGACACCCACCAACCCGTCCCCCCCATTTAAGTATTGTTTTATATTAAAGAATATAACAGATAAGTACTAATGACCCATGTAAATGAATATAATTACATATCAAAGGTATATATCACTGACCAATGCACAGTGTTGGTAAAACTTTTCACAGGCAGGTATAGAATTAAAGAGATCGCAGATGAGGGTCGGGGTATAACTGAGACGTTTTTGCTTCTTTGACACCAACTGTAACTCTCAGCATAAGGGTAACGGATGTCCTCAGGACATGAAGATATCCGTTAGCCATTACTATTCTATATTGTCATCCGGGTTCCAGGCCGTCATCCCCCGGATATAGACGAGCCACTGTTCCCCAAAACTATCTACTTCATGTCGGGTGAAACCATCACCATCCGTTGTCAAGCTACAGGGACACCGCCACCAAGGTAAACGATTTTACATTTTAAATATAACTGCATAAACTATAATCGTAAATCATCACATTTTCAAAAAAAGAAATGTTGGTTAACATGTGTTTCAGTCACTTATTAATTATGTTATTTGTGACTTAGTAGAACTCCAATATGCAGACGCACGAACACTAACAAGTCCCTATATTACGTGTGATTGAACGAATTTGCTTTTTTTAAAAATTCTTTTATCGTCGCTACGCAAAGATACACCTAAATATATGACCTGTGGCGAGTTTGGTAGATTGACACTTGTTACTGTTATTAAATGTAGAATAGTATGTTTTGGGGCTAAACTTCTAATCAGTAGTTCATCAGATTTGTGCCTTTTGATTGATAGATTGATATTCAACGATTTTATCTTTGGCAAAAGTGCACATAAACTATATTATCTCGACAGAATTTTCGACGATCTTGGACTGAGTTTTATTTGGAAATATTTTGCATATAACAAGCATATTATATGCTGTATAAATGTAAATATGTGTTATGTTCCTCTTATGCTGCAGTTTGTATCCTGAGTTAATAAAAGTTCAATTAAGTTCAGTTAATTAGGACAGGTTCATTATCACAATAGGTGAGCACTTAGTCTACCCCTGTACTCATCTGTTTGACAATTGGGGAGTCTAACTATTAGGGTATAGCCAGTGATTTATCCCTCATGACGGATTGAGACTTTGGCACACAGGAACATATCGGTCTTAGCCGTCATTCGATGATTGATAACAGCGTATTGATAACAAAATAAAAAAATTTCTGGCTAGCATCTTCTTTATTGTGAACACACGCATCAACGTTTATGTTTACTACTTCATCAGACGGAATTTGGGATATAACAAGGTTGGATACAATTATCAGAATACAGTATATTAAAGGGGCAGTAGCACGTTTTTTTGCTCAAATACGTCGATGAAATGTATTTGAAAAATAATTTCACCAATCGTAAAACACCCTTCTCTCTTCAGAAAATCAAGTTAAAATTGAGTGTACATGGCTCAGTAAAGCCATTGAGTTCGTTTTTGTCATTCGAAATAATAAAATGTGTTCACAATAAAATGGCCGTCATGCAATTTTTGCTTTATACGCAACACCGTTATCACCACTACGGATAATTCGTTTGTGTTATAGGATGTTTTACCCTCTATAGTACATTTAAGTTGCACAAACTATCATTATAAATAGGAAATTTGAAAAAATAAATTTAGCAAAAAACGTGCTACTGCCCCTTTAACAATAGTGAGGAAATGAGATTAAAACATATTAGTACATGCATCAGTCGTGTTTGTATATGTACTCTACTTCTTAATGATCTTCAAAGACTTGATCGTATTCAATATATTTCTCAAATAATTTAACAAATCTTTATTGGCATGGGTGTTTCCATTCTGCGAGGTCACATGGTCACTTTAAGTTCCTCTCCTTCTCAGTAAATATGTAAGGTTTTATATTTCATTGTAAAATGACAGTGTGGTGTGTTCTAAATGCGTTTATTGAATAATTGTGGAGCCCGGAGAGTTTACACACGCAACTATTCATCTTATCATTCACCCCAGATGTATCATTCACCTTCCTCTGTCGATTCATCTTGCATTCCAAGCCAAAGTAGTTAGTTTATATATCCCTCTTCTTCCCTGCTTGGTGGATAGTGTTTGTGTGTGTATTTAAAACAACTGATTTTCACTTTGATCATTCACTTTCATCCAGGCTATTTGTAAACACGGTATACGGTATTTTCTTGATTTTTAGTTTTATGACCTTTTTGTGTTTGCATGGCTATAATAAACCTCTAAAATAAACAAACTTTAGTTTGTAAATAATAAAGAAGTTGTTATTATTAAAGAAGTTCTAATAAACACCAACCGTTACTATATAACCTACCAATTTATATTATATACTGTATATTACGAACCTACACATTATCGGTTTAAAGGTGCATCCATTGTGTTTCATAAAATTTGATTTGACTTTAATACGTTCGAACACACCATATGTGCTGTTTACAATACAAACAAATTCACTAAGCTTGCATATTCATCCCCAATCGCCAAATATATCATAATTACTAGTTTCCAATTAAAATCGAGTACCATCATTATGCATGTGCAGAAACCGAAAGTGCATGTCCTATTTACACGCACAGTAGTTATATGACCTATTAAACATTATCAACCCAAATGTTTTATTTTATCTGGTTTAAATAAGATTCCAAAATTACGTTTGACTCATTGGCGCGCGCCACACGCGGTGCATTGTCCGGTTTTCGATCAGAAATCGACACTTTTACCTTCATATCGTCAAAATACTAAGTCGAATATCATCAAAATGGTAGTTTTCGGTAACAGTTGGTACTTCTCGATAAAGTAAGACCATTTTTAACGTTTGGCATATTTGACCCCCAACAACACAATGGATGTACCTTTAACTATAATCCGTATTTTCAGCGAGTGAAATAACACTTTCATTCATATAACGTCATCGTAAAAACAGGATGACGTCAGAATACCAGGTATATCCATTTCGTGAAGTCGAAATCATATGCTCCAGTGTTCCATTTCACTCGACGGGAAAACATAGCATGGTACTGGACGAGAAATAACAAATATCCCCCAAATGTTAACTTATCATGTATATTTAGCGTCTTTTTGGCATGTGGTGGCACGGGGTCCTGTGCATAGCTCAGTCGACCGCTATCAGTGAAGTTCAGCAACAACAGGCGTGGCTCGCTGGATGGGTGGGTTACCCGCCTCATTGCTGAATAAAAACTGAGAGTTTGAAGGGTGAGACACACTGAGACATGAGTTGAGATGCTCGTGGTGTCACCTTGGGCAAGAGACTTTATTCGAAAAGTGCCTCTGTTCACTAAGCAGTACAATTGAGTACCTATTTGGAGGTGAAGGCAATGTGACTGAGCGCCTTAATTGAGAATGAAAAAAAAGGAACGATGTTGGTCCTATACCAGGGTAATAATGTGAATTTATAGCGCCACTGAGCATCTTGATGGTGGATATTAGGCGCTCTATAAATGAATTATTATTATCATTATATATTTGTCAATCAGGCAAGTTATGTCCGTTATAATCTGTCTCTCCTCAGCTACACGTGGGAGGTGAACGAGGTTAAGATCAGCAGCAATTTCATCAGCTCTGACCCTGTGAATGGTACTCTGACGATAAACAAAGTCAGTGAGAGAGAGGTGGGCGTGTACCGCTGTCTAGCTAACAACACTTGGGGTACCGCCGTCTCTCACAGCACAACCCTCGTCCTGATTGGTCAGTCTTTTAATCATCAAATCCTTTGTTTAAATATACATAGTTAAATCATAAAGAGGCATCCATTGTGTTTCACAAAAATGCATTTCGCTTTAATGCGTGCCAACATATGATATGTTCTGATTTCAGTTGAAACAACTTGCATATTCATCCCCAATCGTCAAATATATACTATTTACTACTTTTCCATCAAAATCGAACAACATCATTATACATGTGCAGAAACCGAAACTACACGCCTCATGTACATGCACAGTAGTTATAAGACCTATTCAACATCATCAACCAAACTTTGTCTTTTTGTCTGTTGTAAATAAGTTTCGAAAATTACGTTTGACTAATTGACGCGCGCCACACGCTGTGCATTGATTGGTTTTCGATCAGAAATCGATACTTTTATCTTTATATCGCCGAGTATCATCAAAACGGCAATTTTCGGCAAAAGTCAGTACTTCTCGATAAAATAACACAATTTATAACGTTTGGCATATGTGACACCTTTAATAACTTATCCTTAGCTCATCTTATGTGAATTCCAATTTTTAAATCGACCATTCAAAAGGGATTCGGAGTCATGCCCTAACGAGTATCTGGCTTATGTCATTGTTTACATTATATATTCAAGCCGTCACGTATTTTTCACTGAATGCACTTGTCAAAACAGCCTCAAAGTGTGATGTTTGTCTAGGTTTAGGCCTGTGAGTCAATTTCCATTTAAAATAATGTTTAAAATATATAAATGCTTGATAAAGAAAGATTGTGCATCGGTTCAATGAGATAGGTGCCTTATTTTAAACAGTCTGACTAAAATCAACGTCGACCTTGTTCGAGGAATAAAATTTGAGGAATAATTAATGCATCTACATACCAACAGCTAGGTTCTGTACATAGATTCCTTGCGCGAGGTCGGTTTAGCTAGGAAACCTCCGAACGATATGAGTTCGTATCCCGGTAGGTGCAATATTTTGCAATTTTTATTCCTCGGAAACCGTCGATTTTAATCAGACTGTATTTTAACTTTCAAGTATTGGTTACATATTCAGAATCGGATGGATTCAAGAACAAAACAGTGTTAAGAATAAATGCAACCGTGGGCGAGAGCCTCTCAGTACCATGTCGGAACCCCCCAAAGAGCGTCCCCGCTGCCAAACTGGCTTGGTACACCTCGGAGACGGGTCCTAAGGATAACCCCAGTTCAATGGACACCACAAACCGGATCGGCTGGGACGAGACAGGTATGGCAAAAATAGCTTTAATATTAAATCATATATGGAGATCTTGAACATCCTAACAGTTTGCAAGACTAGCTAGCGATGAGTGTGTTTAACATAACCAAACCTGTCAACAGGTACCATGCATTTCGCCCACGTGGTCCAGACAGATCAGCTGGAAAACGAGATATATACCTGCTCCTCGCAGAACCCCAGAATGAACGCCATCATTTTCGGCAGCAAGGTCAAACTCGCCGTCAAGATAGCGGAGGAAACCAACACAGGTAAGGCGAACATTCGCACAGTGCGGAATGACATAGCTCTTTTAGCAATAATCAAGTGGTAATTAAGCCAGTGTCAGCTATGTAATATATCATTTGCGGCTCTCCTATCGCAAAGCAAGATTCGAAAACTGAAGATGAACTTTTATAGTTGTTTTTTTAACCCCCGGGTTGTCGTCTGTCCGTCCGTTCGACCCCATCCTCGATAATCCAGCGCTATTGTTCCGACAAATCTACACACAAGTAGATTTATCGGAACAATAGCGCTGGATTATCGAGGATGGTTCGACCCGAAAACGGTACTTATGTTCTGAAATCAACTCATCCCACAATGTTTCATCAATCTTTCTGAAATTTGTATATACATCGGTGATACGCATCTGATTTTTTGGGACCGATCGGATTAATAATTGAAAGAGTTATGGCCCTTGACTTATAGCGATCGGCGTTCCAATTTCAGATTGACAGTAACTTTTAATTTGTCTGCATTTGAAAATGTTATGTATTCCAATGTCACACACTGAGGTTTTAACCTTTGACCATGTGACCTTGATCTTGATATTTGACATGCTTATTTATTTGTAATAGGTCATTACATTACCCTCACATTTAATAAAAACTGTTTATTTGGAGGATAATGGAAAATAGCGCGTTTTAAGCATGCTATTATTTAAGGAACATGGGGTTCCTGTGCTCTCAGAGCACTCATGTTTCATATGTCTGTTGATTGACACACAGGTGAAGTTTAGCGCAAATATGTTACGCAACAGAGATGAACGACCAGTTTTTCCTATGCACGAACGTTCATCTCTGTTGCGCAACACATTTGCGCTAAACTTCACCTGTGATTGACACCAGCAATGGAATAACGCTCTCCTTGGTTCCCTGGTCCAAGATAAGCCAATTGGGTCGGTATATATGACACTCGCTGCTCACTACTTGTGACTCAGAGTTTGGTGTAGGTTTATCAGGATACAATCTAAATACATGTAGATTGACAATTTTTTTACAATAGTATATTGTAACATTATTAAAAACAATTGTCGATCGAAATTTATTTTGATTGTCAAGGATACGAAATTGAACAGTCTGATTAAAATCGACCTTGTTCCGAGGAATAAAATTTGCAAAATTATGCATCTACCGGGATACGAACAGGATCTATAGATTCCTCGCCACAAGGTCTGAGAACACCCCGTATATAGGCGCATGTTCCGAACCAGTTTAGCACAGCCAAAGCCAAGTCAAATAGCTGACCAATCACAACGTAGTTTTTAAACGGTCACTGTTTTGAAAGCATTCGGTACAGCTCAAAGGATAGCTGTTTGGAGTTATCTGCCCCTAGCTTCTCGCACCGAAAGCATTTGTTGGGCGTTTTTTGATTGGCTACCTGACATTGCGCTCGAACACGCGAGTCTACGGGCTGTTTTCAGACGGTTTGGCGTGGAACCTACTACCGATATGAGTTCGTATCCCGGTAGATGCACTATTTTGAAATTTTTATTCCACGGAAAACCGTCGATTTTAATCAGACTGCGAAATTGAATAGTTTGCAACTTCAGTCTTCACCGCACTAGCTAATTTAAGCCTTGCTGCATTTCGTTGCACCTGAAGTTCACAGCGGGCGCTGCTACGCTAGTGCTGAAGACTGGTGCGAAGAATGGGGCAGTTGAAGGGTTTGTTATTGCGAATGATATATTCCATTGAGCCATTGTAGTAAATAAATCTGTTCGCTTTTCAGATTTACCTTTTGTCTTAACAGACTAGATAATTTATGCAAATGTATGCAACTTTTCATCTTGTCAATTCATAGTCTCTGTCGCCATTCTCTTTGGATTATTGTCCCTTGGCGTATTGTGTAAAGAACAACTGATAAATCCATATGAGATGAGTTGAGGTTTGACACCGCTTTGAAGAGCACTGGCGACTCTCTTGTGACATGCTTTTTATTTTAAAGATTCCAAACCACGGATTCTTTACAAAAGTAGTCGAAAAACCGAAGAAATTGGAAAACTCGCAACTTTGGAATGTTTCTTTGCGGGAAAGTAAGTGTCGTTTCCAAAATAGATTAATATTTGTCACTAATTAGGAACTGAATATGGGTTTACATAATTTAAATATTATTTTAGTCATGTAAGTAGAATATCCACAACAACAGGCCCAAAACTTCTGAAATAAATATCACACGCTCTTCGCATATCCACAGGAGTACGTAGTATATAATTTATTATCAAGTTCTTTTATGTACATTTCTTCCCTGTTATAACTGGCGTGTCTTGGTTATTGTTACCTTTCCTGACAGCGTGGCGTGGATATTTATCTCATTAAATAGTTTGAATCCAGTCTGTCATCTGGGTCATAGAGCAAACATAAGTTACCCTTCTCAAGTAGAAACCTGTGTATGCTCAGATTGTATAAGCTCTTTGAGGTAGGACTATTAATCCTATTAATTTCATTTTAATCCTGAAACGCAAAATTTCAGTGAAATTATGTAAGGGGCATTATAATTATTATGCTTGACACAATACACAAATCTGTTTTAAAAAGGTTTATCGGAAAATGCTTCTGATAAGATATGGAAGCGTATTTAAAAAATTTGGGCACATTTTTTTTGCTTTCAATAATTGATGTTTTGTCTTCTATTACTCTCTTTATCGACAATTTGGTATATGTTTAGACCAGTTCCAACAATAAGCTGGTTGGACAAGAATAACAGAGAAGTAATGGCGACTGACCCACGTATCAAGATACAAGACTTCGGTCGGAGACTGGTGATCGGGAACACCACTGAGAACGACAAGGGTCAATACACGTGCATTGGAAATAACACACTTGGGCGACAGATTGAAACTGTGTTTCTGAACATCACATGTGAGTTTTGGTACCCTAGAACATGAGTACCCTTCATTTAGTATTGAATGTTATTGCTGTTACTTATGAACATTGTTTTACATGACGTCTGCGCCACATGTAACTTAAGAACATGGCAGATATGTCATGTAGCAGTGATAAGAACAAAGATAACATGATAGCAATTGCGGAGAAAGTTAAGGACATTATTATTTTTGCCCATGCTATGCCCTATATTTGAACACAATGTTGGTACACCCTACAATCCACATGATAAAGTTGTTTACGGTCCGAAACGTCATGTTTGTTAAAAAAAATCTAGAAGTTCTTTTGAAAACTTGCTTTTCTAGAGAGAAGAAGTTGCTGTCAATTTTACATGTGTACAGACCTGACATGCTCATGACAGCTGATGGTCGGGTTGGTGACTCTATCACAATGTCATGCAGTAAATTGAGATCAAGACATTTTGACCATCTTGTTCCATGTACCATTGCTAAAACTTTTGAATATGCTCTTCATTGACATATAATGTTCAGCAACTATTCATAGATGAGAGTCTTGCACATTATGATACTCAATGTTATTAAAATTGCTCTTTTTATGAAGCACGTCCAATCTGGGAACGTTCCCCGAAGTCTCAAACAGTGGTAGAAGGAAGTAACGTCACGTTCACATGCAAAGCACGTGCTGCAGGGGGGGATAATCCTCCAGCCGACCCAACATGGTTCATCAACGGGCACCGGCTTCAAGAAAGTAAGTTAGTTATTGTCACGATTGAACTATAGCCATATACCCTTGGAATGCTCATATCACAACGTGACATGTAATTCTAGGTTCCTGTGAAATCAATCTAACGATCATGCGTTCTTTTAAAAAATTCAAACCAAAGTTGCATCGTTGTCCTCTATTCTCGTCTCCAATTCAAGTTGCAAGAAACAGCGTATGTGCAGGGCTCCGACAGCGAGCGCTTAAATTGTTCATTGATCGCTCAATGTAGCGCTCAAGTAGCGCTCAATCTCTCTTGAACGACACAGTGCAAATTCCTCGAAGTTTGCTCGCCTTGCTACGTAACGCTACATTGAGCAATCGCGTTCAAGAGAGGTTTAAAAGTATTGAGCGATTACTTTTAAACCTCTCTTGAACACGGCCCAGATACATAGTGCAGGAAGCCGGTAACGCTATCATCGTGTGGTCCAATGGAGCTACACCTTCTGAAGATTCTGCCACACGTGGCAAACACTGTTAAACATGTTCCATATAATAGAACACGCGAAGACGAAGACAAACAATAATTTGTATATGTATTATATTCCCACTTCAACAATAACTTGTATGTTCAACAGATGACACCAGACTGGTCACTCCAACATCAATGTTTCTCATGGCTGTGCAACGTGATTCGGATTTGATGAATGTGCAGTGTTTGGTGGAAAATGAAATCGGGAGAATATTTCAAAATACGTTTTTAAACATTCTGTGTAAGTATGACGCCCGTATTACTTCAATCAATCAAAGTTAATATATTGATCAATTTGGAAACATTACCACGTTCATCTCT
Source organism: Gibbula magus (assembly GCA_936450465.1). Taxonomy (NCBI): domain Eukaryota; kingdom Metazoa; phylum Mollusca; class Gastropoda; order Trochida; family Trochidae; genus Gibbula; species Gibbula magus. Next base: position 63,220,282 of record OW388289.1, on the reverse strand, counting down.
TTGTACTAAAATGTTACAGTATTGCAATACATTAACTGGTATTTCAATGGTGGCTTTTTGTCTTTTAGTTAGTGATTTGTAAATGGCATTTGTGACCAATGCTGTATAGGCATAATATGCGAACTATCCTGATCACTAAAAAACCTCGTTCCTCTCGCGATATAATCTTTAGAGAATAAGATATACTCAACAAAAGGTTAATAACCAAACCAATATTTAATATTTAAGTTTATATCGATCGTAACATGACCTGTTAAAAAGAATTAACTTAAATTTGGAAAATGTCGTGTTATTTCACAGTACCGATCAAGTTCACATCCAGGCCACCACAATCTATACGTGTTGAGAAAGGCGACCTGGTAAATTTGACAGTCTCAGCTTTCACCGACCCCAGCCAGGAACTGAGCTATCAGTGGAAATTCGAGGGGTCAGATGTCCGGTCGTCACCGGAGGTCCCTGGTCAGTCCCTCGGTTTGGACTCTCGAACACTGATCATCGACACCGCGAAGCTGTCCGATGAGCAGCTGAACGCTAGGATGGGTACCTACACGTGCCTCGTCAGTCATACCTACGAGACGAGACTGGTCGAGGTGTTTGTCAGAAAACGTAGGTCCAGTTTGTTTGACCATCATACATAAACTTTCACTTGTGTGATATTTGATATATCGTTTTTGGAATTTGTGTCTGAAATATATTTCTAGAAGATCGGTGCTAAGATGGTGTAATGTCATTTAGCGTAACAAAGCTTTTCATTATCTTGACATTTTAATGAAGTATTAATTTGCACAGTAGATTTGCTAAATCAATTGATTTTGCTAGTCTGCTATTTGGTTCCATCATCGATCGAATAGTTACGGATCAATAAATTCAATAACACCTGCTTCTTTTAGTTAAGAATACCAATTTATATGAGTGGCATTCGGGTATTCTCATCGTTGTGGTTGATTACATCCAAGGTGAAATTTAAATGATCATTTGAAGTACCATATCTTCTCCAGCACAGTAACTATTTTGGATCAATTAACGCCATTGACCTGACATCACTTTTCAGGAGACGTTGACTCAAACATCATGGTTACCAAGCAACCAGACGCTGTCATTAAGATCGGACATGGCGACGTCGTAAACTTAATGGTAACGGCGACAACAGATCCGAGTCTACCACTGCGGTTTCTATGGAAACAGAATGAAGTGAACCTCCACATTGGCAACCGTCCGGAATTCTCCTTCAGTGAGGACCGGACAACACTGACCATCAACACGACCTCACTGACCGGCGGCGAGATGACCAATGTCACCGGACTCTTCGTGTGCACGATCAGCAACAACTTGGCAGAGGTCAACATCGAGGTCACCGTCCAACTGGTGGACGCGCCAGTCACAGAAGGTATTCCTCCGTTTTTAACCTTTGTGAAAACATAATTCCTGAAAATAATACATTTTGTACTAGAAACGTCATCTTCCCACGGCAAGGAGAAAATGTATCGAGATCTATCCATTTTTTACCTTCTTTAACCTAGGCAGAAGTGGTGAAACGAATCAGCGACACCTATTGTGATCACGAATTACGTCCCTTACCATCTGCTAACACACAGCCAATGAAATCGCCGTTTACATTCGGAACCAATTCATAATAGCGACGATCGACACAGTCGCAGAGGCAATACAACTGTCTTCTGATTGGCTTATCCGATTAGCCTGCAGTACGTTAAAATCTTAGCACTGACAATGCGAGAGTTGAGGTCAAGGGCGGAAGAAGAAGATATGTAAATCTTTTCCTTACGCCTGTGACGTTGTGAAGATGTAGAAACGTATGTTCGACATCATCCTCGAATGTTCGACAGGGTGCCGTTGCACTGACAGATCTTGCCTTTCCGCAAGCCTGGTTGAATATAATAACCAATAAACTTGTTTTACTTGTTGGAATTGCGTGTCTTGGCATGGCAACGTTTAAAATCATTTATTTGAGTTATATTTTCATCATATTTCACCAAAGCAATGACAATAATGTTTAGATGCCCTCTGAAAGGCTTAAAGTTCTGAACAAACTACTTAGCAGTTCGATTGGCTTATATAGTACACGCATCAAGGGCGAGTAATTTGAGTATACGAATTTTCCTGAAGAATGTTCCAGAATCTTGCAATGTATATTTATTTATTGATGTATCCAAACATAATATGATAACATCAAATAACAATATGTAAAGTGATCTACCCACGAATGAATGAATATACCCACTTTTCAAGTACAGAATAAAGATTGATTGATTGAAGGGAAATCCCATGCACATTTTATTCAAGCGTATCTATCCCCACGATCCGCTGCAATTCACTGATTCTGCCCCTGGTTCCATGCAATGTGCAGGTGTGGTGGTAGTGCAGGCGTCGAGCAACTTCTGGATCATCGCCGTCGTCCTCGGTATCCTTATCCTTGTCGGCGCCGTTCTCCTTGTCATCTTCGTCCTCAGACACCATTACCCGAAGCGCGTCTACCTCCGTGAGTTTCTTATCTTCATATAACCATGTCTATGTCTATCCTAGTGTATCTATGTGACAAGTGACACGTGGCAAGTGACAAGTTTATTCTGTGAAAAGGCCTCGTGGTCAAAATCACATGAAATGATAATCAAGTTGGTAAATTTCTTTAGTGTAGCTGTCTATGGTTCCGATGGAAAGTTCCCATTGACGCTCACAGGTTTATATACACGCTATGCAGTTGCTGATTTAGCATCCTTGCCGTCATAATGATGATGATGATGATGATGATGATGATTAGTGATACATTCTTCAACTTCCAAACTTTGCCTCTGTCTAGAAGTATGTTTTGGAAACATCTGTGAAAGAAACCCTCGCTTTCGCTTTAGTCGAAAATTAATATTTTACTTATTACATATGATCGATAATATCAATATTGTTTCTATCTTGTGACAATAAGTTGAAGATTTGGTAAACGTTAAAACAAGGACCATGTTTTCCAAATGTGTTTATGGCTGCTTGTTTCATTCTGTTGCAGTTGAGAAGAAGGAGTTAAAAAGCAAGCTGAATCCAGTTCAAGACATTGCAAACGACTCCTTTCAAACGCTTTAAATATAGTGGACTGAATAAGTTAGGGATATTTGCCATTTGTATTGACATTTCAGTATCGAGTAAAGACCGACGTCATTCTATATTCAAATTTTACATACAACCCTAACTATTTGGTGCAGTATTTATTAGATTTATTAATATTAGCGAACGTTCCATCGTGAAATACGACAATGTGCCGCCTGCTAATACCTAGAGATGACAAGAAACATTGGATCGATGTTAATTATATCGAAGAGCTTTCATACGCCGTGCATAACGACCGTATTTATAAGTTTACTTACTCATATGAGTAAATGTACACACGTCCTTACGTGTATGAGTAAGTTGACATGATCGGAAACCTATGAGAGATTTTCTCTATATTTTTGGCGGGCATCTCGTTTTTTTCGAAATAATCTTATAGAAGGTTTAACATTAAATACTGGTTGTTATTTCAAATGTAGGACCTGTATCTCAAAGTTAGAAGGGTTTAAATGCCAAAAAAAGACATGATGTTTAATATATACCTACACCTTCTTGTGTTAGAAGTCTAACGAAAAGCAAATGTAACATTTTGAAATCAAGTGGGAATCGAACTTGAAATGAAGACAAACGATGAAAACAAAAGATAAAAGCATGCTAAATCTATTGAGTCAGGTTCAGACTTTAGTAAGTTTTTTCGCGGTGCTTCAAGTTTTTGATATCTATGACACTTCAAAATGCTATCTCCTGCACGCACCGTGTTTCCTTTAATAGGGACCGGGCCTCAAATAAGAGTCAGGCATCTAATAGCAGCCGGGGGTAAAGGTATCCAAAGGCGAATAAGAACCGGGCCTCTAATAGGGGCCCAGTTTATATCGCATCAATGATCACCCCCTACTAATTATATTTACCATATATATTCCCAGGCACTAAGGAGGGTAAACTACCACGCTAAATTATGTTCAAATTGCGAGGAGTTTGTGTTATTCTAAATGGTTATCAGAGGTTATCAGTGTATTGGTCAAATCTGAAAATAAAATAAGGGCTGGGCCTCAAATAAGAGCCGGGCCTCCAATAAGCGCCGGGGGGTAAGGACCCGGGCCACTATTAGAGGAAATACGGTAATTGCCAGACCTCAGAAGTCGTGTCAGTATAGTTTTACTTACAAGTTTAGTACTCAAAGAGTGTGTCCATATATAAAATGTGCTCTAGTTGATCTTTTAAGCAAATGAATAATGATAACATATGGTATAAATATGTATTTCTCCATTGACGCAATTTAAATTTGTATTACATGACCATTTTGACAAATTACATCGATGTATTATGAAATCTAACTTTCCTACGCAAGGCATAATAACTTGCGCTAGTCTCCATCAAAGAGTTATGCCTTGCTAAGGTGTTGGATAAACAGAAATTTCAAAATAATAATCATAAAATGATAATGTGTGTGTTACAAAAGTCAGGTCAATTCAAAAGGTCAGAACTTAAAAGGTGACCAAAAAACCCGTTTTAAATTCTAAAAAGACCATATTTCCGTAAATAATGACTTCTATAAAACATAACCACAATGTTAACGCTTTGTGGATATAAATGTACTAATTATGCTGGTATAGTTACCTCATGTGTAAATAAGCTTATTTAAGTAAATTTTGTGCACAAGAAAGGATTTTTATGTTGTACATATGAATGGCTCGGGGTAATAAGTCGACAACCCACACATTATGATTTTTGTTAGATAATCCTATTTGTGGTTTGAAAATGGTCACTTTACCATATTAAAATCAGTTATCTCCCCTGAACTCAAAGGTAGATGAGTTGCGTCATTCACATAATTAGGCATCCTCGGTTACCCATGGTTTTATATATGCTCCGTTACTCTCCACTATATCACCCATGGGAAATTTCATCAGAGAAATCTGTACTCAAATTACCCGCCCTTGGCCGGCGTGAGCCAATCAAACCGCTACGCAGCTTGGACCTGCGAGCCAATGACAATTCATATCTTTTCGTTGCAAAGCACGCGAGGTCATTTTGTTAGCCGTCCGTCACCGGTTATCTCCCTTGACCATTTCCGTCTTATCGTATTGAGTATTTTCTTTGGTTACTGACTTCGTCACGCCGGCCAAGGGCGGGTAATTTGAGTACAGATTCTCCTGATAAGGTTTCCCATGGGTGATATAGTGGAGAGTAACGGAGCATATATAAAACCATGGGTAACCGAGGATGATAATTAGGATAAGGCACATTCCTCCTTTTCCATTTTTGCAAGAATGTGATAAGCCAAAAAAAAAAACATGGCGTTCAGCATGCTTTCTGACGAGGATGTATTGAGGAAAATTTCATGATAATGACAGCAACAGTGATCCGACTTGTGTCAAACCATTACAGCAATCAGACTATGAAAGGTCCGACGATATCGTTTATGTAAAGGCAATAATTTTCACTATCGAATAGTTCATGTTGTTTATCATGTTTTTTGCTTAAGTTTAATATTTAAACAAATTTGGTATCCCACAAAAAACTTTAAACTCGATTTTCTCAAAAGTAACTTTTTGTGGGTTATCTACTTACTGAGCCATTCATGTAGCAAATATGGTTAATCGTATCGCTTAGAAAAACAGATTGAGAAAGGAATGTTTGAACTTGATTATGTTTACTCCTCCTTAATTCAAATGAGACGAGAACATTAATGTACATATTTAACTTCAGTGTTTGTGAGAATGAAAGCTCATTTATTCGTTTTAACGTTTGTTTTTTGCTCCAAAGTATTTTTAAATTCTGAAATGTTTTAGGAGCAAATAAGGTTTAGACCGTTTATAATGAATGTAAAACTGTGTTCATTTATCACCTTTTACCTATCGGCATCTATAAACATCATAAAATAATTATTAATTAATTAACTGTTACTTTAACATTTGAAGTTGATTTCATATACATGTATCATCATATATCATCCCTTCCCCTCCGAGTCATACCATTTTGTATTTAATATTTTCTATATTTCTCATTTGTTTGACTCTACTTTTGAATTTTATGTTGATCTGTTGTTGATTAAATAAATGTATTATTTTCATGTTGTTTCCTTCGTGAACGAGAATAGAGAATAGAGAATAGTGACTGTCGCCACGTCCAGGCTGCACGCCACAACAGAACTGTAGAATCTATCTCATACCGAGTTTCAGGCTTCAGTTCTTGTTCGATCATACCGGTATTAAGCTCCCTGCCCTCTACTTATAGATACTTCTCGTAAACTGTAACTTACAGTGTAACTTCAAAATGGTTTAACAATGATGTCAAACTTATTATATGGTATCAATACAACAATGTTGCTAAATTGATTTAATACTGTAGTCCTCCATCAATGATCACATGTATAATTAATACTCATAATAATAATAATGGATAGTTTTTATATAGCGCACAAATCTCCACGTTGTGGACTCAGGGCGCTTCTAAACATTATTACCCTGGTCTTATATATATAACCTAAGCTGCCACAAAGCGCTTAAAGGTCACCTCCTCGACATCTTACACCAGGTACCCACTTACTGCTGGGTGAACAGAGGCATACTTTGAATAAAGTCACTTACCCAGGATGACACCATAAGTCTTTCCTCTCATGTCTCAGTGTGGGGCAGGGAATCACCCTTCAAACTCTCAGTTAATGCAGCAATGAAGCGGGTAACCCACCCATGCGGCAAGCCGCGCCCATTGTTGCTGAACTTCACTGATAGCGGTCGACTGAGCTATGCACAATATATGCAATATATATTTATTGTTGTCCTTTCAAGAGAATTCTTACTTCAACAGCAATAGCATGGAAACTGATGAAAATCATTTAATTGTTATGTTTGTGGAAATTATTACTTCGGTATGTCAAACTATTCTGAACTCAACCACAACAGAATCCAATTATCAACAACATGTATGAGATTTTAATAATGAATATATTTAAGCAATAGAGTTTTACTTCAACCAACATTTGTTTGCAATAACATACAGTTTTACCCTGAAAATTCCATTATAGGTGAAATAGAGTTGGGGTATTTCAACAACATTAAACATGGTAGTAGGCATCATTTATTATCGGATGTTGACTGTAGGCCTGACCAATAATCAACATCTGATAATAAAGGATGCCTACCACCACTTTAATGTTGTTGAACTAGGTGGGGGCTACCTTTTCTATTTCCCTATTTTGAGTTTTTATCCCCGCCGCGAAGTTGAAGGGGGATATAGGTTTGAGTTCCGCCCGTCCGAGATAAAGGGGACAGCTTTTTTCAAAAACTATTTAAGATAGGATTACCAAATTTGGTGTGATACTTGAGGGCATTAATACCTTGATGGAGTTTGAAAATGAGAAGGTGTGCTTATTTTTTCCACCGAGTTATTGCTGTTGATCCGATTTTATTACTCTGTTTCAGGTATCTCCAAAGGGGACAGCTTTTCTCAGAAACTACTTACGATAGGATAACCAAATTTGGTTTGAGGGTATCGATACCTTGATGGAGTTCAAAATTAGAATCGTGTGATTATTCTTTTCGGAGTTATTGCCCTTTTTCCGTTTTTTCGACTCGGTTCCAGGTATCTTCAAAGGATAGCTTCTCTTAAAAACTGTTTCAGATCAAATCAATTGTGTGGTTTGAGGGTATCGATACCTTTATAATGGAATGAGAAGTGCACAATTATTTCTTCTCGAGTTATTGCCCTTGTTCCAATTTCTTGGGTCTGGCAGGGGATGTTGAGGACTATATCTTCTTGTTCTTTATGATCTGTACAAACTCATCAGGCTTATTACCATTATCAGAACCTTACAGTTAAAGCAGAAGGAGACAGGCAAAGTGGTTTAAGGTTGCAAAAACGTACTAATTTGCAAACCCACGGTGGTTGAGGCTACTCTATTACTTATATAGCATGTAGATTTAAACTTAACGTAGCAAATCTGGTCGTGAACTTGAAATGTTCGACCAGCCCTGCGTTCAGTAACATGAAATTTCCCGGCTCGCGAACACTCAATGTTAAAGCAGGATGCCCGCCGCGAACAATGTGTTACTGAACGCAGGGCTGGGTCACTGTCCAAATGACGTTAGTGTCTTTGACATTATGGACCATTGCTTTAAGAGTACTTTACAGAGGAATGAAGAGTTGCCATTGACTTTGATATCAGCCCCAAACATGCTTGAATAATAATAATACACTTGTAGTCAATGTCAACTTTTACAATTGTTATCACCAATGTGTGATTTATTCCTGATGGTATAAATATGCCATTGTGCCATTTTTCATAAAACCCTAAGTCATGCAATATCATTATAAACTTAAAACCAATGTTTTTAATATAAGCTTTTATTATTCAACAAGAAACTATGATATAAACAATGAGAAATGTACAGAAACAGTAACATGTCCATCCATAAATTCAGTACCCTCAACATTAGATGAAACCATTTTTAATTCTGTGTTCAGCGCCATCTCTTACACAACCAGAATGTCGGACTATTCGAACCTCCACCCTTATCTCCAGTAAGATTTATTTCCTAACATAGTGAAAGTGGATGCTATTGACGATGATGCCTGAATGACCTGAATTCTCGTTATCTACATACAGCATTATATCGAAAATACTCTTGCAACCTGCAAACTTTGTGTCTTGATTACCGGTAATCACTGTTCCAATTTTTTCTTTAATTTTAATATTTAAATTGACAAAATTTAAATTTCCAGCTACCTAGTTGTGTAGCTGCTTTTATACAGTATTTACAAGAACGTTCATATGCTCTAAAGGGAAAAACAAATAATTTTTTAACATAAATGGTCTAAAACCACCATTATCGCTGACATTATTTAGACCCCGGGGATACAGATGAAAATACGGTCCACAGCTTTTTTTGTCACTTTGATTTCCTCACAAATATCGTATGAGTGCTGGATTCCTAAGAGAATGTTCCAGTGGTGTGACATGAATGTAGTAAGCTGGCTTCCAAATGCGACAGGTAGCTGGCTGCAAAGTTCAAGGTCACATGAACATATCGTCATAACCTGGCGGTGGCAGATGGTCTGGATCAGGGCTGAGGAAGAAAGAGAGCACAAAAGTTTGTTTTATATTTTTAAAAAAAATCATCTTCACAACGCCAAAGGCGTAACGAAAAGATTTCCAAATCTTCACCTTCCGCCCATTTCAACCCTCGCATTTTCAGTGCTAAGATTTTAACGTACTGCAGGTTAATCGGATAAGCCAATCAGAAGACAGTTGTATTGCCTCTGTGACTGTGTCTATCGTCGCTTATTTTGAATTGGTTCCGAATGTAAACGGCAATTTCATTGGCTGTATGTTAGCAGATGGTAAGGGACGTAACTCGTGATCACGACAGGTGTCTCTGATTCGTTTCACCACTACTGGCTAGGTTGAAGGCAAGGTAAAAAATGAAGAGATCTCGATACATTTTCACCTTGCCGTGGGAAGATGCTCTCAAAACATCACTGAAAATTATCTAGTTAGTGGACCAAGAACTATCTACTTGACTACGTTCACTCAGTATTGCGCTAGATCCTACACACTAGTGCCCACAAGTATGGAGAAGATAGGTGTGTGCAGTGTCATGAAAGGAGAGGAACAACTCATTATTCCACCTTGTTCTTTCCTCACTTCCACAACATCTTCTCATTCAATATAAACAATCAAAATACACAAGTATGATCAAGTCTTTAAAGGACATTTAGAAGTGGCATATATAAAAACAGGAAGATTTTCTGGATAACAACTTCTTGAGACAATACATGATGTTTCGAAGTATATACTATATACAGTATATATTCTGAAATGTTGTGTATTTTCATATTAACAAGAAAATCGTCCTGTTCTCACCAGTGTGAAGTTCTATATTTACTTACCCAGGTAGTTCTATATTTACTTACCCAGGTCTTCCTGGAGGTCCAAAAGGATCAAACCTGGCGCCGGGTGGCACCGCTCCTCTGTAATAACATGTTATTATGTAACTTATTTCCTTACACAATTATTACCATTAAATAATGGGATTTATCATATACACAAAGTCAGAAAAATAGGTGTGTTATATGGCTGATCTGATCAAATATATAAATTATCAAATAACACAGGTTATATTGCACAGCCCTAATGGGTATTCACAGATTGATCTTAATGCACAAGTGTGATGTTCTATTTATTCACTAAATTTGTTAGAGTAATATACAACATTAATATGATAATATAGGTTCTGTTACAAAATGGTATTCTATCAAGTGAAATAACGTACATTTTCAAGCTTAACACATTTATGTTAAAGTCATGTAACAATATGTAGGGCAGTGTTGTTCCTAGGTGATCTCCTGAGGGGGGCATTTTGGCCATTTCTGAACAAGTGGGACCCTTTGCAATGGTAAAAGTATCCTACTTCTCCAAATTTTAAGGGACACCAAGCCAAAAAGGTGGGCAAATGTCCCCAGAACCCCCTCTAGGAACAACACTGTGTAGGGTTCAATAGAAGATGGAAAATCCATTTATAAAATCATGTCACAACAAATCTTTGCATTATTTTGGGAAAACAATGATCCCTTGATAACAAATTTAATTGAATTCCATGTATTATATCATCTCAAGAAGTAGAAATGATATCACTAGACTTGTGGTTTCTACTTGACTCAATGACAGATACAAGGTATTGCCATGAAATATCAATTACTCTCTATTTATTAGGGATATATGCCAACTATCAAAGACTTGTGGTAGTTTGTAGGTAGGTTGTAGCACTAAGTCACCGAGCTCTGTGTAAAAGTTGAGTCAATGAGGAAGCAAATAAGGAGGCAAGTCATTGACCTCAGTTGTTCCACCCCGGATGATATTTCATTTCTCATGGTTGGATTACACTATATTAACATTTTCATTAGATTGGTTTTACTCAATGAAAACTTACGGAGGTAACCGTCCAGGTAGACCAGCATTAGGGTCAGGTCCGAAACCTTGACCCCCGGACCTCCGCGGGTCCATCAACATTCCTCCCATTCCCCCTGCTAGAGGGTCAAGGTCACCACGTCCCACAGCGAATGGGTCTCTCGCTGGCATCCTGATTAGACAAATTGTTTGTTAGTTTTTTTGTTGATATAATACACAAATAATATAAAATTTTCCATGCAAATATCATATCAACAAATAAAGTGAACAAAACTAAATTAGCATGTTGAAAGCCTGCCTTACATTCCTAACAATATAGAACCAAATTTGTTGAAAACTTATATACAGACAGAAAAAGAAACATTCCCATTCACTAACCAGTCAGGAGGAGGAGGGTGCCTGCGGCTTGGAACACGAAGTGGATCCTCCTCATACAGTGGTTGTCTCCCTTGTGTTGTCCGTGAGCTTGAGGTTGATGATGGCTCTTTAGGACTCTTGTCAAATTCTTTCAATAAATCTGATTTTATTCGCTTTTCAAGTTCTGACAGATTTTTAAAAGCACTGCAAGAAGAAAAGAAAACTATTCTTGGATATTGATGATACCAACAGGAAAACAATATTTGAACAATATCATCAGGGGAAAAGGTTTAATCCTACCAACCTTGAAACAGACAACATTTCTTAATGAAGGATATATAAGGATTTAAAATATGGCATGATATGTTTCTAAAAGCTAAGCATTTGACACTTTTAATTATTTCTAAAAGCTGTACACAAACCTATCAAACTCGGCGATGTTATCTGTGGTGTAGTTGGAAACCCGAATATTCACACTTGTCACCTTCTCATCTCGGCTTCTCTGAAAAACACATTCACTCAACAATTAACCTTGTACATTGATTGTTTAAGGAAACCATTAAAATACTTTACTTTTATGATCGGAACAACGAAGAAACGAAAAATATAATTTTTTATTTGTACTTTGTAAAACCGCTGACTATTACAATACAATAATAGTATTGACCCAAATTTAATATGTTCAAATGAATCTGGTGCTTTTATGCATTAAATCTTAAATATTTATGTAGAGATACAAGTGTAGAGATGTAGCAGTAACCTATAAGATCATAACAGTTTCGGTGATTCATCATTATTTCAACAAGCACTAGACAGTTTATTTCAACTGCATTTGTGACATTTTCTCCACAGTGTGAAAACATTTGAGCACTCATTAACTTCAATGTTAGCCAGAAGGATGAGCACATAGTGGTCAATAGTAAAGGTTAGGAAGTCTACTCTTACCATGAAATGAACGAGGAGGCTGTTGTCAATTTTGACCACTTTAAGGACAAACTCCTCCTGAGATGTGGTGTTCTGGTATCTGAGCACGTAAAGATTACTGTCGTCATTCCAACCCCGAGGTAGAAGCTCAGTCTTCTTACTCGCTCCACTCTGATTAGTTAATAATGAAAATACAAAAATACTTCCTTCATGAGAAATGCTGAAGTTTACACACTAAATTCACACAAGTAATAAATGGTAATGAATATAAATTTTCAAAAGTAATTGATTAGTAACAATTCTTTTCTAAAGAGTCTGAGAGGGTATATCTTGGGGTTTTCTTCAAAGCATCTTAACTTGGTAAAAAAAACTGAGCTCTACATTGCTGTGTTCAACAAGAATTTTAATGAGCACAACTCACTCATACCTCGCTCCAGTCAAAGAAGTTTCAAAATAGTAAAAGGTCAATCAATGCAAGTCCTTTGTATGAACATACCACTGCAGTTTAATTAAAGCAGGGCAATAAGAAAGGACAATATGACAAGTCTACATATATTGTACTATGACTAAGTCATAATTTATCAAAACCACAAAAACATAATTCAGATCTAGATATCATGGTTTATTTGTGTGTACATTCATACTTTCATTAAGCTAACATCTTTATCTGGGGAGATATGTTTCGAAAAATTGACTTAGGTTTGACTAGTCCATCATGCTAGACGTCTTCCTACGTCGGTTGCGCAGTCATCGCACATAAAACGACGTTTAGATTATCTGAAATAGGGTTTTACTAGTCCAGGATGCAAGACGTTTTCCTATGTCGGGTGCGCAATCATCGCAAATAAACTGATGTTTAGATAATCTGAACTGGGGTTTTACTTTTCTAGACTTCAATTAGTTCAGATAATCTATAAACGTCGGTTTATGTGCGATGACTGCGCACCCGACATAGGAAAACATTGACATAGAAAGACGTCTAGCATGCTGGACTAGACTTCAATATAGTATATGCACAACTGTCGACTAGTAGATAAGTTTTTCATTACTCTGGATAGAATTAGTCAAGTATACTAGACATCATCATTCGTGGTCATCGTCGGGTGCGCAGTCATCGCACATAAACCGACGTTTAGATTATCTGTTGACGTAGGAAGACGTCTAGCATTAAGATTATCTAAACTAGGGAAGAATATGACATTTAGGTCAACGAAGATTCAATATGTCACTGTCACTATACACATTTTCAGTTTCAACTTTCAGTTTCACAATCACAGCCCACCTCGCCAACTCCTGTGCATTTGAAGCCGCTTGATACGACGTTCCAGTGAAGAACGCACATGACAGCGTCCTCCGGACATTTCAACTGTTGAGAAACACTTTCATAAAGAAGTTCTAAACCTGGCTGTGTCATCTTGATAAAATAAAGGGATAAAATAAGGAAATGTCAGCAGGTTTCATGAAATGTCACTTTCCCATGAATTGCAGAATGTAAACTTCCGGGGAGGTGCATTAAAAACTATGATTCACGAAAATGGAAAACAAAATATCATATGGTTTTAAACTTCCTTGGTATTCAACTGATCATAATTATTATTTCTATGATTAGAATAATGGAAAACAAAATCGCTTTCAGTTATTTTTTTCACACATGCTTCTTAATGGGTAAACTATTTTATTACAACATGCCTTGTTTCGTTTTAAGACAATTGTATGTTCCAAAATTTAAATAATAAGCGTTTTCTCCCTCTTAATTGAAGAGTACAAAGATGGCTGCGCCCATAGCAAAACGTGCAGTTGTCAAAACCGCAGTTGAATATTCTCGAAAATATCTTGTTCACTTTGCGAGCGAACATCTTGATTTTAAATTGCCTGTTTGTAAATTATTTAGTCCTACCCCAGTTTGTTTTTGTGGTCAAATATGCTCGTGGATACTAAGTTAGCTAGTACTAAAGCTTGGCTCCGATATATTTGGACTACACTGTCATACACTAGATTTTTTAATTTTGTTCATACTATCTCTTTTTAACACTTTCAATCCAATTAAACCGTCGTTTGTTCGACTATATTTATAACTATATAAACCTTTGATCCGTAAATAATGATGTGTTATTCTAGCAGTAATACCTAGTGACATTCTCTGGTAATAACTATAGCTGATAATGCCAGATCAAAACTCATCTTGTCATTTTTTTTATTAAGCAAAGTGATCAGTCATCGCACATAACCAAATTTTAGATTTTCTGAACTATGGGCTGTGGGCAGTTCAGATACAATGTAGGTTCAAGAGATAAAGAGATAGTTTGAGATTAAAGAAATAAGTTGTGTTCAATACCATATTTAACCTGAAGACCAGCAATAGAATTCCATATATTTTTACTTGTATTGATACATCATTTCTTAACATCATCAGGAGCTGAAATCAATTGCTTCATTACTTGGAATATCTTTCACCATCAATGAAGGAAAATATGAGAAAAAGGTCTGTATCATGTTTTATGAATAAGAATTTATTTCTGTATTGTATCTTAAATATTGTTCCAAATTTTCATCAGCTGTGTTTCTTTCACCCTCTTCAAAACGTAAGTTTGACATTCTTCTAGTTGGTTTCTTTTATTGGTATCATTTAGTTTGGTATGAATGCTGCACAATTTATAGTTTTCATGTTGCTTGAAATAATGTTGTTTAATGAATTCTGTTTCAGAATCCATTTCTGGTTGTTGACATGCCTTCAGAAGAGCATGCTAAAAAGTTGATGACAAGAACAGTATTAGTTAAGTAGGTTGCAATCTTCACTTACGTAAGTGATCTTCTCATGAGTAAAATTCATTCAATTACCGGTAGATCATCATAAATTCAATTGATCATCAATTACTTTGTAGGCATTACACAATTGCTACGTTATAAAACTGTGGCAGTGGTCGAAATTAACCATATTAAAGCATTCACCATGTCACAGTCATCAAGTGCTAGTTGAGACCTATTTGAGTAAGTCAATAGACCTACATGATTGAGATTATGATTCTGTCTGTACATTTCACTAACCCTTATGGGTAGACAGTTTGACAAAAATGACCTGTCTAACTTTCAAACGCTGTCATTACAACTGAATATATCAATGGAATGTGAATAAGAATACTGTAAACTGTTCAATATATTTTGTTTAGATCTCTTTATGAATTATGGGGTCAAGGCTCAAACAGAAAAGAACTTTACGAGAACCTAGGAAAATATCCAGTTGAGCAGAGTGTAAGTTACAGATAAAGTTTAACACTCAAAATGAATTATTCACAGGGGTCGAAATTAACCTTTGCGGTAGCCATTCGGACTAGTGCATTTCTAAAAGTACTAGTCCAGACTTATTCTCGCTAGCCAAATACATCTCCATGATCATTTCACGTTAAATTTTAACTAGTCTTTGGTGAGTTTTTACACTCTACTAGCGCAGCTTCTTTTTCACTAGCCATGGGCTACCGGACTAGTGCTAATTTCGAACCCTGATTAATTTTTTCTAACATAACTCTTAAAAAGGTGAATTATCTTTTGTCCCCCAAAAATCACTATTGACAAATGTTAAAGGTACTATACTTGATATTTGAGTTCAAGTATTTGAGCATAATGGTGAAATCATTTCATTTTCTTTCCCTGTGTTCAATTTATTACAGAATCCCTTTTTGGCAGAAGGCTCTTCATTTAAAATCAACGTGGAAACTTTCAACAAAAAAATCACGCTTAAAGAGAAAGTTGAAAGAATTGAGGTAAACTTTTTGTGATTTTATAGTTTAAAGGATGTTGTCAGCTTTGTGAATAAAAATAACATGAGTTTTATGATTACCGTAATTGAGATATGAAATTTAAATTGTGAATTGTATACTCTTTGTATAAGTTGTAAAACAAAACTTTGTAGACAATTTACTGTAAGAACAATTTACAAACAAGAACATTCTAGATTTATAAATCTCAATTAATACTGATATTGAATCATAGAGTTAATTGATACTATATGAAATGTTGTTCTTGTATTTTTTTTAAAAGATAGTAAAAAAGATGTTAAGAAAGATGTTAAGTTTATAAAAAAAAGAAGTTCATATGTCATAATTTTCAATTGATCTGTATGCAAATAAGTATAACTTACCATATGTTCTCAAGGACATCCCCCTAGACTGTTTAAACTTGAAGGGAAAAGTGAACCTCAAGTCTCCACAACATGTATTTAGTCTCCTCGAGTACTTCGGTCCCGAGGGATCTCCCACATCAGAGGAGCCTTACGAACTCTACTTTGGGAGATGGGTGCGTGAAAATAATGAGCCTATGTTATTGTGTGTGTGGAGATGTGTCAGTAGAACTTATAGTTATTCTTCATTCTCTAGTTATAATTTATGTGTATGTCTGATTGTACTGATTACCACAGTGCAGTATCGAAGCTCTCTTGCCAGGAAAGTCATAAGCCTGTTTATTGTCATCTTCCGCATGCATCAAGCCATATATGTACTTTTAGAAAATGCATACTGACCCTTGTGACAACTCGAAGGGATATCTGAGACAGGGTCAGCGCCACCTATCGTCCAAAGAGAGTTACGTCCTCATTACCAACCCAATCGATCCAAAAGTTGGTAATGCACCGACATGTTTTTAAATTGGTTATAATACTTTGGGATTTTTCATCTCGAATGTTAAGCTCATTTGCATAATATAAGTTTCAAAACAGATTTTAACTTAATGGGAAAATTAATCAAGAGAGCTATTATCATCTCTTGAATAAATCGTGGTTTGTTTCAATTACCCGCACGTTGTGATTTAGTTTTATCACTAATTCATCGAGCCTCATCAGCCTAGTACGGGTAATTCAAATTAAAAGAAGAAACTTTCACCCAACGTGTCTGTGCGTTATTTGTAAACGCGCATTTGATTGGTCTACATCATAGCTCAATAGTCGTGTTACTTCCTGTCTCAGAAATCCCTTAGAGTTGTCGCAAGGGTCAGAATGCATTTTCTAAAAGTGCATATATGGCCCGATGCGTGCGGAAGATGGTTTATTGTTTGGATCTACAAGTGTCTTAGCTCTAACTTAGCACTAATTAACTCTAACTACTGCAGTAGAGTGTTTCAAAATATATATCCTTGATTGTGATTGTGATTCTGTTTCATATCATAAGTGAATATTATTGTATGGGTCTATGAATATGTTAACGCTAATAAACTCATAGTGAAAGTTTTTAAAAATCCTTGATATGATTCTACCTCAAGTGTCTAAGCGTCTTATATTAGAAAGCAACAGCTCAGTGTTCATCCTCGGTTACCCATGGTTTTATATATGATCCGTACTCTCCACTATATCACCCATGGGAAACCTTATCAGGGGAATCTGTTCTCAAATTACCCGCCCTTGGCTAGCATGACGAAGTCAGTAACCAAAGAAAACAAAGTGATGTGAATTGTCATTGGCTCGCAGGTCCAAGCTGTGTAGCAATTTGATTGGCTCACGTTGGCCAAGAGCGGGTAATTTGAGAACAGATTCCCCTGATAAGGTTTCCCATGGGTGATATAGTGGAGAGTAACGGAGCATATATAAAACCATGGGTAACCGAGGATGCTCAGTGTTATGAGCAAAGACTCTGCCATGAACTGGAATCCACTTACTTTTAACATTTAAAGGAATAACATTTAGTTTTGGAGATGAAGCTATTTTGAAAAGCCAAGATGTTTATACCTTCTCTGTCACTGTTGTCTTTATATGTTGACAGATTGCTAATGGCCAGAGAGATAAAATACAGGAGTATCATTTGCAGAATAGACATTTCATAGGTGAGTACTTTCAGAAGTTTATGTGTGTAAAAGATTTTACAGTTGTGTGCATAATTTGTCCCTATTTTAATGTAAATCAATTTGTTTCCATGGTAACTGTTTCAGGTAACACAAGTATGGATGCATGTCTGTCGCTCATTATGGCTAACATGGGGTTGGTTAAGAAGAACTCGTTCGTGTTTGATCCATTTGTGGGCACAGGTAAGCTTGTACATTTGTTGAAACTTACGAATTAGAAAATTTACAAAATTATTGATTGAATTCTTGGTCAGATAAAAGATTTTTTTTGGCATCATATTGTTGAACACCAGGACCCATATTTTCGAAGCTCTCTTAGCGCTAAGATTGTCGTAAGTCAATATATTTTAATGTATGGCACTTACGACTATCTTAGCGCTAAGAGAGCTTCGAAAATATGGGTCCTGGAATGGAAATAAATAACTCCTTTTTAGCTCATCAGGCCTGAAAGGCCCGATGGGCTTATGGCATGGGATGGCGTCCGTCCATCCGTCCGTCCGTCCGTCCGTAAACTTTTCACTTTTTCGACTTCTTCTCCAGAACCGATAACTCCACAGAGCTGAAATTTTATGTGCAGACTCCTTGGCCAATGAGGATTCTAAATTGTAGATTTCGTGACCCCATGACCCCAAATTAGGTCACTGGGGACACATCCTTAAAAACCTATTTTCATCTTCTTCTCCAGTTCCAAAAGGTCTAGAGAGCTGAAAAGTTGTGTGCAGACTCCTTGGCAAATGGGGATTCTAAATTGTAGATTTCGTGATCCCATGACCCCAAATGAGGTCACAGGGGTCACATGTTTAAAAACATATTTTCATCTTCTTCTCCATTCCAAAAGGTCTACAGAGCTGAAAAGTTGTGTGCAGACTCCTTGGCAAATGGGGATTCTAAATTGTAGATTTTGTGACCCCATGACCTCAAATGGGGTCACAGGGGTCACATGTTTAAAAACCTATTTTCATTTTCTTCTCCAGTTACAAAAGGTCTAGAGAGCTGAAAAGTTGTGTGCAGACTCCTTGGCAAATGGGGATTCTAAATTGTAGATTTTGTGATCCCATGACCCCAAATGAGGTCACAGGGGTCACATGTTTAAAAACATATTTTCATCTTCTTCTCCATTCCAAAATGTCTACAGAGCTGAAAAGTTGTGTGCAGACTCCTTGGCAAATGGGGATTCTAAATTGTAGATTTTGTGACCCCATGACCTCAAATGGGGTCACAGGGGTCACATGTTTAAAAACCTATTTTCATTTTCTTCTCCAGTTACAAAAGGTCTAGAGAGCTGAAAAGTTGTGTGCAGACTCCTTGGCAAATGGGGATTCTAAATTGTAGATTTTGTGATCCCATGACCCCAAATGAGGTCACAGGGGTCACATGTTTAAAAACATATTTTCATCTTCTTCTCCATTCCAAAAGGTCTAGAGAGCTGAAAAGTTGTGTGCAGACTCCTTGGCTAATGGGGATTCTAAATTGTAGATTTCATGACCCCATGACCCCAAATTAGGTCACTGGGGTCACATCCTTAAAAACCTATTTTCATCTTCTTCTCCAGTTCCAAAAGGTCTAGAGAGCTGAAAAGTTGTGTGCAGACTCCTTGGCAAATGGGGATTCTAAATTGTAGATTTCGTGATCCCATGACCCCAAATGAGGTCACAGGGGTCACATGTTTAAAAACCTATTTTCATCTTCTTCTCCAGTTACAAAAGGTCTAGATAGCTGAAAAGTTGTGTGCAGACTCCTTGGCTAATGGGGATTCTAAATTGTAGATTTCGTGACCCCATGACCCCAAATGGGGTCACAGGGGTCACATCCTTAAAAACTTATTTTCATCTTCTTCTCCATTTCCAAAAGATCTAGAGAGCTGAAAGGTTGTGTGCAGACTCCTTGGCAAATGGGGATTCTAAATTATAGATTTTGTGACCTCATGACCCCAAATGGGGTCACAGGGGTCACATGTTTAAAAACCTATTTTCATCTTCTTCTCCAGTTCCAAAAGGTCTAGAGAGCTGAAAAGTTGTGTGCAGACTCCTTGGCAAATGGGGATTCTAAATTGTAGATTTCGTGATCCCATGACCCCAAATGAGGTCACAGGGGTCACATGTTTAAAAACCTATTTTCATCTTCTTCTCCAGTTACAAAAGGTCTAGAGAGCTGAAAAGTTGTGTGCAGACTCCTTGGCTAATGGGGATTCTAAATTGTAGATTTGGTGACCCCATGACCCCAAATGGGGTCACAGGGGTCACATCCTTAAAAACCTATTTTCATCTTCTTCTCCAGTTCCAAAAGATCTAGAGAGCTGAAAAGTTGTGTGCAGACTCCATGGCTAATGGGGATTCTAAATTGTAGATTTTGTGACCCCGTGACCCCTGACCCCAATCTAGGTCACGGGGTCATGACCCAAAAACATATTTTCATCTTCTTCTCCAGTTTATATGTAAAGCTCTAGAAAGGAGAATTGTGGTGTAGAGATTCTTTGGTCAAAGGTGATTCTTGGTTGTAGGATTGGTGACCCTGTGACTCCAAATGTGGGTCACAGGGGTCATGATCTAAAACCCATATTATTTTGCTTGTTAACAATGTATTACTTGAGATAACTTAGATATTCAACCTTAGATAATAAATCAATGAAATACTGATGAGCTACAGAGCCCATGGCTCTATTTTTGTGTGTGTTACACTGTCAACCAAGCTAGAGCTACATTCCTGGTCATAATTAACATAAAATCACAAAAGTCTCTACGTAAATAAAGCAAAATTGCCATGATATTGTGAGAATTATTTTCATTCATTGCATTATTCGTCTGTATTGCAGGCAGCTTGTTGGTAGCATCAGCCCATTTCGGTGGTTACGTGATGGGAACAGATCTGGATTATCTTCTCCTGCACGCTAAAGGTGAGAGCATGGATCACCGTTACAAGATTTGGTTACGTGATCAACAAAACTAGGGTTAAAAATCTTTTAAATATCATTATTCATTGACTTACAACAGTTCTAAATTTATTTTGATGAGAGGCACTTCATTTAACATATCATGATCTTTTGTTTGTAAAGTGTTCCTTGGTCAATGTAATTTGAATGGCAAAATTAAAAATAATTTCTAAAAGTTTCCAGTCCACAGTAAATGTCACCAGTAACATGTTGGAAGGGGATCACCATTTCTATCCCTGTTGATTATTGAACTGATGTATCATGATTATTTAAATTTTAATCTCACAGGTAAACCTAGTCGACACAACCAGACGAAGCGTGCACCGGATGAAAGTATACGAGCTAACCTAGCACAGTATGGTTTTGAGAAGGCGTATATAGACGCAGTTGTGGCAGATGCCTCGAAACACGACATGTGGAGGCATCACGGCATGTTTGACGCTATCATTACGGACCGTGAGTGTGTGGAATAAGCTTAAAAGTAGCAATGACTGAAGTTCAACATTTTTCAGGGCGTTATGTGACTGTTTTCAGTTGTCAAGGAATGTTGGGATTCTGTGGATTATTTGGGTGTGGTTTAGGTTTTAAAGGGGCAGTAGCACGTTTTTTTCGCTGATATAAGTTGATGAAATGTATTTGAAAAATAGTGTCATCAAAAGTAAAACACCCTTCTCTCTTCAGAAAATCAAGTTAAAAATGAATGTACATGGTTCCGTTAAGCCATGGAAATCATTTTTGTCATTCGAAATAATAAATTGTGTTCACAATAAAATGGCCGCCATGCAATTTTTGCTTTATACGGAACACCGAAATTACCACTACGGATAATTGGTTTGTGTAATAAGATGTTTTACCTTCTAAAGTAAATATAAATGACAAAACTATCAATATAAATGGGAAATTTGAAAAAATGAAATTTGTAAAAAACGTGCTACTGCCCCTTTAAGAAATCACCTTTTATCTGCTTTACCAGTCCATTATGTCCTAAACTATTTACTTTGAAGTTTAAACAGATGAACAGGAACAGTGTTTTCACAAATTTGCCATCTAAAAAATTACATTCTCAATTTTTCGTGTCAGTTTTATGTCTTACATATTGATTTTGAAGTTTAAGCTCAAGACCTGGACCCATATTTTCAAAGCTCTGTTAGCACTATGATAATCGTAAGTGCCATACATTAACATTGACTTACGACTATCTTAGCGCTAAGATAGCTTCGAAAATATGGGCCCAGTATTTGTTTTTTCCTCACAACTTTGCAAACACAAAGTTTAACATTCTCAGTTTAAATTGAAAAATCTATTAAAACCTTTAACTCTGCCAATCAGGATAGTAAATAGATTACAAATAGTAAGATATTAAAGATATTGTTTTATTTGACAGCCCCTTATGGTATCCGAGAACCTGCCAAGAAGATTGCTAACAATGATATGGATATAACAGATGATGTGTAAGTCTGATTAGAATTGTATTGTTACAGTGGTGATGCCAGGAAAAGAGGGTTACTTGTTAAGCAATATTTAGCTGTAGATATAATATATGTAATATTGTGAATATACTGAATACTATATGTACATATTAATATTCTTGGTGTCAAGTCTGTGATTAGTGAAGTGCACTGGACAATGTTTCTAATGAACAAAGTTTATGAAACTGTTGTTAGTCATTGTTTCCTATTGGTTGGTGTGTTGCAGGAAAGAATCTCACATTCCACAGCGGGTGCAATACCAACTTTCCGATATCTTTAAAGATCTTCTAAACTTCTCCGCCAAATTTCTTCGTCTTCACGGCCGACTTGTGTTCTGGTTTCCTGTTATCAGACCAGAGTGAGTGCCGGAGAGGTTCTAATTATATGTGTGACATAATCAATCATATTATATATCTAACTTTTTGCTCATAATTAGAACTTTCTATGGTTACCTGTCAAAACGCAGAACTGCAAAACGCAGAATTCCCAATTAGCAGAAATGAAAAGTTCATTGTCAGGCAGGTCACACCTATTCAAGTAATGGACTGGTCCACTCTGACAGTGAGTAGAGCGACACAGTCAAATTAGCAGATCACTGAATCAACAGGTCAATGTTTAACAGTATGATCCTCCCGGTATATGTTTATATGTAAATACTGAGTAGTAACACACTGAAACAATATATTCAACACTCTATCAAAACATTGTTAAACAGTATAATCCTCCCAGGTACATGTGTTTGTAAGTAAATACGTTTTGCAGTTCTGCGTTTTGACAGGATACCCTTTCTATTACCCCTGAAACCATCCACATGACGTAATTCCTCAGATCATGGTCAAGCAAGATAATTTCATATGTGTGAAAAAAGTATTGCAGATGTGATTGTGTTACCCAATGATGACACCAGACACAATCAGTGTTATTAACTCATAAGGAAAAAAAACTAAGTATTACTATTAATAATAATATAACAAACTTTCTACTTAAATCTTACTATCTTTAATAACTATCAAAATATAAGAATGCTTGATGATCAGATATTCTGAGTCCAACGTGCCTCGACATCCCTGCTTTGAATTGGTTGCCAACTCAGAACAACCCCTGGCCACAAGGATAGGTCGGAGACTCATCACGTTAGAGAAAGTGCGCGAGTTTGAGGTTTGTGTAATACTTATCTCATAGATTTGCACATTTCATATTTATGAACATTTTAATTGTGGTAACTCACATTGTACTAACTTTGTTGTATCTGAGCTACTGTACTTCAACGTGATATGTAAGGTTTTATCTTCTAAATCAATCGAAGGAATAAATCGTCTTGAATTTATTTTTTACTAAAATTACCCCTATCACATTAATGTGATAAACTGAAAAGTCAATTGAAAATAATTCTGTCCCCCTGGTTCAAGCTGCCCATGTCGTTTTCCGTAACCTCATTTTAATCACTTGACAATCATTTGCTATCTGTGTGCTGGAACATCTCCTTGCAGACCGTTGAGTGTGAGTCAGGCGCCACCTATGATGTGGATCATTTTGGAGACTCGTCCTTCCGGGACCGATACTTCAAGAACGCTAGAGAAACCTCTCCCAACAGAAGAAGTGCTAAACGGAGTCCAAAATGTCCAAGGAAACCTTCAAGCTGAGGAACTGTCAGACCTAATATCAAAGACTTTAGAACTGCTCATGTGTATATTCAACAACCTCCTTTCTCAAAGATTGAGGTTTCAGTGACTTGCCATGCATGGTTTCCTTGTGTACTGTTAAACAACAGGAGTTCAGATTTCTTCAGTGTTAAGATGCCTCTGGAAAGGACCAGTTTCTTTGAATACGGATTATTGACTGATTGTGGTTGTGACAAGAGCATTGCAACACAGAAAGGAGACAGTTTGACTGTCAATCATAATATGGATCCTCCAATGCTCAACAGTCAACAGTGGGTAGAAATTACGGGTCAAAGTTCAAAATCTAGGACAAAGTACCTGAGGGGATATTTCATATTAAGTAAGTCCTTAAGCAAACTCATGATTTATAGTCATTGCATTGAAACTAAGTCACTTTTAATTTTTTTTAAATTTAAACATTTTTACACATACACACAAATGAATTAATATAAATATAGAATCTGATGATATACATACCCCGGTAAATGAAATGTAGCTTTCTGAGGAAAAGAGTCAATATTGACTCAATAACTAATGACAATGTTGGATATAAATGTGTGATTGTCATTTGACAGTTTTTTCTAAATTCTTTTTGATTGGAACTCTGCTAGGACAAGGAAATTGAAAGGAAAAATAATGTTTTTAGCCTCTTATGCTTATGTTATGCAATGGTGATATTTTAGATAATGAATGTGTGAAGTTTTACAAAAAAATAATAAAACATGCCACAATATACATTTGCATTTCTTTTATCAAACGAAGTGGAAATTTTATCGTCTTTTGACGTAAATAAAGAAATGGACATGGTTTTTATCACGTCTGTGCCAACAGAAGGTCATCGTATAAATAGCTGTCTGCACTTTATGTTACGTAAATTATTTTTCAGCATTTTAATCGGGATTTTAAATAAAATGCTCATTAATTAACAATGAAATGTAAAAATATTCCACGTCATTATTTAAGTAGAGTACATCTGTATGAATAAGAAGTTGAAGAGGAAAATGACAACCTATACCTGACAAAGGGTTAGACAATTAAGAACAAACAATCTTTGGACTTTTTAGTTATTTTATCAACATCACAGCTAGCATGGACGTCCCAACTCGTCCAGTAACTTGTCCATCATATCCACATCTCTCTGCAGCTCTTCTTGCTTCGTGCGACCCTTCCTCCCCGCCTTGCGCTGCCTCGTGACCTCCGTCCCCTGACTAACATCACTGCAAGGAGCGATGATATTCCAAAATGAATCCTCAAGAGCTTCTGGTTTTGATTCTGAAATAGGTCAACACGATGGTAATTCTCAGGATTATCAAACTGAGATGAAAGTAAATATTTAGATGGAATAATGTGTGTCACATTGTAGTGACAGTTTATTCCACATACTAAAGCTCATAGCTGATGGATGAAATACTGCCCAAGCAACGCTAAAGAACCATTCACTCACAGAAAGCATTCAAACCATCCTTTAAACTAGACTCTCACAAAGATTACTATCAATCGTACCAGCTTGTTCCCGCTCCCCCCAGCTGCTCTCTATATCGGCCAGCAGATCGTCCAGTCCCTCCAGAGGGTCGCGTTCTGACCCCACCTGAGGCGACATCGTACACATAGACCGTGGAGACGCACCTGCAATCAGTATCAGACATGGTAAATGTAAATTAGGCAGCAGTTTCATGTAGGAGGGAGGGATTATGTATACACAACAAGTTACTTCTTTACCATCAATCTTTACCATGAGAAGTGTACAATAAAGCGATCTGAATAAATATCTGATCCAATGTTAAAATGTAGTAAGGTTAGATTACACTGAATGTCAACACAGTACCATCCATTGTTTCAACATGTTTCAACACATCCTAGTAGGTTTCACCACAATGCATAGAGAGTATGCAGAGGTCCCCCCTGAAATAATACTAACCCCCTTGAAAGCGGTTTTAAAACCCCAAATCACCTCACCTCGCCAATCACTTTTTACAGAGGGATAATTGGCCAAATCACTACCCCTTCCTTGAAGATATTGTGGATATTTTGTAACGATCCTTTCTTAAAAAATTAAAATCCCACCTCTAAATGCATTTATTCTCAAAAGCTCTCTGTCCAGCTTTGAGCTCTCGTCCACTGTACAGCACTCTAGCACATCAGGATGTTGGTTGCTTCGACCACGTCTCTTTCCAGCCCGCCCCCACACATCTGCTGTCGATGGTTGACACAAGGTACCGGATCTTGATTGAGCATGTCTGTATTTGTTCTTAAAGTCTTCGCTCTTCTCATTCTGATGGTCACAGATTTCCTGATAGGAGGCCTTAAGTCTCTTCTGGCGGAGTTCTAAGCGGCGAGCAAGCTCTTCATCTTGAAATGATTGCAGACCTTTCTTATGGTTCTGAAGGGCTGGAAACGCAGATGGCGTCAACTTTTTCAGCTTTGGTCTCCTGTTTGTTAGGGAGGTGGGCCCTGTAGGAATCTGAAACCTTTCACTGCCAATGCCTTGGAGTTGCTCAGGCACATTACGCTTAACTGAAACAAAGGTACAGTGCAAACTTAATACTTGAAACTTGATGATACTGCACAGAATAGTAATGGGAGTATAACCTCTTTGTACAGTATGATAGGTATTGATTCTTAGCTTAATGCTGGAGCGCTTACAGTTTGAGCCATGTGTTGTTTGTTGCCTATGGCAGGTGAGTGATGTTACTCATTGTTCAGAACCAGGGTTACACATATTATAGGCCTTCAGAATGAATCTTAGAAAGTGAGACCATTTACATATTACTAGATATATATTAGATACTTACGTGGTTCACTGTCCGCTGCCTCGTCGTCAGTATCATAACACCTGTCCGCGCCCAGCTTGGTGATGTCTACATTCTTCACGCGTTGGATCTCTCTCTTGCAAAGATGCTTGCCACCCTTCCGTACTTCAGATGCTGACGTCAAGCAGCTGCTGTCTGATAAACACTTCTGCCTCCCTTTTTCGTAAGATGTCCCAGGTTTAGGATCAGAGTCTGTTTGTTTCCCAACCTCCACGGAATTATCATGTAATTGTTTGGTTTGACTGTGTCTGCTAGCCGATGCTGACAAATGACATACATTCTTCTTCAAATGGGACGCTGTTGTCTGTTGGCCGCTACTATGCAACTTCCATAAGTTGTGTTCTTTTTCTTCCTGTTCCAATTCCCAGAGGTCGGGGTGGAAGCTAGTCGGGTCATGCCGACAGACCGCTACATGATCTGCGACCCGCTCTTCCGGTATTTCCGGTTCCGTTAGTTCTTGGTTCTCTGAAGCATTCTCTCCTGCAATGTACAGGCTTCAAGGTAACACACGGCTCAGATGTCACCTCGTTCCGTTTTATGTTCTTGTACTTCTACTTCTACTCGTGATATATATGATCATGTTCGATTTATTTAACGTTTTTCGATTACTACAGCCTGGGGCCAAAAGTTCTTCACCACTAATGCCGCCGTAATCGGATTTCATACTAGCCTACTTTGCATTTTCAGTGAAATCTATTGTAGAACAATGAAAACGATTGAGCTTATTGCATATGTAGCTTTTTGGGGTAATCACTGTACATACCCCACGTGATACATGTGATACATCACGGTTACAAAGACATCTATTAAATAAGTACAATAATTGACATGGCTTAAGAATTTCAATAAAAATATGAATTCATCCCTGTGCAAATATCGTCACATAGCACACACAATTAGTGTAAGATTTTCGTGATGCCTGTTAAATATCGAAAGGATTAAACAGTTGATACAAATGCTTGACTTTATGTTACTTGACACTATAAAGAAGTTGGCCTATTTTATATGATTTCATAACGCATTTTATTTAGCACATTTATATTCCTGGATTCTTACCTTTGCTCCTTTTACCAACACGAGTTCGCTGAACCTGCAATTAGATTTACGTTTCTATGTTACTGCAGTCTGATTAGACTGTAATACTATGTAGCCTACATATTTTATCGAAAATGAGTGAAATAAGTACAAATAATGGATCTAAAGAGTAATAAATTCGTTACACGGTGTTTTGACAGGGTGTACGGGACTGTAAGACCCTTGTATATTCCGCATTGCCTTCGGCTGCGCCTCAGGAAAATACGGAATATACAAGGGTCTTACAGTCCCGTACACCCTGTCAAAACACCCTGTAACTAATAGTATTTACCGGGATACGAAACCCCGAGCGGTTGAGTTCTGAACTTATATTCCTCGAAATTGAGTCTATTGACTGTTACTGAAGTTTTAGCAAAATCCTGCACTTCCTCCACATTATAACTTTCCACGAACACTGTAAGTCACAGACACTGTTGATAAGCAAAGCATGCATGTAACTGGTTGCTTTTATAGTATTTAATTACATAACCACCCATTCAAAATTCAAAAAAGGAATTGTCCATAATGGATCCCATTTATTCAACTCACATATTTTATATTAGAAAGGAAAATATTCATCAACACACAAAAAACATAGGGCCATAGAGCGATACTCTAATGCGTCTGCTAAAAATAAAGAAGATTTAATTTAATTCAAAATTTTCAGTCATTTACCAGATTGATGACTCCGGTCTTTAGACTCTCGGTCTTCCTCTTCACGTCCTCTATAATCGTCATCTGGTACACAAAATATACCCATTGTATCCTCACACATTGTATGAGAGCCAATCTAAATGTTTTAGATTGACTGTCCTATATCATGGTACAGTCGGTAAAACCTAATATACAATTTTTTAAAATTGTTGATCGAAATGTATTTAGATTGTATGAGAACATTGTATAGACACTATATACAGAGTAGTACAATCATACAACCATACAATACACAAAATTTCATATTTATAATTAATTCGCAGAACAATGGTAAGTGTTTGCTTGATTATTCGGACGAAATAAGATTCCCTTGATTTTAAAATAATATAAACTATGCCTTGCTTCTGTTATATCGTAGACCTTCATTAAAGTATAAGACAATGTTCAGGATTTGACCATAGTATCTTTGAATGAATGTTGCGCTAAAACGTTATTATGTTGAACGTGCGAGCTATGATAGATTTAATATGATACTTCACAGCGAAATAGGGATGCTTATGTTCTGGTGGTCTTGGACAGTTTTTAACATGAGTCTGAGTCAAGTGATTATATTAAAATAACTCCGATAAAAAATGATTAAATTTTAGCCATTTTATAAAACCACGATTAATTACGAATGGCCGGTTTGTACATCTCCATGTAAGATAAGATAAGATAAGATCTGTACATCTCCGTGTAAGATAAGATATGATAAGATAAGATAAGATAAGATAAGAAAAGATTGTATTAACCAAAAGGGAATTCGTTTGTTTACATCATCAATAGCATGGCGTCTATAACAAGGTGTAATTTCTTCTACAATACACTATATTCCAAATCATTAGACATAATCAAAGAACTAAATGACAAGATAACCTCTCCGAGGACGTCTCCACTTACCTTTGCTATTGTCATTCAACATCCATCTCTCGAATGCGCAATGCCATCTTGAAAATGACACTCAATAAACTTCACGAGGGACGTAGATATACTTGCTGCCTAGCGACGCCTTTGTGACGTCATGCGATCACGTGATATATATAATGATAATGATATGCCTACTGGAAGCGATCGCGTAATGTAATATATTAAATATGATCAGCGAAATAATTGATGTCATCAACATACACATATATTGTTATGGTAATAAGTTACAATTACTGTTGTCCGTTTGAACGAAATAATGATGTCGTTTTATCAACATATTCCGTACACATGTCGGCTACTTCCTTTTTATAGAGCATCGCATTGCTAATAATATTACTCAGTATACAACAACCCATTATGTATATATAAACTACGCCTATCTAGTGTTTAAACGTCGATTTGACTCCAATTGACTCCACTAAAAGCACAGTCATAAAACGCTTTGACAAAATTGTGACTAAAACAATAACGGGGAAGGAACGGGAAGTTAAGAGCAAATGAAGTTTCTGTTTTGATAACTCTTGATGATACTCATTCGTTTCATACGACAAACAGACACCAGATTAAAATGTCGTCTAAGATTGTGAATGTGTGCGTACATCTCTTGTAACAAACACGGTAACCTTTCAACAGATTCCATTTTCTCGGTGATAACTCTCATTGTGATAGGGAGTATAAATAGAAGCATAGCAAATATTGTATTAACTGTTTGAGAGATATTCAAGAAGTTGGTGTTACAGAGAAGACAATGAATTTATGGATGGTCTTGTTTTTATTTAACAATGGCGACGTTTCGGTATAGATCCTTATACCATTATGGATCTATACCGAAACGTCGCCTTTGTTTAATAAAGAAGTTGATCATCCATAAATTCATTGTCTTCTTAATACCGTATTTGCTCAAGTAGGTGACTGATTTCATTTCTCTTTTAATTTGATTTGATGTTAGCTGGTTACAAGCTATTATTTTGAGTTCCATATTCCATAGTGACCCATTGTGCAGTCTCATTAAAACCAGACCGTAATTAGTTGCACTGTGTTACACAATATAGTCGAATTAAATTACTATCTGATTTTAATGAGAATGACCCATTATGTGACGAAGCGTTCACGAGAGACCTTCTTTATAAGAGCAACATGATACCTGTAATAGACCCCTTTGTGGTCCATGTACGGGACATATTTCATTATTATTTCGTTATCATTGATTTATGCATGAGAATAATGAAATGTTCGACCAATTCTATGTAGAATGCTGAAATACGATAAGAATTCGGTATTTAAACGTTTTAGAACGACCGTTTTTGGTTAACATAGTAGATCTGTATTTCAACCAATTGACTCGGGATGCAAGTAGGAAGGACGTCTTGCTGTGTAAAGCAGTCCGGTATCCTAAGCAGCACCATATTCCCAATGCAAGGCATAACTCTTGCCAGTCTCCATTACTGGCTGATTTAGGCCTTGCAGTATTTCCTTTAGAAATCTGTACTTAGAAATCCAGGCAAACTATGCATGTCTGGTGCAGCGATTCACTATCTAGGCACAACAAAGCGAGGGAAATACCGCAAGGCCTAAATAAGCCAGTCATGCAGACTGGCAAGAGTTATGCCTTGTGTTTGAAAGTTGAAGCAGCACATGCACATTACATTCGACGTCGGGTAAATGCTGCCAACATGTTTGTGTTCGTCAGTGGTATAGACTCTTGTCTATCGAAACAAATCATACATGGTTCAATCAAGTCTAGTTTCCTTTTCATGACGCATTTTATCCCCTGTCCATCTGAACGCTAGGAAAGTACCACCGTTGTACATTTAAAGTACTCTATGTTATATAGGGGTAGGTTTGTTTTACCTACGTTTTATCTACGTTGTAAGTACGATATCGAGTCCCTGTGACATTACCATACTAGACATAGGAAGTCTAGGTCCAGATGAGATGTTTACAGTAAGGCAGGGTCTATTGTCTACATTTACCATTGGTACACAATGAAATATCACGTGAGAGGAAGACCAGCGTGAAACCTGAAAACATCGGCTGAGAACGAATATTTCTGTAACAAATGTCCTTGAGTACAAACTGTGAAAGTAACATAAAAGACCCCCGATCTCATCATCTCATTTTCCTTTTGAGTTTTTAGTCTTATCATAAGCACTGTATATATGATTTGGTATTCATTTAATATATATGTGTACGGTAGTCTTACACTCAGACTCTGAAAAAAGTATTTATTCCGAAAATATCACCATTTAATCAAATATTGAAAAGCGGACTGTAAGAAATGGACTTTTCTGTAAAAAGAGGCTCCTTTTAAAAAAAATCTGAGTGTTGGACTTAGTTGAACGGGTCCAAGTCCTGTTCTACAGAGCTATCTTGAACTAAGGGTAATACGTACCTTAGTATCATGACTGTGGTCTAAGGTACCCTAAGCACTATGTATGTATCAACGCTTTGTGGAAGATGAGCGAGAGAATCATTGGGCGGACCTGTTTCTATGCGACTCGCCTACAAGACCAACCAGCATCGTTTCTCCAGCAACTCGCGTCTCCTCTCTAGCAGCACTGTCTACTCGCACACTGACACTCATAGGATCAACGCTGTTTGGATTACGTGACATCACATACATTCAGCAAGCTTTACAGAAATAGGCGAGTATCATATCTTTTACAACTAATTCACGTATGTTTGGATGTTGTGATCTAAATGCATTAATTGGCCTGAGAATGCACTTATAGAATTATTCTGCCAACTATACGTTATTGTTTAGTCCGTGTATGTAGAAAGGTGTTGACAATGGATATGCTTATACTATGCAGTCGGGTTTATGTTTTAAAATGCATCGTCTGTGGATATAGTAAATCTATTTAGTTTTACATTTAATATATTTTATTGCGTTATCAGTGTTAATGCCCGTTTAAGGGGGTCCAGGATTTTCGTTTGTTACACCTCAAAAGATTGACAATATTCTGGATAACAACTTTGTAAAATTATGAAGTTTCGGGGTATGTAATTCTACATCGACATGTTGATGGTGTAAGCAGATACTCACAAACGAGTTAAATCCAGATAAACAAGTTGTTATCCAAAATTATTTGTTGTGTATTCCACTTCTAAAGATTTGACACTTATTTCGTTTTTCGCTGCATCGGAGTTGAATAACGGAACACGGACTTTTAAGATTTACACGTCTTCTCTATGGTATTAATGAATTAAAAAAAAAAGCTGGGTATGAACATGTAAGTCTGAATTATTATTTATTGATTTATTATTTACCATGCATGAACAAAACAATTAATGACATTATAACCGCTCAACTCTATTAGCACATGAATAACACCACACTCGCTCAAAACGCATTGTCCTCTCTTGCAACATAACGAAAGAAATGTGTTAAACACTGATGCTCCCGGATACAAGCATAGTTTATATTAAAATATCAAATATAAGTACTAATACCCTATGTGAATGAATATGGTTACGTATCAAAGATGTGTTTCACTGACAAATGGTAAGTAAGTAAAGTAAATGACCTCTTCTAAAAGGTTTCATCTCAATGGATGGAAAGGTGAAATCAAAGGCCTATCACTAACCAATCAAAAGTTACAGCTGAGGTTAGGCTTTCGAAAAACGGTTCCTGGTCATGGTCAAAGTAAAAAGGCCTAATCTGAAAGGTATATGTCAATGGATGCACATAGATCACTGACCAAACAAGTTATGACACAGCTTATACTTTTCGAAAAATGGTTCCTGCGCCAAGTTCAAGGTATTACCACATCTGAAAAGATGTCATCACAATTGACGCACATATAAATAACCAATAAAAAGTTAGTTTCTCGGACAAACAGACAGGCGGACAGTTGAAAAACAAAATACCCCGGAATATCCGATACGGGGGCATAACAATGAAAGTTTTAATTTGGTAATTGTAGTTAGTAATATAATGCAATCTTACAAAACAAGCCTAACTGATATTTTAGGACGACCTCTAAATTCGTTATCAACGTTGACTGCCAATTTCCCCTTCGTGATTATTAACTATTTAAACCATATTCAATATGTTAGTGTTATAGAACACAATATTTACCATTAAAAACTGTATATCGGGTTGACCATTAACCCTTTATTCATTAATAAAAGGTATTCTGTTATATGCAAGTGTCACATCTGAACAGTTTGAGAAGCATTCTAGAAGTTGGGGTCAAAGAGCAATGTAATTAAAATCAGATCGTAATTAAGATCCACTACGTTACACATGTATTTGTTTTACGTAGTAGAACTTGATTACAATCTGATTTTAATGAGATTACCGTATTTCCTCTAATACAACCCGGGCCTCTAATAGAACCCGTGCCTCAAATACAACCCGGGGGTGTGGGGTGCTAAGGTTAATAAAACCCGGGTCTCCAATAGAACCCGGGTTTTACGTAACAACTGAATACTCCGTGTTGCAATATAAAAAAGTTATGCACTCGTTTTGAGGGGAAATATTGGTGTGACCGTGTGAGATTCAGCATAACAGGTCAATGATAACACATATCCGTCTTCAGTTATCTCCTTTTACACACCAACTGTATGATGTTAGGGTTATTGAGAGTGTTGGGTAAATCCCCGTCCATCTATAAACAATACGTTTCTTCAAATTAATTTCAGCAGAAATGCCACGAGATATGTAGTACTAGATCACTAATTTTACATTTCCAATAAGTCACCCCAAGAAGATTTATAAACGTCAATTCATGGCTGAACAAATATAACCCGGCCTCCAATACAACCCAGGTCTCTAATAGGACCCGGGGGGGGGGGGGGGGGGGGGGGGGGGGGGGGGGGGTAAGGGGTGCTGAATAAAATAGAACCCCGCGGTTGTATTAAAGGAAATACGGTACGTCAAAAAGGAGACAATGGATGACCCTTCACCTTCTTTGTATAACGATGGCGACGTATCGTAAAGATTCTTATACCGTTATCAAGCACATGAATGAATTCGGTATAATGATCTAAAGGCTTGACAATGGTATACAGATTTCTACCAAAACATCGCCATTGTTAAATAAAGAAGTTGATCATCCATAAATATCCTATTCTTCTTTAAGTGTCACCTCGCTCACACTGACCTCGTGATAACCTCGTACCATCAAAATCGTTCATAGTGTTATTTATTACTCAACCGTTGAAGATATCGCTGTTTAATAAATCTACAATGTTATTACATTGTGTAATAGCATCGCGTGCTGCCGATTGACGTAACGACAAATTGACATAAATATGACGTCACACTATAAGCGCTGCCGTCGCAATGGTCTGTGTCCCATTTATCGACGAGTTCGTGGAATTAAGTGACATTTAAATCAGTGAGTAATACATAAACTACTAGACTCGGTTCCGTTTAATAGCATATTTATGAAACTCGTGAGATGGTATTTGTATTTAACTCACTTTCGCTCGTTAAATACAAACCACTCACTCGTTTCATAAATATGTTATTAAACGGGACGTCGTTTAGTATTCTCTATATAAGTAATATGAAAATAGCGAACTCTATTATCTCGTTAATCGTATACATCACGTGCACTGTAGAATTATGTCCAGATCCCCCATGGAGCATTATTCAATGTGTTTATTACTTAGCAGTTGAATATGATTATTTTGATATGTCGAGTAAGCATGTTCATGGTCAACTTGGGAATTGGTAAATATGAATAAGTTATCCCCATGCCAATGTTAAAGGCATTCTAGCACTTTTTTTGCATATTATTGTTTCTCAAATTTGTCTTTCATTATTAATTTTTGGCAATATATTTTTACATCTCATAACATTATCCATATAAAACGGTTATCCGTATTCGAAGAAAATGATGCGACGTATAAAGCGACAGTGGTGTGGAAATCGTCAGTGTGAGAGGTAGATTTGTTGGTCATATTTTGGCGATTTTGAGAATGCAGACAGCACGATGGTTGACCATACCATCATTGTACCATGCCCTGTCGTTTTGTACCTCTGGAACGAACATTGTTACAATATGGACCAAACCTATGTCTCTCTCCGTCTCTCTACTCCTTGGCTAAAAGTGGTACGGATCACTTGATTGTGTTATAGGCGGTATGTAAATGTGTAAACAATTCCACTTATACAGAAGCTCCACTCGTGCATTTTCTCATAAGTACAAGAAAACGTGTTTTCATATTTGAGAAATCTTTTGCAAATTGAGTTTTTGATTTCAACTGTTTTACCGTGTAAGAAATACATACATATTCATAAGGGTTGAGAGCACTGTATGAGTCACTGTGCGATTCCTACGATTTTGGTTTACTTCTTATGAACAAAAACACTAGCCGGCGGTTCAACAAAATGAAGCGCTTCGTAGCGCTCATTGATCGCTCAATGTAGCGCTCAATGAGCGCTTCTTCTCTCTTGAACGACACAGTGCAAATTCCTCGAAGTTTGCTCGCCTTGCTACGTAGCGCTACATTGAGCAATCGCGTTCAAGAGAGGTTTAAAAGTAATCGCTAATTGAGCGATTACTTTGAAACCTATCTTGAACACGGCCCTGAATGCTGATATCTGTGTGTACGTCGACCGACATATTATTGCATATTTGGTGAAAATTCACTGCATACGATAAACCCATTATTTCAGATGTACGGTAAATCTTCAATCTTATAGATAATGAACAATGCAGAGACTAATGAGGTACAGACCCACTGGCTTCAGTTTTCAAAACGATCTCTAGATTACAAGGTCACCGAGTACGACCCATTCATCTGGAAAATACAAGTTGAATGATCATGGTATGGATCAAATATATGCATTGCTCCTTTGTGTAAATCTGCTATGAGCTAACAATATGCATAGTAATGAAAACTTACATTATACAGAAGTACTTTTCCTGTACATATTAGGTACACACTGATACAAACTACAAATTTACACAGTTGGTTTATCACTACACGTATGTAAATCTGTCAATATTAAGGGAATATTAATCGGATATTTAAGGTGAGGTGAGGTGAGTTGAGTTGGGGTTTAACGCCGCTTTCAAGAGTATTTCACTTATATCGCGGCTGCTAGTATTACGGCAGGGAGGAAGCCCGCAACGCAATGTGGCTATGCCTGGCGGTGAAACCTGCGAGCATCGGCTGGAACTAGCGAACCATGGGTGGTACTGCACTGAAATTCAGTGTAGCATTGCACCCAAACCTTACTGCGTGTAGAACAGTTCTCTACTACAGACAAAGTTGCCGTGCACCTGGCGGGATTCGAACTCGGGATCTCTTGATCCGAAGCCGAACGCGCTAACCACTGCCCCCGCCCCCAATAGGATATTTAATGCCTTTTAAAAGTTTCTCCAGCATACATGTAAGTCTTCATAAAAACTTTACTCCAATGTCCAGTGTTTGCATATAAGACACCACGCAACAACTCGTACTTTGAAATAGAAGTAAACACGCTTTTTGTTTCAATTTTATTTCAAAACACCAAACCGATCCTTGTAACCGTGGTCTCACTGATCACTGTTCCAATGCACATCTTCATCCAGATAGAACATAGGAGTCGTCAGATGGACTTGGAACTCAGGCTCCGCTTGTATGTCTGGAGAGAGAGAGTAAAATGGGTTGTCAGATCTGATGCATATAGCCCGGCCCTGTGTGACAACTCGTATTATGAGCTAATGACATTTCCTCGGGGGTCTATAATCAATAGACCCACTCTGCACGATACAGCCGAGATAAGATGCTTTTATTCCTTTTAATTATAACTATTCCGTTGTCAAAATGAGGGATTGTTGGAGGTGGGATTGATAATACTTAAACGTATAAGTGTGGATGTTTCGTAAATCATCCATCGATGTCAACTGGTCTTTCATTTATTTCGCATTATTTAATGTGTAGATGGATTACATATACAGCATAAGTAGGGGATGCCGTCTTGTAAGATACCCGCTGTCCAACAGTATTCATTAAGGGTTATACATGAAGGTGGTAATGGACAGTTTACTGAAGATGTTTGCTGGCGTATTATGGTCTCCATTACATGTTGCGTGTTTCTAATATTAACAGATTCTTTAAACATCACGCGATGCCAATATGAGGTATGATTATAATCAAGCATGAACATCTGTGATTCGATAGTCTGCTGTAGGGATGAAGGCCAGCGACAGTAAAGCCCGATTCTCATTGTACGATTTGTATTTAACTGGTTGTATTGTGAGGCCAACCATGACATTCCTACTGAAGCTTATAATATAACGTCACATATTGAGTGAGTGAGTGAGTTATTGCTTAACGCCGCTTCGGCAGTATCGCAGCCATTAGCGGCGATCACATATTTTGACAAGGGACAAAGATGAAAAAGAGTATGTCAAACGTAATATTCCTATGTATGACTACTATATAAATTTTAATTCATTATGATCTTTTGTAAGCGTTGATATTTTGTAAGGAATTCGAAGTTCACCAGCATCGAGTTGGCACAATGTAAGACCTACACGAACCATTATGGGTATCAGACATTGATTAGTACCAACAAGTTCTGTAGTGAGAATGGACCTTTATATACGTTTCGGGGATAATCCTAGAATAAATCGCTGTGATTTTCGGAAAAAATAATGGGATATATGCACATTCTAAAAAGATTGTTTAGAAAAAAAATTATGCTGTCAAAACTGATAATCAAATGTAAAAAGATTCGATAACCTTGATTGAGTTTGGCCAAATGTTTAATTGTATATTGGTATGATAGGTAGCTTCTAAAAATATACGGAATTTGTGGATATTTTGGTAAGGAGATGGTAATCCTATGGGAGAATATTCAAAGAGATATTTCGAATGAATTGGTAAAATACCCCTAGAGACCTACATCCCACACAATCTCTACGATCAAAATAAGTCCACAAATAGGCAACGCTTACCGCTATTTTAAAAAATGAAATAGGCTTTATGCAGGTATAAATCAAATGAACCATTGGGGATTAATTGGTTGTACCGAATCAAACTCATGCATGTGTAAACTGCACTTTAGCATGTGAAGGGATCGGTCGTGCACTTGACAATATCATAATCATTACATGACTGAGTTGTAATGTATTCGGTATTCTAATATATACCAACGTATCATATTTTAATAGAAACCATGATATGCCGTTCATGTATACAGTAACATTGTGA
Source organism: Gibbula magus (assembly GCA_936450465.1). Taxonomy (NCBI): domain Eukaryota; kingdom Metazoa; phylum Mollusca; class Gastropoda; order Trochida; family Trochidae; genus Gibbula; species Gibbula magus. The sequence continues at coordinate 63,181,496 of OW388289.1, read as the reverse complement.
TATCATGTGTCATATATATATATATATATATATATATATATATATATATATATATATATATATATATACGCCCGAGACCTTCATACTCTGATAAAACTTGACTTGACTGAATATTGATAGAGCCGATGAACAAGGTATTTGATTCATTTCAATGTTTTACTGTACACAATGTCCGTATGTACTACCTGATCTAATTCGTATAATTGTCAGAATTTCAGCATTGATGCTATCGTTGCTAATGCTATGTCTATGAATTAACTATAACATATCCTTTAAGCTTAAGACATGATTTTTGTTCACAATAAGAGAAATGTAATTGGGCCATAGCAAAAAGATAATAAATCTAAAAAGAATTTGTTTTTATCAACTATTTGACTTAAAACGTCAAACGACGTCAATTACCCTCCAATAACTTGACGTAAATGTATTAAGTATTCTGATAGTGTTATCCTGATATTGTCACGCAAGGAATAACTACGTGTACGAGCTCCACGCGTTTATAAACAATCCTACCGTAGGATCGGAAATCTGAAGGGAGTAACCTCTGTGGGAAGAGAATGACTATGACATAGAAACTTACCTTCCGAGTCAACGTCCCTCCTATCTCTCTCGCTCGCACACGAGCTCTGAAACGTACAAGGATATTTATTCTTCTCAGATATACTTCCTGTAACTATACAATATTGGGAACACTCATTTCAATCAAATCATACCAAACACTCGTTTATCTCGCTCTGAGCCCGTACACTTTGGGTGACCTTCAATTTCCATAACTTCAACCAATCATTGACCCGCATTCATACGAAGCGTAAATACGAATTTCTAGCCTTATCGGTGATTGGCTGAAGTGAAAGGTCACGAGACATGCACTCTGCATAACATAGTTACATCAACTAACGTTGAGAAAATTCGTAGATTAATTGCAGGTATTAACTGAGATAGCATGGTGATAATAAAATAATGTGTTCAAGAAATAAACGTATGTATTAAATATGTCATTGATAATTTTGTCCTCAATCCTGCGTATCATGGGAAGGCATAACACTACAGACAATGGAGTGCGGTGAAGGCGGGCACCTTCAGCTAGCAGATCTATGCGGTTACTAACATGCGGAGGTCGTATTTCTTCGTGAAACGGAATTTTGTATTTGTATAATAAGAGCATTTGTAGTTGGAATTAATGTTGTGTGGAGATAATGAAATACACGGGAGATATATTTGACCTTTGAGGATAGTGATATTAAGCGAAAGTAATTGATACACATAGAAAAGTTACAAACTCAAACTTACAAAGTTACGTGCCATCACTCGGGGGAGTATGAAGTAAAGACTTACCCCGTCACAGTTGGTTGAACACAGAGTGAAGTTACACTCGAAGCTGAAGTACTCGTCATGTGCTATGTGGAACGCTGGGAAGTAGGGACTCACACTGGTGAAGCCGGATATGTTGAAGCCTCTGTCCTTCTTGAACACCACCCCGTCACCACACCTAACCAGATAACTAATATTAACCAACCTCTCATACAGTGAACATAACCCCGTCACCACACCTAACCAGATAACTAATATTAACCAGTCTCTCATACAGTGAACAACACCCCGTCATCACGACTAACCAGATAACTAATATTAACCAGTCTCATACAGTGAACAACACCCCGTCATCACACCTAACCAGATAACTAATATTAACCAACCTCTCATACAGTGAACATAACCCCGTCACCACACCTAACCAGATAACTAATATTAACCAGTCTCTCATACAGTGAACATAACCCCGTCACCTCATCTAACCAGATAACTAATATTAACCAGTCTCTCATACAGTGAACACAACCCCGTCATCACGACTAACCAGATAATTAATTTTAACCAGACACTCATACAGTGAACACAACCCCGTCACCACACCTAACCAGATAACTAATATTAACCAGTCTCTCATACAGTGAACATAACCCCGTCACCACACCTAACCAGATAACTAATATTAACCAGTTTCTCACACAGTGAACAACACCCCGTCATCACACCTAACCAGATAACTAACATTAACCAGTCTCTCACACAGTGAACAGCACCCCGTCATCACGACTAACCAGATAACTAATATTAACCAACCTCTCATACAGTGAACACAACCCCGTCACCCATCTAACCAGATAACTAATATTAACCAACCTCTCATACAGTGAACAACACCCCTTCACCACACCTAACCAGATAACTAATATTAACCAGTCTCTCATACAGGGAACACAACCCCGTCACCCATCTAACCAGATAACTAATATTAACCAACCTCTCATACAGTGAACAACACCCCTTCATCACACCTAACCAGATAACTAATATTAACCAGTCTCTCATACAGTGAAAACAACCTCGTCACCCATCTAACCAGATAACTAATATTAACCAACCTCACAGTGAATATCAAAATTTCAAGAAGTTAAGGTTTTACATGAATATAGAATGAACATTTAAACAAGCAGACAGAGTCGGCCATATCCCCCGCCTTTGGGAAAATTTATTGCAGAATAGTTGTTGATTAACAGTGACTTTGAACCTTTTTTCAACTAAACACAACACACAAAATTTCAGCTCCTTAGACCAAGTGGTTCTGGAAAAGAAGACAAAATGCGAAAAGTTTACAGACGGCCAGACACCGTGCCATGCCATAAGCCACACACCAAGTTTCAATACACCCCCCCCCCCCCCCCCCCCCGAAATATATAAGAAAATAACTTAAAAGATTTTTATTATCAAATAAAGTACTAAATATGAGAAGGATACACGTTAACGGTTAGTTTTTAGTGTCCAAGCATAACAAACTTTTTTAGACCCCATATGTGACTTTGCCTTGTAACCGTACCGATTTGTTACGATGTATTGTAATGAAATTAACAAGGTTTGAAGAAAATTATTTTTTTCTTGCGAAATATAAGTTCTTTTTATCCTGAATGTCTTACTTTTCCTCAGGGTTAATTTGAAGACGTTGTCAACTTTCATTTTGACAGTAGTACATATCTTACATCAACGATGCTAAACCAATCGTGCTCTAGATTCATCGTCGCTTGACAACCATACAGTGTCTGTTAAATGTTGCACTATGTATGCATGTAGGCTTAATGGGTATGACATGGCGAACCGATTATCCGTAACAGGTCTCGCAACTTTAGGCAACTGTCGAGATAAATTAACTAAAAATCTGCGAAGATGTGTGTGACGGACGTTATTAGGACATGAAATGGTAATTATCTTCTGATTAATAACAATCAGGTTCAGTAACTCACAAACGTGTACAGTAAGAACTTACAAAAGATGGAAATCTCTGAATATGTACCAGAAGTAAAGAGACGAAAACCTCGGAAGGTCAATAAAATCAACGAAATGAAATATCAATGTATTAAGATCTATCTCTTGGTAAATGAACTGAAAATGACACGTGTCTATTACTGAAAGTACAGAGTTCAGTGCGCAGTTCTCCAATATATCCTAAAGACACAGTAGGACCGTCAGTGATTGTAACTCTTGTGGGTCTGATTGATAATGACAGTCGAGTGTTAGGTTCATAGAGTCTAGTATGGAACTGGCGTCGCACAATCGCACACTTCTCTGAAGGTGTGTCAGTGCCACACGAACCTTGTCTTCTGTAAGGATATTCCATCTGTTTGTGTGATTGGAATATATTGTATATCGAACTAAGTTTTCTGTTTCTGGGTGTCTCCTGTCATCAGCGATAAGTAAATCGCGGTATAAACTGGAACCGCCGTCACATCATCTTGACATTAATTTCAGCATAGTCGGCAACATGCTTGATGACCCAGCGCTTAACGTTCCAAGACTTTACACAAGGGTCGTTTCATTAGGAAAACGCGTACTTAAATTACCTTGATGAAATTTCCCAGGGGTGATTTGCGAAAAGTATCGGAGCATTAAGGCCGGAGTGACTGAGGACGTGACAAAGAATGGACAAATTTACAAAATATAATAAAATCCAAAATTTGTTTCACTGCTATCACAAAGAATAATGATTAAATGATAGTAAATTACGGCCTATCTTGTATCACTAGTAAACCCTACCACAGTCGTCTCTGTAAAGGTTTATTACCTACCCGGCCCTGATGATTGCAAACTTTCTAGCAGTGGCGTTGGACACAACGTTACAGCCTATTGGCCGGAGACCGAATTCGCCTGATGAACCTGGAAGATATAAGAGTTCATCGGATCCTGAGTATTACATTCTATGAATTAAGATGGTCTTTGGTAATATAATCAAACAAGGGATTGAGAATCATGATTAACCGATTTTGGTGTTACCATGGTGTCTGAAGAATCGAAATATAGTGCTGAAGGATTTTCGAAACAATTACGACCTGTGAGAAATTAAGGATGGTTTTCGATTCTAAGTATGAATGTCAATAAGCACGACCATATATTGTTATCATCGGATATACAAATTCATCTACCAACTGTTTAAGACCATATTCACAATATAACCCTTCTTTTCACTCATTTAGCACGACAACGAAACATTCAAGAAGAATGTATATTTCAGTATAATAGCGGTCGTTATAAGATTGTTCTATTGACAAATAATTGTATCATTGATGTGTTCATTCTGAAAACTCTCATTAGCGTCTACCGAGACAAGTAGGATCTCCGGGTAAACTGAACATTACCATTTCTTCAAACACTCAGTTATGGTGTTTTATAGCAGTATACACTTGATGATTCTAAGTTTATTAACACTTGGTATGGGTATGAAGCCGCGGTATGGGTATGTGACCTGTTCGAACCTCGCCCACTATCAAAGACAAGATAGTTATAAACGTATAGTAAATATCAGGGCCGTGTTCAAGAGAGGTTTCAAAGTAATCGCTCAATTAGCGATTGATTTTAAACCTCTCTTGAACGCGATTGCCCAATGTAGCGCGAAGTAGCAAGGCGAGCGAATTTGAGGTTTTGCACCGTGTCGTTCAGGAGAGAATGAGCGCTACTTTGAGTAATCAATGAGCGATTATAAGCGCTCGATGTTATGGAACGGAACCCAATTCACCGTCTGTAGTTGCCTTCAGTTGCACCCATCGACCTATGTCGATCTGCTGTCCGGATATATCGTTGCCGAGGACGTCAGTGATCTGCATGGTGAGAGAGGAGTTGCTCCCCATCGTGCCCACCAGCTCCTGGATTTCGGGAGGGGCGATCAGTCTGCAACACAACACGTACGTTCGGAGTTGTTTTGTGGAAACATAAGAGGGAAAACTTCCGTTCTTTACTTTTATTTTATAATGTAAGACAAACAAGAGCATTTGGAACAGTTCATCTTACTTACGAACATTGGAAGATTAAATATATAATGAACTTTTTGTTTTGTAACACACCAAATCATATTTGGAGCACATATCTTTGGAACCCAGACTGATATCCAGAGGTGTCAAACAAAACCGTCCTCTGTCCTAGTTGCTGTGACATAGCACATCCTAAAATAGCAACCTGCGGCTGTTTCAAACTCTGGACACCACCCTCTGCAAGCCTTGCGTGTTTACATCAGATTTCATATGATGGTTATATAGACATATGTTTTATTTCGTTTCACAAAATTTTCAAATTTAGAATCCTATTAGGTACAAACATAAAATTAGGATTGGCAAAAGATGAGTTTGCTAGTTTGCCTGGTTTTGTAGTTATTGTACGAAATAGGGGTGTCACTTACTTTCCTGCCAAACTATAGCTGTAGAGATATACACAGCGAGAACCTGATAAACCAGAAGAAAGGAAATGCTACGTATGGTAAGTACAAGGACCCCTCCAGCATGCAGGCCCCTTATTGAGGAGGTTCAGCACTAACACTTTTGAGAACTGGTCAGATACCTTTTCATAAACATATTGATAGACGAGATGGAAGTCCATTTAATTTCGTTTTTGTGTGTTAGATATATAAATAAAATGTAGTAAAAAACGAATTTCACTTCCTTTGTAAATGTCAAGTATAATACGATTTACGTGTTGAATTTGAAAAAAACCCACCTAGTGTTACAATTAGCAAATTATCAATTATGTCCCAAGACACCAGCAAAGGAAAACGGCGTCTTCTGCACTTGCACTATACGCGTGCATTGGTCAAATATGTATTGATAACGTCCTCTGCCATAGTATTATAAGCGTGCATTGGTCAGAAATGTATTGATAACGTCATCAGCTTCAATAACAGTTTACGCGTGCAACGGTCAGAAATGTATTGATAACGTCCTCTGCAATAGCAGTTTACGCGTGCAATGGTCAGAAATGTATTGATAACGTCCTCTGCAATAGCAGTTTACGCGTGCAATGGTCAGAAATGTATTGGTAACGTCCTTTGCAATAGCAGTTTACGCGTGCAATGGTCAGAAATGCATTGATAACGTCCTCTGGAATAGCAGTTTACGCGTGCAATGGTCAGAAATGTATTGATGAAGTCCTCTGCAATAGCAGTTTACGCGTGCAATGGTCAGAAATGTATTGATAACGTCCTCTGCAATAGCAGTTTACGCATGCAATGGTCAGAAATGTATTGATAACGTCCTCTGCAATAGCAGTTTACGCGTCAGAAATGTATTTACGACGTGGTTAATTCAGGCCATCAGGTCTACATTTCAGATGTATGTATATTTAAAAAAAAAGAGATCATACATCGTCGTTATAGTTCAAATACTAATTGCTCAGCCCAGATAATCGCCATGGTATCATGTGTTTTCTTACATTTAAGATATGTTGGAAGTAGGAGGAGGAGCAGGTGCAGAAATGCTCAAGGTAAATGTAGCCATTAACGAAAGACATACTTGTAAACAACTTCTAAATATTCCCTTTACGAGATGATTTATCTGAACGACATAGATCATGTGATCTTCCAAGCTTCTCAACAAGCTGGCAAGTCACCATTCTTGTAATGAATTGATTATCTACACGCCTAATAACACTTCTACGAAGAAACCACATTTCGCCTAAACAGCTTGCAGTCTAGGTACAAATTTGAAATGACGTCGAATGAATATACAAGATTTACTGCTGTTGAAATGTTAAAAGTTTGCTCATGTTTCTTTACACCATTTTTACGACGACAAAGATTATTTGATATGTAATAAGATATTTGTAACTGCAGCATTTCCCCCATTGCAAGCCAATATGTGTATGCTCTTGAGACACAGAGGCTTACCGTTCTGCTGTTTCGCTTTAATTTGAGCTCTATTGTAAATGGTATTTAAACAACTTTGTAGACACGATCACGACTTTTTACGCAGTGGGAGAAATAAGTATACTTGACGAAATGTACAAGTGGTATTAACCGTCCATTATCTTCATTCAATAAGTCTGATGTGAAAAGTTTATCGAAGACTTGAAGTAGTCGAAAACGACACCCATGGTATGAGAACATTGACAGAAACATGACATGACAACATGACAAAATGGCATACAAATTAAAATGTATGTCTGTGGAGACCGTTTCGTTTTTAAACATGTAAGAGTTATTTTTTCCGCTAATTTGATTTTCAGCTTCATTTCTGTCATCGACAATGCATAAATGTAAATCATAATATATATTTGTGTGATAAAACTCACGGATCTTGAATGAGATGATGGTTAGACTCCTGGTATTTGCGGGGGTCGAAGGTACACGACACTGTGTATTCCTCATCGTCCATGGACAGTAACCCCCCAGCCTCACCGTACGACATCGCAATCTTCACCACGTACGTCTGCGAGTTGGAGCGTTTCTGGGAACGACAACGGAGTTTGGAAATTAAACTGGACAGCACAATTCTATTAAGTCCCATATGAAGAATATTTTATAAGTTTTTGCTTAGATTCAAACCATTCTCTTCCCACAAAGGTTAGTCCCTACAGTTTTCCGGTTCTACCCTCTGTTACTTTACGCTTGAAATTGAGAGCAGAACCTAAGTCCCCTAGCGGTGGAAAGAGACATCTCATACCGTATCCCTGGTTCTTAACCAATTAAAACTATTCTTTATCTGGCCATGTCGACAGGGTAACTTCATAGATCGAGGCATTTTACTCTGAAGGGTCTTGCTCATTAGCATATGTCATTTGAATATGTCTGATGTAAATAACGCAATTGAACTGTTTTTGGTATTTGTCTCTGATTTGGTCTTCTTTATTTTTAATTATGTTTATGATGAATAGTTTTCACAAAATCAAATAAAATAGTTCGAGGAAAACACAGAAAACACAGGAAAACGAGAAAACGTTGGCCTTACGTTTATTTTATCATTATGACGTGTCATTGGCAAATGTCACTTTTACAACGGCGTCGCTGATTGCACAACTAGATTCAATTGCAACCAATCAGGACACTCCCTTCCCGCTCCCGATTTCAAGCGTAAAGTAACAGAGGGTAGAACCGGAAAACTGTAGGGACTAACCTCTGTGGGAAGAGAATGTTGTAACACTGTCAGTACTGTTTTAAGTCATACGTTTTACTACCCCGATTTGTTGACTTCTTGCTTGACCTTCAGCTTTAAAGGGGCAGTAGCACGTTTTTTGCAAAACTTATATTTTCAAATTACCTATTTATAATGATAGTTTGTGCCATTTAAATTTACTTTAGAGGGTAAAACATCTTATTACACAAACCAATTATCCGCAGTAGTAATAACGGCGTTGCGTATAAAGCAAATATTGCATGGCGGCCATTTTATTGTGAACATATTTTTTTTATTTCGAATGACAAAAACGATTCCCATGAGTTTACTGAGCCATGTACACTCATTTTTAGCTTAATTTTTCGAAAAGAGAAGGGTGTTTTACTATTGGTGAAATTATTTTTCAAATACATTTCATCGACGTATTTCAGCGAAAAAACGTGCTACTGCCTCTTTAACAGGAGAATTTTATTCAGATTTTATAGAAAACAACTTCTTTATTGTGAACATACACGCCGTTTTAGAATATTTTTTTATATGCATGACAATCTTGTCCATAAAGATTAATTTGAATAGAGTTCCTGTGAATGAAAGTAGTTCTTCAAAAGGCGTTCGTGTTTATGAATTAGAAGGTATATACAAGATAAAGAAACGTCACCATACACATTAAAGATAATCCAATCCGCGGGTGATAACACGACTGAAACAGAGATACATCAGGTCTCCAGAAGTCAACTGCACTAAATAGTGAGTGAGTTATTGTTTAACGCCGCTTCGGCAATATTCCAGCCTGTACTAAATAAACATTTCGTAACATTATGTTTTCAAAGTTCTGAGAAACACGTTTAAAAACCGTCGTTTTCGAATCTCCACAACTGAGTCAGACACGACTTTTTGGCTTGTTTTATCACGTCCTACAGTAAATACATTGATGGTACCTCTTTAAAAGTCATGTCCCTATAAAACACATTAAAATAGACTTCTCCGGCCGCAGTATTTCGAATTCTAGACTGTTGAAAATGTGATGACGTTTCTTTTGCGGTTGAGTGTAGTAACAGACTATTTGTGGATCTATGGGCAAAGCGTTCAAACCTTGAACTCGCAAAGAGAAGAGTTACGTCCCTTGTACGAGACCGGGAGGTAGAAGTTGACACTGTCGGTATTGTTGAAGTGGAATACCCCGTTACCACAGACGGCCTTGACATCAACCTGAAGGTCAGTGATAACCATGATGTAGGGGTCATCGCTCGTATTTTTTCCACAGTGTGGGAATACTGAAATAAAACAATGGCGTAACTTTTCTGCAGGGGTGTCTCCAAGGGAAAACTATGTTCCAGTTTTGCGTTTACCACAACGTTGTACACAGTACATTGTTTCACATAAAAGGACACACAAAGAAGGTCTTCAAGTCCTACATAATTATATTACGATTCCTATAGAACAGCATGAACAAACGTGGCCATTATGTAAATCTAAATTTAATAATTTAAGAAATAACTCGCTTATAATAGGCTAAGCCTTGCATATCATTTCTGAAACAATTGATACATGTAATGATCCAAAGCGGAGGAAGGTCTGGTGATCAGGTTATTTCTCACTTAAACGTGCGTTCTTGCCCATTTTATAGACAATTCATGCCCCTGATTTTCTTACAACGCAATGAGAACCTAATCGTCGACTACTTGTTCTAACATGTCCCTCATTATCTACAATGCTAACAGTGGTGCTTAACTAATGGACACGTGTATATTATATCACTTGAGGAGGAGACTAATGTACCCACCTTCCATGATGTACCCCTCGGGAACCACAGCGCCAGTGTCAGCCTGTACAACACATCAATAGAGACACATCTACAGAGACCATCTCACAGAGTTCATTAGAGAGTAGATACTCATTACCGTTGGTAGAAATTATATATCAATGTTTGCTCTCATGACACTCGGCGTCACTTGATTACTCATCCGCTCCTTTAGATTTGGACTTTAGTGAGGTGAGGTGAGTTGGGTTTAACGCCGCTTTCAAGAGTATTTCACTTATATCGCGGCTGCTAGTATTATGGCAGGGAGAAAGCCCGCAACGCCATATGGCTATGCATTGCGATGAAACCTGCGAGCAACAGCTGGAACTAGCGAACCATGGGTGGTATGGACTTTAATTCTTACATATATAATTGGCTAAGTACAGATTATCGATGATGTATTTTACAGTGAGGGATTGAGTTATTGTATAAAGTCGCTTGGTCAGGTATTTGTTACATTATCATTAGGTATGGTGTTACACAACTATGCGCATTGTTTAAACCTTTTAATGTACGGCGCATTGTGTAAACATATTAACATTATGTTATTTGTATTCTAATTTCATGTTTATATTGACAATAATGTTCGATGTATGAACAGTTTAATGGGTGCAAGCAATGGTATAACTGAGTTCTACACCGAGAGCTATGTATGCAGTTTAGTAAGCACAACATTATGCATGGTCTTATCACACCTTTGTAAGACTATGATACCTCTATGTAAATATTTTATTTTCATACAAATAGTGTATTGATGGTTTTTAAAATTGTGATATTCGTGAATACACGCATCTCCATAAATGACAATGTTTAAACGTTTTTACATTAAGAGAACCTTTGCAAGGTGCTTAAGCGTTTTATTTTACAGAAAACACATTCAATCCTTTCGGTTTGTCTATGGAAAACAATGTACTTTGTTATTTGTTTAATTTGATATTTAAGCAATGCATGTTTTCGGTTTCGTATATGTATACAACTAATGAACTTGTTAATATAATCCATGATTTTATACAGAAAAACATGATAAAATATAAAACATAATATTATATATATATGTGTTTATAATTATGCATAGCGCAGCATGTATTTAGATAATTAAATTTACATGTTCATGAATGCAGAACGCTCAGTTTTATGTACATGTATGCGATAACAAAAACTACATGACTATTCATATACATACCACAAACAGGCCGAGGACGAGGAGAAATAGGTGGGATGTCATCGTTGAGGAAACCTTTGTCATTCAAAGACAAATACTAAATATCAACAAAAAAACATCGGATTGTTTTAGTGAGTGAGTGAGTTATTGTTTAACGCCGCTTCGGCAGTATCACAGCCATTAGCGGCGATCTGATTGTTTTAAAGCATTTACATGTGGAACAAAGCTTTATGCATATCACAGTGACAGTGAACAGGTGAAGGTTAAACCCACCAAAGACACATCTGGGGATTTACATCAGATCGACGTAACTTTGATGACAGATTTTCATTTGAATAAGTAAATAACTGACATTGGCCCAATAAACTACTATTCCGAGGCAGCAGTTACTATCATGCTGATAGAGCTACATTTTTAAAGTCAAATTTCTAAGTTCGCCGAATTACTAAGTTAAACATAAAAAACGTGTACACAAACGTCATATAGAATACCCATCGACAAATCCAATAAATCAAATTAAAACTAAATGAATGTTACCTTCGACACCGGGGCTTGTATTGCTGAAAACAAACAGTTCCTAGGTCCAATACTACGATACGATATATACCCTGTACTAATAAATAAAGAAATTGGACCTAGGAACTGTTTGTTTTCAGCAATACAAGCCCCTGTGACCTTCGATTTCGAAATCGATTCAATATTTTATCACTTATATGGAGACAACACTGAAACTCACCTACCTGGAGAGTGGTACTGAAATCAACTCCGATGTGTCAAACAATGCTTGACGTGCATGAAAATCACGTGCGCAAAAATGCACGATTTTGACGTCACATTTGTGGTCTGTTCAGGAGTATCTCACTTGAAAATGACACGCTCTTCTCTTAACTGAACAGCATGGCGCAACCTTGATAGCTTGTGGGCACTCCTCCTCCTGAACAGGTCTTTGATTTCAAACGTCAACAGTTTGTGTTATTATTTCAGTGTTTCATATGTTTCTGTATAATGTCTTTAAGTCTATGTTTAAGAATATCTTTTGGAATATGAAATGGAAACTAAATGTTGTCAAGTCTGGCTATATCAACAGTTTCAGACAATCCTGATGAAATTAAATTTTCAATTGAGGGCATTGAGTTATGTCTACATCCTCCCATTCTGCTTCCCACACAAATATCGATGTTTTTGCTTCGGTTTAGATCTGGAATCATTGTCACCATGACTTTCCTACGATTCCGAGGAGATTGAAGAATGTGATTTAAATGCAGATGTAAAGTTATTATAACATTTAATTTAATCTGTAATTATGTGATTTCAACGACAATCAGATTTAATCTAGATATTCATAGCCTTTCCAGTTATCTCCCTTCATATGATGTTTTCTACTTGCAGAACGACATGTCTATCTGGTGGGTCTGCTCCTTGCTTCTTCTGGTCTCATTCGTCACAGCGTGTAAGTATACACCATGTATAACTCAATCTAATAAAAATTAGATGTAATGTTATATATACGTCCTGTCATTACGGACTTAGGGGACGTATAGCATTACAACTAGTTTTAACTAGATTGTATCCGTATTCAAGTACCTGTATTCATAAACAATAATGGGACCGAGGCAAATAGGATCGAAACACATTAATTCTATAGCATAGAGTTTCCAATAAATTCATGAAAATCTTATCAATTTTAATATTTTTTTTATTTTAATTATTTTCCATATTTTATGGTACAGGCAAACAATATTACATGACAAAACAACGGTACATATATACAGGTACATTAATTCATAATTGGCTGATACAATTCAGTTATTTCCAAGTAACAAGTGTAATGGTGACGAGTATTTGAAAAAGATTTCCTCTGTTCCTGTTGACAGAAAAAAACATATCTAGACATATCGTAGTAATTTACAATTTCCTTTTTAAATAATCTAATTTAGGTTTCAAACCATTTATGCTGCATCGATATATATATTGTTTGACAAGAAAAATGAATGCATTCTTTCCTTTCATTCCCAATAATATGATAATTTCATTTGTAAATTCCAGTTGTAACTGTACTGGGTTTAACCATTATTCTATATCCTTCCATAATTTACGGTTCGGTTCACATTCCTATGGCATATGGTTGATGGTTTCTAACTCCGTTTCGCAGAACAGGTACAGTGGTGAAAGTATATGTCCAATTTTATAAAGAAATTGTCTTGTTGGGAGGATATTGTGAATGATTCTATATTGCAACTACTTCAAGTGCTTCGTAAACATTTATTAGCAATAATGTTATAAATTTTCCAATCCTTTTCAGTAAAATCATTTTTTTAGAATTCTTTCCCATTTTAGATAACTTAGATAAATTGTGAGTTTAAGAGTGTTGCATATATGTTTTACTTGCAATTCTGGTATCAATAGTTTAATTTAAAATAGTTTAACTCACACTTTCACCTTTAGCGGTGTGCTTCACTTGAACTGCATAGTTGGCTCTGATTTGTTAGCACAGGAAAGTAAGGGAAATGCGACAAGGTTAACCCTCCCCATGTACTCGTACATGTTTCGTCCCCGTCCCCTTCGCTTTAGTAAAAGTTCTTTAAAGTTTTATCAAGTAATGTGTAACCCTCCTCATGATAGTAAGCTCTATTAGTGCATGGTGCCAAAGAGTACTGCCGTACCTTCCGCCCAGTTCTTGTGTTTCCCACTTTCTTACACAGTTCACGTATTCCTCAAGAAATGATACTTATGTTAGGGACAGTATATTTCCTTCGAGTTCGTGTGATGATTTGTTTTGACAATCGATAACATCGTGTGAATGCAATGGAAATATACTAATGCTTAAAGAAAGAAGTAACTTCATAACTATGATTGCGTTTTATCAATTTTATAAAGTTAGTACCAAATGATTATGTGCATCAATCTATATTATGTCAAGAAATAAGTAGTGGTATGCGTCAAATTGGGACGGGGAATTGTAACGTTAACGCGTTTCGTTTTTAGAGGAACGTCCAGGGTTCGAATCCTTAATAAAAGTAACTTCGCGTGCAGATTTCAGTGCAACGCATAATCACATTGGTTTTGCATGTTTTCTTCGTTCTCTTTAACGTGAAGTAAATCAAACATTAGGACATCTTGAAGACAAAATCTGGACCCGTGTTTATCATGGCGCTGTACGCCGATCAACACGACACATCGGTAATGCTCAGGCAGTGGATACATAAATAATACTACCAGAACACAACAGAGACTTAATAATCCCCTGACAATTGCTGTCTCTCGATTTGTCTGTCGTCTTATCCTGCTCCGTATTGCTTATCCATCACTTATTCAATTCGAAATAGTCTCAAGCGCGTTTCTATTATCTCTGTCAAAGGTAATGGCTTTTTTCGGAATTTCTTGAATTATGGACATGTACTAATTAACATTACACACAATAACACCAACAGAGCCCCATGCCACACAACACCATGAACCAAAACATATAAATATATGCACCTTTTTCTACTAAATATACCTTAGTACTATATTAGATACCTTATTAACTTTGTGACTTTTGAATATCCGACGTTATCGTTACGGATATGTTCTTGTTATTTGAAATTTTGCTGTGGTCCGATAATTCAGCTTAAAATGTAGCCATCATTCTGTCTTTGCTAAGATGTTTTTCATTTCTGAAAGTGAACAGTGACTTTTTGTTGCCAGTATATATGCAAATGCTTTCATTTACAAACATGTTGTTAATTCCAACACGTAATGTTATCAACCAGCAATAGTGTTGTTAACAGCTTTGTTAACAGCTTCCGTAGTATTTGCCGTCCTAAACAATTCCTAAATGAGCGAAAAGTATTCTTCATTGTGGTGACTTAGCCTGTACTTTGTGATGAAGATGAAAGTTCCAAATGTCTCATTGAAATTTGACACCCAATAAAAAAGCCCAACTTTTAAAAATACACAAAGTTAAACCATCAAAATGTTTTTTCACGAAACCTCGATGGTATGTGGATGTGAATACTAATAGGCACTAAATATGGAATATACCAGATTCCATGACATCTCTCACGCAACGGGTCGTTTAAGAGGCAATCAAGTATCGTAACATAACTTCCGTATTCACAGGAGACATATACGTTTTCTTAAGATTCCCACTTTGTCTCTCAAATTGTGTATTACTCTGACATGCAGGCTTCATGATGATATACTGCCCCGTAAAAGAAACACATAATACAATTCAGACTTCATGACTACATGTAGTGTGAACGATACCGTGTAAGCACATAGTGTTGATATCCCTCTGAGAGAAGAGGCAATGCATTTGCATAAGCACGTGGAGACAAGTCAATGTCGAGGACATGTACGGGTTCCCCATCTCCTACAGGTCTACAAAAGTAAAATTTCTCTATGCACAGAAAAAAACCCTAAGTCGTGTAATCTGATTAGTTAATACTCTTGAGGCACAGCATGATTGAAATCGACCGTTTCCAGAGGAATACAAGTTGCAAAATAGTGCATCTACTGGAATTCGACCTCATATATCGATCAGAGCTTCAAAACCGTCTGATAACAGCCCATAGGCTCCATGTTCTGATGCTAATCAGGTAGCCAATCACAGAACGTCCAACAAAAGTTTTCGTAACGAGAAGCTATATCGGAGCAAGTAACTCCCAACAGCCATACTTTCGTCGGTTTCAGTAACATGAGGAACGTCTAAACGAATGATTCCGAATGTTGTCAAAACGGTGGTTAAAAACCCCTGATGTGATTGGTCAGATATCTGACTGGCTTTTGTCTAAACTAAACTGGTACAGACCATATAAATCTACAGAACCTGTTCGTATCTGGGAGATGTATTATTTTGCAAATTTTATTCCTCGGAACAAGGTCGATTTCAATAATACTGCTCTTATACATGAACTAAATGTCGAGAGCAGATAAAACTATTTGAATCATTGACGGAATTGGGTTTAAGCGATTCTCGCAGGACTAATCAAACAGAGCAGCAAATCGATTTGCTTACACCAATAAATGGAGCTTAATAGTCGTACGAGTTGCTTCAATATGAATCATCCTGACCATGGCCCCGCTCGTAACGTTACACCCAGCAAACAGACAACGCTGAACAACGTTGTAACAACGTTGTGGTTTGGTTACGTTTTATTCTAACATTATTATGACGTTGCTACAACGTTGGTGAGCCAACGTGTTCATGTAACGTCCAGACAACGTCACAAAATAACGTTAATAGAACGTTGTTACTTAGTTAGGTAAAAAAACAACGTTCCTACAACGTCATATGGACGTTGTATTCTAACGTCGTATTTTAACGTCGATACAACGTTAAAACACAACGTCATTACAACGTTGTAAATTGGTTAGGTTAAAAACCAACGTTCCTACAACGTCAGTAGGACGTTGTGTTCTAACGTCTTATTCTAACGTCAAAACAACGTTGAAACACAACGTCAATACAACGTTGTGAATTGGTTAGGTTAAGAACCAACGTTCTTACAACGTAATTAGGACGTTTTATACTAACGTCCAATTCTAACGAAAATACAACGTTGAAACAAAACGTCAATACAACGTTGTGAATAGGTTCAGTTAAAAAAACAACGTTCCTATAGGCACTGAGATCATACGGTCTCCAATCAGTAACGCAGTTTGGCGGTGCGGATGACCTATAACATTGAACTTTATTCGTACAGTAATGGGATCCCCATTGAGGCGAAGAAGTATGTCCCCATGTCGTCGGCAAGAGCAAATAATTAGCACAATCAGAAGATCTCGGTTAGAACATCATCGGCTTTTAAACACCTTAATGGTTCCCGTAGATCGTGAAAGACGGCGGAACTCCTTACCGCGTTAACTGGTGAACCGAGCAGAATTGAGAGTTCCTCGACATTAACTGGCCACATGATCAGAATGAAACCCATAAACACTGCCGGTCTGGTGGGTCATGTGATTCACTTAATGTACTAAAGCTTTCAGTAAACTTTATGTGGTCGCTTCTGACGTGTGACTGTCACAACGGCATGTTTACATCTAAACCTAGAATGATTCATAAATTAGAAATACATGCCGTTTTGTAAAAGTACAAGAATATGTACTTTTGCAGATAGTACAAAACAATATTAGATTGATAAATGTTTATAAACAGTTCTGTAATATCGGTATTCATGCAATGGAGGTCTTTACAAATGTTTTTCAACCGACAAATATCGGATCTTGGTGTTTTATTGAGCCGATGTTAATGATCAAGGTTTTACTCACTCTCTCTGGATTCAGGGATTCTGGATTCCCGTTCGTTCATTCAAAAATATTGAAAATACACAATACCGTCCTGAAACACCAGCTTCAGATGAGACATGCACAAAGCTGTAATATTAACAACTACTTACCGCCATGAATTCATTGCAATGGTTCGAGTCGGGAAGTCAGACAACAGGCAGAGGTCCATTGTCAACTGCCAACGTTACACGTTGTCCCAACTGGCCATGCTAAGGCTAAGGACGTCGCTCTTGGTGTCCCCAATTGCAAGACAACAGGACCGACAGATGGATGCGAGTGACTCGTCCCCTCAGATTAAAGCATTGAAATTGACACAATGGTCCTTAAAACAATACCTATCAATTATTTGGATGTGCCGGTTTTCATGGCCTACTATTTTCAAAATCCAAAATGGCCGCCAAAATTTTAAATTGGCATACTTCAGTTTTTGACCACTAAATTCCTTGCTCTAGTCAAAAGGGAAACAGACCACCTCTAAAGAATGAGATGGGCACTTTCTTCCCACATATGTTACTCCCTTCAAATTGCGATATATAATCTGAAGGGAGTAACCTCTGTGGGAGGAGAATGAGAGATGGGTGACACTGACACCTTGGATGAGATAAACCGTTCAATGCCATTCTCCTAGCGTACAATTCCCTATATGATCACACATGTCCTTGACTGCGACGTATCTGGGTCGGCATGTCCCGGTATGCGCGCTCGAATTCAATAACATTCGCCACTTATTCTCAGCATCACTCTTAATTAGATTAAGCGACTAGTTGTAATAAAATAATCCAATCTTAATTTCCTTTATTGCGACAGACCATCTCAATGGAATAACTATAAGGCCCAATCCGAAATGTTTTTGCATCTATTCTGTGATTTGCAGTTACTGAATGGAACATGTTATGTGATATAAAACGCCACGTTAAACAGCAAGATCAGATTTAAATGAGGGGAAATTAATGAAAAGATAAACAGCTAATTACACAATTTTAAAAACAATCGTATTCTGCAGTTGACTACACAATCATTTGAATTCTTTCTAATGTGGTTTCAAGACATTGTCAGTGAAAGTGGCCACAAAGGCTACGAGACCATGCACATCTATATCTGACAACTGAGGATGCGCAAAATAAAACTATCCTACAAGGAAGCAAGTAAACTTTAACATTGTTTACTTCATCTCGGACACTACTTGCACGGTAGCCCTTGCCCAACCGGATACACTGTGGTGGGGGTTCTGAAGTCGTGCCAATATAAAAATGAAATTTTAAAGAGGCAGTTCTGTCGCTCATGTCAGTCATCTTGCCTTTTAGCAAAACGTGAAATGAGAAAGGCTGTTTTTAAACTTATCAACAATGTCGTGTTGTGCCGTAGGATAGCGTTCCATTCTAGAAGCGCCGATTGATGACTTTACTTCTCATTGTTTTTAATTTTGTAAGAATGTGCGTTCGCCTTTATCAAATTTTCAAATATAAAGTCATAAAATCCTCAGTAATATGTTTCTTGTGGATTGTGCGATGAGCACTATTAAAACCACGTATGGGTAAACAAGAATGTCCTCTCGAATTTCGTTTTCCACAAAAGATACTTTGAGAATAATATATTTTTACATGGAGACAGACAGACAGTTTTTATTTTTGACCGTGACACCATCCACCTCATTCGACATCCAACTCACTTTTAAAAAGTTGTATTTTAGCCAAACCCGATGACCAAGTGGTTAAGCTATTTGAATATTCAATGATGTAATATGTGTCTGACTCCGAGGGCATTGGTTGGAATCCCGAATGTACTAATCCCAGATTTAACAATGTTACACACTGAAATATTTAGGTCTTTGAAGGGCATTATTTAGGTTACGACAAGTGGTTATTGAGATCTGGTAAACAAATCTAATTTAGTTTATTTTTTCAATAATTGGTAAAGAGTGGCACGTCGTCTCCACTGCTGATCAACGTTTATCAGGAACTATATCGTCATCAGCATTGACCAAAATCTTCTGATTTTCTTTGCAGCCGAGGAGGACTCTTCTGCTGACAAGAAAACCAAAATGTGGTCACTCCGTGACAACAACCCGAACAGAGGCGCCCTCTGCCATCAAAGCTGCCGGAAGTCGTGTGGCGGGTACTGTTTATACGACACCATGCGCTTCCGGATGGCCTGCAAGTGCCCCGGACATAGATACGCCTACTTCCGGTAGAACATGCATGCGCAGAGAGATTAAGTTTTAACCGGAAGCTGTGAAATATTCATTGATCACTTGTTTCATGCAGGCGTCGTATGTGACAAACTTTGTAGGTGTAAATAAAGAGACACTTTTGCCTCCGACAATAACACTACACATTCGAAACACATTCGGTGTCTGAAACGTATTTACAAATTATCGGTGAGTGTTATTGAACCAATGATTACCTAGATTAATTTATGTATTTAATTAATTAAAAATTAATTTAACATGACAAATCAATGTCAAATATTGTATCGAGTGTGGTCATGATCACATGTATATCCAGAAAGAATATCTTCTATCTGTAACGGTGCTCTATAGGAATAAAGCCAGCGTTGGTGTGTGTGTTAAGGTGCGTTTGTTGTTCTACTGCCTTTAAATAACTACGTGTACTTTGATAATGATAAAGGGGCATTCTTAAAGTGGATAAACCTTTCTGGGAGTCTACAGAATAACGTTGTGAAGACGTCAGCATCTACGTAAGGGCAACGTAAAGTGGACGTTGTGACAACGTTATCACAACGTATTTGTTAGCTGGGACGCCATTTCTTGACGTTCATGTTCTTTAATTGTTTAAGTCATAAGAAATATATCCTCATTCAATGAAGTATGATTAATTGTCTATGTTCGCAGAAAGATGAATATGAGCGTCCATACTCAGAATACATCCGATTCTGTTATCGTGTGAAATTTAAATTAAGGAAGGTTTCTAACATTCAGTGAAACAGAACAATTGTTGATCGAGGCCATATTGGTTGCGTTTAGACAAATTAAAAAATACACAAAATTGACTTAAATGTGTGTTTTAGGATCATGACCTCTTGTCTGAACAATAAAAAGAAGACGAACACAACCATGCACGTGCTTGACATGGTCCTATTGAAACATTGGAGTAGACGGGGTAAGGATGTGGACAGGTTAGGTATTTCAGCTTTGAGGGGACAGGGGTTCTGGAGGAGAAGTCGAAATAATTAAAAAATTACGAAAATGGACGACAGACGAAAGGGCCATGGCAGCTTCCTTGACGAGCGAGGTCAGTGACGGACGGTCCAGTTTGACGGTTGGTACAGTGACTAGTTTCATCAGCTTGAGATTAATCCACTTGTCAACATTGCACACGCATACTAATGGTGACAGGGTTACCTCCCTTGTGTACTTCTTTACACAAACCACTTTCTGGACTGGTTAAACAAACCAAAGTAACTGGACTTCGCACTATGTGCCCTTCGTTAGTTGAACCTATCAAAGAGAGATTTTGTCTCACTTCAAACAAGATCTGAAAACAAAGGATCTAATCCACTTCTTTGTAATCAAAGTTGCATTCCGTAGCATCTTTATTTATAGGTTCAGGGTGAATATACGCTGATTCAACATACAGTCACATATGTAAAGATAAATAATTACTTGTTAACTGACATAAGGACAGGAAGATTTTCTGGATAACAAACTTCTTTAATGTGAAAATACACGACGTTTCGGAGTACATACTCACTCCTTCATCAGGTGGAATGTGAGTATATTCCACCTGATGAATGAGTGAGTATGTACTCCGAAACGTCGTGTATTTTCACATTAAAGAAGTTGTTATCCAGAAAATCTTCCTGTTCTTATGTATACCACTTCTAAATGCCCTTCAAAGACCTGACATAAGGACGCACATTGTAAAAGTAAATGTTTTAGTGTATTACTAGGAACGCAAAGCTTTAACAAACGAATGTTTCATTTATATTATTAAATATCTAAACTTTTTAAAGGAAAGATCTATATCGAATGGAAAGATTTTACATAATTAATTACTTCCCATTTGTTTGCTTACTATCTGTTACGGGTGAGGACGAGGAACCTAAGAATGCCTTGAGCTCTTGATGAAACGTCAACAACATAATATTGATATCATTTCTATCAACGAGTTGAGCACTTAGGCATTACCGACTATTGAACCAGTCAAACAATACTACCTTGTTTGATAACCTGTTTTATTACATAATTTGGAGTGAGATACTCGGTTCTATCAGTGAAATAAACCCTCTATCAAGCTACAGTGATATAACCTTTATCACCACTCTACTGAGTGACGATATACTTTATCACCACTCGCGTGACGTCATCGGGACAATGTTATGACGTCATATTGTCAGTTTGCGAAGGCTGTACGTTTGCCGTTGAAATCACTCCAACTACTCAACGTAAAACACAGATGTAATGATATAATAAATAGAATATCTGTTTTTCCTTGACAAATACCATGTTTATCTCATCTCGTGAGGTAGAAAAGTTAATATATTTCACTCGTGGCTGCGCCACTCGTGAAATACCTACTTTTCTACCTCACTCAATGAGACATGGTTTTTGTCAAGGAAAGACAGAATATCCTCTAAATATTTATTATCCACTCTTTAAACTCACGAGTTTTACTTGATATGTATTTGGTACAATTTTTAACAGACCGGCATAAGTAATGTGAACAAGTGTGACTCAGTTGACTCCGATGACACGAGCTAGACTGCTTGCAACACAAGACATGGATGACATAACACTGCTTCACACTGTACAGTGCTGGTGTATATCTCGGCAAACTGCGAAGAGCTGGGCGAGATTACGACAAACACCCACAGCGTTCTTACCATGTGGATACACCGTGGCCGAGATTTAGCAATATTTACACAGGACTACAACTGCGCTTTAAAACTAATTAACAAACACATTTTATTTAAGTATTTAAGACATTTACAGTTCACGGTGAATATCAAACTACAAGTCTCGGGGCTAAACGACGGCCACCTTTCCTTTGAAGACATTAAGGTATGTATACAGCGAGTTTTGAACAACCATCGACGTCAATACTTAATTTTGAAAAGAAATTTAGGCATGTACCACGCACGTTAACTTTCAATCAAGAAGCTTGTCTGCTTTATGACAAAAACCTTTTGTTTTTATGGTCAGTGCTACTGGACATGCAGCCGAAATTCGTGACGGTTATGAACATAGCGTATAGTCAATTAAGTCGTTCTTGGGCATTTAGAAGTGGAATATAAGAAAACAAGCTGTTCTAGACAACAATTCTGCATGTGTTGCGTAGATACACGAAGTATGGGGGTATATGTGTAGGTGGCATCAGGTGGAATGTGGGTAGTAGAACAAGGATGGATACATCTATATAGAATGTTAGCGATTGTGAGAAAAATGAGTAAAAGAGATAAACTGAAGCACAAAAGAAACGTCACACCTCAGTTGGTTTCTATTAATTAAATATTTTAAAGAAATGAGATGCATTTGATTATGGCACGATGCAATAAGACCTTCTGGCAGTGGTTTTAATGACTTAATTGGTGACTGTTTTATTTTTTGATTATAATATCATCTTTTAAACTAGACAGGGGTAAGAAATGAAATTTACACCCACATGACCCCTACCATGTTTAAAGTGTTGTAAATGTGTGCAGGACGAGGCAAATTTATTGATTTCCACACAAAGTATGTGTTATATGTCGATGAACAGTTGTGTTTTATCAAAATTAATTTTTGGGAATTTTAAATTTTAAAACTTTGATTTTTAATTATTTTTTTTTTAAAACACGTAGAAAAAATCTTGGACCGATTTAATATTTTGGACTAATTTCCCAAACTATTCAGTTTTTGAATACGACGTCGAAAACTCGAGAAATTTGACATTTAAAATTATACATATGATAAAAACACCTGAGGGGTGAAGTTTCTTTTGTGCTTCAGTTTACAAAACATTAAATTTACGTGAGAGTTAGTTTACAATTCTCTTCCCACGGAGCTGGAGCCGAGAAATTCAGGTGGTAAGGATAGGAAATCTGAAGGGAGTAACCTCTGTGGGAAGAAAATGAGTTTACAAAGAGGATTTAAACCATGAGTGGGATATCTTATCCTACCTAATACCCCAGCATTCTACCTGATGAAGGGATGAGCATATACTCCGAAACTACGTGTATCTACACACTGAAGAAGTTATTATCCCTCAAATCTGGTTGTGCTTTGGTTGATATCGAATTGATGCCTTCGCGACAAAGAATATGTCAAAGCTTGACTGATTTCAAATTCACAAGTATAAAACAAGTTAATGTGCATATCCTTATATACCGACCAAAGTTTACAATTTACACTGCGTTATTGAACTATACAGCATATCTGTCACTGCCTAAATAATTTCGTAAAATCAATATTACAACTAATTAAAAAGTCTTACTATGATCATCGTTTACTTTTCGCTAATATCATCGTCTCAATATTTCCTTGCCCTTGATGATTATTGAGAATTGATGTTTAATGATTTTAACACATAAATATCGCATTTTAGGTCAAAAGAAAATATATCACAAACTAAAAACCAAACATCCACTCTTCTCCCTGCACAGTTGGTGAATAATATCAAAACATGATGTCAACAAGTATATAATCCTACATTCCGGAAACATGTAAAACTGTGTATCCCACGTGGATCTTTTGAGGCCATGTGCCTGTGTAACGTACCGGTGTTTTAAGATGCATAGCATTATATAAAAACACTGCACAAGTCTATTTTCTCTCGTGCTGGGGCTTAATTGTGTAAACTTATCACAACTGTACCATCAACGTAATCAAACGCCCTGTCGGTTAAACCTCTATATCCGCTTACAAACACAACGGGATAAGTGTCTGTATCCGCAGTACAATGTATGGTCGTGAGACAGAGAGTATAAAGGCTACGCTATCAGTGTTTTACAAGAAGCGCGCTGATGGAAGTAATTAAAGATGAAACGTTGCGGGTCCTCTTATAAAGCGGGTATCACATGGGACATGTTACTCCAGAGACGGCGAGGCAGCGAGTCCTATCTCCGAGACGTTTCCAAAACACATTTGTCACAATTTTGTGTTGGGATACTGAGTTGAAATGTGGAACCGTTTAGTCATAGCCTGTGTGATCCTGACATATATGTCAATATGTCTTTGCAAGGTCCTTCATCTTGAGGCACACAAGACAAAGGGAGATCACTCTATTCACACAAGGGGCAACGCCACAGCAGGGTCAAGCGTCATGCTCATTGGCGGTAAGAGTATATCCCTTTCATTCTGCTTACGACAGGACATCACGTCCGTCAGAGTAGTAGACGTCCTGTTTTCGAATGACGGCGAATCTGACCGCTGTTATGTGACCATCGGCGGTCGAAATGTTGGCAGTTTCACCTCAATTGCCGGAAGTGATTATGGTCGTCTCTGGAACGTCTTTCGGAACTCTGGGAAGATAGGAAACGGAGTCCAACTGGAGAAAGGTATTCACTATCTAAAGATCAGATGTGACTCAGCGGACGGAATCGAGATTGACGTCATTAAGATGGACACCTCAGACGACCTCCTCACCCCCGACACATTTGGGTGTCGTCTGCAATGTCAATCCCTCTCCGCTCTGAGACGTCCAGTGAGACCCAACCTCTTCTCCCAGAATGCAACAGTTTCACAACGTAGCTACCCTACCAGGTGTGCAGAGGAGGATAACGTGCACATGCCCCTGTACATGTCCAACATCGCCAACTACACCATCACAGCCACCCTCCCCACCTACACGTCCTACATCAACAGACGGGACCCGGATGAAGAGAACTGTCCCTTCCTTCCACCCGTACATTGGAGATTCAAAGATTTCCGTCTCTCAACTTCAAAAAAGCCCTTAAGGTCTGAAGGTTCAAAGCTGAACTTTGTAAAAGGAGAACATCGCATGAGAAACTCGAAAGGAATACGTGTAGACTTCGATCTGGAAGGACCATCGAAAGGACATCTCGACTCTGAAATCGGATCATTCATGGTGCTGAGGATACGTCCAGCAATATTCTCTTTTCTCATAAGTGTTGCTTATATTGGTCGTCATGGTTATAGAACTAACATTGAGAGGAAGTATTTACTTCCGGGTCAGAGGGAACTGGTTTGGAAATTCCCAGACTTCACTTGGGCGGAGCGGAAACGGAACAGTGTAGTTGTGAAGTTTTCTGCAGTTTTTAAACTCGACCTGCATATTGAAGAATTGAGAATGGAGAGGCGATATATGAAGCCAGAGCGACCGTTCTACATCTACAAAAGCGACGACATCCTCATTGAAGGTGTGGACGTCGACTTCACCTGGCGTGAACCTGAAAAAATGACAGCACGGCGTCTTGATAACGGTCAGACGTGGGATGATGTGGATTATTTTAGAATTCTTCGTTCCGTACCTTGGGCGGAGGGATATGCTCAGGTATTTGTGTTGTATCAAGACGGAAATGCACGCTTACTGCAGCTTCCGCCTTCAGGTTTAGACTGGATTCCGTTCGGCTCGTCTGTGATTATAGGTCCGACCAATCCCGGATTGTTCCGCCCGGCAGCGCCGATAGCAAAAGTGGAGTTCGCTCCAGAAGACTTAACGATGAATCTCATTTTCCGGAATGGCGGATCAGCAAAACTTCATCTGAAATCAGAAATAGATCAAACAGTTCTCACGGTGACTAATATCCGGTTCAAACACACATCATTCGTGCCGTTCGCGACGTTCCGGTCCATGTATGTTGAGGACGGGAACTCGGACTGTGACCGCGTCATGGTGGACGGCGAAGAGGTGTACAACATCATGGACCCCTGGTCCATCAAACAGGGGCGGAGCTTCACCTTCTTCAGGCAGTGCGAGTCCAAGCATCTCACTCTCAGTCCGGACATCAGGGTGGACGTTACTGGAGTTTATGACTGATCCATCGACAGACTCTACCTGCATCCCTTTGGATAGTAGTTTGCTTGTGGCTCGCTGTGCGAGCATTCGGAAGACAAGTTTGGACAGTGAGTTACCAAGCAGTTCACTCTTCTTAGTCCGGACATTGGTGCACGACTGATCAGAAATATATGGCCTGTCATATGTTGTTTTTGTTGGTAAATTTGTATTACAGGGAACCCTGCTACTAGAAAGGACTCCTGGCCTTTGACTCTTTATATAAGCACAATGATTGATATAAATACAATAGCTGAGCGCTGTACCAGATACACAGAAATGTTAAGGAAATATGACAAGGCTTTAATCAGGGAAGGGAAGTTGGCCCACCAACGATGTACCATATGCAACACGAGAGGGAATACGCCCCTGCAGTGAAGATGTCAGAGATGCCTCATAAGGAAAAACAAGTTTCAATGATGGTGTCACGAACTTTAACGAAATTAGATAGTCGTTTATATTTAAATTGTTTCCTACTACTTTAATGGATTTTTTAGCACTTTTTTTTGCATATCATTGTTTCTTAAGTTTTTAATTTACTATTAAAGTTGTACAATATATAATATTACAATTTTCTTGAAACAAGGACTTATCTTCCTCAGTAGCCCACCTTAAACATCCCGATACATATATATATATATAGATCATTTATAACCCTAGGGCAGTTACAATATTTAAACTTTAAAGGGGCAGTAGCACGTTTTTTTCAAATTTTATTTTTTCAAATTTTCCATTTATAATGATGGTTTATGTCATTTATATTAACTTTAGAGGGTAAACCATATTATTACACAAACCAATTATCCGCAATGGTGTTGCGTCTAAAGCAAAAATTGCATGGCGGCCATTTTATTGTGAACACATTTTATTATTTTGAATTACAAACACGATACCCATGCCTTTACTGAGCAATATACATTCATTCTTTACTTGATTTTCAGAAGAGAGAAGGGTGTTTGATTATCGGTGACATCATTTTTCAAATACATTTCATCGACTTATTTGAGCGAAAAAACGTGTTACTGCCCCTTTAAAGGGTAAAACATCCCATTAAACGACACGATAATCCGTCTCATATAAATCGGTTAATCGTATTGGAAGAGAATGGTGCGACGTCTTTAGTGACGTATAAAGCGACAGTGGTGTGGAACCATTCCATCATTTATCATATTCACAACTCTACTTGGTGTTTAGGTATATGGCTTCATCAGTTAGACCACTTGAAGTACCTTCATTTTAATGTGAACACCTTAAGATGGCCACTCGAAAGGAAATGGAATCGCATGGTTTAACTGAACCATGTACATTCGTTTTGGAACTCTTTTTATTGACCGAGGAGTATTTTTCAGCCATTGGTACACTTACCTTTTCGTGAGAATGAATTGACATAAATAATCAGCAAATAAAAAAATCAGTTATCACAGTGATGATGTTATGGATCACACTAGATCTGAGATTCTTCAACTCATCAATTATTTATTTATTTATATATTATATATCATATCGCTTACATCAAATAATTGCAAAGTTACAATTCGCAATTCCACATGGTGACTATACATCGGGGGTTACTGTAACTCCGTACATGCACGTATCACTAAAACGACTGCACGATAACTACCCTGTTGGTGTTAGTCTTTATAATTTACTAAAAGTACTAAGAAGGGATATCCCCCTGTAATTGGATCATTACGATCACCCTATTTCAGTAAAGATACAATACTGGCTGTGTTCCAACTCTCTTATTACTTATAAACTTATTACATTATATTAAACAATAATTGAATGTCTTGTAAACAAAATATCGACTGTTCTGTTCGCTTACAAAATCCCTGCAATAAATTATCTTTAAAAGCTGACTTTTAAGATTCGGGTTCAAGAATAGCATCTAAAAGTTCGTCCTTGTAATGGATGAATCTAAAATAGATTTCATGTCCTCAACATCGTAACTAAAATCCATAACTCACTCACTACATTGGGTCCAGCATGATTGCCTTTAACTAGATTCCTATAGCAGGAGAACCACACATCGATGCCGACCTGAGAGGCGTATATCGCTTAGAAATACATATATGCCTATTAGACCTACCTTATTAATATACTAGTATAACATTCAATAGTATTGGCACACACCGAGGTGTCATTCTAACGCTATTTTAAGCGATGCACACGTCGCCAAACAAATATCGTTCCTTTGTGCTCGGGGAGTTTCTTTCATTACGGAATATTCAAAATGCAAACATATTCTGTAATGCGACTTACAAAATAGCGCACGTATAACTTTTCGTACACGTGTCAATGGTCAGTGTCAAAACTTATCAGATTTTGCATGAGCCTTACGTGCGGGTGTAACTTCTACCTTCAAGAACTTGGAAAATCTGCACAACATGAACGTTGGGTTGAGTTGAAACTGAAAAAGGTTCGTGATTGCATGTTCTCCTTGATGAATCTAGCCTGCTTCAGAACAAAAACAAACGAAGGTCGCAGCACTTTTCATCCGTGGAAAGGATTATCGCATTGATTGCTCTGCAAAATCTCGAATAATAATTTTGGATAAGAAATAAATCATTATAATCACTACTAAGAGAGCACAGCTGAGCCGTGTTCAAGAGAGGTTTCAAAGTAATCGTGAGCGATTACTTTTAAACCTCTCTTGAACGCGATTGCTCAATGTAGCGCTACGTAGCAAAGCGAGCGAGGTTTTGCACCGTGTCGTTCAGGAGAGAATGAGCACTACTTTAGCGCTACATTGAGCAATCAATGAGCGATTATAAGAGATTTGTACCTTCGCTATATACTCACAAGCGCGTCAAACTTCTTTTACGATCCTCGTGGAAATGTATGTATAGCACTCGCTCTCGCTCTGGCAATACAGCAATTCACACTCGTTTCGTAAAAGTCGTATGACACAGTTCCCGTACAATTATAGCTGTATATGACTTCTAATGAAGAAATTCAAATCATTATTCTCTGCAATGAGGTATCATGTATGCCAAATGGATGGTTAACATTTCATGCTCGCATAACATTACAGTGTGTGGGAACGGCTACCTCAAATGGATCAATATAGTAGGTATATTGTTAATGATACAGCAATTACAGACAATTACCTGACAGCTGTGATCAAAGTTGAGGATTTCATCCCACGACCTTGTTGGTTATTATTCACTGGCTGCTCGTTTTGAATATACAAGATGAACAATTACGATTTCAAGTACGAGTATAAGTAGATAACTTGAACAGATACTTCTTGTTTGATGTGGCCATGTACTGACACCGTGGGGTCGATATTAACACACGGGTAAGTGTGTCATACGACAATGTGAGGATTAATTAGGATTTTTCAGAGCAAATAATTGAAAGACTGCACGGGCGGTTTGCTTTACTGTCATATTTCAGGATTTTTGACTGTGTACGACACGCACGTACGATACAAAAATAGAGCTTTGGCTCTGTAGCTCGTCAGGTATCAGTGTACTGGTATAACATACTTCCTTTTTCTCAAATAATAAGGCATTGCCCAGTTACCAAATAACCCTTCCCCTCCCCCTTACACCACCACCATCAGACAACAGCCAACAGCTGTGACTCAATGCCAGTTAACACTGACGATTGCACTTTCGTCTTTAGAACTATAAATACATGGCAGACATATGATTGAGGGAAATTCAGCCAAATATGAACTTGGGATGTTTAAAATACTTTCCAAAACTGCTTTCCTTCGGTGGAAAATCTCATGACATGGATATTGCTGTCTTGGTGAAATTTAACTACGCCCCAAAACAATGTTGTTTCGGAAAACCGTGAACTGACATAAAACAAGAGTCATCAGAAGATGACATATCCCACCGGTTCCACAAAATTTGTAAAACACATCTTTGACAGATACTTGTGTATCTACTACCGTACTTCAGTTAGTGGGTATTACAGAGTTTCAAGAATGTTAAGGGTTTAAGACTTCTGCTCCAGAAGCAGTCAAAATCAACAACAACCAACATCCCTCTCATGTTTCTATGGAAACAGAAAAAAAAAAAATTCAGAAAAAATCTGATAATATCAAAAAGCACCACTTCAGTCAATGGGTAATACACATGCAAAGTTTCAGGAAGATATGATGAACGATTTTGGAGCTGTGCTCCGGAAACGAACCTGTCTCTGAACAAAGTCCAAATTCAACAAGTTTCTATGGAAACGAAAAAAAAATTTTTTTTTCAGAAATCTGAAAATATAAAAAAGCACCACTTCAATTAGTGGGTAATACACATGCAAAGTTTCAGGAAGATATGATGAACGGTTTTGGAGCTGTGCTCCGGAAACGAACCTGTCTCTGAACAAAGTCCAACTTCAACATGTTTCTATGGAAACGAAAAAAAATAAAATTTGCAGAAATCTGAAAATATCAAAAGGCACCACTTCAGTTAGTGGGTAATACACATGCAAAGTTTCAGGAAGATATGATGAACGGTTTTGGAGCTGTGCTCCGGAAACGAACCTGTCTCTGAACAAAGTCCAACTTCAACATGTTTCTATGGAAACAAAAAAAATTAAATTTCAAATATCTGAAAATATCAAAAGGCACCACTTCAGTTGGTGGGTAATACACATGCAAAGTTTCAGAAAGATATCATGAATGGTTTTCGAGTTCTGCTCCGGAAACGAAATGATTACGGACGGACGGACGGACAGACGGACGGTGGGATAAAAAAGTGTCATACTCTAGTATCGACTAAATTATATTACCCGGTATGAATTTAATCCAATTGTTGATTACATTTATAATATAATTCAGTCGATACTAGAGTATGATACCCGTGTTTGTCAGGGTGCTGAAATCACATCCAAATTTGTTTGTCTCCAACCATGCACTTTAAACGGCTTTTCTGGTTAACTGTGGTATCACCACGTGCACAAAAATGAAAACAGTACGTCCATTCCTCCAGCCTGTTTCGTTCATGTAAATGTAGTGAGACCGGAGACAGTGAAAGTGTATTCACTTTTTGTAGCTTTGTGAGTAGGACTTTTTGTGGCGTTTGTTGTTATGTGTTATATTTTCTCTTTGTCTCTGAATTCGATATTGTCAATATGGCAGTTAATGCCGAAGTTAAAAATTATCGTTTTCTTATTTTCAACTTCAACGGGTATCAACATAGACACTTGTTCAGTTGGATGGCTTGATGTTACATGACGTACTGTATTCTATGTTTTAGCCAGGGAAATGCTGATTCAGGGAAAAGCTGATTTACCGTATGTCCACCATATTGCTTTTTCCTATTTAAAAAGAAAACATGAATTTTCCATTACCGTCATATTAATATTTCAATCACAAAATCTCTGTTACCCGTGATACAGATTCTGTGACATTTCTTAAAAAAGTTTTTAAAGATAAACTAGCATCGTTGACACGTACTTTGATTGTGTAATCTTGCAAGCTATTTACTTTATATGTTTTTCTTTTGATATGTTGTCGTTTTTACCGATAAACTCTTATTTATGATGACAATTACTTCAATTGCAATCCGAGATATAATTATAGCTTTCGGTTAGAATGGCTTGTCAAAGATAATTAAAATGGTTTGACTCTTCAATGACTTCATATATAACTATTGGGCGTAAATCAACTTCTATTTTTGGTAGCTAAGTGAGGTGTTGTTACAGGTATATCTTGAAGACAATACAAATATTCCATGTGTTTAAATGAATCTTTATTAGATGAGACTTGAATATACCAGTAAGTTCATGTTTCTAAACAAAATAACTGCATTCAATGATGGTATAAAGTACAGCCTGGCTGGCCAAGATACGATTCTACATTAACTCTTTGTATATTGTTTAGAAAGCATACCAATACATCAGTCATGTGAAAAAAGCATAATTTTTGTTTAAAATCCACAAAAATTTCATTATGTCAAAATGTTACCAAAAGGTACGAAGGCATTTTGTCAAGTGATTTAATTATGAATACCCATGCAATTGTCAAATCAATAATTTGAACGTGTGAATAAATATTATAGTGTCGCATCATTTTTATATACAAATACAAAATATAAGTGGTTATAGTCCCTGAAATGTACACAATCGCTCTCTTATCATACTTTAAAAAGATTTTGCCGCAATAACCAAACAATTAAAAAAAATTTGTTTACACAAAATTACAAATACATAGTTTTCCTACATAACAACGTACATATTAAAATGACTGAAACAAATGTGAACATACATAAACTTTTTTGTAGGAAGGAAACCAAAATGTAAGCAAGATTCAATGAAAAGGACCAACATCTATAAACATTTCTCAAAACTATGTATTCATCGAGATAACAGGACCCCCTTAGCATCTTAACTTAACAATACTTATATACCACGTTTACAGTAAAGCAGTAAAGTGTGGAAGGGGCGTCATTTTACGAGTACAGGGATAGATCTTCGGGTTTCAAAATAACAATAGAGAAGAGAGGAATATACTCGTAGGTATATTTTGCAGGAAAGCGTTTACATGTCAATCCTCACGTGTTCAGATATACATATACGCAAACATACTTTTACATATCCTCCAGAGGTTGTGTAAGTTTAAGGGTGTAATTTTGTTGATATAAATAAAATGCAGACCAGAAGTAAATATACAGAGTCACGCAAAGTATTAATACTACATACGCATGTATATGTCTGCATGTAAACGGGCATCAACCCTACACCTATACCCTCACGTATGTCATTGTAACAAAATAGCAGGAACACGATTGTCGTTTGCGGAGATATCACTGGTGAGCCTCTGGGATTTCATCAAACTCTTAATGCTTACGTTCTTTGTCGCACAGAGACAAATCACCTCCAAGACATGTACACAGAGTCATCTGTCCTCGTCTCTCATACCATATCAACGTGTCACGGAGATACCTTTACAAGCTTCCAACCCAACGTAGTCACTGCTGAACTGCAGCAAACATTCTTCAAACATAAACGCTGAATCTGCACATGCTGCATGTCTGTGAATATTTTCAAATATTTAGAAACTGAAGTTCAGACTATAAGACTAAACTGCATCAAAATAAAATAACGAATTTTAGTATTAATTTTAGTTGTAAGTAAAACGGTAGTTAACTAAGTTAACTTGATTTTGGCGCGGGGGGTTGTGAGTGACAGTTCACGTCTAAGAACTTTAAAATATCTGTATGTTCGACTGTCTCAAAAGGGAAATTCCACAAAATATGTACAATGCAGACATTCACACATTTGTACAGACTTATGTTCGATATACCATAAGTAAGTATCCGTAACAAGAATTCCTGTGGAACTACAACATAATGCATCATAAATAAACGAGTTTTGTCCAGCAAAATGTACATGTACACATCAGATCAACATACTTACACTCACTGTCAATCAATCACATCTTCACAAACATCTTGTACATCCCGTCAGTATTTCCACAAATATCGTAACATTTATTTCAATAAAACAGTTTTATTGGTAAAACAAAATAACAAAGTAGAGTAATCCTATACAGTATGTTGAGCTATGAGATCCGCAAATCAAGATGCTTTTCCAAGATCAATCTTTTTCTGAATGGCACATGCGGAGTGGTAGATCATTCCATCTACTAAACCAGCAACTGAAACAGAAGCAACACCCTGAGACAAGGAACCAGACATACATGTGATCATCTACATAATATCAAACCTCACGATTGTTCGCAAATTTCACTAACCAACCATCGCTTGTTGTCATGGACATATAGAGAATCTCCCCCAAGTGTCTTCTGATATCAAATATATCAACACGAGTTTATTTTAGTTACAAATATCAGAGGCTTGCCGAGGATATTTTTACTTTAATCAACGAGTGTTGATATATTTGATATAAGAAGACACGAGGGTGAGATTTTATTTATCATTCAAAATCACTCTTCAACAATTATTAGCTGAAGAATGACATATCTGAAACATAAAACTGCCATTTAGCTTCTTCTACAATGTAGATATCGCTTGAAGATATCGCTTGATCCCACACAAGCGATATCTACTGTGGGAACCAGTTTTGGTTGATAAACTAAAATCACACACGAACACTCATGTTATCCCTGGAGAGAGTGCTCAAGCGTTTTCTTCCAACGCAGCCTGTTTCTGGCAATAAGGTCAATTGTTGAGAATCATTTGAACTGTCCTGTCACTGGGCTGTAGCAGAGGATCAGAACACTACACTACATGAAGAAAACTTGACAGGATTGTTTTATAACTCCTTTAAAAATGTTTACCTATGCATGATAGCATCGTGTATCTACAATTAAAGTTGATTAAAACTTTCAAAGGTAAAAACACTAATAGTAAAACAATATTGCAAGAAATCAGAAACATCAAACATATATACTCATTGACTAAGAAGGTACATACCTGTGAAAATTCCACCTATAATAGCACACACTCCAGTTAAAAAATGCATGAAGGACCTGAAACAGAAACATTCAAAGATGCTAATATTTAGTACAATAGCACATATGTCTTCACAGAACTCCTTAAACTATTTCAAAATATATGTTCATTTAGTAATTAAAAAATAAGTCATCGAAATTAGAGAGACTTAGCAACTAAAAATAGTGATTTATCTCTCCGATCACAATTGTCCAATGGCTCTACTTTCTCCGAAAATATATGTGCTACCATTTAAAAGCACTTTATGATATAATTTTGTTCACTGATAGTTTACAATCAATGAACATCAATCTAAAATCTAATGTAAGTCAATCAAACGTATCACTTATGCCTTGCTGCGTTCTTGACCTGAGATCAAGAGCCATGTATTGTGATATTGTCTGTGGTCTATCACCTCACTCGAATTAAACCCGACCCGTCTCGATCAACCTCCAACGACACCCTGGCTTCCTCTCCGTTTGACTGAAGTAAAAGTCACAAGACATTGCCCTCGCCGACCAGTACTCAGATCAAGAACGCAGCGAGGTGTGACCTAAGATGTGAGTTTAATGAGATTGCATTGTACATATAGTTAAACTGGTTAAATTAGCTACCTTTGTTTTTCTGTATATTTAACCATCATGGGAGACAACTCGTACATAAAGAAGACTCCGGGTAACCCACTCTCGCCTGTACTTCCTCCCACCGTCTTGGAGTGACGGGTTACCGAAAACTGATTGGTGTGCAGTGTCTGCAAAGGTAGGTGTTCATATTAAGCCGATATCTTTGGGATGAAAAGTAAGACAGCAAATCTAGAAAACTTGCGAATTGACGTATTTGTTCATTATCATTGACTTAAATTTCCGCTACAGACGGTTTAGCATATTTTCCATAAACGATAGTAATTAAAATAGTAATAATATTAAAATTCTGAAATTATTTAATATCAATATCAACACATTGTAACAGACTAACAGGTTTGTAAAATTCAGAATAGTACATCCCTAAAATATTGGAAATAACATTTTTTCCTATCTGTGCGCCATCAAATCCAGAACTAGTAACTATACGGTTTCTCAAGTAGTAAACATTAGACATTGCAGTATATATCGTCCATACCTTGCCATCAACTTGTGTGTACGTTGTGGGGACAACCTTGACAAAGTATTGAAACATCATTTGTTCTGGAAAAAATATAGATATAGATATATATATATTTGCCTTCAACTTGAATTGTTTGGATGAACGTATTCTCAATTATTTTTTTCTGTATGCTGTTCCCACATCAGATTACATTTTCTGGAATTAAAGTTTGCTTGTATGACGTTAAATCATAACCGGTAACGAGAAGACGGTGTCAGTAAAAATGGGGCCAAGCCGGGATTCGAACCCGGGACCTCTCGCACCCGAAGCGAGAATCATACCCCTAGACCACTTGGCCGAACGACCATTTCGGATAATTTTATGAATGACATTCTTGCAGGCAAATTATCATAATCAAAGTAATATATTTTGAAGAAATATTGCTGTATTGATGCAGAAATTGGAACATGGCTCCCCTCAAGTAATAGAAATAGTGCAAGAATGAGAGTAAATTGCAAAACGACGGATATATGTCAACCGGAAGTTATGGTACAGATGCATTGTGGGATACAACATGGCCGTCTAAGTGTACACGAGCAGGTGCGCGATGAAAAGATTTTGTTAACGTTTATATTTCCTGGTCTGAAAGTATTATTTTATATTAACACATTCAACTAGTTATAATCATTAACGTTTGACATTCTTTAAACAACGATTAGGTTCGGTTTTGTTTAATTTACAAATGCAAAATCGTCTTGTGCAAGGTCACGCTTATTTTTGTGCAAATATTTGTGTTCAGAAGAGTGAAAAAAGTAGACCTTTGCAGAAAACCAATTAAGCCTGGATTAGTCAGATCGTTATGATAATGCAAAGGGTGACATGCAGTCGAAGTTTTTAGTGGTAGTACCAAAGTGGTGAGGTCAGCCATGTCATCAATTTAATAATGTTTCAGCCACCATCACCGCTGTGCATTCGATCACGTTGCTATTTTCATTTTATGTACGCTTCCTTATTAAACTGCTAGGGAACCATCCAGTCAGGTTGAGTACAAACGGATATAAAAAGTCTAAGCTAATTAAATGTTACTCCGTCATGTTATATTTTTACATTTTAAATAATATAGCGAATAGTTCAAATTAACACCCAAATTTGAAACGTTTTATTTCAAACAAATTCTTACACTCGGAAAATTGTGTCCTTATCTAGGAGTAAAATGTTATATGTAAATGGGGGGTTTATTAAATAAATAAACTTATTTCATTTAATCTTTCACAGTGATAAACACTTTATAATTTATTGCAAGACAGTGGTTGTAATTACATCACTGTATTATCATCCATCGTTTTCTTAAAGGGATGATTTTCTTGAAATTAATTTCGATTTGATACAAAAATATCAAATGTCCTGATTTAAGCCCAAATCATCTCATCGGACTTGCACTAACGCCAAATATTTGACAATAACTTGTTTTGAATGAAACTCGAGCAGCTGTTTAATACACAATGAGAAGCCGAATTTACAAGTATGCCATTTATATGTTGAACAGTACCAAACAGTATCTGTCTCTTTGTCTGCTACATATAAGTTTTTAAAATTATGTTTGAACAATTGATGTGGACAGGTTTTCGAACATAATCACGACTAAACATCTCAATAATGTAACTACCGGTATACTGAACAGATTGCCACTAAAAGGGTAATTTTCGACAAATCATTGCTTCTCGATAAAATAACACCCTTTGTAACTTTTGACCTATGTTTCTACAATAACATACAGAGTGTCAGTTTAACAGCATCTGGTTAGGCCTGGGCAAACAAGCTAGAAGCACCTGTCAATATTGATGTCACGTTGTTGCATACTCAAAGAATAGGCTGTAAGAAACTATGCATATGTTCAGGTCTTTGAAGGGCATTTAGAAGTGGTATACATAAGAACAGGAAGATTTTCTGGATACACTCCTTCATCAGGTGGAATGTAAGGAATGTTATATTTTGTTTTTCCTTGCATTCCACCTGATGGAGTGAGTACATACGAAAGAAGTTATCATAAAATTCTTCCTGTTCTTATGCGTATGTTGAATGGTCAACACATATATCAGCTTGCGATCATCCCACTCAATGGCTCTGTCAACTTCTGAGTGTGTGCTTGATGACATTATTTGCGTCATCAGATACCTATCTATTACTAACATGAAAGCTTATTTAGTATCCTATTTATTTTTTGCCCAGGTGAGGAACTGTGAGTGGTACTAACAGTATAAGTCAAGATGCCGGCTCCCCCACCAAGTGGATATAGCATGGGACGTGGCCCTAGTTGCTGGGACAGAGTCAAGATGGGCTTCATGATGGGTTTCTGTGTTGGCATGGCTTCAGG
Organism: Gibbula magus; assembly: GCA_936450465.1. NCBI lineage: Eukaryota > Metazoa > Mollusca > Gastropoda > Trochida > Trochidae > Gibbula > Gibbula magus. Next base: position 63,143,024 of record OW388289.1, on the reverse strand, counting down.
GGCACTCTTTGGGGGATTTTCAGCTCTCAGGTGATTAAATATTCAATTTCTGATTTGTTATGAATTTTCTCATAATCTAGCTTTATTCAATTTTTAATTTTCAAATTAATTGTCTAATAAGTTCAAAATAGTTATTTACTGATGAAGTTTCATTAGGTGAAATTCAGATGTTTAAATCTTACAAAACCCATACCCGGGTACTTGAACAAAAAGCGCTATTGTTTACATTCCATATATGTTTATCCGATTGTGTTAAATATTTGTGTTGATATAGTGTTCAAAGGATTATGGACATGTCTCTCTTGTTTGCTTCTTTTGAAGGTATGGTATGCGAGGGCGAGAGTTGGTACAGCAGGTTGGGAAGACGATGATTCAAGGTGGAGGAACTTTTGGAACATTCATGGGAATAGGAACAGGAATTCGGTGCTGACACTGAGCTCACAGTTGAAATTGAGACATGTTGACAGATATGTGTTGGATTCATCAGTGTGCATCTCAGTGTATGACATCCCTGTCTGAACAATGACACTGGTATTGGAGGATGATTGTGTGATTTCATTTTCATGTAATATGCAATAAATTGTAGAACATTGTTGCATTTATGTTGCTTGTTTTGTTTTTACAATCTGGAAATATATACTTTCAGTGTTTATATGACTCAAGATGTTAATTCAAAGCAAGATACCTTTATGAACACAAGCTTGAATTTTGTCTGTTGCGTCATTGAAGGTATAATGCAGCTCAATAAGGTTCTCATTCACGTAAACATATTGATTTTGAGTTTTGAACCTTTAGAAGTTTAATTAACCCATTACATGCTGAATCAGGAATATACCAGTATTTCTAAAGTGAAATATGCAAGATGGAAAGAGCCAACTCAACTTTATTTCTGTGAAATTTGGCTCTTGTAATCAAAACTCCAGTGATAAGCCCACCAAGGTGTAACTTCTTACCTTCAGACGCCGACTCTCTCGTGGCATCCAGAGGGTTAATGATACCAGGGTAGTCCTTCCCAAATGACAGGTGGTTTATAAAATGGGAGATGTTAAACTGAAAATATGATAAAAATCCTTTTCAACAACGTAACCCTGCACTTTTGATGAACATATTTGGTGAGCTTAATCATTGGCAAACCCAGCAAAACAAGTCATAAGGCAAGAAATTTATCCTGCTGAATGTCTCAAATTATTGCAGAACATACAGAAATTAACACAAATTACACAACCCGACAAGCCGTATCCATGGAAACTGTTATGGTATTGGAAGAAAATGGCGCGAAATATAAGGAAACACTTTTGTGGAACTCTTTAGTTTGAGAAGTACATTTGTAGGTCTCATACTATTTTTAAATTCCAGCCTGCAAGATGGTTATATCATGGTACCATATTTAAATGAGTGTTTAGGTATCGCTACATTATTTGACCTACTGTGAACATCTTAAAATGGTCCGCTCAATGGCAAATGAACCATATACATTCGTTTTAAAATGATTCAAAAGTATTATTTAGACCATTGGTAACACTTATTTACCTTTTTGTGAGAGCACTTTATTTCAGTGAGAATAAAATTTAAAAATAGAGCCATGGCCTCTGTAGCTCATCAGGATATAATAAGTGGGGTATGTTATGGAGTGGACTTTATAGCAATGGTCAGATAATGGAATGTAGTAATAAGAATCTAGGTAGTGAAACGATTAAAGCAGTTTAAAAATATTTTGTTACCATAACTTTGCCAATCTGCTATATATATGTGTGTTGAAAGAGCAACACAAAGCTTAGAAATAAATTGCTGGTATCAAACATATAATAATGTGGTGGAGAGATCATACTATTTTTTAAGATCGTACACACATTATATAATAATGAATATACCGGGTACCATTCTTTGCATACAATTCACCACTGTAAGCTATTGCAATAATTGCCTGGGGCTGTAGAAGAAAATGAAAAAAACATTCTTAGGTCATGACCCCTGCTAATTATTATCAAAATTGGTTACACATAAATCAACATTCGTTATGAATATCATACACCTTTGCATTATATTGTTTTAATTCTTAATTGCATTATGGCAATACCAACATTTATTACATAATGAATAGGAGCCTCAGTTTTTGAAAATCTCATTTCTCATAGGCTCCATTTGAATACTTAATAAATTGGTGAATTTTTTTTAGTAAATTCTTTTTCACCATTTCTTATAGGCTCCTTTTCAATATTTGATAAAATGGTGATATTCTAAGAATAAATTCTTGTTTAGAGTCAGTGGAAGACTAAAGCAGTCTCACGCACAGTCTATAACACAGTGCTGCACAGTAGTTTGAAGTAACCTGAAACCTCTGTGTAACTATCAGTTTTCATCCTTCTGCCAGGAAGAGGTCAACACAATGCAATTACATAACATGCAGACACTGGACTCACAGCCAGTAAAATTTATATGTTAGATGCAGTTTTTCCTACAATTAATTATTTTTCTGTACTTGAGAAGATGATGAAAATAGGTGTGATGTCACAATCTCATATAGCTACTTCTTTTATAGTCCTATGTTATCACCAGTCATCACTAGTCATATTCAGTTCACATATCTCATGTAAAATGAAAAAATTTAATTCCTCTTCAAAATGCAAGTTATTCCTTCAAAGGGTATTCAATAGTTCTCATTTCAAATAGATTCACATTAAACATGTCCATGATGTAGACATCTATCTCATTTCTTGTTCCTATTGAATAAAATTAACTGCAAAGTTAATAGAAAACTAAATCAGTTATAAAGTATAAGATATGATATAAATAAGGTATACCAAATTGACTCGTACTGGAAATTCTCATTAATTAATTAATTAATTCTCCAAATAATTACACAATATCATGAGATATTAAAAAAACTCCATTATTTACTCTTAAATTACAAAGAACATAATATTAGATTTAATAAAAGATTCTGTATTAAGTCTTTAGAATACTTTTAGACTTGTGTACCTTTATCAGCAAATTCACTTGCAAAATACAAATAATTACTCATATGTGAAATGTGAGACAAAGATAAAATATGACTTATAATTTTTGTTAGACCTCCAATTCTAAGTTTTTAATTCTAAATATCTCTTTTTCATCAGACATATTATATTCTCAAAGCACATGTGAGAACTCTCACATCAGAAAGATGAAATGCCTTTAACTCAGCTGTTTTCTTTAAAATTACCTCCCTTACCTACTTTAATACTGATTGAAGTGCACATATAATCTCAGAAAGATGCTGTAAACTGAAATAGGCTTTTAGGTTATGATCCCTGTGACCAATATTTGGGGTCACAGACTCACCAAATTTACAATTTAGAATCCCTTACAGCCAAGGAGTCTGTACATAAAATTTCAGCTCGCTAGAGCCATTGGGACTGGAGATGAAGATGAAAATAGCATTATAGGTCATTGCCTCTGTGACCCAATATTTGGGGTCTCACTGTCACCAAATTTACAATTTAGAATCCCCTTCAGTCAAGGAGTATGTACATAAAATTTCAGCTCTCTACGTTCATTGGGACTGGAGAAGAAGATGAAAATAGTTTTTTTTAGGTAATGACCCCTGTGAGCCACACTTGGGGTCACAGGGTCACCAAATCTACAATTTAGAATCCCTTTCAGCCAAGGAGTCTGTACATAAAATTTCAGCTCTCTGGAGTCATTGGTTCTGGAGAAGAAGATGAAAATAGCTTTTAAGGTTATGACCTCTGTGAGCCACATTTGGGGTCACAGGGTCACCAAATTTACAATTTAGTATCCCCTTCAGCCAAGGAGTCTGTACATTAAATTTCAGCTCTCTGGAGTCATTGGTTCTGGAGAAGAAGTCGAAAAAGCGAAAAGTTTACGGACGGACGGACGGACGGACGCCATCCCATGCCATAAGCCCATCGGGCCTTTCAGGCCAGATGAGCTAAAAATAAAAGCGGAGACATGTGCTTTCTTGTATGGTTTTAAACAATTTACAAAATTAAACTATATTAACCAAGAACCCATCTGATTGTCTTGATCAAATATAATCATACCTTTTGTCCTCCAAAAGCTTGCAGATCATGTACTGGAAACAAAATAGGAACAGTCAAATAAACAGATGAGAACTTGTAAACAAGAAACATCCCAAACATCCAGTGTTCTTTAATAATATTAAATTTGCCTTGAATAAGCTGATTTAGGTTAATTTCAGTCGACTTGCATATTCATCCCCCCAATCGCCAAAATCTAGCAACTTATACATGTGAAGAAAATGAAACATGTCTCATTTACATGCATAGCAGTAATGTGACCATTTAAATAAATACTAACCCAAATTTGTCTTTTTGTCTGTTGCAGATAAGTTTTCAAAATTACGTTAAACTACTAGTTACTGATTTGCTCCAGCCGCGATAACAACATCATTTATACTGTGGACCCCAAACAACACACTGGATGTCTCTTGAAGGAAACGTCTCCTTTGGTTCTCAAATCCTCAAGAAATGTGAGAGAGTGTATCAATTCTGCTCCATCAGGGTATTTTTGTTCACAATTCTTCTACAAATACCCTGATTGTCTGATTTGTTATCTTTACTGGCTGTACAGCATGTATTTCGTCTGTCAATAAAATGTTGTGATTTGAAACAGGACGACTGCTTGTCGGTATTCGGTATTCTCTTACAGACAATGCCAATATTGATAAATTTCAAATAAATTCATTGACCAATCAGGCATTTGTAGTATAATAACCATACTCTGATGAAGGATGATGGATATGTACAGTGATTTACCCATTGAAAGATTTGAATACTTTTCCTAATAAAACAAGATACGTTTAAAAACTGTTGTCCCTGACATAACCATTATTTTGAATAAAATATCAGTGTTCTGAAGGTACAAAAAGTAGTACAGCTACCTTCTCATGTAAATTGTCAGGTTAATTATTAAATGTCAACTTTCACTACAGTAATTCATGCTTCTGTTCCATGGTCATAGTCACAAGGTCAAAATGTAGGACCTCATCTGAAAGGTCTCATCACAATGTATGTACATTTGAAATATCAAAGGCCTGTCACTGACCAATAAACGGTTATGGTCAAGGTTAAATTTTTCGATATTACTTATCTTTGGCAACCATATATTTTGTATATTTTTGTATATATAACTCTTATATATATATAAGACTTACCATGAACATGATGCTGCTGAAAACTTTTTCCGGGTGCAAAATGGAAATTACCAGCGACCTGAGAAAATAAATATTACCATATCAGTGGAGACCTTCAGTCTATGGGTTAATACAATTGAGCTTCAAATGGTCATTGGTTTTGCAGAAGACTGAAATTATTATTAAGGTTATAGATGAAATGTCCTCCATGCTCCTATTGGAGGCTTTGTGTCAGGACCAAATATACAAACAAACCCTATAAAATGTCATCTTTGGTGTCTGGAGTTCTGGAGAAGTCAAACATATGAAGACCTGACAGACAACAGTCCATCTATAGGCCTTATCTATAGACTGATAAGCTTACAAGAATATTTCAAATCCACAATTTGCTGGATATTGAACATAAAAGAAATATGTGCTTAGATTTTCTCATGATCACGATTTCAGGAAGTTAAATCTTGCACAATGACCAGTGTTTTAATTGTAGGAACCACCACATTCTCTTCCCACAGTTTCTCCCTCAGATTTTCTATTGTAACTTCCATTACATATAGGCCATATTTCACTTTAATCACATAATCTCCTGGCGTAAAAGTTTGCAACATTGGTAACATCCTTATTTTTGTCCCATCCCATTTAACATCTGAGACCGAATTCTATCGCATTGCATAGATGAAGAAATGTCATTTTGACAGTTACACAATACTCAATTTCTACTCAACTTCTGAAGCAACCAATCAGGATTTCTATTTCTAGCTAAGCATGTGTTTGATCAACTTCCCAATGCAAGGCATAACTCTTGCCAGTCTCCATTACTGGCTGATTTAGGCCTTGCAGTATTTCCTTAAGAAAACTGTGCTTAGAAATCCAGGCCCACTATGCATTTCTGGTGCAGCGATTCACTATCTAGGCACAACAAAGTGAGGGAAATACGGCAAGGCTTAAAACAGCAAGTAATGCAGACTGGCAAGAGTTATGCCTTGCGTTTGGAAGTTGGTGTTTGACATGAAACAGAGGTTATGATAGAAAATAAAAAGACCACTGTGGGAAAAGAATTTCACCATCGTAGTAGCTCTGCATTTCCAAGGGCAGGCAACCCATTGGTATTGCTGAACTGAATTACAATGTTGCAACATACCTTGTTGACCTCGAGATATCCGTAAGTGCGACATCCTTCGTTCTTCTGAGCGGACATTTTCTCCGACCAGCCCTCTCTCTTACACTGCTCGATGGTTGATGGGTTGTTAAAGGCCCAGCCCTTCTTCCTGTAGGCCTCTCGCACATCTTCACAGTTGTTGCAACACCTGTATATCAAGCACAAATTAGCAAATGTTCTGTTGGATAACTCAGATGTTTTCAGCCTTTATTCTTGAGACACTTGTAACCTAAAGAATTCTTAACTTTGATTGTAGTTAGATTAACTGTTGGATAACCTAGATGACATGTTGGATAACTTAGATGTTCTGTTGAATAACTTAGATGTTCTGTTTGATAACTTAGACGACCTGTTGGAAAACTTAGACGACCTGTTGGATAACTTAGATGTTCTGTTGGATAACTTAGATAAGTTAGATGACCTGTTGGATACCTCAGATTACCTGTTGGATAACTTAGATGTTCTGTTGAATAACTTAGCTGTTCTGTTGAAGAACTTAGATGTTCTGTTGGATAACTTAGATGTTCTGTTGAATAACTTAGATGTTCTGTTGAATAACTTAGATGTTCTGTTTGATAACTTAGACGACCTGTTGGAAAACTTAGACGACCTGTTGGATAACTTAGATGTTCTGTTGGATAACTTAGATAAGTTAGATGACCTGTTGGATACCTCAGATTACCTGTTGGATAACTTAGCTGTTTTGTTGAAGAACTTAGACGACCTGTTGGATAACTTAGATGTTCTGTTGAATAACTTAGATGTTCTGTTGAATAACTTAGATGTTCTGTTTGATAACTTAGACGACCTGTTGGATAACTTAGATGTTCTGTTGGATAACTTAGATAAGTTAGATGACCTGTTGGATACCTCAGATTACCTGTTGGATAACTTAGCTGTTTTGTTGAAGAACTTAGACGACCTGTTGGATAACTTAGATGTTCTGTTGAATAACTTAGATGTTCTGTTGAATAACTTAGATGTTCTGTTTGATAACTTAGACGACCTGTTGGAAAACTTAGACGACCTGTTGGATAACTTAGATGTTCTGTTGGATAACTTAGATGACCTGTTGGATACCTCAGATGACCTGTTGGATAACTTATATGTTCTGTTGAATAACTTAGCTGTTCTGTTGGATAACTTAGACGACATGTTGGATAACTAAGATGTTCTGTTGGATAACTTGTTCTGTTGGATAACTTAGATGACCTGTTGGATAACTGAGACGAGTTGGATAACTTAGAGGACCTGTTGGATAACTTAGAGGACCTGTTGGATAACTTAGACGACCTGTTGGATACCTCAGATGACCTGTTGGATAACTTAGATGTTCTGTTGAAGAACTTAAATGTTCTGTTGGATAACTTAGAGGACCTGTTGGATATCTTAGACGACCTGTTGGATAACTTAGACGACCTGTAACTGTTGGATAACTTACATGTACTGTTGTATCCTGGCAGATACACTATTTCGCAACTTTTTATTCCTCAGAATATGGTTGATTTTAATCAGACTGTATGAATAATTAGAAAATATAACTTAATAGATTAAGTTACCTCATGTTTACACATGTACATATTTAAAAATAATCGACCTCTGTCCCGTAACTGCCTCAATATGAAAATGAACGATCACAATAAACATGCAAGTATATTCTTACTTTTTGTCATCAGTCTCTGCACCATAACAACTTTCACATCGTTTCGGATCTAGTTTTGCAGGCTCGGTAACATTCTGAAATCCATCAGAGAACAAAAGTTTAACGAAAGGAGGCAAGATCTAATTGACAAACAGGAAATAGCTATTATTAACATTAACTATTAACATTAGAATTAACTTGTTCGGCATTACAAAACCCATGGAAATTTTTATTTCAGAATTGTAAATTGATAATCTGAGTTTTGTCATTTTACCATGAAAACTAAGTTAAAAACAGTAAACTTACATCAGCTCCTTTCTTTGATGCATCTCCCAATTCTGAAATATTAAGTTTAACATACATAAATAAAAACTTTATAAATTTTATAAATCAAAGGGAAAATCGTTGAAAATTCCACACAAATTATTAAAAAAACCCACTATTCATTTTGTCAAGGGTCTTATGTTTTTTAGTCATTTAATTACAAAATCATAGAAATTAGACATGTTTTGTGGAACCATTTCACAGGAACAAAAACTTGTTAAAGACATAGTAATTGTAACAGTAATTTGTTTTTTGTAGCCAATTTTTTAAAAATATAAATAATGCATCTCTTTATATTACAAATGATCTACCCTCAGGTAATCTGCCATGTAAGTCATCTTGAAAATATGTATTCAGGTTTGATACGGTAGTTAGTGTTAAAAGTCTGGAATTAATTAATGAACATTGCATCACTTTGGTTAATGCAACAGCAATGCTAACACTGTGTATTAGAAATTTGTGAAATCACAGATATACTTTAATGAAGTCTTTTTCATCCTTTATTGTCAGTTAACAGATTAAGGTATATTCAAAACTTGCACACTCAATGTTTACCATTTTGTACACAAGCAACTCTTACAATGCGTGTGATCTCTTAGGCCCTTGGGCTGTTTCAGTGTTTCATTATCGATTGTAGGTTAATTGTAAAGAATTATAAGTATTTTATTGCAATATTTTATTCATATATAAAAAGGTTAAGTGGGCATGTATGCACTCATATGACAAAGATTAGCTAATTTGAACATGAAAAGCGTACAGTTGTGTCTGGGATTAACTCAGTTTCTTAACTTTATTACCTTCTTTTTCCGGCTGGTCTCCTACAGTATTGCCGTTTTCATCCAAACGTTGTTTAAACAGATTATGGTCCACATCAATTTGTTGTTCCCCAGAAACATCCATTGCATCTATGCTTAGATCTTTATTGAAAAACAAATATCTTGATTCAATTGGTTCAACAAATACAAATCGTCAACATTCATGCATCACTATATAATCTCTTTAAATTATAATCAAACACTGACAAACAGATCCCAAACACATTAAATAAATAAAAGATCTGAAGAGGTGCCATAGTCAGATTGTTATGTCATTTTAATGCTATCTTTAAGCAGAGAAACTTGATTTCGTCATTAGAATGTAGGTACAAAGGTGAAAGAAAATATACACCCTTTAGTCTGTATGTTTATATAAGGTGTACATTCTTTTACCTACATTTACCTACAATCTAATGATGAAATCAAGTTCCTGTGTCTTTAAGCAATACAAGCCCCAATGACATTTGCTGTCAGGGACTATATTTAGCAAATATCAAAGATGACATTTATCTGACATCACCTGGATATATTTCTGCAGGGAAGTGAGACAAATAATGACAACGTTTAATTGCAGTGGCAATGAACTCTGCTCAAACACCATTCATATAAGTTCATATGCAATAACCTGTTCATAAAGTTCTAACATTTACTACAAATCGGACGCAAATAATATTGATCTAATTAATTTTGAAATAGGCAGTTTATGCCATTGACATTTAACATATCAAGAAGGCTGCCACAACAAAGAAATAATATTTTTTTCAATGCTGACTATATCGTCCTTATAACAATACAGAAGTCATGTTAATTAATTCTTTAGATACACAAGACCTAGAGCTTGGGCAAACAACACAATACATAAAATGAAATATAAAAACAAGAAAGGAGACTTACATGCACATGGTAATTTTGGAAAGTTGATATCAATGTTTATTCTAATCTTTTGTCCTCTGGAAGTGTCAACAAAGAGTTCAGGGTGGATTTCTTTGGTCATATAATAGTTGAACTCGGACACGAACAGGATGAACATGAACACTGCACTTGTCAAGGTCACTAGAACAAAATTGGAGAAATGTAAGCATTTTCTCTCAGAAAATGGAATTTTCAATAAATTTTACATGAATAAGCATGCTAAGTATTGATGGTACACTAGGGCCAAATTTTCAAGACCTGTGATAAGTCTGTATAGATGAATAGCAATTCAGAAATCGTTGCACTCACATAGACAATGGCCACGTGGAGAGCTAGGGTTGTACTGACACTGTTGTATAGTCCAGTCTATGAATATTATGAAGTGCAAGCTATCTAGAGAATCTGTCATATAGTGTGACCACTTACAGAGGTGGATCCAGGACTTTCCACTGGACGGAGATCTAAGAGCACGTAATCTGACAGCCAACAAAACTATTCTTTGTCGAGGGGGCATTGAATCGGGATGCGGTGATTTCGTAGACCAGACCGGTTCGTTGATGCGGTGAATTCGTAGACGCGGTGGATTCGTAAGCGGTGGATTCGTAGAAGTAGTATATGTATAGCATATCCGAAAGATGTTTTGCTACTATAGACACTGTATATTGGGTGAAATGAATTGGTACGAGGTCTGATTAAATTGAGAGATTAGATTGATGAATACAATTAACAATGACAATTAAAGATGATTTAATTAATGATACCTGTAATTAAAACGAAGGCGATTGTGAAAGTCGATCTTCTCAGTATAAAACAACTAAATATACAATATGTTGTGAGTTGCTTTGATTGTAGGTGTAATTCACAACTTGAAAGTAATGTAATGTTAGTACCTGTAAATTAGGTTTATAAAAACAGAATGTTGTGATGTGTTTTGATTGTCAATGACTTACCGTACTTCATCTTCGTTTCGATTGATGCTGTAGCCTATATGGGTATTCTAAAATGGATCATATATTATACTTGCATACCATATTTCTTTATTTATTTCAAACACAAACATTCTCCAACAAAAAATAACAAAACCGAGTGTCTGATTGCTTTATTAAAATTCTACGTCTACGAAACCACCGCCAATCTGTCTACGAATCCACCGGAAATATACGTCTACGAACCAGTCTGGTCTACGAATTCACCTACAGCCATTGAAACGTACTTGGAGCTAGGTGAGGTGATTTGGGGTTTCAAGAATATTTCACTTATATCACAGCTGCTCTCATTATTGCAGGGAGAAAGCCTGCAACGCCATTGTGGCTATGTACTGCGGTGAAACCTGCGAGCATCTGCTTGAACTAGGGAACCATGGGTGGTACTGCACTGAAATTCAGTGTAGCATTGCACTGAAACCTGACTGCATGTAGAACAGTTCTCTACAAAGTTGCTGACCCCCTGGATCTGGACCTCTTGATCAGAAGTTAATGTGCCCACAATTGTGCTATCACGCCCAAGAGTAAATTGAAACTCTCTTGGAACACCTTCTCATCTTTGAACTGCAGTCCAACCATGGTTTCACTATCCAGGGTTCGGCTAACTTTGCAATTACCATTCGTTAACTCTCACTTATTACTTATTCATAGCAGACAAACTAGATCTAGGACTTTCGTGTCAGGGATTATCAGGGTAATTTTGTGAAATGTGTAGTATTTTCAATTATTTTATTGCATATTCATTTAAAGAGGAAAACAGTGAATACATTCATTTCCACTATGACAGTGAAAAATGTTGCAATGGTATTACAAGACACTGTCAATCAGTCTAATGAATAATTATTTGCGAATAATTTAGTGAAATGATAATTCTAACAATTAAATATGTTCACATATGTTGAACTTGCTTATTTCCTGTCAGATTTATATAAATACTGTGTTCTTATCCATATATAAAACTGGTATTCAGAAATAAAATATCTAAAAAAATACAGCATGTTTACATATTTTAAAAAACATCACGAGTTATTTCTCCTGTCACAGTGACTTTTTACAATCCTTTAGTATTACAATTTAGATAGGCCTACTTTTATATCATTCTAATTTAATTTTCAATTGTTAACTTATCGATCCAATATAATTAACAAATTTCAATCAAAATATTCTCCATTGAAACTAGAACCTAATCTCAGGCTGAATGTGTCAATATATTAAATGTTTTTAAAAAGTTGACAAACGAGTCCCTCAGAATTCGCTCACCTGCCGCACCGCCGAAAGTTTTAACACGAAAATCTTCCAGTGTCTTTGGATAGGCATCAAATTGCCGGAGTCGTTCAATGACATTCTTTGCTTGCATTATTTTTTCTATGCGTTCAACTTCCTGTAAAATGAACTACCACAATATCAAAGTCTGTGATCTCATCTGATCTGCCACAATCGCTTCTTGAGCGAATGAAAACAGACAGCGTGTCGTATTTGTTGCTGATATCCACTTCCGCCTTTCTGACGCATGCGTGGTGAATACATACAAAGAAACATTCATAAAATCACGGGCACCTGCTGTTTTAGAAGGCTTATATTGTCTTTTAAAATTGAAATGCATATTGAAATGATCTGTTTAATCCAATTTTCACGTTAAACAAAATAAGTTTGTGATAGTTTTGTGAAATAAACTGTATTATTTTCGTAAACATTGACTGTTGTGGTATATTCATGAAATATGTTGATATTCCTTCACGAAATAATTAGTGCTACTCTAAATCTAAGTAAATTTAGATCGACAGTTATAACATAATAAGTCGATCTAAATATATTTAGATTGTGATACCCTTGTGTTGAGTTCAGTGTTGAGAGAAAAGTAATCGTATGTTCTAATTTAATTGTCTTCTCAGAACTAATATGCTTCAACTGTTGACTTCATTACTGTGAGTAGAGTGATCACAGGGTAAGATGTTCTATTTTAAAAAAACCCCAGAGGTTCCGTTGTATAATGTCCGAAAGTATAATGATGTAATGATGTCACGTGGTGACTATTACTATATGTAAGAATGTTGTAGGTCTCTGAACCACTACCAATTAACTGGCATAAGCTCAAACCGTTAGGATCGCTAGAAATATATTTCAAGAAGACAGCTATGGCTGAATCGAGCTCCATTTTAGAAAGTTTACTTCATGTTACGGTCATCATATGCCTTGTGGTGATAATAAATTACACAAAGTTAGAGCTAGCTGAAGATTAGAAGGGCAAATGTAGGCCTATTCGTGCATTGCGATCGACATGAAACTGTCATGGTCACGGCAATTCTCAACATTGATGTTTATTTGTGTTACATTCTTGTAAATGATAACAACCTCATCCCCGGGCGTTCTAGCAAAAAGGGGCCTTTGCCCTTGTATTGGGACGGGAGGCAAAGGCCTCTCTTTGCTAGAACGCTCGAGGATATTGCTATCTATTTGATATACCGAAAAACAAAGACTAATGTGTGTGCCATTGTCTAACTGTTGTTACTACAGGTGATCCAAATAAATGAAGCTCACATAAAATATCATCAAAGCTCTCGGACAACAGAATACAACTTAACAATCAACCACCAGTCACCAAACTCCCGTGGTCTAGTGGTAAAGCCTAAGGTACATAGCGAAGGGTTGCGGGTTCGAATCCCGTATTGTTTGCTATGAAAATGTTAAACTTGCTAATCCTATACTTGTAGGGCCTTATACTGCAGGATACAACTATGTTGGAAGGTTTTATTCTGTACAAGGCCCTCCCAGCGGGACATTTTCCAGTATAAGGCCCTTCAATTGGAATTGTAAAGCCCTATAGTTCCTTTCCTAGGGTTATTCTGCCGGAAAAAAACTCAATTCAAAGACTGATAAATGGGCCTTGGGGTATAAACGCCAGACTTACTCGTCAGACGACCGAGAATCTTGAACTTTTCCCAGTGTAAGGCTTGATACATGTGCATAGACTTAACTTCTCGGTTTAATCAGTTAAATCAGCTACCGGAATATTGCTCTGATGTATGAGATCACGTAAGAGTCATGTTGGGAGTTTTCATCAGTTGGATAGTAGATGGGGATATATATATTTTCACTGCCATGCATGTTCTCTCTGCTAGTATACTTTATTGTGTGTGAGCCTGCCACATGGTGTTATTCCCTACAATCCTACCGATGAAGGAGTAAGCCTATGCCTACGCAGTGTAAGTTCACAATAAACAAGTTGTTACACAGTAAAATATTAAACATAGCATTTATATGTATTCGACTACGAAACGTAAACTTTTAAACACCTCATTTCATATGCCACCAAAGGGCATGTAAGTAAAAGACGATTTGGATCATGGCATTCGCCTGAAAAAATGGTGTCATAATTGTATTGCGTTTGGAAATAAGCGAAAAGCGTTCAAAACTATACAGAGCGTGAACCGAATTTAGCAAAGAACATAGGAATTATTGCATATTATGTTAAACTATTCTTTATTTCAACATTCTACCAATTAAAGCGGGGCAGTCATATTGCATGTTTAACCATCCTGAACATCCAGGTTTCTTTTTAAATTTCAAGGAAGTCTTAAACTGTATATGTAGAGTTAACAGGCTACATCCCAATGAGGCATTTTTCTTGCTGTACTGACATTCATTGTTCCTATGATCACAAGTCCAGACACCATGCTAGGTTCCCGACTCAGAAAATGTCACAAACTGTTATTATGCACTGTTCTCATGTTACATTGCGAGAACTCATTCCTCCCACTCTCAGTGAGATGTTTACAGTTACTGCCATCTCGAGTTACATTGCAATAAGGCATGTCAACACTGTATGTAGGTGTACAGTTCTTACAATCGAAGGTTACATTGCAATAAGAAATGTGTCACACTGTATTGATGTTCACAGTTCCTAGGATCACCAACCAAAAAATCCTTTTGCAGTTGGACTCAAGCACAACTCAGTGCTCCATTAAATATAGGAGCCTCATTTGACAAATTTCATGGTTACGAGGATAATCTGCCCACAGCCGATGCAGTGCTCCATTAAGACAAGACTCACACTCTATATGTTTTCACAGTTCCAAGAATCACCTGTCCGCACAAGATACAGTGTTCCGCTTGGTTCCCACATTCCTTGCAAGTAAGCAGGTGCCCGCAGGGAAGAAAGAGAGTGTTGGATCTCTGGTGTCCGCACATCCTGCACTGTGTTTCCTGCTTTAGACGAACATTCTCGCTCCGGAGGAATTCCACATTAGATACCTTTCCTGGCTGTTGTTCCTGGTTAATATTCTGACTTTTTTCTTGTTTGTCACTAACACTCCTTTCAACTAACTTTTTGTTGCCATCACTTTGAGGTGAATGTGGAAGTGTAGATGCACAAGCTTCGTCACTCAGGTGAAGGTCATTCATCAACTTATCAATTCCTGTGTTGTCCTGTAACTGACCAGAAGGTCCTGAAGTCACAACCTTTGACTTTGTAATTGGTCTTTCTAAAACCCCAAGATCACGTGGTGTGATGTTGTTGATGAACTGACAGTGCTCCGAGTATCTGCGATGTTCTTTGACGGGATCGTGTTCCTCCTCCCAGTCTCGCAGAGTTATCCCGCACTGGAAACACGTGACCCGGTCAGCTGACCCGATGTAGAAGAACCCGGCTGCTGACAGTTCCCCCGGAGTTTTAGGAACAAATCGTGCTGGCCAGCCAACATACGACTCAAGGCGAGATTGTTGAGTGTGATACTTCAGGTGTTTGCAAGTACTCTGCATGGTGGACGTGTAAGGGCGTAAACACGATCATTGAATGACCCATACGCAACTCAAAGAGAAGGAGAAATGTGGGTACTGACGGAAAATCATCAAGTGTTTACAATGTTCTTTTCTGACAGGGAGGCCCCATGAAGATTACGTTGTAAACCTGCAAAAAAGCGTGTTTCAATTATTAGGTATTCAAACATCATTTGTATTTTCTAACGAACAGGTGAATATAGCGAGAGGTGAATGGGGTAGAATTTGTTCTTAAAAGTCACTCAATATATATTAAACTTGGATGCAAATATTGTCCCAGAGTGAGCATTCCATTCTTAAACACTTTCATTTGTATCAGTAGAATCTTGCTGAATGAGGAATCGGTTGTTTCAACATTATTTTCAAGCTTCGGTTTTTGAAATGCGTGGCATTGATAACATGCTGAAGAAAAGTTGATGATTGTGTTTAGACAAGGTGTGTAGATATTGATATCCAGTTCTATTCAAAAGCTATACGTAACTTTCAAGTTTAATATTCTATAGAAACATTAAAGTCAATATTAACTTCGTTCATGTATCATGGTCTGTATGGTTCAGGGTGATCGGAACTCACTGTTACAAATTCAGTGTTCCGCATATAAACTTATTAGAGGGTAGGGAGTGTAATATCCCGAGATATGTGTATTTTTTCATGGAATGAAAGATGAATTTCATGTTCACCTATTTGCCCATATGACAAAATTAGAAAACTAATTACCCCTCAGAAAGAAAGAGTGTTCCTACTTTTCTCAACAATTCCATTATCAAATTTTAAAAAGTTATAATAAATCTAGTTTTTAACTAACCAAAGAGCTACACTCCTTAATTTTGAGTTTAATTGAAATAGACAAGTGTAATGTTATGAATTACATTGCTTCGTGTGGTGCTCGCATATCTCACTTATATATATGAAATATTTATTGCATGACTTACACGAATAAAGTCATCATAATCTGTAAAGATGGTGCAGATTGATTATATTTCTGACAACGATCTCCTATACGATTACGTCAGTGACAATATTACCAAAAATTGTTGTGCAAGTATGAAATTTTTGCAGATGCACTTTTTGACGATCGTTACTCTTCAGGATGCATTTTGGACAGTCAAATGTTATACATGTACATTTAGCTTTAACCTGTGCTATTATTGAATAGGCGGTTAGTTCAAGCAATGCAACAACTCGACTTCAATGTCAACACTCTGCTGATATTGTAGGTTTCAGTCGTCTATTGTGAAAGTTGTAATCACGAAATGTAAATAAAAAAAATAAATAAATAGAATAGACCTTAGGACTGGTGAAAAAGATGAAAACAGGTTTTTTAGATCATGACCCCTGTGGCCTATATTTGGGGTCACAGGGTCACCAAATCTACAATTTAGAATCTTTCTAAGGAGTCAGTACACAAGAGCTTTTCAGACTGGAGAAGAAGATGAAAATAGGTTTTTAAGGTTGTGACCATTATCATATCAAGTCATTATCATATATGTGGCTGGTGGGAATAAATAAGGCGAACTATAACCACATAGTGTTTGTTCGTCGTTCTAACGAAGATCAACCAAAGTGTACCTAACTACGTAAACCCCTAATCCCGTACTCAACACAATTAAATAACTTTATATATAAGGATAGAGCTTCATCAAGTCTAAGCGTGGTGGCGAAACGTACATTTGCCTAAATCAAGTGTTTGTTGCTATCACAAAAGTTGACGTTCATTGTCCCACCGCTTGATCAACTGCATGAGTTGCACACCATGGAAAGGAGTACACACTGTATTGTTGGCGATGTATGATTGGAGACTTCATTCAATTGTTACGTCATCAAAAAGCTATACCTTTATTGTCTGATTGTTCTAACCGCTAGGCATCTTAGAATTCGTAATAATGTACTAAGATTGAGTGTTTTAAGAGAGAAACTAATTTAAAAGCATTTAAAAGGTATTTATACTTTTACAAGTAATTTGGATGAACCCTGAGAAGAGGTATGAAATAACAGTAACATATCTACATGCATATTATTTTTAAGCGTTATTGGGGAAATTAATAATAAATATATTGGTCTATATTGGGCTTGAGAATAATATTTAACATTAGATATACAGTTTGTTTAATTTTCGTTGTCATTGTTCAAGGACTCAAATGCTTGATTGAAGACTTTCAGTTATGTTGGTATGAATAAACAGTATGGAAGTTTGATGTTGACTCGTGTATGAGAGGTACGGGTGCATAATTGACTTGAAACAAGGACTCTGATCCTACACTATTGAAAATGTTCTATTTGGTTCTATTAAAGTCATTGTTAAACAGGTTATTATACAATCGGACATTCGAACCCTTAGAGTGGGTCAGCAATCAATGGAATCCACATCCATCAGTCAAGTCACACAGTGAGAAAGCTATTATTAAAACCCACATCCATCCAGCGCCAACATTCGAATCCACCCTCACTAACACCCTCAAAACCCTCAGCGATCATCAGAATTAACACCCTCAGAATCAGGCAGCACTCATCAGAATTAACACCCTCAGAATCAGACAGCACTCATCAGAATTAACACCCTCAGAATCAGGCAGCGCTCATCAGTAGTAACAACCTCAAAATCAGGCAGCGATCATCAGAATTAACACGCTCAGAATCAGGCAGCATTCATCAGTAGTAACACCCTCACGCACATCCGAACCCACACCCTCAGAATCATGGCAGCATTCATCGGACCACACAACCACGGCCAGGCACCGGTAAGTGGAATCCACTGCCCCCAGAACAACCACCTACACTTGAAACCACGCTTAATAAACGTCAAGTCAACCACTCTCTCAGAAATAGGCAACACTCGGTAGAATATAGTAAACAGTAAATAGTAATTTTGAAGTCAAGCATCGATTACAAAGAAGCAACACACATTTAAATCTACACCCTCACAGTCAAGCTCCTAACGTTCAAATCTACACCATCAAAGTTTTATCTTACCCACCACCATTTCCACTACTAATGTAGCACTCATTAGAATATCCACTAAGTGCATTAAACTGAGAAACAACGTCTTGTTATGCCGTAGCAAAGTTTTCCAAAACCGTAGCCTGGATGAAATAATTCAATTATTATTATTTGGATATGTTAATGAGTTTGTTGTAACAATCATGTATTAATAGCATATAACGAAGTATAAACAGGAATGCGAACTCGACTTTCCTTTCTCCTAAAATACCCCGATATAACTCTTCCTTTAAAGTCAATTAAGCACCAACATTCCAATCCACACCCTCAGAGTCAGGCACTTTTCTTTCTTCCTCTCTTTCTTTGCAAACTGTTTAATTCCAAATTAAATATAACAAATATTATTTTTGTTATTAGATGTACCTGTGTCGGGTTTGTGTGTGTTATTTTGTAGGTGCTTCTACGAGAGTTCAGAACAGAGGCATGGTGCTGTCTAGACGATTCAGAACCGTGGTATGTAGATGTACATGTGTTACGACGTAAGTCGTAATAAACGCGGTAAGATGTAATAACTGCGGTAAATTGTAATAAAAACGCGGTAAGATGTAATACTGCGGTAAATTGTAATAAAAACGCGGTAAAATGTAATAAAGTTTACTGCGGTAAATTGTAATAGGGGGTGCGGTAAAATGTTTCGATGAAAGGTGTGGTAAATTGTAATACGATGTGCGGTAAATTGTAATATTTTCTTTTATAGAAGTTGATGTTGATGAAAGTAAAATTCACCAATCAAAATGTCCGTCTGACAATTCGTCCGTCTGATTTTGTTTCACTAACAGCTCTGATACTAATTGATGATATGTTTCTAAACTTTACAAATTTAATCACTATGAATTGCAGATGTGCTGTTTCAAAACATGGTACCAACTTTTAGAGGACGGAGTAAAGACGACATGGGCGTACTAAGAATTGTCTATCGTATTTGAAAACTTCTTCATAACAGTTAGCTGTCTCTGTCCCGTTCGAGGCCGTTTTACAACATTTTTTTGAAGGAAAAGAACGTAGTAGGAACTTCTTTTGTGTGACGGAGGCATATGCTTTCGTCAACCAAATGCTAACTACTGCAATAAAATTGATTTATCAGAAAAGAGACTACGTGATATCTATATGCTATTTCCACAGTTTAAAGGGTAGCACGTGTTTTTCTCTGAAATAAATCAATGTCATGAACTTGACAAATAATGTCGCCATTCGAAAAACACCATTTTTCTTCGCAATATTAAAGTTAAAAAACATGTGCACATCTTTTTTAAAGCTATGGGAATCATTTTGTACTTGGCGGCCAGTCACAGGTGTTCACCTTGAAAAGTCCGCCAGTGGTTTTCATTATGACCACTACACAAATGTCTGCGACTACGGATAGATGGTTCATGTAATGAGAACTATTACCCTCTAAAGTAATTATAAATTGCATAAATTTGTAATATAAATGGTAAAAAGGAAAGAATAAAATTGGCAAAAAACATGCTACAGCTCCTTTAAGCAAAATATTGACCAAACATGTGTGCCAATAACAGTTTTACACAATAACCTCAAGAAAAATAGAAAATATTTGAACGACGGCGCTAGTTTTCTAAATGAATTAACATTTGAATTCAACACACACACAGGCACACACGCACACATGTAAACGTCTCCCAATTGACGCATTTCCACCCTGGGATATTGTGCAGTGATACTAGCCATCATGACATAAGTGAAATCATTTTGAAAATGACATTAAACCCTAATAATAACACACACACGCACGCACAAACACGCACACACACACACACATACACAAATAATTATTTATGTTTTAAAATGTCTATCGAGAGTTTGGCTTGCCAGAATAGAGCAAAGGTACTAGATGAAAATAATTTCAACTTCAAAAGTTTCCGCTATCAATTAGGTATGGAATTAAATTATTTTAAGCGTTGCATGTAACATAATTTTTTTTCTCATATCAACTGTAAAGTCATATACCCTAGGCTCATTTTGTTGGAATGGTAACACTTCATGACACCGGAAGTTACGAACATGTTACATGGAACCTTATACTTTAACAGTTCAAGACAATATGATTACCGTTACATAAAAATTAAAAAACTTGCAAAATGTAAATCTGTGGGTATGAATATGAATACAGTTTAATGAAGTGAAACATATGATAGACTTTTTAATTATGTTAGTGGATAATACACGACATGAATAGGTTTCAGAAAGATATGATGAATGGTTATCAATCTCTTCTCAGGAAACAACCTATCTATCTGTAAACGTGAACAGAGTCAAATTCTCGTTTTTCATGAAAACAAACAAAAATAATAAAATTTTCAGAAATCTGAAAATATCAAGAGGCACCACTCCAGTAAATTTGAAATACATATGTAAAGTTTCAGACAGATTGACAGAATAAACCCTGTATACTCCCATGTAAGGCGGAGGTTTAATCAAAACAGTTCGTCTGTAAATTTTGGAGAACTTATGATTTTAATATGCAATAATACTTATAATAATACTCTCATTAAAAAAATACATAAGTATATGTTCAATGAATGACCCAAATTCGGCATTCATGGCAGCTAAAAATTAGATGTATGGTTATTACATTTTACCGCATTATGTATTACATTTTACCGCACTTTTTAGTAACATTTTACCGCACCCCCTTATTACAATTTACCGCAGTAAACTTTATTACATTTTACCGCGTTTTTATTACAATTTACCGCAGTATTACATCTTACCACGTTTTTAGTACAATTTACCGCAGTTATTACATTTTACCGCGTTTATTACAACTTACGTCGTAACAACGTGCATCTATGATAGTTCAAACTATTGTTGTTCAACAATGTTCATCAGAAAGCATGATTCATCAGTATGATGAGTTCAATATTACAATAGATGCAGGCTGTTACAATAACCGATGTTTATATAATGTTTGATAAAACGTTGACCTTGTTTAGTTCATGTAAACCAACAACAGCTGACATTATTTCCACAACAAAGTAATTTTAGCATAAGAATGTCACGTACACTTATTACGTTGTTGGTGATAGTTGTATTTCATTTTAGTGTATTACAAAATAAATTGTATTTGTTACAAATAACATGCGAACAATATTGTCAATTTGTGAGTTGATGAAACGAACATTTTTCAAATGTTCCAATATATTCCACAGACTTCTCAGCTGTTTCCCATAATAACAAAGTTGCTTGGTCACGTGGTTCTCATAAGCATCACGTGGTGCAGCTAGCATACCTAATTATAGATTTAAGTCAGTTGTGAAAACAGAAAACTGCTCTTGTGATCAACAAGACTTTCATTTTGTATATATTAATACTCGATATATTCTAAAATGCAATCGCCAAATCAAATCTTAATAATAATGATGAGAACTACATTGTACTCGGATCATTACACCTACATTTGAAAATTGTTGTCCTCTCGGCAGTCGGCAGTCGGCAGTCGGCAGCAACAGCGATCTCCATTGCCTTGTCCACAACATTTGTGTACACTGTACCATTCACTAACACAGAGCTAAACTTCATTTTACGATATTCATTGACAAGCTTTTAGTCTTAGCAATATATATATATATATATATATATATATATATATATATATATATATATATATATATATATATATATATATATATATATATTGCTAAGACTAAAAGCTTGTCAATGTATATCGTAATATATAATTTAAATTGACAGATATTGACACATAATTGCACACAACACATTTATAACTTTACATCTGGAAACAAGACAGCACAGTGGGGTCGACAGTGTACCAACAGGACACAGGCATCCTGTTCCTATACTTACCAAGAGTAATACAGTGTGTTAACAATCAATACGTTCACAGTTCACCAGAACATACGATGCAGTACCCAACTCCATCTCGCTAGACGCATCTCACAGGGTAATGGCGGTGTCTCACATCGATAGCTGGATCTATTTATAGCAACTTAATGATGAAACAATTGTGGCTTTACCAGTCTCCACCATCGTTTTACTTTCTCTCCATCATAAGAGAAAAGAAGAATCAAAAGGAACAGAAACTTCATAAAATATTCTTTCCTTTCATGTGATTAAAATTCAATCTGTCACGTTGATTATTGTGCAGTAGTTCTAATGGAAGCTTACTCTATGAAATGATATAAATTTAAATTATACGCACCATATGAAACAATTATTTATAAACTAAATTATATATACTCGTTTATACGCTATTTTGTTATTCATTTAAAATAAGCTTTAACCAAATTCTTCTTGTTACTTTCTTGGACTAGATGTGTTTTGCACATTCTTTATGGTTATTGTAGTTGTATTGTAGTTCTGGAAAAAAACCCGTTAACTCTAAATTATATATAACTGCTATAGTTAATTAAATAAATATTAAGTATTAAACTCCAGAAATATGCAAGAAATGGTCATCTGAAATGAAACGTCCATTTTGATCCGTGCGAATTTAGCGAAATAAGACATTCTCTAACTTCTTGGCGAGACCAATATGGTATGTGCACAATATTGCATGTACTGTTGTTAAACGTCGAATGACGTAAAGGACGTGTCGGATGACCCTTTGTCATTGTAGAGGTCATTAATTAAAAGTCTTGGATATTCTGGTGGCACTCGTTGACTGTACATTTACGCCCGTCAAAAAAACCTGTTTTCATCGGAAACCATGATTCAGTTTCACCAGTTTCTGTTTCGAACTGCCAAGGCCAAAGTGGAACTCGTCATGCCCAAGTCAATCTGTCAAATTCTATTTTGTTCTCTTCAAAATCAGTTTTCTTATTAAAATCCTTATTATTATTCACATTTCATTTTTGAAATTTCATCAACGTTTCTTTTCAATGAAGTGGTTTTTTTTTCAAAATCTAGAGCCATGGGCTCTGTAGCTCATCAGCATTTGTATTGTTTGCATAACCGGAATAATAAACTCAGCTAGTTCTAGAGCTTTTCATACTGGAAAATAAGTCAAAAATAGGTTCTACAATTTAGAATCCCCAATGTCTACACAATATATCTAGACCTTTGGTACTGGAGAAGAAGATGAAAATAGCCATTTGTGGGGTCATGGGGTCACCAAATCTACAATTCAGAATCCCCTTTGGCCAAGGAGTCTGCACACAGCTGTTCAGCTCTCTAGACCTTTTGGTACTGGAGAAGAAGAAGAAAATTGTTTTTTTTAGGTTGTGACCCATGTGACCTCATTTCGGGTCACGGGTCACGGGTCACGAGTCACGAAATCTACAATTTAGAATCCCCATAGGCTATTTAATTTACAGCTCTCTAGAGTTATTGGTTCTGGAGAAGAAGTCGAAAAAGCGAAAAGTTTACAGACGGACGGACGCCGGACACCATGCCATGTCATAAGCTCATCGGGCCTTTCAGGCCTGATGAGCTAAAACGTATTTTCCCCCAATCAAAGTTTTTCTTTTCATCAAATCATTCTTGGGATACATTAGGAGGATCTACCGATTCGAAAACCGCGCTGTGTACCCGAAAATCATTGTCTAATTGGCTCTTGGTGTACACTGTTGTATGCTATAATAGTAACTGTACTTTTGATGTAACCTTGCTATATATGCAGCAAGTGTACACATTGTTCGGAACGAGTCCCTTGGAAGAGTTTCGGTGGCTGAATGTATATAAGCTGTCTGTACAGTCAGTGAAGCATTTGGTGCCTGACTCTGAAGGTGTCGATCCGCTCCGCAAGGGACATGTCCAGGAAAAGGACCTCCTGATATGTGTATCAAAACCTGAGCTTCTGGTGTATGTATATTGATGTTATAAAGTCCCAGTATATGTCTAAGTATGTCATATAAAAAATGACTCCAAGATGTTTGGTTTCTTGTTAACTTGACTCATGATGTTACTCTGTAATGTAAAAGGAAACAGCTGTATTTTTCCATGTTGTTACCTTGATTCCTACTTAAAGTGCTATGTTAGTGTTTCAAATGCAAATATCTTATGATATCACTCGCTAGATAAATATTTCATCTACAACATGACAATCACGAAATTTGGGTTCAAAGACATGGTACACCTCGATTAACGCGCGTTAATAAAAGTTGATGTCATTAAAACAGATTTCCCATTATTGTATTTTACGTATACTACAGCAGCAAGCGTTTCCGAGGTATGCAAGCTTATCAATTTCACAAGTCACCATAGCAACCCACGTGAAACTCGCTCTTCTCAACTATTTTCGTCCTGCAGGTTACCCTTGTCACACATTACAGAATGTGACGATGGTTATATTGACATGTTTCTATATATCCTGTAAATTTTCAAATTTATACCTTTTATCTGATAAATTTTATTATTGTTGTGATTATATATAAGCAAGCTATAACACATATATATCTAAATAATATATTCTCATTGATTATACAATTCAAGCAAAATGCCTAATTTGGTAAATCAATTATTTTTGTAGGAATTACATAATTGAAGAAAATGGAAGATACATAAACGCCAAGTACTAAGTTTCAATTTCTATGAGTACTCATGAACTTAATTTCTTTTTCGTTTGTTTGTTTACAGTGTGCGAGAAGATCATAACGCTTTCCGCTCAATAAGAGACTTGATCTAAATTTAGACTTAAACACAACTTTAATGGTTAGTACAATTTCTCCGCTTATTTTAGGTCGATAACAGTTGCGAAAAATTAAGTTAAATTATCCGGTATGTCTATCAACATAATCATTGGAATTTCTAGTGTTTTTAACTGGATTCAAAATGTATATATTTCATGTATGCCGGAGTTCTGATATATTCCCATCATGTTTAGCATGTTAGACTTATGATAAATGTGCATATCATGTTTAGACTCGATTATGAAAAATATGTAATTGTTATTTATTTTACAAATACGTTCGTCTTTCATCATGACGTTATTCATAATACTAAGCAAACTGTCACTCCGTACACCTTTAGTCACACCAAATGATCAAATCGCATGACTACCTTCCTGAAACAAGATTTTCACCCTACTCAATACAAACCTCCAGGTTACAAACCCACACAAACTAAAACGGGAACAAGGAGATATATGTGTGCTATTGGGTGGTTTTGTCGACATAGCCGTTGGCTTCAGCTATTAATAGGGACTAAATTTAGCTATTGGAAACTCCCAAACGTGACATGCGAGGCGGAACTTATCCATTTCATTTATTGGTATTAACGCACGACTATTTGCTAACATAATTTGTTTGAATATAGAAACTGAATATGATAATACTCAGAGGGAAGTTGACAGTTAGTCAATATGTTTATCAACTTTCCTCGTTCTTATTTTACTTCCAATGATAAAGATCTAAATATACACCCCTTTCTACAGGACAAATAAAATTGTAAAGTAATGAGCTCGAAAATATATAAGTGTTACTAAGCTTTATTGTACCAAATTATTTGTCTTGATATATGACTATTTTTTATATATGACATGTCGGTATGAACTAGGATACATGTTATATGACACTAAGATTGCATATGACCGATGTATTTCACAGAGCAACAACATCAGCAACATCATCAGCAACAACATCAACAAAAACAATTTGAATAAAACAGACATTTATTGTAAACGGTACACGCGTTTTAAATGTATGAAAAATATATAATTTTTAAGACAAATGGAACATTTGTTCTCACATATAAACGTTCTGATAGTCT
The DNA here is from genome assembly GCA_936450465.1 of Gibbula magus. Taxonomy (NCBI): domain Eukaryota; kingdom Metazoa; phylum Mollusca; class Gastropoda; order Trochida; family Trochidae; genus Gibbula; species Gibbula magus. The sequence goes on along the minus strand of OW388289.1, from coordinate 63,116,581 downwards.
TATAAAATACATTTTAGTATACACAAGAGGCACAACCTGGTTGGTGAGATCATAGGCTACATAGGATACATAGTGGATTATACTGCCATTCATTCAAGTAGATATCACAGATATAGTATCATCGGACTGGATATGACTAGATATGGGAGGGGCAACCTCTCTTCACATTTCACAACAAGTATGGATATTTCTTGAGATCATTTCATAAAACATTGTGTCTAAACTGTATTGACCATTATGCATCATTGTCAATTTGACATTTTCACTGGACATACTCATGAGTGCATGTATGGTGAACAATATCAATGTCCATGATCAGTGTCCTGGGGGTCTATACTTGTATTAACACCAATACATGTGGTTATGAATGTATGAAACACTAAATCGATTTCTGTCAAGGAACTGATATGATATGTATGATATTGATTCAATAATACGCTTGGCTCTCCTGTCTGTTCTCCAGATCGTTAGTGTTAACACTTCACAACAGCTGAATATTCAGCCAATCACCCATAATATCATCAACTGTAGATGTTTAACACACATCTTCATGTGGAGATTCATTTCAAAGAGTTTCACAACAGTTCAATGTTTAATAAGGACCATGCATCAGCTGATCTATGAGTATTGTTATCTTAAATTCACCCACGTGAACGATCTTTCACGAAAGTTCAATTTAGACTGGCCATATACAACAAGTGAGAGAAAACATAAGCTAGATTCCGATGAAAGAACCACGTTTTCTCCATTAACCCCTGTAAGTCCTGACAGTTCCCAGGATGTTTTTGCCACATTTGATACAGTCCACAACGGACTCTGCGCACCCCGGACACGTGACCAGATGACCACATGGCAAGAACAAGATGGACACCTGTTTGTGTTTACACATTCGACAAACACTCTCTTCTTTAAGACGTTTGTTCTCAGCTTGGAGGGACGCCATTTTCTTGGTGAGTTTTCTTTTCTGAGGTTTGGTCTCACTTGTGTTGATGCTTTCAACATTACTCACTGGGTCGACATGGCAAGAAGCTGTAGAAGCATCGTTTATGTCAGGCTGAGCGATACTGGCACAGACGTCTGCTTTGGGGTCGGTGTTCGAGAAGACTTCTTCAACTATATCCGGCTCGCTGCAACCTGATTGGTCTGATGAAAGAGATAGAAGTTTTTCACCACTGTTCAAATCAAGTTGCTCAATTCTATCGCTAATTGTAATCACAGAACATGTAGAAGCTGATGAAATACCTTCTTGTGCACCTATATGAGTGCGTGCTTCTAGTTCTACCACAACCTGTTGAATGAACTGACACGACTGAGCATATCTCCGATGTTCTGTGACAGGATCGTGTTCCACCTCCCAGTCTCGCAGAGTTATCCCGCACTGGAAACACGTGACCCGGTCAGCTGACCCGATGTAGAAGAACCCAGCAGATGACAGTTCTTCCGGAGTTTTAGGAACAAATCGTGCTGGCCAGCCAACATACGAGTCAAGGCGAGATTGTTGAGTTTGGTATCGGGGATGTTTGGATTCTCTGAGATTGAAAGTAGTGCCATTTTTACCGGCGTTGACGGTTGTGACAGTTTTTGACTGTAGATTGGTTGCCATGGGTGAGTCAATAGATTTATCTGAAAACAAAACATATCATAGTTTAAATATCATAACATCGTGGTTAATTTGGCTACCAGTAATTCTTTGTCTCATTTTAAGAAGTTGCATACACCAAAAGGTTATCTTTCTATTAACAGTATGAAATATTTGAAAGGCATTTACAATTGGAAGATAAAAAAACACACACACCAGAAATCCATCTTTATGTAGGGTAGACCAATAATGACGTTATCAGATGAAATTGTAATTATCGGTCATTAATCTAAGAGGACCAAACCAAGCAATTTATTTAGATAACAAAGTTATCGAGAATCACGATGGAACTAAGTAATCACTTTTCAATTGATCATCGATTTCGAAACCTGTCCAATAGGCCATATAAGTCGCGGCTGTGGGTTATGCATGTGTGTGTATCTTTTACTTTTATCTTTTACCTTTGTATGTATTGAAGTGTATGCTATATCTGAAGTCTATATAATTAGTGTGTAGCTTTTCGATATGTCATTAGCAGTCCTCCTGAATCAAATTAACTCAATTAACCTTCCACAATAAAAACAAGACCAAGAAATTTGATAGGTATATGACAGTACATATTTACTTAAATAAAACCAGTAACAGTTATATATATATATATATATATATATATATATATATATATATATATATATATTGAAAATAAAGTGTTTCTTCAAGTGTACAGTAGGTATGTATCCAAATTGGTTTAAAAAGGACAACAAACTCCGATTTCCTCCTACATGTTTCGCTTTACTCTTCATGGAGGTTTACATTACACTGTAATGTAAACCTCCCTGAAGAGTAAAGCGAAACATGTAGGAGGAAATCGGAGTTTGTTATCCTTTTTAAACCAATTTGGATATATATATATATATAATATATATATATGTAATAAATGAAGACTAACAAGAATTGTTGACACTGGAACGTAACTTTTCTCAGTTCTGATATGTTAGTCTGACACGGTGATATTTCACCTCAAATATGTCTCACAGTTTACCAATTACTTACACTCTAATAAACAGCATACACGTGAGGAAATTGTTTTATTGTTGACATCTAAATGAGCGTAGACTAAGACTTATATATAAATATACTACTTACTTGGTTTGTGACAAAATGGCCGAGTTGAATAGGGTGAGACGGTCGTTCTCATAGCAGCGTAATGGAAAGATGCGTCTCCTACACCTGGTAGTATCTGTGTTGTCATGGTTAAGAACAACTCTTTTAGTTCTACGGCACCACCCTGATGAACTCACCGACTCTGAGTAACTATTAGTAACGAGGAGTGGTCGACCCAATGTAAGAATACCCTGGCTGAAAGGTCTTTATAAATTAATCGATATGGGTTTCCCCACCTATTTATAGAGTGAGCTCCTCACAGCGAGGAAGCGTTACCATACATGTGTAACACTGGGACGCTAGCGCTGTAAAGAGTTTAAAGTTATTTATAAATCCAACAAAGGAATCAACGCGGTTCTATTTATAGATGACTGGTTGTAGGATAGTTTTCGCGTTACGGGTTCATTTCCAGGAAGGCAGTCACGAAACTGAAACAATGAAATAGAATAATGAGCAAATTATTATTCAGTAAAATTAAGTTTCGATCCAGGGATGAAGCACGTAAAGTACGGTACGTAAATGTTTTATCATCAGCTGATCTGCATGACTAATTAGCTTACTCCATCTATAGGTTTCGGTGGTACATGAGCATAATACATTCACATTTATATACAGAATACATTGATCAAGATGGCATATGCATATAAACATATCATGCAGATACAAAATACAAGTAGGGCAATAAATATGTGCAATGTACAAATACTAACTAAGTTAGTTATTTCAGGGACATTATAAGGTCCCTGGTTATTTTCAGGACATGATTTATAAATAATGACAACTGTTTTAAATACTTAATCTTTTTTGTGGTCAATAATTGTTTCATTGCTAAAAGGTTAGAAAATTTCATAAAATTGTCTGGGATATACTTGATACGTTGTTGGAGAAGAGCTTCACATCGAAAGAGATAGTGAAACTCGTCTCCTATTAGCTGGTGAATTACATAAGTTACATAAACGTTCATGTTTTGGAATATCAATCGGGAAGTTATGATTACTTGTCCTAAATTTCAAAATTGGATAGTATACAGAACGAGGCATGTTCAACAGATAAGTTTCAAAACACGGGGATGTCTTAAAGATTTGATAATATATACCTTTCGAACTATTTCTAACCGAACTTTGCCAGTTTTGTAAGTGTTGATCAAATAGAGTCTGTTTAATTTTAGAAGTGAGATCAGACGTTGTATACAGACATGGTTTGCTAAATACCAAGGATAAACCGCAATCGTTTAAAATCTTTTTAATAAATGAAATCCATCGTAGATTCTTCACGAGGTTTGAATTTTCTTGCGATATGAATGTATATAATAAACTAGACATCTTTAACGTTTCGTTGTTAGTAGCTATCCTATGCCAATAATGTATCATTTTTACATAAATTCTAGTATATAGAGCTTCTCTTCCAAAGTCACCGAACAAAGAAAATTAGGCGTAGAGTTTCTTAAATTAGTCTTTAGGAATTTTATGTGTAGTTTTTCTATCAGAGATATATTTTCAAACCCCTAGATTTCAGAACCATACAGTAAGATTGGGACAACCATTGTGTCAAAAGCTGACAGTAAACAGTCTAGAGGCAGTTTTATATTTCGGGCTTTTTTCAGTAAAGCAAACATGGCTTTCGTTGCACTTTGGACTAAAGCTTTTATAGAGTTTGTAAATCTTCCATTTCTGTGAAAAATCAAACCTAGATATGTGAACATATCAGTTATATCAATAACACTTTCACCCAAACGGAAGGATAATTTACATTTATTGGCTGAGCCGCTGCCGAAAATTAAAATAGTATACAGAACTCTTTCACATGAACACAAAGGAAAAACACAACACACTGGTGGTCGAAATGAGCTCGTCGGATAAACAAAATGAATCCCACCAAAACCATATGATGTAATAGCCTATATACCTGGTACCTTCTTATTTCCATCGCTATAGCTGCTCATTAGACTGACAAAAATCTCTGAAAATCATAATTTTGAATTATTAAGTTTTAAGATAAATGATTATTTTATAAAATAAATTGCACTTTTACTAAACTTTATGATGCGGGTAAGTGTCAAGTTAAAGAGGAAATATTATGAAATACGTCAGACGTTAACGTTAACATATAAACTCCTATCAATCGTTTTGATTTACATATTCTTTTGATAGATAATTGTGTCATTAATGCATTTTAATAAATCCTTTATGTTACCTGAGTTCTGGGAGGAATAATACAGAATTATTCTATTGATTGATATATGAATGTCAATATACATGTAAGTTCTTTATTTAAAAACCGGTATCCTGAAATTGCTTTTTATAGAGTCAACGTGTTTGTCTAAAATAGAACCTAGTATGACAAGTCATTATGACAATAATCAAAATGGATGAACCAATCGCTTTAAAGTGGATAAAGGTAAGGAAACCCAGCTTTTCTGACACAGCTCCGTCAAATTTGAAAAATGTAGAATTATCTTTATTCACTTTATGCATAGTGTGTAAATATAGTTCTTATAACATCCATTGTGGTGAGAAACATCGAGATATCCTTGCTGTATTTAGCTGTTTGAACCAACAAACCCTGTGCGACTCAAGGGAGATAACTCTTGTAGGTTTAATTTATCCCACGTAAAGTTTACCTGTGGAGCGACTTCCTGGACTCGGTTCTCTGTTCGACAGTGTACACTTAACCACATAACTTGAACACTTTTAGAAATAAGACTTCCCTCTCCTAATAAAAATAAACCCGGATATTCCTCTTTCAACTTTCAACGTGGAACCCGGAACTTCTTAAAGAGCCATCAAGGATGTTAGTGTTTCAAATATAACATTATTCGTGGAAAATATACTTATAACGTCAATCGCTGGAGAAATCTTTTATCTACTACATGACATGTGATAAATAATTTTCATATCACGACAATGTAATGAATTTGGTTTCAAAGATAGGTTCTTCTGTAGCGCCAAGGGTATCTGACATCATATAAACAGATTTCCCTTCATTGCATAAAACGTACTTCACATCAACTCGCCTTTACAAAGCGTGAAGGCTCGTCTCTAGCGCAAGTCGCCAAAGCAACCCCACGTGCTGCACGTGCTTCTGTTGGAATTTAGGCTCCTAAATGTCGTGAGAACATACAAAGTATTGCCTGTTTAATGTACGTTTTTTTAGCTAAGGCCAGCAAAGTATGACAAATATATTCTCATTCATTATAAAATTCAAGCAAAATACCTAGTTGGGTAAAACATTTATTCCAATATCTGTAGAAAATACATAATTTTTCTTTCGTGTCTTTGTATACGGCGTGTGAGCTAGATCACAATGTTTTGCGCTTGAAAATAATAGACTTGATCTATATTTAGACTGGAAAACATCTTTACTAATTAGTGCAATTTCTCGGCTTATTTTGGGTCGAAAAAATCAGTGAAAAATTAAGTGTATATATTTCACGGAGATAGATTTTTGGCAATTTTCCTTTTCCTTGATGGCTCTTTTAGATAGGTTGAGAAGACACTGATTTGATGAACATCCCCACTGTATGCTATTTACAATTAGATTTTCAGATAAAAAAGAGATTTTTCAAATCACTTACAACTGGACTTTGTAAAACTAGGTATTTCATAATTTATATTACCAACTGGATTCAGTTCTCAAACGTATAGTTGATTTAACTTTTAAACCAGATTTATAATATCATAAACTGTCTACCGATCACTATCTTACCATACGGTGGCGTCTACTGACGCCTACAGGGAATAACACCTACAGTCTTAAACAAACAAATATATGCACCGGTGGTTTTGAATTTAACAGCCTTCAACTTTTCATGTTCCAGTACTTTGTGCGCTAATGCGTAGCGATGAATTAGACACATGCTCAGATGGCCACTATCAAAACAAATTTATGGATGAGTGCACATCACACTGGTATCCTGACCCTTTAAGGAAATAGTGAAACCTTCCAACAAAATAACAAAAACAGACAGTTTGATTAAAATCGACGGTTTTCCGTGGAATAAAAATTGCAAACCGTCTGATTACAGCCTGCGTGTTCAAGCGCAATTCAGGTAGCCAATCAAAAGATGCCCAACGAATGCTTTTGGTGCGAGAAGCTAGGGGCAGATAACTCCAAACAGCTATCCTTTTGTCTGTTCCGAATGCTTTTAAAACAGCGACCGTTTAAATACTATGATGTGATTGGTCAGCTATTTGACTGGGCTTTGGCTGCGCTAAACTGGTTCGGAACACAAGCCTATACGGGATGGTCTCAGACCTTGCAAATTTTATTCATCGGAACAAGGTCGATTTTAATCAGACTGCAAAAACAGAATAACTAAAGAACTGATTACTTTAATTTCACTTTGATTTTCACAATGAAATGTATTTTCTATCATATACACTATGTTCTTTCAAAGCATGATCAGTAACAATGTAGTTAATTAATTTTACTTTGATAAACACAATGATGACAATGTAACATGTAAAGACTATAGTACTGTGGATTATTGTATTGCTTCTGCGCCTGTATTCTCAAATACAGACACTCTGAGAGTGGAATATTTCAATCCCGTCTATTCTGATGTACATTGTGGTGTGTCATTTTCATCTAAGTGTAAACATCTTTGCACTGAAAATAACAGTAAGAAAAAGTATATAAACCTCAGCACTCATGTAAAAAGTTTGATTATTACCTTCGTAATGAATTTGTAAATAATATTGTGTTTTGTAAACAGGTTGTGTGCATACTGATTTGTCAAATATCTTTGTTAGTGCTTTAAATTTGGACGTAATAAGAACATTTCAAACCGTTCAAAAATTATAAAAGCAGGTAAAAATAACAGTAACATTTTAAAGAGTTCATATAAAGATTTTAGATTAGATTGTCCTGGGCAGTTACGTAATAATGAGTTGTTAGATTGTGTAATTGCTTATACGGAGGAATATACAAACATATTATATAATGTTATAGTGTTGTTTATTAAATGAATTAAGAAATACATATCTTCCTGCTTAATATTGTTAACATGCATCCATTGAAAAATATATTTCGCTTATGTCCATCACATAAAAACACATACTTGTTAAAAAAGTACGTTTTTGATTAAACGTAATTATTTATACTTACCTGTTGACTAGACCTACTTTGCCTTACCTCCCAAGGGTAATGCTATTTCAACCTTAATACAGACGAACTTGAAGAGTGGAGAAGGGGTGCGTAAAATCCCTTATCCAAGGGCCGGTAAGTCTAGGTGGTCTCGTGACGTCACTACCTGTTCATATCACTCTCCGAAAGTCCCAAAGGCAAGACAGACCAAGTGGGGAGGATGGGAGGGCCTAGAGCGTAGGTCTAGTCAACAGGTAAGTATAAATAATTACGTTTAATCAAAAACGTACTATTATTTAAATACCTATCTGTTGACTAGACCTACTTTGCCTAGAATCCCACCGCAAGGAGGCGGGTCAGTAGATACATGGTAGTGACGAGACCAGCGACTAGCCCTGAGTGTAAGCTAACCCACGAGTCCTCCACCCTGTGGTGACGACAAGGCACAGCCCGGGAGATACCATCTCTACCGCTAAGCGGATCGAAGAGACAACCCTGCCACTCAACTTCCGATCAACACACCGCCCCCCAAACCCCAACAGGGAGGGGGGTGTTAAAGCGAAGTTAAAGAAAAAACCAACAGACACGAGAGCTAGTAATGTAAACCATGTTTATTTACAATAAGTCTCAAAAGCGTCTAAGAAGGATGACCCCTTCTTGGTCTGGTTGGGGGGGCCACCTTCGTCTGCGCGAAGACCTGTGGACCCAGCCTAGAGATGCCTTCAAGATCTGCTGTGGAGACATCTCGTAGGTAATGGAAGGCGAAAACCTCTGATGAACGCCAAAAACACCCTAACATGACATCCGAAAACGCGATGTTGCAGTGATAAGCCATTGTGGCTGAAACTGCTCGGATGTCATGAGGGATGGAACGCGACGGCGGAGGCAAATCAGCGGCCTTGTACGCATCAATTACCGCCGACCTAGATACACCCCCAACGCTCGCTTATCAAGCTCCTTGGTGCTCCTCGGTGAGTGAGGCAAGAAACAGACGACGCCTGCCATCCCTCAGCCTGCGGGTACACCCTCAAGGCTCTCACCGGACACAGAGAGAGATCTCCTGAGTCAGAACCCAGAACCGTGATAGAGAACGTAAGGTCAGCTTCATAAGCTGCCTGGTCCTTACAGACAAAGTCGGGAGCCAACTCAAGAGAGGTCGATCCCCCCCTCCCTGACCTCATAACGTAGAAGGTCCGCCTGCAACGCATGGATTTCCGAAATCCGCGCTGCGGAGGCCATAGCCCCCAGAAAAAAGACCTTGCATGTGAGAGGGAGAAGGGACACGTCGGAGAGCGGTTCACGTATCGGAGCGAAGGTGGTTGAGCACAATGGCTAAGTCCCACTCAGGTGGACGAAGCCTGGACCTGCCGTCAACCCAACGGAATGTTTTAATGAGGTCTTGAGGACCGACACATCCAACCCTGGCGATCTCTTCCTGAGGACAGACAGGATAGCAGACATGTTGGCGTTGATTGATGGCTCGAGCCCACGACCGCGAGACTAGGAGTCTCGCGCTCTACCGACTGAGCCAGCCCGAGACCGCGATGTTACAGTGGTAAGCCATTGTGGCTGACACTGCACGGATCTCATGCGGGTTGGAACGCGAAGGAGGAGGCAGGTCAGCGGCCTTGTACGCATCAATGACCTCAGGTACACCCCCACCCTTCCTGCCCGACGTACCGAAAATACAAACTGGCAGCAAACCCGCACCTACAAACAAAACAACCCTCTAACCCACCCACCCGCTCTAACCCCACTCCCAACCCTCCCGCCACCCAACCCCTCCCTACCCAGCACACAAACCAACCCCCACCCCATAACCAACCCACAGCACAATTCACCCGTCCCAAACCACCCAAACGCACCTCTAAACCCAAACCCACCGCCCGCCACTCACTTAACCTACCCGCCCCCACCCCTACCCGCCTACTCAGAAATGAATTTGGCTTTAACTTCCTCCAAACCCCCACTAAAACCCTTCCCACTGACCAATCCGAGTCCATGGACACGGAAAATCCCCCACCTAACCCACCCAACCCCCCCATCCAGCATGTAGCCCAATCCACCCTCCCGCAACCCATCATCCACTCACAATCCCAGCATGTAACCCAAACCCACCTACCTCCCAACCCCCCCACCCAACTCCCCACAGCATCCTCCACACCCAAACCTAACCACTCTAACCCACCCTCCACCTCCCAACCTCCACCCACCTCTTCCTCCTTACCCCTCCCAAATAACCAAAACCCAACCAAAGTAACTTCATCCACCCCTGCTCACCTCGCTAACAAACTCCGCAAACCTAAACCCTCCTCCTCATCCACCCCCCGCAAACCCGACCCCCTCAACAACATCATCGCGGTAATTTCCATCGCTACAACAACGCGCAATTTCACCATCCCGCGTATGCATGCCTTACTCCGCAAGGCAAAATTAACTAATCTTAACCTCAAACAATTCAACCTACTTCTCAAACAATTCCAATAAATAAATACCCCCTCCACCCTAAGTAATCTTTGCATAAACCAATAATGCAGCACAAACTAAATTTATACTTCTTATTCCATTGTTTACTTCTTCTCACCTTTTCATTCATGCAAATTATACAATGGAATGCTAATGGCCTTTCGGCACACGGCCATGAGCTTAAAGCCAAAATTAAACTTAAACAACTAAACCCCCATATTATCTCCATTCAGGAAACCCATTTCGGCCCTAGGTCTAACTTTAACATTCCTGGTTACAATTTAGTAAGGCTTGACCGGCCCAAAACCAATCCCGGTCCCCCCAGGGGAGGCCTAGCTATTTTTATCCAGGAACAAATAAACTACCAAAAATTAAATATTACCCTAAATTCATTAGAGGCACATGCCATAACTATTATCCACCAAAATGATAGGGTTAATATTCACAATATTTACAAAAAACCCGATTTGGCATTTCAAACAGAGGACCTTCAGGCCCTTCTAAATTCTTCTAAGGGTCGTTCCATGTACTTGGGCGATTTCAATAGCCACCACCCGAATTGGGGAGTAAAGGATAAGTTAGATCCCAACGGCAAACTAATTGCCGATTGGGTCATAAATAACAATCTAGTAATCCATAATAATAATTCTCCAACTAGGTACGATAGCTTTAGGGACCTTATGTCCGCTATCGATTTAACGATCACTACCCCGGACATCGCTATAAATACCGAGTGGCAGGTATCTGATGATCCGTGGGGAAGTGATCACTTTCCTATATTTATTACTTTAAATAATTTTCTTCCTACAAATAACTCCAATATTCCAAATTCACCCCCAAATCCTAAATTTCATTACAACAAGGCTGACTGGGACAAATTTAATGCACTTTGCAACCAACTTAACCCAGCAGACCTTGAAAATAACGACCCCAAAACATTTTCTGATAATTTCACTAATGCTATTATCAATGCTGCAAAACAAGCTATTCCATTCTCCCCCCCTAATATTTCCAAACCCTCAGTTCCCTGGTGGACTGAGGAAATTAAAGTTGCGCGCAAACAGCGTAAAGCGGCCTTTAAAAAGGCAAAGCGCAACCTCTCAAAATTACCTTATGCTAGGCATTTAAAAAATAAAGTAAACCTACTCATAAAACAAACAAAAACACAACATTGGGAAAACTTCTGCGAGGAGTTGAATGGCAAAGCCAATTCCAGACAAGTCTGGAATAAACTTCGAGTCATTCGTGGCGGCAAACGCAGTAGTAAAATCCCACCTATAAATAATCTTAAAAACCCTAAAGATAAAGCTAACGCAATTGCATCACACTTTGCTAAGGCAAGCAGCAACACCAATTACTCTCCGGAGTTTTTGAAAAACAAAAACAAATCCGCACCCACCACAAAGCACCCAACAGATAACAAACCAATCAACAAAGCATTTACAATGGAGGAGCTTCAATTTGTACTAAATAACAGGAAAAAAGGAACAGCCCCCGGGCTCGACCTAACCTCCTATCAAATAATTAAGAAGCTACCCACCGCCACCCTTACTATTCTATTAAACCTATATAATACCATTTGGCAAGCAGGAAAGCTCCCCTCCAACTGGAAGGAAGCTTTAGTAATACCAATACCTAAACCCAATAAACCCCCCGGGGATCCAAATTCCTATAGGCCCATTTCCCTAACTTCAAATTTATGTAAAGTAATGGAAGCAATGGTAAAACATCGCCTCCAAGCTCACCTAAAAACCAATCCATTAAATAACGACCAGAGTGGCTTCACTCCTGGTCGTTCAACCCTAAACAATCTTGCTCGCCTCGAGCAAGATATTAAACTTTCTCAATCCAACAAGCAATATACACTCGCAATCTTCCTGGATTTTTCCAAAGCATTTGATATGGTGTGGCATAACGGCCTCACCCAAAAATTAATTAAAAAAGGCCTTTCAGGCAACATAATTAATTATATCCAGGATTTCCTACACAATAGGCAAATAACTGTCGGGGTCGAAAACCAAAAATCTGAAAACCACCCTTTAGAAAACGGCACCCCACAAGGCAGCATCATTAGCCCCACTCTATTCAACATAATGGTTGATGACCTTTTCGAGGGTATCAACAAAAAAATAAACACCTCCAAATTTGCAGACGACGGTGCCCTCTGGGCACGTTGTAAAAACCCAAATAACGCTATCTCCTTACTCCAAACCGCATTAAATAAAATCAGCCGCTGGGCTGATAAATGGGGCTTTAAACTAAATGCGGAAAAAACGGTAGGGGTAGTATTTAAACATAAAAATTCGCGCCCTATCTCCCCTAACTTATATATAAAAAATAACCAAATTAAATTCCAAAAACAAACTAAATTTTTAGGGCTAATCTTTGACGAGCATCTCACATGGGAAGCTCATGTCAAAGAACTTAAACTCAGATGCTCGAAATACCTTAATGTCATGAGAGCAATCTCCGGCACAGGCTGGGGTGCAAATAGGCAAACCCTTCTCCATCTCTACTCCTCCCTCATAAGGTCCAAACTGGACTATGGCGCACCTATATATAACTCCCTCCAACCAACCCAAATTAAAACCCTAAATTCTATTCAATATCAGGCACTAAGGGTAGCTACGCGCACCCAAATGGGTACCTCACTTGAAGCTCTCCAAGCCCTAACTGGTGAAATTCCCCTCGAACTGAGAAGGGACCAACTCACCTTAAACTTCTGGGCTGGATCTTCGGAGGACCCCCTTATCAGGGAACTACTTACTAGTGGTCCCTCTAAACGTAAAACGGCAATTTTTAATAAACACCCCTTAAGGGCTCCAATCTCCCACCGCATAAAAACACTTCTATCTCAAGCTAAAATGGAGCATATCAACCTCCCCCCATAAATACGGTGCATCACCCTATTGCCCCCTTACCCACCCCCAAAATAAATCTCCATCTTAGCAAAATCACTTCTAAACAAAACCCCAAACTCGCTCAAACTACCACTCTTAACTACATCCAAGAACACTGGTCCGACTGGTGTCACATATACACAGACGGGTCCCGGGACCCCGATGCACGCACAACAGGTGTAGGCTTACACATGCAGCACCCCACCCAACTTTCATATTCCAATAGGCTCCCTAATGACCAATCGGTCTTCACTGCTGAGCTTATGGCTATAGCACTCGCTTTATCCCACCCTAATATTAAAGATCAGGGCAAAATTCTCATCCTTTCGGATTCTCTCAGTGCCCTTCAGGCACTTCAAAACAAATCAACAAAAAACCGCCCTGATCTAATTTCCAAAATTCTAAATTCCATCCATAACTTAAATTTCCAAGGCAAGGCAGTAAAACTCCTATGGGTACCAGCACACGTCGGCATATTTGGCAACGAAAAAGCCGACAAAGCTGCCAAGGAGGGCCTTAAATTACCAAAAATTCTACCCCTTTTTCATTCGAAACAAGAGGCAAAAAGCCTTTCAAAATCACACGCAAAGCGAGTATGGCATATGCAATATGCAAATTCTAAACAGGCTCATCACACCAAACAAATTATCTCTAAACCCCTAACTAAACAAAAAATATATTCCAAAAACAAAAATATTGATAGGGCAATAATTAAGCTCCAAACGGGGCATACTAAATTAAACTATCATACCAATAAAATTAAAATTACAAACACCCCCGCAACATGCCCACACTGCCCACAGACAGAAACAATTCACCACATTATTACTGAATGCCCACAGTGTGCGGCCTTCCGCCAAATACTAAACCTTAAATTAAGGGCAAACAATATCCAAACAAATAACATATACCAAATTCTAAATCCACAAAATAACTACAGTACCTTCCAAGCTAGTCACTCACCTTAGGCGAACAACTAGCGAAGCCAGTGACAGGCGAGGCGAGAAGCCAAGCGAGACGCGAAGCACTTGAGTACGGACCGCAGGCGTATGACAAGCGACAAGCGAATGACAAGCGAAGCAAGCCAACCGCGTAGGAGAGATTCCACTGCTCCTTTACCCTGCGCAAGTCAAACCCACAGTTCCCTAAAGTACAGACCGTAAGCGTATGACAAGCGAAAGCGAATGACAAACGAAGCAAGCCAAACGAATAGGAGAGATACCACTACTCCTCTACCATACGCAAGACAAACACCTAACAGTTAGCACTAGAGTACGACCGACAGGCGTATGACAAGCGAATTAGGAGTGATTCCACTAGCTCCTTTACCGTACGCAAGTCAACAACCCACAGTTAGCACTAGAGTACAGACCGAAAAGCGCATGACAAGCGAAAGCGAATGGCCAGCGAAGCAAGTCAAACGATTAGGAGAGATGCCACTACTCCTCTACCATACGCAAGACAAACACCTAACAGTAGCACTAGTAAACGGAACGAAAGGCGTATGACAAGCGAAAGCGGATGGCAAGCGAAGCGAGTCACACGCGTAGGAGAGATTCCACTGCTCCTTTACCCTACGCAAGTCAACAACCCACAGTTCCCTAAAGTACAGACCGAAAAGCGTATGACAAGCGAAAGCGAATGACAAACGAAGCAAGCCAAACGATTAGGAGAGATACCACTACTCCTCTACCATACGCAAGACAAACACCTAACAGTTAGCACTAGAGTACGACCGACAGGCGTATGACAAGCGAATTAGGAGTGATTCCACTAGCTCCTTTACCGTACGCAAGTCAACAACCCACAGTTAGCACTAGAGTACAGACCGAAAAGCGCGTGACAAGCGAAAGCGAATGGCCAGCGAAGCAAGTCAAACGATTAGGAGAGATGCCACTACTCCTCTACCATACGCAAGACAAACACCTAACAGTCAGCACTCGGAACGAATGGCGAATGACAAGCGAAAGCGGATGACAAGCGAAGCGAGTCACCCGCGTAGGAGAGATACCACTGCTCCTTTACCCTACGCAAGTCAAACACCCAACAGTCAGGTGAGAGAAAACAAAGAATCACGAGCTGCACGTGCGGCGCATGCAATCCACCTACTCCGGATGGTCGCTAGCTAGCACATGTCAACAAGGCCCCTTGAAAACTAACACCTACTTGAAAACAGATTGCAAACACAACCTGCACTATCGAAGAACAAAGTTGAGGATATCTCTTGAACTAACAAGAGAAAAATAGCAAGTTAGCAACACAAGTCGCTAAAACCCCAGTCACAGAACAAAACACGTCTGCCTTGCTCTGCAACTTTTAGGAGAGTGATATGAACAGGTAGTGACGTCACGAGACCACCTAGACTTACCGGCCCTTGGATAAGGGATTTTACGCACCCCTTCTCCACTCTTCAAGTTCGTCTGTATTAAGGTTGAAATAGCATTACCCTTGGGAGGTAAGGCAAAGTAGGTCTAGTCAACAGATAGGTATTTAAATAATAGTTTTATATATCAAACATGGCTTTCGTATGCTCCATTAATATGTGTTTTGTTATATTCATGTATACATGTTCACTCTGTCATTATGTATGACTTATGAGACTTGACTTCATAACAACGAACCAGTTCCTTAATGACTTAGTGGACTGTACCATACTACACAATAGGGATGAGGAAGTGACACAGTGCATTATTTTAGTGTAGGCGATACGATGAGTTTTTGAGGTGTAGGCAATATAGGGTATAGCGATACGAGGGCAAGCCGCTCAGATCACTCCAAATTGTGTGTACCTACCATACGCGTGTTACTTACCGCTGGCCTAATATATCCTGTCACTGATAAACAATAGCAACTGGCGATGTTTACCCTCTGATGGGAAATAAACTGACAACGTATGTGGATATTATGAAAGATTGAAGGGTCAATTCGATGTCCGACATTGAGACATGAGTCGTTCGTTACTCGCGACGTACATTGTAAATTATAACGTAATTTGTAACACTTGCAGAATATTATCATTGACGTAAATTGTAGTAATACTTAACATATCTGTGTCAGATTAAACAAGAGTAACTCTTCATGTACGTCTATCCACCCATTGAAAAGTTCAACTGCGTATACAGTTTGGAAGCGAAGGACTAGTCAATGTACCCCGAGCGCTTTAATGTCAGCTCAGTTCTATGTTCCAAATGGAGTTGAGAGTGAGTGAGTGAGTTATTGCTTAACGCCGCGTCGGCAGTATCTCAGCCATTTGCGGCGAGAAATGTTAAGATAATTGCCCAAATTAAAAAATATTTGCAAAAGCAAGCATGAAACGACTCGAAGGTCGTACAAACACCAGCGAATAATCACAAGATTGGTAAAAGCTAATTTAGAAAAAGTAAAAAATTAAAGTTTATCAAAGAGATTTATTTCCTTTATAAAACCACAGTGAGTAAAAACTTAACAATGGAAATATTAGGGTAAAATGTACGAGCAGTGTCCCAACATTCACGTAAAATGTGCTTAACGGTGAGGGGACACTGGCAGGGAATATACGTCGGAGGATCTTCCCCCTTTATAAGATATGAGTGTGTTAAATGAGTGTGTCCAATACGACATCGTTGCTTCCTGTCGGGTAAAAGAGGATAGAGGTTTGTAACCTAAATGAGGTTGAATAGTGTGAAGTTTGTATGATGTTGTTGGAGTTAAGAATGAAATAGATTATGACCTTGTGCTGTTGTCCTTAAATCAGGGTATTGAGATGAGTATATAGGCATATACATTTTGTTTTGAGGATGGGTATTAACGTGTTATTATAGGTAGTAGCATTTTAATGTAAAGTTTCTATTTAAATCACAAACATTCAAACCTTATTACACCAAGTTCCATAAAGCGAAATAGAAGTCTACTCGTTGACCGGCTATTTTATTACAGATAAATCAGTTGAAAATAGATGTAAACAGTTCGCGTATAGCACTGATTACCCGAGACCTGCAAAGAGATAAGATACATCATTTAGTCTATACTGACACTGATCAATCAATGGACAGGTAAATGGAGAAGAAACTTGTACACACCTGCTTAACTTTCCTAACCGCTGTTTCATTCCTCACTCACGTAGGTAAAGAATCGCCCCAGCTGCAGGACACATTAGCAGTGAATCATTGCTGTTGTTGATATACCTTTCAGTTTATGTTTTCCCTTCTTATACATCCTCGGTTACCCAGGGTTTTATATATGCTCCGTTACTCACCACTATATATATAAAACCCTGGGTAACCGAGGATGCTTCTTATAAGACAGGTGTAACAATTCTACATGTTTCATTGGTATAGTTACCCCCAGACAACCACGAATATAGTCGTTATTCAAGTAGTCTGTTGTGTAGCATTGTATAAACTGTCGTCATTTCAGAAAAGACGAAGATAACATAGTATTTTGTCATACAAAACAGTTAGCCAATCGCAGATGCCGTCAGTGGTTTAGTTCATTGGGAACTCGGCGACCGCATCGCCGAGAAGTGTCTGATCACGAGACAGCTGACTTGCCAACTATGAAACACCATCTTACACTCAAACCATTTGCTTTGCAACGAGATTTTATTTGCAGTTGTTTGCTGAACTGAGCGAAGTTTTGGTTTATAAAATTTTAACTCGGCAACAATATAAGAGCCGTTATGATCCCAGATACCTCTTTTGTTACAAGCGTTTTGATTGGATAATCATTTTCTATGGTCTATTGGTTACAAATACGTTACATGATGCAAAAGAAGATTAGGATGTTGCTCAACTAGCGCTGATTTCAGCTTGAAAGTTGATATACACTGGGTTCTTATTTTGTTGTAAAGTTCTATCATAAAGTACTCTAGTCTGGAATAAAACCAACCGGCCAGACAAAATGGTGATGAAAGAGCTTTCCTGGTTCAGTTCGCTCACGTTAATGTCTTTCACCAACGCTTATTAAACTCAACTGTTCACGAGTTGCTTCCAAACCAAGTTGAACCCACTGGTTTCAGACATAAATTACGATTAACTCAAATCAAAGTCAATTTAAACTTAAGAAGATCACTTGCCAATGAGCAATATCACTGAGTGCCGGGTTGTATAGACTCATTCTGGTGACAGATGGTACCATAAACTTGGCCCGAGTCGTCTCAAGAAGTGGTGTAATTAATTGAGAAACAGAGTAAAGATGTTATTCATGGTTGTCCTCAACACTCTCATCAATTGTCACCTGTTAATTAAGAGATATATCATCTTCTTGAAAGCTTGGTGTAACCTTACGGTATAGGGTATTGTTGACATTTAGTAGTACCTTAATTCAAAATGATAAGAAATTCAAAGCCTATTATTCATTTATGCGAGTCTGTCTTATAATTATCCTCTGCGTTTTTTACTATGAAGTTTTGGTGTAATGCATTGTTGGCATTTAGTAAAACCTTAAAAGTGATAAGGAATTGCCGATTTCAAAGCAGTTTTATTTGTTTATGCGATTATGTATTATAATTATCCTCTGCGTGTTTTTTTTTTTATTATAAAGCTTTGAGAGCTATTTTTAAGTATTGTATCTTCGAATCAAAACATTACCATACGCCCAGCGGTATCACACCTGCATATAATTGTTATAAACACACTCTAAAAGACAGCAAGTATATGGGTTAGATTCCTTCACCATGTAAACTGAAGTTAACATGTAGCAATGATCCCTACAGTTTCCAATTAAGACAGAAGGTCATCTGAACCTTATACCGCAATCCAACGTTACCATCACTAAGATAGTGCATACGATAAGTGCTCTGACAGCAGGATATATTTTAGTAGTATTTCAGTTTATTGAACTGTTAAACAAGCGAAAACCCAGTATGGATCTCTTCTCCTCTTAATAAATTCTTTTGACGTTATTGATGTCAAAGTGATGTAAAACGACCCATGGACTGAAATTGTCCCATATTTTCACAAATTGACATTGCATTAAGGTATTTAGAAAGATGAAAACCTGTTACGATGTGCTGACTAGTGAGAAAGTAAGTTCATGTTGATAGATACGTACGGTGTGGGTTCCCTTTAAAAATATCTTGTGATGTTTTATGAAATTAGTTCCAAAATGTACTAATTCCAATTCAAGAGTGATTAATTCAGTCAATTTATCCTAAACGTTCATATCATCAGATGTTAGTTTTGAATGTAAGGATGTTTTCTGTCTCTACAACTAATGAAGCTACTTTTCACGTCTATAGTGAACATACTTACAATGGACCAATGACGTGTTATACCCCTGTAGCATCCTATGTTGAGAACTGTATCCGCGGACCAGGCACAAATATACATGCTAAAATATATGTTACATTGAATATTTTATTTATAACACAAGTAGGTGTTTCATTTTTGACATCGAGGCTTTAGGTAGCCATTTTAGGCGTCCGACTGTGACGTCGACATTTTTAGACTGTCATATTCTGCATTTGATTTGTGACATCGAAGGTTTAAGGCAGTCAGTTTATGGATTTGATGGTGACACCGAAGTTATGAGGTAGTCATACGAGAAGGAGGCTGTCTATTGTGATTTGAATAATCGTTCTTCTAGGACATGTGTGATTCTTCAACGTCGCCCTGTTTGTCAGTCTTAGAGACAAATGATTTTATAATGTAGACAAAACAAAATTGATACTACATAGATATAGATCATTTGTTTAGTTCAACAAAATACAGAGGATGGCTTACTCTTCGAGAGTGAGAGTCAGGGACAGACATCCATGTATACATAATATACATTATATACATAATTGGAAGTGCAGGCACTGTGATAGATAACCTTCGAGCGCCTTAATTGGTAGCCCAGGTTGCATACTCCCTAGGGAGTTGAGAATGAAAAAGGAACGATGTTGGTCCTTACACCAGGGTAATAATGTGTGTAGCGCTTTGAGCATGGCCCTTTGTGTTGTGGAGTTCAGCGCGATATAAGTATCCTCATTATTATTATTATTAATATGATTCTGTTAATTGTGGCGTCACGTGCTACTGCAATATCGGTGCATGTGGGCATTATGTGTCATTTTCGAAGAGAACTGTTCATAATTGTGTCATAAGTGTGATATATGTGTATACCGTTTCATCAACATTTCTCATATTTATATATTTTACATGTCAACTTGCAAATGTCAAACGTCAATAAATATAAGAAAGGTAAATCGGATGACAAAAATCACATGTCGGAGTCGAACAAAATTGGTATGCATTTTTAGCCCGTTAGGCTGTCGTACATTGGGCATGGTCCGTCAGAATCCCTAAAACTAAAGTTGATTGAAGTTTGTACATATGGTTCTGACGTCTTCATTCTCTGAAATTAAAAAAAATATCCCCTGAACCCTCAATTATAGATGTGACAGGGTGTCCACGATTTCTCTCCAGAAAATTGTAAAGTTAGGTAGCTCAAATTTTCAGAATGCTATATTTGTTAGATGGAGACTATATTTCATTGTCCAAATCCTTAAGGATAAGGGCGTTTGAGGGCTTTCAATTCAAAGTGGTGCACCCCTTTAATGACTTAAAAAATTATCATAGTGATGTTGAAGATGAAACCAATTTCATGTCTGTAGTACCATAAAATGTTTCTAATAGGATGGCATGTCTCCACAGTGACAGCCAAACATCGGGTATACATCATGCTTTTGGCTGTGTATTGAGCGCAGTTACAGTGTTCCATGCTCTGAATATGTGTGCGAGTTAGTTGAACGTGATGCAAGTATTGTGGGAAGCGGCTCAGCTGAGGGGGGCACCAAGATATGTTATTGCTGTCATGATGTAATAATATAGAGTGTTCAATTTACCCATCAAGAGACTCCAATGATCAATATCAAAACTTCACGAAATAAAGTATCAATCAAAACCATTTTATAACTCATAAAAGAAACACTCAGATATCATGGTATATCACATGAAACTCATTACAACACTAATCAAATTCGCATATCTACAGTGAGTGTCTCCGTGCAACACAGGCGAACTGGACCCCTTTCACAAAACCACAAATACACTGTAGCTGTTAAACTTAATTAAGATACGACCCTTTGTGAAACTAGGTTTTGGAGTAAGGCTACTTAGGAAATAAATGACAACACCATTCGGAAGTGCAATGTACAGACATCATGTTAACGTTCTTCAAATAGATTAATCAAAGACGGAAGTATCTTTCAAGTACTAAGCTTACTACTCAACTACTACCTGAAGTCTACTCAACTACTACCTGAAGTGGTCTCTCTGTGTCAGGAATCACTCTGGTCACTTAATGCTGCTGTTCGAAGAAGGGGAAAAGTGATGTTCTCTTAGTTCAGAGTTGTAGGGTCTTACATTTATGACCATCTTAACAACGTCACAGGCGTAACGAAAAGATTTTCGTATCTTCTCCTTCCGCCCTTGACCTCAACCATCGCATTTTCAGAGCTTAGATTTTAACGTACTGCAGGCTAATCGGATAAGTCAATCAGAAGACAGTTGTATTGCCTCTGTGACTGTGTCGATAGACGCTTATTTTGAATTGGTTCCGAATGTAAACAGCTATTTCATTGGCTGTATGTTAGCAGATGGTAAGGGACGTAACTCGTGATAACAATAGGTGTCGCTGATTCGTTTCACCACTTCTGGCTAGGTTGAAGGCTAGGTAAAAAATGGAGAGATCTCGATACATTTTCGCCTTGCCGTGGGAAGATGATTTATGACATGTCATGTATTTTGTGCCATATTGTACATGCGACCGGAAGCTATATTGAATCGCTTCCATTTAGTTAACACCTGACAGTTTGATTACAAGAATGGTGTTGTTGAGTCTATAACCTTTTAGAATATTCAGCTGTGTGACGTGAAAACAGGTTTCTTTCTTTGATCTTCGCACCACTACTTTTCGGAACAAGACTTTGGTGACTATACTTTGTGGTTAATATAAGATATCTGTATATTATTCAGTTTACTTTGTGCTTATTCAATATGCATTGAAATCAATACAGACTTGTTTAATTTCATATGCTGGTTACAAGACTTTCACCACATTACATTTCTAAACCGTAACTCTATGACTCTCAAACCACTTGAAAAGCACAGAAAATGAACTTTTTTTTTATGAGAACCTATAACGAACTAGCTATATTGCTGCGGCAAGGTGCTGTATATATACCTTCTTCTCGATACCAAAGTTAAACTCACGGGCAAAAGAAAGAATAGGTACAACAACGCAAGATATTTTAATCAACGAGTGACGAACAAGATTAAAACATAGTTACACCATGTCTCTAAAAGCAAACTAAGTTTGTCTGAAAATTTTGAAACATTATCTGTTCATAATTCTGAAAAAACACGGCTTTTAGGGGAGTGAAATATGGCTTTCAGGCTTGTTTTTTGACGTCCTACAGCAACGATGCGTCATTGATTTAAAGTCAAAGGAATTACATTATGTCGATACCATCTTGTACTAACATAATGTCCATATTTCATAAAATTTTACCTTAAATACCCAGACTAATTTCCCAAAATACCCTTTGAAATAGCTATTTCAGCACCCCATGTGTGTTTGAACAGATATAAAATATTAAGTATCATACTCTCATGAATGAAATTGTGTACATCCCTAAACGAGATATATCCTCATCACAAACATTCAAAACCGAGTTTATCCGGCAGAAATATTTTGTGTTTTACTCTGTTGAAAAGAAGATATACTTTCTTTTGCCCGTGAGTTTATTTGCACCAATGAGTGGTATTTCTGGAGGCAGTTTCAAACAGGGGGCGTCTTCCAAGTTGTCTAGAGTCAGAACGAGTGGAACAATTTGGTTCATTTAACTGACATCCTAACCGTCTTAATTGTCTTTGAATGAACGGATTCAAATCAAATGAATTATCGAACTAGTAGTTTTGTGACAGGTCTATTCTCAGTTGTCTCGATGTTTAAGTCTCGAAAGTTTCGAAAGTTAAACAGATTAACTTGTTTCTCACAACAAGATTTACGTTCTGTTAGAGGCATTTGGGTTTGATTGCGAGATAACCCCAATATGCCGGAGAAGGTTGAAAACAAGTCGACCAACAAGCTCCTGTTTCCTCCCATGATATAACTAGACGTGTGTTTTATGCCTCCACGGATTGGAAGCTAATAGTCAAATGAGAACCCATTTCAAAATTCCAACATCCGGGATCGCAGTAATCATGGCAAACGACTAAAGGATTTAAAACGATAGTCAAGTTACGCTCCGAAATTTGTCTCACCGTGTGACACAATAAAAAAAGTTTAAAACACCGATAGACTACTAAAAGATATGGTTCTGCCAGAGTATCAAACATCCTGGGGTGCAATACGTGAAATGAGAGAAATGCTGTAATAAGTTTACAACTTTTTCTTGGATTGGGATAACATCAACATACACTGAAAGACATTTTTAATGAACGATACAGTGAAAGAAGTTTATGAATGATGACATTGATATAGCTACTTCAAATGATACTTGTCCTGAAATAATTTCCAATTAAGTTTGAATTTCGACGAAGGTTAATTTTTTTTATCATTATGGTATTTGATTGCCAAAATGAGTGTTCCTCCTCTACCACTGTACACTAATTGAAATACTCTTGAAGGCAACATTAATTTAAATTTTAAACCATCCGATCCCTTTTCAATTACAACCCGCTGTAATGGAACGGAATTTTAAGCAAAAACGCCAACACTTTGACCATGATGTAAAACATATAAGAAACATCGGATATAACAAACTTCGTATATAACAAACTTTGGATATGAAAGATAACAACTTTGGATATAACACTCTTCCTATATAAAAAAAACCCATTGTATACAATTTGTTTTTGATACAACACATTTCGGATGTTCCAAATGATGCAGAGCGCGAATGTGTTCGTTAAAACTTGTTATTTTGTTCTGTACATACAGGCATAGGAAAACGGCATTTGACTACCTCAGAAAAAGAGAACTTGGAAAAGCTTTGCCCTCGCCCGAGTGATTCCATCCTCTATGAATGTCACCTTTGAAAGTTTTGTTGGTAAGTTTTAGTGCATTGGTTTCTTTGGTTCGTAGGTTCAATCAACAAAACACTTACATTGTCTAATATTTGTGACAGGCGGGTTAGCACAGTACGAGTTTTTCTGATTTCCATAATGTACAAGCTTAAGTATATATGTATAGAATGGAAACATTCAAGTAGGACGCTGGGTAAACTGGCATCAGAGTTATAGAGACATGTGTAATATGTATATTTATCAGTGACTGGGTTTTCTAAATATATGTCTGGATGACGAAATTGATACATTCACCCAATCTTGTGATTTAATTTCCAATTATTAAGTAACGAACTGGCATCTGGACCGTTCAGAACTGTCTGTAGGCTTCAGTGCAGCTGCTGATTCAGAGAGACACTTCAGATCTACCGTCATGGAGGCGCCGGGGTATAATCAGATCCTGGCTTCTGTGTCCATCATGGAGGGAAAGTATTTCTACTTCTTTTGGTAGATGGACTGTTACTTTCTAAATTAATGTAATGGTGGTTTGATCTTAACGTAATGAACATTCAAATGAAATTAAATTATTTTGATAGAATGAAATGAGAATTAAGTAAATGTTGAGACAAATCAATATTGATTATATACTGATAGGTATTTGATTTTTATATTGATTGGTATACACTTGTCTGCATACAAACCATAAAACCATTTTCTAGGGTTATTTTGTTGTTGGAGACATCTGTACTTGTAACTTTTGATGTAACATTTCCTAATGGAGTATAAGTTCATATAATAATACTAATACTACTACTACTACTACTACTACTACTACTACTACTACTACTAATAATAATAATAATAATAATGGATGAAAAATATATTATGTTTATAGTTGTAATGACATCTATCGAATTTACTCTATAAATATTAATGTTACCTCTCATTGTTGTTCCAATGGAAACATGCAGGTTGGTAAAGTGGGGCGTAAGTTTGGAACCAACTAGGGTATATCACAATCACTGAAGATAGTGACCAGTCCTTAATTGCAATAACAATAGCTGAATAGTTTAATGTTTCTCAGTTGTTGTATACACAGGGACAAAACCACACAGTTCAGTCACAGTCAATCCTTATATAATCCGACAATGTAAAGCTTCTGAATAATGTTTGAAATATGCGGTTCTAGTAAGGACAATTTCAATGACGATAGAATCAAAATAAGACAATCTAAATTTGGATAAACTTGATGGATGGTCAATGATATTCATTGTACACTCCAAATAAAGATGACCTCCAAATATTGTTCGACAAATGCAATTTCTATTGTGATCATGTTACAATAACTTAATTTCAATGAAGCAATATAATTATCAGGAAAAACAACCATGCTTCATAATAGTTCTTGTACAGTGAATCTTTGTGCGATCAATGTCAGGCTTCCATATAATTATTGGCAAGACAAATCCTTAATGAGATCATGTCAAAATAACTAAATATCAGCAACGCCAGCAGGGAATACACTGAAGATGATCGTCCTCCGTATGCCCCACTTGATTTTCGTTTATCACAAGTGACAAGTGCTATAAAATCCATTTATCATCCAAAACTGGGTTCCACAGGAGATATCGCTTGTATGAGATCAAGCGATATCTCCTAGGAGATAACGTTTTGACAGTAGATTTTGAACAATGCCCGGTTGGCGTCAGCTACATGACATCACAATAATTTTGCATCATCAAGTAATGACATCACAATGTCATGATGTCGTTCTCATGATGAAGTCATAATGCTATGACATCACAAATGGCAGTTTTGTGTTTAGATATGTTAATTTTTCATTACAAACAAAGTAAGAATGATTTTAGATGATAAATAGAATCTCACCCTCGTGTCTTCTGATATCAAATATATCAACACTCGTTGATAAAAGTCAAAATATCCTCGACAAGCCTCGGATATTTGTATCTCTTATCAACTCGTGTTGATATATTTGATATCAGAAGACACTTAGGTGAGATTTTATATATATATCTAGGGTTTTTGGTTGCCATCGATCTTTACAGGAGCCATTTGAATTGCATAAGTATGTGTATTTAACTCTATAATATTACACAAAGATTAACTTGGTTTTGTCATGTTTGGCACAAATTTGCTAAGTGCTGAACATCTGGGTCGTGGAGCAGGATGCAATGTTGGTGTGACAGTTTCCTACATAACTCGTGATGTATCACTCAAGCATTCTGTAACTGATTAAATCTCGCATGTATAAGCGCTGTGTACACCATGGTTTTTACTTCCTACATTTTGCATGCAGTTTTTTTTATTACATATTTGTACAAAAAGGTAAACCAAGTCAAATTCAATTGTTGATAGCTATAGGAATTGTAAATCATACATAAACTGTGAGAAACCTTATGGAAAATAGTCTGTGCGCAAGATTGGAGAAGTTTATTAAATGCCTGACTGGATTTCTGGTAAACCTGACGTGAACTACAGAAGCCCTGTGTATTGATTGAAACCGTTGCTGAAACACCATAGTCCACTTAGAAGCCAGAGAAAAGTAAACTTGATCTCAACGGCAATGATTAACAAATTTTCCTTCAGGATAAACAACTTTGGAGTGGTTATTACGTAACGTAGTAGACTGCTATTCGAACATCGTCAGCTGTGTTTCCTTTTTTAAACGCACAATTCTCATCGCGGAATAACGTGTCAGACCGTCCCATTTTTCCATAAGTTGTGTCTCTACCAGTGATGTCATGATGTTGAACATTTCCAGCTATCAAGATACTTTCACTTTTTTATCATGGCTTTTAAAACATTTAACCACGTATGCTTTGATTCATATTTTTGAATCAGTGTTATGTGTAGAATAACAAGTAGTAATGTTGTTATCAGGGTCTAAATAATATGTCGAGATATAACACAGATTACGTACATGACAACATAGTTCAGATGCATTCTGGTTTAAATAATGTCACAGTATGTGATATGAATAATCTGTATAGTCAGTACTCTGACCTTCATCTGTGTGCTGTTATTTGAATGTATATTCAGCAACATAATACATTTCCATACAGTGTACTTACCTGTAAGACTTGATTTCATATCTGTCGTCTACAATATTTAGAATTTCAAGTTGTAAACTGCATGATGTATTCCCCACCTAGTCTTAAATAAATATATATTTACCTATAATGTGAAGGAAGACATGATACATAAGACATGAGAAATTGATTAAAATATGATTAAATAATTCTTGATTCGTTAGATCATGAATCAATTTCTTCTCAATGAGGATATCTATCTCAAATATCCAGTCAAGCGTCACACAGAGTTATCTTCATGTATGTTAAACTCTTGAAAAGGTTTACCTAAAATGATTTATTCTTAGTCAAACTAATCTCATTATAGACCTACTTCAGAATTCACTACTCTGGTATCACATCTGTCATCATAATTATGTTAACCATAGGCAGGCAGTGAGAGTTAAATATTGAAGGACAGTTTTGGAGAAAAATATAATGCGCTAATTGACTGTACACAATACCTAGTGCGTAATACACAAACTAGTTCGTTGATAGATGACCAGATGTGTTCCGCATGAATACATGAACAAACAATTATTGAGTCGTTGTGACTGTGGGTACCTAAATCGATTGTGGAGTATCACACGAACTACCGTTGCGGAAACATAAAGGTTCAAAAGGTTAAGGAAGGGGCACCATAAAATTACATTATCAATATCATTATTCCACTATCTTTTTAAATAATCCAGTCCTTGCCATCATAAATGATAATAATATTAATCAGAAGATAATGTGAGGGATCAGATATCCAAAGCCGTCATATCACAACCTGAGATTTACAAATATAGGTACGAGATGGCATTTTGGTTTAATGGAACTTTCAGGACATTAACTGTTATCCTTCCAAAACCTTACTGAACAAATTTTCTTGCCAGTGAATTAAACTAAACTTTCTGTCAATAACTTATTGCAATTTTATTAGATTCTTGCAATTAATTGTTGATACCTTAACATGAACAACCTCTTATTATGATTTGACGACAGTTTATATTGTAAATTCGACTCAATTACATACACGTTCGTGTTTATACACAGGGGTGTCGTATTTGACCTTTAGGTAAGCCTACAACCAATGAGGTACAATACTGGAACCAATCTCGAATGTTTTTATTTAATTAAAAATATATAACTGTTATATATAATGAAACTTGATCGACATGATTTAATAGACTCGAAGAATAACGAAACTTTCAAGATGAAATGCAACAAATCCAATAAAAAAAATAGTTGGACTGTTGTGACAGTGATCAGAAGACTTACCATCTCGTTAACAACCCATAATGATGATTTGATGTCGGATGATATGGTAAATTCAATTACATACAATATCGCAGTAGTCTGTGCTTGGAAGATGGTATTTGAATATATCAAGGTACAATAAATGATGCCATTGATTGTATTCAGTATTACAGTTTATTGTAATGTATAATTTGCAATTAATATTAAGAAGACTTGAAATAAACAAGCATCAGCCTCGCTATGGCACACTTCAACACACTTTTTTTCTTACGCTTCAGGAATCCTCGCCAAATTTATATTACTCTATTTTATTACTTTTCATACTAATTATATTATATATCTTTATATATATTAGAATTGTTTATACAACTGTTAATATGTGAAGGATATAATAGGTCCTTGTCCTTACATCAAATCACCACAGCACTCCTGATAGCTTCTAACGTTTCGAAACCTAACTCAAGAATAATAAGTAAGTAATCAAGTCAAATGGCACAAATTGGTGCATTTTAGATGAACAAAGTTTCCTTTCGTAGGTTAAATGCGTGTGCAATACGTGGTACAATCGGATAACAAATCATGGTTTTATTCAATAAGTACTAGTGTATGTTGGCTTCCGTGATTAAACTGCATCCGGTCTTGAAGTAAACTTGATTACATATGACACAGTGGCTTGTACTTGCCTACCCGAACTGTGACGTGTTATCCTTACTTTGAGTAGTGTGTTCATTTATCTTGCAGTATAGTAATGGTAAATATAAACTACAATTCAACTGTAATTTTGGCTTTCTTCATCAAAAAGTATATTAAAGGCTCTACCCAGCACTGCAGCTCTCGATGACAGACTAGGCAAGTTTAATTACATGTGATTAAGGAAATTGTACTGGCTTACCCGAACTGTAACAGTTTCTGTTGCCCTCAACTCTCTCATTTCATAATTAAGACGTATACCATCCTCTTCTATTCATGTTGTAACCTTAATGTATTAGGCATTTTCAGTATTTGGTAGTATTCAATAAAGTGATTTGGACTAACCAATTTCAAAGGATTTATTGTGTTATGCGATCCTGTATTATATTTGTCATCTGTGTTTCGGATAAAGCTTTGACAGCTCGTTCGATCTTTCAAAACACAAACGTATTATCTTCAAATTTCATGTAATTACATTATCATATTTCTAGCAAACTAGTATATAATTGTAATTAATATTCTCTCAATTTGTCACTATGTAGAATAAAGTAAACATGCAAAAAATATTCCAAGGTATCCAATTTGTCGGAATGAAAGTCAATGATCATCTGCACCAGATGACATTATTCAACGTATTGCAAACGATAACTGCTTTAACTGCAGTGTATATTTTTCTGGAGTCAACTTGAAATGGAGCCTCTGTTTTCAAAACGTGTTCAGCTCTGTTTATCAGTTCCATTTCTCAAAGGCTCATATTCAATAATTGATAAAGTAGTGATTTTTACGAATAAATACTCTTTTCAGTCTGATTGTAAGGCTTGTTAAACAATGTATCATCTTATGTTGTGAAGTTTATCTTTGCTTGGTACGAACATTGATTTGTGACATCAACGTATTCAGGCTGTCAAATTATAGGTTTGATGGTGACACTAGAGTTATGAGGTGGTCAAATGAGAAGGAGGCTGGCTATACTGTGTTTTGAACACTAGTTCTTCCAGGACATTGATAATGCTTCATGTGGGCATTGTATATCACCCTCGAGGGAATTGCAACTCTTTAATGACATTGATAAAATGGTAAATGTTATCATTATCATACAAACATGTATCATGTATATAACCTCTGTTTTATCATCTCTCCCATATGCTTGATAAAGGCATAAGGATCTATACCGAAACGTCGCTATTGTTGATAACGAAGTTGAAGATCAATAACAAATCTTTTGCTTCTTCATCACTCAACTTCTAGAATGCCTCTCAAACAGTTAATCATATTGATATTGGGATTTCTTTTACAAGTTATTGTCTGTAAGCCCATAAATAAAGCAACAAATTCTTATTTTTAAAAATGCCCTTTTTTCACAGTGACAACCAAACATCGTGTATTCGCTATTGACTGTGTATTATGTGCAGGTACAAAGCTCTATGCATTTGATATTTGTGCAGCATATGTGAATTGGAGGAGTGGTCTAGCTGATGGGATCACCAAGACATAACAGCATAGCTGTAAAGCGCAGTTGGTTTCAACTACTGATACGCTAACTGTGAGGAGACTGTCCCTCAAACTTTGTTAAGCATATAACGGGGGATGGTACAGTGGTGAGGGGAATTAATGCACGGGGGTTGGTTGGGCAACAAGAATAATATTTTGCACAATCCTAACTATTAAAGCTATTAGAGGCATTTTGACCCAGTAAAAAATAATTTATTACTTAAAGGGACACTGTGTCAATGATAAAAATGAGTCCCATCTTTATCTCACTAAGCTGATTAGAGTGTCTTGTAACGAGTTACGCTTCACTTCACTGTCTACCTGCAGTAGTTGTTATTACAAATTACGTCAATTGTCTGAAATTTGGTGTCTGTGACTTGTTAGCAGACATATTAATCAGCACATGATCTGAATTTTATTCTCGACGCGGTGTCCCTTTAAGAAAGATATTTTTAACCTTCACGATATTCAACCTTATATACAACATCAAGCAGATCGTTGTGAGCTATAGGGCCAATGGCTCACTATCAATTAAAGCCACTCATGACTCATAAAAAGAAACCACTTGTATATCAGTGTGTGTTGTTATAATAGACGAAATAAAACAACACTCCCAAATATGCGCATCTAGAGGACGTTTCACAGTGGGTGTTTCCCTGCAACACTGATGGACTGGACTCTGTTTCACAAAACTCCAAGTAGCTGATACATATACGAATTGTGTTAAACTAGGTCCTAATCTTGGAGGCTACTTGTGAAGGAAATGACAACACCATTCGGTAGTGCAATGCACAGAAATCATTTGAAGGTTCTTCAAATAGAATGAACATAGACTGAAGTATCTATTGAACAACTACTAGGCCTACTAGTAAGTTCCTTATGTGGACTCTCTCTGTGTCTGGAACCACTCTGGTCACTAAGTGGTGTTTTTCAATGGAGAGAAGAAGTTATCTGTGTACATTTGGAAGTATGTAAATGGAGTTAAGGATGTTCGCTCCTCAAATTTATGGTATTACACTTTTTTTCTACCTTATATTTTTCAAAAGATCAAAGTATATGATTGAAAAATCTGCATTAAAAAATAGGGGGTAGTGTGTTTTTTTTTCGAGATATGACGCCTGTAAGATAGTGGGGTGAAGTACAATTTTAACATGTGAGTCTATGGGAAAATGAGAAAAAAACTGCTAAAATTTTTAAAATACTATTTTTTTCTTTTTTGATGTTACAAAGTTCATGTTCCCCTACCAAAATCGATGAAAAATATATATGGTAGTGTGTTTTTTTTTAAGCTTTGACACAAAATGTACCTGAAAACCCCCATTTTTAGACAAATATAGGCCAGTTATGCTTTTAAGCACTTTTTAGAGGTTCTAAAGACACATTTTCTTTATTTCATTTGTTTTTTAAAAGTATGTAGATAATGTCGAATATCATGAAGTAAATAAAAACGACAAAAAATCTTTACTTAATCATATTTCATTTTTGAAATTCAACAGGAAGGAGCGAACATCCTTAATGTTATAGATGGAACATTTAAATACAGTCTTAGTTGTTTTCATATGCTGACTTCAAGCGGAGACTTCTACTACGATGGATTTCTAAAGCATAATACATGGGATGATAACACCTCGTCTGTGTCTTGTTGAAGTGGGTTGTCTCTCAAAACACTTGAAAATCACAGAAAATGAAACATGTTTGGATAATCCTATAATGAACTAGCTCTGCTAGTATTGCAAGGTGCTGTATATACCTTATTCTCGATACCAAAGCAACGTGGATCAATGAGTAGTATTCCAACCAGGGGGCGTCTTCCAAGTTTGTCTTGGGTCACAATAAGTGTATTTCACTGACGCCCTAAACACCTCAGTTGTCTCTGAATGAACGGATTCAAATCAAATGAATTTTAAAACCAATAATTGTGCGACAGTCCTAAGTTGTTCCAATGTAAACAAAACATAGATGAACTTGCTTCTCAAAACCAGATTTAGATTTTGTAAGAGTTATTTGGGTTTAATTTCAGAAAAAACCCTTAGGTAGAAAACAATCGATCAACAAACTCCTGTTTTCTCCAATTTACTGCTAGAACCTCTTCTATACGGATTGAAAACTAATCATCAAATAAGAACCCATGTCACAAAACTCCACATCTGGGATCGAAGTAACCATAACAATGAACATAGAAACTCTTGACACAATAATTAAGTAGGTAAAAGTTTTAAAGACTATTTTAAGATTGGGTTCTGTCGTGGTATCCACCATCATGTGTTTACCCCAAATGAGAGAAACGTTGTTTTCTTGCTAATTTTAATATTTTAAGATAATAAAACGTATACATTGATAGAATATCCATACTATATATAATAACTAATGATTTAACAATAAATTGATCAACAATGTCTTGTTATGCTGTAGGAAAGCTTTACACACCCGTATAGAGTCAATGAATGGCTTCACTTCTCAATGGTTCAATTTATTTCTGAATGAATGTGTTTTTATCAATTTGTTAAATATAAAGTCATCAAAATAGTAAATTCAGTAATAAACTGACGGGCAAAAGAAAGTATAACACTCACTTGTTTTCGATTAATTCAATATGTTAAAGAAATGAGATGCATTTAATTATGGCACGATATAATAACACCTTTCGGCAGTAGTTTAAATGACTTAATTGGTGACTGTTTTATTTTAAACTAAAATATCATTATTTAAAGTAGACAGGGGTAATACATGAAATATACATCAACATAAACCCCTTCCATGTTTAAAATGTTGTAAATGTGTGCAGGACGAGGTACATATATTGATTTTCACATAGAGTATGTGTTATGTGTCGATGAACAGTTGTGTTTTATCAACATTAATTTTGGGGAATTTATTTATATTTTTTTGTTGAAAACTGTCTAGATGTATTCTTTGACTGATTTAATGTTTTGGACTAATTTCCCAAACTAGTCATTTTTTTAATACGACGTCGAAAACGAAACGAATTTTTTGTACATATGATAAATACAACTGAGTTTGATTTAGTTTCTTTTGCCCGTCAGTGTATGTATAACTGGATAACTGTGTAAAATCATTTCGAAAAAATAGCCTGATAGAACTCTCTGTGTTAGTTTTGTTTTGGAAAAATTAAGTTGATTCATTCATTTTCCTTTTTCGTCAAATCAGGAAATTCAAATTAGGATGATAGCGCTAAACGAACCCTAAAAAAACGTTTTTGTCTTTAGATCTATTTCATAATTTAATAAAGACACACTGAGCGCACATTCCAATTAAATCAATTTCGAAATGATTTTATTGATGTATCAACTTCAAATGATACTTGTCTTGAAATACAACTTTATCAGCAAATGAAAATTGCATCGATGGAGTAAGATTGATGAATTCATTCCACTAAGTACAAACCACTAGTTTCCACTCACGCTCGAAGGTTAAACAGACTTGGATTGACACAATGATGTTCCTCCTCTAACGCTGTGTAATGATATAAATTCCCTTGGAGGCAAGGTTAATTTCAATTTCAATCTATCTGATCTCTATTCAATTACAGCATGATTAAATGAAACGGATTTTTAAGCTGAAAAAAAAAGTTGACCGTGATCTGTAAATATATATAGTATTTTCGGATACAACTTAACGTCGTATATAACAAACTTAAAAAAACCAAAACTTGACATAACAAACTTCGGATATAACAAACTGATATAAAGAGCAACACTGTATTCATCACCTTGTTATAATGTGAGTCAAACTGTGGGCATAGATTGTCGAACTTCTCTAAACTCTAAGATTGTTTTAAGTAGCATATGTTGAAAATGGCATTTAACTATCTTGACTATCGAACATCTAGGCTCTGGTCTGAGTGATCCCATCCCATGTCACCTATGTTGGCAACGTTTAAGTCATTGGATACATTGTTTCATAGGTTCAATCAACAGAACACATGCATTTCCTAATATCAGCGACAGCAGAGTACAAGTTTTCCTGATTTCCACCATATACAAGCTTAAATATATGAAGAGAATTCGAATGGATATATTCAAGGACGACTCTGAGTAACTGGCACCAGAGTTATAGAGACATGTGTAATATGTATATACCTTCGAGGGGAGCGACTGGGTTTTCTAAATATATGCCTGGATGACGAAATTGATACATTCACCCAATCTTGTGATTTAATTTCCAATTATTAAGTAACGAACTGGCATCTGGACCATTGAGAACTGTCTGCAGGCTTCAGTGAAGCTGCTGATTCAGAGAGACACTTCAGATCTTCCGTCATGGAGGCGCCGGGGTATAATCCTGGCTTCTGTGTCGATCATGGAGG
The DNA here is from genome assembly GCA_936450465.1 of Gibbula magus. Taxonomy (NCBI): domain Eukaryota; kingdom Metazoa; phylum Mollusca; class Gastropoda; order Trochida; family Trochidae; genus Gibbula; species Gibbula magus. The sequence continues at coordinate 63,081,575 of OW388289.1, read as the reverse complement.
GAAAGTATTTCTACTTCTTGTGGTAGATGGACTGTAAACATTCTAAACTATTGTAATGATGTTTTGATCTTAACGTAATGGCATTTCAAATCAAATGAAATTAATATTGATAGCATGGCAATAGACAAAAGGGTTATTACCGAGACTAATCAATATTGATTTCATATATGTGTCTCCATACAAACACTCAAACCTGTTTCCTAGGATCTATTTGGTGTTGGAGACATAGGCACTTATTAGTTTTTTGACATCAATAGTAGTTTTCACTTTTGCATTTGATGAAACATTTTCTAGTAGATGATTGTATCAATTCATATCATTACTATAATTGGAAAGTACAAACAAAGGCCGAGGGAGTTCAAGTTTAAGGGATATTCGTAGCTCAAATAATGTATATTTAGAATAAGTAACTGATAGATCCTGAGTCACGTGTTAACTGTGAGTTAAATCACATGAAGTTGAAGCCATTAACGGGGCAGTAGCACGTTTTATTTTAAAATTTTATTTTTTCAAATTTCTCATTTATAATGATAGTTTATGACATTTATAAATACCTTAGAGGGTAAAACATCGTATTACACACACCAATTATCTGTAGTGGTAATAAAGGTGTTGCGTATAAAGCAAAAATTGCATGGCGGCCATTATAATGTGAACACATTTTATTACTTCGACAAATGACAATGCCAAAAATGAATGCCATGGCTTTAACGGAACCATGTTCACTCATTTTTTAACTTGATTTTCCGAAGAGAGAAGGGTCTTTTACTATTGGTGACATTATTTCTCAAATACATTTCATCGACTTATTTCAGAGAAAAAACGTGCTACTGCCCCTTTAAGATGAAACATACCGTATGCTGATATGCATTAACGTCTATCGTTTTAGGTTAAATGTTTACGTCTTATAGTCGTCAACGCAATAACATGCTGAGTCTAACATATTTGTAACATATTGAGCCATGTTTGCTTAATTCTACAATAATATTGACACTCGAGCACTATTTTGCTGACTAAGGCAGTCATAAATAATATTGCTATCTTTATCTTGAAGTAACTACAGGTGGCCTAAAGAGATTAGTATTTCCTGATTTAACAGAAACTTGTCAAACAAACAAGCACAATCAATCTTTGTTCGAACAATGTCAGGCTTCCATATAAATATTGACAAAGGCAATTCCTAAAGAGATCATGTCACAATAACCCAATATCAGCAACGTCAGCAGGGAATAGACTGAACATAACCGTCCTTGGTATTCCCAACGTTTATATTTCATTTATCATACAAGTGGTATAACCTCCATATATCTACCGGTTGTCCCTGATCTTCACATCTGTCATTTGAATTACATTGCGAAGTGTTGTTTAAGTTATCACATTTATGCAACAACTAACATGGTTTTGCTTTACAAATCGGGTAAGTAAAAAAAATTCAAAACAGTTGCCTGCAAAACATCTTTGCTGCTTGCATGAAACAAAGCTGTAGGGATACACCATGATTTTTACTTCCTACATTTCGCATACATAGCTTATGATAACACTTTTGTTCAAACAAGTTCAACAACGTCTAATTCAGTTGTTGATAGTTATAGTATAGTTAACATTTATAAGTCTTACTTGAACTGTCAGAAACCGTATTGAAAAGAGTTTGTGACTGAGATAGGAAAATTTCATTTGATGCCGGATAAACATGGCATGGACTGCAGAAGCCCTTTGTATTGACTGGGATCCTTGCTGTAAACTTGACCTTAACGGTAAGTATTAACACATATTTCTTCAGTAAAAACAACTTTGGAGTGGTATTAACGTACCTTTTATAAATCGAAAGTGGACTGCTAATCAAACATCATCAGCTGTTTCCATGTAAAACTCGCAGTTCTCATCTCGAAATAACGTGTCAGGGCTTCTCTTTTTTTCATAAATGTCTTCTCCACCAGAGATTCCATCAGCTATAAATATATTTGTTTTCATTATGGCTTTTGAAACATGTTCCCATGTACTCATGGATTCATAAACAACATAACACGTTTCCATACCGTGTACATGTGTATTGTTTGTGTATCAATAAGATTTGATTTCATATCAATCACCTTAAATACATATAAAGCCATGTTGTAAAATATGTGATGTAACCCCCACCAATTTCACATACACTAGAGTCTAAAATAAATATTGATGTACTAATACTGTGAAGAAACACATTCAACATGAGTCAGATATTTTGTGAAGAATATGGATTCCTTAGATTATTAATCACATTCTTCTCTATAAGGATACTAAGTTCAAATATCAACACGTACTTGACTTATGCTCTTCTCTATAATGATATCAAGCTCAGATATCAACAGGTACTTGACTTATGTTCTTCTCTATAATGATACCAATCTCAAATAATAACACGTACTTGACTATCAGTCAACATCTATTGACCTTTTGTCAGTGCTCCCTTAGGAATACAGTGTTTCAAAGTGTATATTGCTGTATAGTATGTGTGTCAGGCGTCGAAAGCATTTTCATTTTGTTGATGCAATAAACAAATATGATACTTGTTAGTTCATTAAGTGTCTGAAAGTTTACTCGAAACACACTAACACTGAAAGTTAAATACAGAACTTTGCATCCACCTGCGCTTTACATTGTTATGAAGTTAATGTGTCATTGTCAATCAATCGAACATGTAAGTTCGGGTAAGTTGATTGGCTTGATTGATTGACAACTATAGGATACAAGTGGCAGAATAATTTGATGAAAATTTCGACACTTTAATTGTCATCCCTCAAAAACCCGAACTAAATTAAACTAAACTAAACTTTCTTGCAAGAGGTAATTGAAATTGTATTGCATCATTGCAATAAATTGTTGATATCGTAACATGAGAAGTCTTTTATTATGATTTGCCGATAGCTTATATTGTAAAGTCGACTCAATTACATACACTTCTGCGTTTATATACGTTTATAAAGTCGTATATGATTATAGGCTACAAGAAATGATTCCAGAGAAATAATATTCGCAAATATTTTAACCTCATCTAAGATAAATATAACTGTTATGTCCTTGACAGACAAATGTTTTATTTACAATTAGAAAAACGAAACTGTAAGACAGTAATTGCAAATCCAATAAAGAAAATAGTTTGACTGTTGTGACAGTGATTAGAGGAATAATCATCTCAACAACAACACCTAATGATGATTCAACGACGGAACATAAGGTCAATTTAATTATATAGAATATCGTAGTGGTCTGCGCTTGGAAGTTGGTATTTTAACTGTATCGATTGCCCAATAAATGATACCATTGAACATATTCAACGGAGTATTGTAATGTAACAATGTACATAAATTTGAAATAAATAAGCCTACGTGTATGTCTCTATGTGAAGCAAAATAAAATCTCCCTAAGTTTCAGAACTCCTAGCCAATTTAATTTTACTCTTTACTTTTCACATTAAATAGTTTATAAAATTAGAGTTATTTTCAAAACATTAAGCATGCAGGATATACTAGGTTCTTATCCTTACTTTAAATACCACAACACTCCTGATAGATCATTACGTTTCGAACCTTGCTTGTAACAATTCAAAATGGCACAAACTGGCACTTTCAGTCAACAAAGCAGACCTTGAGTATCCTACTGCCATAGGTTATATACGTGTGCACATCGCTGTTTGGTGCAATTGGATCACAAACATATTGTGGTTTTATTTAATTAGGCTATTTTTGCTTCCCTGATCAGACGTCGTATTATAAAACTTTATCCGGCCCTGAAGCTTCGCGATGACAGATGATGGTAAATTTGATTACATATTACTTAGTGGCTTGTACTTGCTAACCCGAACTGTGACCGTGTTATTAGTATGGTCATGTGTCTTCCGACAAAGTTATGGTGAATAAATATAAAAGCTGCGATGAGTGAAGAAAGCTTCAGCACTAATTGGTATCAAAATCCAGTTAATAAGCTGCAAAAGTTTTCCAAGATTTGTCAAGTAACACTCACAGTTTTCTACAACCATATAATTTGTCCGTGTGCTCATCAGCATTTGTTGCAGTCGGTTCAGAAACAACAGTGCTGTTGTTCCATTAATGTTGGTTGGATTTAACAAGGAGACATCTTATTAAGTGATATAAAGTGTGTAGTGTTTGTATTTGTTTTGTACCATAGTTATGGCGAATTTGGACTACAAGAAGAGTGTGCAAGATCCAAACTATAACTAAAGATACGTGAGGTCTTCCATAAAATTGTTATACACAGCGTGTACGCCATTATTTCATGCAATCGACTCACATGTCTGTATTTTGGCTTTCGCTATCAGAAAATGTATTACAGGCTCTACCCAGCACTACCAAGCTTCTCGATGACAGAATGGGTAAATTTGATTAAATTAGATTTAGGAGTTTGTACTCGAATTGTAACCGTTTCTACTTAACATAAGTGCTGTATCAATTTGTGTTGAAGCCTAGTGTGATGAGACACTGTGAATGTATTATCTATCCAAGAGATTCTATTTATCACCCAAAATGATTCTTCATTACTTTCCATGAAACATATACATATCACAACATACACAACACAGCATAGCATTGTGACATCATGTCATCGTGTTTATGTCATTATGATGTTATGTTATCATCAGGTATTTTACATAATAGCGTTTATTCATTACGTGATGGTGTTAACAACTTGTGAAGTCATGTAGTTACAATAACAGAGCAGTGTGCAAAGTCTAACGTGATAACAATATCTCTCATGAGATATCACTTGATCTGTGAAGAAAACATATTGTTCTGATTAAAATACCTGAAGTAAACATGATTTAGTCGTTTGATATATTGTTTCAATTCAACAATTTGCAATTGTGAGAGACCAACTCCTAAATATTGAAGGAAAGTCAGTTTCTCTTTCAAATGAATACCATCTGTTATGTAACCACATTATACTTTAGGAAAAGCTTAATGACTGGTGCTTATAGTTTACTAAGTATCAAGTTGTATTAATCAAGACTATTTTTGGATCAAATGATAAACGTTGACCCCCTAGTAAATCTCCAATATCTACTATTCTGTCTTCTAGATATATACAATTATTAGTATTTTTAGAACTACATAACAAGCTCATGTGGTACGGTGGAACAATAAACTATTCTTATTACTCATTAATTAATATGAGAATGATATTATCGTGTTCTTCAAAATTGATCATATTGGATCTAAATATACAAAACCACATGGTATTGTAATGCAACTTTTATTATTTTACGTGGCCACACAAATATGACTAAAGGTAAATCCGAGTTCTCCTTGATACTAAACGAGAACTTCTCTAGCCATCTGTAAGCGAACACAGATCCACTGAACCATGCATCTTATGCTGTTAGATTTTAAAATGTTAAATCATCTGTGGTGTATGAACAATTCAGAGAACAGCAATACAAGGATAAACGTGTTTAAGTTGATAGTCCTCAGTGAATCAGTTTGTATATTTTGGATGTTCAACCGATTACGTTCCATTTGCTTAATGCCAATATATCTTGCCTTTATTCCTATCCCGAAATAAAAATCACATATTATTATTATCTTTACATAAACATGTTTTCTTTTAAGTACGAGACGTCTTATATAGTCCATCATTTTTCATCATATCTACTTCTAGAATGGCCATCAAAGATGTTAAAACTGACAATATTACAAGTATTTGAAGCCCATTTAGATTATATAACGTTTGTTAAGCAAAGAATTACACACTTATATTTTCAAAATAGTAAAGATACAAGTCGACACAATACGCATAGTTCCTGTGATAACATTTTAATGCCACAGATTCAGGATTGATAATGTCATCTATTAGCGAAGTTAAGGACCAACAATTCATTCCAGGTAAACACTAAAATACCAAGGATACAATACTATTTTTGTAAATCATGCAAACAGCAAAATGATAACATTTGAGTACTTTCTAGTGGGAGTAATCGTGTTGTGAACCTTTTTAACCAACGAATCACCGTCTAGTTTCAGAAATCATGGCTATGATTCGATATGAATACAGACCTATGATTGGGTGAATTTACGGAAATTAAAAGTCAAAGAAAAAGGCAGAATACTGCCAGGGATTGCTCAGATCTTAAATTGGAAAGTGCGACTTTGAGATCTGATTTTAATAAGATTTGATTATGACTGGAGAGGATGTTGGCTACATTTTGAGAGGCTTCAAAATTCGACTACTCACTTTTCCGATCTCATCACATGGATAGCAAATCTGTCGGTAGCAGCGAAATAGAATGATGATTCTTCTTTTTTTCATTCGCTGTTCTTAAGAGACGGTTTTGCGAATTCTCAATAAAACATCTGGCAGTGATGAATTGCAACACAAACTGTCGTTATTATTTCTATACAATCAACAGACGTCCTACATTGTGGAGGTCACACAGGTAGAAAAGGTTAATGTTCCAAATAGTTACTAGAACAAACCTACAACATAATATTCTGTTTGCAACAAAACAGGACTCGCTTTCTCTCACATGAGACAACTGTTTTCCTGGAACAGAGGTTATTTGGCTAGAACTGACTTTGTGGAGAAATAATTGTGGTGTGGGGTTTGTAGATAAAGAGAAGGGTTTTGTAGCATGAATCAGAACCACATGAATAACTTGATTAAAATGTTTTTTTTAAGTAATGACCATATAACGAACTTTTACCTTGTGAAGCTTTGACTTCACGTGAAATCAGCTTCCACCGTACACATTTACAAGTCTGCAGACTGAAAAACATTTGCAGGAGCCGCTGAACGCAACCCAGCGTTATTTTTTATCATGAAAAAAGGACAATGCATTACGCCGAATGAATTGGCACTGCTCATCACTCTTTTAACATGATATCATTGGAATGTTATGTTTAGTAATTGAAGGAAAACGAAGCAATCTAATCATAATATGATTGACAATTTTACAGTAAACTACTAGATTATAAGTACATCAAGTACAGAACTATTCCATTTGACTTTCCAATAATCACAACTTCAGATTAGATGCAATATTTCCGTCTCCATGAAATATCTCGATGCATATAAATACAGAACCACCGAGTTCATTCACGTCCAAAGTCTCCAACTCTTCAGTGCCTAGAATAGTTTCTAGGAAATTCGATTATCCTTATCACGTTTTAGAGGTTCACAACTGAATTAATATCTGATTTTGCTTTGGTAATTCAAATATAAAAAGTAAGACAACGAAATGTGAAGATGGTGAAGTATAGCAGATAGATCACCCTGTACTCTAGACGTGAGTATATTATTACATTGAAAATAATCTATTTGGAAACACCCTATTTGCAAATAGTACAATTTCTTGAAGTTGTTCGTGACATTCTGTTGCAGGATTGGAGACAATACCACAAGAATCAGTGGCCATTTGCCAGCACTGAAAATTGCAATAGCTTATCTTTTCACTCACATAGATCTCTCATCAAATAGGGCCCAGAATTGAGCTTATTTTAGACCCCTCTTATATATTTAAAGCTTCCAAGGCTGAATACATTAGTAAGACTTAAGACACACATATCATTTAGATTCTGAACAAATTTAACAGTTTTCTATATTTGGGAAGAGGCTATTTGCAAAAATAAAAAAATCTTTGGAAGAATCTATGACGGAATGAATTCGAACACTCAGAGTCAGACAGAAAATGTCAGACATTGTATCTACCTGGACTGAAAACAAAATGCAATAAGATTTAAATAGTTTCATGTCTTATCCATCTTTGTATTATGATACAATCACTATGCATCCGACTTGGGATACTCAAACCGGAGGGGCTGAAATCGGGTTAGTGTGACCCCCACCTTGTATTCATCATGTTAGAGTAAATTCCTCATAGTTCGTCCTCTTTAACGGTGACCTCGCTTGCCGGCATTCTAACCCTCACTGGCCTCACTCGGCACTTCTTGGTCAACAATCAGCCCGAGGCAAAGAGTCTTTTTTATAAGAAAAATGATTGGCTGATATTCTAAGGGGGGTAACTCTTATGAATAAAATAGCGTAAAAGCAAGGGTATGCCTCGTGTTATTTCGTCCACCAATCTCGTAATTTCGTCCACACAGATTTAAGTATCGGAGACACTGTATTATAATTTCGTCCACCTGTTTTTGTCGTGTTCAAGTCTCCCGGGCGGGAAGGTCGTGACATAACAGCTTCGTCACGTTGTATCAACCATTCAACAATGCTCTATGTACCATGTGACTAATATCAATTGACTGTTATTCTAAGTAAGAAAAATAACAAACGAGACAACGATTTGAGGGTAGGACAAGCTGTAAATTCGCTTTTTTTGAAAAGTGGACGAACTGTCAGGATTGGACGAAATTGTAGGACTTTACTAATACAGACAGTAACCTTTCTTAGAACATTAGACACATTCACCAAATGTGCATTCTTATCAGCAATAAGAAGCTTTCTACTTTCTGTAAAGTAATTGCCATAAGCGCCCACAGCTTAGAAATCAGTAAGTCTGTACACAACCACAGTGCTTTTTTGTATGAACTGTTGATTTATTTTTCCTGCCTATAGTCACAACGAAAATGAGGACATTTAGTAACGATGAACTTTGTTAAACCGTTGATACTGATAAAATTATAAATTGTCAAGATGTTCAATAATTAATCTTTATGCGGCGTGATTGCATGACGTTGATGCATATCGTTTATCTCTCACCTGAATGAAAAACCTATTGTTTTATAAGAGGAAAGAACATGCATATCTGTAACACTCAGGTGACATTTATGATAACATAAAATTCGTTATTAGATAATGATAAACGAACTTCTACTCTGATTAACAAACATTAAGGCAATACCTTCCATTTATTGTCAATACAGCTACATTTCATTGCGATAAAACCAACAATTGACATCTAACCATTACATTAGCATTGTTATGAGTATTCACTAAATAAAACGTCAGATATTTATTTGGTTTTGTTACTTCAAACTAATCTTTTTAAGTTCCAGATCCGTTGAAGAACAATAGAATAATTTAAAAAAGTGTTATCCCAAGACAATCTAGAATATCATTTATTGTAAAGTCTAATTTAACCACTAGATTTAGCATCTACAAGACATTTAGCTTACATAATGTATCTAGGAGCAGTGAATGAAATTAGGAATCAATCAATTGTAAAACAAACACTTTTGCAATTATATTTCAGAACCTTCAGAATGTTCAGCCCAACACATTGCTTGCCTCTTGTTTACGTATGACCAATCAACCAATCTATTTTTGTTTTGTTTTGTAAAAATAAGTTGATCCATATATTTTTCGCCAGATCAGGAAATTTATATTATGATGACAGCTCTAGACCAACCCTTTAAAATGTTTTTGTCTTGAGATCTAATTCATAATTAAATAAAGATACACTGAACGAACATTTCCAATAAAAGATGAAGGGAAATAAATTTCTAAATGATTTCAATGATGCAGCAACTACAAAAGATTCCTTTCTTGAAATACAATTTTAAACACCATTTTACTTGCATCAATGGAGTAAGATGGATGAATTCATTCCACTAAGTACAAACCACTAGTTTTCACTCACGCTCGAAGGTCAAATCACAGACTGACACAATGATGTTCCTCCTCTATCGCTGTGTAATGATATAAATTCCCTTGCAGGCAACGTTAACTTCAATTTCAATCTATCTGATCTCTATTCAATTACAGCATGATTAAATTAAACGGATTTTTAAGCCGAAAACAAACTTTGACTGTGATCTGTAAATATATAAGAAATTTCGGATATAACTTCATTTCGTATGTAAGAAACTTTAGATATAACAAACCTTGGACTTAACAAAGTTTGGAAATAGCAAACTGATGTAAAGAGAGTATGTGATTCCTCATTTTCCCAATATTCAATCTTAAGTATATGTAGAGAAAGGACATATTCGAGGATGACTCTGTACAAGCTGGCACCAGAGTTATAGAGACATGTGTAATATGTATATACCTTCGAGGGGGAGCGACTGGGTGTTCTAAATATATGCCTGGATGACGAAATTGATACATTCACCCAATCTTGTGATTTAATTTCCAATTATTAAGTAACGAACTGGCATCAGAACCGTTCAGACCTGTCTGTAGGCTTCAGTGCAGCTGCTGATTCAGAGAGACACTTCAGATCTACCGTCATGGAGACGCCGGGGTATAATCAGATCCTGGCTTCTGTGTCGATCATGGAGGGAAAGTATTTCTACTTCTTTTGGTAGATGGACTGTATCATTCAAAGCTATTGAAATGATGGTTTGATCTAAACTTAATGGCATTTCAAATCAAATGAAATAAATATTGATAGAAGGAAATAGACAAAAGCGTATTTACCGAGACTAATCAATATTGATTTTATATATGTGTCTCAATACAAACAATAAAACCGTTTTCTAGGACTTACTTGGTGTTGTAGACATCTTTTCTTATTAGTTTATTGAAATCAATAGCATAGTTCTCTTTTGCATTTGATGTAACATTTCTAATATTTTAAATGAATTTATAGATTCATATCCTTATTATAATTAGAATAAACAAACAAAGGCAGAGTTAGTTCATGTTAAGGGATATTCGTAACTAAAATAATTAATATTAAGATATTAATTTCATAGATTTTTAATCACGAAACTGTGATTTAGATCAAATATGGATGAATCATATCTTATGCTGATATCCAGTAATGTCTTTCGAATTTATTTGATAATTTTTAATATTTTCCTCTAATAGCCGTCAAATACAAAAAGGATCATTCTAGCAAAGTCAGTCTTTGTTGGAACAATGTCAGACTTCGATATAATTTTTGACAAAGGCAATTCCTAAAGAGATCATGTTACAATAACTTAATATTAGCAACGCCAGCAGGAAATAGGCTGAACATAACCGTCCTTGGTATGCCCAACTTTTATATTCATAAACTACACTTGACAAGTGGTATAAACTCCTATCATTTGTGGTTGTCCCTGAGTGTTGTTTAACGTTATGGCATTTATACATTAACTAACTTAGTTTGGCCTTGTTACAAAATGGTCAAGTGTTGAACATCTGCAATGTGAACCATACTATGTAGGAAGTAAAAACAGTTGCTTACACAACTTGTGGTCTATTACTACAACGTTCTGTAACTGACTGCCACTTGCATGGAGCAACGCTGTAGGAATACTCCATGATTTTTATAACCCCAGTTTGCACACATAACTTTTAATAACACTTTTGTTCAAAAAAAGATAAACAAAGTCAAATACAATTGTTGATAGATATCAGGTAGCATTTATAAATCATACTTGAACTGTCAGAAACCGTATTGAAAAGTGTCTGTGTTCGAGATTGGAAAAGTTCAATCAAGGCCTGACTCGATTCCTGGTAAACATGACATGAACTACAGAAGCCCTTTGTATTGATTTGAACCTTTGCTGAAACACCATAGTCCACTTAGAAGCCAGAGAAATGTAAATTTGACCCTAAAGGCAATGATTAACAAATATTTCTTCAGAAAATAACTTTGGAGTGGCATTTACATACCGTTAATAAATCGAAGTAGACTGCTATTCAAATATCATCAGCTGTTTCCATGTTTAAAGTTCAGTTCTCATCTCAGAATAACTTGTCAGGGCTTACGCTTTCCATAAAAAAAATTTCTCCACCAGAGATGCTATTAGCTATTAAAACTTGTGAAACTAAAATCGGTATTATGTGCAGAATTACAATAAGTAATGTTATTAGCAGGGTCTAAATAACACGGTCGAGATACGATAAACAAAGATAACTTTACGTTCAGGTGCATTCTAGTTTGAATAAACGCCACAGTATATGACAAGAATTATCTTTATAGTCAATAATCTGATCTTGACATGTGTGCTGCTATTTGAAGGTATTTACCATCAACATAATAGAGTACCATACCGTGAACATGTGTATTGTTATATCAATAATATTTGATTTCATATCAATTACCTACAATATAAACTGAGGAACAAAAGAAACGTTGTTGTGCATTTATTCTCTTCTACGTGTCTGAATGTCACTGGGAACACACTGACACTGAAAATGAAATGCATATTGTTGCATCTACCTGTGGTTGACATTGGTATATAGTTAAGCATCATTGTCAACCAATCGTGCATGTAAGTTCCAGTAAGTTGTTTGAGTTGGCTTGATTGATTGACAACAATAGGATGAATAATTTGATGAAACTTTCGAGAATTTAAGTGTCATCCCTCAACACCCTAAACTGAATTGAACTAAACTAAATTTCTTTCTTGTCCTTACTTTAGATACCACAGCACTCCTGTTAGCTTCTAACGTTTCGAACCTTGCTTCAAAACTAGAAGGTATTTTTACTCGTAAAAACAGATGTCTCCCCCTTCCCCCAAATCAATTTCAGTTATTACCCTTCTAAAAGACAAAGTCCAAATTGTTGCCATGGAAACAGTAAAAAATTCAAACACCCACAATGCACACCAACATGGTATCGGGAGGTAGTGTACCACATTTGTGCGAGGATAGGTAATAGTTTTAGAGATCTTCTCCGGAATCAAACCCTATTCTTCCAGAGGACAAAGTCCAAATTGAATTTTTTTGAAAGTTAAAACTTCTAAAGGCACATCTATATGATATTGGGAGGCAGCATACCAAATGGTTAAGTAGTTTTAGAGATCTGCTCCGGAAACAAACCCTTCCCTTGAAATGGACAAAGTCCAAATTGTTACCATGGAAACACAAGAAATAAAATTGAAAAAATTTAAACCCCCAAAAGGCACATCTACATGATATGGGGATGTTGTATACCAAATTTGTGAAGATTGGTCAAGTAATTTTAGAGCTCTGCTCCGGAAACAAACCCTACCCTACAAGAAGACAAAGTCTAAATTGTTACCTTGGGAAAAACTAATTTTAAAAAGCCGAAACACAAAAGGCACATCTACATGATACGAGGAAGCTTCATACCAAATTTGGTGAACATATGTCAAGTAATTTTAGAGATTTGCTACGGAAACAATGGGAACGCCGACACCAACGCCGACGGGAACTCAGCCGACAATGACACAAGCTGGCCTAGAGACTTCTTCCGCTGTAGGTTACACACGTGTGCACATCGCTCTTTCGTGCAATTGGTTCACTAACATACATGGTTTTATTTAATTATAGGTTATTTTGTCGTCCGTGATCAGACGTGGTATTATTAAAACGTTATCCTGCCCTGAAGCTTCGTGATGACAGAGGATGGTAAATGTGATTACATATGACTTAGTGGCTTGTACTTACTTACCCGAACTGTGACCCTGTTATCCTTTCTTTTAGTAGTGGTCATATGTCTTGCAACACAGTAATGGTGAATAAACTGCGATAAGTGAAGAAAGCTTCAGCACTCATTGATACCAAATCCAGTTTGTTAGTTATAAAAGGTTTCCAAGATTTGTCGAGTACCCCTGACAGTTTTCACCCACTGTATTCTTGTTTGTGTGCTCATCATCAGTTGTTGCAGTCGGTTTACAAACAACACGTGCTGTTATTCCATTAATGTTGAATGGAATCGTTGAATTTAACAATGAGGTATAGAATGCGTAGTGTGTTTGTCGTTGAGGATATGCTAAAACACTGTGAATGTACTAACCACCAAAGAGTTTCTATTTATCATCCAAAATAAGTTTTCATTACTTCTCTGTGTACATATCTGAACACAGCAATGCATAACACTATGACGTCATCATGTCATCATGTTCATGATATCATGACATGGTGATATGTTACATGATAACACTGTTAGTCATTACTTTATGATTTAAATCACTATGATGTCATGTAGTTGCAATGTGCATTGTGCAAGATTTTCAGTCAACATTATGTGTCTCCTTTACCTTAAGCTTTGCCTCAGTTTTAAAGTTGATAAATGACGATAACTGTCTATCCTACTTTGCACACATGTTTCTTTGACAGAAACTATTTCGGTAAGCTAATGAATTGTTTTTACTTTGGCTCAAGCGTCACTGTTTACACATGTTTCAGAACCGAATTATTTCAGAATGTCATACATGGTTAAATGAGGCACGGGAGGCAAATCGACTTTAGAATCTGTTTTAACATTAACATGTTGACAGTGCAAAAAAGAATCTTATAATGTTTGTTAGCATTCAATTGTACGAATTGTTATTATCATACTTGGCTGCACTGACATGAAAAGGTAAATCCCGGTTAAGTTCTCCATGATCCTAAACGAAAACATCTCTACCCATCTCCAATCAACAATGATCCACTGGACCATAAATATCATTCTGTAAGATTATAAAATGTTAAATCGTGTATGCTGTATGAACAGATCAGAGAGCAGCAATGCGAAGAAAACGTGTTTATGTTGCTAGTCCTCAGTGTGTCGATCTCTTCATTGAGGACGTTACACTTGGTTAATGGCAATATATCTTGTCTTTATTCCTATCCCGAAAGAACCATTAAATTATTCACATATTATTATTATTATCTTTACATGACATGTTTTCGTAAGAGACGTGAAGTGCCAAATAGATAATAATATAAGTATTTGAAGACCATTTAGATTATAGTAGGTTTCATAATCAAAGAAATACACACTTCTATTTCCAAAGAGATAAAGATACAAGTCGACACAATTCGCACAGTTATTGTGATAACATGTTCGTGCCACAGATGCACTGTTATTGTAAAGACAATTGTTAAATGAGGATAGATTATTACTATTAGCGAAGTTAAAGACCAATACTTCACATGAGGTAAAGATGAAAATACCATGGATACAAAACCGATTTTTTATAAACCATGCAAGTTGATAACAGCAAATGTAAAGTTTGAATTAACGTTTGAGTACTTTCCCGTCGGAATAATCGTGTTGGGAACATGTCACGACAACCAATCAGCAACTAGTTTCAGAAATCATCGGTATGATTCGATATGAATACAATCTTCTGATTGGTTGAATTTACGGAAGTTGAAGTCACAGAAAAGGGCAGGATACTCCAAGATAGTGGTCAGATCTTAACTTAGAAAGTGAGAATGTTAGATCTGATTTTAATTAGATTTGATGATGATTAAAAATTATTTTGGTTAAACTTAGAATGTCATCGTTATTAAATGATTCTTTGTCTTATTTCAAATTTGTATAGCATTTTGACGATTTCTCAATAACACATCTGGCGGTGAAACTACCATCTTTATTACTATCGAATCACACTTCTTACATTTTGGGGATCAAAGAGGTGGAACAAGTTAATTTTCGAAACAAACCTAAAATGTACTTTTCTCGTTGCAACAGTACAGGATTCGCTTTCTCTCACACTAGACAACTGTTTCATTGGAACAGAGGTTATGTGGCATGAACTGACTTAAGGAAACTTTCCGGAGATATAATTGTGATGAGAGCATTTTATATAAAGGGGAAGGTTTTGTAGTATGATTTAGGAGCCACAAGAATGACATAATTAACGGTTTTAACTAATGACTTAATTACGAATTTTAACTAAGCTTTGGCATAGCGTCACGTGAAATCGGCTGCCATTGCACCAGTTGATTGATATGTGGAAATCCGCAGACTGAATTACATTTGCATGAAAAAGGACAGTGCATTGCCTCGAATTCATTGGCAATGCTCATCAGAAATGTCATATGTAATGGAATGTTCAATTTGACAGAAAACTACTAGATTATGAGTACATCAAGTACAGAACTATTGCCTTTGATTTTCCAATAATCACAACTTCAGATTAGATGCAATATTTCCGTCTCCAATGAAATATCTCGATGCTTATGAATACAGAACCACCGAGTTCACTCTCGTCCAATATCTCTAACTCTAAAGTGTCTGGAAAAAGTTCTGGGAAATTCAATTATCTTTATCATGATTTAGCGGTTCATAACTGAATTAATATCTGGTGCTGCAGTGGCAATTTAAACAAATAAATGTAAGATGACGAAGTGTGAAGATGAAGTATATCGTACATTAGAGATGACACTTTATTCTGAACCTCGTTGCACAAAGCAATCTTGATTAAGTTACAGTCAATTGTATCATATTCCAGTGGTTACAATCGATTGTAGTGATACGATCAGCTGTAAGTGTTTTGAGGAACGACACGTCGGACGTGAGTATATTATAACATTGGAATAACATTTAGGTACACACTATTTGTCTCTAACCTCTTCTTGTATTTATCATGTTAATACAGACAGTAATCTTTCTTATACATTAACACATTCCCAATAGTGCATTCTTGTCAGCAATAAGAAGCTTTCTTCTTTCTGTATAGTAAATGCCACAAGCGCCCACAGCTAACGAAATCAGTAGGTCAGTACACAATCACAATGCACTTTTGAACAAAATGTTAAAGATTATTTTACTGCATTTACTCACAACTAAAAAGTTTTGCATAATAAGGACATTTAGAAAAGATGAAATTTATTAAACTATTGATGATAATTAAGTTAGGAATTATTAAGATAATATAATGAATGTACATATGACGTGATGACATGGACTACTCGGCTTGGTTATGGTTGTCCTGAAATAACGTACCTACTTGTTTTATAAGAGGAAAGAACATACTATCTTTAACACTCTGGTGACATTTATCATGATATAAAATTTGTTATAAGTAAATCATAAAAAACTGATAGTCTGAATAAAACAAATTAGGTCAATAATTTCTATTTATTTTTAATGCAACTACATTTCATTGCGAAGTTTATGTTAAGAAAATTGTAACCAACTTATTCATCAACTACAAGATCAGATACTATTTGTTAATGGTTTTATTTACTCAAACTAATTTGATTAAGTTCCAGATGTATTGAAGAACAATTAGAAAAAAATGAAAAACCGGTTATCCCAAGACAATATTTGGTATCACCAATTGCAAAGTCTACTTTAACCACCAGACTTAGCTTGTAACTTATATATACTAGGATGAAGCACTGAAACGTATCAGTTATCAATTAATAGTAAAATAACTTTTGTACTTATATTTTAGAACTTTCAGAATCTTCAGTCCACCTCCATGAATACCTCTTAATTAAGTTCGGCCAATCAAAGCAGGAGTAAACATTGTCTATGTCTTACTGTTGGATTTGTCATTTGAGCCAGAACTGGGCCCACGCAACTGTAAATCACTGGAGCATATTAGTTGTCCTGAAATTGGACATCCGCTCTCGTTGCAGCGTACTGACATTATCTGATTTCTGCTTGACCTCTTTGGCAGGAAATTAGTTCATTAGCTTTGGTCGCCGAATGAACCTTATCTCCAAACAACAAAACAATCCCGCCTTTGACCATTTTGCTAAATTTTCAAAGACGTTTCAAATCTCTGCTGGAACACATTAACATAAACTTCGGTCATTATTCGACATTATTTGAAACAATGTTCATTTTAAATGACAAATGAGGATGATCGCCGTCAACATTATTGTGAGAAAATAAAGATGATCATCGATATTTAACATATTCAAACAATTTATAATGTCAGAATTAAATTAAAAAATTTGTTTTGCTAAATTGAAATTGAATTTGAAATAATCTTATCATTAAAATCTGCATTGTAATAGAAATGAATCAAGAAATGCTCAAATGAATAATACTTAATCACATTTTCATTCTAAGATAGTTTCTATCTATTAACAGTCTTGAGATGTGTTGATATAATGACGCCACCTTCATGCGATGACCACATTGTCCAACTTTTCCTAGTTGTTACAGCATGGTGTTGATCACAAGTGCTATTATACAAATCATACTTATAATTATCAATTAAGTACATTATCATAGTAACATTGCCATTGCAGTCGCATCCTTTGTCACATCCGTAACAACTAATCCTTATGTTAAAGAAGCAGTTACTGTAGCACGTTTTTCACGACAAATAATTTGATGAAATGTATTTGAAAAATAATGTCACCAATAGTATAACACCCTTCTCTCTTCAGAAAATCAAGTTAAAATAGAGTGTATGTGGTTTGGTAAACCCATTTGAATCGTTTTTGAAATGCAAAATAATAAAATGTATTCACATTAAAATGGCCGCCATGCAATTTTTGCTTTATACGCAACACCATTATTACCACTACGGATAAATGGTTTGTGTAATAAGATGTTTTACCCTCTTAAGTTAATATAAATGACATAAACTATCATCATAAATGGGAAATTTGAAAAAATAAAATTGGCAAAAAACGTGCTACTGACCCTTTAAACAGTGGTTTACTGATGCACATATATGACAGGTGTATGCAATATAATTGAATTATACAATAGTCCTCTAGTTGATGTTCATTTGTTTGTAAGATAAATGCTCGAACTTTTCAGGTGAATTTGTTACAAATTCGAGATTTTGTTTGTTTGAAATAAACATGAAAGTAAAAAAGTGAACAGGTACAGATTAACATTTTTACATTTATAATGGTATTTTGTTGTATGTGAACCTCTTGATCGCATGTAAGAACCATAGGGTATGCCACCCTATGGTACCTTCAATTTGTTTCTTGAATAACGTAAATTTAGTATTATTTCAGTTACATGTGGATTCTACCTTCAGAGAAGAGTCAAAGTGAACCACTGGCTGTCACATAAGACGATAACGATCCACATTATCAAAGTGAAACGCCACGACTAATCTGAGCATGCTTGCACGATGAGGAGATAAGCATGCTGTTCATCCATCAAAAGGGAGACATAGTTCTTAACTGAGAAATATGATGCTTAATCTATTACAAGCCATGTAACACACACAGTCGTATACGTCAAGAGTTGCCTGTGAGCAGTCTTGGTTTTCAAGTTAAGAAAAGCCTCGCAGTATTAAAATGAAATAAAATTTATCATGGACGAATTCTTAGTATAAAATTCTCATTCTGTTTCAGCATTAAAACCGTCCAGTAAAGTTCAAAATGTTGTGATTATAACAATACATAGCAACCAATGGTTACCAAATCGACTCTGAGATAAGAAGCACCATAGCCAGTCTAGGTCTTTTCAGGCGCAAACCTAGTTGTTAGGAATTTAGAAATTGCAGTATCTGACAAAACAAATCCAGAAAAGTTCTGCATTATGTCCGTGTAATTAACAGAGGTTACCAGGAATATTTTCTATGCCGAGATTTGATAGTTCGTGAACCGTCGTAGGTAGTTCTGTCCTGTTTGTGAAATAAGAGTCTTCAATAAAGTCTAGGCCTTATTCAGTAAATCTTTACAAACTGAATACACATATGGAAATGAAAGCTTTAACATTTGCGTTGAAGAAGGTAGAGCAATTATTAAATTTCATACAAAAAAGGTTTGACTGAATTGTGGTTTATTATGAATGTTTGTATTCGTTATTCAATTCTTTATTTTTTCAGTACTGAAAAGGCCACAGGCCTGTAGTACATTTACAATTTATGTGTAGTAAGTTATTACAATTTGTTTTCTTGAATCCATTGCGAAATATATGTACATTGCAAGATTATGTAGTGATAAGGTGTTAGTATCTGTTAACAGTGATATTAATTTTCTTTCGCTTGGGTATTTATAAAAGTATGGTTTTAGATACTTAGTTCGTAAAGTGTTATACACAGGGCAGATGAGAAGGAAATGTAATTCATTTTCTGTAGCATTATGGTCACATAATTTACATATTCTCTGCTCCCTTGGTATACCTAGGTATCTGCCAGTTTGTATTCCCTATTGATAAGTCACGCTGTGGTATCAACATACGATTTAACGTACCCACGTGTCCTCTTTAATCAGCTCCCTACTGAGTGGTTTTAAGTCTCAGCGTCAATCATTGCAACTGGTAGATAGATTATTCAAGGAATTGATGTACGTTCTTAGAGAAGTTAATGTACTTCTCTGTTTTTATTCGGTAGTAAAGACATCATGCTGTATCAAATTTAAAATAATGGCGTTTGTTATATTGGCAAAAATCACAGATATTTTCAGATGAAAACTGTTACAAAACATACACAATTGAACTTATTGAACTCATTTTGTTTGCTTCGTATATTAACACCAAAGTGTAAGAACCCTTATTCAACATTACATTCCTTTGTCCAATTTTTCATCCTATATTCAATTTACAGAAACACTTTGATTAACTATCAAAGACATGAACAACGTTGGCACGCTAATGATTACATTATGTTTATCTCTGTTGTGATCTTCATGAGAATAAACCATTTGAAACGTGTCATTATCATAGTCGTTATACTGTATTGATAGCTGTCTGACGACTGACATTCAATTAAGGTAACACTGGAGAGGGATTATCTCCACCACAGTGAAGTAAAGGCTAGCAGCTATATGATGTATCCAAGCCTACAGCCTGATGAATAAAACTCATCTCCAGCAAGCTTAACCTGGAGTTTGTGCATGACAAAGAAATGTATCATAGCTCGATTATTGATCCTCTCCAGATGATTACTGGTAACATTCAAGTTGTATAGTTTTTAAAATTTTAAGTTTAACTTGTTGCATACCTTTACTGTGACCCCTATAACTAACAATGGACCATTAAATGTATATACCGAAAAAAACATTATAATTATATTGGCTATGGTTTGAGAGATAAGGTTCACTAAGATATGTTTTCAAATCACGCATTGAAAACTAAAATCAAGATATTGAGATTATTAACCAAATGTGTTTCCGTATCATTAATATCATATTTTTGGAACAAAATTTTTATTATGCGAGCCTATGGCGAGCATAATACATTAAATTTTATTCCAAATATATGATATTAATGATACGGAAACACGCGACGTTAATAATCTCTCTAACATATTATGTCATTATTAAAATAAGCGTGTTTTTGTGTTAAAGGTGGTAAGAGAATTGACCCAGTTTTAGCGGAGTAATATCATAGTGATGGTCACGACATTAGCTGTGAAGGTCCTAGAAATAGTTTTTAATAAAAACAATTTAAAAACATGATGAGTGCGATTCTTTCAAAAATAAACAATTCGTTCCTGGTTTCTTGTTCATGAGATATTTTCATAAGTTCATAAGCATCTATCTAATAATTAACAAGCACTCATAAATCGCTTAGTCACTTTGCTAGAACAAGGGAAGTAACTCTAGTTTCACCGTTTTGGAAGTTGCGTTGCAGGGTTGATTCGGATTGCTGCATAACAGTATATCTTTCACACTAAAAGATAGTTGTTTGTGGGGTGGGGTTGTTTCTTTCGTTTATGACAAGAAATACCTATTGATGTACCTAATACCGTATGCTCAGCCCTCAAGAACTGCCAAAATGCTTGTGCGATCGACGAGGCGCGTCGGGAGGTGACACACTGACACATCAAGATTCATTTTGTACACAGGATACGGCAGCTACTTGCTAATGCTGTTGGTCAATTTTGAATGATTTTTTATAGAAAATATACAATTATCTTGACTTTGTTAAAGAACTATAAATGCACTGTACCATAGACTCTATCGGATGATTTCGTGTTTTTGATTATCCATTCATTCAAGCGGAAATTCCCGGTTACGCTTTTCAATGATTCGTAAACAGTTTTAGGATTCGCATGAACAGAGTGGAATTTTACGAAAGTAGTTCATGAACTTTGACCTGTTTTGCATATTTATCAGATTTGGATACCAAGTTTATCAGATTGCTTTATTGCATCGATAACACCCTACATTATATGATAAATGGAAATTAATATAGTTTATACCATATCGGGCGGTTTGTGTGGTTGAATGATATAGACAGTGTCTGCTTCTGGTAGTAACTGTTGTAGTCCAATACGAATAAGGTTAGAGTACATTGCTTCTTGAATACAAGTGTCCAATTACAAACAGTATCATCATGGGCTACATTCCTGAATAAACTAATGTTTGGAGCAAATCCTCTTCAGATGAACACTTTCTTGCTATGTTCATACGCCATTCATTCAATGTGATAGGTGCCACATACTCAATAGCAGGGGAATAAGTAACTGCTAAGAAATGAAGTTCATAATGAATAAACTAACCAGTCAATTACTTCATGAAAACCTTTCTCAAAGTATGTTTTGCAGAAGAAAAAAATGTATATGTATGAAGTTTGTTTAAAAAAAATATAGTTTGTATGGTTACCAAGGTAGATGAATATATCCTGGTATAGCAAAGATAACTGGACATTTTAAAACGTACACTTAATTCGTTCTCTTTATGAGCTCATTGTTAGTTGTTCTACTCCGAAGTTCATACTCTGATCCAGCATTTTTTATGTTTTCGGTAACTAATAACCTTACAAAACATCTATAGAGGAACTTTGACTCTCTAAACCTCTGCAATGTAACCATGCAGTATCCCTTGCTTATTAGTTGAAACAGATGGAAGTGTAGAACAAGCCTTTCTATTCCACTTATAAATGCTGTTTAAAGAACTGATAATAACTTTGATATTCTCTGTATATCACATGTTCCCCTTCCCTACAATCCTGAACACAATATCGTTATGAAATCGGAAATTTATTGCAATATATTGATGATATCATCTAAGGAACATAATTTTATTAGGATTTGAAGGCAGTTTATATTGCAAATATAATACACTTTTGTGCATCGTATTTAACCTTCAGTAAAGGTTAAAAACAATGATTGAAGATATTCGATACTCAATGACAATTAAAGATCTTAATCTAAAAATCGATTACTGTTATATCTTATGAAACTTAACTTACAAATGTTTATAAGACAACAACAAAACGAAATGGTAAAACAGTTATTTCAAGATAAAATGCAACAAATCCAATAAAGAAATGATTGAACTGTTGTGACAATAATAAGAACTATAATCGTCTCGTCAACAACCCCCAATGATGATTCGACAACGGATGATATGGTAAAGTAACATAAAATATCGTAGTGGTTGAAACTTTGAGTTTGGTATTTGAACTATATCAAGGAAACATAAATGATGACATTCAAAGTATTCAAAGGCTTAGAGAATGTAATACTATATAATTAATGTTTAGAGGACTTTAAATAAAAACAGCATGTGTCTGGGTGTGAGGCAAAACTAAAGTTTTGCCAATTTAATTTTACTCTAATTCATTACTTTGCATATTAAGCATTTTATGATATTAGAATTATTTTCAAAATTATAAACATGTAAAGTATATAATAGGTTTCCTCTTTCACGTACCAAATCAAGTCAAATTGCACACAACAGATCTAGAACTCCTACCACTGTAGGTTACATACGTGTACACATACATAGCTCATTTCTGCAATCGATCGACAAACAAAAAGTGGTTTTATTTAATTAGTATACATTGCCTTCCGAGATCAGACATCGGTGTATAAAGCTAGATCCGGTCCTGAAGCCTCGTCATGACAGATGATGGTAAATTTCATTATATATGATTTAATGGCTTGTTCTTGTTTACCAAAACCGTGAACTGTTATCCTAAATTTTACCATTGTGTCCATTTCTATGCATGGATTTGTCTTATAAGACGCAAGTTTTATTCCACCTCAACTGTATACTACATTCGTGTGCACATCATCGAATGTGTCGTACACCAGTTGGTGGATTCGACTCACAAACAACTCAACTGTAATGTGATGACTGTATTTTAGCTTTTGCTATCAGAAATTGCATTACTCAGCACTCAAGCTTCTTGATGACAGAATAGGTAATGTTATTACATGTGATTAAGGAGTTTGTACTTGCTTAGCGGAACTGTGACCGTATTTGCTTAACAAAAGCATTGTATCAATTGGTATTTGGGAATATGATGAAACATTGTACATGTATTACCCATCCAAGAGATTCTGATCATCATCGCATAGCATCGCATAGCAATTTGACGTCATAATGTCATCAAATATTTTACACAATAGCATTTTTAGTCATAACTGGATGCTGTTAAGCTATTTAAATGCACCATGCAAAATCTAATGTTAAAATGATATATCTTAGGAGATACCAGTATCACATTATCTGAGGAACACAGTTTTTGATGATAAAATACTGTTCTCAATTTAAGTGATTAAATACGTGACGAAAACATGATTTATTCGTTTGATATATTGCTTCAATTCGATAATGTTCAATTTTGAATGACTAAATCTCCAAGGTTAAAAGAAATCCAGGTCCATTTTCCAATGATATAGCGTATCTAATACCGTCTGTAATATAACCAAATTACACCTTAATAAAAGCTTAATGGCTAGTGCTTATAGTATACTAAGTATCAAGTTGTAGTAATAAAGACTACTTATCGGTCTAATTATAAACGTTGATTCCTCAGGGAATCTACAATATCTACAATATCTACTATTCTATCTACCATATATATATATATATATATATATATATATATATATATATATATATATATTGTAATTGGCTATTTTAGAACCAAATAACAAGCTCTTGTGGTACGATGGAACAATAAAATATACTTGATTATGAGAATGCTAACTGTTTTCTTTGATCATATTGATTATTTATCCACACACAACTACATGATTTATGATATTGCATTGTCCAAATTAATTAAACTTATAACAGATCCAATGTTCATGCAAAACAGAAAAGCCTGTTTCCTTACTTTTGGTCCTTTTTTGTTACATAGTTGAATTTGCTCATTGACTCATTGACGTAGTTTTATAATACCTTTATAATACTCAACTTGCACACACGACTATATGGTTTACATCACTGTGCACATTTTAAAATGGGAGAGGTCATGTCTGAATTCCAAAAGCCAATCTAATTTAAATCTAACTTTTTTTAATTTGACAATACAAATCACTCGCAAAAGAACCAAACATCGACATGTCGTTTGTCAAGTGAGAGGTCCAGGTTTTGTCATGTTCAGGATCAAACGTTCTGCTAAAACATCATTTACCTCTTAAAAGTTTTGTTTTGTCTTGAATTATTTGAGTTATTGTGAGGAATATTTTCATGTCATTTATATTATCATTGAGCAGAACAGCTTCTCCTCAGTTTTTAAGCTGTTAAGTGGCGATAAATGTCCATGCCACTTTGCTTTGTTTATCTGTGCTCAAGCATCACTGTTCACTCATGTTAGGAACAGAATTCTTTTAGAATCTCACACATTGTTAAATGGGGCGTCTTAGAGCGCAGGTGGCAAATGGACTTTCGAACCAGGTATAACATTAAATTTGTTGATAGTGCTGAAAGGAATATTGTAATGCGTGTTAGCATTCAATTTACAGTTAGTGTTAATTACGTGGCTACACTAATATGTAAAGTTAAATCCCAGTTAAGTTCTTCTTGATAATAAGCAAGGACTTCTCAACCCATCTCCAATCGAACAATGATCTACTGGACACTTGAGATCATTCTGTACATTGTGAATGTTAAGTCATGTATGGTACATGTATATAAACAGAACAGAAAGGAGAAATATGAAGAAAAACATTTTTATGCTGTGAGTCCTTCATTCTTACGAAGATGACAATAAATTTATACTTATCAATATTTCATGATGGACATTTACTGCAGGTCTTCTTAGAATGCAAGGTAATTTGATGAATATGTTTCTTTAGGTAGGATGTTTGACTGAATACGTCCCATCTGTTTAATGGCACGAAACATTGTCTTTATTCCT
Source organism: Gibbula magus (assembly GCA_936450465.1). NCBI lineage: Eukaryota > Metazoa > Mollusca > Gastropoda > Trochida > Trochidae > Gibbula > Gibbula magus. Next base: position 63,055,984 of record OW388289.1, on the reverse strand, counting down.
GTCTCATAAGAACGATTTTGTGATTCAGTAAAAATATACATGAACATGTGTTCACCTTAGTAAGA